>CM002524.2:33036180-34360555 GCA_000338895.3 Oryza meridionalis | reverse complement strand
GCTCTTATCCATTATTCTTTTAAAGATAAAGCGAGGGACAAAAATAAAGTAAATTCGAATATCATTACTAAAGACTCTTGGAATCATGTGGTTCGTCCTGTTGGCAGTGACTCATCACTCATATATCTCCTCTCTTTATTGGCTGCAGCAAGCCCCAACGCAGTCTATGGGTGATCCACACGGATTACAACTAATGCTACAGCACCTGAAAGAGTCCTATGGTGACTTGCCAATTTATGTCCAGGAGAATGGAAAGTACAGTTTCTGTTTCCCGTAGAGTAATCAGAACAAGCAGCCTAGTAGATCACTTAGTTTCTCACTTAGTTTTATGGAGTCAATTCATCCTAGTAGATCACCTGCTAATTAAGAATCTCTTGACTAATGAATAATTCGCTGTGAGCAAGTTTGCTGCCTTCAAGGTTAAAGCTCTCCTTCCTGTTCTTTTCAGGGAAGGCATCTAGCAATGACAGCCTCGACGACACTGACAGGGTGGATTACATAAAGGGCTACATAGAGGGCGTCCTGAATGCGACCAGGTGATCCAAAACTCAGAGCCCAAAACCACATGAAAAAATTCAGACGCCGGATGGTTCAGCTCAACCCATCTTGATTATTGAGTAAGACCTATTGTCTGATGATATATGTTCTGATTGATTTTGCTTTGCTGTGCGTGCATATGCAGGAACGGGGTTAATGCGAGAGGCTACTTCGCATGGTCCTTCGTGGACATGTTCGAGCTCTTGTCCGGATACCAGACGCGATACGGCCTCTACCGTGTGGATTTCGACGACGCGGCGCTGCCGCGGCGAGCGAAGCGTTCTGCTCGCTGGTACCGTGACTTCCTCAAGAGCAAGCGGCAAAGCCGGCAACCGGTGCTCAGCAGTGAGGTTTCACGCGTCGGTCTCGCTGTGATCTTTGAGGATGCACGGATCTAGATGCGGTGGCAAAAGGGCACGTGGTTTTAATCCTGAGGTCTTGTGTTTAATCGTTAACATGCTCATAATTTGTTTTTAAAAGTTGTTTGGAGAAACGTCTCCCTCCAAATATTGAAAAAAAAAAGATGCGCCGATCGGTTGCTCATGCTCGGTGACAGGAAATCATCTCTCGCCTAACATTGATAAGAACTCTAAGATCATGTGTTATCGTTAGGGGTGGGCGTTCGGTCTAACCGAAAATTCCGATCTCGGTCTTCGGTCTTTCGGTCATTTCGTTTTTTGAAAAGTTAGGACCGAATTTCATCCCAAAAAAGTTAGGACAGGTAAATTCGATCTCGATTTTTTCGGTCTCAGTATGACCGAATTTGGACGAGCTGAGGCGGAGGTGCGCTGGCTGGAGATGGAGGCGCCGAGGCGGGGCCGGCTGGAGGCGGCACACGCCGATGCGGCGGTGGTCAGTGGGAGTACGGTGGTGCCGACGCGTCGTGGTGGAGAAGGATGTCTCCGGCACGACCGGCGGAGCGGCGACAATGTCATTGGCGTGCTCGAGCCGTCGAGCGAGATGGAGGCGGAGGGCCTAGGACCGGAGGTGGCGCTGGCAAGATGGAGGTGAGAGGGCGGAGGCAACATCGTGATGGTGCAGCGCGATGGAGGCGGAGGGTGGAGACGGCGCCGGCGAGATGGAGGCGGAGGGCGGAGGCGGCAACGCGGCGCCATAAAAGCGGAGGCAGAGGCGACACGAGATGGATGAGATGCGGAGGGCAGCGCTATGTTGCGATGGATGGGGATGCAGGTTAGAGGCTCTAGGGTTTAGTGGTGTACTGGGCTTATTGGGCCTCCTGTACCTATTAGGCCACAATTCGGTTTTCTCGCTTAATTCGGTTAACCGAGACCAATGACCGAATTATGTATAATATTTGTTTTTGCTGAAATGATGTTTGTGTTGTATTTTTTGAGTTGATTGGATGGAGATGCTACCCAATGCGGGGCCCCGGTCGGGTTGCGGGGCCCCGTAAGGGTCGGGGGCGGGTGATGTTTTTAACCCGTATCTATTGTCGGGGCCGGGGACAGGGGGTGAAGTCGGGGGGTCGGGGTTAGGGGCGTTCCAGCCCAACCCGGCCCCGCCCCGCCCCGTTGCCATCCCTATGCCCGATATGGCTGGTTGCAAATCCATATCTGATGAAATGTACCGAATGAGATACTAACACCCGCAGAGGATGCAATTTTTGGCGAGCAATGTTGAGGTGGGTGGGGATTTTTTTTAACAAAATAGGTTATGGGCAGAATCTTAAGATAAGGATGGTAATTATGGTGGTTTATGTAATTTTTCCTTGTTTTTATTCTATCCATGCTCATCCATTTAACCAAATACTCCCTCATCTAAAAAGTGTAAGACATATTTCATTCTTTGGTTTTTTGAAAAGTCTATGTCCTATTTATAGTCACTATGTGCTATAGTAAATTTTTTTGCAGAGTCCAAGAAGCTATTTTAGTACTTATTGGTTGCATGTTCATTGATTTTATCATATGATGAATGTATTAATTACTCATTGGTCTTGGTGCAAAAAGAAATAAGTCTTAAACTTTTGGATGGAGAGAGCAGTAAACTAGATTATACCGTCCATTCAACCAAACAAAAAATCTAACCACCATACCATATCCCTAAAAATAAGAATAGCTCTATCCTATCCATTCGTGACCATAAATCAAATAAGTCCTAAATCTATTTAATAATAAAATAAATAATAACTACATAACTTTTGATCAAATTGTATGGCAAAGATGTCATATATTGCATAATTTTTTAATAAGGAAATGGTCAAATTCATTACTTGTGTCTGTGTGCTTCAGTTCACGTAATAAATACAATGACTTTCAATGTCACTTAGAAGCCCAACTTAAAAAAAATCCTAAAACTTTACCTAATCCTTTCTATGTTCCTAAATTTTGCTAATTCTCTTGTATACATCTGAATTTTAGTTTAGATCCATTCCATATCCTTTTCATTAGTTGACCAATTCTTATTAAAAAAAACTATTTTACCTTATGGTATGAAAAATATATAAATTTTTGGAGCATAGAAATTTGTTGTATATCTATGAGTTTCTAATGTGAAATATTATTTATAACAAAATATATTTTCAGATATGACATAAAATATTTATTTTTAATTTTATTTATTAAAAATTTTATATGTAGATTATTTTTATAGTAGTACAACATATTTGTTTTTAAAGATAAATCTATTTATATGCTACACTAGAAAAATTGATAACTAATTAATTAATATTATTTTTATGTCATATTTGTAAAAAAGTATGATAATATATCGCATACCAAATTCATAGATATAGTAGCCTTATATAACAAATTTTTACCTTTTTTTGGCATAACATAGCAGGAGAGGCTCCTACTGTGTTAATATATTAAAAGTAAAAGAAGTTATGTACAACATATTTACAAAGAAAATTATACAAGATTGTCAATCCATAATTATCATTCGGGTTTGTCTACTTCTTTTGCTCATGCAAAAGCAGAGCAAAATCTTTCTTGAAGTTCATCTTCCAAAAGGGAAAGGAAGGGGGGAATATTGTCAAAAATTTGAGCATTCCTTTTGTCCCATATATTCCAGCAGGTTGTGGCAACCACTTCAAAAAAGAAACTTTTCCCAGATCGAAGTTTACTTGCTTGGATCATGTTTATAAATTCCATTTGCATATTCCATTGAATATTCAGATAACTCCAGCATTGTTGCGCAAAAGGGTAGGTAAAGAAAAGGTGCATGGCATCCTCCAGTTGCAAGGATGTGCATAAAACACATTCAGGTCCACCTTGAACTGTGTGAAGTTTCTTCTTTGTATCATCTCCCTGGTGTTGAGTCGATCCATTAGAAGCAACCAGAGGAAAACTTTCAGTTTCATGGTGCACTTTGATTTCATAAATTTTTACCCTCCAACGATATATTCCATAATTTTATATGTTTGAGTAACACCAAAGGACAAAATGGCTTTTTTTATAGAAATTTAACGGTCAACTCATGATCAATTAACGAAAAGGATATGGAAAGAATCTCAACTAAAACTCAGGGGTGTACAGGATAATGAGCAAAATTCATGGCACAGAAAGGAGTAGAGAAAGTTTCATGGTACACTGAGAATTTTCTCAAAATAAAACATGGTGCTGAAATGCTGACACGTTTTATGAACCGTTGCAAAAGTATGGAATAACAAGCGTTAATTAGTAGGATGATTTTTCAATTAATTACACAGCTCTAGTGTGTGAAAGGAACTATGAAACATGAAAATAATTGTGTCAGTAGCCTCACTACGGTGCTCTCTACTATTAGTAGAAAATAATTTTAATTGTTGATCACATTTGATTGAAGGGCTAAGATCTATTTGTACTATCACCCCAGTTAGCAATAGTAGAAACACAGAGGGACATTATTGTAAAAAAATAAAATAGTTACGGAGGGGTATAATCGTCATTTAGCAGTGACTAAACCTTGTTTTCTTTTTTTGGATTTTTTTATTAAATATGAGTGATGTTAGTGCAATGGATGATCTTGATTTAGAAAAAAAAACATAAATGACAAAGTAACTCCTAATCGTTGTATTAGTAAATTACTAATTTACCCCTAATAATACTGGTAGTAGAATACTGAGAACACCAAAGCATCGCTCGTCAGAAGTTAAGTTGTAATCGCTATCATCCAATCAATAGGTAATAGCGACAGAATCCCTACTCATCACTGTATCAGAAGCGAACGTGCAGCCGTATCATCATCCAACCAACAGCTGAAGCCTAAACACACAGCCGAACCAAAATTTCACTCACACCAGAGACAAAGATATAACAAACTTGGTCAACTACCGAACGAATGAGTCTGCAGTGCAGTAATATTCCTCAACGTGGATCATTGACACATGGATCTGTTGGTTCATATATCAGCAGCTTAAAATTAGAGGATTAGTATTGTAAAGGATGTGTTTCCCTACTGAACACTGCCCTCCAGCAGACCAATTTGCAACGATCCAGGAACGAAATGAGGCACCAATCAAACCTTAGTAACAACGCTCTCACCTGCATGTCGGATTGTCGGCTGTAAACCCTCTCCCTCCTGTGTGCACAGCAAGTCACTGCTTGGAGCACGACCAGCTTGCGCAATGCTCGTGTACTTGAGAAACACCTAGAAGTCTCCCAGATAGCTTTATAAGGTAGTGAATTAGATAAATTGGGTTCGAAGCTTCACCCCTTTTATATTAGATTCTTCTCAAATATTCGCGTCGTTTTTTCAATGCTCGTTTACCTCGGTGAGACGCCCGTGCCATCGCCGCAAATCGGTGAGACGTCCGTGCCACCGCCTCGCCATCGCCGCAATCGCGCTGGACCAGCCATCGTCTAGCACCAACTACCAACTATTATGGACGTCTTAATATCGTCTTCCCGGGCTGGATCACACACATCTCTAGCTGATCTCTCTGCAGAAACACAATCGTCGCTCGAATCTGCTTCTCATTCTTTTTTTTCTTGCTGATCATCATGGGCGCTGCTGCTGCTGCTGGCTTCTTCTGCGTCCTGCTGTTCCTCTCTGTTCAGGGCGGTGCTCTTGGCTACACGAGAAGCGATTTTCCTCGGGATTTCGTCTTTGGAGCCGCCACCTCGGCATATCAGGTGACGAACTGAAGATTTGTCTGAACTGAATTTCCCTTACCCGGTTTTCTGAACAGTGCGTGCCTTTGTTGTGCGTGTGCAGTATGAGGGCGCTGCTGCAGAGGATGGCAGGAGCCCTACTATCTGGGACACGTTCGCACATGAAGGTCAGTTTTTTTTTTTGGGTTGCTGTTGTGCAACTTGTGCTATTCATCATCTGCTCATGCTCATTATCATGTAATCCATCCATTTTATAAAAAATAAATCTAGTATGAAATACGACACATTCTACTATTATGTATCTGAATTTAGATTTTTAAAGAGTGTAAATTTGATCTCCGTTTAGATAAAAATTGAGAACTTACCTTGTTGACCCATACGTGGTTGACCTTCGATGGCCACATGTCATTGGTGGCAGATAGAGCCAGTGGTACTAACAAGTGAATAGTGACAATATTTTTGTTTGTGCAATCAGGGAAAATGAAAGACAAAGGTACAGGCGATGTTGCTGCAGATGGGTACCACAAGTACAAGGTACACGGTTAAATTTCTCGGGGAGAAACTACCAGCCCCATCGCTGGCTGCATATTTGTAAACGAAAAATAATTTATGAATAAAAATTTTATATACGTGTTCATAATAATCTAAAAGCAAAGGCTAAAAAACAAACTACGATGAGAAAAACCTCAAAATCAACTTCAAAGGTTGAAAATTCAAATTTTAGCTGATAAGTATAAGCATAAGCGAAAAAATAATGCTGTCAGGCAGCTATTGGCTTGTCCACATATTGTCTCTCCATGTGTTTCATGTCTTAATGACATGTGAGCACGCCTCACTATTGTAGCAAATTCATGTATCTTCACAGATCTTTTCCTGAATAACTGACTAAAGATAGAAACATGGTTCCTTAAGTTTCATCCCTAATGCTTCACCAAATCAAAATGAGAATTCTCATCTTAGTTTTTTTTCTCCTTTCCTTCATCAAAACATAAGTTGAGAACTTCGGTTTGTAAGAACTTTACATTTTTTTTATTTTAGATAATGGAAGCTTTATTAATCTCAGTAAATTCTATCAAGTGATACAATTATTCTGAGAGTACCTCCGGCTTCTGCACCCAAAGAGTGCACACAACCAACAAGAAAGAAACAAAAGATAAACTCATCATCCAAAATAGCAGGGACAAAAATAACTTCAGGAGCCCTCTAACCGTAGCCTAGAACGCCGCCCATGCGCCGGGGTAGAAAACTCCATGGCCGCTAGCTCCAATTGTTTACAAGCCGCAATGATAGTACCCCGCAAATTGACCTTCTGAAGGATAGCCCATGAGCGGAGCCAATGTGTAATAAAAAGATAACATGCAAAGAAGAAGATATGTTTTTCCTTTCAAAAACCACATCATTTCTATAAAGCCATATAGACCAAATAGTGGTAGTTGCCCCTAATAAGACCAAAGATCTTAAATTGTGTGGTTGTCTTCTTATCCAATGCCCAAACATATGAGTTGTACTATTAGGTAAACTAATATTCGAAGCAAACTGGATTAAAGACCAAACCGCGCGGGCAAAACGACAATCAAAGAACAAATGATTAATAGTTTTATCTTTGTGGCAGAAAGATCAAGACTTGTTTCCTCTCCAATTCCTTTTAATAAGATTATCTTTTGTTAAGACTACTCCACGGCGTAAGTACCATAAGAAGATCTTAATCTTTAGGAATATAAGTGCAAAACAGAGTATTGCAAAATACAGGAAAAACACATGAATGACCGTTTGATTGAACCGCAAGAAAAACATACGAATTGGATGAGAGAGATAGACTCAAAGGGAAATTTCCAAAAGGTTAGAGCTTTTGTTAATTTCCTCCATAATCTCTATAGGATTGTCCATTCCATAGGAATTTCAAACGATAACATAAAATTCAATCCTTTGTTTCAAAGGACTTTATAAGAAATTTTCCTATAGGATTAAAATCCTCCAAAATTCATATGTCTTTCCTCTAAATCAAAGGGGCCCTTAAGGTTGAAAAATTCAAATTTTAGCTGATAAGCATAAGTATAAGCGAAAATATGAGACCGTCAGGCTGCTATTGGCTTGTCCAACATATTGTCTCTATATGTTTCATGTCTTACAGACATGTGAACGCGCCCCACTATTGTTGCAAATTCATGTATCTTCAAAGTTCTTTTCCTGAACAACCGACTAAAGATAGAAACATGGTCCCTTAAGTTCCATCCCTAATGCTTCAACAAATCAAAATGAGAATTTTTCATCTTAGTTTTTTTCTCCTTTCCTTCATCAAAACATAAGTTGAGAACTTCGGCTTGTAAGAACTTTACATGCCTTCCTTTTCCAGGGTGATGTCAAGCTCATGGCTGAAACTGGCCTAGAGGCTTATAAGTTTTCCATCTCCTGGTCAAGGCTTATCCCAAGTATAGCTATTTCTACTCAAAACTAAATTCTTTTTAATAAAGTTGCTACTAGTTGTAATATTTATACTTACTAGTTAATATGCAGATGGGAGGGGAGCTGTCAACCAAGAAGGGCTAAAGTACTACAATAATGTTATTGATGAGCTAGCAAAACGAGGTAAATCCTGCGAATCCCTTTTACAAACTGTTAATATTGCAAAGCGAAAAAGAACTGAAAGAACTTTCATGGATGTTGATTGCTCTGCTTTCTTCAGGAATTCAACCCCATATCATGCTTTACCATCTAGATCTCCCACAAGCTCTGGAAGACGAGTACGATGGATGGCTAAGCCCTAGAATTGTGTAAGATTCAATAACCATCTATATGAAGTACAAAAATAGTAGGAGTATGGCGATAGCTTCCATAGGATGAGCTCTAGACTGCTGATCAGTAGCAATGGCACAATGCAGGGATGATTTCACTGCTTATGCAGATGTGTGCTTCAGGGAGTTTGGGGACAGGGTTTTGCATTGGACTACTTTGGCTGAACCTAATATCGCTGCACTTGGAGGTTACGACACAGGAGTATTATCTCCAGGACATTGCTCTGATCCTTTTGGATTGACCGAATGTACAGTGGGGAACTCCACCGTGGAACCATATATAGCAGCTCATAATATGATACTAACACATGCGGCTGTTGTAAGACTGTACAGAGAAAAATATCAAGTGAGTAATCATGTGCTTAAAAATACCAGTAGTGTATTTTTTGAATGTATTTATATTCTCTAGGGACAGTACTAAGCATTGCATAGGTCTGATAGAAGTTAAACAGATTTTATTCAAAGATGTAGTATATGATTTTGATTTTTTTTTCTTTACAAAATAACTATATGCATGTTCAGATTCCCTTCTTATTTTCTTCCAGTTATTCCTCTTATGTGAATTCCTCGAAGTGCTCTGAAACTGCCTTTCATGTAGGCTCTACAAAAGGGGATTGTTGGCATAAACATGTTTTCCTTATGGAGTTATCCATTAACAAACTCCATTGCGGATTTGCAAGCAGCTCAAAGATACAAGGATTTCTCGTACGGATGGTATGATCCATGTTGCAATTCTTTTATCTTCACACTGAAACTAGCGGCCGGACTGCACAATTTTGCACAAAGCTAGATTTTATAGAAGTATACGACTCTTGCTTCCATTTTCATATATAAATGCCTGTATTTTTATACAATTGTATTGATAAAGCAACACTATTATAATATAAACCCACCAAAATCAATCGGTGCACATCTTTCTCTTTTTTTCCCAGTTAACGTAGCAATTTCTAGAAATGAACCTAGTGGTTCCTTTTAGCTCCCTCTTTGTAATGGATAATAGATATTTGATATAGACAGGAATTTATATAAGCTCACCGATGAACTTAGAGGATAAACAGCTCTTCTTGTTTGCAGGATACTGCACCCATTGGTATTTGGAGATTACCCACAACTAATGAAGAATACTATCGGTTCTCGTCTTCCATCCTTCAGCCAAGTCCAAACTGAACTAGTCAAGGGTGCTATAGATTTCATTGGAATAAACCACTACTATTCGGCCTACGTGAACTATCGCCCTTTGGTAGAAGGTGTTCGAGACTACGTTGCTGATCGATCAGTAAGCGCTAGAGGTTGGCCAATTTTCTGATTTTCTGTTAATATGCACATAATTTTTTAGCTCTTTTTTAGATAATAGAAGCTTGTTCCTTGAGAAAAAAAGATAATAGAAGCTTTATTCATAAATTTGTAGCTCTAGGAGTGTGTAGCTTGATTCATTCCAGGGGCGGAGACAACGTGGGGGGGGGGGGGGGGTCTTTAGACCCCCCCACCCCCTAATATACCATTAAAGCCCTTATAATACGCCCTAAAACTTTAATCCATATTTTTATAGATGAGAGGCTAATATAGACTTTGTTTGAGGTTGTTAGAAGGCTAAAAAGGCTAAGAAGGCCCAAAAAATCCTAAAACCAACCCTAAATCTCTCTTAGTTGCTCTTGGTCATTTTGATTTAGCCCCGCTATAATTTTATCCTGGCTCCGCCACTGATTCATTCATATAAGGACGATGTATGAAGACGTATGTAGACAAAAAGAAAATCACAAAAAATGATAATGCATGACATATTTCTATGACAAGAATAAAAATGCATTTTCATATCCCGAGTTACTTTACAAAGTCATCCAATGATGATTCTAAAGATGATTCTACAAATTTTCAGAATGGTAGTTTTACCATCCTTGAGAAGATACGTGAGGTACCATATTTTTTAAGTATCAAATTTGATATCTTCATGTACTAAGTATATCTCGAGGTACCAAAAATTTTAGTACAAATTTAGGTATCTTAAGTTACTTTCTCAAGGACGGTAAAATTTCTTTTTCATAATCACTTTTACTAGAGTAAATGTAGTCTGTAGCTTATCAGTTCTATATGTTTTTGTTATGCAGTTTATAAAACGGATCCACCAACGGAGAAGGTAAGTTAATTTTGTCATCTCTGATTTTTCTTTTGAGATAATAAACATTGTTGATTTTCGACCTATGTACAAACTTCCTAAAAATGTGATAGGATCTTAGCCTAGCTTAGTTGGTCGATGGTGTGGTCCGTGTGGATGTATGCCTGGATCACCCAAGTTATCCCGTCCTTATCGAAGCGAATTTGGATGCCTATTTTCTTCTTAATACAAAGCTACCTAGTTCCTCATATGGTTATCCCATTTCTTATATTAAAAACTGAATTGTGATAGACACGTAATGTTTTGCATTAAGTGATGCAATAAAGCGTATAAAAGAAATAAAGTAAACTCGAAGATCATTGCTTGTCATATATTTTTTTTTGGTGCGGTGATAATTTCATAATTGAAATACTCTTGGATATACGTACCTCATCCTGTTGGCGGTGACACATATATCTCATCTCTTTATTGTGTGCAGTATGAACCTACGGAGTATCCAAATGATCCAAAAGGATTGCAACTAGCGTTGGAGTACCTGAGAGAGTCCTATGGGGACTTCCCATTTTACATCGAGGAGAATGGTAAGTACAGTTTCCAAGTAGAGTATTCAGAACAGGAAGTACAATACTCTTTCTCACTTGCCTGTTTCTTTTTCTTTAGGGAAGGGATCTACAAATGACAGTCTCGACGACACTGATAGGGTGGATTACATCAAGGGCTACATTGGAGGCGTCCTCGATGCAATCAGGTGATCTCCAAACATAAGTGTGTCAAACCACATGAGTTTCAGTTAAATCCATCTTTCAGCCCCTCGTTTGGTTTATTCCTTAAATAAAACTTATATATATATATATATATATGTTTTCTTAATGATCTAAAAACAAATATTGAAAAATAATCTATAATAAAAAAATCCCAAATTTAACTTTAAATTTAAAGTTAAAAATTTAAATTTTAATGATAAGTATAAACATAGATGAAAAGATGAGGCCTCGTGCTGTTCTGATTGATCTCTGCTTTGTGCAGGAACGGGGTTGATGTGAGAGGCTACTTCGTTTGGTCATTTATGGACGTGTTCGAGCTCCTGGACGGCTACCAGTCGCGATTCGGCCTGTACCGTGTGGATTTCGACGACGGCGCGCGGCCGCGGCGAGCGAGGCGCTCCGCTCGCTGGTACTCGGATTTTCTCAAGGGAAAGCAGGATCCCGTGCTGATTGCTCAGCAGTGAATCGATCTCTCGCTTTGGCCAAATCGCTCAAGAAAAAATCTCGGTGACAAAAGCTGGAATCTTTGTCTCGCCTAGACACATTGAACTCTGGTTCATGTGTTGTGCAGAGGCAGCAGCAGAACGCATATGAACAGGGTAGCCGAGCTATGAATAAAAAATAATGTGGCGGAACTGAAAATCGTGTAATCTTCTTTGCAGAATCCAACGTCTGCATGCTGGTTCATGTTGTTGTGCTATTGACTCTCCCTCGCTTTGTTGCTGCAAATCAATACGAGCTCATCACTAGATTTCGGTTTTCCTATTTCACTTACGATAGATTTTTAGGCTTCTATTAGGATCTTGTATCAAGATTCGTATTCCAGTACATCAAACTTACGCTAAGTTACAAAGCAATTACACTCAAATAGAGATACTATCGGATTTTAAAAAGTACACATTTTTATATAAAATATATAATATGTTGTATAAATTAAAGCATATAATAATAATTTTGATAAATTTAATTGGTTTCTATGTAAATTTGAGCATATTTATTCAGATTATTATCAATGCATCTTATTTTAAATAATAATTTGTGGGATCATAGGGATCGTAGAATCGAGAAACTACTTAAGATTTCATAGAATTATGTGGAAATGAATAGGAGGATTGAGACATTATAAAAAATATGATACTTGATAGGATTGGTAGGGATTGGGATACTACCAACCTTTTACAGTGCACCAAAATTAAATTTTTATGATTAGACTTATGATTTCTTGGCATGTTCATTTTTCTACTTCCTTCCAAACGGGTTGTATTTATTGACTGTTTTTTAAAATTTGGAGCTCTAGATATATCAAAAGATAAATATTATCTTCATCTCAATATGTAGCACTATGTGTAAACAGGGTATGTCCAAATTCATAGTTTAAGAATGGTTTTAATTTTATCATAAGTTGCTACATATTAATATCGAGGGAGAAGATAGTTTCGGTTTCGAGTTAGGGCGGAAATATGGAATTTGCACAATCCAAGCGCTTTGAGTTGGGAACCCCTCTTCGACATACAAAACGACTTATGCATTAAGACCTGATTAATAAAGTACCAGCTAAATAAAAAATAAAAAATAATTAATATAATTTTTTAAAAACAACTTTTCTATATTATTTTTTTAAAGATACATCGTTTAAACTTTAAACTGCAGTTTAAGAAATGTGCGTGAGGGAATTGAAGTTGGAAAAGTGAACTTAAGAACCTACTAATTTAATTAGCCCTCGCGGTTCGGGCTGAGGTCAGGCCGTGTACTGACTCGTCCGGCTCCGGCGGCGGCCGTCTGCGATTCAATCCCGGGCCCAAAATACGCAAAAACCCAACGCGAGCTCACCACGACGCCCAGGGTCACCACCAGCAGCAGCAGCAGTAGTCATCACCATGTCCGCCGCGGCGGCAGACTGGCTCCCGGCCGTGGACGTGACGGCGGCGGGGCGGCCGGTGCTGACCGCGGGGGAGGTCGAGCGCCACCTCGTCGCGCAGGCGGACGTGGAGCCCGAGGAGAGCCCCCGCCTCGCCCCCCTCCGCGCCCGCCTCCTCGTCCTCACCTCCCACCGCCTCATCTTCCTCCACGAGCCCTCCCGTTCCGCGCACGCCCTCCCGCTCGCCGCCGTCGTCCACGCCTACCCGCCCCACCGCAAGCACGGCCACAACCCCCTCCGCTCCATCTTCTCCTCGTCCTCGTCGCACCACCCGCGCGTCCGCCTCCAGATCTCCCTGCCCCCGTCGCGATCGGAGGTCGTCGCCGTCGTCGTCAGCAAGGGGGAGGCCGACGTGTTCTACGGGAGGCTGCTCGAGGCCGTCCGCGCGAGGGCGTGGGAGGTGGTCGCCGCCGTGGCGGCTGCCCCCGCGGGCGGCTCCTCGGCGGCGCAGGGGGCCCCCGTGGAGGAGGATCTCGCCATCAGGATGCCCGTGGTTGGGGTGTCCGGGATCCTGCGGATGGAGCAGGAGACGTGGGAGAGCGCGGGGCAGAATCTGCAGGATGCCTTCCAGGATCTCAACGCCCTCATGGTTCGTTCCTCTCTGCTGCTCCTGCCAAGTAGTACTTGATACCATGTCCACATTTAGTTCTTCTGATGCAATCGTAATTGACTGGATCACTGGAACACCATGCTCTACAACGCAGCTAAAATTGCCACATTTAGTTCTTGTAACGCAGTCGTCTAGTATTGGAACAATATGTTTTTACATCGCAACTATTTTTTTTGTTTTGCTGCAATCTTGTAATTAGAGCAAAGCTAAGGAGATGATGGAGTTAGCGGAGAAAATGAGGCAAAAGCTATTGACAAACTCATCAGCCCAATCCAATTCCAATGATGAAGAGATGGGATCTAAGCAAGACATGCAGGATTGGCTATTGAGTGTTGGAATCGTGTCCCCTGTGACGAAAGAAACCGCTGGTGCTCTGTACCACCAGCAGCTGTCACGCCAGGTAATACATGCTTGCTCGTGTTCTTGCTGCATTCATTGTGAAGTAGTTTTCACTGTCTGTGGAGCTCAATCGTGATGCTGATGGCAATGCATGAACTTTGTATAATATCATGCCAGCTAGACCAAATCTTCAACTTGAGAAGGTTTTATCGCCATAGGATCTTCAGGATAAATTGTGTGTCCTTTTCCTCCATCAACCAAGAGCCTCTACTTCTATTGAACAGTACTGTCTGTTCACTTCTTTGCCTCATGCCTGAATTGTTTCACGCTGCTTAGTGCTTACACATTAGTTGGGTCAAATTTGGGAATCATTCAGAGGGTTTTCTTTTATTTCAACTACAGACCACAGATTTTACACTCTAGTTCTGTTTCATACACAATTGACAGGAACACAAAAAATGCCCTTGCCTCTATAACTCTTCACTGTTTTGAAGAGTTTTTTATCTTCTTCTGAGTCCTCCCGGTTAGAGCAGTCTTACTAAGGCTATTTTCAACCTTTTGTATTCATTATCAGCTGGCTGACTATATTAGAACACCACTAGAGAAAGCAGGCGGTATGATGGCACTAGTTGATGTCTATTGTCTCTACAACCGTGCAAGAGGGACAGGTCTGTGCTTTTCTGCTAAGTATCTGTATGGAATTCCTTTGTTACATGGTTCTGATATTGTTTTTTTTCCTTATATTTTGTGTAGAGTTGATCTCACCGGAGGATCTTCTGCAAGCCTGTTCCCTTTGGGAGAAATTTGACGTGTATGTACCCCGTGTTGTAATGTGTTTTTTAGTGTTTTCAGCTGGTTTGTTGCCAGCCATTAATTATGGTTCTATGTTTTGCTTATAGATGTTGATTTGTAATGAGCAGCCCAGTCATGCTCAGGAAATTTGACAGTGGAGTGAAGGTGATCCAGACCAAGACGCATAGTGATGATGAGGTAAGCACTGGCAAGAATAGGTCTAAATTTCATCATAAATTCAAGTCAAACAGTGCCACACATCACACGACATAACAATCCCAAGTTAGCAGTCGCACAAAGAGTGTGGCTAAATATCTCTGGACCTTCCAATTGTTTAGTTATCTTCCATTTCATTTATTTTGTTGGTGGGCACCTGCCCACTGTTACCTTCAGATTGAACGCTATTATTATCGTTTTAAGCAGAAGCACATGCTGATTATTTGCCGATCTGCATAGGTATTTGCGAGAATCTCATCACTCGCACAAAAGGAGGATGCCCTTCAGAAGGGAATAAGCCCCAGCGATACTGCATTTACACTTGGGATTGCACCTGCTTTAGCGAAGGAGCATCTTCTAAATGCAGAAAGCATTGGTATTAGATGGTTACCCATTCAAAAAAAATTCAAGCCATGAACACTATATATAAAAAGATAAACTAATACCAACTTCTTTGTCAGGTATCCTTTGCAGGGATGTGAGTCCAGATGGGTTGCGCTTCTACATTAATATATTTAATGAAATTGATCTCCAAAATATGTATATGTAAGTAGACCTCTTCTTGAGTCATTTGGCCTCCTCCAGTTTCTTTCAACGAGTATCCTGTTTTTTTTCTTGGTAAAATGAATATCAATACATGTTCATCATTAGATTTTGTCCATGCTGTTACTTGATTCAGAACATATAGCTTTATTATTGGAAGAGAGAAATATCTTTTACATTGGTAAAATGCTTTCCAGGCCAAAAACTCATGGAGTATACCACACATGGATATCTGTCACGGCGGCATCACAGTGACTTATCTTCGGTTGATTGTGGAGCATGACGAGCTCGGCAGTTCGTATCAATGTTCAGTTTTGTCTGCATATTCTGCCGTGACGACTTTGTACAACACCCCAAAGCGTGGTGTAACAAATTCATTAGTATTTGCTTGAATGAATGACTTACATAAGACGTGACTGCCTTTCTTAAACAGAAGAGGCACTGGTGGAGAAACCCTTATTAGTCCCGGTTCGTAACCCCTCTGTAGTCCCGGTTGTCCAACCGGGACTACGAATCCGGGACTAAAGATCCCTATCTTTAGATCCGGGTGAAATAACCGGGACTAAAGATCGAGCTGCCATTTTTTTTATTTGCATGGCCCTGTTGCTGCCATTATATATGTTTCAATATATATATGTATGCATAATATATATATATATATATATGTATATATTAAAGCACTTAACATTTTATGTGCATATATGACCAAAATATATATTTACACTAAAGTAAATGTATACATATATAAAAATAGACATGTATTAATTACAATTCATTATGTCCTATCTAGCTACGACTTCGACGTAGTGGTCGTTATCTCAGAAGCTAACGGCTTATGAATTGTATTTCCGTCGTAGTAGAATTCACCCTCGGGATCAATGACTTGTTCGTTGATGAATTCTATGAGTTGTTCTTGAACCACCGCGATAAATTCCTTGTGTGTGAGGTTATCCCTCATGTGAATAACCTATATATGAATGTATGAAATTAATTAGTAATGAACAAATCGATACGTACGCAATGAAAGTTGGAATTTATTTATACGTACATCGAGCTCTCTTGTGGTGTATATTTGGGTTGTAAGGCAGTGGCAATACTCGCATACGTAGTAGCTGCACAAGTTAGTACCCTTGTCTTGCTTTGCACACTACATATATATACATGACAAACAGCGAGAGATTTAATTAATGTACACTTATATTTGAATTAGAGATTCAATATAAATGTAGAGCATGTACTCACAGGAAATTTGAACCTCCGCCTAAGATTTTCTTTCCGATTGCCGTGGACCAAATGACGGAACCGATACCAAGCCCTACATGGAGTTTAAAACTATGATTCATAGTAGCAATTAATAGCAAAATTCGTAATAACATTGGAACTTATGACATTACCTGTCTATGAGTTTAAAAACCTGGTCAAAAGTAGACTCATCTTTATTCATTGAGTCATAGACATTGACTCTGCAGGCCTCCAAGTCAAAGAGTAAAAGGACCTAGTGGAATCTGCAATGTGTGAGGTGATATATGAAAAACTGTAGATCTATATATGTACGGGAACGAACTTTGTTCGGAAGACAGTAAAAACTAACGCTGTGTTGTACGGCAATAGTATGAACGTCTTGTAATGATGCTCCTTCAGGAGATGGACGAGATTGTCCTCTGTGGCTTGCGGATAGTCGGTGATCATGTTGACGTTTACTTTCCGAGGGTCGATGAATCCAGTATCGAAAACCCTCCGCCGTCGGGCCCTTTGAATCTCCATTCTACAACGATATAAAGGAATTATTATATATATGGTGTACATATATATAACAAGGAGCTAATTAAAGGAACGTAAGAAATATAACTCAACAATACGTACAAAATCCATGCGCTAAGAATAGATACGTCGAGAGCGTCCAGCTGGTATAGGTCGTAGATATCCTTGAAATTGATCCAGAGAACATCTTCCCCTTGTAAGAAGTCGGAGCTCTTGATCCTCGCTCCGATAATCTCCCTGCCGCTTGCGCTCATCTCCATGTACCGTTGATGGAATTTGTACATCTGTGTCGGTAGGGACTGCAGCTGATCAGGCTTGACAAGCGGTTTACCGAGTTTGTACTTGTGTCTCACTTCCGCCTTTGGGATTGGTGCGCCTTTAAGCAACTGATCCATAGTTAGCCCGGTGTCAGAAATGAATTCTTTTATTCCAATTTGTTGCCCTGTCACCAACGGCTTGGTTGCTCTCTAAGCTGAGGGACTTGTTTGTACTTTCCATAATATGCTTTCTTAAGTGTTCGCTCATAGTCCGTTAGCTTGATGGCCTCCTTGGCTGGTGCCGACATACTCCTGAAGAACTTCTTGGCACTCGGGTCTATAAGAATCTTCTTTTCTGGACTCCGAGGCTTCAATTGCCTCTTCACTTCTGCTGCCACGTAAGCGTCAAGCTCCTGTTGCGTGCAATCGTACGGTGGCTCCTTGTTCTCGGCGGCGTCAACTTTCGCCTTCTTCGTTGCCCTTGTGCGGGCAGGCGGTGGTGCTTGGTGAGTTCTTGACTTGGAAGGTGCTGGAGGACACGGCGCAGGAGCCTGAGGAGGAGCCGGTGCATGAGCCTGAGGAGGAGTCTGTGCAGGATCCTGAGGAGGAGTCGGTGCAGGAGCCTGAGGAGGAGTCTGTGCAGGAGCCTGAGGAGGAGTCGGTGCAGGAGACTGATGAGGAGAAGACGGTGCAGGAGCCTGAGGAGGAGACGGTGGAGGAGCCGGAGGGGATGGTGCATGAGACGCCGCTTGTTGCCCAGGGAGGATGATGTAGCGCTTGCGCCATAGTATAATGGCGTGGCTCATGTCGCGTAGATGTGTCTCACCGTCTCCTCAAGGGTAGTCCAACTCGAGGTCCTCGTACGCGGCTTCCACCAGCTCAACTTCGACCCTCGAGTATCCTGCTGGAATCGGCCTGCAGTGGTAAGTCCCTGAAGGGTCCGTTGGGATGGCCATTCCCGACGCAACCTTCATGTGATGAGATGTTATCTATTAGTAATCAACATAAGCAGAAACTTGCTGAATGTATATACCCAAAAAACATAGAACTACCTTGATTGATAAGTTCTTGAAGGGAATATGCAGCTCACATGGTGTCCGCTGTGTGATCTCATCAACGGGGCAGGTGGTTTCGTCCTGGGTTTGCATGACATCCATGCTCTGTGATCCTACCTGCCCCGTTGAGGCGCAGCTGCTACGATTGCCTGAGGGGCTGACCATTGCAGGAGGAATGTACGGCTGGGGATCCTGGCACCGATGTGCGGCCATGCGTTCGTCCACCTTCCGTGCCACCTCCTCTTGCATGCTGAGCTCGTAGCTCGATACCCTGTACTCAAGATCTGCAATCTTCGCCTCGGTATCTCTCTTGCTCCTCATCCGACTCCTGTACATGTGGATGTCCTCCTTGAATCCAATCTTCCAAAGGAACAACGCCTTTCCCACGTGTTCTTCCTAGATGCTCGGGAGTCTGCAGGGCGAGCGACAGCTCATCCTTGTCTCTGTCGGGTCGGAAAGTGCCTTGCGTAGAGGCTTCCACTGCGTCCGTTAGTCGACTGGCAGCCTCGCGTATCTGATCGCTGAACACTAGGGAGCCATTAACTGGGTTAAGCGTTCCACCGTGAGCATAGTACCAGAACTTCGATCGATCCGGCCATTTAGCGGTGGCCGGTTCGATACCCCTCTCAATCAAGCTTGCCTCCATCTCCTTCCACTTCGGTATTGCAACGCTATAGCCGCCTGACTCCAAGTGATGATGGTACTTCTTCTTGGCAGCATTTTCTTTGTTTCTGACCATCATCGCTTGCCCTTGTTGCCCTGTCTTGTAAGCAACGAACTCGTCCCAATGATCCCTGAGCTTTGGGAATACGTCGTAGTTCGATGTTAGTCCCTTCAGGATGTATTTCTTGTAGAGATCTCCCTTGAAGCTCTGGAACTGTTCTGCCATTTTCTTCAGAGTCCACTGTTTCACTATGTTCTCCGTACCCGCGGGTAGCGTGAACGTCTCGAGCATTGTGGTCCACAGCATCTCTTTCTCTGATTCTGGGACAAAGTTGTCATTATCCCCGCGTGCCCTTGTTCTGCGCCAGTACACCGTGCTGATAGGCACGTTGTCCCTCACAACCCAACCGCTGTGGCGTACAAAATTCTTGGCTGCTTCTGCCGGGGCACTAGGTCGGCCGTCTTCGTCCACCTCAGTTATGATGTGCCGACCCTCTATCTTCTTCGCGGCACCTCGTTGTCCGCGTGCCCTCTTCTGTCCAGCGGAGGGATGACTTCCACTAGCCTCCTCCTCCTCGTTCCCCTCCTCGTTCCTCTCCGCATCCCTCTCCATGTTCCCCTCCTCGTTCAAGTACTGGTTTGGATCCTCGTTCCCCTCTTCTTCGTTCCAGTACTGGCTGCTTCCCTCTGTGATTGTATCGTACAGTATCTGTTCCTCATCGCGATCAGCCATTTGTGCATACAAAAAATATTTGTTAGGTCTATATATATGCTAAGTCTAACAATATTATATTAAATCGCTACTAATCTTATATTAAAATTGTAATAATCATATATATATGCTAAGTCTAACAATCTTATATTAAATCGCTACTAATCTTATATTAAATCTATACTGATCTTATATTAAAATTGTAATAATCATATATATATGCTAAGTCTAACAATCTTATATTAAATCGCTACTAATCTTATATTAAATCTCTACTGATCTTATATTAAAATTGTAACAATCATATATGCTAAGTCTAACAATCTTATATTAAATCGCTACTAATCATATATTAAAACTGTAATAATCATATATGCTAAGTCTAACATTCTTATATTCAAACTCTAATAATCTTATATTAAAACTGTAATAATCATATATGCTAAGTCTAACATTCTTATATTCAAACTCTAATAATCTTATATTAAAACTGTAATAATCATATATGCTAAGTCTAACAATCTTATATTCAAACTCTAATAATCTTATATTAAAATTGTAATAATCATATATGCTAAGTCTAACATTCTTATATTAAATCTCTAATAATCTTATATTAAAATTGTAATAATCATATATAATAATCTAATAATCTAATAATCTCTAATAATATAATAATCTTATATTAAAACTCTAATAATCTAATAATCTTATATTAAATCTCTAACAATCACTTCTTTACATCACTTGCCTGCGCAAATTCCTTCGATGGCTAGCTACCACTTCGGCTTGAGGGACGACGACGACGTCTTCTCTTCAACATTACCAGGAAAATGTATTAGTCTAAACAGGCCAAGTTACATATTGTCACACCCTAAAAATCTTAAAGTTATAAATAGTTGTTTAAATGGAATTATCAGAAAATGATTTTAAAAGCCTAGAAGAAAAGATCTAATTGTAAATAATAAATTCCAATATAAAATTGGGCCAGATAAAATTTTATTAAATACTTTGCTTAATTCTATAATTCCTAGATTTTTCTGGGATTTATTTGAGCTAAGGAAGTATTTTTAATAAATGAAATTGCATTTCATGAATTATTTAAATTGAAAAAGATTTTTAAAATCCTCTTTTGGCTTTGGGCCGAAAGTCGGCCCAAAACCTTCTCTCTCTCCCCGGCCCAAGCCGGCCCAGTCCGCCCGCAGCCGCCGCGCGTGCGCGCGTCCTCGGACGCTGACAGGTGGGGCCCGCCTGTCGGGTCGTCGTCTACCTCCGGCCGCCCGCCGCCTGAACCCTAGCGCCGCGCCGCCGCCGTCTCCTTCCAAATCCGGCCGCCCCTTTCCGTTTCCGGTGAAATTAATAGAGGGGAAATGATCCCCGGGATCCCCTCTATCTTTTCTCTTATGGAATCGTCGTCTATCTCGGTTTGGAAATCACGGATTCGAGCTCGGATCGGAATCGGTTTTCTCTCTCCCGAACCCTAGCTTTCCATCGCCGTCGCCGATCGCCGTGGGCCTTCGCCGCTGCCTTCCAACCCCTATAAAAGGACCCCCGAGCTCCCCTCTACCCGTCGCCGCCTTCGCCTTCGTCTCTCGTCGCCCGTAGCGCGCTAGCCCCGTGCAACCTAGCGCCGCCGTCGCCGCCGTCGCTCCAGCCGTGTGCCGTCGTCGCTCCAGTCATCGCCGTCACTCGGGGAGGTCACCGTCGTGGTCGCCGTTGCGTCGCCGTCCTCGTCCGACCCTTCGCCGTCGCTATCAGCCGCCGGAGCGCCGTCGCCGCTGTTGACCCGATCGTCTCCGCCGCCTTTTCCTCGTCGCCGGCATTGTCCGTTGCCCCTCCGCCGCTTCTTTGGTCGCTGGTGAGTTCGCCGTGCCGCCCGCATCCCGTTGGTGCCCTCCGTTCGCGCGGTCGTGCCGTCGTTCGCCGGCGAGCTTGCACGCCCGAGCCACCGCCGGTGGTGACGTCATCGCCGACGTCATCATCGCCGTGTCCCGTGAGCTGGTCGTGGACCGATGGATCTTGACCGTCCGTTTTGGATGAGATCGATCTCGGCCGTTCGTTTCCGTGAGCCGCCGTCGTGCGCCCAGTGCACCGTGAACCCGAGCCCCGCTGACGCAATAATTCTTTTTTTCTTTTCAAAAATAATTCATTATTGCGTCATAATTCAATTAAAATTTATATAAATGATTTAATCTGATTTAATCTTTAAAAATTCATAACTAATTCATCGTAGTTCGGATTTAGTTGGTTCAAGTTTCTAATTTTTTCTAAAATTGAGATCTACATGTTAAAAATATCCACATGTACTGTTCATGCTTGGTTATATGCTGTTTTGGTGATTTTGCTCTTCTCTGTTTAGATTCCAACGTTTCCGGAGAGTCCGTTTTCGCAGGAGAAGATTTAGAAGAATTCCAAGGCCAGCAAGGCAAGTCACACAGATCCTAATCAATCCTTTGAGCATGTTGATCCTGTTTAAAGCTATTGTTTCTATTCAACTATTGCATTTATTTTCGAATGTCATTGGGTGGAATTAACCTATTGTTTGTTATAGCCCTTTCGTTCTTGATTACTTTATTCCTTGATACCTTGGGTTATTATAACTTGACTAGTTGAGCTTTATATATTGGTTCAGCTAGATATTAGATATGATTGCTTAGCCGTGCTTAGAAACATTAGCACACTATTGGGATAACTTATGACTCACTATTATTTAATGATGGCTTAATGATAGTTCACGATGGTCAATCGTGATTGGTTAATTAATTAAATTGATAATTAAAATATGATTAATGGTGGGTTGTGAGCACATGGTTTTGAAGGTCGTGCTCATGGCAATTAAGGACCGGTTCGCGAGCTACTGTTGTGAAACATTAACCGTGCCAACCACAAGCCAGCGTGGGCAACAGCTTTACCTTTTGTATAGCATGGTTCATTGCGGAGCACCAGACTGAGAAGTGGCGGAGATAAGCCCACGGGGGTCGCTGGGGAGTCCATGCCTTGTTTTATAAGGGGGTGATTATGATCCAGGAATGGTGCACTGTGGTGATTTGTGTTGTGCAGAGGGTATTGTCACAGCCTCTATTCGGGTACTTTCCAGTATCGCGACGCATGGTAGACATGATGTTGAGGCTGTGTCTTGTGGGTACAGTGATACACCTCTGGCCAGAGTAAAACTATTCGAATAGCCGTGCCCGCGGTTATGGGCGGGTCTAACAATGTCTTTCGTGATTAGTCTCACACTTCACACCATAATGAAAGATGCTATAACTGGTAATAATTTGATTAGCTCCTGGTTTGGAATGGTATATTCCTGGTTCGGAGTTAGAACTGTGCAGCCAGGGTTGGTTGTTCAGAATGGTTGGGCATATACAACAGGGTATGTTGTATAGTGTTGGATTAATACTGTTCAATTAATACTTGACTGTTTTATTAAATTCTGAAATATTTATTAAATGCTATTTATGCAAAGAAGCCTATATTATGCCATCCTTGGTTATCCTGTGCACTTGCATATTTGCTGCGTGGCTTGCTGAGTATGTCATATACTCACCTTGCAATCATTCATCAGAGGAGGAGTTCTACAGTGATGCTGATGGTGTTGAGGATTTGGCGTAGTCCTGGTCAAGCTGCCTGTGGAGTGGTGTCGTCTGCGCTGTTTATTTTTTTTTCCGCTGCTTAGATCTTTATTGATTGAGAGGAACTATCTACCTCTGTAATGACATTCTATTCGTTTATTAATTAGAGTAATAATTGTACTCTATTATCAATTTGTTATTGTGTGCCTCGGCTGATTCCTGGACGAGGGTTTACGCACATGTAAGCGTTTGGAATTTTGGATAGAAATTCCGGGCGTGACACATATATTGCATTTCACGTTTTAACCTATATATATAATCATATATGTATGCTAAGTTTAATAATCGTTTAGTTATCTCGTTCGTACACGTTTCGCTCGTGTTCGTTCTCACACTTTTAGTACAAGTGCATTCACGTTCGTAAACATTTCGTTCGCGTTCATTCACGTTCGTTAAGCGTTCGTTCACGTTCGTTAAGCGTTCGTGCAAGTTCGTTCGCGTTCGGTCACGTTCGTTCGCGTTCGTTCGCGTTCGGCAGTGGTGTCGGCGGAGCGGTGGCGTGGCGGCGCGGCGGCATCGGGGCGCGGTCCGGCGCCGTGGGCCGGCCCAGCGGCGTGGTGTAGCGGCCCGGCGGCGTGGCGAGCTCGAGGCGGGGACGGCGGTGTGGCGGCGCGGCGGCGGCGTCTCGCGGCGGCGGTTTGGAGAGAGAGAGATCGAGATCGAGAGAGAGAGAGAGGCAGCGGCGGCTCTCACCTAAGAGAGAGCGGCGGCGGTGTCTGCGGCGAAGGCGGCGAGGACCGCCAAGCGACGGTGAGAGACGACGGCGGCGTCGGCACGGGGTTGCCCTAGGCAGTGGCGGCGAAGGAGAAGCCGAGAGAGATCGATCAGGGAAAAAACTTCTAAGTGTTGGTGGAGAAGACGAGGGCGCATCGGGAATATATATACCCCCACATCTTTAGTCCCGGTTCGTAAGAACATCCGGGAGTAAAGATATCTTTATTCCCGGTTCGTAACAACAATCGGGATTAAAGATCTTGGTTCGTAACAACAACTGGGATTAAAGATCTTATCTTTAATCCCGATTGTTCTCAGCAACCGGGACTAAAGATCTTTTCCCGCTATTTCCAAATTCTTTTTAAACCCGGTTAGGGTTAAGAACCGGGACTAAAGATAATAGCACTGAATTTTGAATTTCATTACATATGTGTTTCTAAAATAGTAAATAATGCATTACAGTTATTTAAAGTCAAAAAATTAATGACAAAATCTTCGAAAAATTATTGTTGTCTGTAGTAAACTAAGTGGATAATATATAATTAGCACATGAATGATTTAAAATTGTTAAAAATTCTAATAATCATATATAATTAGCATGTGCATGATATTAAATTGTTAAAAATTCTAATTAACATATGTAAATACCACGTGCATGATTTAAAACTTTTAAAAATTCTAATAATCATATATAACTAGCATATGGATGATATTAAATTGTTAAAAATTCTAATTAACATATGTTAATACCACATGCATGATTTAAAATTAATAAAAATTCTAATAATCATATATAATTAGCATATCATGATAATAAATTGTTGAAAATTCTAATTAACATATGTAAATACCACATGCATGATTTAAAACTTTTAAAAATTCTAATAATTATATATAACTAGCATATGGATGATTTCAATTTGATAAAAATTCTAATAATCATACATAATTAACACATGCCATACAACAATTGATTTGTATGGATATTCAATACATCCAAAATAGTTTTCATCGTGTACACAACAATTACGGCAATACATCGGCGGTGACGGTTGACCGCACGTACTTTCTCCTCAATATTGTTCCTTCCTTGTGATCCCGACGTGAGTAAGGGGTGTCTTCATTTGATAGGAGGATGCTAGGGTCAATCGTCACCGTGAAAGGGGGTTGCCCATCAAACTGATCGTAATCCACGTTAGTCTTGTCCTCTACTCCGACGATTTTTCTTTTTCCTAGGAGAACCACGTGGCGCTTCGGCTCGTCAGGCCCTTTGCCCTTTTTTCCTTTGCTAGACATGTCCTTGACATAAAAAACTTGCGTTACATCATTGGCAAGGACAAAAGGTTCGTCCGAGTATCCAACCTTGTTAAGGTCAACCGTTGTCATCACACTGTCATCAATCGTTACGCCTCCACCAGTCAACCTAACCCATTGGCACCGGAACAGAGGGACCTTGAGAGGTCCATAGTCAAGTTTCCATATGTCCTCGATGGCACCGTAATACGTGCCAGTTGTACCATCGTGTCCCATGGCATCGATACGAACAGCACTGTTCTGGTTCGTGCTCTTCATGTCTTGGGCTCTCGTGTAGAATGTGTACCCATTGATTTCATATCCCTGGAATGTCGCGATCGAGCCAGATGGTCTCCTCGCCAGGAAGGACAGTTGTTGATTAATCGTCTCGTTACCCATGAGATGTTGTCGCAGCCACGCGGAGAAAGTATCAATGTGATGCCGTGTAATCCATGCATCGGACTTACCGATGTTTTTGGCACGAACTAGAGCCAAGTGCTCCTCGATGTAAGGAGCCACCAATGAAGATTGTTGCAGAACCGTGAAATGGGCTTTACGAAATAAATTGTTGTCTACCGTCATTATTGCTTTCCTTCCGAGAGTCCCCTTTCCCCGTAGTCTCCCTTCATAGCGTGATTCAGGTACCCCGATTGGGCGAAGGTCTTCAATAAATTCTAAGCAAAATTCAATTACCTCCTCTGTTCCATACCCCTTGGCAATGCTTGCCTCTGGACGAGCACGGTTACGAACATATTTCTTCAGAACGCTCATGTACCTCTCGAAAGGAAACATATTGTGTAGGTACACAGGGCCGAGAATACCGATCTCTTTGACAAGGTGACAAAACAGATGCATCATTATATTGAAAAATGAAGGTGGAAATATCAACTCAAAGCTGACAAGACATTGCACCACATCATTCTGAAGGGCTTCTAATCTATCCGGATCGATGACCTTCTGCGAAATTGCGTTCATGAAAGCACATAGCTTTGTTATTGTTGCCCGGACATTGTCTGAGAGGATACCCCTTATTACAAGGGGTAGCAGCTGTGTCATCAACACGTGACAGTCATGAGACTTTAGGTTTGTGAACTTCTTCTCCTTCGTGCTTATTATTCGCTTTATATTCGTGGAGTATCCTGACGGTACCTTGATGCTCTCCAAGCATTCAAACATACTGTCCTTCTCTGCCTTGATAAGAGTGTAGCTGGCTAGACTCAAGTAATGGCTTCCTTTCTCCTTTGGTTCCGGGTGAAGGTTGCCGCGTTGTTCCATATGTTTCAGATCATTACGTGCTTCCAGTGTATCTTTCGACTTTCCATATACACCTAGGAAGCCAAGAAGGTTTACGCAAAGGTTCTTAGTGAGGTGCATCACGTTGATTGCGTGGCGGACGTCCAAGAATTCCCAATAGGGTAACTCCCAAAATATGGAGTTTTTTTCCACATCGCCGCGTGACCATCTTCGCTCTCTATAGGCTGGCTGCCAGGCCCCTTTCCAAACACTACTTTAAGATCTTTCACCATAGCAAACACTGTTTTACCGCTGCGATGTTTTGGCTTCGTACGGTGGTCCGCAGTATGTTCAAAGTGCTTGCCTTTCTTCCGTACTGGGTGGTTTGCTGCAAGGAATCGACGATGACCCATGTACATAACCTTCCGACAGTGCTTAAGATATGTACTTCTGTTTCATCCATACAGTGAGTGCAAGCCTTGTACCCCTTGTTGGACTGCCCGGATAGGTTGCTAAGTGCAGGCCAATCGTTGATGGTTACGAACAGCAGCGCTCGTACGTTAAACTCCTCCTGTTTGTCCTCGTCCCACACGGGGACACCTTCCTTCTTCCACAATAGTTTAAGATCTTCGACCAGTGGTCTTAGGTACACATCGATGTCATTACCAGGTTGCTTGGGGCCTTGAATAATAATCGGCATCATTATGTACTTCCTCTTCATGCATAGCCAAGGGGGGAGGTTGTAGATACACATCGTAACGGGCCAAGTGCTATAGCCGCTGCTCATCTCTCCAAAAGGATTCATGCCATCCGTACTTAAACCAAACCGTATGTTTCGTGCGTCCTTTCCAAAGTCTTTAAATTTTCTGTCGATGTTTCGCCACTACGAACCATCGGCGGGGTGTCTCAGCATCCCGTCCTGTTGACGTTCTTCAGCGTGCCAACGCATCATTCTAGCATTCCCCTTGTTCCTGAACAAACGCCTTAGCCGTGGTATTATAGGGAAATACCACATCACCTTAGCAGGAATTCTCTTCTTCGTTAGCTGCCCGTCAACCTCACCTGGATCATCTCGTCTAATCTTGTATCGTAATGCTTTACAAACAGGGCATGCTTCTAGGTTCTCGTACTCCTCATCGCGATATAGGATACAATCATTCGGACATGCGTGAATCTTCTAAACTTCCAGTTCTAGAGGGCAGACTATCTTCTTAGCCTCGTACGTTGTCTCGGGCAATTTGTTTCCCTCCGGAAGAATGTTCTTGACGAGTTTCAATAAATCGCCAAATGCCTTGTCACTAACACTATTTTTTGCCTTCCATTGCAAGAACTCCAGAGTGGTATCCAACTTTTTGTGCCCCTGCTCACAACCTGGGTACAACGACGTTCTGTGGTCCTCTAACATCCGCTCCAATTTATGGGACCCCTTTTCACTTTCACAGTCCTCCTTTGCGTCCTGGAACATCTGACCAAGATCATCCGCAGCGTCGTTATCGCCAGCATCCCTGTCCACCTCGCCCGTTTAATTTCCTTCAAATCTAGCGTACTGAGCCCAGTCGGGAATGTTCTCGTCCTCCGCTTCACCTTCTTCCATTTCAATCCCTTGCTCACCTTGGGATGTCCAACAATTATAGCTTGGCGTGAACCCCGACTTAAACAAGTGGAAATGAATAGTCCTGGATGCAGAATATTCCTTCTGGTTCTTACACTTATTGCATGGACAACAAATAAAACCATTACGCTTGTTAGCTTCGGCCACTCTCAAAAAATAATACACGCCCTCGATAAACTCTTTGGACCGTCGGTCAGCGTACATCCATTGCCGATCCATCTACATGAAATGAAAAAAAAATCGTACATAAATAAATTTTCGTACAATAATGACAGCCAAACAGTAATGATAAAATAATTAAAAACTCTTTCGACAAGCAATTCTTATTAACAATTTTTGAAGTTCTAAACTAATATTGATGTTGTACTTCTCTTAATTTTCAATTTAGTTTGTTTTCTATTTTTTAAGATTAATGTTCATCATATTTTAAACTATGAGAATAAAATTTCTATATATTCTTCTTCTCCACATAAATTTTCTCTCTCATCAACTTACAACAAAGTTTTGGAGAAAAAAAATGTGTGAAACATAGCTCCAAAAGTAATATAACAACAAAAAACATTGGAGGATGAAGTTACTAACCTTTTAGACACCTCTGATTTGTATATAATCACTAAAAAAAATTTCACAAGAATTTTTGGCATGACCTCCCCCTCTTTCTTTGAGAAATTTTGAAGCTTGCTCTCGGGCTGGAGGAGGAAGAAGGCATATATAAAGAGAAGGGATCTTTAGTCCCTGTTGGTGTTACCAACCGGGGCTAAAGATCGCCGGGATCTTTAGTCCCGGTTGGCTATCTTTAGCCCCGGTTGGTAACACTAGCCGGGACTAAATTTAGGATCTTTAGTCCCGGTTAGTAACACCAACCGGGACTAAAGATCCCGGGGGCCCTGACAACATCTGACATCTCTACAACCGGGACTAAAGCTGATCTTTAGTCCCGGTTGGTGTCACATATGCCCACTGTAGCCACCAACCGGGACTAAAGATGATCTTTAGTCCCGGTTTTAAATGGATCCGGGACTATTGTGGATTTCGGCCGACCGACCAAAGATGGTGGAGAACCGGGACTAAAGATCATCTTTAGTTCCGGTTGGTGTCACATATGCCCACTGTAGCCACCAACCGGGACTAAAGATCCGGTTTTAAATGAATCCGGGACTATTGTGGATTTCGGCCGACCGACCAAAGATGGTTTCTCCACCAGTAAGGTGATACTTTGAATTAGCTTTTGCTTGTCTTTCCGTCGAGCAAGACATGTAATGATCTGAGGCAACCTTTCTTTTTGGGGTTAATTGGATCATTACCCAATACAGAAAACTGGTAGTACTGAATACCACTTAACACACAGATGTTCAATCTGGCATTTGTTTCGTAAGATTTTGCACAAGGCCTTCCACATCCCAATGAATGCGTGTGTGCTGTACTCAACATATACTACCCATTACATGACCTGATGATTCTCGACTGATGTCTTATTTCGTGATTTTCACAGCAACCTCGCATCCAGTGGGCAATTGGGCCTGTTGGTTTGTGGCAAGCCAGCAATGCCGTATCAATGTCACAATTACCAATGGGCATATGCAGTCAGAAAACCATATGCCTCATCACTTCTCACCGCTTGAACATATGACCTGAGTTCCCACAAGCATACGTGACGCAACAACGATGTCGACAACCAAAAACGAAAGTTTGAAGTTGAGGAAAATAATATCTACACTTGCAGTAGATTATATAAAACTAAAATACAACGCTCACACCAAATCCGTGACAAAGCATATCAATTTACTAGACCATCTCAGAACAAACGGGTACATATGGACAGCACAGTAAATGTTGTAAAACCAAACAAAACAGAAGCACTTATAGTGCCCACGAAAAGGAACAATCTGGTACTAGCCTCCACAAAGGAGTTTTTTCCTTCACAGGCACCCACACTATGTGTGGTAGGGTGTATATATGTTATATAATATGTAAACCGGCACTAGTGAGTTGTTCAGATATCCAGCTGCCAAAACGCTCAAGCCTGCACAAAAATAATGAAAATGCATGTCATCAGCTGCAGATGCTTAAGGTTTAAGGCCAAGTACTCGGAGCGATTTTATTGAGGTATATAAAGACAGTGCTCGAGTAACATGGTTCAGCTTTCTTCTATCCCTAAGTTAAACGCCAAAGTTCAGGCCAGAATAGGCCTTCAATAAAAGCAGAGACCAAGACATTAGAATAGGCCAACATACCTTGCTGGCAATGTTGTTGGAAAGCCAGTCAAGACCCTCATACAGCCCTTCACCAGATGTAGCACAAGTGCTCTGAATGTACCTGCGACACCAGGGAAAAAATATTTTAATGACATGATGCATGTTTCATAAATTTCAAAAGGCAACCAGTGCCAGAATAGATGTATAAACCACAATGCGGATGCAAATAGCATTTGCAACATTCAACCTCAACCACAAGACTAAAATAAACCATCAAAGACATACAGACGTACAGAATGTGTGACATGCATGTCTCCAAATAGACGAATAGTAATGATATTTTTCAAAATCGAAGAAGTTGTAATGGCATGGATCCAATTAACTCATTAAAAAGTGCACTACATTCTTGCAAACAAATTTAGTTGTGTAGTTTTCAGCATGTCCAATATGTAAACCCTGATAATTTGCAGAATAGCAGGCTGCACAACTCTGACCAAGCAATTAGAAGGTAAAGAGCTTTTGAATTGGTCATATGGAGTTTCTTTCTTACCAGTGCCTCTGGCGCAGGGAATGCAAACCAAGCTTGTCAGTGATTTCAGCTGCATTCATGGCATTAGGAAGATCTTGTTTGTTTGCAAATACAAGCAGCACAGCATCACGCAGCTCATCCTGCGACACAAAAGGGTCTCTCATTATTAACATGGAATTAATTGGTTTAAATAATTTAGGGAACTGGTATTTCTAACAGTAAGTTTTAAATAAATCAACAGACAAATAGGTTGAACAAAAAAGACTACCGATTCATAGCATTTCAGCTACTATCTTAGCATTTTCATACAAGGTCATGGAAAATCCTAAGTTTTTTGTGAACCAAGCAAGCAACTTGCTTTTTTTTCAAATTTTGTAGTTGCAGTAACGTTGAATAAGCGCTTCGTAAATAGATTCAATATATGCAGACTGGAAACACTATGGAACAACCAAATAACTATAAGTCTACAACAACAATCATTACCTCGTTCAGCATCCTGTGAAGCTCGTCTCTGGCCTCAACAACACGCTCCCTATCATTGCTGTCCACAACAAAGATGAGTCCCTGTGTGTTCTGGAAATAGTGCCTCCACAGGGGCCTGATCTGTTTTGATTTATAGATCAATAAAAGAATTAAGTTGGGAAAGTTCATGACAGCATTAGCAGCTTAGCACGACAACATCAATGCATAAAAGAAGTTCAATTCCAGTTTAACCCAAGGGCTAGGAACAGCTAAAAATTGGTAGTTATGATTTCTAACTATAAGCTGACTCTATTACCTTGTCCTGGCCACCGACATCCCAAACAGTGAAGCTGATGTTCTTGTATTCCACAGTTTCAACATTAAATCCTGAAAATTTCCAGAATAAGGTAGTTTCATTTATTAAAACTATAATGCAACAAAGCCACATGGAAACAATATAAATATATTATCATAATGACCCAGTAAAAGGAGTTCATATGAACAGATGTATACATATGTATCATTAAGAATAATCACGAGTATAGAGAATTACAGATGTTTCCATTAATAGGTGTAGTAGCATATGCTTGGCTTAGTTCTAACCAAAGTTTCAAGTAGTAAATTTATTTGTAGCCAAAGTGATATCCAATACCTTAACATCAAAGTTTGCTATGTGATTATAATATGAACAAGCTCGTGTTAACTATTCCTCCTTACTAGAGTTTAAATTCAAGTTTGTTTCTACATAACAGAACTAGTGCTCACTCCATGTAATTAAAAGTTCGTTCCTCTACATAAACGTGCAGCATAGTACCTTCCTACAGCTAAGACAGCTCATTAAGCAGAACAAGGACATGAACAGAGTGCTTACCGATGGTGGGGATGGTCGTGACGATCTCGCCAAGCTTGAGCTTGTAGAGGATGGTGGTCTTACCGGCTGCATCGAGCCCGACCATGAGAATCCTCATCTCCTTCTTCGCGAAGAGGCGGCTGAACAGCTTCGTGAACGTGAGCCCCATCTCTCCCTACTGCTCCAAAACAAAAATTCAGCAGCACAGGTAAGTCTCAGCTAGCAACACAGATCAACGCAGACTTCGTGCCGATCTCCACGCGCCCATGCTCACTTGACAGCACACAGAACTAAACGGGAATTGATGAGCCAAGGTACGAGATCCGGGAGATCTAAACACCCACATCCCCATAGCGTGCTGTTCGATCCATGAAACGACGGGGCGCAAAGCCGCCGAATCGAATCAGATTCGCCAACACCCGGAGCAGAAAGCTAAAGGCTCGAACAGATTCCCCCCGCCAACAGTAGCGTAGAGACTACGCGGCATGCCTCCATCACCGAAGCAGCAACGAAAACGACTCATCTCTCCACGGAATCGACCACAGACTCGCACAGAATTTTCATTTAGAAAAAAAAAAAGAGAGAGCGCAACAGAAATCCACCGGAGCGGGCAGATCCGCGAGCTCCGACGAGAGGGATCGAGCAGAGCGCGCGGGCAACTCACCGAGATGGTGGCGGGGGGTGCGCGGCGGAGCTCTCCCTTCCTCTCCGCGGCGCTGCTGCGCGGCGCGCGGGCTGGTTCGCGATCTGCGTGCGCGGCGACGACGAAGACGGAAGGGTAGCGGCGGCTTTGGAGGTCGGAGCCGCGCGACGAACGCGAACACGACGAGGCGGGTGGGCTTGCGCTTGCGGTGCGGTGCGGCACGAGTCGTGTGAGATAATATAGCTGGGGGAGAGAACGCGAGCCCCACCACCGTCGTCACGAGCCGCACGCGTGGATGGATGCAGTCGTTTCCGTCCGTCCGATGCTTCGGCTTGCGGCTGCCGCCGTGGGATCAAACCGAGCAAGTTGACTGGATTCGATGCGATTGATATTCTTTCTGGGCGGCATTTCTCCCCGAGCCAGGAAGGAATGATGGGATAGGATTCGCTTTGGGCTGGTGGATGGTGTAGGTTGACAAGTTTGACCCGGCCCAGCCCAACAGGTCAGCTGGGTTGAACTTGTTTGACTTCTCATCTGTTTGTTGGTTTTCTTTTTCTGATATGAATGCTCTTTTTTTTTCTTTCAAAAATGCGTATGCTCATTTTTAATTATAAACATTTATTTAGTATGTGGTTTAAGAACATATAGTTTTATTAAAAATTTATTTCATGTGCATGCCCACCGCGAGTGCACCGTGCAGTTTCCTTTTTACAAGTTTAATATACACACATAGTTTATATGTACAAACTCTAAAAATTAATTTATTTAATTCCTATAAAATTTGAGTAATGCCTAAAACAGGACTTTTCTAAGTGAAATTCCACCACTTTCAGACAAACCATTAGTTTGACAGAATTTAAGACCATTCTGTTTTCTAGAGGCCTAGATTCAACACGAAGCTCCTTTATGGTGAAGCATCGATACGTATATACGTTTATTCGACGAGTAAGAATTAATTTATTTAGCGCGAACCAGGTATACATACATGCATGCAGGTTGGCTGCAGAACTCCTCCCGCACGTACATTCGCCAAAAACAGAATGTTTCAATATATATAGCTGGAGGAAGCTTAGCAATGCAGCTATCTTAAGAGAGCGACTAGCTAGCCACCCCCAAGACCCCAACACGACCAAATTTTGCTCCTTTTTCGTATATAGACCTTGCTTACAACGGAAGGCTTTAGATATAACCAATTTGTTTTTTCTACCTTGTGGTCATCCTTGATCTCCAGAGCCCTGCTCAACATCCACACGAGAGAGACTATACTCACTACTGTTCCTCCGGTACAGCCGTCAGCGATCAGCCTGCAGTTTGCCGCATCTTTCTAGACAGGTTCATTTTGTAGCCTGCACTGCAGGCGACAAGATTTTAATGTCACGCATGACCGTCGGTGCAACACTCACCACCAACATGCATTGATGGAATCGTAACTATACACTCCTGTCAAATCAACAAGAGCTTGGAGTAGCCAAATACGGCTGACCGGCTGTACCAACTACTACCAAGTACCCAATACTATACATTATGCTCACACGCGACACGTATGTACACGTAGCTAGCTTGTTGTAGTAACGGTAGCTAGCAGGGTTCACCAAACTGCTTTAGATGAGTTTACCGTTACCCCACGATTTAACAGTTACCGAGCAAAGTTCATCAAACTATTTTAGATAAGTTTATCATCACCCACAGTTTAACGGTAACCGTGAGTTTCTTTCTCGTGAAAATCGATTACTACAAGATATACAGTAGTTTTGGAAACACGGTTTTACCACAGTAACCGTGTGTTTACCGTGAAATCATGTGATTACTGTTCTCGTGAAAATCGGTTACTACAAGATATATACAAGATATACAGTAGTTTTGGAAACACGAAAACCGTGTTGTTACCACAGTAACCTTACTGTGTTTACCGTGAAATCATGTGATTACTGCGAGGTATGATATACCTCGCAGTAATTTTAAAAATCGTAGTAATCTTAAAAATCGATAATATTACCGCACGTGATAATTTTGTAAACCCTTCTTCTGTCCCGTCACACTCTGGAAATTGGTTTCGCCAGAAACATCGGACCAATGAGTCACACTCTGAAAATTGGCCAGAAACATCGGACCAATGATCACCCACTGGAAATTGGTTTCGCCAGAAACATCGGACCAATGAGTCACACTCTGGAAATTGGCCAGAAACATCGGACCAATGATCACCCATGACTTCTGTGTACCACTAGTGCCGCAAAGGGTCCTAACCATGATTGTCACACTCCTACGTGGAGTTGTCAACTTGTCACGCCAACATTCAACTCGGACAAGCGGCAGCTTAATTATACCCGAATCCGACAGGGTGCAAGTACCAAAACCAGCTCGCTACCACAGTGGAGTTACACCCAAAAGTGTGAGCCTTCTCCTGTTTCTTCCACTTTCACGTACTACAATGAGATCGAACAGCCACGCAGATACTCCTAGCTAGCATATCGCCCGCATTTACTCGCCAAAAATTGGACCACACTTGTCAAGCTCAAGCTACTCCACTTCACTTCACATCATACCCATCAAAACGCAACACCACGCCCTAAACTATCTGTCTATCTGCAGTTTCACCAACTTTGCGAACCTGTGCAAACACAATGCACGCATGCGCGACATGGCGTGACACCGACACGTACGTGACGTCAATACCACCAGCGCCCGGACGCCAACGAGCTGATCGCGTAGGAGATCGCGGCGGCGTTGGCCCGACGAGACGCGCCAGAAGGCGCGAGCTGCACCGCGCGTTCCACGTCGTCTGGCATCGCGTTGGCGGCGGCGGCGGCGGCCGGGCCGGGCGCGTCCAGGAAGAGGCTCTCGACGTCGTCGACGAAGCCCACGTCATCCGGCAGGCCACGCACGTCGTCGACGGAGGCCGACGACGTCGACCAGCCGTCGGCGGCGTCGCGGGCGCGGCGGGCCGGGTACCTGGCCTCGAAGTCGGCGCGGTCCATGCAGAGCGCCGGCAGGATCTCGGCGATGGCGTGGTCGGCGTCGTCCGCGTCGCGGAGCGCCGGGCAAACCGCCGGCGGCTCCCAGTCGTCGTCGCAGGGCTCCATCTTGGGCCGGAGAAGTGGCTCCGGGCCTGAAGACGCCGCCGCCGCCGGCGGCTCCAGCTCCGGCTCGGTCTTGCAGACGGACGGCGGCGGCGGCGGCAGGTGGTCCGTGTAGCAGCTGGCGTCGAAGTTGGTGACCGCGCTGCTGCCACGGAGCTGAATCGCCGCCAGGTCGTAGGCCGTGGCTGCCTCTTCCTGGGTATCTGCACGTACAGAGCAAAAGAAACATCCATCTTTCAGGGGGCACATTCTGTGGGCCTTTGTAACAGTAGCCGTGCAGTACGCAGCATTGCAGCAGTAGCATTCTTCAACCATCACTTTGTGCTAAAGAGAAAGGCAGAGAATTGCATGCATGACACGACAAACTAACAAACACGAAAGCTAATAACATACGACACGAACATATGTGGTGGTACTGACACGTGCATCGGTTGTCAATTGTTAACAAACTGCAGTTTTCATGACCTCTGGCCCTGTTTAGGTCTAAAGTTTTTTTTTCTAAACTTCTAACTTTTCATACACACACAACTTTTCAGTCACATCGTTCCAATTTTAACCAACCTTTCAAACTTCAGTATGAACTAAACACAGCGATTGTAGCCGGTGAACAAAACCAAGAGCGCGTTACCGAATGTTCCCAGGTAGAGGTATTTCTTGCCTACAGCTCGGCCTATCCTGGCCTCCCACCGGCCGTTGTGGTGATGCCTGCGGTGACAAACATGGGCATTGCAGTCAAATGTTGAGACTATACTAGGGGAAACTATTCTAATCCCTTGAGGGAATGTCTCTCGTTTGCCTAAAACCCATCTAAACGGTTATAAAAAATTATAGAAAAATTTAACAATATTCATACAATACATATATACAACTCCACAAAATATTAAGTCTACACTCAACTCACACGTCGAGATATAAAAAAGACAAATTCGGTGTATAAATAGTAGCGTAGTTTATATCTAAATTTGTCTTTTTTGTTTCTCGATGTGTAGGTCGAATTTGAACATGAATTTTAGTGGACTAGTAGGTATCATTATACTCTACATTATCAATTTTTTCAGATATTTTCACAACTATTTACATCGAATTTAAAAGAAAAAGGTATACGAGGGGATATCCCCTTGAGGGATTAGAATCCACTCCCCTGTACTAGTAGAGCTTAGACAAGGCAAAAGAACTTCAACCCGGTTTTTGGCATTTCAATTTTCACAGTACTAGTAGCACACCGTATTCTCATGCCAGATTTGCCAGTATCACAGTATGCCATTTGGAGAACCAAGAAATGGTTTTGGACGGAAAAGAGGTAGTACTACTGGGCTATGCAAAGGACAATGCTTAGCTAGTGCTTGATTGGACAGTACAGTGATATTGCATGAGAATGTATGCTTACTTTGCCACTCCCCTGTACTTGGAGACACCCCTGGAGAAGCCACTGCTCTTGCGCCTCAGAGTAGCCAGGTACTCCTCCCTTGTCATTCGCTGCATCCTTTCAAGCTCCTGGCTGTACGTGTCAATCTGCTTTTATCACAAATGGGAGCTTAACAAGTTAACATCATCTCCTCCTTAATTAGTAACGGCGAATTAGTGCTACTGGGAAATGACAGGTGCTGAAACACACTGAACTTTACCGGGAAGTTTAGGACATGGTCTGAGCCCCAGATCTTGAGTGCCGCAAGATCATAAGTGCGAGCTGCAGCCTCCTCTGTGTCATAAGCTCCTGCAAAGAAACAATGCTTATGGCTTAATCCGTGTATTTGCAGCATGTTCTACATAAAAAAAATGTAGTCGGAGAGTAGCGAGTGAGAGCATGATCTTGATGACTGTTGAAGTTGTAAAAAATGTACTATCTTGACGCATGCATGGGGACAGGCAAAATGCAGTACTTTTCCACTTTACCCAAAAGTGTTTTTTCTTTCCTCTCTTTTCCAAGAAAGAAAGAACAAAGTAGCTGCGGATTGAAAGTTATTCTGAAGAAAGGATATGTGCATGGTACTAGGAGGGCAATGGAATTCGGAGCCATACACGCTAGTGATAATTTGTGAATCATAGCGAAGAAAAAGCTTGTGAGCTTTTCCCACGATGTGAAGAGGATCTTGACTCACCCAGATAGACTAATGGAGGCGATGAGACATCAGACATGGATGAGCATCGATCACCACACGAATTCCGAGGCAGAAGGAAACACCGCATTTGCAACACAAATTAAAAAAAATAAAAATCAGCACGTAAGCTAGCAGGAATACAAAATGACTTAACAATAACCAAAGAAAGAGAGAACAAAGAAACACAAAATGGCATCAACTTGTCCCATTAGCTGCAGAAAAACATAGACCCGAGGCTTGTAGAATTTGTACGTCTCACCTTGCCTGCCTCTCTTCCTTGTCTGGTTTGGGTTCCAGCCTTGCTTGTCCCACAGGTGCGCCTCGTACTTCCCTGAACCCCTGTGCCTACACACCAGCAACACAACAACAACGACGCATTCATCAGAAACCAAGCAAAGATCACGCAAACAACTGCGAACTGATCATCAAAGCAAGAAAAAGGAATCGAAAACACAGACCTTGCCACGCCCTTGTAGATGGAGGACCCCTTCCTCGGCGCAGCAGCAACGGCGGCGTCGTCGTCGTCGCCAGCGGTGCCATCCTTGGCCCTCTTCCTGTGCTTACTCTTCTTCTTGCCGCTCTCCGTGCACGGCGGCACAATGCAGGAGGACGCCGTGGAGGAGGAGGAGGAGGAGGACCGAGGAGGGGAAAGCAAGGTGGTTGCAGCAGCAACAGCAAAGGCCTTCTTCTTCTTCCTCATGGAGACCATGGCTTTTGTTGATAGCTCCTGCAAGGCCCCTGTTTGCTTTCCTCCTTGGCAACAAAGACAACAGACAAGGGTAGTGGGTGTCACCGGTGAAGTGAACCTGCCTATATAGGGAAGCAAGGAGGAGGACTGTACTGACTACTGAGACTGATCTGGAGTACTCCTAGTGATCTGAGAAGGGAGGCAAAGGTTTGGGGCTTTGGGCACTATAGCTTCCACCCCGAGCGCCACGACACTTAGCGTGACGCCGCCGTGGCCAGGCGTGTGGGGGGGGGGGGGGGGGGGGCGACGGGCGTTTTTACGGTCAAGGTCTCGGAAAATGCTCGGTATCTGCGTGAAGTGGAGTGGTGCAGCCGTGCAGGTGCGCACCACCACTCGCGCGCGGCCGTACGGGGAAATTTTGATCTGGATGGGACTCCACTGCATAAGGAGAGGTTTGTTTAGCGCATTGCGACTCTTGCCGTCATGCGTCTCCGCGGGGGCCAAGCGTCTGTGTCGCACGATGACACGTTTGCGCGTACGTGTGCGGCAGAGGCAAATATGCGGACGTAGCTGCGTAGGTGAGTATTTATACAGCCGCGTTGCCGCGCGCGGAAAGGGAAAGAACATGTCTCGACGTGTCGTGGTCAGGGTTCGCTTACCGTTTTCGGCGTAGTTATCGAACCTGATAAGGTGGTTACCGATCGTGGTTTTAAAAATTAAAAAAGTTACTGTACATAGTAACTATGATAACCGTGTGGTAACCACGCGGTTTTGTAAAGCCTGTATCAAAATGTTTCAAAGAAGGTTGAAACTAGCCATCATAGGCCATCATCACCAAAGTCATTTTTTTCGAGTTGGACATGATTTTTAAGAAAATAGATAGAAGTTAATGGTAGAGAATTGTGTTTGGATAAATAGTGGAGGTAGGTGAAAAATGTGAATGGTGGAGGGTTATGATTGGTTGGGAAGTGAATGTTGGTGAAGAATTTATTATATTTTAAAACAAATCTTGAGAGCTAAAGGGATGGTTTGGTCCTACAATTACGTTTTTTACCGTGATTCACCTGCTTACCGCTCTATATTCTCGATCGGTATTGCTAAACTGATCGAGAAAATTAATCGAGAAAATTCCTTGTTACCCTAAACTGGTCTCCAATTGCTCCAGCTATTGGGCCTTGACGTTAAGAGGACTATTATATGTTTAGTTGGCCCGCCTACTGCAGGCTTCATACGCGTGCCTGTCCTGGACCAAGTAACACGCCTATTGGGCTCGTTTTTTTTCCAAGGAATAAGTTCATATTAGGTCCTTCAATTTGTCACCGAGTCCGAAATTCTTCATGAACCGAAATTCTTCATGCCCAGTTGCCACACCTCCTCGGGTCGATCGGACGGACGACGCGAGCGCGACAGGGCCACCACCACCAAATTCACCCACCTTCCACCTCGACACACCACCGGGCGCAAGCGCAAGCGCAAGTGCGGCCGGGTGACGTCGCGGCAATCATTCCATCCTACGCGCGCCGCGCCAGTGACCGCTCGCCAGTGGCAGCAGCCGACACAAACTCGCCCCCATTTGGACGCCCACGATGCCACGGCCGTTGCCAAAGCCACCAGTACATGATCCGGCTTTGTCTGCGAATGGCGCACTCGGTTTTGCGATTGGATCGGACCGACCATGCACCAGCGGAACAACGCCGTTGATAGCGACCGGCAACATGGGAAGCGTCAGTTGGCACACATAAACCGGCACTAGCGCGGTTGCATCGAGGGGACGCAGTTGCAGTATATTGCATGTTTGCGTCGCCGTGATATGAAATCGTGGTAATCTAGCTCACACGAGATCAGGTCTCGAACCGACAAAATCTCGCCGATGGACGACGCTATCGCGCTACACGCCAATTTGTTGTGCGATCCTTGATGCTCTAAGCGTGTCACAAATCACGTAGAGATCACGGGACTAGCAGGCATCAGGCAAGGTGCATGCAGTTTTGTTTTTTTTAAACACTCGACACAGCTGCCACACGAACACGCGTTGGACTTAACCATCATTGTTTGTGTTGGATGTGAGAACTTAACGCAATAATATAATCGTTGTGCGCGATGATACAGTGATACATTCAATAAAAAAAAATCAGGTGGTAGGATCAGGCCGGCCTGGCGTCCTTGAAGAAAAGCTCTGTTTTATTTAGGAGATCAGCATGATCAAGCTGCTTATCTTTTGATGAGAAAAGCCTGGCTGTGTTTAATTCTATCCAAAGTTAAAAGTTTAGATTAAAATTAGTACGATGTGACTGAAAAGTTATATATGTATGATAGATTGATGTGATAAAAAAAGTTAGAAGTTTGGATCTATACACAGCCTTACACGCGGCGAGATTGCTTCAAGGAAACATATGAGAAGGAGGCAGGCGCCTGCAGAGAGTGACAAGCAAAGCTTTAAATATATTTAAATTTAAAACTTAAAGAGTTCTTGTGTAGATGGTCGTCATCATTTATATCATCAGGCCGCATTATAATTGCTTTAGTTTGTTGGATGTAGTAGTAGCACATCGTGTTAGAATAATTGGGCTAGGCCCAACTTATAATAATAAATCTCAAAGACCTATAATAAGTGTTGAGGATAATAATACCACCTCAGGATTTAAGCGAGAAATATCTCAACTTAAATAGGAAGTTATTGGAGACTCCCTGTTGACCAGTTGAGGTGGGGGTCGGAATGCCACGCGCGCGCGCGCGCCGGGCCGAGGCCGAGGGCGTGGGCGAGGCGTGGCTGGCGGCGTGCGTCACGTCGCTATCCTTTTGCAGCCACTAACCCACGTTCCCACGATTCCCTCCGCAACAGCGCGTCCACGTTCTTTCTCCTGATAGATAAGGAGGCTGCGAGTCTGATCCGTTTTCATCGCTTCTTTCCCAGTGTTAGTTTCTTCCTTCTCCGCGCCTAAGTTGCTCTCGCTTCCTCGCTTCTGATCTCTTGCGCGCACGAGAGATTGGAAGGAGCAGTGCCTCCGAAACCACACCTTCGCCTGAGATCTGCACCGAAACCACACCTTCGCCTGAGATCTGCACCGGGTAGGCGGGTGATCAGGTTTTTAGGGAGTGCCTCCCGCACGACTGCTCATCGCCATGTCTGGAGTTTCCGCTGCGGGCGGAGGTGATGCGCCACCGACAGGAGCTGGTGCGCCAGGAGGTGCCGTGAACGACAACAACAACGGAGGCAATTCTGCCTCACCATCCAGCGGAGGGCCATTCTTGGGGTATAATCTTCTCCTCCTATTACTGTTGTTAGCGTTATCGCTATGCTATGTTCCTGTTCCTGTTCTTCATGATGTCTCTAGCATGTTATTGCGTTACTGTTATGTTCATGCTCCTGACATTCATGTTGCGCATAGTATGCTACTGGTTATGTTAAGATCACCCTACACTGCTTATGCCATGATTATTGCTTTAACTTTTTGGATTAAAATATGCCGATTAATGACTATATTTCCAACAATCCAAAAACCTGATATGTCATTTTCGGTAGTTGGCTTTGCTGCTGCACTGAAACCACATGCTTTTGATGGTTCAAACTATAAGAGATGGAAAGCACGTGCACTATTGTGGTTGACAGCGATGCAGTGCTTCTATGTTTCACGGGGCAAACGAAGTGAACCACCTCTTTCTCCTGAGGAAGAGGCTAAGTTCAAGGCTTCGGATTGCCTGTTCCGTGGAGCATTGATCAGTGTACTCGCTGACAACATAGTGGACGTATACATGCACATGCCTTCTGGGAAGGACATGTGGGATGCACTTGAGGCCAAGTTCGGAGTTTCTGACGCCGGCAGTGAGCTGTATGTCATGGAGCAGTTCTTTGACTACAAGATGGTCGATGACCGTTCTGTAATAGAACAAGCTCATGAGATTCAGATGCTGGCTAAGGAACTTGAGAACAACAACTGTGAGTTGCCGGACAAGTTTGTGGCGGGTGGCATTATTGCCAAACTACCACCTTCTTGGTCGGACTTTGCCACTTCTCTAAAGCACAAGAGACAAGAGTTCAGTGTTTCTGATCTCATTGGCTCTTTGGGTGTTGAGGAGAAGGCGAGGGCAAAGGACGTCCGGGGCAAAAAGGTTGAGGGAGGTTCTAGTGCCAATATGGTACAGAAGAAGAACCCTCATGCATCCCACAACAACAAGAAAGTCAAGCCTGATGTCAAACCCAAGGCTGCAACCAATTTTAAGAAGAAAGGCAAGGGAAAGGCAAAAGGAGACTGCTTTGTGTGTGGCAAGTCCGGGCATTGGGCCAAGGACTGTCCTGAGCGCAAAGACAAGAAGTCTGCCAACATGGTCATTAGCGAGGGCGGAGGAACATCGGGGTACGGTAAAATATTACCTACAGTTCTCTCTGTTTTTCATTCACCTGATTGGTGGGTGGACACTGGTGCTAATATTCATGTATGTGCTGACATTTCTCTGTTTTCTTCTTATCAGGTCGGGAGAGGTTCCTCCTTGTTGATGGGAAACGGGTCGCTTGCGGCTGTTCATGGTGTTGGTACGGTCGATCTGAAGTTTACTTCGGGAAAGACCGTGCAGCTGAAGAACGTGCAGCATGTCCCTTCAATAAAGAAGAATATAGTTAGCGGCTCTCTATTGTGTAGAGAAGGTTTTAGACTTGTGTTTGAGTCCAATAAATGTGTCGTATCTAAATATGAGACTTTTGTTGGAAAAGGTTATGACAGCGGAGGCTTGTTCCGCTTTTCTTTGAATGACATGTGTAATAATCATAATGCTGTGAACTATATTAGCGAGAATGAGGAGTCTAATGTGTGGCATTCGCGACTCTGTCATGTGAATTTCGGTTGTATGACGCGCTTAGCTAACATGAGTTTAATTCCAAAATTCACTTTGGTTAAAGGTTCCAAGTGCCATACTTGTATTCAATCGAAACAACCTCGCAAGCCTCACAAGGCATCTGAGGCGAGGAATTTGGCACCTCTAGAACTTGTTCATTCCGATTTGTGCGAAATGAACGGCGTGTTGACCAAAGGGGGAAAGAAATATTTCATGACACTGATAGATGATTGCACTAGATTTTGCTATGTGTATCTATTGAAAACAAAGGATGAAGCATTACATTACTTTAAAATCTATAAAGCTGAGGTAGAAAACCAACTTGAAAGGAAAATCAAACGGTTGAGGTCTGATAGAGGTGGGGAGTATTTTTCCAATGAGTTTGCATCCTTTTGTGAAGTGTTTAGAATTATTCATGAGATGACGCCTCCCTATTCACCCCAATCAAATGGGGTGGCCGAAAGAAAGAACCGTACTCTAACTGAGATGGTGAATGCCATGTTAGACACTGCGGGGCTTTCCAAGGAATGGTGGGGTGAGGCAGTTTTGACTGCGTGTCATGTCCTGAATAAAATTCCAATAAAGCATAAGGAAGTAACACCATTCGAGGAATGGGAAAGGAAGAAATTAAATCTCTCATACCTACGAACATGGGGCTGTTTGGCCAAGGTAAATGTACCTATAGCCAAAAAGCGGAAACTTGGACCAAATACTGTTGACTGTGTGTTCCTTGGTTATGCTATCCACAGTGTGGGTTATAGATTCTTAATAGTAAACTCTGGAGTACCCGATATGCATGCTGGTACAATTCTTGAGTCCAGAGATGCTACATTCTTTGAGAATGAATTTTCTATGAAACATACACCTAGCACTTCTAGTAAAGAAACTGTCATGCCCCATGAGCACTTTGCACCGATAGAACACAATGATCAAACGCCTGAGGAAAATCCTGATGGGGACAACATTGTAGATACTCGCAAGAGTAAGAGACAAAGGATTGCAAAATCCTTTGGAGATGACTACATTGTATACCTCGTGGATGACACCCCAAGAACCATAGAAGAGGCATATTCATCTCCTGACGCTGACTACTGGAAGGAAGCAGTACGCAGTGAAATGGACTCGATTATGTCTAATGGTACTTGGGAAGTCGTTGAGCGTCCATATGGGTGCAAGCCCGTAGGATGCAAATGGGTTTTCAAGAAAAAGCTTAGGCCTGATGGTACAATCGAAAAGTACAAGGCAAGACTTGTGGCCAAGGGTTATACCCAAAAGGAAGGCGAGGACTTCTTCGACACATACTCACCAGTTGCTCGCTTAACCACGATTCGAGTACTACTTGCTCTGGCAGCCTCTCATGGTCTTCTCGTCCATCAGATGGACGTTAAGACAGCTTTCCTAAACGGAGAGCTGGAGGAGGAGATCTATATGGATCAACCAGACGGGTATGTACTAGAAGGTCAGGAGGGAATGGTGTGTAAACTGTTGAAATCCTTGTATGGCCTCAAGCAAGCACCTAAGCAATGGCATGAGAAGTTTGACACCACACTTACATCTGCAGGCTTTGTTGTGAACGAAGCTGACAAATGTGTATACTATCGCTATGGTGGGGGAGAAGGGGTGATCTTGTGCTTATATGTCGATGACATACTGATCTTTGGGACCAGCCTTAATGTGATTGAGGAGGTCAAAGACTATCTGTCCAAGAATTTTGAAATGAAGGATTTGGGAGAGGCTGATGTTATTCTTAACATCAAACTACAAAGAGGAGATGAGGGTGGGATTACACTTGTGCAATCCCACTATGTGGACAAGGTTTTGAGTCGCTTTGGATATAGCGACTGCAAACCAGCTCCTACTCCTTATGATCCCAGCGTGCTGTTAAGGAAAAACCGAAGAATAGCAAGGGATCAACTGAGATACTCTCAAATCATTGGTTCATTGATGTACTTGGCTAGCGCAACAAGGCCTGACATCTCATTTGCTGTAAGCAAGCTGAGCCGGTTTGTCTCAAATCCGGGAGATGATCATTGGCAGGCTCTGGAAAGAGTAATGCGCTATCTAAAGGGCACTATGAGCTATGGAATTCACTATACCGGGTATCCAAAGGTACTAGAAGGGTATAGTGACTCAAACTGGATATCTGATGCTGATGAGATAAAAGCCACAAGTGGATATGTGTTCACACTTGGAGGTGGCGCTGTTTCCTGGAAGTCTTGCAAGCAGACCATCTTAACGAGGTCAACAATGGAAGCAGAACTGACAGCACTAGATACTGCGACAGTTGAGGCCGAGTGGCTTCGTGAACTCCTGATGGATTTGCCGGTGGTTGAAAACCAGTGCCAGCTATCCTAATGAACTGTGATAATCAAACAGTGATTATTAAAGTGAACAGTTTAAAGGACAACATGAAGTCATCTAGACACATCAAAAGAAGACTGAAATCTGTCAGAAAGCAGAAAAACTCCGGAGTGATAGCATTGGACTATGTCCAAACGGCTAGAAATCTGGCAGATCAGTTTACCAAGGGGCTACCACGTAATGTGATAGACAGTGCATCGAGGGAAATGGGCTTGATACCCACCTAAGGTTGCATAATAGTGGAAACCTGTCTATTGTGATCGGAGATCCCGTGAATTTGGATGGTGAAACAAACTATTGTGTGACTGAGAGAAGAGACCCTTGAAAAGGGCTCATTTTCATGATGTGCTTCTCTTCTTTCCTGCATGGTAGGATGGCCTATGTCTTAATGTGATCCGAGTGGCTTTTCCAAGCAGAGATGTTGACCTGCAGAACATCTCAGAAGGAACTCACCTATATGAGTTCGACTGCTAGTCACAGTCTATGAGGTTTGGGCGATCTCTAGATACTCATGAAAGGCCTGGAGTTTGACTTATATGCTCCAAACTGAGGGGATGCGAACGGCAGCCCAGTACCAGTCAAGGTTCTGAGTGAAACCTGATCACACAAAACTCACAATTCAAGGCATAGTCCATTGTTGAGTTGTGGTCTGATGTAGCTCATTTCCTAGGTGGAAGTTCAACTTAACAGTCTCCACCAAAACCCTGGTACATCAAACAGGCACAACATTAGGAACATTTCTTATGAGCCTTGAAATTTGGTGGGGATTGTTAGAATAATTGGGCTAGGCCCAACTTATAATAATAAATCTCAAAGGCCCATAATAAGTGTTGAGGATAATAATACCACCTCAGGATTTAAGCGAGAAATATCTCAACTTAAATAGGGAGTTATTGGAGGCTCCCTGTTGACCAGTTGAGGTGGGGGTCGGAATGCCACGCGCGCGCGCGCGCGCGCGCCGGGCCGGGCCGGGCCGAGGCCGAGGGCGTGGGCGTGGGCGAGGCGAGGCGTGGCTGGCTGGCGGCGTGCGTCGCGTCACGTCGCTTATAAGGAGGCCGCGAGTCTGATCCGTTTTCATCGCTTCTTTCATGGTGTTAATTTCTTCCTTCTCCGCGCCTGAGTTGCTCTCGCTTCCTCGCTTCTGATCTCTTGCGCGCACGAGAGATTGGAAGGAGCAGTGCCTCCAAAACCACACCTTCGCCTGAGATCTGCACCGGGTAGGCGGGTGATCAGGTTTTTGGGGAGTGCCTCCCGCACGACTGCTCATCGCCATGTCTGGAGTTTCCGCTGCGGGCGGAGGTGATGCGCCACCGACAGGAGCTGGTGCGCCAGGAGGTGCCGTGAACGACAACAACAACGGAGGCAATTATGCCTCACCATCCAGCGGAGGGCCATTCTTGGGGTATAATCTTCTCCTCCTGTTACTGTTGCTAGCGCTATCGTTATGCTATGTTCCTGTTCCTGTTCTTCATGATGTCTCTAGCATGTTATTGCGTTACTGTTATGTTCATGCTCCTGACATTCATGTTGCGCATAGTATGCTACTGGTTATGTTAAGATCACCCTACACTGCTTATGCCATGATTATTGCTTTAACTTTTTGGATTAAAATATGCCGATTAATGACTATATTTCCAACACATCGCTTTCACTTTCCTCTTGTTAATGGAACAGTGCATCCAAAAATTAATATAGCCTTACTTGCCGGCTTCCCCAAGTCTGAATTCTCGATGACAAGGTTTGAGTTCGAGAACTAAACTAACCAAATAATTAGAACTGGTTACCAGCATACAAATTGTCTGCCGTCCAAATATCTTAACGAAAATTGAAGCGGCCTGCCGAAAAAAAATTGAAGCCTATACAAATGGACATGGATGGTCGAATTTTCCATCCACATGACGTGAATGCACACATTTATAGCAATTCTCATCTTCACGTCCAATCCTACGTTGCCATATTATGAACGAAGAGGGTAATTATTATTTTAGTGGTATGAGACGTATCCATCGATAACGATGCACTTATCATCATTTTTAAAATATACAGGCTCAATCTCTTGAAGATGCTTCCGTGCTTATATGGGGGCTGTGAGTTGAGAGGAGTTATATATGTAAGCGTTTGTGTTTATGATGTGTTTCTAAAAAAACTTATTGACTTAATTTTCCAACATATAAAGTTTGAACATAATTTAATTTTTCGAAACAAATTCTGGACGTAATAGTGCAGTTTTGAAGTCGCCAGATTAATTTACAGCGACAAGAGGCTCAAAAAGTTAAAACTAAATGAATAAACAACTTGGCCTCGATGCTAGCTCTATTAGGATGCATCTTTAGAAGTTCAAATAAAATACGTGATCTGTTGTTTGGTTTGTTTTGGTTGGTTTAAGGAATCCTGATAGTGGGCAAGCCTCTCGGGGTAGATGTCAAGAACCAAAGCTATAGAAACACTTCTACTCATAGGAAAATCTTAGAAAATCCCTCGAAAGAGAGGTTCCAGAACTCATCTAGGAGTTCGCATGTTATGGCTACATTTATTTACTTACCACTAGATGAGCACCAGCTCCAATTTCGTTGAAGCCAAGTTAATCCCTGGACTATTTTCTTTAGAAAAATCATGTGGACCAATACTGTGATAAATTAGAGGAAAAGAAAGAAAATATACACATTTCTTTTACGTTAGGTCGACCAATTTAGTTTAGTAGTATCATCGTAGAGGTCATGCCTTTGCATATTTAACCATTGCAATATTTCTTGATAGTTATTCTCTGTTTTCGTATCTTAATCAACTGCAACTCCAATAAGATCTGATGCCATCAACACTTCTATAACCCCGATTCTTGATATTCCTCTTAAAAGCAACCAATGACAAGAAATCTGTAATGAGAAAATTCCATTCTTTTCATAAATATCAAGCAACAAACAAATCATCTTATATTCATGGTGAGAGTTTATATATTACAGGTTCAAAAAAAAAACCATACTCAATAATATTCTCTTAACATGAGACAAAAAAAAATTCGGAAACATCGATATGTCTAAGAACGACATTACTACTCGGCCATTTTCTTAAACTTTTAAAAACCGTACGTTTCCTTAAAGAAAAACTCTCTGCACATGATTTTTTGGATATTGTTTTAAATTCATTCTCAACTTTATAATAATTACATCGAATAATTATAAAAATATGCCTATTTTAGAAAAGTGACATTTATAGAATTTTCACATTAATTAAGGTAACCTTAAAAATTGGGCATTTGCATTTTTTTTGACTGGAAAACAATAGGAGAGGCTCCTAATATGGTATACTCTATCCGTCCTTAAAAAAACAACCTCATACTAGAAACACATGCTAATACGATGTTAGTTTTTTTTTTTGATGGATGGAGTATGAGTAACTAGAGGTTTATACCCAAGTATTTACCACTGTGTTTTCTTAATTTTACAAGGATATCACTCGAATGATAATTTTCTATTGACAGTCTTACAATAACGATTTAAACTAGTGACAAATTTACAATTGCTCCTTTACAAAAACCCATCAAACGCCGTCTTGATAGAAAAGGGCACAAAAAAGAAAGAAAAAAGGTTTAAACCAATTTTTATTTTCAGTAAAGGACACGAGAAAATGATGAATAACCAACGTGCCCCCACTTCGCATCCCCCGCTTCCATCTCCATATCTATTTCTCTCTTCCCGCACCTACTACTACACTCCTCCCTGGTCCCAACTTCCAATCTGCAAGAGCGACTGAGAGAGAGACAGACAGAAACGGCAGCGCGAGCCGCAGGCACATCGTCTCCTCGCCCCGCGCCGGCCGCCGGCGAGCCCGCGGCCAACGGACGCACGGCCTCCTCTCCCTTACCGACGCCGCATCCTCCCCTGTGCGCGCGGCCTGGCCTGGCCTGGCCTGACCTCCTCGCCTGCACGGCGGCGACCGGGGACGAGCAGGTCGGTCTGCCTGCCGGGGGCGAACGCGGCTGGATCGAATTCAATTGAAGGTACCCATTCTTCATCTCGTAGCAGCAGAAATCTCGTCTCGATCATGGGGAGCCAGACAATGGCGTCGAAGGCCGGAGGCGGGGGCGTCGCGCAGCGCGGAGTAGGGCGGATGCGGAGCCTGGGGAGGCAGGGATCCATGTACAGCCTCACCCTCGACGAGGTGCAGAGCCAGCTGGGCGAGCCGCTGCACAGCATGAACCTCGACGAGCTGCTCCGGAGCGTGTTCCCTGACGGCCTGGCCATCGCCGACGGTGCCGGTGCCGGTGCCGGTGCCGGTGCCACCACCAGCAGCCAGCAGCAGCATCAGCCGGGCTCGGGCCTCCTGCGGCAGGGGAGCATCACGATGCCGCCTGAGCTCAGCAAGAAGACGGTGGACGAGGTGTGGAAGGGGATCCAGGCTGCTCCGAAGAGGAATGCCGAAACGGGCGGCGGCGGTCGACGGCGGCGAGAGAGGCAGCCGACGCTTGGGGAGGTGACGCTCGAGGATTTCCTGGTCAAAGCTGGGGTTGTCACCCAAGGATCTCTCAAGGAGCTTAGTGATGCAGGCAATGTGGATCCGGTTGGAAGAGGTGTTACAGCAACCGGGACTGTGGATCTGGCACCTGGATCACACTGGATAGAGCAGTATAAGCAGCAGATTGCATCTACTGATGCTCATCATCATGGGCAGCAAGGTGTGCAGGGTGCTTATTTTCCGAATCGATTGGTCCCTCAGTCACTTAATGTTGGCCCCGGTGCTATTCTGGAGCCATCCTACTCTGATGGCCAGACTTCTTCAGGAATGATCGGCGGAATGTCCGATTCTCAGACGCCTGGAAGGAAGCGAGGTATGTCAGGGGATGTGGCAGATAAGTTGATGGAGAGAAGGCAGAAGAGGATGATCAAGAACAGGGAGTCAGCTGCCCGTTCAAGAGCCAGGAAGCAGGTGCAATATATGTTTTACACATTTTCTATTTGTGGCAAATTTTTAATTAGCAATGTTCTTGCTGCATATGATGATTAAGAAGGCCACTGTTACTTTAAATTTAGTTTCTTCATGTGACCTGTGAGTTTGTGTATTACCCACATGATTGCATAATTACATTTCATTTGTGACAGGCCTACACTAATGAACTTGAAAACAAGGTATCTCGTTTAGAAGAGGAGAATGTGAGACTAAAGAGGCAAAAGGTACTGTCTTTTCCACTGCAATTATATCAGAATGTTGCAAATTTCCCCTATCAAGTATTTTTCCCCGGTGCATGCTTGTCCTATAAATTACGGAGTAACCAATTAATTCTTCCCTAATTTGTCTTCACTTTCTGCCTCTGAATAGGAGTCAGACTATTTGGTAAGTGACAGGAAATAAATACTATCACTTGTACTGTCTCTTATGTCTAGTTTTTACTATTTCATACTATCAAGCTACCTTGTTGATATGTACTTGTCATACATCACTAAGACCCTTTTATGGCCTTACTACACCTTATGACTTTTCAATGTTTTCATAGCTCTATAATAATAGTATAATCTTAAGTATTTGCTTCCACCACTTGAGGTGACTGTTTTTGGGTAGGACTGTAGGAGTGAGCCATATACTGTTCATTCTATTAGTTGATCTAATTATTAGGCATGTCCCGTCAAGCATTTATTTGAGCCAGTATCTTATTTGTGCCTGAAGGGAGGAAACTAATTTTCTGGTGGATATTGGGGGTATCTTTTATTTTTCCTTAAATATCTTCGAAAAGACTACCTTATACTATTATTCACTCTAAGTCGATAATAAAATGGGGCAGCATTATACCAGGAGTAATCTTGTGATGAAAAACATAGAAATACATCGCAGTCTAATCAACAGCAATATTATCATCTGGTATGATGTGCTGTACTTCATAGGTAGTGTATCAAGTTACAATCAAGAGGTCTTCGTCATGGTCATTGTTTGTGTGTAGGAATTGTCTTCTGCATGTCAACTTTTGGATGACTGTCCAATAAAGTGACTTCTTACCTATGGCATTTGAAGAATTCTGCTTGCAGAATACTGTTGTGGATTCTGGTTCTAACATATTGCATCCCTCTGACTAATTGGTTAGCTCCTCAAACAAAGCAGTGTTAGCAATAAAAGATATTTTCTAAGTTATTTTGATCCCATTAACCCTGGATGGCCATGCGTCTTTTAAACATCCTTCATACTATAGGCAGATTAGCAAGGATCCAACGGACTGAATCATGTCCCTGGAAAGCTAGAAGTATTAATCTCATGTCTATTTATATTTCATATTTTTCTGGTACCACATTGTTTCAGTGCATCTGATGTGGCAAGAAAATTGACAGTAGTACTCCTTTAATGATAATTCAAAGTTTTAGCACTTGCCACTGGCTATCAATTTAGCTAGTACTATATATTATGCTAATTTTGTGCTTAATCCTACTATCAGCCAAACACTGTCCTGTTCCATAGATTTTACACCATATATTTTTGTATTCTGATGATGCAATATTTGGTTAATTATCCATACACAGCATTGACTTGTTTTCCCCTCTCGTGCTATCTTCAGGAGTTGGATGAATTAATTTGCGCTGTGCCTGTACCAGAACCCAAGTATCAACTCAGGAGAACAAGCTCCGCAGATTTCTGATGATGCCCGCAGTATTTTATTTTATAGTTTTTGAAGTGCTCTTGCTTGTAAGTTTTGCCTCCTGGGGTTTAGAATCATTTCCTAGCTTCTTCTTGGCTTATGTCTAGCTTAGTAATTTGTATTGTGTAGATTAGCAGGAGCCTAGTATGTGTTCTGGTAGCACCGCTATCTTTCTGAGGCCTTGCTACTTTCCTAGCTAGGAGTATGTAAATTTGCTGGACACATCTAGGTTCTCAGAGCTTTCTTATACTTGGTGGTGACATCGGCTGCTCTTCCATAGAACTGCAAGGAGGATGCAATCTTTAAGCCCAAATACTTCACTAAGATGAAGGGTTGTAACATTACTGTAAGATTCAATTTCTGGATAGAACTAGCTGGACTATGATCTGATTGTTGAGATATCTATCCTTGTCAGAAATAATTATTTTGGCTAATTTATGTTAGTGCGAAAAATGGTGGTTAACTTCATACGCAGCTGTCTGTCTCCAACATCATCTGCTATCAGTTGCTGAAACATACTTATCCTGAATGCCCCTGCTGTAGCACTGCATCACATCCTGAACCCGGTGTTCGTCAGATGCCATTTCGAGCAACAGTTCCCGCAGCAGCATCTGTTGGTGAAACATCTTTTACTCTTGGAATCTAGGATGCGATTTGTTTCTCTCTTTTTGTAATTTTCACAGCACGAATCTCATCCCATTCAAATCAGAATCTATAGAAGAAAACAAAAAAAAACATCCGTATATGTCATTCTCACATTATCCAGATGATGATAGATTGATACTTTGACAGGACTTGCTCCCTTGGCAGCTCGGGTCTTCTCAGTTGCGGGCTTGAGAATCATAAGAGATCGGATTAACACCAGCAATCAAATGCTTGTTATATACTTATATACTTTCTTCCTTCTGAAACAAGGTACTTATAAGAATTTCTAACATTGTCCTGTTAATAAAAGTATATGAATCTAGGCACACATATGAATGTGGACAATGCTAGAAAGTCTTATAATATTAAAACGGAGAAAGTAATAATTAAATGCTTATTGTATATTTCCTCCCTTAGGCCTTGTTTAGTTCGCGAAAATAAAATTTTTGGGTGTCACATCGTACGTTTGACTGGATGTCGGAAGGAGTTTTTGGACACGAATGAAAAAACTAATTTCATAACTCACCTGGAATCCACGAGACGAATTTATTAAGCCTAATTAATCTGTCATTAGCATATATGTGTTGCTGTAGCACTTATGGCTAATCATAAACTAATTACGCTCAAAAAATTCGTCTCGCGATTTCCATGCAAACTGTGCAATTAGTTTTTTTTTTGTTTATCTATATTTAACGCTCTATGCATATGTCTAAAGATTCGATGTAATGTTTTGGGAAAAAAATTTTAGGGACTAAACCAGGCCTGACTGAACCAGTAAAGAGCACTAGTAAACGTTTTAAGAAGAGCGACGGTTGCGGTACAGAGCAGTCTGTGCAGGCGTCTTTCACGTGCACGTTTACACTGGCAACATAGCGTAAATTTGGAAAATACGTTTTGACCTTTAGTAAGCGGGAAAACTGTTGAAAAGCTGAGGTGCTAGCGTGACGGTGATGGAGGCAGCAGCAAGTCAGCGATTGGGCGAGGAAGTCGGGGAAGGGGATGAGCCGGGCCAGTGCCAGTCGACCGCCGCCGCCGGCGGCGGCGAGCGGAAGCGGCGGCCGCCTCGCAGTTCTCGCGTCTCACTTGTCCCAATCTTCTCGGACGGCCGGCGAAAAGGAGGCCGCACTCGCCGCCGGGCCCTCCGACGGACCAACCATGTCAGTCTGTCTCTCTATCTCGCTCTCTCATCTATGCACATCAATTTGATGTCTTGTTCACTTGACCAGTTCTGCGAGAAATTTGTTCTAGTAAGCGCACGGAAGATATTGGATGTTGGATGAACATATTCTATTGTGCAGTTTCGGTACGGGGGGCGGGGGCGGGGGCGGGGGCGGGGGCTGTAAAATTTGTACAAAATTGAAGCTCGAGCATGAGTTATTAGGGTAATGCTGTTCTGATCTTAATATCATTTGCATAATCCTTTAAATTGATTATGTGGGAGGAGTTGATTCTCTAAGGAGATCAAACTATCAAACCGGTGCTTAGTATGAAATTTGGCTGGCGTTTCTTCCGCCGACCCGGCAAAAAAAACCGGTATTTTTTTTTTGTAAGCATATCCATGTTTGTGGACGGACACTGCAACCGATGCTCTCCAGAATGGGGGATGTTAAGCACTACTTGTGGGGGTTAAGTACAGTAATCATAATGGATTTTGGTGCGTTTGCATAGTTAGAAACAGCCTGGGAAGAAACATCTGAAGATCAGGGAAGATCAGCACAAAATGTTCTTGCTCAGAATCAGGAGCCTGCATTTTCCTTGGATGTCTGGGTTGCTGGTTAGATTTGAATTATGTAGGATAGCTAATACTCCCAGCTAACTTCACCTGGTTCTAGAATTAATCGAAATCTTGAGATATCTGAGAAATGTAGAATGCTGTACTGGGCTTGTTCAAATGGTCCCTCATGCTGCAGTGCAGCTGTGGCCACCAATTATATACGGAGAGAGTAATTCTTCAACAGAAGCTCATTTATTATAACAGAGCCACATAACAATTGAGCAATGCTTGATTGCATCAGCATCTGGTAGCAAAAGTACAAAATATTAATACAACAACCCATGTAGACTAGAAGTTGAGTTCCTGCACATCAAGTGATATTTATATGAACATGCATTTTTCATTCTTGCATGATATCTAATTGTAGAGAATTATTCTGCGATAACTGCTACTATATAGCATAGCAAGTCAAGCTTCTTACATTTCTAAAATCTGCCTACTAGTCAGCGTTTGCTGAATATTAAATTTCATCTATTTTCTTTGAGAAGGCTTTGCCACAGTTGTTCTGGTTGTGTTTACTGTTTTATCCCCTTCATGAAATGTGGATTTCCATGGACGACCTTTGATCTTTCATTCAGATACCTATTTCTCTTCCTTTCAGTTTTGACAAAATTTTGCGGAAAGAGATCCCATCTCAGGTGGTTTATGAGGATGAAAAGGTGAAGTCTCTTCTGTGCTATAGGGATAATTTTTTCTTATGGGGCAATTGCAAATTTACCACTACTTTGAATCGTTATTGCAAGATTGCCACTAGAAAATTGCAAAAATGCCACTAGAACTGTCATTCGAGTGGCATCCTTGCAATATTGAGAAAACCGGTGGCAAATTTGCAAATGCCCCTTTTCTTATATACAATGTCTATGAATAACACCCTTTCTTCAGTCTTAAAAGTTAACGAGCTATTTGCAGGTTTGTTTTTGTCAGCCCTACACCATAGTTCTCTTTTCCAAAAAGGGAAAGTAAATTTCACAAAGCAACGGCTTTTTTTGGGGGTCAAAATTGTCATAAGAAAACCACAACCTTCTGTTCCAACTTCACAAAACTACAACTTTGGAACAGTAACAATTGAAAAGCTACAACGCTGTCACTCATCCTGTTATTGGACATCTGGAGTCATCCTGTTAGCCACACCCCACCTCCTACTTAGCACACTATAACTGGGCAAGCTGCACACAATGAACGGCCATGCCAACTCATCCCCCCCATCCCCGCAACATCAGGATGTACTTATCAACCATAGGGATGCATGTTCTTTTCCCTTTAGTTCGCATTTCAAAAATAGAGGGCTCAAAGGTGGATCAGGTGGGAATCATCAAGGCGGTGCTGCTCAATATAGGCATTAGCACAGAGAGCCGTTCCAGAGTTAGCAACTTAGCATGTGCTAATGGAAGTTTGATTGTTTGTCGTACTAGTGGGACCAATGCCACATGATTTAGTTTTAGTTTGTCAATATTTATTCTTGTAAAGTCGTGCTTTCGTGAAGTTAAAGCAAAAAAAAAGGTATACTTTTTAATCGGTTTTATGATTTCTTTTTATGCGGGAGAAAGCATTACTCATCTTCTGGGAACACAACAGATTTGTGTGTCATCACATTAGATGAAATGAAGGTTCCAAAGAAAGGTTCGAGATGTACATGTTATTTCATTTATATTTGTCTCACTAGTCACCTGAAAGAATTTTGTGCTGTCGTCGAATTCTTTGTTCACATTCACAGCTAATATTGATATGGAAGGTTAATTATCCTCTCTCCATTCTGTGTTCATGAAAAGAACTGTTCTAGGTCTAATATGCAATACTGTTTTCTGGTTCAGTCCCCGTGATAACTAACTTTGGTATCTGCATCAATTAGTAATCACTGCTATGTACTAAATTCGTTTGTTGTTTGCTTGAACATGATTGTGAATGAAATGAGCTGCTAATAGGTCACATTTTGAATCTTATCAGTGCAGACCCTTGCATTCAGAGACATATCACCCCAAGCTCCAGTACATATTATAATAATTCCCAAGGTTAAAGATGGATTGTCTAGGCTATCAAAGGTACTTAGTTTCATCTTATCTTTTAAACATCGTAATGGGTTCTATTTAGCTGATTCCATCTTGCATTCTTCATATGTGAAGTTCACAGTAAGCTATGTACCCAGTTCACTAGAATGAGTATTATGGCAGAGTGGTAGTCTGGTAGATGCTTGAAAATAAAATTAATTTACCTGAGCTTTCAATAATAGACTAATTTTGCTGAATGATACTACAACTGGCACCTATTTCAATTGTCATAGGCAGAAGAAAGACACGTTGAGGTTATGGGCCATCTTCTTTACGCTGCTAAGACCATTGCAAAGCAGGAGAACCTTGATGATGGATTCAGGATTGTCATCAATGATGGGCCTAACGGATGTGAGCATAAGCTTGATCCCATTGAGACGGTGAGACCTATCTTATTGAGATAGTTGGACTGACTTTTTCTGTGTTATGTAGGTCAGTCTGTATATCACCTCCATATTCATCTTCTAGGGGGACGTCAGATGAACTGGCCTCCTGGATAAGTTGTACTTGTATTCTCAAAGAGGTGCTCTGTTATGAAAATGTAACCGGTAACATTCTCTTTATCTCCATTTGATGTGATGAGCAGTTTCCTTTATGGTATGTGCTCTGTAACTGCTATATACTGGTCTTAAGGTTTTCCGTTTCCTGTTTGCGACAACATAGCCATGTCAACAGATTGATCTCTGAAGCAGTGGCTAATTTCTATTGACAGCCGCAAGAGCATCCTTCTTCTCCCTGAATGTGTGTTATCCCTGAAAGAATGCAGAAATGTTTTCGCTTGTGTTCTGACAATTCCTGCTAGACAACTGACTTAAACTGTTTTCTCATGTTATGCCAAAGTGCTTGACAACTCTACCTAAACTTGACAAAAAATGCGACAGCCTGAAACTGTGAACCATTCTAATCATGCTGTGTTCCTTTTTGCAAGTTCTCTATTTCTTTTCATTTTCCGCTCCTCAAACTGCTAAACAGAGTGTCTTTTTAAGAAATTTTCTATATAAAATTTGCTTTAAAAAAATCATACCAATTCATTTTCCAATTTTTTTTAGATAATACACAATTAATTATGTACTAGACTGTTACGTTGTTTTCCCAACCCATACCTCCGAAACACAGCCATAACTAGAAATCTGGCTTTGAGCCATAGTTGGAAGCAGAGGCAATCTAAGGAGAAATCACCGTATTTTGGAATGGCAAAATTCCAATTTTGCATTCAACCAGTTCGAGAATCATATGCGTCGATTTTTTCCAATCAGAAGGAGTAGGTCTCGTCGCTCTCGCGTCCAGGTGCAGCCGTCGTTCTGTTGCAAGCGCATCGCATGTTGTACGGTACAAAATGGCCACCCACCCACCCCCACCAAACACCTTTCACTACTACTCCTGCACAGCACAGCCTGCACTACACCAACCAACCACCAAAACCCTTCTTCCTCATCGAAAGCCCATCTCACTCTCCTCCCCGCCGCCGCCGCCGCCAAGCCTGCGCGGCGCCCTCCCCTCCCGATCGCCATGGCCTCCATGGCGTTCACCGCCGCCAAGTTCCTCCCCGCCACGGCGCCCACGCACCTCGACTCCTCCCCGCGCCTCTCCCCGCCCCGCGCCGGTAGCCTCTCCTTCGCCCCGCTCTCCTCGTCGTCGTCCGCGCTCCTCCTCCGCCTCCGATCCCCGTCCCCGTCTGGGCCGTCTGGGCCAGGTGGCAGGCTGCCCCCGCCGCCGCGCTCCTACGGCGGCGGCGGCGGATCTGGCGACGCCGCGGATTCCGGGGGCAGCAGCGGCGGCATCCTCGGCATCTTCCTCGCCGGGTGGGCGGCGCGCGTCGCCGCGGATCCCCAGTTCCCGTTCAAGGTGCTCATGGAGGAGCTCGTCGGCGTCAGCGCCTGCGTGCTCGGCGACATGGCGTCCCGCCCGAACTTCGGGCTCAACGAGCTCGACTTCGTCTTCTCCACCCTCGTCGTCGGATCCATCCTCAACTTCGTCCTCATGTACCTCCTCGCGCCCACCGCCGGCGCCTCGGCCGCCGCGTCCGCCGCCGCCTCGGGCCTCCCCAGCCACATGTTCGAGGCCGGCGCCTACTCCTTGGGCTCCCGCGTCGCGACGCTGCTGTCCAAGGGCGCCACGTTCGCCGCCGTGGGGTTCGCGGCGGGGCTCGCCGGCACCGCGATCTCCAACGGCCTCATCTCGCTGCGGAAACGCATGGACCCGGCGTTCGAGACCCCGAACAAGGCGCCGCCCACGCTGCTCAACGCCGCTACCTGGGCGATCCACATGGGGGTCAGCAGCAACCTGCGGTACCAGACGCTGAACGGCGTCGAGTACCTGCTCGCCAACGCCGCGCCGCCGTCGGTGTTCAAGGTGTCCGTCGTTGCTCTCCGGTGCATAAACAATGTGCTGGGTGGCATGTCCTTCGTACTGCTCGCGAGGTTAACCGGGTCACAGAAGTCCGATGCGCCGGCCGCCTCGGCGACTGCGGAGGAGAAGGAGAGGTTGATAGCCGTGGGCAATGCCATTGCCGCAGATGCCGTCGGCGCGGGAAGGGATGGAGAGGGTAAGTGAGTGGATGCATAATGCATATGCTTGCTTGCTTGCATCGCTCGAGCTTCGTTTGCTGCTTCTTGGACATGGGCCAAGAAAGCTCTGTAGATGATAAGCCGGTTGGCTGGCAATAAGGAGTAAGGCTTGAAACAATTTGTTCAGTCCATCTTTGGTGTTCTTGGTTTAATCTGTCGACATGCTTAGTTGATCTTAGAATAAAGTTTTACCTTTTTTCTGTTGCTCGTTTTGGTCACTGGCCTAACCGGGGGGATTACTTTGCGCGCGGTAAATTCAATTGCTTTGTTTGCATGCAATTCTGTGATCCGATCAGACCAACATTGTAGATGTAAGGACTGAACAAATGAAAATCTAAGCGTTGGGGGGCTAGTGATGTACAACTAAGATAAAATTCTCTGGTGTTTGCATAAGTGCATTGCTGTTTGTGGTTTCAAGTGCAGATAATTATGTCTGCACAGCCAGAACCAGACTTACCTCAGGTCTTCCACTGTGGCAACTCAAGTTTTACCTTCCTTTTTCCTTTATAGGAGTACACCATATCTCAAATTGGCTGTTTGACTGTGTCCTGTTTTGGGAATGGCCTATGTTGTGGCATTACAAGGTAGCTTGTGCCAAGTGCCAACATGCTTTGGTTATATCGATATTTCTTCAACGTAATATGCTGTGCAAATTTGAGGCATAAAGATTGCCAGTATCCCTCTTATTTGCACAATTGCGCCTAAGCTAGCCTTTGGCTGTCAACGTGAATAGTGGCACTCCACATTAATATTTGTTAAATGGATAGAAGCACAACTTTGAAATTAAACAAGTGCACGAATCGTATCAAATATTGTATTGCACACGATATGAATCGAATACTAACATAGTTCTTGGTCCTAACATAGATAAGTTAAGAAGGAAAATTGTTCCAGCTCTTAACTGATTATGGTACCGATTGCTTGCACAAGAACTCAGTGATGATCATCATCTACTCTCTACCAGTGTTGGGCTCCTGTCTTCTGAATACGGAGGGCATCGACAGATGAATAGTCTATTCAGGAATCCTAATTGGCGGCGCGCACGCGCCGGCGCGCGCCGGCCCACACGGGCCCACACGGGCCCAATAGGCGATTTTTCTATATATGTGTAAACTTTTAACCCAGATTTGAATACTTTCAACTCCGACTTGAAAACTTTCAACTCCGATTTGAAAACTTTCAACTCAGATTTAAAAATTTTCAACTCGAGATTCAAAAACTTTCAACTCAGATTCGAAAACTTTCAACTCGAGATTTGAAAACTTTCAAATCGGATTCGAAAACTTTCAAGTATAGATTTGTAAATTTTTTAAGTTAAGATTTGAAAAAATATGAAAATTTTCGACTCGGATTTAAAAACTGCAACTTGAGATTTGAAAACTTTCAACTCAGATTCGAAAACTTTCAACTCGAGATTTGAATACTTTCAAAACAAATTTAAAAATTTTCAAGTTAAGATTTAAAAACTTTCAACTCAAAACATTTTTTAAAATATAAGTGTGCTAAACATTAAAAAAAGTAATCAGAAAAAAACGAAAAAAATCGCAAAAAGAACGAAAGAAAAAATCGCGAATAAAAGAGAAAAAGAAAAGGCTGATCGGGTATATTGATGTGCTTTTCTGATTGAATTGTTTGCAATTCCATTCGAGCCGTTCAAGTTGATACTATCAAAGTTTGGTGAGAGGTTCCAAATGCATTCCACCTTTCCCCTTGTTTGGTGAAGGAAAAGACAATTCCTCGCGGTCCTCCCGAAACAGCAAGCGCAAACACTTGTAATCGCGACTGGTAGCATTTGCCTTTTTTCCTTTTTGCCCTGTAATCCTCTTAACACAAGCCTGAAAAGTACAAATATGAAGCCCAATTTTAACACGCGATGAGTTGCCAGGTGGACTGCGGCGTCGACCATCCTGCACGTACCGTGCATCAACGTACTACCTAAACCAGGACGTGCGTACATCGCACGAGGCATGTAGTAGTAAACTCGTCACTGGCCAGTTGTCACCAACCAAACAATCGCCTTCGTCCCCTTCGAGTTTTACCACTCTGTCCAAACAATCGCCTTCGTCTATCTTCCGGCCTCATCCTTTTCCCTATGCTTATGTTTATCAGCGAAAATTATATTTATCAGCAAAAATTTGAATTTTCAATCTTAAAGTTTATTTTAGACTTTTTTTTATTGAAGTTTATTTTTCAGCATTTACTTTTATATCGCTAAGAACATGTATATAAAAGTCTTATCGTTTGCAAATATACCGTTTGGCTTATTTTACGAATAAGTCAATCGATAAGGCCGTTCATTTGCAAGGTTGAAAAAGTAATGTACTCCCTCTATTTTTTTTTAAAAAAAAAACTTAACCTGGAAATGCGGATGTGAGCTATTGGTATAATGAATATAAACAACTCTTTATCTAGATTTGCTGTACTAGCCTACTAGAAGAAACCACATATTCGTTGAGTTTTTGTTAGGGGTATTTAGATCCAAGGGTGTAAAATTTTGGCGTGTCACTTTAATAGGGTGTCGTATAGAGTGTTCGGGCACTAATTAAAAAACTAATTACAGAATCCATCAGTAAACAGCGAGACCTAATTAATCCCGTCATTACCAAATGTTAATTGTAGCACCATATTATTAAATCTTGGAGCAATTAGGTTTAGAAGATTCGTCTCGCAAATTAGTCACAATCTGTGTAATTAGTTATTTTTTAGCATATGTTCAAACGTTCGATACGATAGGGTGTAAAATTTTTTTGTGTGGGAACTAGACAGCGGCTTAGACGAACGGAGTGTGTTACACAGTGACAGTTTCCCGGTTTGCTACGGCGAGCAGGTTCCGTGCGTAACGTAAGCAACTAATGGAGAGAGAGAGAGAGAGAGAGAGTCAGAAAACCGCACGGCTCGCCAAATCGGCAGGTGCGACACTGCAAGGGCGACCGCGCGATGTCCGGTCCCTGACGCCGGTTTGGGTCGCGGCGCCGTGGCAAGACCGGAGACCCTCCGGCCGCGGCTCGTTTCCAGGTGGAGCGAGAGAGCCCAGCCCGGCAGGCGGCAGCCCGTGATCCGGACGGCGATTGAAGCGGCTGCCCTTGCCTGCCACCTTGAGCGATCGAACATGTACATGCCCACTGTGTCCGTGTCACGCTCACGCCCAAAATTGGCCGTAGCGCGATGGCAGAATCTGAATTTTCTGTGCTCCCAGCTGAAGGCAGTCCACGTTACGTCGAGCTACCAGCCCGCGCCAGATGCGCGCGCCGGTGTGACGGTGGTGTCGTTGGCCGGCGGCGTGGTTTAGTCAAACCAACCGGTGAAGGGGAGGGACCAAAAAGGCTCCTGGATTTTCAGATCTTGCAATGACACTTTTGCCATGTGGGTGCCTATCCTGCGGCTCTGTCGTTTCACCGGATTTCATGCCAGTTCCTTTCTTCTACGAGGACCATGGTCATGTGCAGTTTCACCACACATGTTTCGTATTGGCACATGCACCGGCTGCCCCCCCTGGATCGCCTTGATAATCTGCACAAGTTCCAACTCGAAATAAGAAAAGAAAAAGGTGTAACACAAGTGGCTAGATCAATGCTTGTGTACCTAGAAAAAAAAGCAGGAAGGATCAAAATACATACAAAACCAAAAGGGAGAGATTTCTGATCAAAATAGAGCTCGACTGTCCAAGCTTACAACTTGCCTCAATCATACATCAGTGCTGATGTAACATACCCTGCCAATTGGCACGAAACAAAGGGCAGGACCACGTTGTTTAACTGAACCAACAATTTTCAGTTTGCTCAAGTTACCTAATGTAATTTTTCTTACTCTATTCAATGAATTGAATGCTGTCAGGTGCTGATCATTAAAAAAGGAGTTTAGGATATGTTTAATTTACGTTAAAATTGAAAGTTTGGTTGAAATTAAAACGATGTGATGAAAAAGTTAAAAATTTATGTGTGTAAAAAAGTTTTTGATGTGATAGAAAAGTTGAAAGTTTAAAGAAAAAATTTGGAACTAAACTTTGCCTAATCTGAAGGCCGAAACGGTGCGAGCAGCAGCAGCAGGAGGCTGACAGGTGACAGCCACAGCGCCGGATACGTGGCTAGGTGAGGAAAGCGTGAGGCTGGCTAGCGATCATAACAATGGAAATCTTCCACTAAACTATGACTAAAATACATATTCTCCACCAAGAAGGAATCGATGAAATGGAAGCAGGCCGGCCGGTGCGATCTTTGGCTACATGTGCTGCCCACAAATACATCGGCACGGTCGCAACGACAGATCCAATTTGGTGCCTCATCATAGACTAACATATCTCGAAACTCACATGCTTTCATACACTACTGTCCTCGACTCTCGAGTACAGATCTCTTTGTACCGATTGCCTGATTGTCTCACATGGAAGCTGTGTATATATAACAATGGACTTGATCGAACATCCTCACTAATCACTTCTCAGTTCGCATCATTGTTCAGACAGTTCAGTAGCTTCTTTCCTCAGCTAAACACACAGCAATGAGATCTGTCAGCATTTCTGTCTACTTCCTGATCTCTGCCTTGCTACTTCTGCATTGCTTCCTAAGCCTGCAGACAGCAAGATTGCCTCGTGATGATTGGGCATCGGAAGAGAGGTTTCAGTCAAGGAAGCTCCTGCAGAATGTGCTAATCACAAGTTCAGAGAATCCACAGGTGTTCCATGAAGCAGCATTAGTAGTAGATAACAAGAGCAAGAAGCAGCCTGATGTCGAGGAAACTGAGAGCCTGAAGAAGGAGACGCCGAGCAAGGCCAACCCGATTCAGAATTAGTCAATTAGCAAGTGCAGATTATGAAAGTCTTTGTAGACTGAAGGCTGTATAGAGGGATTTTTGTTTGCCGTTCTTCTAACTGAAACCATTCCATTCATCATTGTTTGATACTATAGTATATAAAGATAGACAGAAAAAGAGATTTTGTTTCCCTATCTCCATTTGTTTGCATCTTTTTCAGTCACACTCAACTTTATCAGCCCCGTCAGGTCCATTGAAAGAGGTTGGTTTGGAAATGCATATTGAGCCCTGTACTGTTTCTTTTGTTCAGATACAGATATGCAAACAAAGTGAACATGGACCATGAATCCTACGGGAGAAGATGCGCCATCCTTATGCCTGCAAACTTGGCTGCAAATATCCTGTTCCATTATGCTACAGTGATCTTTATTCCCACACACCCATAAAAAGATAAAAATGACCTATTTGATGAGCCCACTTGCCAATTATCGTACTTTTGTAAAAAGGCAGGCACTTGTATGATAAGGCACATATGTTAAGGCGTTAGGAATCAGTGAATCATTGCACTGAACTTTTTTTTAGAACTATTGCACTGAACGAATATACATTTGTCCGTTTCTGGTCCTCTCCAGCCTAAAGCATAGTCTCTAGTTCTCTATCCAGTGGCGGACCATGGTGGCTCTGGGTCTCGAGCCCCTACTACCAGCGTTGTAACCATGGGAGTATCATGAAGCCCCTATTAAAAATTTCTGTTATACATTCATTAGAAGAGAGGCTATATTTTGTACAGTTTGTTCAGCCACTCCTATTAGCCCTTCCTAGATCTGCCCCTGTCTCTACGGTCGCGTTGGAGCATATGAATTCCACGTGTATTGCAAAATTTCTCCTCGACAAAAAAAGAAGCCCTCCGTGCGTTCACTGTTCAGTGAGATTTTTAAACAGCCCAAAAATACGGGAGGTTTGGACTACAGGATTTGCAGAAAGAAATTATCAACTGGGCTGCCTTGAAACTCAAATTTGGCCCACTAAGAAACCGGGCTTGAGGCCGTGGATAGGCAATAATAGTAGCCCAATAACGTGAGGCCCACCTCTCACGTTATATACTCCCCTCTCTGTTCGAACCCTTGTTGACGCTGTAGGTTTCCCATTCCCGCCGCCGCCGCCACCGCCACCGCCACCCCCACCCCCACTGCGGCCGCCGCCGACGATCCCATGGCTCCCGTCAAGAAGACGGTGAAAAACCTAAGCTTTTATTTGGTTTTGAAAGTTCTTGCTGTGCGGCTTTGTCTCTTGGTGTGGGCGTTTGATCGATGGGCGGGTGTTGGCGGTGTTTTGCAGAAGAAGAACGCGGAGGGGATCAACAACAAGCTGCAGCTGGTGATGAAGAGCGGCAAGTACACCCTCGGCTACAAGACCGTCCTCAAGACCCTCCGCAACTCCAAAGGTAGCTCTTTGATTCGTTTCCTAGCCACCGCTCTAGCTTCATTCGTTCATCAGTCAAGCCTGGTACATATAGTGTGATAAATCTAAATCATTTGGAATTGGGGGTGGGGTGGGGGGCTGTAAATTTTCGGGGAACACATCTTATTATGTTATATTCCAGAGTATAGCATGGATCTTGGGCAGTTTTGCCATGACAGAAAGTTGCCCTCTGTCGTTTGGATGTGGACATTTTTACTCATGTGGATGTCAGAATGGGACTGGAGTTTGGCTCTTCGGCTTGCCCTTTTTGTGTCTTAGAGATGAATGCAGCGCCCAACAACAATTCATCTTTCCTTGCTGGTGTTCTCCTTGATCAAGTCTAGGGGACTAAGTGAGATTGAAACATTTACTGCGTCACTGACTCACCGTTGCTTGTATGCGCATCACTAGTTGTTTCTACTATAACTTACAATAATCTAAATGCCCTCAGTTGAGAGAACTTTTGTCAGCCGTATAGTAATTTTTAGCATGGTAATTCATGAAATAAAACTGCAGGCTTTTTCATTTTATAACAAGTTTATCCAATCAGACATGTTCAGGTGATTAGGATGCTATTGCCATGTTTGTATGATTGTCCACGGTGAAGTTGCTAGTTGGCACAAGGGACTGAAGTTTGGCCCTTTGGCTTTCCTTTCTCGGCCTTAGGGATGAATGCAGTACCCAACAGCAATATAGTTTCTTTTCCTTACATAAATTTCCAGACACTCCCTTGTTATCTGGGAAAGTAAGGAGCTGAAACATTTTGTCTTACCTTTTTACATAGATATTTGATGTGGTCAGTTCATGCGTTTTTTTATGTTATTTCTATGAGTTAAAATCGTCCTATTTCCAGTTTATGATTACCTTGCTGTTTTTTTTGTAGTGGGCAGTAGGAGTTTAATTTTCACAACCATATCTTTATCTGAGGAATTCATGCATCTTGAAAGACTGTTCCTTCTGTGAATGATATACAGTCTTGCTTCTGGTCACCATGATTGTGTTGCAAGGAATTAATCATTAAAGTGTTCATCATTATGGTGCTATACGAATCTACCTTTTTCACCATGGAATTTCTCTTCCAATGCTTAGTAGAAATTTCTATATCAGCTTATTCATCAATGTGCTACCTTCTTGATACCCTGTTTATCCATTGGGTCCTGATACTTTAACGATCTGTTTTGAATCTTCAGGGAAGCTAGTTATTGTTGCAAACAACTGCCCTCCACTTAGGAAGTCTGAAATTGAGTACTATGCTATGCTGGGAAAAGTTAGTGTGTATCACTTCAATGGAAGTAAGATTACTCTTCATTCACTGAACCACACATGATAGCTGCATGGCTTTCTTTTTTGCATTAATTTATGCCTGTGCATGCATTAGCCTGTTTATAATTCGATTCGTCAATTTCAACCTCTCAAATAGGCTAACCGTTCTGTGTTGGTTAATTCAGACAATGTTGATCTTGGTACTGCCTGCGGCAAGTACTACCGAGTGTGCTGTCTCAGTGTCGTCGATCCTGGTTAGTTTCAGTGACTTCAATCTTTGAACCTTTCCTTCCGCATCCATATGAACTCTTCATTTCCGTTCTTTTTTTCATATGAAAACACCAATAATGCTTCTCTTGTAATCCAGGTGACTCGGATATTACCAAGCAATTACCTGAGAGTCATTGATGTGCATGCATTGGCCTTGTGACCGATCTTATCTTCACTTTTTGCTCACATGAAAAAGATATATATCTTCATACGGTGTTCTTGTGAAGCTGCGATACATCGATGAACCAAACCTGGCACACTTCAATAGCACCGCCTAGTTTTGCTCTGCTAAGCATCTGTCAACGGTAAAGGTAGGAGTGAAATGTATGTAGGATTTGGAGGTAATGGGAAAAAAAAAGGTGCAATTTGTTTTACTTTCCGAGTATTCTCAGGCTGTCATGCATGTAGTAAATTTAATTAGATGACAAGCAGTTTCAAAATCCAACATTGTCTTGATGCGCGGTGTTGGCTGCAGCAGATGATCAAGGCCATGAAGAAGTGAACTTGTCCCGCCCGCGATCGAAAACGCCCGTAGTTGCGCGCCTGCAAATCCAACTTCGCGTGCGGTGTGCCGTGCGTGTATGCGACCACCATCTCGGAGACTCGGAGTACGTACCCTACGCCACTGGTACGGGGTAAATAATCGCAAACCCACACGCGCTCGCGGGTGTCGCCGAACCGGAAGCAGCGCGCGCATCGTCGTTGGGTCGCGGCTCAGCCGTTTCCTCAGCTTCGGGCGGGCGGGCCTGACAACGTCGACGCCGGTCGCCGCCAAGCAGATTCGCACGCGATCTCATCTGCCACGCACTCTCTCGATCGGGTCGCTGCCGCTGATTTGCCCAAGTAGATTCGGACTCTCGAATCCTAGTCGGATCCAGCCGCGCAACACGGACGCCCGGGTGTTATATTTTCCGGTCGACTTACGCCAATCACCAAGTCGCGCGTACGCACGGTCGCGGGGGCAGCCTGCATGGGGACCGTGTCATCCAGCAGCCGCCGCCGTGCGGCCGGGAGCCAACCAAGCAGCAGCAGCAGCAGCAGCAGCTGGGTGAAGGCGCTCGACGTGGAGGATGATGATGAGGAGACGGCACGCGCGGACGCGGACGCGGGCGCTCTCGACGCGAAGGGCGACAAGCTGATGTCGCAGGGGAGGCGGGAGCTGCACGGCGTCTGGTCTTACGTCTCGCGGCCCTTCATTGTCGCTGCCAGAGCGCGCTTCTACTTCCACAAGGCCGCCGAAACCTTCGTGCTCGCCAAAAGCTGTGAGTTCTCTCTCTTTCCTCTGTACTACGTACACCAACCAATCGCGTCCTCCGTGTGTTGCTTCATTTAGATCAGGTTGTTTTACTTATTTCAGCTGTGTTTTAGTAAGATTTCGTTCCAAAAGAATTAAATTGGTAATGTATACCTCAAGTTTATTTGCTCAAATTTAACGCATTGCCTCATTTGGAGCACGTTTTTTTTTTCTGTTCTCTATAAGATGGTTGTGGAATTACTGCACTGCGAATGCGCTTCAACGATGCGAATCAAATTACTTCTCCATAGTAGGTTACTAAACATTGCGTGACTCTTTTTCAGGGAGGAAAGCGGCAGCTGCACACCACGAACATGCCGTTTGTTGCATGAAGGTCAGTGTGTATTACGGCTTACGCGACTTTTAGTTTCTTTCATTGCTAAAACCGCTTTAAACATAGAACAAGCGGTCTTAATTTGATGATACATTCTTAATTTATGTTCTTCCAATATTTCAGATTGGACGATCAGGTAGGCTCAGAGCGGCATTTGCGCTCTTCGAGGCTGGAAAATGCTACATGAAAGCTCTTGAACCTGGTAAACACGACACGTGAAACCCTTACGCACGCTTTCTACTTCTTAACATCCAGTACTCCCTCCGTATTTTAATGCATGACGCTGTTGATTTTTTGACAAACGTTTGACCTTTTGTCTTATTCAAAAAATTTATGTAATTATAATTTATTTTATTGTGACTTGATTTATCATCAAATGTTTTTTAATCATGACATAAGCATTTTTATATTTGCATAAAATTTTTAAATAAAACGAGTGGTTAAAAAGTTAACAGCCTCATACATTAAAATATGGAGGGAGTACTAACTTTCACCACGTAGTAAGTATATATTCGCTAACCATCATATGAAAAATCTCTTGACTTTCTGTAGATGATGAGGAGATGACGAGCAGAACGGTGAGCGACCTGGAAAAATCCCTGCGCATGTTTGTCTTGGAGAACGAATTGGTAATGGCCGCAGAAGTCTGCGTGGAGCTAGCCAACTTGTATGCCATGCTGAAACAGTGGGAAAAGGTTAGAGAGTACAGAGAAAAAGCGGCAGAATTCCACGCAAAGACGAGTGATGCGTTGTTCGACACTTCCAACTATTTAGTATATCTGTATATGTAGGATGTCGACTGTCAAATTGTGAGATGCCAAGAGGATCAATATATACGATCCTCTCTTTTTTCTTTTTCTGAAACCAGCTCTACCGTATGGCTGAATTTCTTCGATCTAACTTATTTTTACATTGATAAAAGAAACTGCTACTCCCCTTTTTATATTGTCGTTATACACAATATGAGTATTTCCTTTATAAAATAGGTGTGAAGAAGAAGAAAGGCTCATTTGGTTTGGTGTGCTCGAAGGAAAAACACAAATCAGGTAACAGCCGCGCAGAACACTCACACCGGACCAACGCGCGCCTCTAAGATGAGAAGCCCGTATCCTCCTACATTGGAGCTGGCGTGATCAATCCTCCACCACTCAGTACATTTTACACATTTTTCTTCTAGGGGTGCTTTTTTTAAGATTAGAAATATATTGACCCGGCTTTTAGAGAAAGCCCAAACAAAGCAAAGTACATGTGTATCGTGCTGTTTCCATTAAAAAAAATACTACTTCAGATTCCAGACTTCCAGAGATGGCGTTGTTCGATCATAAACCCATAGTACTACATCGTAATCTCACGGGGTTTGCTCGAGCTGCTGCGCCCTCAAGAAGACGGATGCGGCAGCTGACAAGGCTTGCTATGGCACGGCAGTAGCGAACACCTTGCTCGTTGGGGTCGGGGCCACTCCCATAGTAATCCTTGGCTTGTAAGAAGCAATGCACTGCATGGTGCAACTCTCTCTGTTCCTCGTGGAACTCAGCTAGCTCCTTGCAACATGTGGCAGCCGATCGCATATCATTGTTCTTGGTGAACAACGAGACCGCCTTCTGCAGAGCAGGCTTGATGGCCGCCACCTCCCCCTCGTCTGCATTAATTAATCACCAGATGAGTAAATAGTAGATTAGCTAACTATTGACTATTAAGCACATATTAAAGCTAACCTATATAATATCACTACTACACAAAAACATATCAAAGTTGACGTCATAGGTGCCGGAACAGTTAAAACCGATACCTATAGTGTTTTTTCTATTTCTGTGGGTGCGAAAATATAGAACCAAAAACTTTCAGAAACTATAGATGTCGGTTCTAAAGAAAAAACAACACCTATACGATAAATACAGATATATTATATTTTATAGGTGTTAGTTTTTATATTATAAATATTGGTTTAAGAAAAAACTGAGCGGAGCCTAGCGACTGATCAACACGCATATATCCACTATTAAACTTGTTCTAAGAAAGAAACTAATCAGATAATTAACAATTACTAATTCTAAGTGGAGTCTAATTCACGACACGATTCACTGACCTGCATTGTCCAGGATCTTCCTGTAGCACCTCGCTGAAGCGAGGAGCGCTACAGCTGCGACCAAGTCTGCAGGTGGTGATCTTCTCTTGAGCCTCGGGATGGCTTCGTTGCCGAATGCTGCCGCTGCTTTTCTCCCTGCATATATAAATCAAATCAGATCAACGGAAGAGATCGGCAAGTAATGATGATGTTAGAAGTTGTAGTAATCAATGTTCGATCCAAATCGATCGACGTTGAAGCAGTAACATACAGTTCTTGGCGAGGACGTAGGAGAGACCGGCCATCCTGAAGTCCTCGGCGATGGCGAAGGCCGTGTGGTGCTTGAACGACGTGAACCACCAGCTCGAGGCTCGCCGGTGGCCCCTCGCCATCAAGCGGTCGCCGCGCGCCTCGAGCTCGTCCGGCTCTAGCCCCTCCTCCTCGAACATCGCCGCCTCGTACGCCGGCGCCGCCTTCTCCTCCTCCTCCTCGCCGCCGCGCCGCGTGATCGGCTCGTATCCGCGGCGGTGAATGCGGAACTGCAGCAGGGACGCCATGTCAATTCCGGCAACGTCGACGGCGGCGACCACGGCGTACGTCGGAGGCGAGAGGGGTTCGACAGTCAGTTGCACCTGGAACATTCGAACAATAATGGTCGCGTATACTAGATATAAGGGCGGTTCGTAAACGACCAAACCGCAATCTGGTTCGGAATCGGAGTGCATAAATAAAATCGGGTTTGCCATCACCGCGCGTACGTACTCGCGAACGAAACGTGTGTGATCTGTCCGTTTCGGAGCACGTAGTCGTGTAAACGATCATCGCGTGTCCGCGTCGGCGCGTCGTGTCATGGAGGCGATCCAGCAGAGAGGCCGAACCGGCGAACCGCCGAGGGGACGAGCGGCCAAGAGCCCAAGAGCGACCAGTTGCTGGCGCGCGCAGGCGCGGAGGCGGTTCAGCCGTTTCCTTGGGGTGGGTTCGGGCGTGGCAACTGGCAACTGACAACGTCGGGGTCGGCGCTTTACTGCGACGCACAAAGTAATGTGCATGCATGTAGCGTGTCAAGCACTGTTATACGTACTTAATTTTTTACTAACAATCATCTCAAATTCTCAACTATTTAATTTAATCAGGACATTCCTAACTCAATAACTAGGATGGTATCAATAATATTAAATAAGTTACCACTAGGATAAAAAATAATGTGATAAGTGAATAAACGAGGAAAGAGAAGGAAACCATATCTTGCATGAGATATGGTTTCTATACAATATTCAAGACATCATGTGAAATAAGTAGCATAAAATTAAAGTATAGAATAGTGGTGTTTGCATTGGAAGAGTAGTGTTTAGTACTAGTTTATTGATGATGTGGAGCTTATGGAAACTATGTCTAGTGTCTTCAGTTGGAAATGACCCTAGATACTCGCTCCTTCCCAAATTAATCATCATATAATGGAATTCAAAATTTCTCAAATTAATCATCATATACCGCATGGACACGGATTTTATCAAAATACAATTAATACAGCATGAAAGAATGTGTGCATGCTGAGTAAGGATAATAATACAGTCGGCTGCTTACTGTATAGATCTTTAGTCCATTCCCAACCCAATGACTAGGATGGTGTCTATAGCATTAAATAAGCTATCAACTATGATGAAAAATGATGCGGCAAGTGAATAAATGAGGAAAGAGAAGGAAACCATGTCTTGCATGAAACATGGTTTCTACACAACATCCAAGACATCATGTGAGATAAGTAGCATTAAATTTAAGTATAGAATAGTTGTGTTTGCATTGGAAGAGTAATGTCTAGTACTCTCTCCATTCCAAATTGATTTACATATTTCATAGGTACACCAAGACCAAGAAAAGCTAATAACTCTCTCATACTATACTTACTCTAGCAACAAACTCAATGCATGCACCATCCCCACTATTTCCTAGCCAATAGCAAATCAAGATATTGCATGTGGGTTATAAATGCTTGTGTGCATGGATGCATACATCAATGTCCATTTACTCCAATACACAAATAACGAATAAGACCTAATGAATGAACACAAATATGTAGATCATTTAGGAATAACCTAAAAAAAACTATATATAGATCAATTTGGAATGGAGGGAGTACTAGTTTCTTGATGACGTGGAGTTTATGGAAACTATGTCTAGTATTTTGGGTTGGGAATGGCCTTATAGCCTATCTCTCAGCTTGTCTATATAGTGGTTAACTCTTCACTATAAGTATATGGTCCACATGTTTGTCTCACAGATTTTCTTGGTTTATGTGCCTAAGCCAGCTGTAAATTTACAGCCGCTTCTCATCTCTCTCTTCCACCTCAGCATTCAGCTTTCTTATAGCCCTCTATTATACTTGATCTAAGGTGTAATTGGTATGGTGTTTTAATCGATACATGCATTGTGAGAGAATGTGTGCGTGGTGTCTTGATTGATGTGATTTATATTATTCTTGGTCTTGACGCATAGACATATATGATGATCAATTTAGGAAGGAGAGAGAGTATAAGTTATGAAAAATCTAAATACACTTATAGCATGACATATATTAGTAAGAAAAAAAATAGTACGTATAGCCTTTTCCTAGCATGTCCATCTGCTTACTTTGTTATGATATCACATTTAACTCCATTGTTTCACTTATATTTATGCTTATAAATTAAAATGATAATGTTAACTTTTTTTTAAAACACAAAACAAACATAGGCGCTCACAACGCGCGTGCACTCACCCATATGAATGCACACATGTACACTATATCTATATGAGCACATCCGAAAGACTGAGCCAGCATATCTCACATATCTTGAGATAGATGAAGTTACTATTGGTGTCTCGCTATCGACGAGTATATCGTCTATCACTGAAAGAATAGGTTTTGGGACTTGAACCCAGGTAGGTAGATTCCACTACAAGAAATCTAACGAGTTGAACAACGCTCACTTCGCTTTGAAACTTAATTCTAAGTGCTCCTTGGCTGGATTCAGGAGAAGGGCGACGATCAGTGAGGCATAGGAAGCCTGATAAAGTGCTTAGAGGAGTGGCTGTGGGATAGAGGGTGCTGGTGGTGGGTAGGGCTGTCAACGAGCCGAGTTTGAGCCGAGTCTATAAAATGTTTGAGCTTTCAAACAAGTTTGGTTCGAGCTCGATCAAGTTCGAGCTCGACTACCGAGCTCGATTTTTAATTAGAACAATATATATTTCAAATGATATTTTTTTAAAAAATAATTAATTAATGATTTATCATATTAGTAGAAGAGGAAAAAGAATAAAATAAATATATAATGCCAATACAAGACATACAAATAACATATTTGATCTACCAATTTATTAAATAGCAACAAAAAATCATATATTACTAGGCTCGTTAGAAGCTCGAGCTCGGCTCGACAAGGCTCGCGAGCTTTGGGATAGGCTCGGGCTCGGCTTGTTTGGAGCTCGAGCCGAGCTTGAATCGAGCCTAGGACGAGCCGAGCTCGAGCAGCTCACGAGTCTCGAGCTTTTTTTGATAGCCCTAGTGGTGGGGTACGATAGTGGTCTTGCCAATGGCAGATTGAAAGTCCACGAATGAAAGAACGTTAGTTTGATGTCGAGGAGGCCACGTACTGCCATGGATGGTGGTAACTGATATGGTGGATTATGAACTATAATTTGGGTTGTAGGTTCAACAGGCCAACAACAATTACGCCTACCCACTGGGTTGTAATCGAGGTCCTACATTTGGATGGCCTTTTTCTACTACCATCCCAAGGAAAAAAAAGTCGCGGCTTGGCCTGGCGGCCTCTTACGGACAGGCTCAGGCTCTACTCGGATTCGCCACCGGCCATGTCCTCCAGCTACGTCCCCTCTCCTCCATGGCAGCGGAATACACCCAAGATGCACAGCTCCTGATTCTCACCTGGAAACAGTCAAAAAGCAAAATTACTGAAGCACTGAACTTTGCAGCAATGGGACAGAATTGCTGAAGCACTGAAGAAACACTCAAGGCTGAGACTTGAAGAAGCATTGAAGTTCAAAGTGTTGAAATTCAGTGAAAAATTTGTGTGCAGCCGCGTAGATTTTCCTTAGGATTGATGTAGCAGAGCATTCGCTTTTTATGGACTGGATTCGAAGTGTGGTTTGCATGTTCAAGTCCAGATATGGAATGTGCTGAGACTTTGTATGCACCAACTTGGATTTTCGTACTCGCACAATTTTGATCATCTGCAACTGACATCTCGTTATGGTATACTGTAGCCTAATAGCAGAGTACTGTTGTTTGAACGAACCCTTGCTGCCGGAGTGCCGGTCTTAAGATTTTTGCTCTTAGGATTTAGTGAAGAATCATGCAGAATTCAGTATTTTATTATTATTTTTTTCATTTTACTGTGATGACATGCTGGTCACACTCACACATGGTTTGCATGCCAGGACTCGCTGAAACACAGTTTAACCATAAATGATCAGCTCATGAGTAAAATTGGGTATTCACTATAGGGTTGGGCGTTCGGCTCGGCTTCAACGGTTTAATAGAAATTCGGTTTTCTAGTTATGGCAACCGAAGAATCTATAAAGAAAAAAGAAAACCGAGCCGATTAAACTGAGTAACTTCGGTTCGGTAAATCGTTGGAACACGTTGCCATGAGGCCACAGCCGTGGCTTCGCACGATGACGTGACAACAATAAACAGGGCTGGGGACCTGGTTAGGAGATGTATTTCTACTACCGCCGTCTTAAAATATAGCAATCTAGATTGAATCTAGATATAAGGCGGCATATCCAGATTCGTAGTTCTAGTATGAGTCACATCCTATTCTAGGTTACTATATTTTTGGGACAGAAGGAGTATTAAATTAGTGGGCACTGGGCCCGTTAAAGAGATGTTGGGCATTAAAGCTTGCACCTTGCCTGATTTGTTGTGTTACTGTGTCTGGTGAACGTGTGGTTCGGTTTCTCCGGTTTCCTCGGGTTATTCGGTTTGTGACAATTAAAAACCGTAAAAAAGACTATAGACCGATCAAACGCAAAACAGAAGCCGAAGGGTGATGCTCACCCCTATTTATTGAGATCAACATGCTGTACTAATTGTTGTAGCAGGGGGAAAACACCGTCCTCTTGATTCGGTCGAAGACGCAGAACAAGGAAAGTGAGTTCGAGTTTGGCAGGCTGCTTAAGTGAATTTTCCACACAACAACCTGCAACTGGGAATTTGCATTTGCCTAAAAGGGCCCGTTCCAAGGAGAATGTATTCGAACAAAGATTACTTGCTCGAATCAGCATCACTAACAATATTATGTTTGAGCAGGTTCGATAGTCAAGACGAGTGAAGTGACAAGGAGCCAAGAGATAGGATAGCGTGTTCGAGTTCTAGCACAAGCGTTCGACTCGGGCAATCAAAGTTGAGGGAAAGTACCATTGAGAAAATAATGTATTTTAGAAAAGTATCTAGGGGACCACCTCAACTACTCTAACCAGCTAGTACCAGATGTCACTTGGGGACCACTAGAATGTATCAATATGCCCCTAAGATCATGAACTTTATGAGGGTAATATGGTAACTTCATGTGAGCCTATAATGACAAACTTGTAAATCTCGAGAGTACGGTTGAGCACTATTTAAGCCGACCGGGGTCCTGTAGCAAGACCAAGATCAATAGAGAAAATACTTCTACTCACTTTGGCATTTGTCTACCGTCATGACCTTAGGGCACGAGTACTAATATCAGGGAGTAATAGCCATTAGAGTAGTTCACTAACCACAATATCTAGAATATGTACAGTAGTTGCCATTCAGTTTAGAGCATATTCAGACAAGTAAAATTTCAGTTCATTGTAGAGTAAAACTGAATCACTCAGGTCTACTCACAAATACCAGTCTACCCACTAAATTGATTTTGTTTAATCATTCAAAAATTAAACAAAATCGACCAGCCTATATTACAACGTTGCACTAATATGAATTCAAGTCAACATTGCACTAAAAAATGGCTTTGCTGGCTTTCTGCTAAGTATATCAATAAACTGACAGGAGGGGTCAAACATTTTACTGTGCATTTTCATTAAATATAACGGGAGAAAAATACAAACCCCGGATAAGAAAGGGAAAAACTCTATTACAACGTTACACTATAAAATGGCTTTGCTGCTCTCTGCCAGGTATGTCTGACAGGAGGGGTCAAACATTTTGTTAAGTAAAAACAGAACGACTATGCCTTTTCATTAAATATAACGGGACAAAAATACTAAAGGGAAAAACTCTATACACTATATAGTGTGAGGCAAAAGGTCACGCAAGCAGAAATATGTTTTTTCAAAAAATATTTCAAGCAGAAACCATCTCTTAGAATTCAGGTAGAAAGTTGGAGCTTTTGTTTAAAAAGTTTGGAGATTTCAGAATTATGATGCTCTTTAAGTAGAGAACTGGAGAGAACTTTGGAAATTTAAGTAGAGACCTGGAGAGAACATTGAAAAAATTTCTCCAGCACTAGCCCCATTCATAGCTCTCAATAAAAGTTGGGCCAAGTGTCCTTCCATTTAAATGAAGGATCTCAAATTCTCAATTCAACTATTGCTCCTTCCATAAAAAAAATATACAACACCAAACAGGAATTAACTCGCAATTCCCTATGCAACAAGGTAAACCCGGGCTAAGCCTAGCAAAGTCAGTAGTAAAGCTGGAGAAACCACCTTAACAATCAACCACTTTACCCACTTTCTCCAAGTTGTTTTTTCCTCTCCAGATGTGCACTTCCCCTCCGAATTTGCAAGAGAGCAGAAACAATGCAGTACGACTAGCAATTGATGCACCTATGCTGAAAATCATAGTCTGGAACATGTTTTTTTTATCTGAATTTGTCTGACTCTAGAAATCAGAAACTCCTGGATTTCTGCAAGCTGATTCCATAATTTCTTTGGCCACATCATGTGGCATTCTCGCCAATAGCTCGTTTATCAACCACTTCTTGACAGACAATGACTCATAGAAAAATGTGCTCTTTAATTCATTGAAAAGTTCTAGTTGATTAGTCACATCTTGAGCTTCATGTGGCCCAGCTGGCTTCTTAAGTTCTTATTGCATAACATCAAATGACAAAATGTTTAGCCGAAACATCAACTGAGTTTGAAATCTTTAGTACCACACTGTGAGCAGTGTAAGATGTTTAGCCAAAACAGCCCTAAGATGCAACAGGAAACAGCCCTAACATCAACTGAGTTTGAAACCCTTAGGACCACACTGTGAGCAGTGTCAAGATGTTTAGCCGAAGAGATAATCCAAGAAATGCCATTGATAAGCGTCCAAATCCCAGAAATGTCATCGAGAAGTTTGAGTTCCAAGAAATGCCATCGTACAAACGACTTTGTCCCAAAAATACCATTGTCGTTAGGGTTCCGTCCATTCCGCGCCATTAAGTTATATAGGATGAACAATGTATTTAACGGTGCAAAATGGACTGAACCCTAACGGTGATGGTATTTTTAGGACAAAATCGTTTATACGATGGCATTTCTTGGAACTCACACTTGTCGATGTCAGTTCTGATATTTGACGCTTGTAAATGGCATTTTTTGGATTATCTCTTAGCCCAAACAGCCCTAAGGTGCATGCCCTGTGACTTAAACCAGCCATCATTGTCTTTTAGAGCTTCGTGTGCATTGGTACAATCTTCTAATACCACGACTGCATTAGGCCCCTCAATAGCAACTAACGGTAGCTCTCCATGAGGAAGAAATGCTGACTTGAGGTGAATATCATCAAACTCAGTATCCAGAGAGTGCACGAGGAGGGTTCGTAGTGTGGTGTCGGCACCTAGGAGGTTGAGGAAAGATAGGTCGACATCGCTGGTAGGATGCACTGTTTGCTTGGCAAGGAGGGCATGGAGATCACTGATTTCTTTCTTCTTTTTCACTTAGAACCTATTGGATGGAAACCTGAATAAGATCCATATTTTGTTGGCATTTAAGGTAGAAATTTGAACAAGGGTATCCTGAGAGAGGGAATAACACTGTACTCATTTTAATTTCTTATTCAATTTCAATTTTTAGCTTTGAATTAACAGAAATCAGATTCGTATGTTTTCCTAGTTGAATGAATTCTGTAATAAAAAAAATTCATCTCAGACCAATACCATCATAGTTAATTCCATCAACAGTACAGATTACATGTAATGATAAATAAAATTCAAGCTGTTGTTAATAGACTACCTGAAAACTCTCACTCAATAAGTGGATAACAAGATGAACAAGAGTAGAATAGAAATAATAAAAAGAAACTCTACCTAATTATACCAGCTACAGTGGCTGAAATGCCGAAAATTGGGAAGAGGCGGAGAAGAGGTTGGAGGTGTACCTGCAGGCTGGTATGGAAGGTGGAGAATGCAAGGTGCACACCCGAGACAAAATTGTTGTAAACTTGTAAGGCCACGAAGAGGCCGAGGCCAATGCCGATGTCGAGGCAGTGGGGCAGAGGCCGACAGCGACGGGTTTCTTTCGCGGTGCGGAAGATGCCGACGCCCTGGAGGCGGCGTGGAAGAGCCCGAGGCCGACGTAGAGCGCATGCGGCGTGGGAAAAACCGACGGGGGTTCTTGCCCTTGTCTGTTGTCTCGTCGTGGAAGAAGCCAACAAGCCTCAAGCCGACGACATAGAGGGCGGCGGCACGGAAGAGCCCGAGGCTGACGGTAATCGGCGACGCCGAGGTGTAGCCTACGAGGGAGTCCTTGTTCTTGTCGCGGCGGGAAGAAGCCGACGCCCTGAAAACGGCGGCGAGGAGCCCGATGACGACGGCGAGCGCCCGACGAGCGCCATGGAAGAGCCCGAAACCGACGTAGAACCAAGGTGGCGAGGGAGAGAGGTCGAAGGCGCTCTTGTACTTGTCGTTGTCAGGCGGTGAAGAATCCGAAGTCACGGGAGCGGCGAGGAGTCGTCCACGGCCGACGGCGAGCGGAGGCGCCGGACTTGATGCGGGTACGTGGGGGACGATTTTGGTGTGGTGGGATTTGTAGGGTCTCGAGTCACGACACATATATTCAGGTAGTCGGTGGCCAGAACGTGGAAATGAAATACTACGAACTACAAAAACAATGATTGCAAATTGGAAATTTAATTTGGAAATTCGAAACTTAAATGGAAATCGGATGCTACTAGTAGTAGTATTGCTGTAAAAAGATCAAACAACAGAAAACGGGGCTTGCATTGCAGTGGACATTTCATCATTCTAAACATGATCGATGTTGCTTTGCTTGAGGAAAAAAAAAGAAGGCAAAAATTATATATTTGAAGCAGTTGATAGAAAGACAATCCACTGCAACTCAAGTAGACTATCTAGAAACCGTTCATCTCCAGTAGATATGTTCGGCTCTTCATCAGCGCCTTCACAGCAAATCTGAAAGGTTCATCGAATGCACTTGAAACAAAAGCTTCAGTTTCCTTCCGACTGCTGTGACCAGCACTGCCTCCATCATTGGAGGGTTTGATAACAACCAGGGTGGCACCTTGCAATGCCATGCCACCAGGTAGCTCAAGGTATGGGGCATATTTCAGCTTCATGTTGCAGGCTGGGACCTGAGTTCTATTGGAACAAGCGGAGGCTGATAGTTTGTTTTCTCTGAACTCTCTAAGCTGCTCCATCCCCATGTACAATGTCCCTTGCCCATCGGCATCTGCCAAAACCAAGCTTCTCAACGTCGGATGATCCTTGATAATTGACCGGAGAAGATAGTGTCTTGTTGATGCAGCAATCAAAGAGCTGATAGTCCACACGACACGCAGTTTAAGCCCGCCATTGGTATAGAAAGATTCTGGCATGCTTCCATTATCCTCTACCGATGACTCGTGCTCTGCGCCTATAGGCTTGTGATCGACCAGGGTACCTCCCAGAATCACACAATTCCGAAGTGTGCTACCATACTCAGCCCTCCACTTCAGCAGAACACCCTCCTCAGTCCCAACATCTCCTGAGGGAAGCTCCACCCGGAGATTCCAGACATCAGAGAAATTCCTAAGCACATGCACCGGTGAATGCTGCGCAAGGGGGAACAGCGGCCTGCCCGTGCCATTCGGGTTGCGCATACTGTGGAATGGCTTGACGATTGTAAATAGCATAAGCTTAAAGAAATGGGAGAAGATGTTCTTTGGCTTCGTTGAAGACAGGTTGAGAGCATCATCAGCATCACCATCTGTGGCCACGACACGGTCAATCCTGACATACACATCAGAAACCAGAGGAACAAGTCCGCTGAACCGCTTCGACACGGCAGCGCAGCGGCCAAGCGAACGCACGTCCTCCAGCTTGTTCAGAATCAGGAGGACAACTGGATCTGGCAGGCAGTCGAATTGGTCGAACTCCGGAGCCGGGTCTGCGTGGATTCGAGCCCTGGGATGCATTGTCCAACTCAAAAGCTGAGCACCTCTTTATTCCCACGACAGATCAAGGATGCCACGAGGTGCTAAGAAGAAGCAGAAATCTTCTGCTACGGATTTGTGTAAACCCTTCTGCTCTTGAAATGAATCGTCCAGCCAACTGAACAGTCCCGTTCGAAATTGAAGCGATTTCCTGAAACAAACGCAACAGTAAGGTACGGACACAAAATTCCGCAGGGAATTACCATGATGAACTGAATAAATCAGCATGAATCACAAAAAATCGATGGCGGCCAACGTGCTGAACAAACAATTCCCCATACCAAATGCTTCAAATTGATAATAATAATTCTTCTGGGCGACCGGAAGAGCTCAATTGCAACAGGGATTACAGCTCCACAGCATAAAAAACCAAAGTAATCCAAGAAGAAAGTACCTCAGCTTCGAGCCTTCGAGGTCCCTCCCAGAAATCCTCTCTTCCGCCGGATCCAACTCCGGCGAGCCCGCAGCTTGGAAAACCACCCCCAATTCCCCAAAGAAGCTCCAGGAACACCCACCAACTGGACTGAGCAGCAGAGAGCGACGATCTGGGAGACACGGGGAGGCAAATCCGCGCGAGGAGGGGGTGGAGGGAGGGTTTAGAGGGGAGCAAGGAGGCGTCTCGGCTCGAGGGGAATTTGTGCTTCGAGACTCGACTACTCGAGAGGCGGTTTCTATAGCGTAGCGAGAAGCGTGCCGCTACCACCACTCCACCAGCAGCTCAGCTCGACGCTGCTTTAATATTCGCCCTTCCCACGGAGGTAACGGCCGTCTCCCGGACTCGGTAACGGCGTCGCGGGGGGATAGGTTCGAGAGGTGGGCCCCGCCGAGCAGCGACCCGGTCCGCGACTCGCGCGTGCGTTTTGGGCGGCTTTGCACGCCGGCTGGTCGGCAAGTCTCGGATTGGTTACTCTTCTGTTTGTTCGTTTTTTGTGTGTGTGGCCAATTTTAATTTCATTTTTGTTTTGCATAACTTGTGGTTACAATAACGCTTGGAGAGAAAAAAACGCAGTAATGAAGCCTTTGGAGTTTGGATCATCTTACGACGATAGTGCGCATCGATGTTTTTTTTTTAGTTTTTATATAAGCTTTCCGCCATGCGTCCATTTCACCAAGCATACCGTGCGTGCACAGAAACGAATACCTTACCCTCACCCTCACACGTACTAGTACTTAGTGGTTCGGTTCAGGTCCACTTTGTGGATGATTACGAGTCCGTGGCCGTGCTCCCATAACCCCATGCCACGAGAGCCACAAGATCAACGGACAGTGGCAGGGGCAAGTGAACCACCACCCCAACACAACACACGCGCACGTCAAGGCCGTCGCATCACCCCCCGCCCGTGTCGCCACACCGCCACGGTGGAAGCCGGGGATTGTGGCGCGTCGTGACGGCTTTTGTCGCTTCGGAGCCTCGGATGGCGAAGCCTCGCTTTCCGTCCGTCCCGGCCCGCACCGCACGCATATGGGACCAGAATCCCCCGTGGCTCCGTGCGACCTTTGCCTGTCAAATCCACTGTAGCCGGGGACAACCACTCACCCGGTGCGTGCCTGCCTGCCTTGGTTGGTGCATTTTTCCTGCACAGTGAACACCGTGACGGAGCGGCCAGTTTGCCCAGTTGGATCGATCACAACCCGCGTGCGCCGCGCAGTACCCGGCATTACGACGGCGAGTACGAGCGATCGAGTGATTGATTCATCGATCCGCCGGCAAGGCCGCGACCCTGCTGCGAATTATGGCGGAAAACGACCCTGCCCCTAACGCGTCACTCGCTCGCTCAGCCGTGTGTACTCTCCTAGCTCGCCGCTGCACATGCTGCTGCCGCCGCCGCCGATGGCAGGTTGGGTTTGTGATTGTACTCTGATTATTAGCCTCCGGGAATCTTAGGACGACGGTTGTCTACAGCGAGATTAAATGATTGGTTAAGAGACTCTCTACTCGTCAATCTCACGCCACACACGCACGCAATGGATAGTACTGGCGCCACTGCGGACGCTTATCCAACCACAACTACTCCACGTGAGGGCGTGAGGCCGACATCGTTTAGAATAGTGAAGAACATAAGGGACACGATGATGATATTAAAAGCCGGGCTTGTTTCGTGGAGCCAGGCTTGAGCTTTGACGTCGTTGCTTTCAGAAACCACACACAGGCGGCGCCGAAAAGTGATGTGTTTTTTTCTCTTCTTTTTCTTTGGCGGCCCTTAATTTTGTTCCATTAAATCTCGCCCTGAAAGTGAAACTTTTCCTGTCTGTAGTCTGTACATTTGTAGGATATGAGAAAAGGTGAGTACAGTTGTGTTGTCTGAATCTTTTGCTCATTGCTGCACATCTACTCTTTTCTGAATCTTTTCTTTTCTTCGTTTTGGGAAGCAAATGCATATGGGTCGTCGCGATCATGGCGTCGATCGTTATGTATCTTTGTCTGTTTTTTAGCACCACATGCTTCTGGATCGAGATACTCCTACTTAATTAGCAGGGAAGACTCTACTGTTACATGTATCTAGTTGACTGTGTATGAATCGAATCATAGTGCTAAAATCAATTTGTCATTGTTTAGGTTGCAGTGTCTGCACAGTTCAGGGTTTCAGGCTATCAATGATTCAGAAACAGATTTCGGTGACATGCATGCCAGTGCATTGGCTAGATCGGAGACCTCAGACACTCTCTGATTAGAACTACTCTACCCAGCAGTAGTAGTATTCTATTGTGAGCCAGTGAGTTAGGCTAACCGCAACATCCAATCCCAAAAAAAAAAAATCCATCCTGGAAAGCATGTGTCTGCTATACTATACTACTCATGGAGCAATCAGCTTGGAGAAAGGAACGAAACACCAACCCTTTTCTTTAAAAATACACCAACTTGCAGAGCTGCTCCTTTCAATCTTTTTGGACGTCATGTATACTACCGAGTCTTTTATTTCAGGTGTCTCTGTATCATTCAGAATTTCAGATACCGTGGATATGCTGGCAAAAGTTTTAAAAAAATGCAATGAGCTTACATGGGCACTACTGAACCACAGCTGCTGAACTGAGTAGGCTCGCACGCACACCACGTCACCTGCATTTCCCGTCCAAGCTCTTGCCTGCTAATCTATACACTAAAATTCACACGTGCAGAAACAGAATCAATCATAGATAAAACCTTATCTGAATTGATACATCGATCATTGGTTGATTTGCAGCAATAATGCAATTTCCATGACATGTAGTAGTACTGCAGTGTGGCATGCATGTCGAGATGTTGTCATCTCATAGGTGTCATGACTCATGACAATGAAGTGGTCGTCTTCTCAGTAACTAATAGAGAGTGCTAAATATTAGTATTGCAGGCAGGAAAAATTTCATAACACGATGTGTACACATCAGGGATCATGTCTTCTGCGGAGGAATGATTTTTGTTTTTCCTTTTTCTTCTTCCCCCGAGAGAGATCTCCAGACCTCTATTATGGCAGTTCTTGTAGAGGAATCAAAGTTTCCCTGCTGTGAGACTCTGACGTGACAATTTCACTCTTACAGTTCTGATAAAGATTCAACCTGTTTAGCTTTGTCACAGAATTGATGACACGATTTTAAACTAGACCAGTATGAAGGTCCTGCCTTCTTGACAAGCCAACTGATTTGTGATCTGCATCCTAACGAGCAGATTTCTCGGCAAATATTCCCAGGACCATATCTCAATATCACAGAGATTTTTCTTTGGGCCTTTGCACAAAATGATAAGGTTGGACAGTTCTTCATGGAGCCCCACTAATGTCTTGAGAACAAATCTGACAAAATAAAAAGATAACATTAGAGGTACAGATTACGGAAGAGATGCTGACATTTTCTCCGGTATGGTCGGGATGATCAGCCGGCCAGGACGTGGAAGACACTACCACTAGCTGTGCGGAGATTACAAGAACTAATTGACCAGTAGGCGAAAAAAGACACTAGAAAACCGTGGTCTCAATGATTTACCTCTTCTGATTGTCTGACATCACAGACGGAAATGGTTCTGAATATTCGATTATTCAGTGTTGCAAGAGTTAACCTGCAGCAGCACACATCTGAGTTTTTCAGCATTCACGGCATGTTGCAGTGCTCAGGTCTATACTTGTGAGATCATTCAGTAGTGTTTGTGTTCCATGACCAATCTGATCCTATTCAGTTTCAACCATAAATCTTGAGTTTATGTACGCTGGAAGGAGCGTACGCGTCGTTACAGTTCTGATTGCTGAATGTCCAGTTTTTTTTTTTTTTTTTTTGTGTCAAGAATCTGTGTGAGCCTTCATAGTTATAAAGGGCATCATCCATCAATGGGATTGTCTGCAGTACTGCTAATGTAGTAGCAGTGTTTATTGACAAAGTAGGTAATAAGTGTGAGCCCCTTATCAGTTAAAGTAACTAGCAGAAAGACCACGTAATGTGATTATGTGAGTATGCAAGAGATGGGAAAATAAGGTGGGATCCATCTTCAACCAACCTATCATAAGTCTTGGTGTGATTAAAAAGTGAGGTGAAACCCATCATAACATATTTTATTTTCTTGCTACCAACAATAAGATTATAAGACTGTAAACTGTTAGTAAATATTTGCTGCTCTCATAATATTTGTTACCTGGTAACAAGTAGTATATATTTAGTGCTTACTACTTGCTTTAACACTATATTGTGAATGTCCTAAATGGAAGCAATGCCAGAGAAAAATATTGGATCATCCAAGTTCACGCGACATTCCTGATTGTGTTCAGGCAAAGGCATTAGGCATCCAAAACCAACTCACGCATTTCATATGTGAGAAATGCACAGGAAAACTACACATTAGCACACATACAAATCCACTCACATTCAACCGGTGAGTTATCTTTGAACAACATGCGCAAAAAGAGAAGGCACGTATCCTCGAGGTACAAAAAAAACCACCTTCGAAGTTGAAATATAAACTCTATACAATCTGCTTTAGGTGCTTTAGGTAGCACTGTTCATGTACTAACACAACAAGTGCCAAAAACTTTTTTCTTGTCATTTGCAAAGAACACATAGGTGCAACTCATGAACATCACAACTACAACACGATTTTGGCATTAGGATGATCAACATTACTCTATCAAACCCACGAACAGATTGATGATTACAGTAAAACATCATGGAAAAAGCACACAAGAATCCATTGGTGCCAAAAACTGCATGTTCTTCTTCTCCTAATTAATTAACCGATTGCTCCACTGTTCTTGCTCCCTCATCAGTCCTTCCAGAAGAGGAACCGCGCCTTCACGCGGCACGACTTGGACTCCACCTTGGCGTCGGCGGCGAGCCTGTCCACGACCACCGCACACCGCACCCTCACCGGCACGGCCCACGTCCTCACGCCGCCGACCTGCAGGCGCACGGGCACCTTGACGTCCACGTCGAACGGCACCGACCGGAGCCGCCCCGCCGCCGCGATCTCGCCGAGCAGGCGCGCCGAGAACCGTATCCCCGACCCCTTCGCCGTCGCCACCAGCACCGTCACGTTGCCGGGCTCCTGGTAGAACGCCGGCCACGCGCCGTCGGCGAGCCTCACGCCGCCGTACGACACGGCGACGTGGCTCCCGCCGCCCTCGTAGTGCACGCCGATCTTGCCGTTCGGGTTGTCGGCGCGCACGGTGGCGTCGAACTCCGGCGAGAACGCGACGGGGGCAGCGGAGGAGGAGTTCCTAACGATGCCGCCGAGGCCGGACACGGCGAGGGACAGGAGCGTGTAGTCCGGCTGCCTGGGCTTGAACACGAGGTAGACGACGGCGGCGGAGGCCGCGAGCGCGGCAGCGAGGAGGACGAGCGCGAGGAGGAGCCACGAGCAGACGCGGGCGCAGGAGCAGCGGGCGCGGCGCCTGGCGCGGCGGGTGTAGTGCTGGAAGAGGCGCGCGTTCTCCGGCGGCGGGACGCGGAACACCTTGTCCTTGGGCATCTGCACCACGTACGTGCTGCCGGGCTGCGGCGCCGGCGGCAGCTGCTGGTACCGCCGCGCGCCGGCGGGCGCCGCCGGCGGGAGGGGCTTCTCGAAGTGGAAGCTGTAGGGAGGGCTGGAGGAGGGGTCGGAGGAGGCGGCGGACTGGTTCATCTCTCCGGAGAAGTCGGAGCTGCTCGCCGCCGCCGCCGCCGCCGCCGGGTGGACGCGACCGTGCGGCACCATCGGCTGCTCCTCGAGGCGGGCGTCCGAATCAATCTGCGCGTTTTATGCATGCATGCATAAGCTCAATTAGTCATAAATTAAATTTGGTTTAAAAAAAACTAAAGTGATCGATTCATATCGAACGGTGTCGATGCGATGGGTGTCAGTGCAAACCAAAGTTAGGCCGTTGATGTAATACTATACTACTTACCATTTAGGAATATCAACGAAGAGTTTTCACCTAAAAAAAATCTAAACCAGAACTATTGATTTAATTTAAAGCACTCCTTTTTTTAAAAAAAAAATGCAAATCTGTCTATGTCCTTCCACCAATAAAACGCAGCAACATATTGAATTTTGCGAAGGCCAAATCTGTGAATTATGTACAATTCCGTATGGTTGTACTTCCAAATTGACCATTTCAGTTCCCGCAGTACTCATTTTTGCTCAAAATCACTGATGATGCAAGCCATCGACTGCAAATTAAGACCATGCATATATACAGTGTGCAAGCAAAACACTCTCTAGCTCTCAACAAATGCACAAAATCCTTTACCCAACATTCCAAAAACGCGAGCTTTGATCAAGAGAAACCAATATACTACATAGGAGTACATATATATGCAGTACACAACCACATTCCTAAAGTCCAAATCGCGGCGCCAAATCAGATCAGAAAAATCAGAAGCGGGCAGAGACAAAAAGAAAAAAAGAAAAAATTAAAGCCAAACCTTGCACAGCTTGCTGGACGAGACCGCTCGTCGTTGGCGTCGTCGTTCTCTCCTCGATCGATCTCGATGTGTTCCGGAATTTCTTCAGGATTGTGATCGTGAAGAGAGGAAGGAGGAGACGGCGGACGTGCGAGGTGGTCAGGACGGACGCGAGCGGCGAGAGAGAGGCAGTAGAGTGTGGAGGTGGAGGGGATTATATAGGAGACGCGGAGGTGGGGCCCTGCACGCGGATCTCGCGGGGTCGCTGGCAGGTGGGGCCCACCTCGGGCGTGCGGGCGCGTCGCGTCGCTTCCCGGGGCAGGAAGGAAACGGGGGTTGGAAGTTGGAACCGTGTGCGGGAGATGTGGGTTTATGGAATGGCAAAACCCTGTCGTCTGGTTGTCACTGTGGGAAGAAATAAGGGCATTCTCAACCTAATGACTAGTATAGTATCTATAGCATTAAATAATTTGCTACCTAAAACAAAAAAAATGATGTGGCAAGTGAATAAATGAGAAAAGAGAACATCCAAGACATCATGTAAGATAAGTAGCATTAAATTGAAGTATGGAATAGTGGTGTTTGTATTGGAAGAGTAGTGTCTACTAGTTTCTTGATGATGTGGAGTTTATAGAAACCATGTCTAGTGTTATGGGTTGGAACTGCCCTAAAACGAAATCGATCTGCAAACGCGGGCGAAGCGTGTTCGGATCACAGCCGTAGAGAGTTGAGTAGAATACACGGTGGCAAAACGAGAAAACCATTAAAACATAATTAATTGAGTTTTATTTATTATAACTTAACAAATTTGATTTATTTTATATCATAGAATAACTTTTATATAGAAAGGTTTGGCATAATACATAATCCCTCCATCTATTTTTCATAGGCATATTTTTAAATCTGAAAAATTTATTTTTAATAGGTATATTGGAATTCAACAACCTATCATCTTAATAACTTTCTCGGATTTAATGCTTGACTCTCCATTCTTCTACACAAAATTGGCTACATGAACATCGGGAAATGTAAATATTAATAAATCGCTTGTTTACGAGGAATGACTAGTAGCATATTTAAATAGATGATTAAGAGCAAGTTTAATAGTATAGCCCACAATTAGCTCCAAATCATCTATAGCCAACGTAGTAGCTAATTCATACAATAGTTGTTTATTATACTATTAATACTTGGTCCCACATGTCATACACACATTACGTCTTGGAGTCCGTGCTGTAACTGGCTACAGATATGTAGCCCGCTGCTATTCTTTCTCTGGCTTATAGCCTGCTATCGTACCTACTCTAAGTAGAATTACTTATACTTGATCTGTGTGCCAAGATGAAATATGACTATCAAAAATAGATGAAGAGAGTATATTTTATCATTTTGAAAAACATATACTAATAGAAACTGACGTAGAATCTACTGCTAAATTAGAAACCGGGGCCTATGAACTGTGAGATCTTCGGTACTGCATGGTCCAGTAGATTGGCCAGCTGAATTTGCGTAGTGAGTACTATTACTGTCAATCTGTCGTAGCAGTGGTTTTTTTACTGCGACGAACTTGCCAAATCAGCCAATAAAGTGCCCCCCCTGTATTTGTTGTGAGTTTGTGACGGCCGCAGCTGTTCCACAGCTCAGAAACGAGTCCAGTGTCACGTACTCCATGGATTACAATGCATACCATGCAGATCGGTAGTACGACGGGTTAGCTGGCTGACGCCTTGGAGCCTGGAACATCGACCAGCTGTGTTGCACGGACCAGCTGCGCAGTCAAAGCCTCATATATGTAAAACGAGGAGGCGCTCGTACGATGGTGGCCAAGTAATGCGTGCCCACGACCACGCTGCCGGCCGCGAAGACGACGAGTCGACGACGTGGCATCGCCTCCTCTTTCGTCTACTCTGAGGTTCAGACATGGACCGGTTCATTCTGTGTAGGCAATTGCCTGAAGTCTGAACAATTCTGCTTCAGAAAGAAAATGGGTTAGTGCCTAAAGACCAACAGACGGTTGATCGCAATTCACGATTTCTTTAACATGACAATTCACAAGCAGAAGTGCGGAACGCCCTCAACTTCTGCTTGATAAAACAAGTCTTCGTTTAATTTCAACAGCGAGTAATGCAGAGTTGCAGACGACAAGCAGAATGAGCGCACACATTCTGCTTGTCTGCAACTCATTATGCTTGTTATCTTCTATTCGCAGTAGCAAAACCAGCTGCCCAAGTACACACATTGAAAGCAAACATTTTGTCTCTATTTCCAACTGCACCAGCTCTCCTTTACATTAAAAGATCAGTTTCATCAGATAGTAGAAGAAATCTACATTACATCATAGAATCGATTGTTCTATCTGCTTGTAACCACACCATACCGCCAGGGAAAAAACACCTCTTGCTACTACAGCCAAATGATAGGAAAACTAAGGAGAAAAAAATAAATTCAATACCAAACCATCAAAACCTCAAACAGGAGAAAAAAAAATGCATCCACAAATCTACAGCAAAACTTTGTATTTTGCGGAATGGAAGTATAGACCAAAGACCCCTGGAACTAAAAGGGGTGCTTCATCGGTTGAACCCACGGTTAACCTCTTCGTGTTTAAATGAAGAAAGATTTTCGCTCATTTGGTAACATCTCCTCCGATGAAATTCTTTCTTTCCTTCCTAGCAATTCTGTGACATCACTCAGTGCTGTTCACTTTCATCACTTGCCTCACAAGTATTCTCGCAATCCACTGCCTGGGCAGCACTCTTGGTACCGCCATCAGAGAGCTTCTTGAACACTGCGTCTATGTCATCAATTGGTTTCACCTCAATAGTGTCCATGCTGCTTGTAGTCCCAATCGGTTCAGGCTCTTTACCATCTTCAACTGTATTATCCCTATCTTCAATGTGTGTTCCTTCCGGAAGCTCATTGTGCGTGGTGAATGTTACAGTATCACCACATCCATTCTTGCCTTCGTTTTGTTCGAAGGAACTATTCGCAGCAGCACTTGACTGCTCCTTCAAAGCAGCATATATGTCGTCGACGGATTTTGCATCAATGACATCCATGCTGCTTGTAGTCCCCATTGGTTCAGGCTCTTTACCATCTCCAACTGTGTTACCTTCAATATGTGTTCCTTCTGGAAGCTCATCATGCATGGTGAATTTTACAGTATCACCGCATCCATGCTTGTCTTCGTTTTCTTCGAAGGAACTGTTCATAGCAGCAGTTGTGTGCTCCTTCAAAGCAGCATATATGTCGTCGACGGATTTTGCATCAATGACATCCAATTGTTCAGAACTCTCTATGGGTTCTGGGTCAATATCAACACCAGAAACCTGTGGGGTTTCATTGTCCACGGTGGACTCAACAACGCCATTGCTTGCTTGTTTAAAGGCCGTCTCTATATCCTCCAGAGAATTGGCATCAAGAACAACCATGTCTGTATCAGTTTTAGTTAACTCAGACTCATTAGCAACATCCACTTTACTTGGTCCAACTACCAAGTTTGCTTCTATTGGTGCATTGACAAAAGATGCTTCTGTCTCATCAAATAGTGGCTTCATCTCTGTGTTAGTTTCTTCAAAAGGACTTGCTCCAAGAATCCGTCGCCTCGGATTGTAGACAGTCTGCTCAGGGTCATCATAAGATGCTCCTAATGACCAACCAAATTCAGGACCGGTGCCATTTAGGTCATCAACCAATGGAGAATTCTCCCCATGTTCGAGCATACTGGCATATTTCATATTTGAAAATATGTTACTTGAAACCTGAGGGCTAATCAAGGAGCTCTCTGCAACACCATTGGAAGTGTTATTATCAATATGGGAGTCAACATGCATCTGCTGGTCCGATCTTGTTGCTTCTACCCGGAAATCTCCTACCGCATCCAGTTCTGATAGGAAACTTTCATCAATTACATTGTCCTCCATGGGCTCAGGATAGATTTTATCAGCATCATCATCAGAATCAAGTGGATATCCTGCAGCTGTTTCTTCCTTCAAATCAATCATATCCACCTTGTTGGTTTCAGAAGCGATGGAAATGAATGGATTTGATACCTCTTTATTCTCAACTAATCGAGATTGGATGGAATCACTTGCTTGAAGGCATGACGGAACAACTTCAGAACTCGGGCTTACATCACATCCAACTTCAAAGTGCTCCTCAATTACATGAAACCCAGTCAAGGCAGCATCTGAATCGGTAAATATTACTGCTTCATGCTTTTCTTGCACATTGAAGTTCTCGACAACCCTCTCTTCAGGGATAGGGTGCAAGTCCCTAGATATTACTGGCAGTGATTCATTACAAAATTCAGATGGGAACTCCATGGACCCATGACCCAAGTTATCTGAAGGCATTTCATTGTTTGAATAGGATATGAAATCAACATTTCCATTATTTTCAGCTGGATTTCTTGCGCCTAGAACAATTGTCTTTGAACTTGATGCAACTTCAGTATTAAGAAACTCCTGAAGGTTCTCTGGTCCTGAATCATGCTCTGCAATTGGCTTGGGGGATGAAACCCAGTCCGAGAATTCAACTGACATGTTATGGGAAGAGTTAACACCAAGGCTGCTTTCACCTGCACAAGAAGGTAGTTTTTAGATAATTGAAGAGAACTCCTGACTCTACATCATGAGATGGACATAGCCATGTCATTATTAAAATGTTTCAGCATAAAGCAGGTCAGCTGAAGAAATATGATTCAAATAAAGCTGTCAAGTACATATTCAGTTGTTTAACTGTGAGGTCAGATTTTCTTACCATTTCCATCTTCCCAGCTAAGCAGGTCAGCTACTGGATGAAGTGTCTTGGAGTTCCCAACTGAACTGAGCAGGTAATCATCTTCAGGACCCTTTCCTTTTGTTGAGGAAAGATATGCTTCTCTTTCCTGTGATCTTTCAAAGACAAAGTGTTGTAGAGCAATCTCACGATCATCAATGTCACTGTTGTCTAATTCAACATCCACGGAGTTGATGCCATCCGAGCATTCACTTCCAACATCCGCAAGGTCGCTATCCTGTCTCTGCAGAGCTGGAGACCCATGCTCCTTGGGCAAATCTTTTTCATCGAGGTCCTTGTGGTCCTCCTGATCGGCAACTGAAGAGGCCAAATCAGATTCAGTAACAGAACTCAATTTAGACTCACTTTTATCACTAAACTGTCTTTGGAAATTACTTAAGCTCCCTTCCACTGTCCCGGGGACAAAATATGGCTTGAATCTAGAAAATCTCTCCGGGGTAGCATCTGTCCTTCCAATGTTGAAGCTATCGTGCCTTCGGAAGAACATGTCACGATGAGAAGCTTTCACTGATTCTCCAGGGTTTACATTATTATCTGCAGAAACATCACCATCATTGGACTGATCAAGAGGAAGATCGAATGGGTTTTTCCTTGTATGCAGAACTGAGGGTGCTGAGCCAGGAATTGCCGCTTCTTCTGAATCATAAGGAAGATCAAACGGATTCCTCCTTGGAACTGAAATATGTGGTACTTGTACACGGAAGCGAGACAAGTCGTCAACACCCCTCCCACCATCATTATTATCAATATCTATCAAGTCATTGTCGATTTCAAACCTTATGTTCTTCCTGGATCTTCGTCTGGCCATCAAAAGCTCCAACCTGCGGTTTCTTTCCATCTCAGAATATCCAAGATCCATCAGATTTTTTTCATCATCTGCTGTCCAAATAAATGCAGCTTCCTTTCCTTGTTCTTTATTCTTTTCCTCACCATTCTCTTTAGCATAATTATTGTCAGTTTCATCAGTACTATCATCATCAGTTTGATGATCCTGTGAGGAAACATGTGAATCAGTGTCCGAATCATCCTTTGGAATTGTATCAGGACGAGTAGAACTTGCACCCAAGAGCGGGTCAATCTCATCAAGAATAGGTGCAATGTCAGTCATGGAAGCATCAGGAGAAGAACTCTCAGCCTGATCAGAGTCAAAACCAGATGAACCATCATCACTACCAACTCCGTCCTCACTACCAACTCTTGCCCATGGTGAACCAAGAGAGGAATCGAGTAGATTGTCCTCAAAACCCTTGCTAGTATTAATCCTAAGTTCATCAAGTGTTTTACTCTGATGCATGGAAATGGCACAAGCTGATTTGCTAGTTCCAGCTTCCCCTTCCGTTGGTTTCTCTTCAGAAATATCTCTCACTCTGCTAGCTGTTGAATCTGTAAATACTGTTTCTTGATTCAAATTTTCCTCCAATTCACCACGTCCATTAACATTCTTACTGGTCGAAAAAATGCCAAAGGGTGCCTCTTTCTCATCCAGACCACTCCGAACACCTTCAAAGAAGCTAGTGTGCCCATCAGCCTTATCCTTAATGGACAACGAACCTTTGGAGTTGATGTCCTGATTAGAGCTCAAGTCGTTTCCAACTCTAGAACCTTGATGAAAATTTACCAAAGAGGGAAATGGCGTTAATGCTGCAGGTATTTCATGCCGATCAAATCTATTGTATTCATGCTCAACCCTTCTCAGAAGGGGGACATTATCTTCCAGCTCAATATGCTCACTAGCCCTCTCTCTGATAAAAACCGTCTGTTTAGTTTCCCTCTCTTTGAAGCCAGTTGTATTTTCCCTCAATTCAGGCACCGGTAATCTCTGGCTCGCTTCAAAGTGAAAATCACTGGAAGGATTTCCAACCTTTAAGGATGAAATCTCTGGAGTGATCTTGTTATCTTCATCAGCCTCAGGCAGGTTTGTTTCCCCATAACTCAGTAGGATTCCAAGAAGAAGAGTAGTACATATAATTACAGGAGAAGAAGAAAGTAGGAAAGCAAATAACCCTGGTGAAGATCTGTACAATAAATAGAGCAAAACACCCAATGTCAAAAGGATTGGATGTTCAGAAACACATCTATAGCCATTTTTAATGGAGGACTTCAAAACTTTCTTCAAACATCGGGCAACTTGTTTTGTATCAAGGGCCATGGCATGCACTCTTTCAGCTTTCAGCACAAACCTATAATAAGAAAATCACAAGCAAGATTAGTTACAGCAAGAAAGGTGACAGAATTTGATTGATTTATACATATAAAGAATTTTGAGAACCTTTGTTAAGTAAATCTAACCATCCTAATTACACAAATTTTTAGGCATCTGAACTAATGCAGATAGTTCTAGTACAACTACAACGGATCAGGCAAACTTCACGAGATACTAACCGCGCAAACAGATCCACTAGAGAACTATAATTGTATTAGGTTATTGTCTTAGCATAAGAATACTGTGCAAGGCAAGTCAATAAGCAATTCTTTGTTCATCAATTCAATTAGCTGAGAACTTCTCAAGGCACAAAAGAATCCAGCCTTCGCACACACCAAAATCCATCCATAAAGCCTCCGATTCGAACCCCCATAAGCTGATAAACTACTCCAATGTCACAGTAGGGGCAAAATCTGATCCCAGCAAAACCATCTACCAAGAACACCCACAACACCACCACCACCACCTTTACTGCCGATCAAGCAAGGGGCAGGCAGATCTTCCCCCAGTTCGATCAATTGATCGGGAAGCAACAAAATTCAACGCACCCCAGAAGTGGCAACTCGATCCCATCCGCTACAGCTACAGAGCCCCCCCCCCCCCCCCCCCCCACTCGGTTCAGGTTCACTACGACGGCACCACTCCACAAAACAACGTACCTTCGCCGTCAGGCCGCAAGCGAGATCGGGGAAAGCTCCAAGGAGCAGAAGAAACAAAACCGCCGAAAATCTTGGCTGATCAGGCGAGGAAGAGGAGGAGCAAGAAGGGGTCGCCTCGCCTCGTCCCACACGGGGTCAAATCAGTGGCGTATGCAGTGGAATGGTAGTAGTTGTAGTAGTAGTAGTAGTAGTACAGGTTTGGGCTGCCGCCACTTTCGGCGGCGGCGGTGGCGGTGGAAAGGAGGAGGAGGCGGCTTGGTTTGGTTTGCTGCGGTGGCTGGTTGGGGGCGGTGGGCGGCGATGGCGATGGCGATCGCGGAGAGGAGAGGAAAGCGGCGGCGGCGGAAAGCGGAAGAAGCTGCCGGCTTTTTCAGCCTTTCGCTGGCATATGTGGCACAGTTGTCGTCCTCCCGCGTCTGACCGTGGTGGTGGTGGGCGGCGGCTGACAGGTGGGCCCAGCGGTGTGCTTGGGCGGTGGGTCCCGGGGCTTCGCGGGAGCCGGGGAGGGTAACGACAGCGGTGGGAATTCTCCTCTCCTTGGTGTTGGTGGGCTGGCATGTTGTCAGGCTGCTCCTCCGGGGTGTCCGAGGGGGTCGCCGGCACGCCGTGATTGCTGCCTGCGTCTTTGCTTCCCACGTCCAGATTACCGCGATTATTACTCGAGTATTTCCTCCTTCCTTAAAAAAAAATACATACTTAAAACACATTCTAATTTAATAAATTCAGATTCATAAAATATGTCACATTTAATACTAAGTCGGTTTTCTTGCAGGACGGAGAGAATATGATTACTACATGTGCAGTGTGCTCTCGTGGAGAGTTACCGTTGTTAGTGACTGCAATCTCTCTCTCTCTGTGAAGGTTCCTTTAGATGGTCATATTGCTCTGCTTATTTATAGAATAAATCAAAACGGTATATTTACAAATAAAAAATAATTTATTAATAAAAATTTTATACACATGTTATTAGCGATCTAAAAGTAAAGGTTGAAAAAAAATTTGATAAGAAAATCCTAAAATCAGCTTTAAATTTATGGTTGAAAATTTAAATTTTAGCTGATAAGTACAACATAAGCGAAAAGATAAGACAGATATTGATTTTTTTTCACCTGTGACTTTGTGTGTGTTTCAGACGCTTTTGCTCAACAGTTGCTTCCTGAGGGGAAAAAAAGGGCGTTAATGGCTGCAGTAAGTTACCCGTTGCAGTAGTTCCCTTGAACTCTGATTACATATAGTCTAATAGTTATAATAGTTATAGTGGTCTGAGTAATATTTAAGGTCTTGAGTTTAAATCTTTATATGAACGGATTTTAGATTAGGTTATTTGAAAAGCTAGATTTTTAATTTAAAATGTTATTCGGTTGGATGTAGAGACATGATAAAAAAAACATTCTCTAAAAGATAAAACAAATTTACGAGTTTAAAAAAAAAGTTACCGTTGCAGTATCACACTCGTATGGCCTGACACCTGGCCGATCCTTGCGTCATCGCTGCCGCTGGTGACACTGTTCAAGCGTTCATGGACGACCCAACATCCATAATTCCAGATCCAGCAAGCAGCGTAAAGCTCCCAACCACTACTACCACATCTTCTTCTGCACGCTGTGTGTGTGTGTGTGTGTCTGTGTCAGCTGCGTGTGCTAGCTGGTTGAGGGTCCGTCTCCATGCAATGCAACCGCAGAGAGAAGAAATAAAAGCTAATCCAATCTAAAACATCTCGATCGATCGATCGCCGGCCGAACCGTGCGTGCGTCGACGTCGTGCGCGTCGTGGCTTTGGCCTCCCCATGGCGAAGTCATGCCATGCACGCACATCGCGTGAGTTGCTATCTTCTCGGTGGTCACACGTCGCACGCATACATGTGTGCTGATATAACTAGTATACATATACTTCTGCTCTCTTTTTTTTTCCTCCCTGAAAAGCAGCTTGTATCTTGCTTCTTTCATTCTAAACTAAGGGTGTGTTTAGTTCACGTCAAAATTAAAAATTTGATTGAAATTGAAATGATGTGACGGAAAAGTTGAAAGTTTGTGTGTGAAGAAAAATTTTGATGTGATGGAAAAGTTAGAAGTTTAAAGAAAAAGTTGGGAACTAAACCATGCCTAAACAAATCTAATATAAAATATGGCACATTTATCTGTATTCATATTCGTAGTACTAAAATGTGTCACATCTCATACTATTTTTATTTACTTTGAGATGAAGAAAGTGTATAGAATAGAATGATACGTTGATGGTTTCTTTGAAACGCAAGAATTTTATAGGATTATTCTAAGAATCAATGCAATTTCTCAAAATAAAAATAAAATTCTTCGTTCCTTTGTTTCGAAGGAGGTCTGAGAGAAGAAACCATTTTTTGACAAATTGCAAGTTTTCAGGGAGAGAAGTCGAAAACTATCAGTGGCTATAAAAGGATTGGATGTGATGTTTGAGAAAAGGATCAAGTACTTCCTGTGAAATGATAATAATAACAATAAGTACCAGAATGCCACCCTCTGAAAAAAAAAAGTACCAGAATGCCACAGCTCTGAATGTTCAACACATCTGCGGTACAGAGAGAGAGAAAAAGAAAGGAAACTGGTATTATGAAACAAAAAGAATAAAAACGGCACAAGAACACCGAAGGAAATTAGGTATATCGTTTTGCGAATTGTGTAACGTCGCAACTTCTTGATCATGTCATACATGATAGCTTGTGTTGGGTTCCAACTATGAAACCATATGTCAGCTCTAATCATTCATCTCCGAGGCTTATGGCCCCTTTTCTCTTCAGCCACCACAGCTAAAGCAAGCAGATTCCAAAAGCCAAAACTGGAGGGCACAGCATTGCTGCTTTCCATGGACAACCCTAAATATGATAATGCATCAGTGCACTGCAAAGCATGTTTATCTCCAAAACAGCTATGGCTTTGAGTACCAGGTTTGCAGGCTGCAGAAAAAGAAAATGTGACAGGGTGTGTAGTAGTAACAAATTGCTATTGATTGGCAAGTGGTAAATGCTCAACAGGATAGTACACCACAAATGCAATAATTGGTCTTACATTGTTGAAACAAACATGACGAATTTCCAACAGAATTCGGGCAATAGAGATGACAAAAAGGGTTCTCTAATACAAAAAAAAACAATAATTAACCGGCTTATCTCCATGCACTACTTTATTGGACAAAAGGGCTAGTCGCATAAGAGAACATCTGATAGTGCCTGCATGCCATCAAGGACTCTGCAGCAATGCAGAATTACAACCGACGAGATCTTCCTCAAGTTATGATCCAAACAATGAGCAAGAACGATACCAAGAATCTGCTTTAGCGTCTGGCAAATACCAAATACAGAATTCATTTGAATTCTGACATTTCACAGGCGTGTGGCATGTTGCTCCATGAGGAAGAATTGAACATGATACCGTCGCCAAGAACAGGTCTGCAATCGATACTCAAGTCATTGCCCAGAAGCATTGCTATGGCATTGTTGAAAACTGATGGATCAGCTGTATTCCCAGAAAACAATGCATCTGGCCTGAAGTTTTCAGGATGAGGTGAAGTGTCCCCAGGTTCATATTTAGGCCCCATTACTTGCTCTCCAGATCCCATTGAAGTGCTTTGTGCTGCAAAACAGTACATCATAAATAACCGAATAATCACATTAAAGAGGGATGAGGAATTTCAGAGTCCAACCTGGGGAAACTTTGGAGAGCTGAAAGATGTCAGGCGATGCAGCGCTAACAGGAGGGGTGGATTCAGTGAATGAATTGCCACTGAAAGGAGCACAGTCATTGAGGAATGGACCAGGATGTTGTTCTTCCCAGTATTCCTGACACATATCAAACTCTGGGCTAAGAACCGTAGTATTACATGGCGTACCGACAGAAGAACTAGAACTTATCACAGATGTCTGTTGGTTCTTCCCGGATCTTAGGGTCTGAGCTTCATGAATCAACTCTTCCAAAAGGCCACTATTCCTTGGCGACGCGCACTCTGATTTCACTGAAGGGGTTGCTGCTGGAGACTGCAGGTAGGGATCAACTAACTCAGTAGGCTGCAACGCAGGAGCTACAGTGTACTTGAGCCAGCTGTTTGGATCAGATTCAGTATCTTGGAGTGAAGGGAGCTCCATCTTCAAAGGACCACTTGTGGGCCTAGAAGCAGAGAAATTGCCATTTAAAAAGGCATGGCTGCCATTAAGTGCACCCCCGAAAGGTGCAATAATCTTGCTGCTAGAGTTGGCTTCATGGAGATAGTCAAAACCCACAGCCTGCTTGAGCTTCTCAGAGTCATTTGAGAATTGATCCACCGAGGAAAGCACACCGTTGATGGTATCGCTCAATCCAGGAAGCACACCATCAGACTGTTTTAGCATCCCTGTCTGGTTTACTTGATCCATGAAGCTACAGCTTTTTGATGCAAAGCTCTGGCCAAGGAGATTGCTTATAGAAACAGCTGAAAGATGTGGTGCATAAGGTAAAGCCTCTGAATTAGCAATGAAATTGTCACAGGTAAAATCTGGTAGGTAAAGACCATTTGCATTCAGAAGATCATTCGACAAATTCTCGCCACAGTCAAAATCACTGGAGCACTGCTGATCTTCATTTGAGGATTGATTGCATACGCTGGTAGGATAGATGGGTAGGCCAGCTCGCTGGCATCTCTTTATTCGAGTATTCCAGTAATTTTTTATTTCATTATCAGTGCGCCCTGGCAACTGAGAAGATGTGCTCGAGGTAAGTCAAGAGGAAAAAATATAGAAATATGTGCAAAGAGTTCAGGATAAATGATGAGCTTACTCTAAAGACTTAGATACACAGGATACATATGAAATAATTCGGCAGACAACAGCCTAATTTTCACTCACATCATTGCGTGGACAAGTTTGATCAGTTCAAGAAATCATAGAAACTCAGTAAGTTCACACTATTATGACAAAAATTAATTCAATTCTGTGAATCATGAAATTTAACAATATTGGAAGGCCCTAGATGTTACTCTAAGCTTGTGAAGAATAATAGCACTACTTGGTCAAACTGAAATAGATATCAATTATGTTACCTTGTGAATTGCAACTATGCTGTTTAGAGTCCTAGACAACGGACAATTTAGCTAGGCCGGTTGCCAACCCCTTCTAACACAGTGAACAATCCAAAATGAACAGATTTAAGGCATACAACTGAACCAAACAATTTTCAACCTTCGACGTAGCACAACTTGCTCTCAGTAACAACAAAGCTGGTGATGAACACTACTTGTATTCTTTGCTACTCACATGACGAATACCTAAGCCCATCTTTCCATATGATCATGACTGCATCCATGCAGGAGTAAAACTGACAAAGATGAACTTGAGAAGATAAAGCTACAGAAGAATCATGTAAAAGTGAACGGTATGCTTAGATCTAAGCTTAGAACCTTAAGAGTTGTAAATCAATTTTGGAAATTGAAAGCAGCAGGGCTTCATGCAGGTTGCTACTGTGCTACATGAGAGTCCTTTTAAAAATCACCAAACCTAATTTCTAAACCAAAAGCTTGATAACTTTCTGTCTTGCACTAGAAAAATATAAGTTAATGTTTCAGAACATACAAGTAACACCAAGGAAAATAATGTTTAATACAATTCTAATCCGTGAAACAAAATACTTCACTTGATAAATAAAACCCATAAAAGTATCCTTCAAGAAAGGCAATCAACCAATCACTACAAACGAATTCTACAACTTGAACTAAAAATTGTGCGTAAAAACTAAAATGATCTAATAGCACACCAATTCTCCCTGGAAACATCAAGTTAGGTGGTGGATGAAGAACTGCGCATATCATCAGATTAGGCAAAAGATCAAGTAAACCTATAATAAGCTTTTAACAGACCATGACTCAGGGGAAATCTTTAGGAGTAAGAAAAGCAAGCTCTCAACTGCTTAGTATGAACAAATACGTAAATCAAATGGGGATCAAACACAGGGGGACTTACATGGGCGGCCATCCGAGCCCACTTGTTCCCCATCTTGGAGTGGAGCTGGATGATGAGCCTCTCCTCCTCGGCGGTGAAGGCCCCCTTCTTGAGGTTGGGCCTCAGGTGGTTCGCCCACCGGAGGCGGCAGCTCTTGCCGCACCGGAACAGCCCGGTGTTCTTCTGCACCGCGTTCCAGTTCCCCTCGCCGTGCTTCTTCACGTAGTCCACCAGGATGGCGTCCTCCGCCGACGTCCATGGCCCCTTCTTCAGCGGGGGCCCGCCGCCGCCGCCGCCGCGGTGCGGCGACCCCCCGCTGCTGCCGTCGTCGGCCACCGGCGAGTCCATCTGCTCCTGATGGATCATCTCGCAGTCACTCTCGCTCTTCACCCGATACATGGCGTCTCAACTACACCGGAAAATTTGGAAGCTTTAGATTAGATTACTACTGCTACTACTCGAATTATGACAGGTAAAAAAAAGAAGAAGAAATCGATCGCATAGTACCCATGAAAAAAAAATTATGGCATGGTTAGTGACACATACAAGTTACACCAGAAGATGATAAAAGACAAACCAATGAGACATGACTACATGAGTGATTGAAAAAAGCAGGTTTTGTACATATGCAATGACGAGAAGCCGAGTGATACTGATGGATCAGAACCTCTTGATTCCCAAATTCGGCAGAGGGGAACACCGAAACAGTGAAGCAGAACCCAATCAAAGATTAAACCGAACCTGCTCAGCTCAAGAGCTCCGAGCACAACAGCTCAACAAAGACGATTTTTAAGTGCAAGAAACGAGAGAAAAGGTGGTGTCTTCCACCATAATTCACAGATCAACCAAAACAAGCAACGCGAACACCACTCCTGAGGTGACGAGAACCGAGAATTCAATTCCTACGGAACAAAACCGGCCAAAGAAAGAACCCAAAAAAAAAAAAAACCAGAATTCCACCACTCCCCACCCCACCCAGATCATCCCCTCTCCACCCAAAAAAAAAAGAGCCAGAATTCCGCAAGAACAGGAGCTAACCTGGCCGAACCCCGCAGCCGGGGGCTCAAGATTGGGGCTGAATTGGAACCGAGCGGAGCTCCAATTGCCCCCTCCTTTGCTCCTCCCAGCTCGTCAGTAGATTGGACTCGCAGGGGGAGCGACCTTGCGGACGAGCAAGAGAGGGATCTCGCCCACCCCAGGCAAGACGCCGCCACCGCTTAAGCCCACCGGAGTGTGCGGAGAATTTTCAGCAAGAGAGAGAGAGAGAGATCAGAGAGAGAGAGAGAGAGAGAGAGAGTTTTGAGGACTGGATGAAGAGGAGGAGCTGAGCAAGAGAGTGGGGCGAGTCTGCAGGATGGGGGGAGTCTCTCTCGCGAGGGGCGAGATTATAAAGCTGAAAGGTACAGCAACGCTATTGGGCAGGGCCGCATGGGCACCCCATTTTCTCTCCCTCCCTCTCTCTCTCTGGGGTTGAATTTGTTTTTATTTACTCTTTTTTAATTGCTAGCATGATTATATTTTTGTCCCATGTATTTATTAATTATTCATTTCTCGAGACAACAAACGTGTGTTCTGGGAATTCTGAAAATTCACAAATTTTTTTTCACGTACTAGTAGCACATGTTAGGCTGTGTTTGGTGTTGAGGGTTGAAAACCCTTTTATCACTCGTAAAACAAATCGATCAATAGATTAAATTATTTAGTTATTAGCCAAAAATTATATTAATTTGATTTTTTTAAGAAACTTTCCTGCATAAACTTTTGAAAAATCCGTTTAGTGGTTTAGAAAATATACACGTCAAAAAACGAGAAAGTATAAGTTAGAAAATGAGAATATTGAAAACTCCCTTGGTCGGTCACAAAATAATGCATAAACACAAGAGGAAATCAAACTGTCACTTGTGATGTGATATTTCTAAGTTCCGAACGAGATCAGGAGGAATTTAAGAAAAAAAAACTACCTAAAAACAAACGACTACTCTGTTTTTCTACGGTTTTGCTAAATTTATGTCGACATATATTTACCCTGATTACAGTCGATTTTCGAGCCGCTTGATTCTCTGTGAGATCCGTATAGGCGCAGCGCAAATACGAACCGATTATACTGGAACACTGGCAATTAAAACCAACGACGCTAGCCAACTAGTCACCTGTGTTTTTCTGTTTGCAATTATATATTTATTCAAATTTACACGGTGCTTACACACCACTTACATATGTAATCGGTATGTAATTTTAGAATTTACATATGTAACTTTAAGACTTACATATGTAATTTTGAGACTTATATTATAAATACACTAAAATTACATATGTAATTTAGAGATTTTTAATGTAAATATATGCCAACTATTTTTTGGTGAAAAATATGGCGTCATAAATATAGACCTTTTTCTATTATTAAGACGATACCACTTGAGCTACTAATGCCTCCACTTATACACTCTAGTGCTTCTATTAGCATATATAAGTCAGCTAGGAGATGGACGAAATGATGATGAATATACTGCTTGAAAGTCGAGACACCTCTCGATCTCTCCTCATTCTACACACACAGAGAGAGGAAAAACTAGGTCCAATTTGCCCAAAGCGAAGGGCAACCTTTATGCTAAAAATCCAGAGAATTTTCCACACCTGGTAATCTCGTGCGCTCCTCGCTTACCGCTTATATCTCCGCACCGATTCTGCGCACCTTCTACGTAGCTACGCTTTACCCTTCGTACTACTCTGATGAGTGTCTCTGCCCTCCCAATTCAAGCCATTGTTTCAAAACGACGTATTTACAAATAAAAAATAATTTATCAATAAAACTTTTATATATGTGTTTTTAGCGATCTAAAACAAAAAAAAATTAACTTTGATAAAAAAATATTAAAATCAATCTTAAATTTAAAGTTAAAAATTTAAATTTTGGCCGATAGACCCATGTCAGGGCATGAACTGATCTGATCATCAGCTTGAGATCAAGCCAACCCCGGCCCGGCGACGGATCAGGAGCGGAGCAACCGAGCAATCCGTAGTAAAAGTAGCCGGATCTACGAGGAAAATACTCCGTAGAAGTAGCCGCATATTTGTCCGGTTGCTTCCGCATGCTCGCGTAGTCGCGTACTCCGCGCCCGGGGCGGCATCGCGTGCGGTGCGCCCCGGTTTTTTGATAGGCTAAAACACGCAACGACGCGCGAAGCCCTCGTGACGAGGCGAGAAACGCACCGTGGGTCTGGGTCGTGTGCGCGCGCGCGGCCGCTTGCTGGTTCGGGACGGGTTTGCACGTGGTGGTGGACGGGTGATCGTCCCGTGCGCCTCGGCCTCCCGCTACGAGAGGAAACCGCTCATGCGTTGCTCGGTCGCTACGCCTGCCGAATCACACCAACACGCCAATTTAGCCTGCTCAAGACAATTTTGGTGGTGTCCGATGGGTTTACTATAATTCTGCACAAACAGAGTCAACTACTCCCTCCGTCCCATAATATAAACGATTTTGAGTTTTTATTTGCACTTATTCAAAAAAAATTGAAATTATTATTTATTTTTTTACTTGCTTTATTATCTAAACTACTTTAAACACAACTTTTCGTTTTTTATATTTGCACAAATTTTTTAAATAAGACGAGTGGTCAAACAGTGGAAGCAAAAACTCAAAATCCCTTATATTATGGGACGGATATACTCCCTCCATCCTTGAAAAACAAATCTTTTCACGAATATAATATTTCCTAATACATTTAATTTAGACAGATTTCTATCAAATTCATTATAGTATTAAAAAATATTGTCAGGGTTACGGATAAGGTCTACCCTCTACCCTTGGATGTATGCTATACGGCAATACAGTATATCGGTGCATATACGGATATTCTCTGAACACGCTAAGGAAATCCATCACGAAGTCTGCCAATGGAAAGGTTACTACCCGTATAGGACTAGGTCGTTACTATATTGTGCAGGGTCCGCTGTCTCCGAGTCCTACTTGGAGACCGTTTTAACCTGCGATATAAAAGGGACCCCCGGGGGAACTTAAGGCATCGAATCTCAGAGCCTACACAACGACCATAGCCTACGAAGTCAGAGACTACAGGAGCCAAGTCGCCGGGTGATCTAGTCGAATCAACTTCACTACGATCTCGTCGGTACCGCCGAATCCTACTACTCCCTTTGTAATCTGTGGTTCTTTCCATATAATCACATATCAACTGGATTAGGGCTATTACCTGCTAAGGGGCCTGAACCAGTATAATCTTTGTCTCTTGTTTCCTTGATGTCGTATTACGTAGACCCTCGTACCAGCGTACCCCAGTACCCTCTATATCTAGTCTACGGGTATCCCCCGTCGACAGTGGCGCGCCAGGTAGGGGGATTTGGTGCTCAAGGTTCTATTACTACGACATCGAACTTCGTCGACAACAGAGTCAACACCGGCCCCATCCAAGGAATCCCTACTTCAACAATGCTGGTATGGACTCAAGTCGGCGAAATCATCTTCCCGGTTTACACCACGGTGCCAATCTCGGCTGGTCCATCGATAACCGGAAACGAGAACGCCGTGGCTATAAACCTGGACGGTCCTATGTCGAAAGATCCGCCCACCGCGGCGGAAAACGGAACATCGACGTCATACGAGCCCGAGAAGATTACTAGTGCGGCCGAGCCTTGTCCTTCTGACAAGGACTGTGAGCCGACGAGGACAACTTCCGAGGTCACCAAGTCCTGGTGTCCTATCCACAAGTCCAGGAAGCACAACTTGCAAGCTTGCTGGGTTTTTCTCAACGTACAACCCAAAATCCGTGCTTGCAAAGAGCGTGGAATCCAGCGTACTTCTCCAACTTGTGATGTCTATTGTCCTATTCATAAGACGAAGAATCACGACTTCTCAAGCTGCAAGATCTTTCTCCGCGCCATGAAGACGATGCTTCCCAAGGTCCGACAGTCAGGAACCTCTCTCGAGGAGACAGACAAGGAACAAGGAGCGACGTTGTCTTCGGATCATTTCGTTGGAGTAATCGACATCGATCCCCGCGAACCATCAGTCCTTCACTTGCTTGAAGACTATGGCTCGTCATCTTCCAGTACACCACGCGACGTGTTTGCCATCGGTGGAACTAGCACGTCTGCACAGGCTAACGCAGAGGCGGAGAACCAGACGGCCACGCCAGCCCAACATCTCGGCACCGTCAATGCAATATTGAGAGAAGCTCCCTATGACCCCGTGCTTAACGATGACCTCGCACGATGGACGGAACGACAACGGGAATCGGTGGCCAATCTCAGTAACGCATTCGAGGAAGCTGCTACCAGAGCACAACCGGAACGACCGACAGCTGGCGGTGCCGATGGTGAACCACCGGAGCAGCGGACGTCGCCTGCACGAGCTACCCCTCCATCTCGCGGCACCGGCGATCTCCGCGACCATCTGAACGGCCGAGAAGCACGACGCGCGCGAAACAACGAGAATCGTTCCCGACATCGTGTTTCCTCACGACGTCGCGAGAACGAGGAGCGAGGAGGCTGCTCGAACGAGGACCAACATCACCGTGATCGTCATAACCGCCGCGATCGCGATAACCGCGAACAGCGGACACCAGAAGATAATGGTCGGGGGCATCGACATGAAGAAGATGATAATGGTGACCGACGCCAGGACAACAATGGTGGACGACGACAGAATTCTCGAGAACCTGAACGTCGCCCTCAGAATCGCACGCCGGAGCCGAGTGAGCCATCATCGTCATCGTCATCATCATCTTCGTCTTCGTCATCCGATAGACATCCACGGAGGACACACGATCGCCGACAACCTGCTACCCCCAGCGCTGGGTGTAGAGCTTTCAACCGTTCTCTACGTGATGTCCGATGGCCCGAGAGATTCCGACCCGGAGCAATAGAGAAGTACGATGGAAGTACTGACCCTGAGGAATTCCTCCAAGTCTACTCAACGGTACTATACGCTGCTGGGGCAGACGACAACATGTTAGCAAACTATTTGCCAACGGCGTAGGTTCTGCGTGTTCGTGGCTGATGCACCTCCCACCTTACTCGATCTCTTCGTGGACAGATTTGTGGCAACAATTCGTCACGAACTTCCAGGGAACTTACAAGCGCCACGCGATCGAAGACGATTTACACGCGTTAACATAGAATCAGGGTGAATCTTTGAGGGACTATGTTCGACGCTTTAATGAGTGTAGAAATACGATCCCTGATATCACCGATGCTTCTGTGATCCGTGCTTTCAAAACAGGTGTCAGAGATCGCTATACTACCCAGGAGTTGGCAACAAGGCGAATCACTACTACTCAAAGGTTATTCGAGGTTGTCGATCGATGTGCCCACGCAGACGATGCGCTGAGACGCAAAACGACAAACCAAAGGCGGGAGGAGAGAAGAAGCCAGCCAAGGACGCACCCGAATCAAGCAAGAAGAAAAGCAACAAGAGTGGGAAGAGGAAAACTCAAGCAGAAGTCCTTGCATCTGAATACGAGCGCCCGCCCAAACACCCAGACCCACAGGGCAGTGATACAAAGAGAATATAGTGCCCCATACACAAGTAGGACAGACATCCTCTGGAGGAGTGCCTCATCTTCAAAAAATCGTTGGAAAGGCACCTGGCTTTGGAGAAGGGCAAGCGAGTACGTGTAGTCGAGAAGGCAACTGAGACAACTACTCAGGACTCGGACTCCGCGTACCCAGATTCCGATCTTCATGTCTCGCACATCTTCGGAGGTTCCACAGCGTACTCTTCAAAGCGAGAATACAAAAAAGTGGAGCGTGACGTTTGTTCGACATGGCAGGGGGCTGCACCCAAGATGAAGTGGTCTGAACAGAAGATCGAGTTCTCAGATGAAGACCACCCCAAGGCTGCTGTTATACCAGGACGATATCCGATCGTGGTCGAACCCACTATTCGGAATATCAAAGTAGCGTGAGTCCTCGTCGATGGCGGCAGCTCCATCAATCTTCTTTTCGCCAGCACTTTGGACGCAATGGGAATTCCACGAAGCGAGTTGACACCTACCGATCAACCCTTTCATGGAATCACCCCTCAATCTTCGTCCAAGCCATTGGGCAAGATTACGCTCCCGGTGACTTTCGGCCAAGCAAGCAACTTCCGAACGGAGCAGATAACATTTGATGTTGCTGAGTTCGACACAGCATACAACGCCATCATTGGAAGAACGGCACTCGCGAAGTTCATGGCCGCATCTCACTATGCGTATCAGGTACTCAAGATGCCCGGGCCGAAGGGAACAATCACTATCCAAGGGAACACAAAGCTGGCGGTTCAATGCGACAAGCGGAGCCTCGACATGGTCGAGCACAATCCTAACCCACCCGCCACAGTCGAGCCACCCAAGAAAGTGATCAAAACGACTAAGACGCCGAAACCAGACGGCGCAATCAAAATCGTCCCACTCTCCAGTGCCAACACCGACAAGACGGTCAAGATCGGGGCATCACTAAATGAGAAATAGGAACTCGCGCTCATCACCTTCCTCCGCGACAATGCGGACGTATTCGCTTGGCAGCCGTCCGACATGCCGGGGGTCCCCGGGGAGGTGATTGAGTACAAACTTATGGTGCGACCCGATGCCAAGCCAGTAAAGCAAAAACTGCGGAGATTTGCACCAGATCGGAAACAGGCCATATGAGAAGAGCTCGATAAACTTCTTAAGGCTGGTTTCATCAGAGAGGTACTCCATCCAGAGTGGCTAGCCAACCCAGTCATGGTGCGAAAGGCCAACGGGAAGTGGAGGATGTGCGTCGACTTCACCGACCTCAACAAGGCGTGCCCCAAGGATCACTTCCCTCTTCCTCGAATAGACCAACTGGTGGACTCAACAGCTGGTTGTGAGCTGTTAAGCTTCCTTGATGCTTACTCCGGCTACCACCAAATCAGCATGGCAAAAGAGGACGAGGAGAAGACAGCATTCATCACACCGTTCGGTGTATTCTGCTACGTCAAAATGCCGTTTGGACTCATAACCACAGGGAACACTTTCCAGCGCATGGTCCAAGGAGCACTTAGCGATCAGTTGGGCAACAATGTTGAGGCCCACGTCGATGACATCGTTGTCAAAACCAAGACAGGCGACTCATTGATTGACGATCTACGGGAAACCTTCGACAACCTCAGACGATATCGCCTCATGCTCAATCCTGAGAAGTGCACATTCGGGGTACCGTCTGGCAAACTGCTCGGATTCCTCGTCTCTGGCAGAGGAATAGAAGCAAATCCCGAGAAGATCAAGGCAATCGAGAACATGAAGTCGCCCACAAGGCTCAAGGACGTACAGAAGCTAACCGGATGTATGGCGGCGCTAAGTAGGTTCGTTGCTAGGATGGGAGAACGAGGACAGCCTTTCTTCGCACTGCTAAAAAAGCAAGACAAATTTGTATGGACACAGGAAGCCGAAGAGGCGTTCATCGCACTCAAGCGCTACTTGTCAAATCCCCCTATACTTGTTGCTCCCCAACCTAATGAAGAATTGTTCCTCTATATTACCGCTACGCCCTACTCTGTGAGTACTGTCATTGTTGTTGAAAGAGAAAAGGTGTAGAGACCAGTCTACTACCTCAGCGAAGCTCTACATGACGCAAAGACAAGGTACCCACAGATCCAAAAATTGCTCTACGCAATAATCATGACGTCAAGAAAGCTACGCCACTACTTCCAAGCCCACAAGGTCATAGTTGTCTCCGCCTTCCCTCTTGGCGAGGTCGTGAGAAACAAAGACATTGTCGGCCGCATTGCGAAATGGATAGTCGAGCTAAGCCAGTTTGACGTCCACTTTGTACCACGAACAGCCATCAAGTCCCAGGTTCTCGCCGATTTCGTAGCCGACTGGACTATGCCTGAAAACAGGTCAGACAGCCAGATCGACAATGAAACATGGACAATGGCGTTCAACGGCGCGCTCAACAGCCAAGGAGCAGGTGCGGGGTTCATCTTGACATCACCTTCGGGAGATCAGTTCAAGCATGCAATTCACCTCAACTTCAGGGCAACCAACAACACAGCCGAGTACGAAGGACTACTCGCTGGGATGAGAGCTGCAGCTGCACTTTGAGTCAAGCGACTGATCGTGAAAGGGGACTCCGAACTAGTCGCTAACCAGGTGCACAAAGACTACAAATACTCTAGCCCTGAGCTGTCCAAGTATCTCGCAGAAGTCAGGAAGCTGGAAAAAAGATTTGATGGGATCGAGGTCCGACACATATATCGCAAGGACAACATCAAGCTGGACGATTTTGCACGGCGTGCGTCCAGACGAGAACCACTCGAACCCGGCACCTTTCTGGACATCCTAACAAAACCATCAGTGAAAGAGGCAAACGACGAAGATAGCCCAATAACCCCTGACATCAGCTCGGGGGCTACAGAGGCAGAACGCGCCGTTGCCAACATCGAGACCATGGACGACTGGCGGACCCCACTCATTAAATTCATAAACTGTGACGAGTTGCCCGAAGACGACGCAGAAGCCGAGAAAATAACCCGTCAAGCAAAAATCTATTGTATGATCGGCAACGATTTATACAAGAAGGTGCCGAATGGGGTACTTCTAAAATGCATCTCATCCGACGACGGCAAGCACCTCCTCCTCGACATACACGAAGGGGTCTGCGGGTCACATGCCGCCGGTCGTACATTGGTCGGAAAAGCCTTTCGACAAGGTTTTTTCTGGCCAACCGCCCTCAAAGACGCTTGCGACATGGTACAACGGTGTGAAGCTTGTCAATTTCACAGCAAACACACAAAGCTACCAGCGCAAGCACTACAAACCATCCCTCTCACTTGGCCGTTCTCATGCTGGGGGCTCGACATACTCAGTCCATTCCCACGAGGACAGGGCGGCTATAGATTCCTGTTCGTGGCGATCGACAAATTCACCAATTGGATCGAGGCAACACCCACGGGAGAAATCAAGGCCGACAACGCCATCAAGTTCATTAAGGGGATATTTTGCCGATATGGATTGCCTCACCGCATCATAACGGATAACGGCTCCCAATTCATGAGTGCCGATTTTCAAGATTATTGCATCGGACTGGGAGTCAAGATATGCTTCGCCTCAGTTTCTCACCCTTAGAGTAACGGACAGGTCGAAAGGGCAAACGGCATAGTACTACAAGGGATCAAGACCCGTGTCTACGACAGGCTCATGTCATATGACAAGAAGTGGGTCGAAAAACTCCCCTCGGTACTATGGGCCGTGCGCACCACACCGACAATGTCCAACAAGGAGACACCCTTCTTCCTCGTATACGGCTCAGAGGCCATGCTCCTTACCGAGTTACGACATTAGAGTACACGAGTACAGAAGCACTCCGATGAGGATCAGGAGGAACAGCGAAACGATGACGTGAACCTACTCGAGAAATATCGAGAACGGGTCGCCGTCAGAGCAGCTAGCTACCAACAGGCCCTCCGCTGATATCATGAGAAGCGCATCCGAGCATGCATACTTTCGATCGGCGACTACGTCCTCAGACGAGTTCAAAGCCAGGCAGGGCGAAATAAACTCTTGCCCAAATGGGAAGGACCGTACACGATCACACAAGTCTTGCGGCCAGGCGCATTCAAGATTGCAGACGGCGATGGTCGCGAGTTAGCAAATTCTTAGAACATTGACCAGTTGCGTAAATTCTATGTATAAGTCAATAGTGTCCATACTTGTAAGGCATCTTACAACTTCAATAAAGTCTGTTTCAAGGAACAGATTTCAATCACAGTGCCCCTTCCCGATGATCCCTTACCAAGACGACACCTAGCGTTGAAACCTATCCTTATGTCCCTTTACGCTGTCTTGACAAGGCCTCCGAGGAACCTAAGGAAACTTCGGCTGGGGACGCCCAGAGCTGATAAGGCCTTGTCGGATCCTTCAGAGACGAAAGACCATGTAAGATCTGGTCATGTAAGAGTTCTCGTCGTGCGTATTAACCAAGCCGTGTAATCGGAAATGGACTTTTCCAACTTCACGACTGGGGGCTAGGATCAGTGCTTATTCAACTGAGGCAAGTCGAGAGTCTAAGAGCCTTATCTTCCGAGAAGGCTGGGGGCTAGGGAGAGTGTATAACTCAAGTGACTGATCGAAGTCGCGAAGTGAGAAGACACTCGTGCACACCACATCCAGAGTAAGAAAGCTTAGTTAGATAGATTTCCCTTCTATTTCATAGGCATTCCTTACAAGTCGCAAAAAATTCCAAAATATATTACATTTTTCTTAAGATGTTTTGTCATAGATATGCAAGCACTACCAGGAAGGCCAACGCCAGTCCATTGATTGGAAGATTTTCTCCGCTAGCGGAGCCATCGACTTTGCTAGGTTGTCTATCTCCGCTGGATTCCTCCGAGAACGGGAAAACCCTTCGTGAAGGAACTCGAGGTGCAACTGCGGACGATGATCTCGTATACACGCCAGCACGTGCCCTCCGGCGTATCGGCTCGATCGACGACATTCCTGCTTCAGGGCCTCGTCGATATGCCCGCCGATGCCTTCAAGCTGAGCACAAGCCCCGTTCAGCCACAAGATATAGCCAGCCGCTGACTCCTCGGGATCCCCGCGAGGTACTCGGAGCTCTCTGCAGACAACGGCCATGGTTGTGCAACAACTCCTGTGGTACGAGTTGAACCATACCTCGCGACCTCGGAGCGCTTCCACAGCTCGGTCCCTCTTCACCTCCAATATAGTACTCTCAAGTTCGGTGACCTCGAACTTCGTCCTCCAGTACTGGGTGTGACGGTCGCGATCAGCAAGCGCACTCTCGAGGACTGCCCAACACTCAAACACCTAAGTCAAACTAATCAAGACAGTCGAGGTAAAGGAAAGGGAGCCGACCAGAACCAACCTAAAGAAGTCGATGCCACGTCCGTCTCCTCAGGCGGATCCTGGTCCATGCCGTCCCGCAGCACATACGGCTCGAGCTCAAGTGCCGGAGCGACTACAGGCAATTTAGGCTGCTCGCGCTGCTGGACATCCTCGACATCAACATCTCTACAAACAACAGACAAAGTACCCGGAATCAAAACGCCAAAGAAGACTAAGGCGACGGTTGCACACACAAAAGCAGTCGGAACCAACGAAAAGTTTTACAGAACGCGATTGGTTAAGGGGTACAGACAAGCGGCGCCCCTACTCTTCAAAGAGCGGGAGGACAGACTCCCCATATCACCGACCTCTTCCATCACATCCTTACGCGTGTCGCTAGCCGCCCCCTGATCCAGGATCTTCTGAAGATCGAGTTTAGGATGCGCCAGCCTCACGCACGCAAGGACATGGCACGCCCCGGTATAGATCCCGTTGGACGTCTCCTTTCCAATCCTGGCCGCGTGTTTGGAGGGGATCGCCTCCATCGCTGTCGCCAGTTCCGCAAGCGAAGACGTCAGCGAGAACTCGTCGGGATTCGCCGGGATGGTGGTCTTGACGCCGCACTCCCCGGCGAGCGGGTGCAGACCGGTGTAGGTGACCCGCAGCGAGCCACGGATCTCCGACAAGTTGTTCTCGAGCTCCGACATACGGCGCTCGAGCCCTTGCCGTTGTCGCTCGTTCCCGGCCACCAGCTCCCTCATCTTCTGGAGGTCCTTGCGAACCTCCGCCAAGTCGCGCGTCAGCCTGTCGGCGCGCTCATTCGCTGCCGCTTCCGCCGGCGCCCTCGCTTCCGCGATCTCGCGACTAATGCCGCGTGCACCAGCCTCGAGGATGCGCCCCATCTCGACCTGGAGCTCTTCCCAGGTGAGGACGGCAGCCGACGGGTCTCAACCAGCCGCGATATCACTGGCCGGGCCGCTGGGCGTCACCTCGCGGCTCCTGGGCACGACCACGACCTCGGTTGAGGCCACTGCAGGAGATGCGCTGGAGTTTGCTCCAGACCCATCTTGCGCCGCCTTCGCCCGCGCCCTACAAAAGACGGTTACGTCGGTCATCGCAACGAGACGATAAAATCCGATTAAATCAAGAGCCTCAAATTTCGTCCACTTACTTCTCGCCGAGTGTCACCAGCCTCTGCCGTCGCGGAGGCGGGGGAGATGCACCCGAGGCCTAAGTAAACCGAGCACGACATGAGGGCGACATTCTCCGACTACGTGAATCAATGACCTGGGAAGCTTACCGATGGAGTGGACGTCTTCCAGCGGTTGCCGAGCACGGAGGAAAATTTCCTCCCCATCTTCGGAACCTTGCCGCCGCTGGTCGTTGCAGCAGCAGCGGCAACAGCCGCATCGGACGCCTCCCGGGCGACGTCCTCCTTCAACGAAGCCGCCGTCTGATGGTCCACGAGCGGCCTGATGACGTCAGTCAAGGGGAGAGCCTGTGCGACATGAAGTCACGATGCGGTCTAAGTATTGAAAGGGAAAGGACTGGCGAATACACTTACGTTGATCGCGGCTTCACGCTCAGCCGCCTCCCTCTCGTAAAGAGGGGTGGGGACGTTGCCTGCCATCGTGGGACCGCTAATCATCACCTGGGCAACACGATGTTCCACGGTTGCGCCGCTCAGACCTGTAGATCGAGAACCAAGTTTCGACAAGTCAGGAGGAATGCGCATAAAAGGAAAGGAACCCAAAATACAAGAAAAATACCCCGAGGAGAAACCCGGGTCGCGTCCTCCGGCCCAGAGTAGTCAAAGGCTAGATGGGCTCGAGCCTGGAGCGGCTGGATCCGTCTACCAATGAAGTCGGCAGCGACTTCATACCCCGACAACCCTCGTACTCGGAGGTCATCAATGATATCGATGAAAGATTGGAGGGATGGGGTCAAGGAGGGTTTGGCAGTCCAAGATGGAATCTTGTCTGGTTGCTCCTCAGGAACAATGAAGACTGGATCCGAATCTTCTATCTTTAGATAGAACCACCTCCCCCGCCATTTGCTGCGAGATGAGGGGCACTGGAAGGGGATGTATCGCGACTTCAGGCCATCCCGAAGTCGGAAACCGACACATTCAGACACCTTTTTAGGTTCCATCCAGCGCAACTCATAGTAAAAGCGGAAGAGGTCAAGAAATAGCTCTACCCCAATGTAGGCCTCACAGAGATGAGAGAAAATGCTAAGGAAGGCTATGGAGTTGGGGTTCAAATGAAGCAGAGAAAGACCATAGAAGTTCAAGACGAGAAGAAAAAACTCGGAAGGCGGTGGAAGAAAACCACAAAGAATGTAGTCCTCAACCACAACCATGCGGCCCAGGACGGGTTCAGGTTCAGTACCTCCCGTTTCCCTCTCTATGGTCCCGCGACCGGGGAGAGCGCCCTCCTCTTGCAATTTCTTCAAGGACGCGCGGCTGGAGGTGGACTTGTCGAGATCCATTGCCACGGGAGATCGCCGGAGAAGAAGCCGGAGCAGGCGAACCTAGGGTTTGTGTGGGAGCGGAGAAGACGAAGAACGTTTAGAGGTAGGAAGTTTCTCACAAACGCCGGACTCCAAAATGTATTCTCAAAACTCCCTTAAATAGGCGCACTACCGACGGTGCGCATTCCAAGGAAAGGAGAGAGGTGGCCGCAGGAAATCTCTGGGTCTGTTGCGAGAGGCGGTTTCTTGGACTTCAATTTAAATTCACTCATAACCGTTGGACTTCACATGGTGTTGTCGAACGCTCTTTGTCTCTACGGCCCTCACACCGAGATCGACCAGTCGAGAACGACAACAATTCCGACATCAGAAGTCGCAATTGGTTACATGAGTTCATTTAAGTTGAAGTCGGGGGCTACTGTCAGGGTTACGGATAAGGTATACCGTCTACCCTTGGATGTATGCTATACGGCAATACAGTATATCGGTGCATATACGGATATTCTCTGAACACGCTAAGGAAATCCATCACGAAGTCTGCCAATGAAAAGGTTACTACCCGTATAGGACTGGGTCGTTACTATATCATGCAGGGTCCAGTGTCTCCGAGTCCTACTTGGAGACTGATTTAACCTGCGATATAAAAGGGACCCCCCGGGGGAACTTAAGGCATCGAATCTCAGAACCTACACAACGACCATAGCCTACAAAATCGGAGACTACAGGAGCCAAGTCGCCGGGTGATCTAGTCGAATCAACTTGACTACGATCTCGTCGGTACCGCCGAATCCTACTACTCCCTTTGTAATCTATGGTTCTTTCCATATAATCCCATATCAACTGGATTAGGGCTATTACCTACTAAGGGGCCTGAACCAGTATAATCTTTGTCTCTTGTTTCCTTGATGTCGTATTACGTAGACCCTCGTACCAGTGTACCATATATCCTCTATATCCGGTATACGGGTATCCCCGTCGACAAATATCATACTTGTGCATTGGTTTTTTATTTTTTTTACGGAGGGAGTACCAAGAGAGTGTGCAGAAAAGGGCACTGAAAGTCTGAAATGACTCTGCTTCTCATGCTGCAAGGCTACGACCTATGACATCATATCCTTTCGGCCAAAAGAATGCAATTCCAAGTGCGTGGGGGGTAGGATATCAGATTTCTGCTGTTACTCTACCCTAAACTCCATAGGTTAATTGCTCCGAACACTTTTCTAGTGCACGCACGGATGGCTTGTTTTTCTCTTATAATTGTTGTTTGATTTTAGTGCCATACGTTCTCTAAGCACTTTTAGGGCTTATTCGGTCCGTAGGATTTTCAAATCGTAGGAATAGGGAAAACATAGGAATAATACAGGAATGCATGTGCAAACCTATGGATTGGAAAACATAGGAAATTTTCCTATGGTTGGGTTGCAAACAATCCAAAGGATTGAAAACATTGGGTTGAAATGGATTATTTTTTTTCCTTTGTTTTCCCCCCTAAAAGTGGAGGGATAGGAATTTTTCCTTTCATGCATTCCTTTGAAACGAATGATAGCATAGTGCTCATTCCAACGGATTGAATATTCCTGTACTTTTCCTTTACGAATCCTTTGAAACGAATAAGCCCTTACCGATCTACTAGTACTATATAATTCGTACCGGATGTAAGTGCCTGCTTTTTTACTTACGTAAGTACTGGACGTCTGGATGTAAGCGCTGCTTTTTACATATACGTGCGTACGAAGTTGGTACTTATCTAATAATACAGCCGATCAGTTGGTACTTGGTTCTTTGCAGCTTTCTCTTAGCCTATTTATATACTCTATCCCTTCTATAATATAAGACACAACCACTTTTCTTAAATGTTCCATAATATAAGATATACATGCAAACATGTAATTAATTATAACATCTTATCTATTAAATTAGAAAAAGTCTACGCGTACTAACTTTTTCTTACTAAATTCTTACTAACACTGATGTGTCATGCTATGAGTGTATCTAAATTTCATAACTTCCATCTACCTAAATCAAACAGTTGAGATGATTGTTAGTAAAGATTTAGTAAGAAAAAATTAGTATGTGTAGCAGTGCTCATTAAATTATTACTTTTTTAAATCCTCCACTCACATGTTATCTAATTTTATTGGATGCATGCATTATATTTATTAGGATGATCTACAAGATGATAATAATTATTTCTTGGTCTTTGGGTTAATGGCGGTTATGCCTTATATTTTGAAATGGATGGAGTAATAATTAGCTTTTACAATTAATACATGGTCTACTTGTCTCTCTCACAGAGTTTCTTGGTTCTTATGTCCAAGCCGGTTATGAGTTTATAGTCTGCTTCTCCCCTCTTCTCTCCTCTACCTCAGCATTTAGCTGATTTATAGCCTACTATTATGCATGCTCTAATAAAGAAAAGTTGCAGCACTAGTTCCCTGAAAAAGGAAAAGAAAAGGTTACAGTAATAACTGTCATTGTAAATCATCGCATCTCATCGCAAAGAACGATACAGTACTATAGCGTGTGTGAAAAGTCCTTGCAAATGGAATTGAAGTACAGCAGCGACGCAGACGTACGAGGCCATCAGAATCAGATCAGTGCTCACTCCAAAGAGATGAACATTAACTCTGCGTCCATGTGTCAATATGTCATGTGTGTACAACATGCTTATCCTTGTGGACCTCGCGTGAGTACTACTGTGGTTGGTTAATTTGCGTCGACCTACCGCTGGCCTCAACGAGGACTACGGGTACACGTACGCCGTCCATTCTGAAGTGCAACAGTAGGATTTCATACAGATCTTGTCAGAGCTTAATTTGATGCCAAAAACTTATTTTGGTACCAAGGTAAAAAAGGAAGGAAAAAAACATATTCTGGCAAGATTCCGTCCCGTTTATCTTTGTGGTAGTTCATTTCGGTAACCGGTGTTTGGCCAGAATTTGTGCTGTGTAGGTAAATGAATTTCTCGTTCTAAAAAAAGAAGTAAATGAATTTCTCGGCCGACCCGGTGATGGAGAGATGTTACATCTGGATTGGGTTGGTCTCCACGTGCATCGTTTCGGCGAGACCGAACTCCAGCTGCCTGCGACCAAAACCGATCACACACAGCGAATGCGAGCCAAGGGCTAATACCTGATGAGTGGCCGCATCACTCACGCCACGGAACACAGCTTAGCTAAGGCCCTGTATAGTTGGGGAAAAGAAAATCTTTTGAATGTCACATCACTGGATATTAAAAGGGGTTTTTGACATGAATAAAAAAACTAATTTTATAACTCGCCTAGAAACCACAAAACGAATCTTTTGAGCCTAATTAAGCCGTCATTAGCAAATATAGGTTAGTGTAGCACTTATAGCTAATCATGGACTAATTAGACTCAAAAGATTCGTTTCGTGATTTCTATGCAAATTGTACGATTAATTTTGTTTTTATCTATATTTAATGCTTTATATATGTGTCCGAAGATTCAATGTGATATATTTAAAAAAGAAATTTGGTAACTAAACCAAGCCTAAGTAGTAGTAGTACATCCCAGCTATAGCCGTGCACTATTGACTCAAAAAACAGCATGCAGGACTATATAAAACATTCAGCTATCTTCTGTAGAAATTCGGGAAAAGAAAAATATAGGATCTCAGTGTTTCAAACAGGGTACTATAGTCAATTACTATCTCCGTCCCATAATATAAAGAGTTTTAGGGTCTTATATTTTCGCTTATGCTTATGCTTATCAGCTAAAGTTTAAATTTTTCAACCTTAAATCTGGAGTTGATTTTGAGGTTTTTCTTCATCGAAATTTATTTTTCAGCCTTTGCTTTTAGATCGCTAAGAACACGTATATAAAAGTTTTATTCACAAATTATTTTTCGTTTGCAAATATGTTGTTTGGCTTATTCACCAAATAAGCCAACCGATGAGCAGCTTAGAGTTGGACACAGTTATTAAGATAGTATGTAGAATTAAGAAAAAAAGTATGAATTACCTCCCACCCAAACTATCGTGGTCGGCCGAATTACCCCCCTGAATCCGAAAACCAGATATCACTCACCCGAACTTTTTATACCGGATGAATTACCCCCTTGACCGAATCCAGAGCGGTTTTGTCATACGTGGCGTACGCGTGGCAACCCAGTCAGCAATTTCTTTTAAAATTATGGTGGGACCCACATGTCATACCTTCTCTTCCCTTCTTCCTCTCTCTCTCTCTTCTCTCTCTCTCACAGGCACAACCGCGCAAGGCATGCACGGCGGAGGTGGACCTCGCTCGGGCGGTCAGCGGCGGAGACGGACTCCTCCAGGCCCCTCACCTAGGCCTCAAGGACACGCCCCTCGCCGGAGTTCTCCTCCTCGTCGTTGTCATCATCCTCCTGGTTGTGTCGTCGGGCGGATGCCGTGGAGGGTGCGTTGAAGTTGCCGCCGGCGGCGGCGAAGCCGTACATGGTGTAGGCTGTAGCGAGGAGCAAGGCGTGCACGGCGGAGGCGGCGCCGTCGTGGCTGCCTAAGCGAGCTCCGTCTGCACTGCCGCCGCCGCCGCCGACGAACATGCCGTCGACGCAAAGCCCCCTGGCCTCATCCTGCTCCGTCGCCATGTCCGGGAGCGGCACCCATGCGTCGGCCTCGGTGCCGTTCCCGACGACTAAAGCGCTTTCTTCTCCTCGTCGTGCCCGCCGGCGACGAACACCCACCTCCCCGCCGCGGTGCACGTGAAGAACGACCACCTCGGCGCATCACGCATCTCGCAATTGAGTTCCCCTGCAGTATTGCGTGTGCAGTACTGCAGGCTGACATGTGGGCCCGAGGGCTATGGGGCCCACATGTCATCCTGCAGTACTGCAGACAACCTGTGTCCCGCATCTCGTCCTCAACCTCTCTGACCTCGTCAACCGACGAAGCAGCAGCAGGTGGCGGGAGGAGGGAGCAAGAAGCCGCTGCAAACGCAACCGTCGCGAGACCGCCGCGCATGGGCAGGACTGCGCCAGTGCCGCCGCAAGCGAGTCCACCATCATCGCCTACCAGGAGAAGATCTCCGGTGAGACCATCACGCTGCCGTCCCCCGCCACCAACCCCGCGCCTGGCACCGACGACATGAGCCTGCAAATCCTCCTCCGTCACCACCTCTACGTCCTACACCGCCACTGTTCCCTCCCGGAGTTCGTCGCCGCCGCTGCCTCCATGTCCCGCACCGTCGCTGCTCCCTCTCGGACCGCGGCGCCGAACGCCTGCCGCCGTGAGACCCGCGAGAGAGAGGAAGAGGGGAAGAGGAGTATGATAGGTGGGTCCCATATTTTTTTAATAAATAATATGCTGACCGGATTGCCACGCGTACGCCGCATACGTCACGTAGGTAACTTGTCCAGTATTGAAAGTTCAAAATAAACGATGTCTGGTTTTAGGGTTCAGGGGGTAATTCGGTTGACCGCGATAGTTGAGGAGGGGGGTAATTCGCACTTTTTCCTAAAATTAAATGGTGGAAGATTCTGATTGGTGGAGAAGTGAAGATAAATGAGGAAATTGAATGGTAGAGGGTTGTGATTAGTTGAGAAGTGAATGTTGGTGAATAAATTGTTATATTTTAGGACAAATTCTAATGGTTAAAATTTATTATATTTTGGGGTGGGAGGAGTATTCATTTGAAGACGGGTTTAAGTTCAAATAAAAAAAAAGGACCGACGGGTTTATATATATGTTCAGATTTCTTTTCGAAACTTTCCCTGTCTACCTGATGAATCCCTGTAAAGTTTTTTGAGACATGGACACGTCGCGTTCCGCGAGTCACCGATGTCGTCCGACCCAATCAGGGACCGGGGACCGGGACCGATCGACCGACCGAGACCGCACGCAGTTTTGGCACACGAAAAAAGCTCGGGGGGTGGGCCCGACGCCAATACACGCCACGCGATGCGAGAGTGGGCCCCACTTGGGCGCGACCTGGGCCCCGCCCCGCTCGACGTACGTATATTGGGGCGTATAGGATGAGAGTTTCTCGTCGCGAACTCACGCAGGAGATGAGGCAGCGGGGCCCACATCCCCTCTCCGCGCGAGAAGCGGGAAGCAAGCAAGCAAGCAACTCGGGGCCCGGAACCGAACATGCAACCTGGATTTTTCACAATTTGGTATTTTTGAAAAACTAATTTCATAAATAGATCCCTGAAAAAACTTATTCCGAAAATAATTTTTTTAAGGCGTAGTCCTCCTCGCTAAGGTGGCAAGGGAGAGCGCGTCAATGTGGCTGGCCCCCCCTCCCCGAGTAGAGGAGAGAAATGTGTAACTTTTTTAAATTATCTTTTTTATATTTTTTTCACACTTAATAGCACATAAGAATCAACTGTAGTAAAATTAAACTTAAATGGAATAAATATGTGATTTGTAGAATTTTCCAACGCTATACCGAAAAGCCCCCCTCCTCCTTGCTCTTCGTTGTTTTGGTTTTGTCTATAATAAAAAAAATGTAGATTAGATTTCGAGCATTCTAGCTTTTTTTTTACATCTTTTACATCCTATAAAAAAAGTTAGGATTTTGTGTTTTTTTTATATTCGGGCGTCATTTTATAAAACATGCGTAACGTTCTTATACGGACTCGGAATAAGGTAAATAATATATCCATGGACATCTATAGAAAAAGTTTTAGAGGCAAAAAGCTTTTCGGTAGAGCTTTCGAAAATTAAACAGGTCACATATTTCGTCCATTTGAGTTTAACTTTTTTATGGTTGGTTTCCCCACTTTGTCGGGTTCGGCAAAATTAAAACCTTCAAATTCCGCTTGCAAGATTGTTTTCGAGACAAGAAGCTTTTCAGTAGAGTTTTCGAAAATTCTACATATCACATATTTCGTCCATTTGAGTTTAACATTTTTATGGTTGGTTCTTGTGTGCTCTTAAGAGCGAAAAAAATAAAAAATAAAAGAAAAATTAAAAAATTCGGGGGAGGGCGCTAGCCACATTGGCGCGCTCCCCCTGCCACCTCAGCACCGCCCTGCCACGGTGGCAGTAGGACGGTGCCAAAGTGGCTGGCGCCGGCGCCAAAAAGGACCATTTTCGGGATAAGTTTTTTTTAGAGTTCTATTTACGAAATAAGTTTTTCAAAAGTACCAAATTGTGAAAAATCCAGAACATGCAATCCTCGTTGGAGGGAGGCGTGGGTCCCACCGAGGGGGGGTGTGTGGGGCCCACCACCCTCCCTCTCCGCCTAAGCTCTCGCAAGCAGAAACTCCCAAGCTCAAGTGGCGCCTGACCATCGCGCTCGCGCCGCCGAATGCCCGATCGATCTGAATTCACTTTTCACTTTCTGAATTCACCTCCCTTTCAACTCCCTGATCTTAAATCTCACCTCTATTACGCATGTTTGATATGTTGTTTTCTTTGATTTCTTCGGCTGTTTGGACTTTTAAAGTAGCACGGACGGTGATATCCACCGTGTTATAAGTTATTTTAGGTACTTAAGTAGTTTTTTTAAATATAAAATTTGGTATCTCTCGATACCTCCGATACTACGAATTAAAAAGAAACTCCAAATGCCTCCTAAAAGCTATAAAAAATATCCTTTTTGTGTTCTGAAACTTGTGGCCTCTCTATTTGTTCAGGCTAGTGCGTTGTGCGTGGTGGTGGTAGCAGTTGAGCTGAGCGATGGTCGACGACGTCGGTGTGTTTCCGACCTCCCATGTGGGCAGACTGAACACACTCGGTCGAATGTTGCCCGGGTCAAGGATCTGCTCTGCTTCGCCGTGCTACGATTACGACTTGACGCCTAGCTGGCTGGCCGGAAAAGAAGACATACTGTGCATGCGCATCAGCAGGCTCACTGCCTCACTGCCATGCTGAGATCGGTGTTAGTTAGATTGTGTTTAGTTCAGCGCAAAGTTTAGATTTTGATTAAAATTAAAGATAATATGACTGAAAAATTATGTGTGTATGACAGGTTGATGTGATAAAAAAGGACTGAAGTTTGGATATAAACTTTGGATCTAACACAGCCTTAACCTGCTGAAGTCTTCAGATTCGCCCTGTCGAATGTACGTACGTACATGCAGCAGGACCAGGGTGCTAGTAACCGGTAAACCCCCCAAGCAAGTCAATACTGGTACAGATAAATCACACATCACCGGTCACCGCCCCGATCTGTGTTACCGATGATTGCCGTGCAGTTGCCGATCCAATTGATCCACCAAACGCAGAGAGACCGTGCATGCATGCATGATGCATCTAGGGTTTGTCTGAGGAGTTTAAGATTATGAGAAACTCTACTCTGGTTAGTACTCCCTCTGTCTAATAATATAAGGGATTTTGAGTTTTTGTTTTCAATATTTGACCACTCGTCTTATTTAACTTTTTTTAAATATAAAAAACAAAAAGTTGTGCTTAAAGTACTGTAAATAATAAAGTAAGTCACAAATAAAATAAATAATAATTTCAAAAAATTTTTAATAAGACAAGTGATCAAACGTTATAAGTAAAAACTCAAAATATCTAATATTGTGGGATGGAGGGAGTAGCCAGCTTCTGAGAATCTGGAAAAGTTGGGTTTCCCAGCTTCTTTATTCTAATTTATTTTCTAAATTCTACAACTACATTTATCAGAATCTAAATCAAAAGCTAGATTTTTTGGGGAGCTTCTGATTCTGAAAGAAACTGCAACAATTAAAAACTCCCCTAAACAGAGACGAGTAGTATTTGGTAGCGGCGCAGCATACGTATTTGGGTACGTGTTTGGACTTTGAAAACGCGTGCAATGCTACATATATAACGTACATGCGCAGTGAGTGCAACTACCCCCAATTCTCGATCTGGTTCTGGTGCAAATTATGTGTATGTGCCTGCAACTGCAAAGTTAAGGTGTGACCGTGTGAATGCTCGATCTCGTCAGTCGTAGCTGCTCATGCTGACCTGATGACTGGAGTACATCAGGCGGCGGAACACTTGACCTGCTGTGCTGTGTAATCCCTTCGCCCCATAAAATATGAATTTATAATTAGATGTAACATATTATAAGATAACGAATGTAGACAGAGATATATTCAAATTCGTAATACTAAGATGTATCATATTTAGTATTAAATTGGTTTGGATTTTTATAAGATGAAAGGAGTAGTAGTCAGCAGTGGCGGAGACAGTGTGGGGGCTGGAGGGTCTTTAGACTCCCTACTCCCTACCCCCTAATGGACCATTAGAGCTCCCATTATACCCTCTAAAATTCTAATTCATATATTTATATTTTGTATTAGAAATATAGCCAATTTATACGAGACATATTTCAATTTTTATTGGCCCACTTTAATTTAGCCATCACTATAATCCTGCCTCTGTCACGGCTAGTCAGCACGGATGAACCTGAAGAGCGGCGCGCGTGCCGTATACACAACGTATAGTCGGTCGGTCGATCCAGCGTATACGTGCGTATAATAGTGGTTTGCGCCGCCCCAACCCAAGTCGGCACTTTCTTTACTCAACTTAATTTCAGTTCATAGTATGTATATACAAAATAGAGGCTTTTGCTCGTTTGTTCTGCTTTGCGGCACGGCTGCGGCTAGCTGCTCTAAAACTACAACTACAGTACACCGCAGCTGCTGCCAATGCTCCTGAATTGTGTTGTGATTGCTGCTGCTGTGGCTACAGGACCGTAGCAATCTCTCCCGATCGACCAGCCCCATAATTAGGTTATTCATCTCAGAGCACGGCTATTTGACCTGTTTGGCAGGTGTTGCTGTAGCTGCGTTGCAGCCTTCAGGTGGGACGACGCACTGCATACCAACGTTGCTGGCTTGCAACTGCAGCCCGTGCAGTAGCTGCAGCAATGGCCTGTTCGGCAAGCTGTTTGCGGTGGCTGCAGCTGCGGCTGTGGCTACACCGTGTGCGTGCGGCACGGACGCACGGTTGGTGTCGGCTGCAGTGCAGCCACAAAACAGGTGAACATGCCCATTTTCCTTCCATGTTATTAATTCCAAATGAACTAGCTAGTACACCAGTTTAATTGATTCTGTTAAATTTGCACGCAATTCTCATGTACTGTGGTCTTTTCTACTACTCTGTCTGTTTTATATTATAAGTTGTTTTGACTTTGATTAAAGTCAGAATGACTTATATTATATTATAAAAAAGTAGTCGTTCAAACTACTATAAGATAACATTTCAACCAAAGACTAGTATATTATAAAAATATATTTAATTATTGATCTAGTGAAACTAATTTGGTGTTACAAATATTATTTTTTATCTATAAACTTATTTAAATTTTAAAGTAATTTAATCTTAATCAAAGTAAAAAAAGATTTGTAATTTGAAACGGAGGAAGTACTAATTATGAAAGACTGATGTCAAGCAGCTAGCTAGGGTGGCATGCATGCGTGGGCGGGCGGCCGTGTCGGTCGTTGCATTGGCTAAGCTTAGCTTGTGCGCGTTGATGACTGGTGAGCTAGGCGCAGCGCCGGCGAGATCGATCAACCTACGTAGATAGGCGTACGCGTTTATTCGTTCGATCTGACGTGGGTTAGCGGGCAGGACAAGCGATCTGTTGTGAACAATGACCGGTTGGCCGCATGCGCATCATTCAAACTCCGCTCACATCAATGAAGCTTTTCTCAAAGTACTCTTGTATGAATGCATCACATCGATCGAGTTTTGTGAACATGTTAGATGAGAGAAACTTACGACCATGTTTGAGAAGAAATAGCAATTATTTGGTCCGTTTTATTCCGATTAAGATATAAATTTTATTTTGGTTTTCATTAGCATACTAAATCACCGTCATTTTCCTATATGCAGGTAAATTTTCAGGGCAACTCATTGGCTCCGATTTTGGGTACAATTTCAAAGGTGTGATGAAGATGAAGAGTTTCTGAAAGTTGCATGTCACAAGAGACTACGGTTATGCAACTTTTTGTCAATTATGGTTGAAGATTTACAAATAGACTTCAATGATTGTGATCTCCTTATATTAGTTTGGATTCTTTCTTATCCTTTGTGGTATGTTTTATTTGTTTAGAATTACACTTTGAGTGCTACTATTATGTAATAATTGGCTGTAACTCTTTTGAGCAAAGACCGAGATTTTATATTCCATTATCTAGAAAAAATTAGCACACTAAATGATACATCTGGTAAAAAAACATTATATGTAGATAAGTTGTCTAAAATAATTAAAACTTAATTAATCATTTGTGAATAGTTTTCTCATTTTATATGTCTATACTTAATCTTTATATTAAGTGAACTCAAACATGACCTTTAAGCATAAAAATCGACAATACATATAATAAGCAACTTTCAGTGTCGTCAAATTACAATTATCAAATTGAGTAGGACTCAAACTATAATCATTAGTTTGGCACCAAAATCTTGAGAAAAGAACATCATCATTACAAGTGAAGTCAGACTATAATTTACCAAAAGGACATCTAGCTAGTTGTTAACTGTGCAGAAATAGTACTCCTAAAGACTATACCAACACAATTGTGTTAGGTTACTCTATTGTATACACCCTACCCACACTAGTACAGATCTATCTGTGACGGGCTCTAATATGCTTAGAAATAGTGGGCCATCACAAGGAAGTCATCTCAATCGGGCCGACAAGTGCCCGATTGAGATATGGTCGCACAGACATGTTAGATGGGCATAAAACTTAAGCCCGTCACTGATGACATCTATCAGTGACGGGCCGTAGTTTAGGCCCGATTGAGATAACATTCCATATCTCAAACGGGCCTAAAGTTGCGGCCCGTCACAGATGACCATCATCTGTGACGGGCACCAACTTTAGGCCCGATTGAGATAACATTCCATATCTCAAACGGGCCTCAAGTTGTGGCACGTCACAGATGAGTCATCTGTGACGGGCCACAACTTGAGGCCCGTTTGAGATAATAACTAGGCCCGTCGCAGATGACTCATCAGTGACGGGCTATATACTTAATCTCTATCGGGCATTAACTAAATCCCGTCACCGATGACTATTTTTCCATTTTTCATATGAAATGTTTATATTTGTAAGTTGACTATAGCAAAATAATTAAGTGCAGTATAATAATTTATTTTATAAGTCAAAATAATTTTACGGGTAGTAAATGATTTCAAATGGAAAAAATGTCAACAACAAAGTTGTATAACTTATCAAGATTTACAACTTTTAGTTTGGTCATTTTTCTATATAACATTTTTTTGAACAGTTTAAATTTGAATTTGAAAATATGACAACTTCAAACAACATTTTCAAATACTAAATGATTTCAATTGAAAAAGTCATCAACAACAAAGTTGAATAACTCATCAACATCTAAAATTTTTATTTTTGTTATTTCTTCTTCCGACGAAGAAATGTTAGTAATATTATTTACAAATTTTACATATATGTGTTATAGTTTATAAAACCAGATAAGAGATATGTCAATTTGGTGAACAATGTTACTATCACTTTGTCGTATGAAGAAATGACCACAATAAAAGTTTTAGATCTTGATGAGTTATTCAACTTTGTTGTTGATGACTTTTTCAGTTGATATCATTTAGTATTTGAAAATGATGTTTGAAGTTGTCATATTTTCAAATTCAAATTCAAACGGTTCAAAAAATGTTATATAGAAAAATGACCAAAATAAAAATTATAGATCTTGATGAGTTATACAACTTTGTTGTTGATGACTTTTTCAGTTGAAGTCGTTCACTGATCTAAAATTCTATTTGAACTTTTCAAACTTTGAATTTCAAATTTTGAATTGTTTAAATAGAGTCAGATGGAGAAATGACCAAATTAAAAATTTTGCACCTCGATGAATTCTACAACTTTGGTTTTGGTAACTTTTCCATTTGAAATCATTTAATAGCCCCAATTTAACATCCTGGCCTAGGGCATAATAGGATTAATAGAATACTCATACCAACAAGTTACAACTACTTTTCCGGAAACCAATCTCCAAAGAACTTTGATGTTAAGCGTGCTTGGCCTGAAGCAATTTCGGGATCGGTGACCGACCGGGAAGTTAAACTTCCCGCGTGGGTGCACACAAGTGAGGGCAGGGCTAGCCTGATCTGTGACGGGCTATAGTTAATGCCCGTCACAGATGACTCATCTGTGACGGGCTATAGTTGATGCGCGTCACAGATAAGGGTCATCTGTGACGGACGCTAGTTGTGGCCCGATTGAGATAGGTCATCCGTGACGGGCTATAGTTTGACTGGTCGTCTGGGTCAAAGCTATCGGTGACGGGCTTTAATTAGGGTCCGATTGAGATAGATTCATCCGTGACGGCCGTTTGCCAGATTAAGATAACTCTTCACATCTGTGGCTTCTAGCCTGTGACGGACGTCGTGCCCGATTGAGATGGGGTTTACCGCCGGATTGAGATGATGGTATCCTTCTAGTGTCACCCCTTTTAATTAATGAAGTCCACTTTATTTCGTCGCAATAGTTCCAAAAGGAATTGTACCAACACCAGTGTTAACCGACAAATCTTAAAAGGAAAACACACCTCTCGTCATATATAGCTCAATATCAAACGCGACATTTTGTGGCCGATGCGTGTGCTTTGATGCGTTGAAACACGCATCTTGCATGCATGAGTTCATGAATATATAGTACATTGCATAGCGAAAGAGAGGCATCATCATGTTGATTTGTCTTTGATATACAGATTAGTGTATGCACCAAAGTCTAAATGTGTTATTTTCCCTCATCGTACGGCGTACTACGCGTGCATCACATGTACGGAGCCTCTGTCTCTTTGTTACGTAAGGTAGCTGATAATCCAACCCCTAACCAAAATAGCCATTCTAGGTAGCCACTTAGTTTCTTCGATTCATTCAATGATTGCGGACTCGATCTTTTTTTATGGTACTACTACTTAATTTCCCGACGTGAGTACTTACATGGACAAGCAAAGTAAACTCTACATAGATGATCGATCCGGCTTGATATGTATCTATAGCACCTCTATGCAAAATTATTAGATGTGGATGGCACATCTGCAAAATCGATCGTGATTACACATCACCTTAATATAACAATAGAGTATATGTTTTTTAATATGATAAATAATTGAACATATATAAAGAAAATCAACGGTCTCATCTATTAAAGCCTATAACATCTTGCACCTGGGCTCTAGTTATAAGGGTTTGGTCTTGTGAAATTTGAACCTTTATATTTGCGTAACGATACATTTGTATTAATTTACATTGTTACTTTTTGTATAATTATATATTCTCTCGAGAAATGAAAACGCTTTCCCTAAATAACAATGCATTGGTTGCTGATGTTACTAGCCAACAAAAGAAGGTGACCTCCCAAAGTGATGAGCTAGCTACAAAATTTTCGGTGCACAACGCAAGCATGCCTGCATATATATCCCATCCACACACACACACACCTTATTGCGTGCGTTCGTGCTGCCGCCTACGTGCATATGCGTGCTGCTTTCGCTGTACGTGGTCGAATTGGGAACTCTTCTTCTCTTCGATTGTTGCATGCACACACCGTGCATGCCCCATTGCACCAATAATTTCCTCCGATGGCGACCTCGTCTCATCAGCGATCGATCGTCGTCATTGGGCGGCGCCGCGGCTGATCGTTCGTTCGTTCGTTCCATAGGTCGGGGTCATGGATGCATATGTATGCATGTATATATGCAGGTTTCCTCTCATATAGCTCAGCTCCAATCGCGTATTCAGTACACAACACTCTACGTGAGTACGTGACGAGTGCAGCGGTGCAAAAGTAGGGAGAAATCATGCGCAAGCTGGATTGAACAAACTGAAATACTAACACTTTAGTTACGTTTCAAGATGATTAGTCAATAGAAAAGGAGAAAAAGTAGTGCTCCATATAGGGCCTTCGAAAGGGTGAGATCTATGCATGCATATATGTACCACAAGTTAGAGTTTTTTTTTTAACTCGTGTCGATGATCTCTCAAATATAAGGGTGGTAATAGACTTAACTTTTTAGCCTAAAAAATTTGAGCTCTTAATTTCTATACACTTTTAGCTTAGGAATATTTAAAGGAGTAGATAGGATTGTGAAAAAACCCATGGTCCTTGATCCATTACCGCCGCTAATTAAATACTACCAAGATTTTACACCACAGAATATGTGGATCTATTGAGACGCGTCGTCGCTCCGCCTCGAGGATGGGCCGACGCCGCTTTGCCACAAAGCCGAGCCGTCGCATGAGTCAGGGGCCGCCTCGAGGTGACGAACTTGCCACTGGTGATGGAGCCATCATCAACCTCCGCGTTAGTGCTGCCGATGTCATCGCTGTCGTCCGATAGCTGGCCAGACAACAATGAGAGCTCACTCCGTTGAAAATTTGCTGACAAGTGGGGCCTACCATATGCCACGTCAGCGAAATCAGGGGAAATTTTGGTCCATACTGACATAGGACCTACTTTGCACGGCTTTTAATAGTTGAGGGGTAGATATTTATGTATTGTGGTTTAGGGATCTTAGACAAACTCGATGTAAAGTTAAGGGACGTCATGTGAACTTAATCCTTTTTCAAGTAAAATTCACATTGACATCCGGCCCAACCCAACACACATATGGGGCCTGGTCATGGGCTGATTGGCTGACAGATCATACGTACTCCCATCAAACTCACAAAGCTCCCCCCACTCGTGCGTGCTTGGGTTATTCGAGTCCCACATATGAGAGAAGTATTTATACGTAATAATATTGTAATTACAGCAGTCGTGATAAATACGGACACTATTCGCGCGTGTTTAAAAGGTTGTTTTGAATGCACCCGGCCCCGCCGCACTATCATACGATCTCGTGCGTGAGATCGCTTAAATTGTAGGCCTCCGACTCATCAGATCGCTTAAATTGCGGTAAATTCGCCGTCCGAATTGAATCTCCGTCGACGGCAATGGCTGAATCCTCCGAATCTGCGTGGCCGCAGGAGAGTCAGCAGCTGCAGATTAGCAGCACAATGCCGGACGGCCCTGCGTGGCCGGAGGAGGAGAATCTCGAGCAGCCGCTTCCCCTGCTGATGCCATGGTCGGAGAATCATCGGGAGCAGCAGCTTGTTCCCGTGCCATGGCTGCAGCAGGATCAGTGGCAGCGACTTCTTCCCCTCCGGAACCAGGAGCAGCTGCAGCAGGAGTGGCACACGCAGAAGCGATTTCTTCCCCTCCAGAATCAGGATCTTCCCCTGCAGAATCAGGAGCAGCAAACTCTGCAGGATCAGGATCAGTGGCACACGCAGGAGCAACTTATTCCTCTTCAGAACCAGGAGCAGCAGTCTCAGGATCAGGAGGAGACGCGTAGATATTTGGGCGTGCCCGGAATTCGGTTCGTGCCGTCGGATATAGAACTTATTCTTGACTTCCTCCGGCCGAAGCTACGCGGCGAGCAGCTGCCCAGCTACATGCATGTATGCGACGTCTACTCCGACCATCCTAAAGAACTTAGTAGGTTTACTGTGTTCAATTTGTGCATCTTTTTTTTCTTTGTTAACATATATATGTATATCACACTATATTAACATATCACTAATTTTGAGTATTAACATAAGTATGATATTTTAGTTTTGTTTTTTTCTTAATCTGTGCATCCTTCTCTGTTCCTTGTTAACATATATCACACTATATTAACATATCACATTTTCTTTTGTGTTAACATGATATCACACTATTTTTTAGTTTGTTGCTTAATTTTATGAACCTTCCTCTGTTCTTGGCTAACAGCCTAACATATATCAAACTGTATTAACACATCAAATTATTTTTGTTTATTAACATATCACATTGTTTTTTAGTGTTAACCGATCACACTTTTTTTGAGTTTGCGGCTTAATTTGTGCATCGTTATCTGTTTTTGGTTAACATTTATCACACCATATAAACACATCACACTATTCTTTTTGTTGTTTTAGCGAGTAAGCTGGGTCCCAGCCGCGAAGGAAACTGGTACATGTTTTCACCTAGAAACCGGAAATACAACAAAGGCAAAAGGCCTAGCCGAAGCACCGGTCAATTGGGTTTTTGGAAGTCGACCACCAAGAACGAGGCCGTCCTTGACGCCCTCAGCGGTAACATGTTGATTGGGTACAAGGCATGCCTCACCTATCACGAATACGATGAGAGCATGCCGACGCCGAAGTTGAAGAAAGAGAACGCGATCAAGACGCCGTGGAAGATGTGGGAGTTCGTGTGTTCCAACTCCAACCGGCCGTTCGACGCGGAGGAGGAGCCCATGCGGGTTAGCTACTATCATATCAATCGCATGACTATAATTTTTTTTTCTATTTAGAATAAGCTTATAGAATCTAACAAGTTTATGAGGTTGCAAATTTAATCACTTTTAAAACAAATGTACCCGCATTTGTATTTTATGAAACTGATGAGCAGCCAGAGGTTTAAAAAGTTTGATAAAATAGTTGTTGTGACGATTAGTAGGAGTATACTAATTCTACTGTGTTTTTTTTCTTTTTTTTCCTGTTTATAAATAGCTCAACGACTGGGTGTTGTGCAAAGTTACCAACAAGGACAACAAAGTTACCACCAAGAAGTTCAAACCACAACGCAGCAAGAAGCCGAAGAAGCCGAAGAAGCTACAGCAGGAGGAACAGCCACAAAACCAAGGCATTGTGATCAGGCAACCGTCAGAATCCGGCTCGGCCTCCTCGTCGCACCAAGAAATCCCTGGCTCTTCTCTTCCCGGAGCCGGAGGAGACGCCGCCGCGGCGGCGGTGGATCCTATGCCATTGCATATGATTCCTCCTTATGGGTCTTCATGGAATTATTTCAGAACGGGAGTTACTGCAGATGGTATTGTTATGGATGACAGTACGGGAGTCGATTCATATGGTTGTGTAGATGGTGCTCTTAATTTCGCGAGGAACATCTTCTACCACCGTTAATTTCCAGAAGAACATCTTCTACCACTGAAGATGGCACTGTGGCTTCTGTTCTGTGCAACAGTTTAATTTCGGCGTTTCTTTTTTATCTTTCTGTAAATTTGAGTACAGTCTTTTATACTGTAAGTTTCGTGACAGGCTTTTGTGATAGATTGTAGAGTAGGCTATTTTGGCTATACGATATGAGATGTTTATTAACTGGGAGTACAATCTCTAGTGGCATTTAGGATAGAACGAACCAACTTTTTAGTTAACTCAATACATCAGATTATGACAGTTTTATTGGGTGGATAGAAAAAAAAATTCTGCAATAAAGTCCTTTAATTTGCAGATTGCAATTATTTCTTTCCTGCACACATGGCCGACTGAATGAATTTATGAAATATGAGGAAGTTTTGAACTGCAATATGGTTTGGCTTATTGGCCGAATGAATTCTGAAATCTGAAGTTCTGAACTGCAAATGTGCAGTGCAATTTGGTTTGACCTCTGAGTCGTGAGGTGAAATTAGGTTTCTATAATAACTTTGTAAATCTCAAAATACACCGATTTAAGTCTTTGGAAATATTTATATCGGTAATGTGTGTTTATATTCATACGAGCCACTCAGGGTCGCGTGTTCGCGCGACCATGATATGCCATCTTTTGTAAAAGATCTCAAGATTATTTTTTTCCTTGTAATTATAGTGGTCTTTTTCTTAATTGTTACAAATAAAGTAGTCTATAAGTTACATACAGTACTATCGTAATATGTATTCCTATTATTTTTCACAACAACAGTTCATGTTTATTTTACTTATTTAATGTCTCAAAATTGATCTTAATTACTGCAGCCCATTACATTATGCCAATTAATTGCCATGAAAAGCAATAGCCCATTGTTTATTTTTCATGGAGTAATCTTTTTCTTGCTTGCCAGATGTCTGAGAGGAGACGCTAGAAGGATCGGGAGGGAAGTGCCAAGTGCATTTTTTTTACTGTATGTATGTTAATGATCGGATAGACATCTTTCATCGAAACACTCATCCAACGGTCATTGTTTTTCACATTACGTGGCCCAATGTCCTTTCAAGAAAGATCGTTTCTTTCATTACTTCAGATAGGGATATATGTGAGCTTGCGTCTGCACTGTTTCTCGAAAAAAAAAAGAGAAAAATTCAGAGCCTCTCTACTTAACTGAAACTTAACCACAAAACGCTAAGCACACCAGCGTCTTGGGCTTCCACTCCAGTGTTCCAGTGCGTCTCCGCCATGGCGGGGAAGCAGCTCACCTCCTCCTCCCTCGCGCGCGCGCGCGCCGCCTCCCCGCGCGGCCTCCTCGCCGCCGGCTCCCTCCTCCTCCTCCTCCTCCTCGCCGCCTCCTACTCCCTCCTCCTCTCCCCCTCCTCGCCCGGTGGCCTCGCTAGCCCTAGCTCCGGCCCCGGCTCCGCCGCCGACACCGCCTTCCTCGCCTCCCTCGACCGCTTCCTCGCCTCGCCTCGCCGCTCCGCGCCCTCCGCCGCGGCCCCCGGCGACCTCGACGCCGCGATCCGGGCCGAGGAGGAGGCAAGGCTCTACGGGGGCGGCGCCTGGCCGGCGGCCCCGGCGCCTCTCAGGGTCTACGTGTACGAGATGCCGAGCAGGTTCACGTACGATCTGCTGCGGCTGTTCAGGGACTCGTACCGCGAGACCTCCAACCTGACCTCCAACGGGAGCCCCGTGCACCGGCTCGTCGAGCAGGTGAGATCGAACTGCTTCCCGTATAGCCGTGGAGAGTGGAGAGTGCTTGTGGGTTTGAAGTTGACGAGTGTTTTTGTTCGCAAAATGGTGACAAGATTGAGCAAATTGATGTGGATTGCTTGCTGTTTTGGGGTGAGAAGCGTTTTATTACTGTGTGATGCAACATTGCAAGTATACTCTGATGCTTTGGAAGATTTGGAGATGTTACTGGCTTACTGCTTGTAGCATGTGTACACATTAGATCTTAGTGAGTTGATATATTCTAATCCCTTTAAGGACTTATTACCATAGTTTTTCTTTTCTCAAAAAATTGGCAATCGATTAGATACAACTGTGTGATGTATTTGGGATATGATGCTATCTTGCGAGGTGCATGTGCTGGGTTGGATCCAATTCATAGAGTAGTTTTATATTTTGATTTTAGTGGCAAGTTTTGTGAGAAGTAAGCTCTCGATAGTTCTGACCAGTGACCACATATAGTTTTTGATGCTAGACATCTTTGTGATTCCTGTTACATTTGCTATTTTGTCAGTACAAATTGGTAGTCATATGTGTTTCAAGACAGCGTTTGAAGTTTGAACAATGCTCAATTTTGTTTAACACTACAGATTCCGTACTTAGTGATGTACATCATGTGTGAATCGAGCTTCTGATGTTCTCTTTAAGATCCTGGAATAACTATCTCAATTTGGAAGGATATAATTAACCAGGTTTCACTTGTCGGCAGTATGTTTTTCTTTTTCCAATCTCTGATTTGTTATCTGTTGACATATGCAGCATTCTATTGACTATTGGCTGTGGGCTGATCTCATTGCGCCCGAATCACAAAGACTTTTGAAGAATGTTATCAGGGTTCAGAGACAAGAAGAAGCAGACATTTTCTACGTACCATTCTTCACAACAATCAGTTACTTCTTGCTGGAGAAACAAGAATGCAAGGCACTTTATAGGGTGTGGGAGCATCTCTCAAGGTTTATTTTTCAGCTAGTGTTTGTTGTAGGGTATGCACATGGACTAGCTAGTGTTTATTAACAACTAAAATTTTGATAGTTCCTGCTGGCAGTCTGGCATTCAATACTCAGTAGTAAAGAGAGTTGAACTTTTCTCTAGTTATAACTGGAATAGGGCAGGACTTTACCTGAGCTCAGTTTTCTTGCTACTTTCTGTGATGGCTTTTCTTGGTCTACTTGACTGTAGGGATCATTTTCATCTATTTCTCCACATGTTGCACAATATATTCACCTAAGTTTATTATCAAGTCAACTTTGTCCTGAAATTTGTTCACCTAGGTTTATTTGGAAGAGGACAGTATTGATATTGTTGTTTATAACTGGAAGGATCTTGTCATGAAATTTCTTCACCCAAGTTTATTTGCAAGAGGATAGTATTGATATTGTTGTTTTGTTGGTGTTAGGAAGCTTTGAAATGGGTTACTGATCAACCTGCTTGGCAACGTTCAGAAGGCAGAGATCATGTAATTCCCGTTCATCACCCATGGTCATTTAAGTCAGTTCGGAGATTTGTGAAGAAGGCTATATGGCTTCTGCCTGACATGGATTCTACTGGGAACTGGTATGGTATTAATTGTCTGCTGCTTTGCCTTAAATAGATTGTGTGTGCAATAGTTGTGTTACAAAACTCAGCTTCACGCCTTTTCTCAGGTATAAACCAGGGCAAGTTTATTTGGAAAAGGATGTCATCCTTCCATATGTTCCAAATGTTGATCTTTGTGATTCTAAGTGTGTATCAGAAACTCAATCTAGAAGAAGCACATTGCTGTTCTTTCGAGGAAGACTGAGAAGGAATGCTGTATGCTTCTTGTCATTTTCCAGCTTTTGACAGCATGAAATACATGCACGCAATACTTCAAATTCAGGTTGGCTTATGTGAATCTTAATTCTTAATTCTGTTTTTTTTGTTTAGGGAGGCAAGATCCGCAGTAAACTTGTGACAGAACTAAAAGATGCAGAAGGCATAATCATAGAAGAAGGGACTGCTGGAGCTGACGGCAAAGCAGCAGCTCAGAATGGCATGCGCAAGTAAATATACAATTCTATATTATTCGTATTGTAGCTGTTACTGAATATATTTGACTGGCAGGTCTCTCTTTTGCTTGAATCCGGCTGGGGATACTCCATCTTCTGCTCGTCTGTTTGATGCAATTGTTAGTGGTTGCATACCAGTTATAATCAGTGATGAACTAGAGCTTCCTTTTGAAGGACTACTTGACTACAGGAAGGTAAACTTTGTTTATCACAGTATTAATGTATTGTTTTCTCATACCACATGTCATAGTAAAGTCTTACTAGGATGAAAGTTTGATATCTTCCTTGAAAAACAGGATGCTGTGCTACATTGTATTTGGTGTATATGTCAATAGTCAGAGACTTAGGATAGCTCAATGGCCATGTTGTCAGCTAGTTAGACAGGTCTGGATTCAATTCTACAAAGGCTAATTTAAATAAAAAAAATTCTACAAAGGCTACTTGTACCAACCATACTTTTCTGCACCAATTAAGTCTCTGAAGCTTATGTGATTATTTTCTTTGGGGGAAGCTTCTGCGAAATTTGACATGCCTATAAATTCAGTATACTTCAGTAGTTTTTTACTTTATGGGTGCAAGCTTGTGATAAAAAGCAAGGAGAGAAATTACCTCAGTGATTTTCCATTATAAATTAAATAAAGGCCCTTTGGTGATTGACCCACTATAAACTAAAGAGAAGTCGGTTGCTATTCTGCATATACTTCACAATCTGCGGGACACTTCATATCTTAAATAACCACCAGATTTTCTCGAGTCGTTTATGGTAGCATGATGTTTTTTTAATGTATTATCATTTGCATTTGTGTTGCTGCAATTTAAAGCACATATTTTCAATAGTGAATTGCAGCGCGCAATGATTGATTTGTTCTACAGATAGCATTGTTTGTTTCATCAAATGACGCTGTTCAACCTGGTTGGCTGGTGAAGTACCTGAGAAGCATTGATGCCAAAAGGATCAGAGAAATGCAATCAAATCTTCTGAAGGTTAGCTTGGTATTTTAACATATATTGCATGAAGTTTTTCGGAAGCTTCAATTTTGTGGACAGCAATTTTACTTGTGATTCATTTACAGTACTCTAGACATTTTCTATATTCAAGTCCTGCTCGGCCTCTTGGACCTGAAGATCTTACATGGAGAATGGTAATTCTATATTTGAACTCTTCTATCATCCATAGATACTTGTGTAGCTGTGCCATGAAAAGAGATTTTCTTGCAACAACTTCTGTTAACACCACAAGCATTCCCATCACTCTATGCTCATGATTTAAAGAGTTAAGGTGATTATTTCATTTGCAGTTGCATTTTTATTTCTGTAAATCCCCTCAATGAATCCATATGCCCACTTACGGAACCTGAAATGCAGATTGCTGGTAAGCTGGTAAACATCAAGTTGCATATTCGACGGTCTCAACGCGTGGTCAGAGAGTCAAGGAGCGTATGTACATGCGACTGCAGAGTGGGGAACAACACGAAGATGTTTTGAATCTACCTTCTATTTTGTATTTCCTATTTCCATAGCTTAGCGATTCTTTAGTTATTACTTGCCCGGGCTTCTGATCACTAAGGCGCTCGTGTAAAATGTCCTTGAAAAACACATCATAGTTTTGATCCGTTTTGCCCGTAACATGTGTAATTGGGGTGTAGCAATACTTCGGTTGAAGACTGGCACAGGTATGCAGCGTGCCAAATCCTGTGATGGTAGAAACTTTTTACTCAATGTTAAGGAACAAGATGTCCTCTGATGTATCAAGGTTTTATTATTTGGGACACATGCTTCAGTGATCTTGTGGGATGACTAGCAGTTCTGCTTGCTTGAACTTTACCGTTCATCGCTAAGCTAGGTAGCTTTTGCCTGATTTTGTGATGGTTGAGAAATCCAAAGTCCAGTCGTAGGTAAAAGCTTAGCATTACTGGCGCACCGTATTTTACTAGTTAATTCAACGAAAAGATCTGCAACTACTCGAAAGTTTGCAACCGCGTTGTGTACCTAGCTTTGAACCAATTCAAGAGAAATCATGACAGAAATCCACAAACTTCCGAAGTAAACCATATGCTACCATATCAGCATTCATCCAAATATCTCAGCTTCTGAATTCACAGCTGACCGCGAGGGGTTCAGTCCCAACTTTGCCTACCCAAACATCATCGACTGTAGTCAGATCAGCAGCATCACATGCCCCCCACATAATTTTACAAAATTGATCTTGCAAGGCCTACATTCACACATCGCGAGAGACTCCACGAGAATGGGCATTGCAAATGTTGCACTAATTTACTACTATTACTACTTCCACAGCGGCAAACGAGGTTAGCCATTTGAAGTAACCAGCTTCACCATACTTCTAAAGTCTTGAACATAGTCCACTTCCTAGTACCACCAAAAAGGCAAAAGGATCTACAAAAGCAAGACAACCAATGAGAGCTTATCCCAAGATAAGTTGTCCACAAATAGAGGAAAACAAGGAGCTAGTTAAAAAATTCATAGTAAGTACACCCTTCTTGGTGTTGCATCAAACAATCTGAGATGCTAAATGACAAGTTGGTATACTTAACAAGATTCACAAGCCCCTTTCTGGTGTCATGTAAACGCTGCCAAATGCAATGCAGTGTTTTGAAAGAGACAGAGTGAACCTCAGATATGATATTCTTGTATTAGCGATTCAAAGTAATTAAACAATCAGAAGCAACAGCAAAGTTCTAAGTTTGAATCTCACATCAACTTGGCAGGGCAGTAATTATGTGGACAGATAAGTGAGATAACCAATGAAGTAAAACAAATTAGTCATTTGAAATAAACGAACAACTACTGTGACTGTGCTGTAATATATCTCAATAATGGTCTTGAAAATAAAGAATCTCCAATGACAGGGTCACATGAGTAACCATATCCTTGCAAATTGCAATGCATTCCTAGAACACAGTTATGTGGAAGTACGAATTATTCAGCTGCAAACAAGCTATGATAGAAGACCTATAGGGAGAAGGGGGTTCTCAAATGTCAAATCCTAGCTTTTAATTACAGGGGCAAAATTCTGTATGGAGGATATAGCTGCCTACAGCAAATGGTTGCCTTACTGCATAAAAGAAATTCACTGCAGATTGTTGCCACTCACAATGACATGAGGAGTGATACAAAACGTCCAAAATAAAAGAGATTAGTTTTGAGTTAATTATGATGGTTGACCTACTACAGCCTACAGGGGTAGTAGCCTAACAGCTTATTATTTTTAATTTTAGGACCAAGTCAGAAGTCCATATGAAAGGCAGCGCAGCATAAGCATGCATGGCAGCAAGAATGGACATAGAAATAATTGCATGCAGAATGGAAATCAGGTGAGAACAAGAATGCATGAGCAGGACAAGCAGGAATTTCTAACAGCAGAGAAATTATTAGTATGCATGGTGGTCAAAGTTGAAAACATCAATAAGGTGAATTTTTTTACCAGGTAAATATATTTGCATGTTGATAAGATAATGCACATCTTCAACAGTCAGCTAAAAAAGCCCCGGCAATTTGAGGATCCACAAAGGCAGTTCTTAGCTCTAGAACCTACACCCCTAGATTCACATCCGATGTCGCCATAGTCATAAGTCAGTTCTGTCATGGGAGGAATATGCTTCAGTGCGAAGAACATGATGTGTGGATAACCATCCTCTCCATGGTCAAATTGAACTGGTTGCCAGAAGGTGTTAGGGTTGCAACTATGGTTCATGAAACGTGCAACATTTCCCATTTTCATTGCACTTATCTTGATGGGCAGCGGCTCAAAAGTATCAGCTGAAATATTTATGCTGTGTTCCCCTATCAATTCAGGCCCATAATTCCATTTTAATGTCTTCTCACCAGGACAGACAGTTCGAAAAAGATAATCATCTTCACCATCCAAATTAACTTTAGTATCATCAACAACCTCACCAACATACTCACAAATAAATGACCCAGCCCGTATAGGATCCCATGAACGAAGACCCCAGCCTCGATTTGTGGTCCTGAAGACCTCAAGGTGGATCCTTACTCCCTTTTGGGCTACCCTATTGCGACAGTTGATTGAACATCGGCAAGATTCACCACATTCATATACCATAAGCTTGCGACATACAAGCAATCCTGATGAACTGTACGGTAAGTCACCTCCATTGTGCTGTGCACAATCACAACTGGTATCACCAGGCAGACAAACACTAGTGCATCTGCAACCCTGAAATGGCTTCATAGAGCGGAGTGGCTTCAAGTACTTGACCTGAGTAATATAGTTGAAGTGCCCTGGTCCTTTCTCATTGTTAACATCATTGATAAGACACACTGGGAGATTTTCAGCACCAGATGATAGATCAGGGTGCAAAACTTTGCCTCTAGCAGCTGGATTTTCTACCCATCTCTGGCACATCTTCCAGATTGCAACTGCATCAGGCTGTCCTGGCTCTCGCTGCAACTTGTACTTGAAACAATTGATCCCAGTCTTTGTTCTTTCTTTCCAGGACTCATGAATCTTATAAAGACCATCATAGATATAAACTTTCCCAGTCAAGCAAGCTGGATCCTTGTAACCCCGTACAACCCGGATCACATTCTTTCTGGACAGGCTCCTCTCAAGAGCAAGGTTACCCCTCTCAAGCTTCTGGTCCTGCTTCTCCTCACTGTTCCTGCTTATACCTCCAGAACCACTGTAGACCAGTGTATCTGTATCGTCATCATCATTCTCATAAACACCTGCAGCAACAATACATATTGCTACAGAGTCATCCTCATCACCAAACTTATTCATGTAATCAATTCCACCCATGCTAGGTGCATGCAAGCCGATAATGCATAGCTCCATCCTGAAGTAGAAAATATCCCCTACTTCAACTCCAGGGACAGCTCCAATCCTCTTCCCAATGTTAGCCCTCAGATTACTGGCCAACATGATGGCACCAGCCTTCAGGTCTGCACGTTTGCTAGTCTCTTGTGTCTCATCCAATTGAAGATGCCTACGCCGCAGTGCCTCGAAGGTCATGAGAAGCACTTCCACAACCTCCCTGGGATCGCTAGATGGAGGCATCAAGGAAATCTCATTGTCAGTAGCAGCCTTCCTATTAGAGGTCTTAGGGCGTTTCTTTGTTCCATTGGAGCTGTCGGTGCCCAAACCATCACTTATGTTATATCCTTTGAGATGGGATGGCCTCTTGATCTTCCGTCCAGATGCTGATGTTTGGTTAGCACCGTAAGGCTCATCATCATCATTGTCGTCATCATCCAGTGATATCACACTTGGTTGTGTTGATTTGCAAGCTGAGATAGGAGTGGCGTCAATCGGCCCAGTTGCACTAGCGCCTACATTTGGAGTCCCATTTGCAACAGATTCACCTCTGCCAGTTTCCTGACCACCAAAAGCAGCAGTCTCGCCTCTAACAGCATCCTGATCACCAGCAGCAGCAGTCTTGCCTCCATTAGCATCCTGATCACCAGCAGCAGCAGTCTTGCCTCCACTAGCATCCTGACAACCAAAAGCGGCAAACGATCTGACCGCAGGAATGTTCAAAGATCCAAAAACCCCAGGAAACTGCCCAGCTGGTGCGACAAATACCAACGCTGGGGCTGTCGACCGGTTAAGCACATCGACCCCCAATGGTGCAGGGAACATTGGAGCCAAAGTCCTCAGGGGCTTGACTTCCAGAACATCCTGATCAGGAGTAGGCATGAAATTTGATTCCCGGTTCATCTTCACTAGTATCAGCTGACTATCTGCATTAATAAATCACAGGTTAATCTCGCCACATCACTGTTTGCCAAAATGAACAAAAAAGGAACAACCTTTAGCATCTGCATGCGACTTCTCTAACCTCTATTCGCACAATTCACTTCAACAAAAATAATAAAAAAAGAGACAACTTTGACACTTGACAGATGCAGGGGCCAACACTAACACGGGGCATGGGGGTTCAGCTCAAACCCCAAGTTTTCATTTTATTTCTTTTGGAAATGAATAGCGATCAATACTGCAACATGCATCAAAGAACCCCCCCCAAAAAAAACCCAAAATAAAATAAAATAAAAAACTGTGTGTGTTAAGTGGAGGGAAAGAAATCAATCCCAGGTCAGGTTGGATACCCTACCTACGCCGCCCCACGAATCATCGCGGAAGAGGAGGTAGAGAGAGGAATGAATACCTTCAATTCGTTCGATTCGATTCGAGAAGAGACGAGACGGAGGTCAGTGGAAGGGGAGGCCAGCCACACCGCCCTGTCCGAACCTGCTCGCTGGCCCTGCGCGAGAGCAAGCTGCGGTGGAGGAGGAGGAGAGTGGGATCGCGAAGGAGAGGAGGAGCACTTGCACACGCCGCGCACTCCGAGGCCGCTCGCCGGCGGCGCGCGCGAGGAGGCGAGGAGGAGGCGGAAGGCCGGCCGCGGCCGCGGCTCAGCACACGGAGGGAACACACAGAGTGAGCAACCGAGGAAGCGAGCCACAGAGAGAGAGAGAGAGAGAAAAGAAGGCAAATGGTCAATGGAGGAGAGGAGAGAACATCAAGAGGGCATTCTGGTCATTCTTTATTTCTTTTCTCGGTTTTTTTTAATTCAAAATTAAAATCCCTCCTCGTTTCCATCCACAGGAGTGGAAAGGAATGCTTTGAAGAAATTTTGCATATTTTTTTATTGGAATTAGTTTCATTCCTAAAGAATTAGTAGTAGCATCTATTGGAAAGCAATATAACGTTTTCACGATATTTTAATCCAAACCGCATATTGTGTTTTTCACTAACCTGTCAGATAAGTAATACAACGTCTTCACGATATTCTAAATTTATTTTGCGTAAAGTATTTCTAGAGATCCACATTCAAGATCCACGAAATTCTAAATCTATTTCACGTAAAGCATTATAGGTAAGTAATAAAGTAATTTTACGACATTCTAGATCCATATTGTTTATCGTATTTATGAAGAATCAATAGCATGTCAGGTAAGTAATAAAATGTTTCCACTATATTCTAAATCCAGTTCGCGTGCAGTATTTCTAAAGAATTATTAGCCTATCGGGTTAATAAAACGTTTTCATGACATTCTAGATCCAGATTATGCACCACATTTCTAAAGAAGTAATAAAGCATTTTTATGATCTGGATCGCCTATGTATTTAAAAAAAATCAAAAGCTTGCTATATAGTATGTGTTTTCACAATATTTTTTTCTAAATCTAGTTCATATAGTAAGTGTTGGGTACTTGGGTTGGGTGAACAACCAACCATTGAAACAACCAACCAACATGTAGATGCATACGGAGGCCAATGGATCCAGGCGACGACGATGAGAAGGTGCTCAATCTTTGCGAGGACGGAAAGTGGAAGGAGGAGCGGTGTGGGGCCCACGATTGGCAACCAGGTTTAGCTAGGCAGTCCAGATGTCTAAGTTTCGCTAGCTAGAAATCCGGATAGCGGGTGTGTTATTATTTATAGTTCACAGTTACCAAAATTTAGCTTAGAGAGTGTGATAGTCATACTGTTGGAGATGCGTTAAGAGCTCTAAATGTCGAAGGGTTGGCATTAATGTACCCGGAAGATCAATTTATTATCTCTAATCCATAGTGTCAACCTTTTCATTAAGCACCGTTGGATCATCGAGTCTATTTTTCTCTCTTCTCAATGAACGTCTTGCGATCAAGATCCATTTTACTTCTTGATGCTACTCCCATTGTAAAATATAGGATAACTATTTCTTCCGATGTTTCGTAACAAGACATGCATACATGTGAAGACGATAAATTGTCTTTCTACATCCTCCGCTCTCAAAATCTTTTGAGGTTATCCAAATGAGAAAACGATATTATCTTTTTATTGATCTTTTAATATAAAGGGCTAAACGGCTCGAGCAAAGTGAGACTGAACAAAACACGATTCTGATAGCTAATATAACATCGTTGTCTGCCGTCACATGGCACCATCATTACAACACGTCACCATGAACCGCTGCAACTATTACATCTCCGTCTCTACATCTCCATATTTTGTACTGATGATGTAACTGATGTTGCAAGATGCCTCGGATAAGCATCAAGTTTGAAGGCCTCACTGGCTTTGCCGAGAGAAACAGGGTAGATAGGATGGACATACAGAAAGGGCTTCCTTTAAGCATGTATCTTCAGTGTCAATAATTTTAAGTTTCATACATCTTCAATCCTAATGTCATCATAATTATCGCTGTAATTTGACTTTTGTATGCCTGGATTTACTATAAACGATAACGTAACGTACAATTTTAACTGTGAAACACTAAAATGTTGCTTGCAACTTCCACCATGACAATAATATCTAGGGCGAGACAGGAAAATATTTAGGCAGGAGATGTTCTGACTCAAGGAAAAGTTAAAATGCACCAGAGCTGCATGAAAACCAACGGAAACAATATTTTTTCTACAGTGCTGAATATCTCTCAGGTGATCCTTGAGACTAGTGAGAATAACACTTGATCTTCCAACCTTGCTCTCCTATGAAGATCGCAGTATAGAAGGTGTTAACAATTATAAGATATATAGATTTTATAAGAAGCTGTTGCTGATAGAGAGAATAATTGTTTACTTCCACAGTACTCAGGTTCAAATCCATAGAATCAAAACGGCTGTAGAAAGAAGAACTTCAAGTACCAGAATAAGCTCTATTTATTATCAGAGCCAAACAATCCTCAATATATGTAACGTGGGTAAAAGCAAGTTCCAGAAAAAAAAAAGTCTCCAAGCATAATATGATTTGAAACACTATATAATATAACCTGTGGACCTTAAGACATCTAATATTTTTGTCATTTAGTTACTCTTTCAGGCTCAACAACCTCAATAATCTTCCCAAACCCATGCATAGGAGTAATGTTTATTGGATAAGAATGAAGTGAGGCGCTAAATTTTGAGTCACAAAAAAAAGAAGCAAAAATGGCATAACAGAAGGTGCATCAAGCCAGCAGCTAATCAGATGCACATGACTCACCAGAGTAAACAGACAATCTTCCCTTCATGGCAGAACACAAGAGGTAGTTGTCCATCATAAGTTGCAGGGCCATATGGGCAGTACTGTACTACTGTCCTCTGCAGCTCTAGGATATATATACCGCTTCAACCTGGGCAAATCGTAGTTCATGTATGCAAATACTCCACACATCTTTCTTCTTCTCTCATTATCACACGTCTTCTCATGCACATGGAACAGAAAAGAATTGGGACCTTTTATTCAAGATAGGAAACCATAAACTATGTATCAAATAGAGGAATGAATGTTTCAAAAAATTGGACTTCTTACCGCATAGCCAGACCCACAGTATGCAGTTATACATTCATTCTATCCACATGATAATACAGAGAACTCAGAATCGTGCTGTATCTAACACCACAAATCATTGAGTATTTCATAGGATTCTACGGATAACTGCTAAAATCATGCCATGATGCCAAAGCATAAAACAAGAACAATATAATCAGCTAATGGGGATCAGATATACTATATCAGTTCACTTCCCTCCATGTCGCATGAACCCCAAGTCCTTAAGTATGGAGTTTACCCCCTGATGTTCACATGAGAAATATGAACCAAATATAATGACTAATCAAATGATTGTTGTAATTGCTTCTACTGCCATCTTTAATCTTTCAGAAAAAAATGGAACAGTTGGCTCCATCAACAACACTATGGCAGATAAGAGATGAGACTTTAAAGTTATTTCATTGAACATTAATTTGCTCAAGTGAATTTAAGCAACCCAGACATCGCAATTCACATGCATGTACACAACTGCCACACATAGAACAAAACGAACAGAGCACATTAAAAATGGTAAACCATGAAGCTCGATTTTGTACAAAACCATGAAACTGATCACTTCAATTGTTAGCATACATTTACAAACTATCAAAACATGATCTCAACTACAGATCACGACCCATCTGCACAGCTCAGCTCCGAAATCCAGAGCCCAGGCCAATCAAATAGATCTATGAAAGAATTGTGTGACATCTCTCAGACGAAATCCTCCAAACTTACAAGTTTACAACAAATTGTTACAGCAACATCCCTCAGATCATAACAGAGCACCAATACCAACCTAGGAAAGAATCGCGAAATGGATAAATGTGGAGAAATCAACTATAGGTAGGAAGGGGGAGGGGGGGAGGTGTAGCGGGTGGCGCGCACATCAGAGGAAGCCAAGGAGGACGGCGGCGCCGAGCACGAAGAGCCAGACGATGTGGACGAGCAGCAGCGCCTGCCCGGAGACGGGCGCCGAGCCGGCCCCGACCTCGCAGTACCCGCGCCGCGCCACGCGCGCGCCGGCGCAGGCGGCCTCGGGGCACCCGCACCAGTACGTGACCCCGTCGGCGCCGCAGACCGGGTCCGGGCGGAAGCACCGCACGGGGCACAGCGGGGCCTCGCTTCCCCCGTCCGACACGGGGGCAGCGCAGGGGTCGGAGACCTCGGCCGCCGCGGAGGACGAGGCTAGGGTTTGGGCGAAGAGGAGCGAGAGGGACGCGAGGAAGAGGACGAGGAGGCGGAGGCGGGCGGTCGGGGTGTAGGAGGGCGGCATGGCGGCGGAGGCGGAGTCGCCGGCGGCCCGTGGTCGCCGGCGAAGGGATTGGAGGGGATCACGGCGGTGGGTGGGTTTGGAAATTGACGGCGAGGCGGTGGAACGGGTCGGAGTTTAGACAGGGGCCGAAGCTTCGGGTGGCGTTGGTGGGTGCGCGTTTGGTTAGACTTGGCTGGATCGCGTTGGCGAGACCGGCCGTTGGGTTGGCCGTCTACTCAGTTTTGTTTTAGGAATTGTTTACTTTATTATCATTTTAACACTATTAAACTGGATTTGAAAAAAAACACTATTAGATTTTAGTGTTACCAAATTTTAGATCAGCAACAAACTAAACATGATCTTATAAACTACCAAATCTTACCTTTTGATAGTTTCGGAAGTTTTAGGTTGGTAACAAACTAAATATAATCTTGCTAAGTAGTACAATTTACCAAAATTTGATGGTTCTAAAAATTTCCTTTCATAAAAATACTTAGTAAGACATCAAACTAATTTGGTATTACCAAATTTTAGTTTATCATTTTGGTAATAAAATTACTCTATTTCATTTTTCACACAAGTTTCATTAGCGATAATCCCCGTTTAAAAAAGCGATCAGGTACATCGGAATATTAGATTTTCAGATACCTATTTTCATTCAGCAATCTTCTGATGGCGTGCCACAAACTATTTCCCGATTCGAGTCTTCTCTTGCGGGGCAACCGTATATTACAAACATAGGTATGCAGGCAACCGTATTCATTTTGCACAAGTTTCTTTGCAAGCTGAGAATTTTGCTACACGTGACGGACAAATATATCATCAGGTAAGGTTGCAGTTAATAATTTTGGAGGCAAGGACGCTAAAATGCGATTCAAATATCAAGATACTGCAGGAAAAACATCATTGAGTCGTTGAATCTTGGGTGAACACCAAAAGGCAAACGCGAAACGAGCAATTCATCAAGATTCAAGGGACAAGTTCAGTCAAAAGTCATATCCATTCACTGTCCAGCATCAAACTTTCCATGAATTTAGTACCATAAGTACATGCGAAGTTTTAAAATCCGACAGAATGGCCATGTCCCTGTGTGCCAGTAATGACATCAAAGATTTCATCAGTGGCCAAACGTAGAACGAGTTTGGGCTTATAGTCGGCTCCTCTTAATCAGCATCCATCTCCTCAAGAGCTGCCTGAGCTGCAACCTTGGCCTGCTCCAAAAGATCAGCAGGAACCTGTATGCAGTATGCCAAGTGAGCAAAGTTCACAAAAATATGGACAGAGTTTATTTATTTTTAAATAACAACAGAACACCTTCTGATGCTGGCGATTTGATTCATCACATATCCAACTTAATTCCAACTCAAAAGCTTTGTCCTTAGCTTCATCATGTACTCCATAAATGCTGCACAGAACAAATTATAAGAAAGTGAGAAATGTTTTTTTTGTCAGGCAAGTAGCTTTATTCAAAAAGGATTTCTAAATATTATTAGAGATAAAACATCCCAAACTATTTTTTTAGTCTGCTTTGTTCATTACCATCAGTTGACATCGACAGTTCATGCGAGCTAGAACCTACCTTTAAAAGAAGAATCTACCTACAATAAAATGTTCCGATATGATCATGTAGCCAACTACTCCCACTATCCCAAAGTAAGTGCTCCTTTAGGATTAAAATTTGTCCCAAAAAAGTGCTCTTTTAGAGTACTACTTGTCCTATCAATCACCACCCGTTCAAATTCCTCCACGTCTTCCCACTCCTAACTATCCCTCGTTTAATAAGAGGTATCTAGGTCATTTCCCTCCCCTCATAATTTGGCTTTCCGATGCTAGAAGGCAAACACTTATTTTGGGATGGAGGGAGTACTTATATTTTAAAGCAGAAATAACTAAATGATTATTACTACCTCAGTTATATTTTAGACGATGTCTAGGAGACATCAACACAATTTCCAATTCACATGTTTGATCATTGTTCCTTTCTAGCCATACCTTTAAATATTATTAAAATACAATTACATGAATTTATTTTTCATGACAAATCTATTAATGTCACTTTCCACATATGAAATCTAACCCTTGCATTAATTAGTGAGTAAAGATTTCAAGGTTTAACTGCACATGTTCTAGAACGCCATCTACTGGGAGTAGCAAATAAATCTTATGCATGGTGTTGCAGGTATAACCACTAGAACGAAGAATGGCATCAAACATATGTGAAATCAAATAATATATAGAAAAATATGAATGAAAAAAACTTTAGATGATATGCATTCAGTCAAAACAAAGTGCAAAATTCATGAACACAATTATATTATTATTGTTGGAGAAAGGGTGTTCAATACATACATCTTTGCAACCTCCACAATGCCTTCCCGGCAGGTAAGCTCGGAAAGCTTCAGCTTCTCTATTTCACTGAAAGACAGCATTCGAAAAGTTGGAATCAGAACTATTCTGATGGCCAAGACGGTGCAAATTGAAGCAAAAGCTAATGTTGGATGCTTAACAGTAGCTTGGTCCAACAAGACATCAGATCCACACACAGATAGACAGAATTGACAGGCTTGTTCTGTAGAGGTCGATCTAAAATGATTGCTGAGAGTTCTCATCAAACAAGTCCTAATTTGCATAGGCTGGCTTAATGGTACCTCCTCTTTCCTCTGTGAGAAGGGTAAAGATGACCAAAAACACATATTGAAATTTCATGAGAAGTGGGTTTTAAACCAATCCCACCCATCAGTACATGGATCATTGGATCCACATTAACACTCCAGTGATCCACACTAATCAAGTGACGGGTCAATACAACAAAAGGCATAACAACCGTTAAACATGTAATTGTATCAGTATGTTAATGTGGTTTGGCCGTTTCATACTTCTATGTTAAAACCAAACAAAACATGGACGGACATTGTAAGGATCTGATGATTACAAATGCTAAGATGGTATATGGATTATGGACAATGGAGGAATTACCCTCCCTCATATTCTAATTATCAGCAAGCTGAGTTGCGATGAATTAACAATACCTGTGTTCTCTTGGAAAATATAGAATAGTTAATTTTCATAATTGCACCAACTTTGTTTTAAAACAGAAGATATTAGTGCTGACAAAGAAAGCACCCAATACAATTTGAAGCTGATAAACTTACGTTTTTGCAGCCTGTCTTCCTTTACCCAGTGCAGCACCAAAGTATTTCTGTTCAGGATTCAGCTCAGTGAATAATATGCTCAGATCCCAGAAGGAACTATAAAAATATCTGTGTATAAAAATATGGTGTGGAATGCTCCTATATGCATCCATTGAACAATTTAATTGCTACTAACATAACGGTTCACATAGAGATGAAAAAACAAAAACCAAGAGCCTAAGACGAGTTTGACTTCTTGTGTACTGTAGTGTTAGCTTACGTATGAGACTCCTGAGGGTTCGATCATGTAGAGCTGTGGCCCATCCCTATCATAACCTCCAAGAATAACTCCACAACCAAAAGGCCTGATACATGTAAATATAGTTAGAATCAACTAACTGAACAATAATTATTTTATTAAATCATGTAAGCCATGTATGTCTCCAGTAATAATGCAACAATTATGCCAATGTCTTACCTGAGCCACCAGTAGAGTGTACAAAGATGAACGTAGCTAGCCACACGATCAGCCAATTCTTTTACAGAAATGGGTTCACCATAGACCCTAGTACATCACAGCATTAGAGGATAATCATAAAAATATGTCTACATGCCCTACAAGTTTATGTGTGTACTTCTCATAACTGGCCGCTTCCGATTTTGCTCTTGAAACAATTTGCCTGCCATCTGCAGCTAAACCAGCAACAGCCTGGAAAAAATATTTTATAGTTAAAGGACACGATGTGCTATGGGGTGAGTGGAAGACAAAGATGGGGAAAAGAAGCCCCGACAGAGAACAACTTCTTTTACCATAACATTAATGAGAATTATATCCTAGAATATAGAGGTAGAAATTAAAATATATAAACAACATCCTTGCTTTATTCTTCATCAATTGTACTTTTTTTACACCGAAATCGTAATACATTTGAGGATCTATGAACAGGGAAGCAAGATGTTACCAAGCCAGAGTACCAGTGCACTGAATGGATCCTCCTATTAGATCCCTCCAGCATCATCTTCGAAGTTACTAGCTTCTCCACACCCTAAAGAACCAACAAACAAATGTCAATCGAGCACGAAAAATTACACCTCTTTGAAATTTATCTATCGGTTTACAAATATTACCAGGACGATTCCATCTTTGCACTTGATTCCAACAACAGTCCTGTTGACATATATTAGAACGTCATTACATAATTGCACACAGAAAGGAAGAAGCGGTAGCAAAAGTAAGGAAAGAAAGGGGAGCAGTTAAACCGAACCCGCTGTTGTCGACAGCCTTCGTGGCGTACTCAACCTGGAAGACGCGACCATCCGGAGAGAAGGTGGTAACGGACAGATCGTATCCTGTGCCTATGCTGCTCATCTTCAACTACTGTGTGTTATCTACTCCTAAAGAAAATACGAAAAAACCTAAAGGATTAGCTGTCTATAATCCACATCCACACAATCAATCAAAACAGAAGATCACCCCACACTGCGCTCAGCAATGCACGAAGGAAGATCTTACTGCGCATCAAATGAACTAAATTCTTAACTAAACAAACATCCTACAAAATAGTCAAGAGGGGGCTCTTCATCTACGGAGCCCCACACCTAAACCATGGGCAGCGCATGTACACTAATTGGACGGCATAATTCCCCCTAGAAACACCTATATTTGGAACGGATTTACTGAAATTCACAGCGGAGACCAGAACGAACTAGATCAGGAGCTAAATCGACCCTAGGGAAGAACTAGGGCATACCTTACGAAGAGAAGAAATCGGCCCCTTCGTGCAGATCCCCGATCCACTCCCCGCCAACCCAGTAGAGGGAGCAGGGAGGAGCTTCCGCGGCGGCGGCGGCGGCGGCGGCGACGGCGGAAGAGTCGACCGGAGAGGAGAGCGGCGGGGAGGCAACCGGGTGCAGACTGACGAAACGAGAGACGGGATCGAGAGAGAGTAGGAGATTTCTTTATTTTGGGTTTTTTTTCACCCCCTCTTTTTTTCTTTTTTTTTTCTTTTTCTTACGGGCCAAGCCGAGAGAGAGAGGGAGCGGCAAAAGCGGCGCGATGCGATTTGGGCCACAAGCCCATCACGGCGCGCGGCCCACCATGCAAGAGCCCACTACGCGCGCGCTACCACGGGGAATAAGTTCTCTTTCGGTCCCTCCAATTTGACGCTAAACCGTCAAACCGGATCTCATCCCCCAACTTTAAAAAAAAGTGCCCACCAAGTTCTGGCTTTAGCTAACATGACAGCTACGTGGCTCCTTGAACTAGATATTTGTCCCACGTGATGTCGTGATATCAATGCGACGTTTACGTGGCAGCTTGATTTAAAGAAAAATAAAAGAGAGAAAAGCTGAAAACTAAAAAAATTGATTACTTTATCTGCGGTAAAGACGTCTATGACGGACGGTGCCCGGACGACTACCAGACCTATCCGAGAGCTGGTTACCGCTGCACCAACCGATGAGCTCTCGTGGCAGAGAAAGTCAAGACTCAAGGGCGGTGATGCGAACACATGAAAAAATTAGCAAAAAAACCGTACCGAAGTCCGTGGTACCTACTGTTATGGACCAAGCGCGTGCATACGTGATCGCTCGCAGACGCGACCGTTGAAGGATTCCTCGAATCCAATCCGATCCGAGCTATGATTGGCATGCACACTTGACTCTGATTGCGACCGGGAAACGCATCGGATCGAACTGGTCGTGCAAGCAAACATTGCCGTCGTTCCTCTTGCTTTCCAAACTGGAGTATAATGACAATATTGATTCTTTTCATGCGTGATTTGGCACGGTAGAGAGCAGGGATGAGAGCACCGGGCCAACATCCCTGTATCCATTTGCACATATCTGCCATGAAACCATGCAGTTTTTCAATCCAACATAACGTTGATCTCCCGTGGCAGCCTCGGTTAATTTCGATTGGCCCAGCAAACGCGCGTCTTCCGGTTCGCCTCCCGAGCGGCCGATCGAGACGACCGCGGCGGCGCTTTGCTAAGGAAATTACTATGCATCATATCTAAGTGTACAATACTACAATCAGCATAGAACTAGTGCATATTCAGTCACAACTGCTGCTATTCGGGCCCGCATGGTAAGAAACCTGAACACGGTGATTGGTGGATGTTACAGAGTCAGATGTTAGTCATACAATCGTCGTATGTATAGCATGATTCGGGAGAGTGAATTCATCCCTCCAGAGGATATCCCCTCGTTTCATGTATGCCACCTAAATAGTCATTAAAAAATATAAAAAAAAGTTAGCAGCATAGATTAATACGAAATATATCACTCCACAAATATGCAAGACCAAATTCAACTTCTATAAGTTGCAACAAAAATAATAAATATAGTTGCGAATATGTGATAACTATTTTCAGTCTAATTTGTTATTTTTGTTGCAACTTATAGAAGTTGAATTTTGTCTTGTATGTTTGCGGAGTGATATATTTCGTATTAATCTATATTGTCATTTTTTTTCAAATTTTTAAATGACTATTTAGATGACATGCAAATAATAAGGGGATGTAACCTCGAGAGATGAAAATCCGCATCCACATGATTCCTTCACTAAATACATGCTAGTGTAGTACTAGCAGTAGACAGTAAAAGCACCTTGATATGTATTATTTCTACCTACATCTAATTATAATATAATAATCAGATTCATATGGTATTAGGATATATATCATCTGACATTAAATTACTATATCATGTTACTTTGGTAGGAGCAAAGACTACCACTGTAAAAAAAAATATTTTTGGGGGAAAAGAACGTAGAACGGTAGAAGTACTCTTTAATCGGGCCGTTTCTTCGGAAATTTAAGGAAGAAATCGAGAGCTTAACCCCAGAGCAACCGGCGGCGATGAGCTCGCGCAAACGAAGTCAAGTCTCGAGAGGCAGTGATGATGCAAAATCGACGAACAAATCCGTACCGAACCCGCGGTAAGGGCAGCCACAACGTAGCAATAGAAGTGGGTCTTAAGCCTCTAAAGTAGTCCTTATACATTGTGATAGTAGTCTATATAGTAGTCTTTAACATGAGCTACCCATATGCATAATGCCCACCCATAAGAATAAAATAGCAATATTTTCTCTTCTCTCTCTCATCTTCTCTCTCATATGCCATGCAATTGAGTGGGACCAGTGGGACCCAGGCTAATGCCTTCTTTTACAGTATACATTGTAGCAAACACTATAACTAATATCGGGTCCCACCTTATTACCCAAGTAAGGGTAACCAACTAACAGCGACGATCTCTGAAGATTTCCTCGAAGGGAAACCAATACGAGACTTTGCATCCCGTGGTCTCCTGCAGCTGACGCATATATCCGCATAGGATAATCGACCATGCCGGCCCGCGGTTGTTTTGTCAGAATTCGACATGCGACCAAACACAAAACGCAAACGCAAACAGTGCACGTTTGAAAAACCTGATCGCGACAGGGAAGCATACGTTCGATCGCCCATGCTTCTTATATCATCCAACTTGGCGCATTCCGGGGCTCTACCCATAGCGGACTCAGATTAACATTTCGCAATTTGCAGATGTTCTTCATCTCATCGTCTCATATGGTCTGACCGCGACGATTTGTTTGCCACTATTTTATGGCTTGGTTTGACGGGATCATACTTATTCAGAGAAACATCAGCATGCATTTCAGCATTGTGCTACTAATATACTATTTGCTGTACTCAAAAGTATTCATGCGATCGATAGCCAGAAAAAGGTGACCCGGATCATGTATTTCGCCGGTTGCAATTTCGTCATCACTGCGGTTAGGATTACGTTCATGTCGCAACCGTAAATTATAGGGCGAGAAGATCATTGACATGCAAATTCCACGGCAAGTTGCATTTGTTTTAAGATTTTGTTACAGATTCTTCTTGCGGGTGGCTGCAAATCCCGACTCGATTATCTCTGAACGTATTGGTTTCCCTTCGAGGAAATCTTCAGAGATCCTTGAAGGCCAAGTCAATATACATATTACTAAAGCTTGTTTCTGCTTTGCAGTGCTAGCTATAAAGTCATCTATAGCAGATACAGGGATAGAACACAACACTTCATTAATTTGTAAAATGGCTAAAGGCCTCGTCCACTGCTAAAACAGAAGGATTTGATGGTGATCAGCTACAGCTGCTCGGTTGGTACCAAGCTGGCATGGATATTGTCGTTACTGCTCATCCTGGTCGCGGCGACACAAGTCCATGGCGTGTCTCCTCCTGGTAATTATCAGAGCTGTTTCCTTTGCGAGCCTGCTTCTTTGTAATCCATGCTCCATCTGCACAGTTCAGATTATTTCATTATATGCAGCTCTAGAAATCAGTGCATAATACTTGAGAGCTAAACACTTCTCATATACTTCCTCCCAAGAATAAATATGTAGCACTTCCCATATACTTAGCGACCAAATATCTAGCTGCATGATCGAGCTAAATGATGAACTCACATGAACCTTAACTTGAAACACACGACATGAATAAAAACTCGTAATACCAATTTTCTTCTCAACCAAGCATCGGTCAGTATCTGGTCTGTTTTAGGATGTTATTACTTTTTGTTACAGAAAACTGTTACTTACAGGGATGTGTGTCTGTGTAGGGTTTTTAAACATCGACTGTGGATTGACAAATCGTAGTACTTACAATGACACCAACACAACTTTGACGTACGTTTCTGACAGAGAATTTGTTGAGAGCGGCAAGAGCTACGATATTATGGCACAATACATGGCAGATGCTACAAATGAACAAGAAAAAACGTTGAGAAGCTTCCCTGATGGCCAACGGAACTGTTATACATTACCAACCAACAGTACTAAGAAGTATCTCATCAGAGCCACCTTCACTTATGGAAACTACGATGGGCTCAACTCGTCAGAGAAGGGTTCTCTGTTTCTCTTTGGACTCCATATCGGTGTCAACTTCTGGACGACGGTAAACTTGACAAAGTGGGATCCATCGAACACGGTATGGAAAGAGGTGATCACGGTTGCTCCGGACAAGTCCGTATCTGTCTGTCTGATAAACATGGGATCAGGAACTCCCTTCATATCTACACTGGATCTTAGGCCCTTGCAAGACACAATGTATCCCTTCGTGAATGCCTCAACGTCCGTCAGCTATTTTTCTCGGATAAGATTTGGATCGGTTGATGAATACATCACAAGGTGAGATCGAAAACTGCAGTTTCGAATCAGCTGATCAGGAATGCATGCTGCTAGAATACTGTCGGATATCCAGATAAAACGAATTCTGTAGATTGTAGAACACATCTATAAAGTAATTACATTTACAGATTACTAGCTCCGCATCTGTTTTACTTGGTATTTTTTGACTTTTTAGAATCTTAGAGGTGCAGTTTGAGCATTAAACACATCTATATAGTTTCAAACATATTAGCAACCAAACTTTCAGGATATTGACACCTATATACTGTCAATGTTAGGAAGTGCAGCCAAATATAACATCATTTTTCATTGCACAAATTTTAGGACTTATAAGAACAGTTTCATACCCCGTATATTATCCGTATATCTTGTTATAGTTGAATACCTTTTGATCATAACTATTTGATATTTAAGATAAGATTTGATTAAGATAACTTAAACTATAAATACTTTCTCAAATTATTAGCTTTTTTTTACCAGGTCAGCCGAAAGATTCGGTCGACCAATTTCATTAAGAGGGAAGGGTAGTTCATTACATTTGAAGCTTACAACGACAGCATGCTGGCTGTCGAGATGGATGGGAAAGTCCCCAACCTAGTAAGCTAAAGTTACATGCTACGTGTCATTACAAATTATTCACTATCGCCATTGCAGGTTGTGAAAACTCCTGCTGTCTTCCAAACAAGGATTTCCTCTGAGGCTAGTGAGTGGATTTGACTTGAAGAGTTCTATCATAATATCATAAACCTATTAGATTTTTATGAACTTAAATAACATAAAATTAATGGTCAAAGGCTCGAAGCTTTGAAAATATGATCAAAATTTACTCCAAATATCAAATATTTATGACCGGAGCGAGTACATCAATAGCCATAAGCCTTAAAGCTTAGCAAAAACAACGGCAATGACAATGCTGAATCCAGTTATATTTACGTTGGCATAATCTTTTCTTTGTTTTGTCCTCTGTCATGGTCAGATTCCCAACGGATCAGTATGATCGCTTCTGGGAGGGCTGGGTCTTTACCATGCACACCTTTCCATGGGTTAATAAGAGTAGCAACGGCAAGGTGGCTGAACTTCCTAATATTGACACCTTTGGGCTTCCTCCAGCCATTCTGGGAAGCGCTTCAACCATAAACGGAAACTACTCTTGGCTCAACATCAACGTTAGTGCCAGTAACTCTCTCGCAACAGACCTAGAGCTTCTTCCAGTCTTTCACTTTGTTGAACTCGGCAATAATGGTTCAAAGAGAATTTTTGACATCTACAATGTCGATGAACCGCAAGCGCTGTTCTCCAACTTCAGCCCACCGTCATTCCTGAGCTCCATGTTCCACAACTGGTTCTTGCGCAAAGGCAGAAGGGCATATTTTCAGCTTCGCAAGACCCCAGACTCACAGCTACCACCTCTTATTAACGCATATGAGGTGTACTCCCGTGTCCAGGTGGAGAACTTCACCACTGCTTCAAGTGATGGTACGTCAATTGGCTTCACTATTACTCATTCCAATTTGTAAGGAACCTGTTGCATAACATACAGTAAACACATCAATGCTAATGTAGATTATCCTGAGACCAAGCTGACTGAAGCATATATTGACACCTATTCAGTGTTGTTTGTACCATTTACTTAGTTGACTCCATGAAAACAATCAAAGAGAAGTACATGGTAATAAAAAACTGGAACGGGGATCCATGCTCACCAAAAGACTACAGCTGGGATGGTTTGACTTGCACCTACCCTAATGGTGGCCAGAACCCAAGGATTGTTGAAATGTAAGAACAAAACATTTTGGTTTTGAAAAAAAAAATGATGGTGGATATTATTACTATGTTAAAACGAGTTGCTATGCAGAAATCTATCTGGCAGCGGTCTGCAAGGAGAGTTAGAAATATCATTCATGAAAATGTCATCACTGAAGAAATTGTAAGTGCTATCTACCATTCACAAACTAAATGAAATTGGGTGGACATCGATGCAATCCTAAACATCTAAAAACATGCAGGGATTTATCACACAACAACCTGACAGGCACCATTCCGGACTATCAAGTAAATTCCCTCACAGTTATGTAAGTCTCTACAGCAATTGATGGGATCTTTAGTGCCTAATATAAAATTTAAATGAATGAATGATTTGAAGTGCTGTTTTTTCAGTGACTTGTCTAATAACCAGCTCAATGGATCCATCCCTGATTCTATTCTTCAAAGATACAAAGCCGGTTTGCTTGAGCTAAGGTTTGGCTTCTCCTTGAACATGGCTCCTTATCCATAGAAGAAAAGATGATAAAAAAAACTGCTCAAAAGGCAAAATCAACTAAAGGTTAACCATCACATGGAAATACGACATCTGCACATAGAAAGCAAACCTTCTGAATCCGAAACTACTTGAGGGGCAGATGTGAAAATATTAATAACTGCATATGCTTTAGAAACATTTAGTTTTTTAGATTACAATTGTAATATAAGGAGGTTGGTCATGTTAGAAAAAAGTAGGTGTCCATTATAATAATTTTAAAGATATTTCTAACCTATCTCTGTGTTTTTACTCTTGTGTTTCTTTGGCTGATTTAGTTCATGTTTATCTGCTGTGTAAATGAATCACTAGACTAGAAGGCAATCCCATATGCTCCAAAGTCAGAGCTAGCTACTGTGGAAATAAGAAGAACACACGCACACGTATTTTGCTCATCAGTGTGTTAGTTCCTGTGACATCTCTCCTAGTGGCGCTGTTCATATTCTGGAGGTTATGCTGGAAAGGTAAAAGAAAGTGCTTTTTGGTTAAGTCCTGTTTAACCAATGCAATAAGTGTGAAACAATAGACAACAGTTCCAAATATTTACTTCCATGAAAAATGCATCTTCTGGAATTTGCAGGGAAGTCAAGAAAATCAGAAGAAGAAGATTATGATATGTATGAAGAGGAGACTCCCCTACATATCGACATCAGACGGTTCACATATGCAGAGCTGAAGCTCATAACTAACAATTTCCAATCAATCATTGGAAAAGGAGGTTTTGGTACTGTTTATCATGGCATACTGGAAAATAATGATGAAGTAGCTGTTAAGGTGCTTGTGGAGACATCCATAGCAGAGTCAAAAGACTTTCTCCCTGAGGTATGCAACAGAACTAATTAGGCCAAAGCGCTGTTTAGTTCAATCCGAAGTAGATTGAAGGACATCTAAAGCAATTTCCATAGTCTATATCTATACTCATTTAAAATGAGGTAGTGGTGGTGGCCATGAATTTGCCACCCCACCAACTCCCATTGTAAATTTTGCAAATTACTCCTTGAACTTCTTGATATTAAGAAACAACCAAATCTTAATGGGTACCAACATATAAAATTAAATCAAGGTGAATATTCCCTATAGAAAAAAGATGTATAACACATTTTAAGGAAAATATATTTTTTATTTATTTTAGGAAATATTATAAAATAATTTCTTTTATATGTCGCAACGCACAGGCATTTAGCTAGTATTTAAGAAAGAAATGCAACTGACCTCAACTCTACATTGTTTGAAATGGTATCTCCTGCTGCAGGTACAAACCTTGTCAAAAGTTCATCACAAGAATCTTGTCGCTTTGGTAGGGTATTGCCAAAACAAGAAGTGTCTTGCACTTGTTTATGATTTCATGCCTAGAGGAAATCTTCAACAGCTTTTAAGAGGAGGTTTTACCCTTTTCCTCTTTACATTTTTTTAAATTTCTATCTGTAAAAGCATAACTGACTTAAGTAGTTATGATCACTGACCCCTATTTTAATTTTTTTACAGTATCCAGCTGTACATCTGACTCAACAAACTGAATCATTCAAACCTAAAATCAGTTCAAACAGAAAAGAAATTGGCTAATACAAGGTTTAGATTGGGGAACAACTCATAGGCATCAACAGTTTTCACTAATTATTGGGAACAGTGTACTTTAAAAATTCTCATTAGTAAAAATATAGTAAACATGTCTAGCTCATAACCCTTTAATTAGGAATAACAAGCTAAAGGTGATTTGGCACTAGGGAGAAGAGAGAAACTCTGGGATAAAACTAGTTAGGGTTTGATGTCCATTGTCGGAGTGTCAACTTGAACCTCATGTCATATGCAACCGGTTAATCACTGCTAATTCTTGAACCTGTATGGTCGTAAATATAAAGAATAAATAAACAAGATTTTTCTATCGTAGCATGTAAGAGGACAGATCTATTATATTATTAAAACAAATTTGAAAGGAAGTACCACAGTAGCTGTAGAGGCTAGAAATTCCCACATTAATTGGAGAAAAAAAAAGAAAAAGAGAGTCCACATAGGAATACAATTTAGAAATAACTGAAATTAGAAAATAAACATAATCAATATTGGAAAAGGAGTGCATATAAGAACCCAATACGGGATTAATTAAAATTCGTAATAAAAAATAAAATAAATTCTGAAATTAGAAAAAGAAAAAAGAAGTTCAAGTAGGAATACAATTTTGAAATAAAAGAAGAAATATCGAAACAACAATTAATCCATCTAGAATACAACATGAGTTAAATTAAAATTCGGAATAAAAAATAAAATAAATTCCAAAATTAGAACAAGAGAGTTCAAGTAGAAATACAATTTAAAAATAACCGAAATTCGGAATTAAAAATAAGGAATATTGGAATAACAGTCCATATAAAATCCAATAGGAGATTAATTAAAATTTAGAATAAAACTAAAATAAATTCAGATATTATAAAAAGGAAAAAAAAGAGAGTTTCAGAAGAAATACAATTTAAAAATAAATAAAATTCGGAATTAAAATAAGCAATATTGGAAAAAGAGAAACCAATACGATATTAATTAAAATTTAAAATAAAAGAATAATTTCTAAAATTATAAAAATAAAAAAGAGAGTTCAAGTAGGAATACAATTTTGAAATAACTAAATTTCTAAATAAAAATGATTATTGGAAGACAGTATAGATAGAATACAATACAATGCTAACTAAAATTCGGAATAAAAAAATAGAATAAACTACGAAAATTAGAATAATAAAAATAAGAGTTCAAGTTTGAATAAAATTTATAAATAGCAAAAAATTTTATGAAAAATATTGAATTTTGAAAGAACAGTGTCCATCACTCCATCTAGAACACAATTGTAGCAAATGACAATAAAGAGGGAAGGAGCAACAAGCCCGTAAGAAATATGATGGTGGTGGTTGATGGGACATCTAAAACTATAAACGAAACCCCAAAGATGGTTAGATTCGATTTTAGAATCCCAATAGCGATTAAGAGGAGGGACAACGGGAAGGTTGTTAAGCAACATAGTCAGGGCAGTGGGCGTGACTTCTAAAAAGTAAAAAAAATGAACCCCAACAATATTATTTTTTATTTTTAAAATCCCAATGACAATGAAAAGGGGAGGCAGCGGGTGGGCCATAGAGAGTACATTGGTGGCGTTTGACGAGACTTCCAAAAATTATAAAAACGAAACCCGAGGAGACAATAAATTCTAGAAACTAAAAAGTCCAATTTTAAAAGGTTTTAAGGAGGATGAATAGAATCCGTGTAGATCGGGCAGGCAAATAAAAGGGGTGACAAAGGAGTAAAGGTAGCAACAGGTGTGACTTTTAAAAACTATAAAAGTAGAAACCCGAGGATGATAAGGTTCGATCTTTGATAGTCCTAAGACAACGAGATGGCTATTTAACAAATTTTAAGTAGAATCATGTGTAAAAATAGACATTTTTGCGGGTGCTAGCGGACCACCCACCTAGTTTTGATATTTCAACAAAATTATGCATGGCAGGCATGTCAGTATAGAATGTAAAGGTATGGTTAACACAATTATAGGTACTAACCAATACTATATATGGACAATGGACTAATAAAAAGGGCAAATGTAATCATTGCATTCATAATGCTACATTTTCTCCAAGTTATAGTTATCAGAAATTCTAAACATTATTCAAAGGAACTTAGCTCAATGCCAGTGAGGAATAAAACAAGAACAAGAGTTACATACATATTCAAATGTACATTTGTAGATGATCAATTTTCCCTCAGTAGATTGGTATTCTTGTTAATTGAAATATATAAAATGTGCTCTATCAAGGAGAAGACAAGCTAACGCTGTTTTAAAATTCAGTGTCTGCTTATAATTATATTGCATAAAAATATTGAATTGCAGTTTTAGTACACCAACTGTTCAATGATTCTTTTTCAATATATATTCGTCCGTTCATAACTTCTTTTTTTTCCAAATGAAATAAAGTGGTATTTGCACTACCATGCACATATCGAATGGATTTCTATAATGCCATTAATGTAGCACACTTTGATGCAGGATATGACAGTTTGAATTGGGAAGAGCGACTTCACATTGCACTTGACGCTGCACAAGGTCTATATTTTGAAATACACATGAACTTTCTTTTATACTGCATATGTTTGTGTGTGTATTGTGTTTAAACCATGAGCTTCAACAAACTGTAGGTCTGGAATACCTTCATGAATCATGCACCCCATCAATAGTTCACAGAGATGTGAAGACACCCAACATCCTTCTGGACAAGAATCTGGTGGCCAAGATATCTGATTTTGGGCTTTCACGGGCTTTTAATGCTGCTCACACGCATATATCTACTGTTGCTGCTGGCACTCTTGGTTACCTTGACCCTGAGTACCATGCCACTTTCCAGCTTACTGTTAAGACAGACGTTTACAGTTTCGGAATCGTCCTCTTGGAGATTGTGACTGGTCAACCCCCGGTATTCATGGACCCTCAAACCGTCCACCTGCCAAATTGGGTGCGACAAAAGATTGCTAATGGGAGCGTTCACGATGTTGTGGACAAGAAGCTGTTGGATCAGTATGATGCCACGCACCTGCAGACTGTGATAGACCTCGCCATGAACTGCCTCGAAAACGCATCGATTGACAGGCCAAGCATGACCGAGGTTGTTTCCGTGCTTAAGGTGTGCTTGCCGATTTCAAGTGAGAGACAATCGGCAACTTCAACCCCTCGAAAGAAGAACGTCATGGATGCAGAGATTCCAAGACAGTTCCAGTTGATGATTTCTGGAGCTTCAACAACAAGCTACGAGGGCAGCTCCTTTCAGTCTGGATATACCGGTGGGGTATCAGAAATAAGCCACATTTCTGGGCGGTGAAAGGAAATTGCTATTTGTTACATATGCTGGGAGATGGTTTGATCATTTGCTTGCTCCATGTCGTTGTGACTTGAAAGTGGATGTGTGTATATTGGATTTAAACATTTTCGTGAAGCCATTTGGGGACTTGAGAGTGGATGTGTGTAGATTGGATTTAAACATTTTTGTGAAGCTATTTGGGACACTACACTAGACCAATATAAGTCCAGGAGTGGCGCCTTCAGTAGCAAAGTACTCTGAAGAGTAACTTGTATGTCTCGTTTTCTTTTTCAAATAAAAAGGGGAAACACTCTTGCATTGCTATATTAATCCCCTATACTTCACAATAGAAAACACAGTAAAATTAAGTTTGCTGCTAAAAATCAAGTCCGCATTTCATTCATTAACATATACCATTTCCCCTGTATTGAATTCAAGAATATTTAAGTTCTTTGCTTTCTGTTCACAAATCCTTCGGCCCTCCAGTTGGATGGTTGGTCGTTTGGCTACTCTATCTATCCACAAACAAACTAGACTCGTCCAACAGTATAAACCTCGCACAACAATAGCAATGGCGATCTGGACGCCGGACATCTAGAAGAAGAGGCGAACGAGCGGATGAATGCGGCAAGTGCCCGACGGCACGAGTGTAATACGCACCTTAGGCCGACGCGCAGGCAGGAGCCGCCGTCCATCCCCGCATCCGCCGCCCGGTGCGGCCACCGCCACAGGCCCCGTCCCTGCCTCGGCCGCCCGGTGCGGCACCGCCACCTCCGCCGGATTTCCCGCAGGCCCCAAATCCCCCATTGCCGCCGCGGAAACACACGGAACACCACACGGCAGCGAAGAGGGGCCGAAACGTAAAATAGTCCAAGAAAGAGGGGCTGAAACGCAAAAGAGCACAAGAAGGGCGGAGTGGCCCGTGGGCCTCTGCCGGCGGGTGCAGAAGGCGAGCCCACCAGTGACACCGGAGGCCCATCGCATCAAGTATCTCATGGGCCGCCAAAAAACTGCCAAAGCACGTTGGTTAGGCTAGCCCGTCGGCCCAATAATGCAAAGGAGCGGACCGGCCTAATATCAGTCGAAAGGGGAAACCAAGACCCAAACTACTTCTGTACAAAATGATTATCAAACCCCAAATTTCCCTTTCAGTTTTATTTAAAAAAGGTCCTGAACTCAAACTACTTATGTTCAAAATTATTATAATTCTCTGACATAAATGTCTATTCCACGTTCAACCATTTTAGAAATTTGTAGATCACATCGTGCTACAGACTTGCAGAGTAGCATGGCACCGGTGACCGGGTGTATATTTGGATGCATTTTTCTTATAAAGTTGACATTTTCCTTATAAATATGTATATTTAGATGCATTTTTCTTATAAAGTTGACATTTTCCTGTGAAGTTGACATTTTCTTATAAGGTTGACGGTGAACTTGACATTTTCTTATCAAGTTGGCTAGTGAACTTGTAAATGCAGTATTCAACGAGATAATTTAGACCCACGATAATTGGATATTTCGACCGATGTCATGTCAAACTAGACAAATCAGCAACGATGATTTTGCAGTAGTAACAGGTCAAGGAGTTAGCTAATCCCAACGACATGTTCAGGCAATTTGAACTCTTCTCGTCGATGCATAGACATGCAAATTATGTATGCACGTTGCACAATTGCGCATGGTTAACGATTAATAACCAAAGCCATGTCAAATTGAAGAAATGATTCAGTTTGCATATATATACGCTGTCTTTTTGCTGGACAACAAAATACTCATCCGCAGTAACACTTCGTACAATGCTGCTTTTGTCAGGGTTGTTCTGAAAATATTATGGCTATCGTTTACGTTTATCTGACGAGTACTGGAGCACTACGATGGCTATTAGCCTTCCAACTGTTTTTGGCTGCCTCAATGATTCAGGTCCATGACCAGCCTCCCGCTGGTAAGCTCATGTCGCAGCTTCTGCAGTTCTATTTTGATCACATCCTTTGCTTTCTTTTCCCGTTACATTCTTTCCATAGTGAACGTTGTTTGTTGAAATTGCTACCAAGCTATTTGTTCCAAACAAACTAAGTTAGATATTGAGAAACTATATTATATGTCTCAAAATAGTTCCTTAAAAAAATTCCACGTGAAAAATTTTAAAATGTGGTGGTTGAGTCGAGGGTGCATTACTTAACCCACCTATTTAATATTGACCTCTAAAACTACTACGAACTTAAGTATGTGTTTTTAATATAAATTTAGTGCTTTTTTCTTTAAGCCTACCAAGAGAGTATGGTCTTATTTTTGTGCACATGCGTGTACCTCTTTTCTTAATTGCAAAAAGATCTTCTTGTGCTAATTTCATTATGGTTGTCGGTTTGTGATAGCCCATCAGTTTTAGACGGTTTTCGAACCACGTTTTCGAGGTTTTCACCTGGGAAATGGAAAGGTGAAATAGTTTCTATAGTGAGGCTTCTCTCCTCTAGTGTTATGCTCGTCTAAGTCTAACCGATTAGAGCTCCTCTAGTATCATGCTCGTGAAAGTCTAATCGATTGGTTGAGCTCCAGGGATGATTAACCAAAGATAACAAAAATAACCCATTTTAATTTCCGATCACTATAACCCTAAACTTTTTTTTCTTATTTTACCTTTAAACTACTCCCTCTATCCCAAAATATAAGCCACAACCACTTTTTTCTCATGTCTCGTAATATAAGACGTGTATGCATGAATACATTAAATAGTATCTCTTGGTCCTATAAAATTGATTTGTTTTAAATCTTATATCATCAAATCTCCCAATCACATTGCTTGCATGCATCTAGGTAATCTAACCAAGAAGGTGATTAAATGTTTTCTTGGTCTTTGTGTTATGAGTGGTTATGCCTTATATTTTAGGATGGATGGTGTATTTTAAATGGTTCACTTTACTTAATAATATTTCTGATCTTTGTTTCTCTTTATAATAGTCGTATTTTAAGCTAAAGATTTTTAGAGCCATAGATAAGTTTCAAAATATTTTCAATTTCTTTCATGACTATTTATTTGAAATCAAAACCTTGATGTATAAATCAATCTTAGTGATTCTAGCCTATATAAACAGTGATAAAAGAAATTGTAAAAAATGTTGAGAGGTAAATCATAATGCATCTATCAGTCCTACTGAATTTCAATGCAAAATACATCTTATACAAAGAGTAAAAAAAAGATATATATCATTTAAGGTGATCTATTTTAATAGATAAGGGTGTAAAATGAGACAAAAAATTATTTAGGAGATTAAGCGATGCAGTGAAATAATTTAGGGGAGTAAAATGTTGCATTCCAGAAATCCTGACACAGTGACACCACCACTCCACCAGCTCCAGGGAAAAAACCCCTCGCAGCCTCGCATCGCATGGCTGCACAGCTGGGGGTGAAAACGGTACGAAAACTTTCCGGATTCTAAACCTATTTTCGAAAACGGAATCTGTCGGTCAGAATTTTTTCTGAATTTTTTGGAAACGGAAACGAATTCGGAAATATTTTCTCGGAAACGGAATCGGAAATGATAAGGGCAGTTTCCGTTGGAACTCGGAATCGGTCGGAAACTTTTCGGAAATTTTCTCGGAATTTCCGGAAATTTTATAACTGAAATACCTTGGATTGTTTTTTTAAGCACTGAATAGTGAATACCATGGTGTTTGGCTATTATTTTTTTAAAAAATATTTGTTATGCAAATCTGAAGTTACATAAGAATATTTTTTTCATGCATTAGGATTTATCAACAGCGTTACTCTCTTAAACATAGATAATTACTTATATGATTGTGCTTTATGATGAATTGTTGACCGTTGAGACTTGAGAATTGGATTTATCAGTTTGAGGGGTTTTTTTATTCCGATAAATTTTCGTTATTGTATTCGCGCCGATTCGTTTTCGCTCCGTTTTCGGTTTCGATAATATTCGATTCCGTTTTCGTATCCGGAGTTTCCGATTCCAATTCCGAAAAAAAATATGAAAACGAAAACGATAAAGGTGGTTTCCGTCCGTTTCCGTACCGTTTTCACCCCTATGCACAGCTTTCTTCTCACAGTTACTAGTAACCCGCAGTAGGAACACCAGCTTTGAACCTAAAAAACTTCCATCCAATTATCAGAAAAACAATGGAAGCAGCAAGCGGAACTCTCTTAATGTTTTTATATGCAGGGTTTTTAAGCATCGACTGCGGATATACAGATAGTGCTGGCTATGTGGACAAGAACACAACGTTGACATATGTTTCTGACAAAGGATATGTCGAGGGCGGCAAGAACAACATTATTTTGGCACAGTACATGAAAGATGCTACAAATAAGCAAGAAGAAACCCTGAGGAGCTTCCCTGATGGCCAACGTAATTGTTATACATTACCAACCAACCGTAGCAAGAAGTATCTCATCAGAGCCACCTTCACTTACGGGAACTACGATGGCCGCAACTCATCAGAGAGTGGTTCACCGTTTCTCTTTGAACTCCATATCGGCATCAACTTCTGGACAATGGTGAACCTGACAAAATTGCCTTCATCGGACACAGTCTGGAAAGAGCTGATCATGGTTGCTCCAGGCAATTCCGTATCTGTTTGTCTGATAAACAAGGGATCGGGAACTCCCTTCATATCGACATTGGACTTGAGGCCCTTGCAAGATACAATGTACCCCTTTGTGAATGTTTCCGTGGCCGTCAGCTATTTTTCTCGGCTAAGATTTGGACAAGTCAATGATGTCATCACTAGGTGAGATAATATCAGCATGTTGAAATCTGTTGCAGCCCTAGATTGGCACCACCAGGGACAGTATGACCTATATATATATACCATGTAATTTAACCGTGGAATATTGTTTCTGCTTTCTTGTCATTCATGCATGCAGATATCCAGAGGATGTTTACGACCGGTTTTGGGAGGGAGCGTTCCACACCAGATCCTATCCCTGGATCGACCTTAGCACAACACAAGAAGTGAAAAGGCTCCCAGGTGATGAAAAGTTCATGGTGCCGAATACCATCCTCCAGAAAGCTTCAACCATAAACATCACATTCAGTTGGCTCAACATCACAGTGAGGGGCGCCGACAACCTGCTTGGCTCCGGGGATCTGGAGCTGCTACCAATCTTTCACTTTGCTGAGATAGCCAGCACGACCAGGTTGTTCGATATCTACAGCGACGGCGAGGAGCTGTTCGCCAGCTTCTCACCATCCCCCTTCCAGGTGGACAGCATGTACCAAAATGGCCGGTTCTTGCGCAGGGTGAACTCAACTTTCACCTTGCGCAAGCAGCCCACATCGCAGCTCCCACCACCGCTCATCAACGCGTTCGAGGTGTATTCACTTGTCCGGATAGCTACTGCTTCTGATGATGGTATGATCAGCAATATATTGCAAGAGCACATTACACATTCATGTATGCAGCAGGTTCATAGGATCTGTGTAGCAGCATCTCAGCATTAGTCCACAATATAACTCATGAGCTTTATACAAACTAGAAGAATGAATTCGTATTAAGTTAAAGGCAGCATTAACATATCAAAAATTACTTCGCAGCTTCGTAATTTACTGTCTCCATCTTATTTATAGTAAACATATAAGATTGCAGTGTAAACAAATATATCATCTCCTTATTCCTTTATGCTCTTCATGTTTTTTTTTTCAATCCCATGTGCTCAAATATAATTGAAAGCGACTGTACCACACCAGCAGATAAGGCGAGGAAGAATACAGCAACATTGCTCATTGCAGTGATAGTTCCTGTTGTAGCTATCATACTTATGTTAATTCTATGGATGCTCTGCTGTAAAGGTGAACAAAACAGTGGGTTAAATTCAGATATTTTCGTGTATACACTATACAGTAGAGCAAAGTGGATTGAGCCATTTGTGAATTGTGACTTAGCAGGAAAATCAAAAGAACATGATGATTATGATATGTATGAAGAGGATACTCCCCTGCATACTGACTCCAGAAGATTCACATATACAGAGTTGAAGACTATAACTAACAACTTCCAGTCTATCATTGGAAAAGGAGGATTTGGTATGGTTTATCATGGCATATTGGACAATGGAGAGGAAGTGGCAGTCAAGGTGCTTCGGGAGACATCTATAACACTATCAAAGGACTTCCTCCCTGAGGTGAACTATCAAACTACTTAAGTCGGATCATTTCCCTCTAGAATGTAAAGATGTTATGTGCAGTCTTGAATAAAAATCAAGATGCTAGATGCCTGTGATATCTAGAAGTCATAGTTCCACACATCTTTTGGATGTACACTATTTTTATTGCTTCCAATGAAAGCCTGTTTGTATGACATCTGCTGCTATTTCAGGTGCAAATGTTGTCAAAAGTTCAACACAAGAATCTTGTCACGTTTTTAGGATATTGCCAAAACAAGAAATGCCTTGCCCTTGTGTACAATTTCATGGCTAGAGGAAACCTACAAGAAGTTTTAAGAGGAGGTTTGCATTAATTACAATAAATTTAATGTTGCTCACCCTAAATGACTCAAAATTCTAAAGATAGTACTTATACGCAAGGAGTAAACGCCTTGATCTCTGCAACCTATGGCGACGCAACAGCGACACCATAGTGATGCCTTAACAACCATGTATATTGCCCATACATGTAACATGCCCAATATCACTAATGAGTGTCAATTTGTTGCACTTTGAAACAGGACAAGAATACAGTTTGAGCTGGGAAGAGCGACTTCACATTGCACTTGATGCAGCACAAGGTCCACTTCAATCTTGTACCTCTTTTAAAAACTAAACAGAGTAGATGTTGACAAACATATGAACCTTGATGAGCTGCAGGACTGGAGTATCTGCATGAATCATGCACCCCGCCAATAGTTCACAGAGATGTGAAAACTGCAAACATTCTCCTGGATAAGAATCTTGTGGCCATGATATCTGACTTTGGTCTTTCACGATCTTACACTCCAGCGCACACACACATATCAACTGTTGCTGCCGGTACTGTTGGCTACCTTGACCCTGAGTGAGTTATCCTTCACTGACCGATATTAGTTCAATACACTTCTTCTCTAGTTCGAGTCAAGTGAGAAATGCAGATTAAAGAGAAGCGTATTTTGTGCTGTTCTTACATCTCATTCTCAGGTACCATGCTACTTTCCACCTCACTGTGAAAGCAGATGTCTACAGCTTCGGCATTGTCCTCTTGGAGATCATTACTGGCCAACCTTCAGTGTCAGTGGACTCAGAACCAGTGCACCTACCAAACTGGGTGCGCCAAAAGATTGCTGAAGGGAGCATTCATGATGCTGTAGACAGTAGACTAAGGCATCAGTATGATGCCACTTCCGTACAGAGCGTCATAGACCTTGCCATGAGCTGTGTGGAAAACACATCCATTGATAGGCCGAGCATGACTGACATTGTTATCAAGCTCAAAGAATGCCTACCGGCAGGTACAGGTGAAATGCAGCTGGTGTCTAGGTCCTATAAACAGAAGGAAGCCATGGACGCTGACATAGTGAGGCAATTCCAGCTGCCGATTTCTGGAGTTTCAATAGAAAGCATTGAGGGCAACTCAAGTGGGACCACAGAATTAAGATATCCTTCGGGAAGGTGAGATGAAATGATTGACAAGTTACTGTTGCATATGCTTGGAGAAGGTTAGAAAAATATGCTTGGAGAAGGTTAGAAAAATATGCTTGGAGAAGGTTTGATGATTTGGATAATAATGGGATCGCTTTTGGGCAGTTGGCACGCATATGTTGACTTCCTTTGTCATTTGTTTTTCTCGTTTACTAGCTCAACCTTGGAATAAGTTGGTGTCCTGAATTGGCAGTATACACCTAAGTTGTAATAAGTTCCAAACAATCATAAAACGATGTTGTGTCTTCTGATTTTCTCTAATTTTTCTGCAAAGTTTGTGGAATTAAATATTTGTTCTTCTGTTATGCGATTTCCATTCTATCACGAAATTCAAGTTATCCTCACAAAACAACAGTTAAATGGGAGACCTGAGGCAATAGCAAGGGTAAAAGAACAGAATGAAGATGGATGTGCTACACAATAAGATGAGATGAGTAACCAATGCAATGGAAGGATGGTAGAAGGCATACCTAGTCTACCCCTTCGGTCGTCGTCAGTCAAGCAGCTGCCCACCGGCCATCGCTCCATGTCCGTCGTCTCCACCGCCAGCCCTGGTGCTTCCTCAGCCCTCGGCCTGGAATCCCCACCTCAGGCTAGGGCTGTAGGAGACTCGGGGAGCTACCGGCGGAGCAAGCGAGGGTGGCCGATTCGAAGCAAACGCCGTCGCAGCCACCGCCGCTGCGGAGCTGTCGCCGCCTCGCCCGGTGAAGCGGCTCCCCTTTCCGATCGACCAACACTCCAACAGTACAACCACTAGCTTAATAACGGGAAAAGCAACGGAAGATCCAGAAGGATAATCGAAGTGTGATACGCAGTAACGCAGGCCGCAGCCGCGTGTTCCTATCCCCGCCTCGGTCGCCCGTTGCGGCCGCCGGCCGCCGCCGCCGCTCGACGCCGACTCCCCGTCCCCGCCGCGGCAGCTCGATGCGGCCGCTGCCACACGCTATGGGCCGGGCCTTCGCCGAGGCACATGGGGGAACGAGACGATGAGAAGAGCCCACAACTGACTCCGCAGGCCCAGACGCGATTCATAGGCCTAGACTGCGAAATCTATAATCTATATCTATAACTAACTTAATATAAATATTCAGATTTTTCCTATCGTCACAAGTGGGAGGAAAGGCGCCTTCAAAACCCCCGAATCCCTATTGCACTAAGAATCGAATACAGAGAAACACATCCTAAAATCGGCACAACCAAATCGGATGAACACACGACAAGAAAAAAAAATAAAATTCAACCAATCTTTGTCCAAAATATCAACCACAATCATCACAAAATTACAAAAATAATCATCCAACATATATACATCATAAAACTTCACTCCCTACCGCCGGATCCACCCTCAGCCGTCGCCGCCACCGCCGGATCCATCCACGGCCGCCGCCGCCGGATCTGGGACGGGAGGGAGGCGAGAGGGGAGGAGGGAGCCGCCACAATCGCCGACGGACCCACCCGCCGACACCGCCATTTCCGTCGGATCTGGGGCAGGAGGGAGGCGAGAGGAGATGAGGGAGCCGTCGCCGTCATATCCGCCTGCAGCCGTCGCCACCACCGCCGGATCCACCCGCGGCTACCGCCACCGCCGCCACCACCGCCGGATCTGTAGTGGGAGGGAGGCTAGAGGGGGTGGAGGGAGCCGCCATCGTCACCGCCGATGCCGCCCCATCCTCGGATCCGCCGCGGCCGCCACCAACCCGCCGCCGCCGAGACAAGAGGGAGAGGAAGAGGGGACGAGGGAGGCGAGACGGGGCGGAGGGAGCCGCCGCTGGTGCGGATCGAGGGAGAAAGGAGCGAGAGGGAGGCGAGACGAGGGTTGCCGCTGCAGTCCGCGATGGGGAAGGCCGCCGCCACGGACGCTCGGGGAGGGCGCCGCAGAAGCTCGGGGGGAAGGGCTCTGCCGCTGCCGCCGCCGCCGCCCAATGGAATCGCCGCCGCCGCCATAGTCAATTTGAGAGAGAGAGAGAGAGAGAAAGGGGATCGGGGATTCGGTGGAAATGGATTTAGGGTTAGGTTTTTGCTGTCCGGTATTTATATAGGTCGGGGATTAATCGGGACCATCCATTAGATCGGACGGCATTTATATAGGTCGGGGATTAATCGGGACCATCCATTAGATCGGACGGCCCCAGCTTCTCTGGCATTGGGCCATCGCACTATTGGGCCGCCTAATGGGCTGCACGTTTGGGGCAGGCTAAAATCATTGATTTCTCTCTCTTAGTAATTTTAATTATTTTTCTATTTTCAAAACTAGTATTAGTATCATTTTATTTGTTTATGACTGCTTATTAATTTAATTCTAGCTAAATTGAGCCAAACATATATTTGGCTATATGTTTCTCATGATATGGATTTATTTTCCGCCAACATTGATTATAAATTTGTATACATTTCATTTATGTTCATGTTTCTTAATTATTTACAATGTAATTTTAAATTTGTATACATTTCATTTATGTTCATGTTTCTTAATTATTTACAATGTAATTTAGGAATTATTACTGTTTAACTATGTAATTAATTGAGACAACATAAATTACTTGTTTATGTTCATTCACGGGTTTCATGTGCATATAGGATTAATTGTTCAGCAACACTATAAGTTGATTATAACTAATCATATATATTTTTGGGTGCGCGGTGCGTGGTGGACGCTCATGTTGCCCTGGGGCTGAGCGATGCAAGCTAAGCAAGAATTTTTTTATCCATCTTGATTATCATTGACGCAATGAATAATTTATCTATCTTAAAATATTATTATATATACATTAACGGTGTATTTTATAGAATTTAACCGTTCCTTTAGCCGTAGTGAAGCACACGGACATTTTGCTAGTGAGCGTATACTGCTGAATTTCCTTGTACCTGGCTTTTCGGCCTTTTTATTGGAGCTCGTTTTTGTTTAGAACATTGGAGCTCGTTGACCACCAAGTTATACTACAAGAAGGTTGGTGCATGCATATTAATCGATTCCCCGATCGATCTCATGTGGTTGCATGCAAAGTAGTCGTAGATCGATCCATCTTGCTTGACGAGCTCCCGGTGGCCGTCTTACGTGCAGTACTATGCGGTGCCTCATGCGTCCGTGCAGCAGAGGCATACATGTCGGTCGATCGGCGACGACGGCGCCGATCATTGACGTGCATCGATCGACGGCACATGCATGCAAACGAATCAACCAATGCACCGCAATCGAAATCAATCTAATAACACTCTACATACTGGAACAACAAACCGGTGAATGAAGAGTGGCTGATAATGTGTTATAAACCAAAGCATTTATTAGCGAATCACCAGATCCGTTCCCTCTCCCTCATGAGAAGATGTAGAATACATGCACCCATCCATTTGCCCTCAGAAACATTGCAGAAGTAACAATGAACACATATGTAAGATGGAGCTCTCTCTCTTCATTATAGATTTGATCTCGAGTACAAGCCAATCATATATGTTCTCACCATACCCCTCTCTATATATAGGGGTCTTAGGAAAAGATAAATCTTATCTCTACTCCGATTCAGATTGGTCGACAAAAAATAATCTTATCTCCCCAGGGCAACATATAAGATTACAGGTAACAACAATTAATTTTGCAAGTGGGCATTTTCATTACCCGTATAAAAAAACCACTTACTAGTTTTTTTTAAATAATGCAAAATTTGGAAGAAAATATAAACTAGGATTGGGATAAGCGGGAAAAAAAAACCGCTTACTCGTCCCACTTGCATAATTCTCTGAACATATTGAACTATATATCTCTTTCCAACTTCAAATTTTTCATGAAAAAGAAAATCAATCGTAGTATAACTTATTTTGCCGGGTAGGCTGGCCGACAATTTCATTAAGATTGGGAGTGAAGAACAAACATTTTGTTATAACGACATGAAGATGCTGCACCAGTCTCGACTAAAACCCAAGACCAGCTGTAGAAAAAGAAAACCCTCACCTTGCGCCGAAAGGGACTACTCTCCCGGCTACCCTCCAAACTGCAAATTCTTCCATGATGTCCTCCGCTAGCAGCTCTGGTGTTTTGGAAACATGCTGAAAAACTGTAGTGCTACGCTCTTTCCAAATCAACCAACATATTAACATGAAAGAACTATCAAAATCTGTTATGTAGCCCGTCCGAAAACGTCGTCTGGCCACGAGCCACCAATCTGAGAGTGGTTTGCCTTTGTTGGCAAGGATCGCGAAGTCTGCATTCCACCATTCTCTCATCTTTCGCCAAACCGCAATCGTGAAATGACATGTCGCGAATAGATGGTGGCAATCCTCATTCTCCCGCTGGCACAGAATCAATCAATCAATCAACTATACAACTGAGAAAACCAATGTATACTAAGCAAATGGTTGTTTAAGATAATAAAGGAGCAATGTGTCTAGCAAGACTTGTTGAAAAGAAAATACCTTAATAACAAATCAATAACTCAAGTCGAGAGAAAAGAAGGGATCCCATTTTTTTTATCATAACTCATGAAAGTTAAGAGTACCTTTTTAAATATGGGTACTTAGATAATTAATAGTGGTGAACAAGTTAGATTCTAGGAAGATAAGTGGTTAGGAAATACTTCCTTTAAGGATGGATACCCGTTTTTGTATTCTATAGTTTGTAGGAGAAGTGTTTCGATTGCAAATGTTATGAGTTCTATTCCGCTCAATGTTTCTATTAGGAGAGCATTAGTAGGATATAAATTGGCATAACTTATGTGCTTTAGTTGTGCAAATACATTTGTCAGAAGAAAATGACTTTTTTAAATGGAATTTTATTAAAATGGTCTCTCTGTTCGTTCTATGTACTTAGAATTAATTAATAATGGTTATGTTGAGAGGAATAAGATTATTTAGAAACTTACAATACCTGTTAAATCAAGATTTTTATGTGGTATCTTCTTAAAGGGATGGTGTTAACAAAAAGATAACTTATCTAGGAGAAATTGGAACGGTAGTACAAGATATTCTTTTTGCAAGGAAATGGAGACGATCTATCATTTGTTTGTGAATTGCCATTTTGCAACATTTCTCTGGAGAGAAATACAGTTTTTTTTGTTATATCTCATATTTTTGGGAATTGGCTTGTAGGTATTGGCACAAAGACAAAGAAACTTATTTTTTAGGAGCATCTGCTATATACTAGACTTTATAGCTTAGTAGAAATGATATGGTTTTTGATAGATCATCTTTAAAATCTTATATGCAGGTACTTTTCAGAGCAACGTATTGACTCCGATGTTGGGCTCAACTATAAAGGTGTAATGACGACGTCAAGTTAATAGAGAATGCATGTTGGAAACTTGAGTCTACGGTCATACAACTTTTTGCCAATTTCGAACGGAGAATCATAAATAGGATACAATAATTGTGTGTGGTTGCTTTAGAGTGAATTTGTGTAATAATTGGCTGTAGCTCGTTGAACAAAGGCATGATTTTATTCCACTATTAAAAAAAAATCAACTGTACAAGTACAAAAGGGTTTGTGGGGGCGGTGCACCTGGTTTGGCTCAAATCCAATTTCTTTCAGACCAGCTGGAGAGTGAAGGAGCACCAGGAAAATGAAAGACCAGCTGGAGAGTGAAGAAAATGACAATTGGACAGCAGAGTTTCTTTTCACGGGCATTGATTATTTTTGTTAGATAATGGAAAAGAACATATAAATGTGACTAGTGAACTTGGCATTTTCTTATGAAGTTGACTTTTGTTCATGTTTTCACATAATTTGATATTTAGACTGATGTCATGTCGAACTAGCAAAATCAACGTCAGTGACAACAGCAGGAAGTAGAGGCTAAAGGGAACTAACTATTCCGAGCGACGAGTTCACAGACATTGAACTGTTCTGAGTTCTTATCGATGCATCACTGGAAAGGCATACATACACATGTAATAAATTACATATGCTCAATTGTGTATATTTAATGATTAGTGACCAAAGCCAAGTCAAGAGAAAGGATTCAGTTCATTGTATGATGCATTTGCCCGAGCATAAGAGGAACCATCCGTAGTACCCTCATGGCCTCATCCACAGCAAAATCAACACTGCTAATTTTATCAGAGTAGTTCTGAAATTTTGCTAGAGTAAGATCCACGGTTGTTTGATGAGTACAAAAGCGCGATGGCTGTTGGCTTTCCGATTATTTTTGGCTGCCACGATGAATCAGGTCCATGCCCTGACTCCACCTGGTAAGTTCGCGCGTAGCTTTTAGCAATGTTTTTTTTTTAATCTTTGTTTCTCTGGTTAAATTCTTTCTTCGCAACGAGATTATTTATCAAGTGGATTCCCTATTTGTTTTTCATCATGAACACTGTGGGGTGCAGGGGTGGTCGACTACTTACACTACGGAAACGGACGGAAACCACCTTTATCGTTTTCATTTTTTTTCAGAACCAGAAACCCCGGATACGAAAACGGAATCGAATATTATCGAAACCGAAAATGGAGCGAAAACGAACCGGCACGGATAAGGTAACGAAAATTTATCGGAATAAAAAACCGCCTCAAACTGATAAATCCAATTCTCAAGTTTCAATGGTAAACAAGTCATCATAAAACACAATCATATAAGTCCAATTGTTAAGTCTCAATAGTACATCACAAAACACAATCTATAAAATAAACTATCTATGTTTAAGAGAGTAATGTTGTTGATAAATCTCAATGTTTGCATCAAAAAATATTTTTTATAATTGCGTCAAAAAAACAAATCCCAATACATGAAAAATATATTCTTTTGTAACTTCAGATTTACATAACAAATATTTTAAAAAAAGGCAGCCAAACATCATGGTATTCACTATTTAGTGCTTAAAAAAAGAATCCAGGGTATTTCAACCACAAAATTTCTGGAAATTCCAAGAAAATTTCTGACAAGGTTCTGGCCGATTCTGAGTTCCGACGGAAACTGCTCTTATCATATTCGATTCCGTTTCCGAGATAATATTTTTGAATTCATTTCCGTTTTCTAAAAATTCTTCCGACCGACAAATTCCGTTTTTGAAAATAGGTCCGAAATCTAGAAAGTTTCCTTATCGTTTTCACCCCTACTTACATATTGATATTAAATGGAATTATGGAAAAACTACAATGAGGTTTAAGATCATGTCCACTAGTTTTTCTATAGATTGTAATTTTTCTATGTGGATAGCCAATATGAATTCATACAAGCATACTTCAAACGCATTTCTCATTCGGTTATAGGTTTTTTGAAAATTGCGTAGTTATGGATTATCCAGATGAAACCAGCAACAAACAATAATAATGCACATGAAGAATGGGACTTCAATTTGTTAGGTTCTATTTCACCTGGTAGGATGATCACCGGTGCAGCCATGCAGGCGACTATCCTGTTTGACAATCTCACGCCTTGAGAGATTTTTTGTTGAACGTTATATAGGTAGTGTTATTATATCCGGAACTAAACTGACAAAGGAGGAGGACGGTCGTGTATTCGACGCAACAGTATTTCCGACTCTTCCCCTCCCAAAAAAAAATCCTAGCAGCAGCAGCCGCCGGAACGCGTGTCCGCTATGATGACGGCGGCGAGGCCACCTTCTTCGTTCCGTTCTTGGCGATGGGGCGGCTTAGGTGGCTCGTCTGGATCTGGCAAGCAGAGCGCAGGTGGCGGATGCGCCGGGGAGGCGCCCGTAGTCTGCGCCTGTCGGGCGGCGCGGCGGTGAAGTAAGAGGACGAGGGCTAACCGTGCTGGGCTCGACGACGACGGCCATGGACGGCAAGGTCGGAGATCGTCGTGTAGCGGCGGCAGCTGTGGGCAACGCCCGACGATGACGACGATGCCCATAGAGGATATGAAGGGGGCTGTCTTGAGCGGCAATGGATCTCTAGAGAGATAAGCTTCCACAGCTCAATCTAGGTTGTGGTTTGCAGCTACGACGACGGTGTGGTGGCGCTGGTTCTTCCGTGACATAAGCTTCGGCGGTTGTGAGGCTCTACGACAATGACAGTGTAGGGTGGTGGCGAGCTCGCTTGCGTTGCAGGGGTGATGGATGTCGTGTTTTATGGCATCGATGGTGAAGTAGTGGCGTTGACTTTCAGCGAGATAAGTTGCGACAGCTAGGTGAAAGTGGTGCTCTCCAGCAACGACGACATGGCCACGACGGACTCGTTTGCACTCTGGGGGCATAGGTTGTCCGAGCATCATGAGTCTGGTGGTTGGCAAGGAGCCGAGGACAAGACGACTGGAAGGACTAGATCCGTTCCCTTCCTTCGCTTATGGCGAAACGAATGAGTTTTTGTGATGGCTACAATGGCAACAAGAGGGCGTGGCGGCGGAAAGGTTTTGTGATGGCTACAATAGCAACGAGAGGGTGTGATGGCTACAATGCTCTGGTTTTTCCTGTTTTGAAGCTTGGTCTTTTTTTCTTTTCAGCGGGGAATGCTTGAGATCATACGTCCGACAAAAAAGAAAAGATCAGATGAACAAATTATTACTACTAGTAGTACCTCACGTCTCCACACATTCATATGATGATCTTTAAAATGTTTTATCTTTTCAAATATTTATCCAATTTATGATATGATCACATTATTATATTTGTTACAATTAAATCTTTACAACAAGATATCACATCATTGCATTCCGATGAAAGAAAAATATATGTTTCAATCCGTTAAATTTAATGTTTCAGACGCAGTAGTAATATGTTTTAACGTGTGTTTTTGTTATGTTTCATAAAAAATTTTAAATGTTTCAATAACTGAATTTTTTGTTTCACTATGTGCAACTCAATGTTTCACCAATGACCGAAAAAATATGAGACGCTATTGCCCCTAGTCTCTCTCATGCTATTCTATTAGCTTTCTCCCCCACACCATACATGATGCAAGTATTTAGTGATCTTAAAAATCTTTTTTCTTCTAAACTACTTATCCGTTGAACGATTCGATCGCACCGTTGAATTCGTTATAATTAAATTTTTTAATTAAATCGTTATAATTAAAAAAATTCGTTGGAACATATCCATGTGTGGTCTTTTTTTGAAGATTTAATTGCAACGAATTTAATGGTGCAATCGAATCATGATTTGGATAAGTAATTTAAGAGAAAAATTAGTTTAAAGTAGTTTTTGCACGTAAATTGGGCACCGACGTCATGCGGACGTCAGCGCCCGATTTTTCTCCAAACATCTGACGTCCAAGCCGGAGTTGCCTCCCGGGCTAGAGTGCTGCACGCCGGGCGCCCGACGGCAGAGGAAAAATCGGACGCCTCGGGCGCCCGCGCCTCCTGCCACTCCTTTTAAAACGATTTTTCTCTAAAACTAATTATCCAATCTACGATCCGATCACACCTTTGTATTCGTTGCAATTAAATCTTTACAACAAGACCACACATGATTATATTTCGATAAAAAAATATTTTAGCTTTTCTATTGATATTTTTTTGAATATTGCATATGATCTCTTTCGATGTTTCAACTAGTAGTTTTATGATGTTTCATCTAGTCGATGTTTCAACTAGTAGTTTTACGATGTTTCATCTAGTATTTGCGATGTTTCACTATGTACGGATCAAATGTTGCAGTGTATTTTGATATTATGGAACGCGCCGTTGCAACAAATCACCCACATATTTTGGAAATCCCCTATTAAGGGAATTTAGTTTATTTTTTGTTCCACCAAAAATGTTTCATCTAGTGTACTCACAATGTTTCACTATGTATAGATCTAATGTTGCAGTGAACTGAAATATTCCATTACAACAAATAACCCACATATTTTGGAAACTCCCTATTAAGGGAATTCGTTTAATTTTTTGTTTCACCAAAAAAATATTTCACCTAGTATACTTATAATGTTTCACTATGTATGGATCAAATATTGCAGTGAACTGAAACATTCTTTCGCTATTTGCTGAAACATTATTTTTATATAAGGTGAAACAACACCCGATTTAAACGAGTGAAACATTTTCGATCTTTTTAGTGAAACAATTCCGATATACCTGGTGGAACATCGTGCAATATTTAAAAATAATTCAATAATAAGCTAAAAAAAATTCGTCAGAATATATCATGTGTGGTCTTGTTTTGAAGATTTAATTGCAACGAATTTAATGGTGCAATCGAATCTTGATTTGGATAAGTAATTTAAGAGAAAAATCAGTTTAAAGTAGTATTTGCACGTAAATCGGACGCTGACGTTATGCTATCATCGACGCCTGATTTTTTCCCAAACATCGGACGTCCGAGCCGAAGTTGCCTCCCTTTTCAGCTGTTTGTTTTTCTTTATCTCAGCTTTGAGTCTAGAGTGTATACCCTCGTATAACATTTGGATATGCATATCCATATGTGGATATATAGGCCAGATTTCTATTTATTATCTTAAAGAAAATAGTGTTATTATATATATACTCTCAACTCATCGTTTTGCGTGAAACACTTAATATTTATTTTCAGGAGATTCAAACACCACCTTTATGTCTGTATATATGCAGGGTTCACAAACATCGACTGCGGCTACGTAGACGGCGTGAGTTACACGGACAGCATGACAAATTTAACGTATGTAACTGATCATGAATTCGTTGCAGGCGGCATAAACCATGTAGTTGTGCCGAAGCTAATTAGTGGATCTACGGATGAGCAAGAAAAGACCTTGAGAAGCTTCCCTGATGGCCAACGCAACTGTTACACAATACCGTCCACTAGTGGTAAGAAGTATCTCATCAGACACCTTCACTTACGGAAACTACGATGGACTCAGGTCGTCAGAGAACGGTTCTCTGTTTCTTTTTGGACTCCATGTCGGCGTCAACTTCTGGACGACGGTAAACTTGACAAACTGGGATTCATCGAGCACGGTCTGGAAAGAGGTGATCACGGTTGCTCCGGACAAGTCCATATCTGTCTGTCTGATAAACTTGGGATCAGGAACTCCCTTCATATCTACATTGGAGTTGCGGCAGTTGGATGATCCAATGTATCCCTTCGTGAATGCTTCTACGTCCGTCAGTTACTTTAGCCGGTTAAGATTTGGATCGAGCGATGAATACATCACAAGGTGAGATCGAAACCTGCAATTTTGATCCTGCTGATCATGCGCATACTACTAAGGGACACTGTCAGATATCAAAATATAAAAAAATCTGTTAATTGCAGGACATTAATTACTTCTTTTACTTTTTAGAGTCTTAGAGATGCGGTTTGACCATTAGGGTATATAACAAAATATATTGTCATGAAAAAACTTCCAACGAAAAATTTAGTGATATGATTTTTATATAATAGTCTCGAGAAACTAAACTTTTACAAATATTGATCAACTACAAGAACACAAGAAGACTAGATTCTTAGATGGAAACTAACTGCCGGTTTCTACAACCCCCGTACTATCCGTACATCTCGTTATAGCTGAATAAATTGGTACTGTACAATCATAAGCCTCAAAGCCTAACAAAAACAACGGAGATAACAATGCTGAAGCATGCTATTTACATTGGCACTTCTTTTTTCTTCGTTTTGTCATAATCATCACTGTCATGGTCAGATTTCCAACAGATCCTTCTGATCGCTTCTGGGAGAGCTGGGTCTTTTACAATAACACCTTTCCATGGGTTAATATGAGTAGCAACGGCAAGGTGGCTGCACTTCCTAATATTGACACCTTTGGGCTTCCTCAAGACATCCTGGGAAACGCTTCAACCATAAACGGAAACTACTCTTGGCTCAACATCACCATTGGTGCCAGTAACTCTCTCGCAACAGACCTAGAGCTTCTTCCAGTCTTTCACTTTGTTGAACTCGGCAATAATGGTTCAAAGAGAATTTTTGACATCTACAATGTTGATGAACCGCAAGCGCTGTTCTCCAACTTCAGCCCACCGTCATTCCTAAACTCCATGTTCCACAACTGGTTCTTGCGCAAAGGCAGCAGGGCATATTTTCAGCTTCGCAAGACCCCAGACTCACAGCTACCACCTCTTATTAACGCATATGAGGTGTACTCCCGTGTCCAGGTGGAGAACTTCACCACTGCTTCAAGTGATGGTACGTCAATTGGCTTCACTATTACTCATTCCAATTTGTAAGGAACCTGTTGCATAACATACAGTAAACACATCAATGCTAATGTAGATTATCCTGAGACCAAGCTGACTGAAGCATATATTGACACCTATTCTGTGTTGTTTGTACCATTTGCTTAGTTGACTCCATGAAAACAATCAAAGAGAAGTACATGGTAATCAAAAACTGGAACGGGGATCCATGCTCACCAAGAGAGTACGTCTGGAATGGTTTGACTTGCACCTACCCTAATGGTGGCCAGAACCCAAGGATTATTGAAATGTAAGAGCAAAACATTTTGGTTTTGAAAAAAAAAATGATGGTGGATATTATTACTATGTTAAAACGAGTTGCTATGCAGAAATCTATCTGGCAGCGGTCTGCAAGGAGAGTTAGAAATATCATTCATGAAAATGTCATCACTGAAGAAATTGTAAGTGCTATCTACCATTCACAAACTAAATGAAATTGGGTGGGCATCGATGCAATCCTAAACATCTAAAAACATGCAGGGATTTATCACACAACGACCTGACAGGCACCATTCCGGACTATCAAGTAAATTCCCTCACAGTTATGTAAGTCTCTACAGCAATTTATGGGATCTTTAGTGCCGAATATAAAATTTAAATGAATGAATGATTTGAAGTGCTGTTTTTTCAGTGACTTGTCTAATAACCAGCTCAATGGATCCATCCCTGATTCTATTCTTCAAAGATACAAAGCCGGTTTGCTTGAGCTAAGGTTTGGCTTCTCCTTGAACATGGCCCCTTATCAATAGAAGAAAAGATGATAAAAAAAAACTGCTCAAAAGGCAAAATCAACTAAAGGTTAACCATCACATGGAAATACGACATCTGCACATAGAAAGCAAACCTTCTGAATCCGAAACTACTTGAGGGGCAGATGTGAAAATATTAATAACTGCATATGCTTTAGAACATTTAGTTTTTTAGATTACAATTGTAATATAAGGAGGTTGGTCATATTAGAAAAAAGTAGGTGTCCATTGTAATAATTTTAAAGATACTCCTAACCTATCTCTGTGTTTTTACTCTCGTGTTTCTTTGGCTGATTTTAGTTCATGTTTATCTGTTGTGTAAATGAATCACTAGACTAGAAGGCAATCCCATATGCACCAAAGTCAGAGCTAGCTACTGTGGAAATAAGAAGAACACACGCACACGTATTTTGCTCATCAGTGTGTTAGTTCCTGTGACATCTCTCCTAGTGGTGCTGTTCATATTCTGGAGGTTATGCTGGAAAGGTAAAAGAAAGTGCTTTTTGGTTAAGTCCTGTTTAACCAATGCAATAAGTGTAAAACAATAGACAACAGTTCCAAACATTTACTTCCATGAAAAATGCATCTTCTGGAATTTGCAGGGAAGTCAAGAAAATCAGAAGATGATTATGATATGTATGAAGAGGAGACTCCCCTACATATCGACATCAGACGGTTCACATATGCAGAGCTGAAGCTCATAACTAACAATTTCCAATCAATCATTGGAAAAGGAGGTTTTGGTACTGTTTATCATGGCATACTGGAAAATAATGATGAAGTAGCTGTTAAGGTGCTTGTGGAGACATCCATAGCAGAGTCAAAAGACTTTCTCCCTGAGGTATGCAACAGAACTAATTAGGACAAAGCGCTGTTTAGTTCAATCCAAAGTAGATTGAAGGACATCTAAAGCAATTTCCATAGTCTATATCTATACTCATTAAAATGAGGTAGTGGTGGTGGCCATGAATTTGCCACCCCACCAACTCCCATTGTAAATTTTGCAAATTACTCCTTGAACTTCTTAATATTAAGAAACAACCAAATGTTAATGGGTACCGACATATAAAATCAAATCAAGGTGAATATTCCCCATAGAAAAAAGATGTATAACACATTTTAAGGAAAATATATTTTTATTTATTTTAGGAAATATTATAAAAGAATTTCTTTTATATGTCGCAACGCACAGGCATTTAGCTAGTATTTAAGAAAGAAATGCAACTGACCTCAACTCTACATTGTTTGAAATGGTATCTCCTGCTGCAGGTACAAACCTTGTCAAAAGTTCATCACAAGAATCTTGTCGCTTTGGTAGGGTATTGCCAAAACAAGAAGTGCCTTGCACTTGTTTATGATTTCATGCCTAGAGGAAATCTTCAACAGCTTTTAAGAGGAGGTTTTACCCTTTTCCTCTTTACATTTTTTTAAATTTCTATCTGTAAAAGCATAACTGACTTAAGTAGTTAATAATACAGGTTGGAATTCCATGCTGTTATGATCACTGACTCCTATTTTATTTTTTTTTTACAGTATCCAGCTGTACATCTGACACAACAAACTGAATCATTCAACCTAAAATCAGTTCAAACAGAAAAGAAATTGGCTAATCCAAGGTTTAGATTGGGGAACAACTCATAGGCATCAACAGTTTTCACTAATTATTGGGAACAGTGTACTTTAAAAATTCTCATTAGTAAAAATATAGTAAACATGTCTAGCTCATAACCCTTTAATTAGGAATAACAAGCTAAAGGTGATTCGGCACTAGGGAGAAGAGAGAAACTCTGGGATAAAACTAGTTAGCGTTTGATGTCCATTGTCGGAGTGTCAACTTGAACCTCATGTCATATGCAACCGGTTAATCACTGCTAATTCTTGAACCTGTATGGTCGTAAATATAAAGAATAAATAAACAAGATTTTTCTATCGTAGCATGTAAGAGGACAGATCTATTATATTATTAAAACAAATTTGAAAGGAAGTACCACAGTAGCTATGGAGGCTAGAAATTCCCACATTAATCGGAGAAAAAAAAAAGAAAAAGAGAGTCCACATAGGAATACAATTTAGAAATAACTGAAATTAGAAAATAAACATAATCAATATTGGAAAAAGAGTGCATATAAGAACCCAATACGAGATTAATTAAAATTCGTACTAAAAAATAAAATAAATTCTGAAATTAGAAAAAGAAAAAAGAAGTTCAAGTAGGAATACAATTTTGAAATAAAAGAAGAAATATCGAAACAACAATTAATCCATCTAGAATACAACATGAGTTAAATTAAAATTCAGAATAAAAAATAAAATAAATTCCAAAATTAGAACAAGAGAGTTCAAGTAGAAATACAATTTAAAAATAACCGAAATTCGGAATTAAAAATAAGGAATATTGGAATAACAGTCCATATAAAATCCAATAGGAGATTAATTAAAATTTAGAATAAAAACTAAAATAAATTCAGACCATATAAAAAGGAAAAAAAAGAGAGTTTCAGAAGAAATACAATTTAAAAATAAATAAAATTCGGAATTAAAATAAGAAATATTGGAAAAAGAGAACCCAATACAATATTAATTAAAATTTAAAATAAAAGAATAATTACTAAAATTATAAAAATAAAAAAGAGAGTTCAAGTAGGTATACAATTTTGAAATAACTAAATTTCTAAATAAAAATGATTATTGGAAGACAGTACAGATAGAATACAATACAATGCTAACTAAAATTCGGAATAAAAAATAGAATAAATTACGAAAATTAGAATAATCAAAATAAGAGTTCAAGTTTGAATAAAATTTATAAATAGCAAAAAAATTTATGAAAAATATTGAACTTTGAAAGAACAGTGTCCATCACTCCATCTAGAACACAATTGTAGCAAATGGCAATAAAGAGGGAAGGAGCAACAAGCCCGTAAGAAATATGATGGTGGTGGTTGATGGGACATCTAAAACTATAAACGAAACCCCAAAGATGGTTAGATTCGATTTTAGAATCCCAATAGCGATTAAGAGGAGGGACAACGGGAAGGCTATTGAGCAGCATAGTCAGGGCAGTGGGCGTGAATTCTAAAAAGTAAAAAAATGAACCCCAACAATATTATTTTTTATTTTTAAAATCCCAATGACAATGAAAGGGGAGGCAGCGGGTGGGCCGTAGAGAGTACATTGGTGGCGTTTGACGAGAGTTCTAAAAATTATAAAAACGAAACCCGAGGAGACAATAAATTTTAGAAACTAAAAAGTCCAATTTTAAAAGGTTTTAAGGATGATGAATTGAATCCGTGTAGATCGGGCAAGCAAATAAAATGGGTGACAAAGAAGTAAAGGTAGCAACAGGTGTGACTTTTAAAAATATAAAAGTAGAAACCCGAGGATGATAAGGTTCGATCTTTGATAGTCCTAAGACAACGAGATGGCTATTTAACAAATTTTAAGTAGAATCATGTGTAAAAATAGACATTTTTGCGGGTGCTAGAGGACCACCCACCTAGTTTTGATATTTCGACAAAATTATGCACGGCAGGCATGTGAGTATAGAATGTAAAGGTATGGTTAACACAATTATAGGTACCAACCAATACTATATATGGACAATGGACTAATAAAAAGGGCAAATGTAATCATTGCATTCAAAAAGCTACATTTTCTCCAAGTTATAGTTATCAGAAATTCTAAACATTATTCAAAGGTACTTAGCTCAATGCCAGTGAGGAATAAAACAAGAACAAGAGTTACATACATATTCAAATGTACATTTGTAGATGATCAATTTTCCCTCAGTAGATTGGTATTCTTGTTAATTGAAATTTATAAAATGTGCTCTATCAAGGAGAAGACAAGCTAACGCTGTTTTAAAATTCAGTGTCTGCTTATAATTATATAGCATAAAAATATTGAATTGCAGTTTTAGTACACCAACTGTTCAATGATTCTTTTTCAATATATACTCGTCCGTTCATAATTTCATTTTTTTCCAAATGAAATAAAGTGGTATTTGCACTACCATGCACATATCAAATGGATTTCTATAATGTCATTAATGTAGCACACTTTGATGCAGGATATGACAGTTTGAATTGGGAAGAGCGACTTCACATTGCACTTGACGCTGCACAAGGTCTATATTTTGAAATACACATGAACTTTCTTTTATAGTGCATATGTTTGTGTGTGTATTGTGTTTAAACCATGAGCTTCAACAAACTGTAGGTCTGGAATACCTTCATGAATCATGCACCCCATCAATAGTTCACAGAGATGTGAAGACACCCAACATCCTTCTGGACAAGAATCTGGTGGCCAAGATATCTGATTTTGGGCTTTCACGGGCTTTTAATGCTGCTCACACGCATATATCTACTGTTGCTGCTGGCACTCTTGGTTACCTTGACCCTGAGTACCATGCCACTTACCAGCTTACTGTTAAGACAGACGTTTACAGTTTCGGAATCGTCCTCTTGGAGATTGTGACTGGTCAACCCCCGGTATTCATGGACCCTCAAACCGTCCACCTGCCAAATTGGGTGCGACAAAAGATTGCTAATGGGAGCGTTCACGATGTTGTGGACAAGAAGCTGTTGGATCAGTATGATGCCACGCACCTGCAGACTGTGATAGACCTCGCCATGAACTGTCTTGAAAACGCATCGATTGACAGGCCAAGCATGACCGAGGTTGTTTCCGTGCTTAAGGTGTGCTTGCCGATTTCAAGCGAGAGACAATCGGCAACTTTAACCCCTCGAAAGAAGAACGTCATGGATGCAGAGATTCCAAGACAGTTCCAGTTGATGATTTCTGGAGCTTCAACAACAAGCTACGAGGGCAGCTCCTTTCAGTCTGGATATACCGGTGGGGTATCAGAAATAAGCCACATTTCTGGGCGGTGAAAGGAAATTGCTATTTGTTACATATGCTGGGAGATGGTTTGATCATTTGCTTGCTCCATGTCGTTGTGACTTGAAAGTGGATGTGTGTATATTGGATTTAAACATTTTCGTGAAGCCGTTTGGGGACTTGAGAGTGGATGTGTGTAGATTGGATTTAAACATTTTTGTGAAGCTATTTGGGACACTACACTAGACCAATATAAGTCCAGGAGTGGCGCCTTCAGTAGCAAAGTACTCTGAAGAGTAACTTGTATGTCTCGTTTTCTTTTCCAAATAAAAAGGGGAAACACTCGTGCGTTTCTATATAAATCCCCTATACTTTCACAATAGAAGACACAGTCAAATTAAGTTTGCTGCTAAAAATCAAGTCTGTATTTCATTAACATATGCCATTACCCTGTATTTTGTCATGAAAAATATTTAAGGACTGCTTCTTGTTCCCAAATCAAATCCTTCGCGGCTTCGCCCCTCCAGTTGGATAATTGGTCGCTTGGCTACTCTATCTATCCACAAACAAACTAGACTCGACCAAAACAGTACAAACCTCGCACAACAACGGCAATAGAGATCTGAACGAGCGGATGAATGCGGCAAGTGCCCGACGGCACGAGGGTAATTCGCACCTTAGGCCGACGCGCAGGCAGGAGCCGCCGTCCATCCCCGTCCCCGCATCCGCCGCCCGGTGAGGCCCCGTCCCTGCCTCGGCCGCCCGGTGCGGCCCCGCCGCCTCCGCCGGATTTCCCGCAGGCCCCAATCCCCCATTGCCGCCGCGGAAACACACGGCAGCGAAGCACAAGTCGTCTCGCATCAAAAGAGGGGCCGAAACGTAAAATAGTCCAAGAAAGAGGGGCCGAAACGTAAAATAGTCCAAGAAAGAGGGGCCGAAACGTAAAATAGTCCAAGAAAGAGGGCGGCGCGGCACTTTCACCTAGTCCAAGAAAGAGGGGCCGAAACGTAAAATTTGTTAGGTTCTATTTCACCTGGTAGGATGATCACCGGTGCAGCCATGCAGGCGACTATCCTGTTTGACAATCTCACGCCTTGAGAGATTTTTTGTTGAACGTTATATAGGTAGTGTTATTATATCCGGAACTAAACTGACAAAGGAGGAGGACGGTCGTGTATTCGACGCAACAGTATTTCCGACTCTTCCCCTCCCAAAAAAAAATCCTAGCAGCAGCAGCCGCCGGAACGCGTGTCCGCTATGATGACGGCGGCGAGGCCACCTTCTTCGTTCCGTTCTTGGCGATGGGGCGGCTTAGGTGGCTCGTCTGGATCTGGCAAGCAGAGCGCAGGTGGCGGATGCGCCGGGGAGGCGCCCGTAGTCTGCGCCTGTCGGGCGGCGCGGCGGTGAAGTAAGAGGACGAGGGCTAACCGTGCTGGGCTCGACGACGACGGCCATGGACGGCAAGGTCGGAGATCGTCGTGTAGCGGCGGCAGCTGTGGGCAACGCCCGACGATGACGACGATGCCCATAGAGGATATGAAGGGGGCTGTCTTGAGCGGCAATGGATCTCTAGAGAGATAAGCTTCCACAGCTCAATCTAGGTTGTGGTTTGCAGCTACGACGACGGTGTGGTGGCGCTGGTTCTTCCGTGACATAAGCTTCGGCGGTTGTGAGGCTCTACGACAATGACAGTGTAGGGTGGTGGCGAGCTCGCTTGCGTTGCAGGGGTGATGGATGTCGTGTTTTATGGCATCGATGGTGAAGTAGTGGCGTTGACTTTCAGCGAGATAAGTTGCGACAGCTAGGTGAAAGTGGTGCTCTCCAGCAACGACGACATGGCCACGACGGACTCGTTTGCACTCTGGGGGCATAGGTTGTCCGAGCATCATGAGTCTGGTGGTTGGCAAGGAGCCGAGGACAAGACGACTGGAAGGACTAGATCCGTTCCCTTCCTTCGCTTATGGCGAAACGAATGAGTTTTTGTGATGGCTACAATGGCAACAAGAGGGCGTGGCGGCGGAAAGGTTTTGTGATGGCTACAATAGCAACGAGAGGGTGTGATGGCTACAATGCTCTGGTTTTTCCTGTTTTGAAGCTTGGTCTTTTTTTCTTTTCAGCGGGGAATGCTTGAGATCATACGTCCGACAAAAAAGAAAAGATCAGATGAACAAATTATTACTACTAGTAGTACCTCACGTCTCCACACATTCATATGATGATCTTTAAAATGTTTTATCTTTTCAAATATTTATCCAATTTATGATATGATCACATTATTATATTTGTTACAATTAAATCTTTACAACAAGATATCACATCATTGCATTCCGATGAAAGAAAAATATATGTTTCAATCCGTTAAATTTAATGTTTCAGACGCAGTAGTAATATGTTTTAACGTGTGTTTTTGTTATGTTTCATAAAAAATTTTAAATGTTTCAATAACTGAATTTTTTGTTTCACTATGTGCAACTCAATGTTTCACCAATGACCGAAAAAATATGAGACGCTATTGCCCCTAGTCTCTCTCATGCTATTCTATTAGCTTTCTCCCCCACACCATACATGATGCAAGTATTTAGTGATCTTAAAAATCTTTTTTCTTCTAAACTACTTATCCGTTGAACGATTCGATCGCACCGTTGAATTCGTTATAATTAAATTTTTTAATTAAATCGTTATAATTAAAAAAATTCGTTGGAACATATCCATGTGTGGTCTTTTTTTGAAGATTTAATTGCAACGAATTTAATGGTGCAATCGAATCATGATTTGGATAAGTAATTTAAGAGAAAAATTAGTTTAAAGTAGTTTTTGCACGTAAATTGGGCACCGACGTCATGCGGACGTCAGCGCCCGATTTTTCTCCAAACATCTGACGTCCAAGCCGGAGTTGCCTCCCGGGCTAGAGTGCTGCACGCCGGGCGCCCGACGGCAGAGGAAAAATCGGACGCCTCGGGCGCCCGCGCCTCCTGCCACTCCTTTTAAAACGATTTTTCTCTAAAACTAATTATCCAATCTACGATCCGATCACACCGTTGTATTCGTTGCAATTAAATCTTTACAACAAGACCACACATGATTATATTTCGATAAAAAAATATTTTAGCTTTTCTATTGATATTTTTTTGAATATTGCATATGATCTCTTTCGATGTTTCAACTAGTAGTTTTATGATGTTTCATCTAGTCGATGTTTCAACTAGTAGTTTTACGATGTTTCATCTAGTATTTGCGATGTTTCACTATGTACGGATCAAATGTGTTGCAGTGTATTTTGATATTATGGAACGCGCCGTTGCAACAAATCACCCACATATTTTGGAAATCCCCTATTAAGGGAATTTAGTTTATTTTTTGTTCCACCAAAAATGTTTCATCTAGTGTACTCACAATGTTTCACTATGTATAGATCTAATGTTGCAGTGAACTGAAATATTCCATTACAACAAATAACCCACATATTTTGGAAACTCCCTATTAAGGGAATTCGTTTAATTTTTTGTTTCACCAAAAAAATATTTCACCTAGTATACTTATAATGTTTCACTATGTATGGATCAAATATTGCAGTGAACTGAAACATTCTTTCGCTATTTGCTGAAACATTATTTTTATATAAGGTGAAACAACACCCGATTTAAACGAGTGAAACATTTTCGATCTTTTTAGTGAAACAATTCCGATATACCTGGTGGAACATCGTGCAATATTTAAAAATAATTCAATAATAAGCTAAAAAAAATTCGTCAGAATATATCATGTGTGGTCTTGTTTTGAAGATTTAATTGCAACGAATTTAATGGTGCAATCGAATCTTGATTTGGATAAGTAATTTAAGAGAAAAATCAGTTTAAAGTAGTATTTGCACGTAAATTGGACGCTGACGTTATGCTATCATCGACGCCTGATTTTTTCCCAAACATCGGACGTCCGAGCCGAAGTTGCCTCCCTTTTCAGCTGTTTGTTTTTCTTTATCTCAGCTTTGAGTCTAGAGTGTATACCCTCGTATAACATTTGGATTTGCATATCCATATGTGGATATATAGGCCAGATTTCTATTTATTATCTTAAAGAAAATAGTGTTATTATATATATACTCTCAACTCATCGTTTTGCGTGAAACACTTAATATTTATTTTCAGGAGATTCAAACACCACCTTTATGTCTGTATATATGCAGGGTTCACAAACATCGACTGCGGCTACGTAGACGGCGTGAGTTACACGGACAGCATGACAAATTTAACGTATGTAACTGATCATGAATTCGTTGCAGGCGGCATAAACCATGTAGTTGTGCCGAAGCTAATTAGTGGATCTACGGATGAGCAAGAAAAGACCTTGAGAAGCTTCCCTGATGGCCAACGCAACTGTTACACAATACCGTCCACTAGTGGTAAGAAGTATCTCATCAGACACCTTCACTTACGGAAACTACGATGGACTCAGGTCGTCAGAGAACGGTTCTCTGTTTCTTTTTGGACTCCATGTCGGCGTCAACTTCTGGACGACGGTAAACTTGACAAACTGGGATTCATCGAGCACGGTCTGGAAAGAGGTGCTCACGGTTGCTCCGGACAAGTTCATATCTGTCTGCCTGGTAAACTATGGATCGGGAACCCCTTTCGTTTCCGCATTGGAGTTGCGGCAGTTGGATGATCCAATGTACCCATTTATGAATCTTTCTGTGTCACTCAGCAACATCGCTCGAAAAAGATTTGGGGCAGTTGATGACATCACAAGGTGAGTGTGACGATGAATTTTATATATTTGGGGGCATCCCTATATTGTAACCATAGCTCAACTGATGCTATATTTACGTGCTGTGGTGATCCAGATATCCAACTGATGACTTTGATCGCTTCTGGGAGTCAGCCCAACGCTACTCCTTCCCCTGGCTCAACATGTCCACCAACCAAAAAGTGGACAGGCTTCCTGGAACCGACTACTTCCAGGTGCCGACGGCCATCTTCCAGAAGGCCTCCACCATACGCAGCAACTATTCATTGTTCAACATCAGCGTCAAGTTCATCATCAACATCGACATCGACTATAGGAGCCTGGAGCTGCTACCGGTCTTCCATTTTGCTGAGATAGGTGACAACAACCCGAACCGGACATTTGATATCTACAATGATGGAAACCTGCTGTTCAGCAACTACAGACCGCCACCGTTCCAGGTGAATAACATGTACAGTGGTCAGTTCTTACGCAAGAAGGGCGTCAACTTCACCCTGCACAAGGCGCCCAGCTCAGAGCTCCCTCCGCTCATCAACGCGTTCGAGATGTACTCCCTTGTTCGTATGGACAACTTCACCACTTCTTCAGATGATGGTATGATCGGTAGTATATTGCGCGCGCACATTACGCATATGCTGCAGTTCCACACGATCATCGTGCATGGCAGCATCTGGTGATCTGGTCCACGACATAATTCATGAGCTTTGTTGATTACAAAGACTATTAGTAGAGAAATGGACTTTATATCCACAAAAATAACAGATAAAGTTAAATATAAGTTATATAACTTTTACAGTATGAAAGTATTTTGCGATTTCATAAGGCCTTGTTCATTTAATACCTCACCCAAGGAGATTGAGGGGGGTTTGGAGGAGATTATTTCCACCATCACAATAGATGTAGATTAATCTTCCTCAATCCCCTCCAATCCCTTTCTCATAGGGGTTAAACTAACAAGGGCTAATCATGCAACATTCCTTAATTTTGTAATGTAGTCAATTACATGAAAGAAGTCAAGAAGTACTATGGTTCAAAAAGAAACTGGAATGGAGATCCATGCTCCCCAATAGAGTATTCCTGGCAAGGTTTGATGTGCGACTACTTTAATGGAAACCAAAATCCAAGGGTCATCCGGGTGTAAGTCCATAACCAAACTGTCCTGACACGTCATCATGTTTCTGAATCCTTGGAGTAAACAAATGTCACTCTAAATTCATTTTTGTATTTCAATATGCTACTATAGAACATGCCTAGTCACTTGTACTGAAATGCTTTCGTTTGCAGTGATCTGTCTGCCAGCGGATTAAGGGGTGGATTAGCCATATCGTTTATGAAAATGGCATCACTAGAAAACTTGTAAGTGCTACCTAACCACATAGCATTCAAAGATCTAAATGAAATTCTATAGACATTGTTGTGAACCCTGAACACCAAACATATAGGGATTTATCACACAACAACTTGACGGGCGCTATTCCAGACTATCAACTCAACTCACTCAGAGTGCTGTAAGTTTTTCACTAAATATTTAGCTGATGATAAGTATTTTTAGATGAATGGACTATGAGAATTACTGTTTTCAGCGACTTGTCAAATAACCAGCTCAACGGACCAATTCCGGGTTCTATTCTTCAAAGATTTCAGGCTGGTCAGCTTGAATTAAGGTTTGGAAACACTCTTGCATGGTTCGTCACCAACAATTATCAAATTAAATAACTACTCCGAAAGGAATAAGATAAAACCCAGCACAGGTTATCACAGAATAACAGTATATATCAATAAATTCGAGGTTCATAAACAACATGATGCATTACGAAAATCAACTAAGAAAGCTAATTTGCATATGCTAGCCTCTAGTGACTATAAATGTTTTAGTGTAGATGTGCCTTTTAACATAACATGAACAAAATAAAATTATTAGCGAATGTGGTTTAAAAACCATGTAATAGTTGGTTTGTTTTTTGAAGTGAAAGTTGTACAGAAATACTATTTAAACTCAGGCCGAGTTTAGTTCCAAACTTTTTCTTCAAACTTCCAACTTTTCCATCACATCAAAACTTTCCTACACACATAAACTTCCAACTTTTCCATCACATCGTTCCAATTTCAACCAAACTTCCAATTTTGGCGTGAACTAAACACACCATCAGAAGGTTGGCCATGTTGGAAAATATCATAGTTTGAAAAGGCTAGCATAGCTAAGTTTCTTTCTTCAGCTGATTCTACTTGATCCAATTTGTTTAATAATTGATTAGCTGTGCACAGACTACAAGGCAACCCCATATGTTCAGAAGTCAAAGATAGGTACTGCACGTATAAGAAGAACACACATATCTTGCTCATCACAGTGATAGTTCCTGTGGTATTCCTCCTACTTTCAGTAGTGCTATGTATCCTCTGGAAGTTGTGTTGGAAAGGTAAAACAAAACGTTAAATCTCTGAAGCCATTTCGAATCAATACAACATGAGATTGTTTGTTTGGTGTGCATTAGTAATATCTGTACTTTCACGTAAAACACAAGTTGGGTCTTTGCAGGAAAATCAGAAGAACAAGAAGATTATAGCATGTATGAAGAGGAAACACCCCTGCATATTGACATCAGACGGTTCTCCTATGCAGAGCTAAAGCTAATAACTAAGAATTTCCAATCAATCATTGGGAAAGGAGGTTTTGGTACTGTTTATCATGGCATATTGGACAATGGGGAGGAAGTGGCAGTCAAGGTGCTTCTGGAGACTTCTATAGCACTATCAAAGGACTTTCTCGCTGAGGTGAACTATCAAACTACTTAAGTCCAATGAATCCACCCATGAATGTAAAGAGTAAAGACAGTATTGGCTCTTGAATAAAAATCAACCTGCTAGATGCTAAGGATATCTAGGAGTCATAGTTCCATGCATTATATTGATGCATTATTCTTACTGCTTCGATTGAAAGCCTGTTGCTAAGGTATCTGCTGTTGTTTCAGGTGCAAACCTTGTCAAAAGTTCATCACAAAAATCTAGTAGCTTTTCTGGGATATTGCAAAAACATGAAATGCCTTGCCCTTGTTTATGATTTCATGCCTAGGGGAAATCTACAAGAAGTTTTAAGAGGAGGTTTGTATTCACTACAACAAACTATTGTTGTTAACTAAAACTGACCAAATTGTAAAAGATAATACTTATATTATATTGCCATACATGTTGTATGCCCAATGGTACTTATTAGTGTTTGTTTGTTGCACTTTGAAACAGGGCAAGACTACAGTTTGAGCTGGGAAGAGCGACTTCACATTGCACTTGATGCCGCACATGGTCCACCTCAATCTTATACATCTTTTAGAAACTAAACAGCAAAGATGCTGACAAACATATGAATCTTGATGGACTGCAGGACTGGAGTATCTACATGAATCATGCACACCGGCAATAGTTCACAGAGATGTGAAAACTGCAAATATCCTTCTCGATGAGAATCTTGGGGCCATGATATCTGACTTTGGCCTTTCACGATCTTTCACTGCCACACACACACACATATCAACTGTTGCTGCCGGTACTCTTGGATATCTTGACCCTGAGTGAGTTATCTTAATTGATCCACACTAATTCAAGACACTATTCATGGGAAGTTGGTTTAATTCAAGCAAATAATGTAGATTAAGATAGGCCGCCTATGACATTTTTCTTACATCTCAGGTACCATGCTACTTTCCAACTCACTGTGAAAGCAGATGTCGACAGCTTCGGCATTGTCCTCTTGGAGATCATTACTGGCCAACCTTCAGTCTTAGTGGACTCAGAACCAGTGCACCTACCAAACTGGGTGCGCCAAAAGATTGCTGAAGGGAGCATTCATGATGCTGTAGACAGTAGACTAAGGCATCAGTATGATGCCACTTCCGTTCAGAGTGTCATAGATCTTGCCATGAGCTGTGTGGAAAACACATCCACTGATAGGCCGAGCATGACCGACATTGTTATCAAGCTCAAAGAATGCCTACCGGCAGGTACAGGTGAAATGCAGCTGGTGTCTAGGTCCTATAAACAGAAGGAAGCCATGGACGCTGACATAGTGAGGCAATTCCAGCTGCCGATTTCTGGAGTTTCAATAGAAAGCATTGAGGGCAACTCAAGTGGGACCACAGAATTAAGATATCCTTCGGGAAGGTGAGATGAAATGATTGATAAGTTACTGTTGCATATGCTTGGAGAAGGTTTGATGATTTGGATAATAATGGGATTGCTTTTGGGCAGTTGGCATGCATATGTTGACTTCCTTTGTCATTTGTTTTTCTAATTTACTAGCTCAACCTTGGAATAAGACGGTGTCCTGAATTGGCAGTATACTCCTAAGTTGTAATAAGTTCCAAACAATCCTAAAACGATGTTGTGTCTTCTGGTTCTCTCTAATTTTTCTGCAAAGTGTGTGGAATTAAATATTTGTTGTTCTGTTATGCGATTTCCATTCTATTACGAAATTCAAGTTATCATCACAAAGCAATATTGAATGGAAAACCATGTGGCAATAATAACAAGGAAAACAAACAGGATGAAGATGGCTGTGCTACACAAAGAGATAAGTAACCAGTGCAGTGGAAGGATGGTTAAGAAGGCATACCTAGCCTACCCCTTCTGTCGTCGTCCCAGCAGCAGTCAAGCAGCTGCCCCGCCGGCCATTGCTCCGTTTCTCCGTCGAGACTCCACCGCCAGCCGCGGCGCTTCCACCGCCCCTGGCCTGGAATATCCCCACCTCAGGGCTCGGGCTGTAGGAGACTCGGGGAGCTAGCTGAAGGAGCAAACGAATCGGCCGTCGTGCAGGCCGCCGCCGCCGCATGTTCCCGTCCCCGCCTCCGCCTCGGCCACCCGTTGCGGCCGCCGCCACACGCCGCCGGCTCCCCTCCCCTCCTCCCCGAGGCCCCCGGGTCGGTGCGGCCTCTGCCACAGCGCCACGCCATGGGCCGGGCCTTCGCCGATTCAGCTGCCCACGAGTGACTCCGTAGGCCCATGACGCGATTACATGGGCCGATACTGCGAAATCACTCAGCCCAATATCCAAAGGCAGTTGGCCCGGCAGAGAGGAGAGGAGCGCAGCGATCAGTGTTGTGGGCCCAATTTCCTTTTACCTTGGGCTTTCCGGTCTTTTCCTTTCCCCTGTGGAGCTCGTTCAAAACAGCCAAAAAGTAGTAATTTACTGAACTAGACATCTCTTTTCTTTCCAACTTCAAGTTTTCAGAAGAAAAAAAAAAGAAAAATTGTAAAATTACAAGAGCGGTGTGTAGTAGAAGCACCGGTTTGGCACAAATCCGGTTTCAGTCGAGCTGGAGAGTGAAGAGCACCAGGAATTGACAATTTGACAGTAGAGTTTCTTTTTACGGGCATTGATTAGTTTTGTTGGATAATGGAAAAGTACATACAATATGAAGTTGACTTTTGCTTAACAAAATGTTTACCATGAACAGTAGCGGGATAATTTGACTGATGTCATGTCAAACTAGCAAAATCAACATCAGTGACACAACAGCAGCAAGTAGAGGACTTCACAGAAGTTTAACTATTCCGAGTTTTCATCGATGCGTCACCGGAAAGGCATAGTCGCATAGACATATGCACAAGTGTGTATACTTAATAATTACTAACCAACATATGCACAATTATGTATACTTAATGATCAGTAACCAACATATGCACAAGTGTGTACAAATGATTACTACAAAGCCAAGTCAAGAAAAGGAATCAGTTCATTGTATGATGCATTTCCTGGAGCACAAAAGGCGCCATCCGAAATACCCTCATCTACAACAAAAATCGAAAGTGCTACTTTTATCAGAGTATTTTTGAAACTTGCCAGACTAAGATCAAGGCTATTGTCTACTGTTGCTTGATGAGTACAGAAGCGCGATGGCTCTTGGCCTTCCAAATATTTTTAGCCACCTCGATGATTCAGGTTCATGCCCCGACTCCACCTGGTAAGTTTGCGGCACAGCTTCAGCGATCCCTTTTTTGATCTTTGTTTCTTTGGTTGAATTCTTTCTTCATGACAATAGAAAAACTACACATGGTGTATAGATGGTTTTATAACTAGTTCTTCCCCGTGGATGCCATGGTAAATTCATGCTTCAAACACCTTTTTCGTTCGGAGAGCGTGGGTTGTAGATTGTTCAGATGCACCAACAGTCCAGCACCATACAATAATAATTTCCATGAAGAATGGGACTTTGATCTTCACTTTCATCTCAACTCATGTTATAAGTTCCCTAGAAGAAGAAAAAACTCATGGTTAAGTTGTTTCCTCACCCATAAATCAAGTCGTCGGATTCAGATCATCGGATGGATGAATTGGTCCTCTCACAAGCATTTCTGTCTGTATATGCAGGGTTCACAAACATTGACTGTGGCTTCGTAGACGGCGAGAGTTACACGGACAGCACAACAAATTCAACATACGTACCTGATCATGAATTCGTTGAAGGCGGCACACCATGTAGTTGTGCCAAAGCTAATTAGTGGATCCACCGATGAGCAAGAGAAAACCTTGAGAAGCTTCCCTGATGGCCAACGCAACTGTTACACAATACCGTCCACTAGTGGTAAGAAGTATCTCATCAGAGCCACCTTCACTTACGGAAACTACGATGGACTCAGGTCGTCAGAGAATGGTTCCTTATTTCTGTTTGGACTCCACGTCGGCGTCAACTTCTGGACAACGGTGAATTTGACAAAACAGAACTCATCAGACACTATCTGGAAAGAGGTGCTCACGGTTGCTCCTGACGAGTTCATATCTGTTTGCCTGGTAAACTTTGGATCGGGAACCCCTTTCATTTCTGCATTGGAGTTGCAGCAATTGGATGATCCAATGTACCCATTCCTGAATCTTTCTGTGTCTGTAAGCTACTTTACTCGACAAAGATTTGGGGCAGTCGATGATTTCATCACAAGGTGAGATGAAGATTCTCTTTTTTTTTTGGTTTCTTTTATTATACCATATTGCAACCGTAGGTGCCCTGTATCAATTGCTTCTCCATTTATGTTGCCGTGGTGATCCAGATATCCAACTGATCTCTTTGATCGTTTCTGCGAGGCAGCCCAACGCTACTCCCCCCCTGGCTCAACCTGACCACCAACCAAACAGTGAACAAGCTCCCAGGAAATGACAGCTTCCAGGTGCCAACACTCATCCTCCAGAAGGCATCCACCATCAACAGCAGTTTCTCATGGCTCAACATCAGCGTGAGGGCCGGTGATAACCTGAATGGCCAGAGCCTGGAACTTCTCCCGATCTTCCACTTTGCTGAGATAGAAAAGAACAGCCCAAACTGGACGTTCCAAATCTACAGTGATGGCGACCAGCTGCACCAGGCCTTCTCACCATCCTACTTGCAGGTGGACAGCATGTACCCGAGGGACCGGTACCTACATGAGTCAGGTACAACTTTCACCCTGCGCAAGACAAACAGCTCGGAGCTCCCACCGCTCATCAACGCCTTTGAGGTCTACTCACTTGTTCGGATGGAAAACCTCACCACTGACACCATCGATGGTAAACCTGCGTTATGGTTTTCAGTTCTTGCTTAGCACTACAATTAAAATAGAGTATTTGTATTCCACTATAGCATCATTTATGACATTATGCTATTAGTAGTATTCAGGTGTGTACAGATGGGCCATATATTCATAGTCTGTGTCCTAAAAAATGGAATATGTGGAAATGAAAAATTCAGGTTTTATTCTTCACCCTTGTTTTTTTTTTCCACATGATCTCCAACAACACCCCCCCTCCCCCCAAAAAAAAACATAAATAAATAAATAAATAAAATAAATCAATGAAATCAGCAATTGGGCGTGCTTGTGCAGCAACCTGCTGGCCCAATTTAATTCCATAGAGCTATTCGTAGCATATTGCACAGCCCTGTTCCTGCCCCCATACCCCTTTGGACCGAACTTGAGTATTGAATTTCGGCCCAACGCAAGCTGGGACTTTCAGCTAGTACATGCTCACCCAAAATAGGTGGGATTGTGGGGATTAGGAGGAAGATGCTCTCCTCTCACTCTCAGTAACATATTGACATGTGGAACCTGGCAAGAAAGAGCCTTTTTATGATTGATCTGTGATACAATGACATGTTCTGTCATCGTCACACAAAAGAACCATTGACACATGCAAAAAATCGAACAGTCAGTCCGGATTTGAAAGTTAAGTTTTTCCCTGAAACAGTTAGGATTGGAAAATTATTTTTTCCCTTAAAAAAAAATCTTCACTATGGAGTACTGATGTGCGCCTATTCTCCATCTATTCTGTTTGTTGTTATGCAGTCAGTTCCATCAAACAAGTAAAGACGCAGTACAATGTGCAACGAAGAAGTTGGAATGGAGATCCATGTTCTCCAAAAGAGTATACCTGGGAAGGTGTGAAATGCAACTACTATGATGGCAAACAGAATCCCAGGATCATCCTAGTGTAAGAATATCAGTAAGCAAAGTCTTGTAATTCATGTTTCCAAATGCAGCAGTTCAACACCATTGAAATTTGGATAGCTTGTATTGGATAACCTGCAGTTCAAAAATGTTAAAGAAGACAAATAGCGATTTAACCTAATTGCTGGAGACAGCATCCAAAAAGTTATTCTCCATTCGTTTGGATTTTTAATGAAGAAGGCACATGCATGTACAATTTAAAACATGAAGTGACATTTGCAGTCTTGAAAATATAAAAGTTTTTTTTTTACTAACAGGAACTGAGATGATTTTGCAGGAATTTATCTGCAAGCAGACTGAGTGGTTGGATAAATCCATCGTTCAGAAACATGTCGCTGGAAATATTGTAAGTGCAATTCAAATTTTAAAATCACAAACAAACTTAATTTGCAAAACATGGTGAAATTGCTATTTATACAAAAATACAGGGATCTATCACACAACAACTTGTCAGGCACTATTCCATATAATCAAGTAAACTCACTGAAATCTCTGTAAGTATGTGCTTATTAGAAGTTTAGAACAATGCTAAACCTGAGCCTATAGATCAATTATTTCAAAATTTGTGTTCTCATCTGTAGAAATCTATCATATAATCAGCTCAGTGGATCGATCCCTGACTATCTTTTCGAAAGATATAAAGCTGGTTTGCTTGAACTAAGGTTTGGTTGCTGTTCTCACATTGTGTTAACTACTATATTTGGCAGATTTCACTTTATCTTATAAATTGATTATTTCTGTCATTAGATTAGAAGGCAATCCCATGTGCTCAAATATAAGTGAAAGCTACTGTGCCACGCAAGCAGATAAGGCGAAGAAGAATAAAGCGACATTGCTCATTGCAGTGATAGTTCCTGTTGTAGCTATTATACTTGTGTTAATTCTATGGATGCTCTGCTGTAAAGGTGAAACAAAACAGTGAGCTAAATCCAGATGATTGTGTGTATACTGTAGAGAAAAGCAGATTGAATCTTTTGCAACTTTGCAGGAAAATCAAAAGAACATGATGATTATGATATGTATGAAGAGGAAACTTCCCTGCATACCGACACCAGATGATTCACATATACAGAGTTGAGGACTATAACGAACAACTTCCAGTCTATCATTGGAAAAGGAGGATTTGGTACAGTTTATCATGGCATATTGGGGAACGTAGAGGAAGTCGCAGTCAAGGTGCTTCGGGAGACATCTAGAGCCCTATCAAAGGACTTCCTCCCTGAGGTGAACTACCAAACTACTTAAGTCAGAACACTCCCCCCAGAATGTAAAGATGTTATTTGTGGTCTTGAATAAAAATCAAGCTACTAGATGCTAGTTATATCTAGAAGTCATAGTTCCACACATTATTTGGATGTACACTATTTTTATTGCTTCCAATGAAAGCCTGTTTGTATGACATCTGCTGCTGTTTCAGGTGCAAACATTGTCAAAAGTTCATCACAAGAATCTCGTCACATTTTTAGGATATTGCCAAAACAAGAAATGCCTTGCCCTTGTGTACGATTTCATGTCTAGAGGAAACTTACAAGAAGTTTTAAGAAGAGGTTTGCATTCAGTACACTAAAATTAATGTTGTTCACCCTAAATGACTCAAAATTCTAAAGATAGTGCATATACTATATTACCTGTATATGTAGCATGCCCAATGGTACTTATGAGTGTCAATTTGTTGCACTTTGAAACAGGACAAGACTACAGTTTGAGCTGGGAAGAGCGACTTCACATTGCACTTGATGCAGCACAAGGTCCACTTCAATCTTGTACCCTCTTTTAGAAACTAAACAGCATAGAAGTTGACAAGCGTATGAATCTTGATGGACTGCAGGACTGGAGTATCTACATGAATCGTGCACCCCAGCAATAGTTCACAGAGATGTAAAAACTGCAAACATCCTTCTCGATGAGAATCTTGTGGCCATGATATCTGACTTTGGTCTTTCACGATCTTACACTCCCTCACACACACACATATCAACTATTGCCGCCGGTACTGTTGGCTACCTTGGCCCAGAGTGAGTTATCCTTAACTGACTGATATTAGATCAATACGCTTCTTCTCTGGTTCAAGTCAAGTGAGTAATGCAGATTAAAAAGAAGCTGACTTTAATACTGCTCTTACATTTCAGGTACCATGCTACTTTCCAACTCACTGTGAAAGCAGATGTCTACAGCTTTGGCATTGTCCTTCTGGAGATCATTACCGGCCAACCTTCGGTATTAGTGGACCCAGAACCAGTGCATCTACCAAACTGGGTATGCCAAAAGATTGCTAGAGGAAGCATTCATGATGCTGTGGACAGTAGACTGATGCATCAGTATGATGCCACTTCTGTACAGAGTGTCATAGACCTTGCCATGAACTGTGTGGGAAATGTGTCCATTGATAGGCCAAGCATGACCGACATTGTTATCAAGCTCAAAGAGTGCTTACTGGCAGGTACAGGTGAAAAGCAACTGGTGTCTGGATCCTATAAACAGAAGGGCGCCATGGACGCTGACATTGCAACGCAGTTCCAGCTGCTGATTTCTGGAGTGCCAACAGTAAGTAACGAGTGTATATCAAGTGGGATCACAGAATTAAGTTATTATTCAGGAAGGTGAGAGGAAATGCTTGATACGTTATTGTTGCATCTGCTTGGGCTTGGACAGAAAATGATGATCTGCATATAAGTGGCATCACTTTGGGGCAGTTTTCATGCATATATCGACTTCCTTAATTCCTTCGCCATTTTTTTTCTTGTTTTACTAGGTCAACCGTGGAACAAGTTGGTGCCTGAATGGCTGAATTGGCACTCTACTCCTCCTAAGTTGTAATAAGTTCCAAACCATCTAAAACGATGTCGTCTTTCGGTTTCCTCTAATTTATCTGAATTAAAATCTTGTTCTTCTCTATTGCTAGTTCCATTCCACCACGAAATTCGAGGGATAAAAAAACAATGCGCTAATATAGTGAAATGAGCAACCATGACGCCATAACCAAGAAAAAAAGAACAGGATGAAGATGGGCTGTGCTACTGCTACACATAGAGATGAGATGAGTGACCAGTGCAATGCAACGGAAAGATGGTAGAAGCCTAGAAGGTACATACCTACTTACCTAGCCTACCTCTTTCGTTCGTCGCCCCCCGCAGCCGCCACCGGCCATCCGACCAACCATGATCCGCGGCGATGCCTCGGAGCCCACACTCCAGGCTCTCGAGCGCCCGCCGCCCGGCTGTGGTAGGGCTCGGGGAGCTAGCGGCGAAGCAAGCGGATCCCCGAACGAAAGGCAGCGCCGCGGCATCCACTGGGTTTGTGGAGTGGTCGCCGGCGAAGCGGCTTCCTCCGCCGTCCGCACGGGAGGGAGGTTGGGGGCCTGGGAGAGTGAGAACAAGGGCGACCGGGTGATGCATGGGCCCATGCAGCGAGTGGTACGGGCTGGCATGGCCGCACGGGCACTCGGCCCAACACCTAGGCCCTGTTTAGTTACCAAAAAGTTTTTCCCGAAAACATCCCATCGAATATTTGGACACATGCATGAAACATTAAATATAGATTAAAAGAAAAACTAATTGTACAGTTAGGGGGAAAATCGCGAGACGAACCTTTTGAGCATAATTAGTCCATGATTAGCCATAAGTGCTACAGTAACCCACATGTGCTAATGACGGATTAATTAGGCTCAAAAGATTCATCTCACGATTTCCAGGCGAGTTATGAAATTAGTTTTTTCATTCGTGTCCGAAAACCCCTTCCGACATCCGGTCAAACGTCCGATGTGACACCCAAAAATTTTTATTTCGCGAACTAAACAGGCCTTTAATCTACCGTCTAGATTCGTTGTACTATGATATAATAATCACATTTTAGTAAAAAGATGGGTTTTTTTTCTCAACGGATGGAGTATAGGAATATTAACAAGAAAATGAACAATATGTCACACTATACGTTTCAATGAATTATGCATGGGATACAATATCACTCAATATATTATCTTCCCAATGAAATACCACTTTGGAGAGTTTTAACCATTTTATAACCAAAATGCTCCTGGACATGGATAAACAGAGGGAGAGGGGAGCGCCGAGCGAGCGACGCTGGAGGCCTCGTCGGGAGGCGGCAATGGCGGGGACAACGGGGGAAGGAGGATAGAGCAGAGAGTTTGTGGGTGGGGCGGCGGAAGGGGAGATAGGGGGAGGAGAGGACAGGGCTGCGAGCGGGCAAGCAAGTGGCGACAGGGACGACATGACGAAGGGAGGAGGAGGCGATGACGAGGATGAGACCGCTGCCGCCGCCGTCTCACGGCTAGGCCTCCAGCGCCGCCTGCCCAACGCTCCATAGCCAAAGACAGTTTTGGTATTGTCCTTCTGGAGATCATTACCGGCCAACCTTCAGTGTTAGTGGACCCAGAACCAGTGCACCTACCAAACTGGGTGCGCCAAAAGATTGCTGAAGGGAGCATTCATGATGCTGTAGACAGTAGACTAAGGCATCAATATGATGCCACTACAGAGTGTCATAGACCTTGCCATGAGCTGTGTGGAAAACACATTGATTGATAGGCCGAGCATGACCGACATTGTTATCAAGCTCAAAGAATGCCTACCGGCAGGTACAGGTGAAAAGCAACTGGTGTCTAGGTCCTATAAACAGAAGGACACCATGAACTCTGACATGGCGAGGAAATTCCAGCTGCTAATTTCTGGAGTTTCAATAGAAAGCAATGAGGGTACCTCAAATGGGACCACAGAATTAAGCTATCCTTTCGGAAGGTGAGTGCAAATGCTTGATAAATCATAAGTTATTGCTGGATATGCTTGGAGAAGGTTTGATGATTTGCATAATAATGGCATCGCTTTTGGGCAGTTTGGCATGCTTATGTCGATTTCCTTTGCCATTTGTTTTTCTCGTGGCTCAACCTTGGAACAAGTTGGTGTCCCTATACTCCTAAGTTGTAATAAGTTCCAAACAATCCTAAAAACAATGTTGCGTCTTTCGGTTTTCTCTAAATTTCGTAGAATTAAAATCTTGCTCTTCTGTCATGCTAGTTCCATTCCACCACGAAATTCAAGGGATACCAAAAAAAAAATTGCGCTACTATAGTAAAAGTAAATGGGCAACCATGACACAATAATAACCAAGAAAAAAAAACCAGGATGAAGATGGCTGTGCCTGTGCTACACATAGAGAGGAGATGATTAACCACTGCAATGGAAAGATGGTAAGAAGGTACTACAATAACTAGCCTACCCCTTTCGGCCGTCGGCGCCGCAGCAGCCAGGCAGTAACCAACCATGATCCGCGCGCGGCGATGCCTCCTCGCTCGGGCGCCCGGCCGTAGTAGGGCTCGGGGAGCTAGCGGCGAAGCAAGCGGATCGCCGATCGAAACAGGGCAGCGCCGCGGCATCCATGGCTGGTGGGAGATTGGGGGGATTCTGGGAAGAGAGTGGCTGGGCGGCGTCGCGCACACGGCCCACAAGCCACGGCCCAACGCCTGATCTACCGCCTGTAAGGAAAAAGTACAACGAAGGTCCCTCAACTTGGCAACGGATACAAAAACGTCCTTGAACACAAAACCAAACCAGATATGCGTATCTTAACTATATAAAACCGGTTAGCAGGGGTCCTTCGGCGGTTTTGATTCTAGTTTTGGTCTACGGCTGAGTCAGCGTGGAGACCCACATAGCCCCACGTATCAGCTGGCCACGTCATCACCCTCTCCCTGTCTCCTCTCTCTCTCTCACTCTACTGTTATCTTCTGGCAAGCCGGCCGGAGGCGACGGCGCAGGGCGGCCCAAGGGGCACCTCTTCAACCGGGCACCGTCGCCGCTGGGGAAGGAGCCGTCGCCGCACCAGAATGGTGGCCAGAGCAGGCGAAGCGGCGACGGTGGCGGGCAAGCACGGTTGCGGAGAGGCGGCGTCGGCGGGCGAGAGCGATGCGGCGTCGGCGGGCTGGAACGGTGCGACGTCGGCAGACGAGAGCGGTGGCGGCGGAGGGAGCGTGCCTGCTCATTGGCGGCGTCATGGGCGCGCAGCTCCCGGATCTCGTCCTCCCACCTCTCCACCCTCTCCTCTCCTTGTGGATCCTGCACACGCCAAATTCACAAACAAACCAGATTGCATCGATTGATTATGCTGCTCGTCATCAAGCAACCAACCAAACCAATTATTTTATTAGCGGGTGTGTGTGTCCATGGCCATGGCTATGGATGGTGGTCTTACGAGCAGAGGCGGTCCTCGAAGTCGGCGGCGAGGTTCTTGAACAGCGCATGCCCCGCCTCCAGCATCTCCGACACCTGCATTGGCATTGCAATCTCATCGATCGATGAAAAATTCAGAATGACAAATAGCGAAATTAATGAATGGAGAGAGGTGGACCTAGCGAGTGAAGGCGTCGATGGCGAGGAGGATGCGCTGCACGTGCTCCTCCGTCCGCCGACGCCGCCACCACCTCCTCCTCCTCGCCGACGGCCATGTCGTCCTCCGTCTCCGTCATGGGCCCGGTGGTGATGTTGACGGCGACCCCGGAGGAGGCCGCCACTCCCCCTCCCGCGCTCCCCCGGCTCACCATCTCCTCCTCTCCCTGTCCTCCGTTGCTCTGCACGCATCCATCCATTCATCCCAAAACTCAGATCAGATTGAACCATCAAATTTTCGACCCAAATCAAAAATCAAATGCGCCTCAACAACTGAACTGATTGAGACAGTAGATGAAATGGAACAAGTCGATCAGAACGGAATCGCGTGGCCTTGGTTCCATCAAAGCAACGAACGCAGCTGCCTGGACTCGCGGGCCACGACCGCCGCCGCCTCTGCCCCATCGATTCCCGGGTGCGCTCGCCGCCAACACCTCACCCGCCGCCAACCACGACCGCGCGGCCAGCCCAGCCCCGCGTGAGCGCCGCATCCACGACCACCTGCCGCTGGTCTCCCGCCGGTCCGCCGCCTGCGCCACCCCTTCCCCATGCCGGAGAGTGAGATCGGGGAGGGCGAGCCCGCCACCGTGTTCGCCCGCCGCCGCCGCCTCGCCCTGCCGCCGCCCTCCCCTTCTCCCGTGCTGCATCGTCGGCCGTAGGAGAGAAGAGTGTGAGAGAGAGAGAAATAGCAGAAAAGGGAGAGGAGGGAAAAGAGATACTGACACGTGGGGCTCACATGGGTCCTACGCTGACTCAGTCGTCACGTAAACCAAAACCGGGATCAAAACCGCCGAAGAACTTCTGGTGACTGGTTTTGTATAATTAAAGGACCCCGTATATCTGGTTTTGCGGTTTAAGGATGTTATTTATCATGTTGACAAGTTGAGGGACCTTCGGTGTACTTTTTCCCGCCTGTAATGGCTTGTTTGGAGAAAAACGAGTTGATAGTAAGCTTTTAAGAATAGAAAAAACTGATTTTTTTTTATTTTTTGTTTACCTTTAATTTATTTTCTAGATTATATAACTGCAATTTCTGACGATATGTGCAAGAATATGTATGGATGGGATATGACAATTCATATTTTATTGGACACGAAGGATCAATTTTTTTATGGATAGGATGGTCAAATTATTTGTTTGGTTGGAGGGATATAGTATGGATGGTATAAACCAAAATTTAGTGGGACCCATTTATCATATTTTTTTTATCAAAATATAATCATCCGAGATCTTGCTTAAAGATTTTAATTGCAATAAATATAATGATGTGATCGGATCATAAATTAGATAAACGTTTTATGAGAGAAAATCATTTGGAGCTTGGTACTTCATCTGTTTCACAATGTAAGTCATTCTAGCATTTCCTACATTCATATTGATATATATGTTTAGATTCATTGACATCAATATGAATATGAGAAATGCTAGGATGACTTACATTGTGAAACGGAGGAAATAACATAAAATCAAACTAACCACAACCAATCAGAATATGACGCATCACCCAGACCAAAACATGGATGGCTTCATCCGGCCAAATCGGCCGAATGCACTCATCTAGCGTACTGAGGGAATATTCCATTTTCTAGGTCGTCCCATTCACCCTGCTTACCAACCAAACCACACAACCCCCCACCCCCAAAAAAAAACACCAAAAAAAAATTCAGATGTCCATCTTTCATCTGGTCTCATCCATCCAACCAAACACACCCTGAGTTATTTGGAGGATCCGAAGATTGTGAAAAAAAGCTACAGCAGCTAGAAACTCTCCAAAACAAGTTTAATACATAACAAAATGGTACTGGTGCTTTTGCACACGAAAATTTCGGTATTAATGCGCAGTTTTCGTTTCGTATGGTTACCGGTGTCGATCATTCGGATTCGGTAACAACTATCAAACAGCAAAATGCGAAAACCATAAACAAGCAAAGAGCTGCCAAAGCCCCTAGTGGTAAAACTAACAGCAGGATGTCGAGCACTCGAGCCATGTCGAGTCGGCGATGGCTTGTACAAATAAATACAAAGAAGCATTAACCGCCCCAATGTACCAAATCTGCAAGAGAGACAAAGAAAAAGAATCAGTATCATCATCATCATCGTGGTCAGTGTATATACTTGACAAAATCAGGCAGAGAAGATCAACGACGAACGACGTGGTCAAAAAAAAAAAAGAAGATGATTTGAACTAATATATTCAAGTGGGAAAACTCTCCCCCTCCCGGAGACTTTGATAGAAAAAAAAGAGAGAAAAAACGACAACCGGCGTGTAGAGGAAGCTCACGTACGCTTATCAATGTCTTTATACAACGAGAAAATTGTAATATTGGGACTGCAAATATGGGGGCTTCGCTGTTTTGACACTTCGAGTGAATGACAAATGGGTCTATCTGTGTCTATAAAATGTGGGTCTAGTGTAATTATAGTAAAGGTTAATGTTTGCAGTGTCATAATTGCAAAATGATGTCGCAAAGAGACGGGGGCTTCTCAACGGCTGTGAGGCGGCGGCCGTCCGATTTGCCATCGACGTCAGGGATGCGCACGACCAACGTGGGGCGGAGGAGCCATCGCCGGACCAGCTGCCGGCAGCTCAACGTCGTCGGCGTTGGCGCGAGTTTCCGGCATTGCTCCGGCAGCGGCGGCGAGAGGAGGCGGCGAAAGAGTTCGATGGGATGTGGATGGGCGGCGGAAAGAGTCCTTGGCTTGGTTATTGCAGGTTTTCGGCCAGTTAATATGTACTAGTCGAGCAGGACAAAGCTGAAGGAAAGCCAGGAACAAGCTCGTCTCCAAGCCGGGCTCGAGTTGCCACTTGTCTCTGCCGACAACTCGCCGAGGTGATTTTGGATGGTTTAGTTTAATTTGCTGCCATTTGAAATCTTACTAAATTTGATTTTAGTATTGCAATAAAATTTTGCACTGCCAAATTTAGGAAACACGAGGATAGTAAGAGTAAGTTTTGGTCTGTTGCCCATGGGCCGGCACGGGCCCACAGCGTACGGACTACGGCTGTGAGGCTGACAATTGACAAAGCTCGTCGTTAAAACTTGCACTGACCAAGTGTTATTTCTCGATCTTTCAGTGGAGCATCATACTACACGCCCACACAATTGTTTTGCCATTTTACAACTACACACATCATTCGTGTAGCTCATTGACTCATGAGAATCTCAGTCGCTGGCTCAATTATTACAGGATCACGCACTTCTGGCCACGCTTGCTCGTCGGCGCGGCGGAGGGCCCTGCACTCTTCGTCCTGCTGCCGCCGTCGTGCTCCCTCTTCTCCTCTATCCTCTTCCTCCTCTTCCTGCAAACACACACACGTACGCGGTCACAGCGTCACAAATCAATCATCCGATCAGAGAGAAATATTTTCATCAGAGAGAGAAAGGAAGACCAAGTTAATTTGTACTCCCTCATTCCATAAATGTTTGACGCCGTTGACTTTTTTAAACATGTATGACCGTTCATCTTATTCAAAAATTTTTGTGAAATGTGTAAAATTATATGTATACATAAAAGTATATTTAACAATAAATCAAATGATAGGAAAAGAATTAATAATTATTTAAATTTTTTGAATAAGACAAACAGTAAAAGTCAACAGCGTCAAATATTTTGGGATGGAGGGAGTATATGTGTGCATTGCTCACTCACTTGGCCATCATGCACTTGACGAACTCCTCGTAGTTGATCTGCCCGTCGCCGTCGACGTCGGCCTCGCAGATCATCTCGCCGACCTCCTCGTCGGTGAGCCGCTCCCCGATGTTGGCCATCACGTGGCGGAGCTCGGCGGCGGAGATGAAGCCGTTCTGGTCCTTGTCGAAGACGCGGAACGCCTCCTTCAGCTGCTCCTCCTCAGAGTCCTTGTCCCTCAGCTTGCGCGCCATCAGGCCCAGGAACTCCTTGAATTCGATGTTACCGTTGCTGTCCGCGTCCACCTCGCTGATCATGTCCTGTAGCTCCGCCTCTGTTGGGTTCTGCCCCAGACTTCGCATCACGGTTCCTAGCTCCTTGGTGGTGATAGAACCTGGATGCACAGATTTAACTTCATCGCTTCCAAGGTCCGAATTTCGCTAAAACATTGTAGTCAGAACGATGCTCAGCGTGATCTAGGGAGTCATCGGTTGCCCATATTCCTTAATAAGCCATTTTTACTTATTAAGAAATAAAAAATATTTTATAGATAAAACTTATATATATATGTGTTTCTAACGACTTAAGAACTAATATTGAAAAAGAAACTTTGTTGACAATATCTTAAAACCAACTTCAAATTTAAGCTTGAAATTCAATTTTTGGCTTTGACTTATTAGGTCAACCAATAGAGCTCCTAAGTTGTCACGGTTTCAGTTTATATCACAAACAATTTTGCTCAAAACACTTCTCGTCAGAAATATTGATAGGTGAGTATGAGCTACAGAGCTAATGAAAATGGATAGCACTTTCTAGTATTTTCCATCTGATACCGAACGTTTTATTTCAAGCTCATGAGATCCAGTTGCATCGAAATAATCTGGTCTGTATGAGTTGTCCAGATTCTCTCACATCACCACTTTATTCTACACCCTTTTCCATATATGTGGTATATGAAAGAATCTGATTCCATGGCCACAGGGCAACTAACTGAAAGAAGCTGATTTTTCTGGGTTTTACTAGATGCAAACACACATCTTAGGAAGTATCTGATACTCTTGAAATAAAATTAAAGCGTGCTAAGGGGCACAAATATATTCCAAAATTGGTCAGGTGATTTACTAAAGAAAACAATATGACTATTGACTAAATAATCTACATACCACAAGTACTACTATATCATTGACAGTTGCTAATGTTTGAATGCTGGGACTGGTTAAGCAGCAGGCATATCAACTCCACAGCGAAATTCATGTCACACATCACACATCAATTCTTTCGCCTTAAACGACACAAAACCAGGAGCAGTTCATGCAACTGCATCCTCACATATTGTGAATTTATGACACTACCACAAGCACCCAATTTCATAAATCCTTGTTTCTTAATATAATAAATCCTTGTTGCTAGAATCATTTTGGAAGCAACTCCAACAATAAGCCAGGTCAATTCATCTGACAGTCTAATCGATCACTAGGAGACTACTTATATAATACCCCAGTCAGTAGCAATAGCATACTACTCCTACCTAATGCAAAAGTAAGGGGACAGAGATAGATATATTCATATTTACCGTCGCCGTCCTTGTCGAAGAGGCTGAAGGCCTCCCTGAACTCTACAATCTGCTCTTCGGAGAGCTGGTCCGCCATGGCAGCAGAAGCTTCGAGAAGGCGAGCAAAGCTGAGATGCTGGTCGTTGATGGCTATGGAGGTGCGCGGGCTGTGTCGGAGAGGAGGATGATGTAGAGCTTCTTATATAGGAGTAGAAGAGTGGGGAATTGGAGATAGTTTCGGCACCTGGCGCTTTCCCTCCTTTTCTATTTTCCCTTAGCTTTTCTTTTTCTCTTCATTTCTGAAGTACAAATTAATTCTTTTTTTTTAAAAAAAATGATTCCATGTTGTTTGGGAATGTTTTTATCTGTAGTTTCTGTGGTTGGCGATTGTGGAACATGCATCGGAGCAATTAGATGAGAGGGCCTTGTGGTTCGTGATATCTCTCTTTGTTCCCGACTTTTCTCTCTATTTATTTTGTTTATCTTTTATCCAATACAGCTTGAGCTTTTGTCCATTCCTCCGTTAGGCGACCACCATTTTGATCTGCTTTATAATCTGTATAATAAGTAGAACGGGTTGTCATACTGCATTATTGAGATGGTATCGATGCCGTTTCTGATTAAAAAAAACAATTCCATTAGAACAAAATAGGTCATCAACCAAGTTTAATTGAAATTTGTACATTTTGAATGATGGTGTTATGGAAACTACGTTTTTGGAATATTATTTAACCACCAATATGTGAGTGAAAAAGTGAACTATTTTTCAGAGCTGTATTTATTGAAGTGTGTACTCTACTTTTCTCAGATGGAGCTGCATATATTAATTTAAAATATCTCATTTCGCTTTCAATACTGTGTGGACGAATATCCACACTCATCCACACGTGTCATTAAAAATAAAAATCTGTGGACATGAATCAAACTAGCAAATATAGACGACGCTGATAGAAAACCAAAAGAAAGCAGATGTCTGCAAGTCAGACAAACAGACGCGAAAGCACACTAGTGATCCATGCTACACCAAAAGAAATGCGCCGATGTGTGTGCCAAACACTACCTCACCATATGAGAATTCACCTTAAGCAATCAGATATATCTTGCGGTATGTGATCATCAAAAAGTTCATGTCACACCTTACCTGCATATCAATAATTAATTTAGCGACAACACATCATTCAAAGAACAGGGGAACATATCATCAAGTAATAACCCTGAAGAAATGTATTAGACCTCCAAACGAAAAGATTAACCTGAAAATGGGAAGTCATTAGAAAAAGGAGTACAGTACTGGAGAATATATGCAGGACGAACTGATGAAGTAACATATATGAACCCACCTACTACAGAAGAAATTTGGCATGACAAACAAAAGAATAGCTTCGTAACTGGAAGTCCCCTCATAAGTCACAAGCCGTAACTATATACACATCTGCTTTGAAATCATTGCCAATGGAAACAAGATGGTTTCTGAAGGCTTCATGCTATTATAGTTTCTCATGGCTCACCATTAAGGACAGAAGCAACGTGATCATCAGATGTCTTTCCAGATCTTGTAGTCAGTATTCGAGCTGTTGGGATTTATTGGCGTGTCCTGACATCCCAAGAAGAAGGTTGGTTGCACATCCATATTTATCAAGGCATGTGCAGTTGATCTTGCGCTTGCAACAATGGCCACCTCATCAGCGGCAATCATGGCTTCCCCATATCCTCTATCATTTACATCAGTATTTTCTAACTGTCAATTATGGAAAAAGTGTCAGGAAATACTTCAAATGTGCAATTGTTAGAAACTTCAGAAGATCATTACCCGGAATTTTGTCTTTGCACCCCAGATGACAAATGTCTCATTGCATGTATGGTGGCGATGATTGCCACGTAAACCACCTGGCTGGATCTGTCCCACGTGTAGTGATAAACAAACCAGTGCTCCTCCTGTCACAATTTAATATAACAATGACCATCCAAGCAATTTCAAGAAAAAAAAACTACCTATGTTTCACTCACATATCTGCTCCATAAGCCATTTTAACCGATTTTAGTAAAGATCTCAAAACTTCCATGTCATCCTCATACAAAGTCCATGACACATTTATTTTGTACAAGGGGATATAGTTGCTGCTCCCTAAGCTGTGAATTCTACATAGTCCTGTCCAACTAAATATTTAGTGCATATCTTAGGGAGCAGCAACTACATCTTCCCTTAGAAAGACAGGTTCCCTAAGGTTTTATGGAGGATATCAAATGCACATCTTGGCTGTCTTTCTGTGGCACCATTGTAAAGTTGTAACCATGGCAAAAAGAAAAGCCTGAAGTTTTGCAATTACAGGTGAACGGTATGTGGATTTTTCTTATATATGAAGAAAGTGGACGTTTTCTCTAGGAGAAGAGGGGGTGCAGTTTACTTTCAAAAATTAACACATAAGATCTAAAAAGTTTAAATGCCTCATTTTACTGCACTTTTACAACATCAATGAAGATACTCAAAATGTTATAAGATGATTTGATCGAATTTGCAGAATGAAGTAAAGTGAGTAATAATACTGCAGTCAAGTTGAGAAAGTTGCAGTTGAAACAAATATTATAGGACTAAGCAGCCTAAGCCAAAGGATGCAACACAGATATTCAGCATATTGATTCCAACGACCAATCCTACAATTGAGAAAGATCCCAGGTTCAATGCAGCGGTAACAGTGACAATGGTATTTCGTTAAGAATCATCAAGTTCTACCCTAACAAATAAAATAAGTTAATGGCACTGGCTAAAGGTAAATGAAACTTATAAGGAACTTGATCGAAAGTGTCAGTGATGGATAAAAATGTTCTCTAAGTTGATAAGCTCAAAAGAATTGGTTGTAAGCTGCTACATACTCCAAATGTTCGATTTCTCTTCCTTTTTCCAACTGGGCAATTTGCAAGGATAAATGAAGAGATGGTTGTGAATGAAGCCCTTGTTCTGTTGTTTCTTAGTTCACTGTCAAATAAGTAACCCACTACAATCTATTGATTTGCAGTATAACCTTAGTTATTTTTATGCAGCAAAAATACTATGTCAATGAATAACCAAGTATATGTTCAGGTAAAAAAAACATACCCAAGTACATGCGACATAAAAGAAGCATAGACAAAACTAATCCAAACAGCAGGATAGGGTCAGGAACTCTGGAGAGCAACCACACTTGATCTAGTAAGATGCAGCAACTAAAGGCCAGTGCTGCTCCAAAAGGTTCACATTGCCACATGACATTAAACATGACTTAGCTGCAGAAAATACTAATGTGCTGTTCAGTCCTTTCCTAGCATCAGTTCCTACTTCAGCAAATCCTTATCAGACACAAACTACAGGATCGTGGAATTGTGGTATCGATTACAATTGTGCGTCCACAGTCCACACAGGCTGGATTCAGAAAAATCTGACGCGGTGCTAATATGCTATCAATTCTAAGGCATTCGACCACACCACTCAATATTTCCACAATTCCATTCCATCGCAATTTTTTTAGCACAGTTGCATCACGCGGACACAGAGAACGCATAGTGGACCAAAATGCCACAGGTAGGATGCATCATCCTAGGCCCTAGGGCCTAGGATGAACTCACCTGGTAAGCCGGCGTCTCGAGCAGCGGCGACGGGGTCAAGTAGCCACCCGCGCCCGTCGGCGGCGATGGGGGTGGGGTACAGCGCGGCGGGGTAACGGACGAGGTTGGCCTGGGGGTCGTGCACGACGGGGGGCCTGAGGACGGAAGCCGAAGGGGACGGGTGGTGGAAGCGGAGCGAGATCCAGGTGAGGAGCACGAAGAGGGAGAGCAGGAAGGGGAACGACGCCGGCCGCTTCAGGAAGTGGACCAGCGACGACGGCAGCGAGGGGGACGGCGCGGCGGCGGGGGCGGCGGCGAGGGGCGTCGTCTGCGTGTGGATTTGCAGCGCGATGGCTCTCCTCGGGTTCGCCATGGATGGGTGGTCGGCGAGCTGCTGCTTGGTGCTGGTGGTGGTGGCGCTGCCCGGACTCGGCCGCCGCCGCGGCGAGCTGTTGGTGGCGAGACGGGCCCGTCACCAGCCCATCCCCAGCATACGGCCCAGCTCAATAAATTCTCAGTCTCGTTGGGCCACACGCAAAGCAGACTGTGGGCTGCCACGTCAGCGCGAAGGCTATTAACTGGAAGATATTTTTTCCGCCTCGCAACAGATCTGCCAATCGTGGCCGTTAATCACGAAACGGACGGCTCACAGTCGTCCTCCGCTTATCCTCTTCCTCTTCTTCCTCGAACCCGCAAAACCCCAAGCCCCGAGCTCACACACGCACCCCCACCGCCATCGCCATGGCGCCATCTGCCATGGCCTTCCAAGCTCTCGCTCTCGGCCCCCTCCCCGCGGCGCGTCGCCGCAGCCGCGTGCGAGTCCTCGCCGTGGCCGCAGACCACACCCCCCCGCCGCCGCCGTCGCCGTCCTCCCCTCCCGAGCCGGCGAACAGCCCGAGCCGGCTCCTCCGAGAGCTCGCGGAGCGGAAGAAGGCCGTGTCCCCGAAGAAGAAGCACCCGCCGCGGCGCTTCATACTCAAGCCGCCGCTCGACGACGAGCGCCTCACCCAGCGGTTCCTCAGCAGCCCGCAGCTGTCGCTCAAGGCGCTCCCGCTGCTCTCCTCCTGCCTCCCGTCGGCGCCGCTCTCCGCCGCCGACCGGACATGGATGGACGAGTACCTCCTCGAGGCCAAGCAGGCGCTGGGCTACCCGCTCGCCCCCTCGGAGACGCTCGGGGACGGCGACGACGACGGCTGCCCCGCGCGGCACTTCGACGTGCTGCTCTACCTCGCGTTCCAGCACCTGGACACGTCCTGCGAGCGCACGCGGACGCGGCACGTCCGGAGTGGCCACTCCAGGCTCTGGTTCCTGGGCCAGTACGTCCTGGAGCTCGCGTTCTGCGAGTTCTTCCTGCAGAGGTACCCCCGGGAATCCCCCGGGCCGATGCGGGAGCGGGTGTTCGCGCTGATCGGGAAGAGAGCGATTCCCAAGTGGATCAAGGCAGCCAGCCTTCACAATTTGGTGTTCCCTTATGACGATTTGGATAAGATGATTCGGAAGGACCGGGAGCCACCAGCAAAGTAAGTGCTTACTACATTATCCATTTCCCCCATTGTGTGCTGGAAAATGTGACATTTGGGAATGTAGGATTAGAGTGCTGGTTTCAGTGTTTTGCGATCATTCATTTTGAATCATGTGGGGAACTAGTGATGCTGCGAGACCTTGGCTTGTGTGACATTGTTGGAATCATCAAAGCCACCTAATTGGCATCTTGAAAATTCTAGATTGGAATCAAAATAACAGCATAGAGGCTTTAATACCTGAATGTCATCTGTTGGTTAGATTGTGATCAGTGTTTTTGCTTGAAATTAGTCTGCGTCCTCAGTTTATCTTCTTTGGTAACCTTGACTCCTGAGTCCGTATCCTTATGAAGATTTAGTTGCTGATTTGATCGAGATCCATTTTATTGTTCGTTACTCTTTCTGGAGTATTGTTAGTTAACTTCTTTGATACACTTGCTTGCTTGAGTATAATATTATTAATGTGATTCAATATTACATGTTGAATGTTTTGCTGCCTTGTTAATGTCTGAGTTGGCTTCATTTTTAAGTGACGTGCCGTATAAAGTTATAATGGTCGAGTTACATCCTTATATGCCAATATTGTTCGTACTTTTTTACACTGCATTGTTATTTGCTCATAGTAAGTGCTAATTCTTGGTGGAAGATTTTGTTGCATGAGAATATGGAGAATGCAACGCTAACTTTGCATACTTATAATGGAACATTCTTTTTTTGAATACAGTTTGTGCTACTAACTTATGGACATGCCAGGGTAACTCTTTAAGAAAAATGGTCTGGGTAGCTCTTTAAGCAAAATGCCATTTGTGTTACAGGGCTGTATTCTGGGCACTGTTTGGAGCTATATATTTGTGCTTTGGAATGCCTGAAGTCTACCGTGTTCTTTTTGAGGCATTTGGCATGGACCCTGAAGATGAGAGCTGCCAGCCAAAGCTGCGGCGCCAACTAGAAGATGTTGACTATGTATCAGTGGAGTTTGAAAAGAGACAACTCACATGGCAAGATGTTGCTGCCTATCGGGTAATTTCCCTTTCTGTTGTTTGCTGCCAATCTTCCTTCTTGTCTTCATTCTTACGTTGTTTGTCATTGCATGTCATGCAGCCACCACCAGATGCCCTCTTTGCTCACCCTAGGCTATTTCGAGCATGCGTGCCACCAGGCATGCATCGTTTCAGAGGAAATATTTGGGATTTTGACAATAGACCCAAGGTCATGAGCACACTGGGATATCCATTGCCTATGAATGATAGAATTCCAGAAATCACAGAAGCAAGGAACATAGAGCTTGGACTTGGTCTTCAGGTAACTAACACCCCTAGGCCCTTTTTTATTTATTATCTTCTTCTTCCTTTCAAGCATTTATTTTCCTTGGCATAGAACTACACTTTATAGTGTTGTTTGTCAAATTATGTTTGTAGTTACTAAGGTTGTTATTTACAGCTTATACCCAGCACATTGCACTCAAGGAAAACTAAAGCTTTGTTCAATGTTCCTCTGGTTTCATTATCACTTTTTACTCAGCCAGTACAATTACTATCTTTCTTAGATGATACATGATACATGAACAGTAGATAATCATGCGTAATTACGACAAGTGTGATAGTTCTAAAACTTTGAGTGGAAGAAACTGCAGTGTTGTAGTGTTATTGAAATCAACAGAGTTGGGAATGGTACTTCTCGCAGCATGAATTTCTAGGAACTTTTAGATGGTGAGATGGGGATGCCATTTTCACCTGTAATATCTGGATAGAATTAAGGAAATTAACTTGTGCTATAAACTATGAGGCTGCAATAATTGTAGCTATGGGCTTATGGCAGCAGATTGGCAAGTTATTGTTCAGAACTTCAGATAAACAATGTGGTTCTAAAGATGTTTGTAAAATAGTATAATAGGACTTAGGCACTCAGCAGTGCAATATAGTGGACCTATAGGGGAATCTTGTGAAGGTCGTACACGCATACTGAAAGTATCTGTTACAATTTCATTGTTGTTGTTCTTGTATGATACTTTAGTCGCCTGCTATTTTGCAAGTGTACAGGCCTAAAAAAATGTGTCATGATCACCAATTTACCTTTGAATCTGAGGTTAATTGTAAGTTGTTTTCAAGTGTATAGGTTTGCCCTATCATATGGAAAAGAGAAACATTACTGACTGACCCACCACTTCAATCACTGTAATGATATCATGTCTAGATGTAGATTGCATTATTAAGCTCTATCTTGAATAATTTTATAATGTCGCAGCCATTGTGATTGCTTTGCCTTCCTGCAGTTGTGCTTCTTGCATCCCTCAAAGCATAAGTTTGAGCATCCAAGATTTTGTTTAGAGCGCCTGGAGTATGTTGGACAGAAAATTCAGGTTTGCTCTTCACTCTTTATGAACATTTCAGGATCTAGCAACTCTGAATCATCCTGAAACTCTGAATTTCTCTGTGACCAGGATCTAGTGATGGCGGAGAGGCTGCTCATGAAGCATCTCGATGCACCCGGTAGGTGGTTGGCTGAGAAGCATAGGAGGTTGCTAATGAACAAATACTGCGGACGATACCTCCGGGACAAGCACCTGCACCACTACATTATCTACGGGGAGTCAGTGCAAGACAGATTTGAACACAACCGCCGGCTGAGAAATCCTTCCACGACCGCCGTCCAGCAAGCAATACACGGCCTTGCTTACTGCGTCTATGGCAAACCGGATGTAAGGCGATTGATGTTCGAGGTGTTTGACTTCGAACAGGTCCAGCCAAAAGCAGTATGAGGGTGGTCACAAAACCTGTGCTTGTGCTGAGCTGCTGGTCCGCCGACATTACCGGCGTTTGAAAGCTGAAATGCTTCAGTGTTGTGACCTGTGAACAGATCCAAGCGCAGACAGTTCTGAGTCTGATCCCCGAAGTCGGAAAGCAGGTTAACCATTGGTCACCCAGTTTCTTCTGAGCACGTAACTCATGCACCCTCGTTTCTACTAGATGAACTGGATTAGAGATGATGTAAATCGAACGCTGTTGTTTTTCTGAATTTACAGTTTTGACGATTTGATGTAAATTTCCATTTGAGCAGAAAATGCAAGCAACATCAGAGGCAAAAAACAGCATAGGAAGAATTTTTCCTGTGAAACATGCTTGTAAAGGAGTCTGTAGTAGATCTGTAGAACATCTTTACAACCAATGATACAAGCAGCTTCATCTGTTACATATCAGTGCGCAATTCTTGTAGGTGTAGCAGTCCACGAATGCATTTTGTATATTCATACGCAACCAAAGTCGAGTTTACATGGAAATTTCAAAGCAAAGACAAACCTTCAATAAAACGCATAATAAAAGGACATGGCTACATCAATCACTCGTCACTAACTTAATTTGTTCCTTGTACGTGATCCAAACTTTGTTCCATTAGCCAAGCGTACATTAACTCCAATACTTCTACTACTAACTAGGGCTCTATCACAAAAAAAAATAATTTTTTTTTCTTGGGAGAAATTGTGTGTTCTCTTTTACCTTTTCAGTAATTTTATTTCACTTACTTAAACCATGATTTTAATCGTTGTAAGCATTGGTCATGGAATTTAATCGGTTTGGTTGCAACGAAGCGAGTAATTCTTATATAGGCCGTCAGGCCCAAATTATAAGAGGCCAGTTTGGGTCGGGCTGCAGGGTTGTACCGCGTCTTTCGCCTAAAAGGGCCCAAACCCTGAACCCTAGCTTTCTCCTCCTCCTTCCCTTCCCCTTCCCCCTTCCTCGTCTCCTCTTCTCCGGCTTCCCTCTCCTCCCCACGGCGTCGCTACTCCCAAATCCTCGAAAAATTGACTGAGACCAGCCGCCCAATCTGCCTGATCCATCGGAGGAGGACGACGAGGAGGAGGTTTCCGAGGCAGCGGCAGGGAGAGGAAGATGTCTTCGCTGCGGAACGCGATCCAGCGGCGCGCTCACAAGGAGCGCGCCCAGCCGTAAGTTCATCTCCACCCACTAACGCTTCAGACCTCGAGCCTGCTCTGATCTTTGGTCGATTCTGCATGCCATGGCGCCGCCGCTGGGTGCGCGGGCGTCATTTGAAGGGATTTTCTTATGCGCTCTGCGGCAGTTTCTGTGTTGTGTGCGGGATTTCTGGACTGACCTGGGATTGTGGTGGGGTTTGTCAGGGAGTCGAGGAAGAAGTTTGGGCTTCTGGAGAAGCACAAGGACTACATCGTTCGGGCGAAGGTTTTCCACCAGAAGGAGGAAACCATCAGGGTATGGCTTCTACACTTGACGTTTCTGGCGCTTATGAAACTCGGAAAATTAGTTACGTTTTACCAGAGCTGCAAGTGTTTGCATGTTACTCCTATAACCATCCAACATTCTATTGTCTTGACTGTGTGTGCTAAGCGATTTTCTGTTTTCAACGATTCTGTGAGATTGACTAGCCGTTCCCTGATAATGGAGCTATTTATTATTGACATTTAGGGGGATTTTGGGAGATTTATATTTGCTTTTAGGAATATTAGGCAAATTAAATCTTAGACTTTGGATGGTGTAAGTTAAAGTTTAGTCTCCTCTGTAGGGAGACTATCACCATATTTGAACAGTCGAACAGTTTAGGACGTAGGGGATACAGAACATTTTCTTCTGTTTGTTGTTATATTTCTTGCAATTATGAATAAGTGTAACTGTCTTAACCTATGTGTTCCTGCTTAATTACAGAAATTGAAGGAGAAGGCATCATTTAGAAACCCTGATGAGTTCTATTTTAAGATGATCAACAGCAAGACTGTTGATGGAATTCATAGGCCTAAGTATGTACAGCTTGGCTCTTTTTGTAGTTTATGGCTTGAACTACTAGTACTTCGTGTTTTAGTTTTAATTTGGACTGTCATATACAAGGCCTGAAGCAAACAAGTATACTGAAGAAGAACTCATGCTGCTAAAAACTAAAGATATGGGATACATCCTTCAGGGTATTCAGAGTGAAAAGAAGGTTTGTGATGATGTTCAGCGTATTAAAAGCAAACTGAGGAGGAACTCTCCAGGTTAAATGATTTATTCTATCCTAATTTTGAATTTGACTCCTTTGTAGAAAATTGAAAGATTAAGCTCCATGCTTCATGAACTAGACAACAAGCGACCAAACAAGCATGTTTACTTTGCTGAAGATAGGTACATGCCACTACATTCATGTTGAGTTGAATCTGTCATTGCCATTTTGAATTGTTAGCTAGCTAAGCTTATGTCAATGTTGAGTTGAATATTTGTTTTGTTTCAGAGAAGAGGCTAAAGAAATACGATCTAGGATAGAACAAAAGAGCAGTTCACTTGGTTTGGATAACATCCCTTCCCGTATAAAGAGGTACATGGCACTTCTATTTGGAACAAGGTTAATTATTAGTATTATACTCATGAACGACCAGTTCCACACTTTATCTACTTAATGAGGTACTTGTTTTCATCTTTTGTTGGAAAATTACCTTTAGTTAATGAATGTACATGTTTTTGTGTACGTGCATGTCCTGTTCACCACTGATGTGCTTGCCATAACGAAACTACTTAGTTGTAATGTTTTTGTGTTGTATGAGTTATGTTTCTCCAGCTTAAAGAATTTTCATGTGCAGTTTAGTGCATTGATCGCTACATGATGAACTTATCCTGCCATCAAATCCTTTCCAGGAAAACTGCTTCATCCTATAGGGAGTTAGAGGAGAGGAAACAGAGGGTTCAAAAGCTTGAGAAACTGTATGCAGACATGGCCTTGCAGAAAGAGTTGAAGGTATTGGATATCTGTCATTAAATAGAGTTCTTATCTTCGCATAGGTGTAAGTCTTTCTAAGTACTTTGGTGAGTTGAAGTTTACTTACCATGGTACGATGGTAAGTGGTAAGAAACTGGCTTGAATGGTTGATGCTTGTTGGGTGCAAATAGATGCTAAACTGTTTGGATGGAACTTGCTCACTGTTTGGTGGAACCTTGGTAGATAGTCAATTATGCAATTTTTTTGCAGTTTCTTAAATAAAATTAGTGAAGTTCAATGTTTGCACTTTACATATTGTGAGTTAAGCAAGTCAGTTGAACCTGATCATATTTCAGAAGCACTATAAGCGTAAAATGGCCTGAATTTAGAATCTGCAAAGTATTTTATGAGATTTTTTGAGCAGGTATTTGATGGTACAGGATATTCTATGATCGCTTCTATTTAAACTTGACTGAATATTTATATTGTTTAAACTGTTCAGTTACTGACTTTTCTAATTTGGGGCAGAAACCTGGACGGAAAAGAAAACTCCGTGAGGATGAAATTGAGAATCAAACATCCCGGCCTGTTTATAAGTGGCGAGCACAACGGAAGCGGTAAGGTACAATTGCTGTCTTTTGCTCTTACTTCCTTGCTGACCTATTGATTTCGTTCATCGATCTTCAGATGATGTGAATGGCTTACAATGGAATCATTGAGAATATATGGAGTAACCAGTAGATCCTAAAGCAAACGGAGACTATTGTTTATTTTCTTGAATTTTAATGCATTTACATGTAGCAGTGCCCCCTCCATAACCGTCTCTCTTCATAGCCTTCACTTGATTGTATTTGTGGATCCATGTTGGATACCACTTTCTGCTACCTGCTATTGATGTGATGTACCTCTGCTTTTTACAAAATGTTGGGTAACTTGAATGAATGGTCCGAATCTTCACGCATCGTCCGTAATCAACATTCCAAGGTTAGCACAGTGCCACCAGAATTAGGGCGTGTTCACTTTGCCGGAAAAAAAAACTTACCATTTGTTGGTAGAGCCAAATATTGGTAATGCCATTCTTTGGTAAAGTCAATATGAAGGTGTCGTTGGCTTTGATACCTTAATAAATTTTGGTGTAATTTTTGTGAGTGGAAGGTTCCGGAATTACCAAATTACCTTACTAAATTTTGGTGTAATTTTTGTGAGTGCAATCCTATTTGTTTGTTACACTACCAACCAAAATTTGACAATGCCAAAATTCAGTAAGGTTTATTCTGGTAGTGGAGTGAACAAGCAAAAAGATAACAATATTGCATATTTGAATGCCAGTTTTCGTGCTTCTCTATACATTATTGCAATAGTTAAGTTCGGATCTCAGCCAAACTGCCCAAATCTAACACTTGCAACACAGCTTGCAAATTCCTCAAAAAGGAATACAAGAATTGCCTTGCAAGCCTATCAAGTTGCCGAAAGGTGTTTTGTTGATGCAAGGGCAAACAAAGATCACAATCATAAATACACAAGTAATGTGATTCCCATGGCCCTGCCGGCTTCCGCGCCGCATGCAGGCGAGAATACCTTAAACAAAGTATGAAGTGTTGACTCGAGGGGCTCTCATCTCAAATACCTTGAAACAATGTATTGAGCAATTGCCAAACTTGACGTCAGACCAGGGGATTCTATTCCAAACAAGTTGACCAGCCCAGGAACACTATGGATATCCTCCCCCTGCAGTAGTTAAAGAATTCAGTTAACCAGTTCATATGCAAGAGAGCTATAGAAATGTTATAACAAAAAGGACCTGAATAACAAAGTCTGAAGGAGGCTGCCCCGGGCCAGAAAGCTTTGGTCGTATCCCAGAATAACCGGGTTCCAAAGAATCATCCTTGAGGTTAGGAAAATACTTCCTTATTACAGGATAAAATTTAGAACATCTGGTAGGATTGACTGAGTAATCGAACCTGACAAACAATAGATGCCAAGGTTATGTAAGATGGCCTGCAAAACTGGAAGCACTTTCATAGTAACCATTGGATAATTGTAAATGTGGAGACCATTACAAAGATAAACTAGATATATACAATCAGAAAGGCAAGTTCACAAGCTCAACAAACTAGAATTTCTTACCTATTCAGGAAGCACGACGTGACATCCTTACCACCATCTATCCATTCAACATCTGGGCCAAATCTAACAACGCCATTCAAATCTAGCGTGACATGTACCCCTATGCCACCATCCTCTGGTAGAGGGTAGATTAAGTGGCTGAAAGGGCTCTTGGTTTGAGAAAGGGTGAAGTAACATCCACGCGCATAATAAGCAGGGGGCACAAATACTTGATTAAGGCCATGGAATCTTTTAGCAAGTGGAACCGCACTCAAACCTGCTGAATTTATCAGAAGTTTTGGAAGCAAAATGAGTTGTGGGGACACAGGAGAGCCCACAGAATGATTCTCCAGTGCTTTGCTTTCAGAAATATGAAGCTCGAGGCCTTCATCTCCAATATATCCATTCGTAACTGTCGTGTTGTAAGATATGGTTGTTCCTAAATTCTCAGCATCAGCCTGCATAAGCAGAAATAGCAAGATTAAGTGAAGGTAAAGGCTGGTTTGGTGTTATGCATGATGCAAAGCAGATAAACTGGACTGACATGGCCACCATTTCAAAGTAAAACATGCAGAGGAAAATAATTTCCATCTTTCTGTTGACCAACAATTGTGTAGATATGTTTTTTTGGAGGTATTGCAAGGAGCCCTTTTGCACAGTTCTTTGTGCAGTGTTAACTATCTAGTTAAAATGCTTCAATTGGGAAGAGGCCCTACGTTTAACCCACGTTAGCTATATACTACTATAAATTTTATGGTGCAAACAGAAAAGAGAACTTCCAAAAGAATTGATTTACAGTGGTCAAGTACCAAAAGGGACAGCATGAGTGAATGAGAGTCAACAATCCCAGTACGAGGTGACAGTAAAGCCTTAAGACAGCGAAGTTCAGGTTCCATCTCCATAGCTTCAGAACCCTCGATCATCTGAAGATCATCCACCCCATTTTCTTTAGCATTCTTGAGAAGCATGTCCAATTTTGCCGTCTCTGCAACACCAGTAGCAACGATGAGTTTACCGAGCTGTTTATGGGGAATTTCTCGTTCTGCACAGTACTTGTAGAGCATTTCCCTTCCTCTTACACAAAGACTAGCCTACAAAAGAACATTTAGTAGGTAAATCAATAAAACATGAATGTGATAGGGTTTGAATAAGTTCCTTTTTATGTACCATGTAACTATAAGAACTTAAGTCCCTTCTGTACTATTCAAAGGAAAGGTCTTGTCTTCTTAGCTGTAGCATCGCAATCAAATGCCTTAGCAATGAGTGATTCATCACAGCATACAGTCAACAAAACCTACAGTTCCATTATAGAATAGTGTACTTGCCAAGTATGAACCAGAATGTTCAGTGTGATGCACAGAAACTGGAAACCCAAAACAGTAATGGAACTCACCATGCCATTGCACTTGGTAAATTAGTTGAATAGACGTTTGCACAATAGATGCATAAATCCCATACTATTATTTGTGTAACAACCCAAATCCCAAACTCTGACACTTAGGAGCTTGATTTTTTTTTTCAGAATAGTGTGAACTACCCCATGCGGTGAGAATGATGAACCGCTTGCAAATGATTTGCATGAATGACCCAAATCCATCACATGTCTAAGCTCCAGCGATGGACTAAATTCCTTTCTAAATATATTTTACGGTACAAAATCTGGAATAAATTTCAGCGATACATCCAAAATTCCCATAATCACAACATTATTAACCGATCTCACCTTTAGGCTGCCCGGAGGGTAGTAGATGCCGGCGTGGATGACCTCGCTGTTGCGGGAGCTGGTGCCGGTGCCGAAGCTGGGGGCGGCCTCGACCACCACCACCTCGCAGCCGGCCATGGCCAGCGCGCGCGCCACCGCGAGCCCGACCACGCCGGCGCCCACCACCACCGCGTCCGCCGCCTCCCGGGGTGCTCCGGGGGCGATCCCGGCGAGGCCTCGCCGGCGGCAGGCCCCCGCCAAGCGCCGCAGCGGGAGCATGGCTGGGTATCGACCGCGCCCCGCTCCTCTCACGGTCTCACCTCGCCGGCAGTTGGTTAACCTGCGGCGGGGACGATAACCTCTGCTTAACCCCGAGTTAGCGGCGCGATTATTCTTCTGGATTACAGCATTTTTTTTTCTTTTTGGTGTTGATGAGTAAGCATCACCGTGACAAAGTGTAAAGGGTGGATTAAATTTTAGATTAAAGTGGGACTTTTTCAATATGCTAAACGGTGTGTTTAATCTGCTAAACGGTGTGTTTCGTGTAAAAACTTTCTATACGAAAGTTGTTCTAAAATATCAGATTAATCTATTTTCAAGTTTGTTATAATTAAAACTCAATTAATCACACGTTATTATCACTTCGTTTTGCGAAAAATACTTAATCTTCATCTTTATTTTTAGGGGATTCAAATACCACCAAAGTATGTAAAGCGGAACCGGCGCGCAGAGTGGTGCTAGGAGGAGGCGGCGAAGTGGACGCGGCGTGGATGTGATGCGGCAAGAGATGCAGTGGGGAAGGGCTCGATTCGGGATGGATCGATCGCTTGATTGAGATTGAACGGTGGGGATAAAGTAGGGTGACGTGGAAGCACCAAGAAACAGAGAATTCTAGTAGTGGGGTGGGGTTGATTTGTATAGGTATATAGGATTAGTAATTCCTCCGTTTCAAACTTCTGCTTATAGCAAAATATAGCCGATGCGCCTATAAATCGAGCGTCCGATTTTTTTCTCAAAAATCGTGCGCGTATTGATTCACCAAATAGATCGAAAATGTTTCACCAAATAGATAAAAAATGTTTCAATCTTTTAAAAAGCTGAAATACAATAAAATCATCCCCATGAAAGATTTTGTTACAACGTATGAAACAACGGTTTGCAAAAATCGGACGTTGTTTCATCCTATATAAAAACAATGTTTCCGCAAATAGCGGAAAAATGTTTCAATTCTTAAAAAAAGTGAAACACGGTTAGATCACTAGATTAAACAATTTGGTTCAACATATGCAACAAACGATTTAAAGCCATTGAAACACTTAAACCCCCGTGTATATCAACAAACCACGTGTCTATCAAGATAAAATTATTATACGGTATCAAAATCCACTGCAACATTTGATCCATACAAAGAGAAACATCACAAGTACACTAGCTGAAACATTACTTTTGAAACCATTGAAACATCAACAACCCGTATATCGAAGATAGGAATATGAAACACCATTGAAATATCCACTACAATACCATTAAAATATCATGAGTACACTAGCTGAAACACGCAAGAAAAACACACACCCGTGGTCTGGGCTGCATATTCCTCCTCTCCGGAGCCGCGTCCTCCTCCGCCCACTGCGCTCGGCCACGGCTGCCCCCTAGTCCCCTGCCTTACGCGATGGATGGATCGATCGAGTGCGTCCTTGTGTTGGGCTTGGCTTTACAAACTTTTTCGCGGTCCGGCTCCGGCACGACCGAGATCGAATACGAGTAATAACGCGTACGTAACGGCACTCTTGGAACGGGGTATGATACGAGCACGAGTACGACCAGTAGTCGGACTCGGACGGGCCTGAAGCAGAGCAACCAGACTCTCCGAGTGCACGCGTCGTTTTGTCTTGCTCCTTTGGTTCACCGCGCAAATGCGTACTCCCTCCATACTCGTAAAGAAAATATAACTCTCAAATTGTTGTGTTTAAAAATATAAAAATTATATGAATAGATTTGTCTTGAAAAATACTTTTATAGAAGTATACATATATTACTTTTCAATAAATATTTTTATAGAAACAACAAATTAAAGTTGTGTTTTGGAGACCGTGTCAATATCCTAAATGACTTCCTTTATAGATACGGAGGAAGTACGTAGGTAGCCAGTCTCATGGGTAGGGATGAAAACGGGAGTATTTCCTAACTGTCCGACCGACCCGAGACACGAGAGAGAGAGAATGGGGTAGCCGGGCACAACCGCCCGTCTTGACTGCCACTCCTAGCAATTAGAGCAAGTTTAATATTATAGTCCACTACTAGCTCTAATTTATCTGTAGCCAATGTATACAATAAGAGCAGGTACAATAACAGTCTATAAGCTAGCTGCAAACATATTTTAAGGAGATAAATAACGAGAGAAAAGAGTAGCGGGCTACAGATTTATAGCCAGCTATAGCACGGACTCCAAGACGTAGTGTGCGTATGACAGGTGGGACCAGGTATTAATAGTGTAGTATATAACTATTGTATAGATGAGCTATTAGATTGGCTATAGATGAATTGGAGGTAGTAGTTGGCTATATTATTAAACTTGCTCTAATTGCTTACTATACTATTAATATATGGTCCCACCTGTCATACACATATTGCGTCTTAGAGTCAGTGCTGCAGCTGGCTATAGATCTGTAGCTCGCTGCTCTTCTCTCTCATCGTTTATCTCATTAAAATATGTTTATAGCTGGCTAATAGCTTGCTATTGTATCTGCTTTTATATAACGTACTAGTACAAGTTTACAAGTCTCCACGACGACAGGTGCAAAGATTCAGCAAGAACTGTGGTTCTGGTTATTCTGGAAAAAAAAAAGAGATTGTTTTGGCGAAATTTGAAGTGTTATCCAAGTTTGGCCTTTATGTAACTGTCTCAACTGAGACTTGTCATTCAGTTTTATCTCATTCTGCTTTTGTTACGAAGAAACGGGTTTAGCATTAAGTGATTCCATTGTACTCCCTCATTCGCATTTCTTGTTACGAGGAAACAGGCTAAGATGTTCCAGCTCTAACTTGTTCTAATCCCAGAATAAGCGTATAAGCAGTTTTCGTGTTTATTTTTCACGTAACCGAAGCATTGTGCTACACCATAGTACAACTTTTCTTGTGCCGACAAAAAGGCACAAGCAAGAGCGAGCCATATATACATGGGAGATTACAGAGTACTATACCACTAGCAGTGCCACGAACGGGGGCGACGAGGCGCGTGCTGGGTATGAAATTTCGGAAATTTCACCCCCCCACCGAAATGCTCATATCTCGTCCGAAACTTTCAGTTTTTTTTTTAAAGTTTTGTGAATTTGGTCAAATTTTATTCAAATCCATTCAAAATCAGTCAAATGTTCAGAAAATTTCACACGAAAAAAATCAGAAATTTCCAAAATTTTGGTTCTTTTGCTCCCCTCCGAAAGAAACCATAGTTTAGAAATTTGAAACCCTTTGCCGTGCGCAGGCGCAGCTGCGGAGGATGGCGTGGAAAGCACCACCGTAACCGAGGAGCCGCCCCAATCACCCCCACTTTCCCAGCGTGAGAAGGCGACAATTTTTACACTACGAGTATTTCTATAAAAGGACAATTTCGTTTTTACCCTCACTTTCTAATATCTCACCTCTATTTTTGTAGACCCCCGATTTTGGAAATCGGAAATCTTCTGTGTTTATCCGTACCAATCCCTGGATCAGTAGTTGGTACACACATACATAGTTGGATCACAACATATCACGAATGAATTCAGGCTAAAAGAGTTAAATACTTACATTAGGGCCAGGTAGGCCAACAACTATCAGAGAACAACAGCGGAAGACAAAATAGTATAAAGGCCCGGTTATCATGCCACAGGCAGTCAACTGGGGAACGAGACCTAGAACAAAACTGCACTCCGATCATCTTGTTGGATACGCAAGCGTACCGACAAGGGCTTCTCTTCAACACTCTCCTAAAAGATATATAAATAGCAAGGGTGAGTACCAACCGTACTCAGCAAGCCACCACAACAGCAATGCATATGATAGAGGGTATTCAAGGAATGGCCTCAGATTCTTTTGCGTAAGGCTGCATTTTGCAAATATTTTCACAAGCCTAAGACCTAGCATAGACTGATCAAATTTTAGTTCCAGTATTCACATTAACAACGACGGTTCTGTCCACCATCCATTGTGATCCCAAGGATAGCTTCCCGCCATTGAATCGTCATGGTTTTCTGAGGACGTCCACCTTCCCTCCTCTCAGGAAGTGGCTCCAACAGCATAAAAATCATCATGCAATATCCCATCCCACACAAGTTAAGAATTTTGAGTCTAGCCAAGTGTAATACACGTCCCGATGCTCATTAACCGCGAGCACGGCTATTCGAATAGATTGGGTTTACTCACACTGCAGTGGATGTACACTTTACCCGCACTCCGCGACTGCCCAACACATGAGCCTCGTCCCAACACATGAGACATGTCACGGCAAAGCTTTTCGATAACCTCGCATTGGCAGTACCCGCTCCATGAACTTTACATCCTCATGCACTCTAGGCGTACACAGTTTCTAGCAGTGAGAGGAGTTCTGGCGCACCCGGGAAGGAAAGACTCACACAGGCATTAAGTTATAATTATGTTTAAATTCTCACATGGCAGTCCTACCGATGGCGACACCACTGTAGACACCCGCCTCGCGGTTCTACCAATGGCTGCCCCACCGTAGAGCCCCTGCCTCACACATCAAGAAACCACTATGCATGGATACTGCCTCCGCTCAGCTATCTATTCCGCTAGGTCTATACCCATACGAGAAGTGCGGTTGTACGGGGGTCGTTTCATGCTTAACTTCATGGCTCGGTCCTTAATTGACCGGGGACGGTACTTGCCTTTTCCCGGATACCACCCAAATCCTCCGTCCGCCCCAGTCGAAAACAGTTGTTTTAATTTCATTTCTCTTTTCATAAATCATGTCATCAACATCATGGCAATGTGGCGCTCATGTCTCCACATGCCGCATCTCAATTACCTCCCCAGAGGCAATTGCCCAAGCATAGAGCATTTTGATAATTATGAGTATGCATGATTCTAGAATAGCGTTGCTAAGCAATTGTCATAGTTGACTAGGGACTCATACGTAAACATGGTTACAAAGATTTAAGGGTAAACAACAACGAAGGCATGGCTTAATCTCAAGTAGGATGTTCATCATTGCATGCAATTTTATTTGTAAACAAAATAATTTCGCAATTGGGATCAACATGTTCAAGGAATAGTGATGACTTGCCTGCTCAGGGTAGTCCTTATTCTCGATATAATCTTGATCAACCTTCACCTCCTGGAAGTTGCGGACGTTGCCTCATGACTAACCGATACACAAAGTCTATAATACGCGAGAAAAACCAATATTCAAATAACAATCAAATATGCACAACAAAGTGTACTTGTTAGGGTCGTACCTAGGGTTGCTTATACTATTATTGCTTGCTAGGGGATTCCAATTATGCTAAGGGCTAAAGTTTCTTAATCTTTCTATTGTCATGGCGGTCTATATAGGAGCTAACCAATGTAGTATGAATGAGATACGTATCTGGCTACTATGTGGTTTCGTCTAGCAAATGGCTATTCATGCATCTATCTAAATAGAACGGTTATACACTAGAGGTTCTGTTGCCGGATGGATTTGGATCGGTCAAATAATTACTGTGAATCATTTGTATTATTATTTTATTGATGGAGGCTTTATTTTAATTATGTACATATTTTACTTGTCAAAATAAATTATGAAAGGTTAACAATTACCCATGCTTTGTATGTTAGAACTGTTTAGGTTAATCATATTATGGTTACGGACTATCCCATCACATAATTTTATAATGAATAATCCTAATTTACGATTATATTAGGTCAAGATTTATAACTAGTATTTTATCCACTATAGATGTTTGTCATAGACTCATTAGTTTACTATACACAAAAGGGTAGATTTTTGACATACCGTACATCTAGTTGGGATGTACAATGTACGTGTGTGCACAATATTTAATCATTGGATCATTTACTGAATGGTTGCTATTTACTAGAAGCTATACGATATATGTGATTAAGATGGCTCTGTTTTGTTAACTAATGGATGTCAACCGAACTATATTTATTCCACTTCATATGACATTATACCGACTAACTTTTAAGTGATCCAATTACAACTAGCTCAGTTATTGTTCTCCTTTAGACAAGTTGAAGGTTTATCTAAGTGTGTTTATATTTGAGTTACAAAGTATGAGGCTAAACTTATGTAAATAATTTATAAGTCATAGGTTTAGTTATATTTGGACATAGACTAATTAATGGCACTAATATTTCCTATGCTTTAATCAATTTGAAACAATGCTCCTAGTTAGTTTACATAGGTTTTATAGTGAGAAAGCATGTTAAAGACAATTATTTGACATCTACTTTACAGCACAATATCAATTTTATTATTAGCACATTTTTAAGTTAACTATTATGCATCATCTTGATATTAATTATTAATAATTATAAATGTATTTTATTAAATAGTGAATTATATACCATTGGAAAGCTTGTGAATTTAGATGAATTTAGGTTCAAGTTTCACTCAAATCGGAGCTAAAATGAATAAATTATGCTAGTGTAAAGATTCAAATTTGAATTAATTCTAATAATTGCGAAATGGTACTGTTTCTAATTCATCTATTTCTAATACAACCTTATCCACAGGCTATAATTAATCTCAAATTCTAATTATTTTAGATTTTCTTAAACTATTAACCTCCTTAATTTTCTTCCTAATTTTCTATTTATTTTTCTTTTTCTCTATTCTCTCTTCTCTTTTTCTTTCTTTTCTCTCTTTCTCTCTTTTTCTCTTTTTTTTTCTCTCCTTTTTTTTTCTTTTTCTCTCTCTCTCCCTTTTCTTTCCTTTTCTCCCTCTCTCTTCCTCTCTCGGCCGACTCCCTCTTCTCCTCTCCCTTTCTCCCTCTCGGCTCTCTCTCTCCCTCACCCGAGCGGCGGCGGCGGTGGATGCGAGGGGAGAAGGGGGTGGCTCACCGGCAGCGGCGGCGGCGACGACGACGGCGACGGCGGCGCGGTGCGGCGGCACCAAGGGCGGCGGCACGACGGCTCAAAGCGGCGGCGCGACGGCTCAAAGCGGCGGCGCGGCGGCGTGGAGGCGGCGGTGCGGCGGCGTGGAGTTGAGGAGAGGGGGGGTTGAGGATGGGGAAAGGATGGAGCGGGGGGGGGGGAATTTATAGGAGGGGGGAAAGAAGAAGAAGAGGGGAGGGGTGGCGGCGGTGCGGCAGCGGGGCGACGCGCGGGCGGCGACGCGATGGCGGCGTGGGGCTCGGGGGCGCGGCGCGGCAGGGCGATGGCGACGGCGACAGCGGCGACGCGATGGCGAGCGAGCGGCGCGGCAGCGGGGCGACGCGACGCGCGCAGCTGCACGGGGCTCGAGGGCGCGGCGCGGCAGGGCGCGGGGCGCGAGGCGCGAGGCGGCGAGGGCGACGGCCGAGCGGCGACGGGACGGCGGCGCGGCGGTGAGCGGCGCGGCGGGGATGGCGACGGTGCGCGGCGGCTGTCACACCCTGATTTTCGTTTCAGGATTTATAAATTATTTAATAAATTATTAAAAGAATTTATATTAAATGTTCATTAATTTACAAGTGAAGTTAAATGTGGGAAATAAAATTTCTTAAATATAAAGCATGGGTGGATTTAATTCTTATTAAATTCTCCATGGTTAATTATACTCTCTGGAATTTTCTCGGATTTTTCGGAGCTCAATTCTTAATTTTAATCATACAAAGAGCATTTCAGTAATTACCCACATATTAAATTAATCATTAAATGGTCTAATTATAATTTTGTTAAGTACTTTGAGTGTCCAAGTATTTTCAGGATTTTTCTTGAAATTATTTGAGCATTGGAAGTATTTTTAACAATTGAAAGATCATTTAAGTGATTATTTTAATTGGAAAAAGTTTTCAAAAATCCCCTCCTAGGCCGTTGGGCCGATTTCGGCCCAACTCTCTCTATCTTTCTCTCTCCCGCGCGCGGCCCATGCCGGCCCAAGCCGCCGCCGCCCGCTTCCCTCTCTCACGGAGGCCGACAGGTGGGGCCCACCTGTCGGATCCATCTCCTTCCTCCGGCCAGCCGCCGCCGAGTCGAGTTCGAGCCGCCCTTTCTCCTCTTAAATTCGTCCAAATCCGATTCCGTTTCTTCAAATTGATTGAGGGGTTTTGTTCCTCTCGGTCTCCTCTTTCTTTTCCCCCAAGAATCAAAGCGAATCGTTGCGGTTTGGATCCGAATCGAATTCGTTTTGATTTTATCCCTAAAACCGAGTTTGATTTCTTCCCGAATCGATTCCTCTCGTTTGGAGCTCGATCTCTTCGATCCAATGCCATATAAAGTTTCCCCTCGTTGTCCTCTTCCGTTTGCCCCCTTTCCCGAGCTCTCCCGTGCCTCCTAGCGCCGCCGCGACGTGCGCTAAGCTCGCCGCCGCCGCCGGCCGTCTTCGGCGTCGTCGCCGCGCCGTCTCCGCCGTCGCCGCTGCTTGCCATCGCCGCCGTTAGGTGCGCCGTGGTGAGAGGAACCTCGGCCGCCCCTCCTTTTTCGCCGCCGACCATCGGAGCTCGCCGCCGCCGTCCAACCCGAGCCGCCGCCGCTTTCTTCCTCGTCGCCGGTCGCCGTCGTGCACCGTTTGAAGTCGTGGTGAGTACCAACGGGTTCGCCTCGTTACCCTCTACGCGTAGGTGGTCTCCAATCCCGCCGCCGTTGTCCCTAGCGCCGGCGAGCTCGTCGACCCGAGCCGGTTGCCGTGCTGACGTCATCATCGCCAGGGCTGACGTCATCTCTCTCTCTTTTTCCTTTTTTCTTGAGTTTCTAATAGATTAAAACTTTGGAAAATCATAACTAAATAACCGTAGCTCAGTTTCGAGTGGTTCAAGTTGCTAATTTTTTCTAAAATAAAGATCTACATATTAAAATTGTCCATAAATTGAATTAAATTTATTTAATTCTTTTTAAATGGGCTTTAATTAGATTTAATCTTGTAAAATTCATAATAAATTCATTTGAAGTCAGAATGAGGCCGTTCAAGTCTCATAATTCATCTAAAATTATGATCTACATGTTTGTTTATTTTTTATGTACTGTTTATTTGGTTTTCATTAGTCTTTTTCTTCGTTTTGCGTGTTAGCTTGTCGTTTCCGTCGTTGCGAAGGTTCGTGAGTGCGTCGGAAGTGATCAAGAAGATTAATTGAAGACCGATTATTGCAAGGCAAGTCACACAGATCCTAAACACAATCCTTTGAGCATGTTGATCCTATATTTAAATTCTCTATTTAATTCAACTGTGCATTTATTTTCGAATGTCACCGGGTGGTGTGAATCTATTCCTTTGTTATGGCCAATTTGCATTGAATGTCCTATTCCTTGATACCTTGGGTAATAAATTGATTAGCTTGAACCTTATATATTGGATTGGTTCAGCTAAATGCTATATGTAAGTTTGCTTAGCTATGCTTAGAAACATTAGCTAACTAAAGGGGTTAATTATAAACTATGTTATATTATTATTAATTAGGGTTACATTTAATGGTAGCTCACGATGGTTAATCGTGTGATGTTAATTAATTGATAATTAAAACCTGGTTAAGGTGGGTTGTGAGCACATGGTTTTGAGGGTCGTGCTCATGGCAATTAAGGACCGGTTCGCGAGCTACTGTTGTGAAACATTTATCGTGCCAACCACAAGCCAGCATGGGCAACGGCTTTATCTTTTGTATAGCGTGATTCATTATAGTGCGGCAGACTGAGAAGTGGCGAGAAGTCCATGGGGGTCGCTGGGGAGTCCATGCCTTGTTTATAAGGAGGTGATTATGATCCAGGAACGGTGCACTGTTTTGAGTTGTGTTGTGCAAAGGGTATTGTCACGATTTCCCCCTTTGCAATGCCGTGGTGGTATTTCGGGGCATGGCAACATGTGTGGAATCGTGTCTTGTGGGTACAGTGGTACACCTCTGGCCAGAGTAAAACTATTCGAATAGCCGTGCCCGCGGTTATGGGCGAGTTGAGCAATGTTTTTCGTGATTAGTCTCACACCTCTCACAATAATTATGGATGTTATACCTGGTAATAATTTGCTTAGCTCCTGGTTTGGAGTTAGATCTGTACAGCCGGGTATGGTTGTTCAGGATGGTTGGGCCTGAGCAGCATGGGTGTGCTGTTCAGTGTTGGTTAAAAGTTCTGATTAATTACTCCACTGTTTTACTTCTCTTAAATGTTTTGCTAAATGCTGCTTTTGCAAATGAGCCTATATTATGCCATCCTTTGGAATCCTTGTGCACTTGCATATTTGCTGTGTGGCTTGTTGAGTATGTCATATGCTCATTCTTGCAATAATCAATCAACCTCAGTTGAGGATAAAGGATCCAGAAGGAGAAGACGTTTGGCTTATACCCCAGTTGAGCTGCCTGTGGGAGTGGAGCCGGAGCTTCGCTAGATTTTATTTTTCCGCTGCAGTTTTCTTCATGGTGAGGACTAAGTGCCTCTTAAGTAAGTATTTATCGTTTTAGTTAATGTGATGAATCTGTGTATTAAATTGTCAGTTTGTGTACCTCGGCTGATTCCTGGACGAGGGTTTAATGCACAAATAAGTTCGGAAATTACTAGTGAATTTCCGGGCGTGACAGCGGCTCGGGGCGCGAGGCGGTGCGGGCGCGACGCGACGACGACGGGACGGCTGCGCGGCGCACGGGGCTCGGGGCGCGGCGCGGCAGCGGGTAGGGTTAGGGTTAGGGAACCGCGTCGAGCACTTGGTGGGCAATGAACAGTGCATTTCCTTTTTTTTTCTTTTTTTTCTTTTTTTTTAAAAAATTTTTTATTTTATTTATTTATTTATTTATTTTACTTTATTATTTTTTTATTTATTATTTATTTATTATATAAATTTGTTTCTATAATACCTAACATTTGCATATATGAATTTTATCCAATATTTGCATTATCCCAATTTAATGAATTCACCCTAGATTAATATTGCTCATATTCTTATTTATATATTTTATTTAAACTTTTAATTATGGTTAAGTCTTATTATTATATATTTTTCAAGTTTTCCAATTTTTCTTCTTTTAGGGTTTTGGTTGATTTATAAGTTGAGAAAAGTTGCAAATTAAATTTGTATTTACTCCTAAGCATTTAGGTGACCGTATTAGGTGTTCAAATGTGAATTTGCCCAAAATTTAATATTGTCCAATGTTTAAGGTTTATTAGAGATTCTATAATTTTCTGATGAGACCGTTATTAACACAATAGCACATTAGCTCAATTTATTTATATGTTAGTTTATTTTATATGGAGGGGTTTAATATATCAAATTTCAATCCCTAAATACAATTAGGAACTTGGTGCAATATCGATCTACATATCGAATTAAATACTCCCGTAATTCTATTATATATACAGAGAGCTCAGTTTATTTGAATGATCATCATTTCATATGTACACATATTATGGCACCCACCTACATTATTCAAATAATTTAATATTTGATAAAATAGGTTAATAATAACTTTTCTTTTATTTGATTTTAATATCTTGTGTATAATTATTTGTAGGATTAAATATATTCCCGTAAATCATATCTATTTCTTAAATGTAGTTCTTTTTCTTTACTTTCTTGGTGATCATTTACGATTTGGCAAGCAATAGCAATCATAACAACCAGCATGATGCAAAAGTTTTAAAAAGTTCAAAATTTTCGTGATTTTCATTGTCTTGAATTTTCAGGATGTTACAATTTTTTAGGCTCTATTTTTTTAAACCGAACAAACTTTTTACCCCTGTTTTAGAAGTTAACGGTGTTAACTACTTGGTAAAAGGGCATTTTTACCCTCTCCCATCTCTTTCCTTTCTTCTTTCCTTCTTTTCCTCTTCTTTCACCACGTAGCGCTACCTGCCATCGGCAGGCCGTGTGGCGGCGCAACGGCGGCTACAGCGTCTGGGTTGTCGTGATGCAGGCACGGGGCCACTGTGGACGGCCGGCTCCGCCGGCGACTGAGCGAGCAGCTGGCGCTACAAGCGGCCAAGCTAGCGGGCCGACCACGACGGGCAACCAAGGGGCGGGCGCATGGCGCCACAGGCGGCAAAGCGGGTGGCCAACGGCGGCGCACGGCAGGCGGCCCGGCCATCCGGTGCTGCTCGCCGCCCCCTTCCCCTGTTTTCTTTTCTTCTTTTCCTCCTACCCCGATGTGTTCGTCTGCCATTTGCGAGCGACGGGGCTCATCGGGACGGCGTCGGCGCGGCCGTGCGGAGGCAGAGTGTTGCCATGGAACGGCGAGACGGCCTTGCGTGGGCATGGCGGGCGGGCAGCGGGCCGGCGAACTTGATGTGACTTCTTCGGCGCGGCCGGCGCTGCTCCCCCTTTTTTTTCGTTTTCTTCTTGTTTGCTATTGAGGTATCGCAGCTTGGCCGCCGCTCGCCGCCGCCTACCCCTGTCCTGCTCGCCGGCGGGAAGAGCTGTGCCCTAACCCGCTCGCCGCCGCCGCCACCTGGAAGAGTCGATTTGTGTGCGAGAAAAGAAAAAGGGAAGTGTTAGATATTTCCTAGGGGTAAAGAGGTACTCCCTCCGTTTCACAATGTAAGTCATTTTAGCATTTCCTATATTCATATTGATGTCAATGAATCTAGACATATATACATCAATATGAATGTGGGAAATGATAGAATGACTTACATCGTGAAACGGAGGAAGTAAAACACAAATTCAAAAAATCTTTTTTTCCTTTATTTCTCTATTTTTTTTACTTCCATAAACTCGGTCCCACTAACTTCCATCCAAACCATGAGTAAACGCCTCTTTCGGTTAAAAAAAGTAGGGGCAAAAACGAAAACCTTAAAAAGTAGGAATAAAATCAATATTGGAAATGAAGGTGAAGGCAGAAACGAAATTGTCCCCTCTATAGTCTGTATAAATTAGACCTGCATATCTTTGATATTTTAAGATTCACGAAGTAATCACATTGGAGCTCGCTATCAACTGGTGCATCGTTTACCACTGAAAGAATAATTAACTATAAATGCAAGTATCCGTGTTAACTCTAAAACTTAAACTTGAGTAGTTAATTCCACCATCGAAACCTAACCAGTTAAGTTGCGCTCATTTTCTAAGTTGTGCTCATTTTCCTATCAAATCGAAGTTAACTGACACTTCCTCCATTCTAAAATATAACACTTTTGAACTTATCTATCAATATTCTCTTTTCAACTAATCACAACCCTCCACTGTTTAATTTCCCCCACCAACTACCATTTCTTGTCTAATCAAAATCTAATCTTACCTACTACATTAATAAATATGTCCAACTCTAAACATCTTTAAATTGTGGAACAAGGTAGTACTAGCTTTCAATCAATTAATAAAATTAAAGGTTATCTGGCTTTCGATTACTGATATCACAATTTCGGCCATTCCGCTTGTTCACTATTTAAACGAATTCCTTTTCAGATAAACTTTTAGCAATAAACTGTTCTATCATAGACATAAAAACAAATTTACAATTGATAATATTTTTTTTAAAAAAATAATAAATAAAACATATCTCAAACTTGGACAAAAAAAGAAAGTAAAACCATGTGAATTAATCAAATAACAGTAAAACACTTTGCATAGTAATTCACTTTTAATTTTAGCAATGTGTTAAAATGACTGAAAATTAAACAAAAAAAATAAAAAAACTTCAGACGACTGAAATTTAGCATTCTCTATAATGAGAATTGTAATAGAACGTTCCTTGGAAAAGAACATCGAAGATTGGTTCACTGGATAATGGAAACAATTCAAGTCAGAGACAACAAGGGAAATGTTGCATAAATGTGCCATCATTAGCAAAGGATATAATCAGCAGACAAGAACTTTCATCTTTAGTTTGGTCAATATAACACAGGGAAGCGTGATAACAATAACATTTGACTCATGACATAAGCAGTTCCATGTTTACTTTCACAGAAAGAAAGTAGTCTGCTACAACATACAACTTCATTGCCGACAAACAGCACAAACAAGAGCTATGCATGGAGGATTACAGAGTGGTAGGTCCAAACCTAACATAATCTATATCACCCGGTTTTCGGTAACATTTTACGCCCATTACTTTCTACCCATTCTTTTCTTCGTGTTTCCATCTAGCAGTTGGTGTCATATACAGCCAGGCCTTGTAGTTCTGGACCTTCCAAGCGTGGGTTCTTCTCAAAGCTGCACGTAATCAGAATGTGCATAATGGGCATAGGTCAACTTGTTGATACTTGTAACCAAAACAGGAATCATCAACACTGAGCATTAAGCCACTGAGGGCAATAACTAGATATAAGAGAAACAGGAAATGGAATGCAAGCAAGATGCATCACTGCAAAAGGAGAAAACATCCACGCAGGACAGAAGTCTACAGAAACTAAGACTGTATACACTTGCTGTCGGTTATTTTATTATGGATTATTACTATTCCTCATGTTAGCATATACTCTTTCCGTCCCTAAATATAAGGGATTTTGGTGGGATGTGACACATACTAATACAACGAATCTGGACAGAATCTAAACTAGGATGTGTCACATCCTACCTATGTGCCTTTATCAATAGATGGATCAACTATTAAAGGTTGCCTAGAGAAATACAGAATACAGAAAAGGTTGCCTAGAAACATGCAAGCACAAGGGGAGACAAAGCAAGCGCATTGGATGGATCAACTATTAAACCGCTCTCGAATTTAACGCAGAGCACTAGGTGAGCTGCTTCATACTTTGATATACCTCTCTCTACTATATTAAAAATAAGGTAGACGTGTTGGTGATGGTGAGTCTGCCAATGCGTGTGTTCAAGATGTTTTTCAACGATGGAATTCAATCCAGCCTCCAAAATGTGTAAGATGGTATATTCTCTAGATAAACAGATTGCTTGGGTATGTGGCTAGGCTATTTCTGGATTGATGTTTGATTGAAATCTTTTTTTCCAAGCAATACATACATCTTTTTGACTTTATATTTTGTAATGTTATTTCAAGTCCATTGCAACACAAGGGCATTTGGCTAGTTATTCCTAGAAAGACAATAAACAATGATAGATCTCACGTGTGCCCTTTCAAATTACAGGCCATATCCTCAAAAATACTAGAAGATAGGGATGATACACTATATTACTACTAAATAGTCAACCAGAATAATGGAACAATAATAAAGCATTTGCCACAGTGGGAAGGGCCTCCGCAAAACACTAATGAGTAATGAGTGAAAAATTCCTCATGAGTGTTTGCAACCATGAGACATAACTAATGAGTAATGAGTGAAAAATTCCTCACGAGTGTTTTGTTTGTTAACTTGTTATCAAGGAAACATTGAATATACATACAAATGAATATGAAATACAGAAGGAAATATGATGTAGTGATGATGAAATGGCAGGGACCAGAAAGAAACCTTTACTTATGGGGCTATGGACATGAAATGTTTAGTATAGGATCCTCATATTGGCCACTAACATTAAATTCCTAGTTTAATTTACCTTATGGAAGTATTGATTACGACACTAACAAACTTGTGTCAGAATTTGTTTTGGGCTACCATGAGTTTAAATTTCAAATGACTTTAATACTGCTGAAGAAATCATAATAGTATCACAACGGCAGTCAAACTTACTTGCTTAGGGGAATGTGCTCAAATGGTCCTGATGTAGGAATTGTTCCACACAGATCATTGCTTGAAACATCACTGAAAGAACAAGGGGGTAAAATTTATCACATTCAAGATTGTTTGCAGCCAAGCACTCAGCACCAGGAATTGTACTTACACAACTTTAAGACTAGATATTCCAGCCAGTTCCCTTGGGATTGGCCCAGTCAAGCGATTGCCATTGAGCCGCCTTCAAAGCATAATAATGTGTTAGAAAGATAGAATGCATAAGTCAACAAACCACCAGAAAATTCAAACAAGCTGAAGGTAAAGTTTAAAATATATCAATATGCATTCCCGCTTATTTCTTATAAAGCATGAACAGGGACTAACGAGGTTAAATCAGAAAATAACCATGATAGAAATAGTTTGTGTAGGTGTTTGCTCGCAAATGATGAAGAGGCAGCAAAGATAAAAGAGAGTATGGATCAACAAACCTATATGATATACACGTATTTATTTTGAAGTAAGAATGTAAAAATACAGGCATTGTAGTTTGAAATGGAGGAAGTATGCAGAATGTGCATATACAGCATGAAATCAATAGCTAACATGTGAGAACTTAGAACTATTTTACAAAGAGATCATTTGAAGAACACAAACTTACAAGAATACAAGGGACGTTAATTTCCCAAGTGTTGGAGGTATAGTCCCAGAAATGTTGTTCTTGTACAGGTCCAAGCTTATAAGATTCTTCAAATTACCAAGCTCCGATGGGATCGTTCCTTGAATGTTATTCTTGTAAAGCTCCCTGTTCCAATGCTGATGGTTAATACTACCAAAGTGCATCAAGATAAATTATGCGAATAACTGACAAGCATACATTAAACTAAACAAAACTTCAATACATCATGCTCAAACATCACAAACTGTATGAGAATAGAACTTGACAGATATCTTGGAGATAAAAGAAAATGGATCTTACATAAATGTTAATCATAGAATACACATAACGGTATAAAACAATGTCACAATATCATGTTTTAGGAGTGCGGTGGGAAGGACATGAGATGGTATCCTATCTACCTCAATCACTAAACTATGTCACATTAGAAGTAAAACATAATAATTGAGAAGAACTAGCAAAGAATCAAACCACATGGGCAAGAAAAGCTTACAGATATTGCAGATGATCCAACTTTCCAAGCTCAGGCACCAGATGACCAGATAAGTTCAAATTCCCAAGATCCCTGTTAGAAGAGGGATGTATTCCAAGAAAACAATTAGACGAAGATATTCTTCAGAAATGATTCAACTTCATATACAATACAAGGAATTGGCCATAGATTTTGACCACACTGAAAAAGATTAATAAACTGGATTTTTTTTTTACTTCATCAACTGACGGCACAGCAAGTGTTTGGAGGTTTGGACTTTGGAACACAAATGACAGACAGAAGAAATGAAAGCAATGAAAGTTCAGATCGGTAAGCAATTAAAGCTAAAATTTTCTCTAGCCTTTGGTCCTTATCATTCCTCTCACATCTAAATTCTTCAACCATAACACCCCAACCGCCCAACCAACCAACCAACCAAGAAACCTAATAACACTCTCATTAAAAGAGATACATCTATATGATTCTTGTCATGTTTCAATTTGCTCAGGACCATTCCCATCTTTCCTCGGTCCAATAATAAAAAAGCGCACTTGCCTTTTGAGTAAAACTGTAAAGCCATATCACGGCATACCCACACAATCTCAACAAGTTCCACAGCAAAATTCTTACAAAATCCAGTACATCCTAGTAGAACTCTAAAAAGGCTGCCTCTTAGATCGATTTCTCTTTCTCCTATCCTCTCATCAACGAACTACAGCTCTAGTAGTCTTCTAGATCAACGCAGCCGCAACGGAATCGACTGCTCATCCTAGCACGCCTTGCCTCGCGATCGAGTTCCCCCAAACACCCAGAAAGTACCCAACTCGAACCTACGTGTACAGTACAGCGCAGCGCGAGGAGAGGGAGGGAGGGAGAGGGTCGCTCACAGGCGCGTGACGCGGTTGTCGCGGTCGCAGGTGACGTGGAACCAGGTGCAGGGGTTGACGAGCGTGGGGTCCCAGCTCTGCAGCACCCCGCCGGGGTCCCTGAGGCTCCGCCGCAGCGCCGACAGCGCGTCGCCCTCGGAGTTCGCCCCCGCCATCGCCACCACCACCGCCGCCGCCACCATCGCCACCACCCCCAGCGCCCCCGCCCCCGCCGCCATCCCCTCCCGGATCTGGACGCGCACGAGGCAGAGAGACGAGGCGAAGAGGAGGAACACGAGGAAGGGGGAAGAGGAGTAGTAGGAGTAGCAGCAGCAGCACCACCACCACCACCACCTGCCGCTGCTCGGCTGGCGCTGGTGGTGTAGGCGACTTTTTGTATTGCTCCGCGTGTACTCGTGTCGCGTGCGCGTTCACGAAGAGAAAATGCCCGTAGTGGAGGGGATGGCTCGCTCGGTGGGTTGGGTTGGGTTGGGTTTGGTTTGGGTGCTTTGCCTGCTTGGGCCACACCGATCCCTCGTTCGCCGTACGAAGCGGGGGGAGGCAGCGCGCGCTGGAAAGCGCGGTGGCGGGCGGGCGGGCGGTCGGTTGACTTTGCCGAGTCCGCTCCTCGGTCGTTTTCGCTTCATCGATTGACGCCGTCACGCCGGGGGCTTTGAGCAGCTTAGCTTCTCCCTCACAAAAAAGGCAGGAAAATATGTAGTGCAAAACACATATGTAGGAGAAACTTGAAAACTACCGTTGAATCGAGAAATGGACGTCCGAGATTCGTCCACGTCACCATGAGTTAAAATTTAACTCGCAGATTTACTCATGAGTTAAGAGTAAAATTTTAACTCATGATAACATGGACGAATCTTCGGACGTCCATTTCTCGATCCAACGGTAGTTTTCAAGTTTCTAATATATATATGATTTGCACCATATATTTTTCTAAGAAAGGCCTTTGTGTTGTGTCGCGTGGACCAGTGCCACCAACACGTTGCCATCGGCGGCTACAACCTAGGCAAAAAAAACTCGGCATCTTGGGGGGTGGGTCTAGCCAACGAACGTTCGTGACGAGGAAATCTCGCGAACCCACAGACTTCATCTTAATTATACGTCTAATTACGTCTAATTACGTGTCTAATGATGATTAGCGTTATTCTTCGGTTAAAAAACCAATCTACGCATTCTTATCATGAATAGCGCTTTTTCTGTTACAGGGTTTGTTTTGATAATAAGATTATTTTTTTCCAAAAATATCATAAACTAAGTCCTAATTGCATATATATATTTTATATAAAATTTACAAGCAGAAACCTTTTTATAAATTATCTCTGTGAAAACTTTTTGTGTATAGATTTTATATATACAAACTTTCTGCATATAAACTTTTCATATATAAAGTCTATATAAAGAAACTTTATGTATAAAAAGGCTATATATAGAAATTTTAATTATATATGTCAAATTTATATGTAGAAAGTATCCACGTAAATAACTCATATAAAAATGTTTCCGTTAATGGAACTAGGAAATCTAAAAAGAAGAAAAAACAAGAAATCTGACGTAGATTGGAAAGTGAAGAATATATATGCTTGATACATATAGGAAAATCACATAAAAGAAGTGAAAAACAGGAAAAAAAAGAATGTGTCCGAGCGATTCGCTATATCATTAGTTGACGAACGTTCGCCCACTAGCGATTTCGCATCTTGGGGCCTATGAAGAATGGACGTGCGTGTGCTACCAGTGGAATGGAGGGAATGTGGCGCGTCGTAATTAGCATGGCTGCTAAAGTGCAAAGTTGAAATTGCTTGCGAATTTTGGAGTGCGATCGAGGGTCACCTCTTTTGCTCTACAACTACAACGTATATGTTCTTGCCGAAATTTAAATCTTAAAAGTTATTTTTTAAATTGATTTTGAGGTTTTTTCCACTGTAATTTCTTTTTGACATTGGTGTTTAAACATTAGAGGCATGTTCATTTTGATGTCTTTTTCAACTATACCATTTTTTAGCAACTTGCTGAAAAATAGTCTATGTTTAGTTTGTTGTCAAATTTGGTAAATATATAAAATCATGTCAAAATTTTGGCAATATTACCATCTTGTCAAAATTTATTATTTTAGATACAATATAAACATGACTTAGGAACATATATTTAGTATGGTTGTTAAAGTGCAAAGTTAAAATTGCTTGCGGATTTTGGAGTGCGATCAAGACAATATATATGTGGCTAAAAGAAGCATAGTTGTGCACTGTTTTTTTCTCTCTCTCTAGGTGTACAAAGAGATGTATTTTATGTGAAAGATACTCTTGGATATATTTTGCATTATCATCTTCTACTTTTTGATGAGTTGGAGCATTTCCACCACTACCTCGAACGGCTGGGTAAATGATAAATCTACTTACTCCCTCCATCTAAAAAAACTCAACCTAATATTGAATATGATGTTTTCTAGTACAATAAATCAGGACATACTTCTGTCTAGATTCGTTGTACTAGAAAACGTCCCATCCAATACTAGTCAATGTTTAGTTCCATTCAAACTTCTAAAAAATTCTGTCACATCAAATATTTGGACACATACATGAAGCATAAAATGTGAACAAGAAAACCAATTACACAGTTTGCATGTAAATTGAGAACGAATCTTTTGAGCCTAATTACATCATGATTTGACAATGTGATGTTGCAGTAAATATTTGCTAATGACAGATTAATTAGCCTTAATAAATTCGTCTCGCAGTTTACAGGCGGAATCAATAATTTGTTTTATTATTAGTCTATGTTTAATACTTCAAATGTGTGTCCGTATACTTAAATAAAATTTAGCACATGAACTAATATAATGGTCTAGGTTAGATTTTTTTTTGGAACGGAGAGACTACGTTACAGAGTGAGGATGACAAGAGAGACAAGAAGGAAAGGAGATTCGACGGCAACTAGGCGTACTGGCACTGAGACGTCGATGTCAGGCACCATCTTTGCTGGTTTTATGGGGTTTGTTTCCTCGCTTTTGAACCCCACTTTGCATTGCACGCACCGGAGAAAACACTACAATTTCATTGTCAGGCTTATATAGGCTCGTCGCTCGGCCGAAATGTCAAAAGGGAACCCCGGGACTTGAGAGCGCCTCTCCTTTCCATTTTACAATAGTAGTACAATCGATGTCCATGTTTTTCACGTATACCTTTCGCAACACAGGTCTTAGATTCGGAGCAGCACTCGCAGTTAGCGCACTCCCTCATTTTTATTCGACCTAACTTAGGAACCTTGAATTTTAGTAGAGTTAGGATGTAGCAAACGAACGCCGCACCGAATCGCCGATGCGAAGACAGCGCAGCGCCATGAACCTTTCCCCGTCTCCACCCATCGATCGATCGATGGACTCGTTGATGTTGGTGAGACCGAAAAGACGGGTCGGCCTCCACCCATCCCACCCGCGCGCGTTACGGACCGCTGCGCTTGGTGGCCCAAACGGCCGAACGCCCAACGGAATCCAAGCCACGCGCTGTCGCCGCGTGTGGGGAGTAGAGATGGCAACGGGTATAGATCCGACGGGTTTCCACTCCCCGTACCCACACCCATTAAAATTAAATCTGCCCACTAAAAAAATTCCCTCATACCCGCACCCGCACGGGTGATGGGTACCCATTGGGTACCCACACCCGTTGCAACAATTTTAATTGTGCACAACAATAACTCAATAAGGTTATAGGCTACAGTGATATGTACACAGCAAGATTGAAAAACTAGGGCTCAAACAAACCATACAGGATACATAGAGTCTGCCACATTGCAAAATCAACAGCAAACCATCTCTACTCACGGTCACGGCCCCAGCCGGATCCAGCGACCTACCTCACTGTACCTGCGGCGACGCTCCTGCCGACAGCTGACCGGCGCGCGGCGTCTCTGCCCCCAAGCGGCGACCGACGCGGTGGCTATCCCGCCCCCAGGAGGCGGCGTCCTTGGATCCCTGGACCCTGCCCTAGGCGGCGACCGACGTGGTGGATGTCCGCCCCCACACTGGCGGCTGCCCGCACGGCGGCGCCTCTACTCCATCGGCGCGACCAAGACCGGTTGGCGGCTGGTGCTGCGGCCGTGCGCGCCTGCGTGGTGGCGTGCCGACGTGTGGCGTGCACCCATGCGGTGCGGGCATGGCTTGGCCGCTTGGGGGATGGGGAGCGGCGGAGAAACGGAGACAGGAGGAAGAGGAGAGGATTAGAAGGGGAATAGGGTTTAGAGGAGTGAGGAAAAGAGGATTTATACCTAGGGTTTTGATGGTTGTGGGCCTTGGGCCATCTACATATTGGGCTAGGCCTACAGGTATTTTCAACCCACGGGTTAATGGGTTCGGGTGACAGGAGAACGTACTCACACCCGTGTACCCGATGGGTGAAGGTTTTGCCCGTTAACGTACCTATGGGTATGATGTTTGGAACGTTTATACACCCTAATAGAGTAAAAACCCAACGGGTTTCGGGTCGCAAGGCCCCGTTGCCATCTCTAGTGGGGAGGGAGGGCGCGTGCCGCCGCACTGGTGTGGCGGATCGGATGGATGGCGTGCAAACGGCCAAATGGCCCTGTTTGAGGGAGCTTGTCCCAGCTACAGCTTTTCCTAAAAGCTGCTTCTGCTAGAAGCTGCCCCAAATAGTCCACAGCTTTTGAGAATTTGTATTTACAGATTCTGAAAAATGAACTAAAAAGAGAAGCTGGGTTTTAGAGCTTTTCCAGATTCTCAGAAGCTGGCTACCAAACAGTTGCTTCTCAGAATCTAAAGCAGATTTGATAAAAATATGTCGCCAGTTTTTTTGTCAAAAAGTAGTCGATTTTGTGACAGTACGATTTACATCGAGATTCGTGCTAGTGCAAAGAAAAATCAAGTCGCAGACAGAGCTCCTAACCAACCGAGCACGGTATTGGCATTAACTTTATTGCCAAAACAAATTAATATTGAATTTTGAAGTACTTATACACTGACTCCACCCATTTACATTCACTTACACGGCACTTATGCTATAATTACATATGTAATTTATTCACTTACACGGCACTTACACTATAATTACATATGTAATTTAGAAACTTACAATGTAAATATATGATGATTATTTTTTATTGAAAAATATGGTTGCATAAATATAGATACTCCCATCTAAAGCTCCTTCAAACAGGCCTAAGACCGGGAGTGGTGTGTATGGGGTGTTACGGCAACGTGAGCTAGGCGTGCAAGGGCGGGTGACCGCGCGCGGCGGATGGTGTGTGATACGTACGTGCGCGTGCGCGCACGGTATGTGTAACGTCCAGGCCCGGCTCGGCCTCCCAGTCCCCAGAACACGGAGGGGGAGAATCCCGTGTGGTTTTCGGTTCGCATTGTGCTCGTTGCTGTGAGGAGCACTTTTTGCTCTGGTTGAGATTCGAGAAGAGGACAAGAGGTGGGATGGACGTACAGGTAGCTAGTGCGGTAGCGCCTTTTGGACGCAGGATGTGTTTAGTATGGTGGGCCGGCCTGCTTAGAACATATGCCATTGATCTGATCCATGCGTGACTGAGGGACCAAGGAATAAGTTCACCGGAGATCCCTTAACTTAATAGCGAGATTTTGTGAGGTCCCTTAACCACAAACCAGAAATGTATATCCCAAAACTTACACAAACCGTGCACTCAAGATTCTATCGCAGTATATATGGATGGTTTCACTGACGTGGCATCCTAGTCAGCAAAAGAAATAAAAAAAAGTATGTGGGGCCCACATGTAAGTGAGAGAATGGTGTGGGCCCCACATCTCTCTTTGTTTTCTTTCTTCTTTCTCTTCTTGTCTCCTTGCTTCTCTTCTCACCGACAGCGGCGGCGGCGACACTTCTTCCCCACCGCATGCATCAGCGGTGCCCTCGCCTACCACGAGCTGCAGCGGTGGCCGCTCCCTTCCCCACCGCGTGCGACGGCGGTAGCGGCAACTTCCCGTGGAGGAGGGGGAAGGGGAGGCCTGCGATCCGAAGGGGGAAGAGGAGGTCGCTGTGGGAGAGGGAGAAGGGGAGGCCAGCGAGCTAGAGAGGGAAGAGGAACGGCGCGCCACTCCTCTCCTCTCCCCCGCCGCTCAACGTGTAGCCCACCGTGTCAATGCCCACTTCTTTCTCTCTTTTTTCCCCACCACATGTTCGAGGTCGAGTCTGGGGAGGCGATGATAGCTGGGGCGGCGAGGAGGCGATGGCGACACAGCACGGCTATGGGGGTGGCGACGAGGCGGCCTTAGCTGGGGTCAGCCGTTACGCACGAAGAAGGCCGGTAGCGGCGGGAGGGCGTGAATAGCGTTGGTGAAGGGATGGAGGAGGATGCGACGAGGTCGGTGGGGTCGATGGCGTACGTAGAGTCAGCAGCGCTCGTGATGGGCATCCACCATCCCACCCGCCGCCGTGCGCATGGAGTAGCATACCGGAAGACCTAGGTCGGCCGTCTCTCTCCGCCTCTCCCGCTGCCACTGCCCCTGCTCCGCACGCCGCTCCTCTCCCCTCCGCCGCGCCGTGTGCCGTTCCTCTCGGCCGCCGAGCTCGCCGTCGTGCCGGCCGCCTCTCCCCATACCGTCGCTCCTGCTCCGTCGTCGGCCGCCTCACGTCGAGTCTGCCGCCGCGCCTGCTCGAGAGAAGGAGAGAAGAGAAGAGAAAAAGAACAGAAAGGGTGGGCCCTATACCATTTTCTCTCACTTACATATGGGCCCCACATATTTATTATATTTTATTTTTGCTGACTAGGATGGCATGTCAGCGAAACCGGATATCTATACTACCTTACGATGTTTTTTTTGAACGGTTTTATATAGTTTAGAGGTACACATTTCTGGTATTATGGTTAGGGGATTTTAAACAGACTCGATGTAAAATTGAGGAACGTCGGGTGAACTTATTCCAGGGACCAGTGATGCAACCCTATGCTATTTGTTCGATTAGCGCGCTCTTAATTATAATTGTGTAAAGCGAAGTGAACGACCTAACAAAAATGGACTTCGTGCTCGCTGCAATGTTGAAAAAAGAAACATTTGTTCAGACGTTTTCTCAGCCACATACGATCGAGAGCATATGAAAATCGGTCATTCGCACAAATGCTATCTCCGAATGCGAATGTCTTAAGTAACTGTGCAAACTCGAGCGATTAAATTCTTTTGCAGTGAAACCAGCCTACCCAACTTCAATTCCTATATATGATATAGCAAGTGTTCATATTTACAACTTGTTACACCCGTGGTGATTTTATCAAACTTAAAATATGTTAATTTAGTCTTTCCGATGTGCTTTTTCTGATATGCTTATAGAGGTAGCATGTTTGTGTTTATATTTACAGGGGTGAGTATGTAAGTATTGTGAGCGTCTACGCTTGTACCGTGTTTTTAAAAAATAATATTCACTCAAAAATTCAAGAAACTCATTCTAGCTAGACCATTTGTTTTATGTTGGGCACTATAAATTAGTAGGAATAACCGCTGGTGAGAAAACGTTATCTGGGGTTTGTGTACAGTGGTGTATAATCTCAAGCATTCATAAACCAAAACCACTGGAGCAATAGAAGGAAATGCAAAGTGGGGAGAACCATCCCGTTAATAGCACTTTAATCTATGAGGTTTGTCTGAATTCTGTACTTGACTAACAGTAACAGTACACACTCGAGGCAAGCAGACCTTTCGCATGAGTAAAGTTTCAGAAAGATACAGGAATTGTTTGCGGTGGAGATAATAAGTAATCCTTTCATTCCAAAATATATAACACATCTCAGTATGCTCTGAAAACATTCATGAGTTAATGTCGTTCTCTGAGGATAACCAATATCTCATGTATACACGCACATATCTGAGTGCGTTTTTGAGTTTCCAAACAGCAGCATATTCAAATGTCTCAGAAAACAATTAATAAGGGCAGCCCCAACCCTCCATCTATGATAGTGTTTATGGCATTAACTATATTGCTATATAGGACTTTTAATTTATGTGGCACTATATTAATTAAGAGAGAGAGTGAAGAGAGGAAGAAACTGGGTCTCATGCAAGACACAGCTTCAACACGAGAAACTATGCACTAGACACTATCAAGTTTTGCATTGTGAGATAATAGTGTCTTCATAATAGATGAAGAATAAATATGATTGATAGAGAAGAGAGATGATGTATTTATTAATGGCCCACTTTAAGAAATTATGGGTTGTGGAGTATAGTTTATATTGTGATGTCCTATTGACATGGCACCATAAACACTGCTTATGGACACTATTGGTTGGGACTGTCCTAACAACACATTTAGTACTAGTACTAAGGATCTTGAAATCAATAAACTCTTCACGAACAACAACGCCAAACTCCTAATTATTTGGAGAAACAATTAATTTTGATTTTAGCTAATAAACTGAAGTTCCGTAACAATAATAATAAGTCAACAAGCACGCAAATGAGGTTCTATTTTATCTATGCAGAGTTAGAACTCATTCGAAATGTACACTATACTCCTACAAGATTCAGAACCAACAGCCACATTACTTCAGCCATTTGAAAACCACACAGAGATGACCACATCCATTTGAAAACCACACAGAGATGACCACATATGGTTTTGGTTACTGTAGTAATGAACATGTCGGATCGGCACATCAATTGCTCTGTACTACGAGTTCTCAAAAAAAAAAAAAAAGCTCTGCACGGGCAGTAAACGACAAGTTAACTACATCTAGCAGCATTGTAGTGAGCGTGTCGGATCAGCAGATTTAGCACATCAATTGCTGTTCAGAAATCACAGGCAGTAAACGACAACTTAACTACAACTAGCAGCACTGCAGTTTTAGTTAGTGCATGCGAAGGATTAGTGTGCGTACACGTCAATATCAAGAAAAAACTGCAATGTTAACCAATGATGACACTACCACTTTTAATATTTCATTGTAATTCAGCTGAATTGGTAAACAGTAAGCCGATGTTATAAGATGTATATTTTTGTACCGTGCTTTAGTTAGTCAACTAATAATTTCCAAGAATCTGCATATTAAGGTTGCTATTGTCCGTTCACAAAAAGAGAAAAACAGACTGGTATTTCAGCTTCTCCAGAAGTTAGTGCCGAGTTTATTAAAAAAAAGAACTGCTATTTCAATTACACTGTTCAGAAGATTGTGCTGTTGATAATTAGAAAACACAATCAAGTTGTAGGGTAATTTCAGGGTTCAGGTAAAATGCAATCTTGTCGGTACTACAAAATGACTACTGAAAGCCAGTAATATTGATCAGAAACAGTGATCATGTACTAGAGAAGTAAACCAAGCAGACAGCACAGATCTGCAGCATATATACCCCATATTATGCACAATTCGCAAGACCTATACCACTACATTCTGAGTATTGCATTACTAGTTTCTTATCACTTGAATCAATGCCATACAAAAGACTGACAGAGTGCGTCTAAAAAGACATATACAACTAGTAGACAGAGTTTCAAAAGATACAAGTAATTAAAAATATAAGATTGATGATGAGGGGTTAAGAAATTTATTTCTTTAGTGAAGATCAAAGACAAGGGAAGAGCTAGACAAAAGCCTAGTAGGCAGAGCTTCAAAATATACAAGTAAGAATGTAAGATTGATGACGAGTGGTTAAGAAATTTATTTTTTTAGTGAAGATCAAAGACGAGGGAAGAGCCTGGACAAAAGCTGGGGCCACCGGCCTTATAGAGTTACCTCCTTTGGAGAAGATTCCATAGGTTTTTTTTTGCCTTTTTTCAGCACACCCTGTAAATATTGTTTGCACCTTGTATTTGCCCCTGTTCTATAAATATACACATAGACAAAGCTTCTGCATGTCTTAGTTTTGTTTTTAGTAAGAACATAAACTTTTTGTAGACAAAGGAATAACTTTGTTCCAGCCACTGCATAAGGTATTCACTCAACCATTATAAGGTATATAGATCTTGGTGATGATTTTCTCTCCTTATTTTTTGTAAATTTTTATCACCAGATTGTTTTTTTTTTCCATGTGTATGAACAGTACATTTGAGTTAGCTAGCTAGTTCCCTCCCTGGTAAGTAGTACTAGTTTGATTCCCTAAGATAACAGGTAAACACAACAGGGATGCGTGGCCAGGCAACATTGGTGGCTAAGGGGCTGTTTGGATGCTTGCTTCAGTTTACCAAAGTTCTATAGCTAAGATGTGGCATGCCATAATTTATGTGGCTAAGAAATTCTTGGCCACAAGTTAGGCAAATGTTGGCAAAGATATGTGCCTATGACAAGTGGGGTCACAAAATCAAAAAGTGTGGCATGGCAAAGATGTGCCAACCAAGCAAACACTAGGCTAAGTTGGTCAAAGTAGCTTGCCAAAGTTGTGGCAAAGTATGGTCACCATCCAAACAACCCCTAAGTGAAAGAAAAGAGTATTAGTGAGAATGGGTCGTCATTCTTAAATTTACTCTAAGGTAGTGTTCAGCATGGAGGTTTGGGAACTAATCTCCCACGCACGTAAAAAAAACAACTAAGTAGTGCATGATTAATTAAGTATTAGCTAAAAACTTAAAAAATAGATTAATATGATTTTCTAAATCAACTTTCTTATATATATATATATATTTTTAAAAAATATGTCTTTTAGCGGTTCGGGAAACATGAATGAAAAACAAGAAAGTAGAAACTGAAAAAGAGAGTGCCGAACATAGCCTAAGATCATTTCTTTACTCCCAATGATCAGGATATGCCCTCATATATAGAGACCATTGAGAATGTGCTTGTAGTTTGGTGGTAACTGGTAAGTCCTGCAACTGTGAGGCTAGGATACCAACCGGTTCAAACTCTGTTTTTTTCTTTTTTTTAGAAAAAAAGGGCCCCTCACCGTGTGTTCCTCTAATTCCTCTAAAGTACAGGTTAAAACATGGCATATGATAACAAAGCCTCTATATGGGTGAGATAGCATGTCCCCATATGGCTAAGAGAAAATCTTTTGGGGGTATTTTCTTGATCTTAAATGTAATGACTTTGTGATGTTAAAAGGCCATCCTAACAAGATATATTTAATGTAATGACTTTGGGATGTTAAAAGGACATCCTAACAAGAGATATTTTACGCTAGAAAATATAGTACTTTGTTTGGTCATAAATATTTTGCATTTAAGACAGGATTCGATTGAAACTTTTTACACTCGAACCATTAACAGTTTCCAAAATGCTTAATTTTAAAACAAAAGAAATGATATACGTAGATTTGTCTCAAAAAAATACTACCATCATATTATAAACTTATTAAATTTTATGAACATATTCTAATACATAATTGATGGTTAGAATCTTACAAAGTTTAGCTAAATTTTATCATAAAGTTAAATATTTATTAATAGAGGAAGTGTCTCTTAAGAACCATAACATCTCTCTTAACAAATATAGGATGATCGATGTAATAATAAATATGTCTGACTAATAGATAAGACACATAACAATAACTATTCAAGCAAACTAATCAAACTACTTTTGTGAATACTACAACGAAAATGCGACATAAAGACATTTTTAAAGTACCTCCTAAATAGCCCTTGGTCCATCGTCTCTAAAAACCAAGAAGCTAAAATGCTAATATAGGGTAGATTTTTTTAAAAGGTATCATAAATGTCTTTTGATGAATTGTCTCTAGACACAAAGAGACATTTTATAAAATGTTAATATATGATAAGTAATTAACTATAAGTAACACAAGACACATATATGTTTAAGTAATAACATGAGGTTGAGATGCTTAGTGCCATGTGGATAAAAATGACTTTTTTCAAGAGGTCTTGAGTTTAGGTATTCGTAATAGCATGAGAAAATATTTTTTCTCTCTTGGTTCACTATGGTCCTGGTAGAATTTAATGTCTCTATAGAATGTATCTACTCTCTTATAGACATGTTAAACTTGATGCTATTCTTTTCTCAAACAGACAGAAGAGTTGTGTACCATCTATACTCCTTTAAAAGGCTCTGGTGGTAGTGGCAGTGAATCTACCACCCACCAATGCTCTTGAAACTTTTACAAAATGCTCCATTATGATTTTCTGATATTATGAAAATAGTCCGATATTGGTTCAAACAAGTTAATACCATATATAAAAATAAGCAAACAAGTGAACCTAACATATTTGATAAAAAATATACATTATTTTACTATGGCATGTTATAATATATTTCTTTTACCAAAAAAAAATGGACATTGTGTATTAAAGAAAAAGAAAGGCCAGGGTAGGACCCAAAGTACACCCACAAACATACATACGAAAAGATGTTAAATATTTAGTTGATTGAAATACCAAAATCAACATGACAAATAGGATTTTACCAAAGAACCATACATTAAAACGGACTTAGAGCTTCCTCTCTAGGACAAGTAGTAACGAAATCAAAAAGAAAACAATGGAATGAATTCAGAAGTAGTAACTAATTAAGAGAGTTGCATAGAAACCCAAGATTTCTCAAAACATATATGCAAAAAAAAGTTAGCAATGCTACACGTACTAAATTTTTCTTACTAAACTTTTACTAACAACCATCTCAACCGTTTGATTTAAGTAGATGAAAGTTACAAAAAATCTAGATGCACTCATAGCATGACATACATCAGTGTTAGTAAGAATTTAGTAAGAAAAAGTTAGTATGTATAGCCTTTTCCAAAAAGTTATTAATTTTCTTGTGTAGTGATAGTTTGTATAAACTAAAGTTCTAATATTATGCATGTGAAGTGTCATCTTAATTAGTAAATTAAGCAGCTAAGCTAGCTAGCTAAGAAAAGTGTTGGTTCAATATAATGCATACATATGTATGAAAATGCAAGTATGTGATGGACTCATGCATGCATGTGCTCAAAGACTGTGGACTAATTAATGTCCTAACAAGTTTAAATCAACAAGTTGTCACCCTACCCCTTAGCGTGTTACTATTAGACAGAAGTAGAGACATTGGGTAGTATGTTTGCATATAACATCTGAGCAACCATTTTTTTTATCACATTGCATAAAATTTGGAGACAAGTAAACACGATGTACTGAAATGTTAGAATTAAGGAAGTTACGCCATGACAATATAATGTCTGTCTCAAATGTAAATTAAAGAGGAAGGAAAATAGACCAAATCATACACGGATTGCAGGATGTAAATGTTTATTGAAGAAGGCCCTTTAATTATAAGCATGCAGTACACAAATTGGGAGTTGTACACACAGTGGAAGCAAAAGAGGAAACATTGAACGAGAAAGCAGCATTGATTCAAGAAAAATGAGATATTGTTGGGACAATATATATCGGGAGAAGAGAAATAAATTGAGTACATATAAAAAAGATCAACTAGCTAGCACAACATGCATGGAAATCACAATGCTACAACCTATATGTGAGCAGAAAAAATCAAATTAAGCCACAGCTAAATTCCACTGGATTAATATGCTAATTTAGTTGCGTTATCACGCATCAGTGCATCACGTGTATGCATGTAGAGAGTTGTTATACCTATATGAGTATGTTCTAGGATAGTAAGATAGAAAGGTGTTAATTTTGGATCATTCCAACATCAAGGAATAACACAATGCGGGCCATCAAGTAGCGAATGTCAAACAAAACGAAAGGTAAACAAGCCTAACAATATTATGTACAAGGGTAATATAAGCAATGACCAAGAATCAAAGTGGGAACCCAACAGCACAAAGCAATACACCCATGAAGCAGTATATTGTCAAACAAATGAAATAGAAGAATGGAAAAACAAATCAACCAAAGTAACTGAAATCAAGCTTACGAGAAAAAAAAAATCTTTGCCTAGCAAATAACAATTTGTGGAAGAATGCAAGAACAAAAATGAACAAATCAAACAAGCCAAAATATGAAACCAGAAGAATCATGAACGAAAGGTTGGATGGTAGTGCTATATATGAGTGTTTAAAGGACTTTGAAGATCAAAATGTGCATAATTAGTGAAACTTATGGTTGCTTTTTGTAAGTTGTAACTCGCGGTTCCAAACTTGACCATCCAACAAACACTAACAAAGTGCGAGAGGCAAATCCATTATTCACATGTACTGTTCATAACGAAATCATTATCTGGACTGTAGGGGCTAGTAGAAGCCAACACAATGTTGTCACTTTCTTACACTTCTGTTGTAGTATATATACCTGGCCCTCGTATATTGCGTTGTGTCTCCTGGCCCGCAGCTGATGATCGACTACAATTAATATTAGTACTAGAATTTGAATGTCACAAGGCTTCAATCTTGTATGCTATGTACAGTTAACTGGTGATAGAAGAACAAAAAGAGATGGATTGTTTTTAATTATGTCCACTTCTCCTATTGGAAGTTGTGACTGGAATTCGAATTCTTCAGTTTCTTCACGGGTAAAACAAAAAGGGGAAATTCCTGAGGCCCTCTAGTGCAGTGGAATCCGCCATGAAAATGAAGGGTGTCCATATATGATAATTGCAACGCTAGCTAGAATATGCTCGCAACACTTGCTTTTCTTTGATCTTGTGTCCATGCCATGCATATATAACTAATGAATTCGAAGGGAAAAGATAGATAAGATGTGTTCATGACTATATGCATGTCGACTATATTCCTGATGAAAGTGGTCTTTAAATTTCAAGCCGATCTTATTTACCGGTATATATATATTAATTAGAGACTGAAAACGAAATGAAATTAGAGTGATCGATCGAGGCCGTCATCCTATTCATATCATAGTGGTTTATAACTGGTCAATTAATGAATGATTAGTTGTTGCTGATTAGGAGTTAGGATGATATATATTTGCGCTGCCTTAGCCAGGCGAGTGCAGTAGTGGTATTATTGCAGTGAAGTAGTGTGTTTACTGTTTGGCACGCTACCACTCTAGCAGTGGCATGGCATGGCAGCACACAGCACAGCACCCACCCGAAGTGTGGTGGTGACTGCTGATTGGCGAACCGATGCTCCAGCTATCAATTGCAAGCTCAACCATGCCAAAAGAAAGAACCGCACAGAAAGAAAAAAAAATGTGACCACAAAATCAGAGGAACAGTAGTAGCCAATAACATCTTGGATCGAAGAAAAAAAAAGATCTGGAAATTAATATATACTAGCATCAGCTCGTAGCTGGCCGCCGATCATCATGATATATCGATGGCGACGACACGAGCATTGCATCATCAGTTCATCACTTGCAAAGTTGCAAATTAAACAGTGGAGCTAGCAGTGAAGACGACAATTAATTAATTAACCAGCCATTGATATCAATAGAGAAGATCAAGAAGAGAGTGAGGGGAAATTAAAAAAAAAAGGAAGAAGAACACGAAAAACACCAAATAATTAAATTTACCCCCCAGGTGTGTGGCGTCCGTCCACAGTACCATACACACAACACAGCTAGCGGCGGCGCAGGCTAAGATTTTGCCTTCATTTCTTTAAAAAAAAATTATTTGAGGCATGTGGTAATATGCGACAAAACGAATTGTGAATTTGTGATGATGAGCTAGGCTAAGGGATCGAGCGGCACACTGAAGCTAGCACACACACACATGCAATTTCATGCAATACACACAGCGATCGAGCAAGGTGGTCTTCCTCATGGCGGGATCGGGGTGAGTGGGTGGGTCACTACACCTTGCTGTGCGGGTGGTCGTAGAGCAGCGTCGGCGGCGAGAACACCGAGTAGCTGGTGTCCAGCAGCTGCGACCTGAAGATGTCGTCGTCGTCGTCGTAGTATCCCCCGTCGCCGCCTTCGTCGTCGAACGCCGCCGCCGCCGCCGGATGACCCGCCGCCACGAGGGCGTCGGCGTCGCTGCAGGCTGCTGCGGCGCCGGTGTCGGGCGAGGCCGCGGCGGCGCCGGGCCCGGGCTCGCCCGTGCCGTCACTGGCGGCGGCCAGCTCGCCGCCGCCTCCGCCGCCGCCGCCGTCGGCGGCGGCGGAGTCGCGGGAGCTGTACTTGGAAGGGTCGGCGTTGCGGCCGGTGAGCTCCTGCACGAGGGCGCGGAACCCGGCGGCGCTGGTCTTGACCCGCATGGGGTTGGAGATGTACACCACCTTGATCGGCTTCTTCCCCGCCGCCTTCCCGACACCACCACCACCCCCCTTCCCCGACGACCCACCACCCCTCGTAGCAGTAGCATTGCCCCTGGAGCTCTGCTGCCTCTGGCGATCCATCACCCCCACCACCACCACCACCACCACCTCCACCTCCTCCCTACCGACGATCTGCCTCCGCCGAGGCCGAGCAGCGGCAATCTGGACGACGAGAGCGTGGGCTTCCGGCCGTTCTGGGCGAGGCCATGTAAGGACAAATCGTGGGGATTTTTAGCGAGCGAGGTGGTTGCGGGTGTGGATGGGAGCGGGGCGTCGTGGAGCAGTAATAAACTCGGGGGACGGAAGCCACGGATGGATGTGGCGTATGGGTGGGGAAGAATGGAAAGGGGGGACGACGGGGCTCCTCCGTAGTAGTTCGCTGTGGGACTTTGGGAAGAGAGAACGGGAAGAGGAGGAGGACGGGGAAATTGGGGGGGAGCAGGATTCGGCTAGATCCACCCGCCGCCTCTCTCGCTCCTATCGATGGCTGATCAAATTGAGACGCTGATGTAAACACGCTTACATCAGCGTATTTTGTGATTAATAAAGTCATTAATAACGCTCCACGGTAGCTTGTGGAGGATTACTCAGTGGTAATTTGTCTATCACTGGGAAATAATAAAAGAGTTAGTTCAAAACACGAGCACGTACACATGGTAATAGCAAGCTCAATAGTATAGCCAACTAATAACTTTAATTCATCTATAGCCAATCTAATAGCTCATTCATACAATATTACATGCTACACTATTAATATTTAGTCCCACCTATCATTCACACACTGTGTCTTGGAGTCCGTGCTACAGCTAGCTATAAATCTATAGCCCGCTGTCCTTCTCTCTCCTTATTTATCTTCTTAAAATATGTTAGCCCGCTGTCCTTCTCTCTCCTTATTTATCTTCTTAAAATATGTTTGTAGCTGGTTTATAGCATGTTATTGTACCTGCTCTAGGTCTAGGATTTATTTCAGCGAGTCGGTCTATCGTGAGGAACACTAAGCTACTCTCGATTTCCTTGTTTTCTTTTTCCCTTCACTTGGTTAGTTTTCGATGGAGTAAAATGACATTGGATTTGGGTATGAGTTGACTCACGTAAAGAGATGTTTTTGACCGACAAGAATGTTAGTTTGATAGATGAAAGTAAGGATTAAGGTATTATCATTAGGATTGGTGTGGATTACCTTGTTTAGCACACATGGAATTAATCTCTTGCGCGTGTAATATATTTGTAACATATGTAAAAATAAATAAAATTCGATGAACGACTGATTAAATTATTCGTAAGGTGCCATGATTTGCCATATGAATTAAGTCTTCTTAAAAAAATAAAGAAAATATTGTGATTCAATTGTCTTTTAAAAATTGGCTCAATTACCCTATTTGTGCATGCATGTTATGTCTTTTTTTCAACAGACATGTCGTAGGTCAACATGCTTGGAACATGTTCTGATTCAGATATGATAACATAAAAAAAATATATTAATGCACAGGTATATGATTGGATTATAGTGCTATGCAGTGCTTTGGCGAACTTCAATTTTTTTTTTACTCACTACTAATTGCTAAAGGATACCTTTATGCATGAGGGGTTATCTTCTACTCTCTTTTTTATATTTCTAGCTACTTTATCCGTTTCAGGTTATAAGATGTTTTGAGTTTGGTCAAAGTCAATCTGCTTCAAGTTTGACAAAGTTTATAGAAAAAAAGTAATATTTTCGACCCAAGATAAATTTATTATAAAAATAAATTTAGTTATTAATTTAATAAAACTAATTTGGTAACATAAATATTATTATATTTGTCATTAAACTTAGTCAAATTTAAAGCAGTTTGACTTTGATCAAAGTCAAAACATCTTATAACATGAAACGGGAGGAATAATATATAGGTGTATTACACAAATCAGTAGCTTATATATATAATCTCAACGAAAAAAAAGTATATATGACTAGCTTATATGGATTATGTTTTTCATTCACTTATAGAGCAGCTTTTCAGTGAGTGAGTGAGCGATCTGCTATTATTTGTTGTAACTAATATACCGTTAACATTAACAAAATGAAATTAGAACGAAACTTAAATTGAAAATTAATTGTTGTTCATGACTATATCATGGCTAAAACAGCAAAGAAGCTCATATTAATCTATATTTCTCATGAACAATATCTATAGTCAGCAAGTCATATAATTGGCCATGTTCTTTTCTGGCTATTCAACGGATTATTTACTCCATGCTTTAAAAAAATATGTTATCTAAAAGAATACTTTGTTAAGGCCCCTTTAATTCAAAGGAATGGCAAAGGATTTTTATAACATTTAAATTCCTATAGAATGTTTCTTACGTGTTCTTTTGAATTGATAAGAAAAGAAAGAAAACTTTTTATCAGATTATATTCCGATGCTTCACTTTCATAGATAAAATAGTAAGAGCTATAATCTTTGTGTAAGCCTTTCTTTAATTTGTTTTTTTCTTCTATGGTACTGTCAAACGATACCTATATTTTTTTCCTGTGTTTTTATTTCTATATAATTAATTGAAGAAGCATACCTTTTAAATTCTTGCGTTTTTTCTATCCTGCAGATTAAAGGGGTCTTAAGTTTATGTCTTAAAATATTTAGTTTAACCTCTTCAATAACTTGTTATTGAAATAAACGGGTCACGTTGAGATTTAACTCTAAAAATCTAACATTCCACCCTAAACAAAACCTGCTAGTACCAATTTACAAAAAAAAAAAACAGTATTTTCACTCAGGCTAATAAAGTTGATCACACGACCACAGTCTGTGTGTCTCAAGGACTGAAACCTGGCTTAATAATTAGCTTAATTTTTTTAAGCCTCGTGGAGTATACTACTACTCTCAGTTTAAATCCAAAACTTTGGCTTTCCATATGCCCCAGGACGGCGTGAACCCAGCAATTATGTGGGGAGGCAGCGGGAGGAGTGGGTTGGCGTCCACGAGGAAACGTTAATTAATGGAAAAGCGCAAACAAACCGAAACCAGCATACGGTGTGTGCCAGAGGCCAGGGCCCAGTGGACGTGGCGATACCGCAGAGGGTGGGCCTGCGTCACCCATGGGGCCCACGGTGACGCGATTTTATACACTAGGAATCCCTTCCTCACCGCCCGCCACCGCTTACCCGCGCAGGCGTACCTCCGCGCCAGGGTCACCGACACCTGGGCCCCACCTCCCCCACGCGCCAGCCAACCACAGCGTTGGGCATACTTCCCACCAGGTGTCAAACTGCGAAGGGAAAAATAATTAGTATTGGAGTGTCGGTATAGTGTGTGAGAGGAGGGGTTGGAAAAAGAAAAAAAATTATTGTTGCAGTGTCAGGGCCCCACTTGCAAGTTGCGAGCTAGGGCCCATTGCCTCGTAAGTGGGACAAGGTGTGGGGCCCTTATAGTTGCAGCAGCTGTTGTCAAGTGTGGACCACAATTTTTTTAAGATGCACTGTAGGATGATATTATGGTCCATATTTATACTTATTTTTCTGTGCATTATTCTTTTAATGCTTTGTTTGTGCATTATTTATTGGCACCACAACCACGAAAGGTTCTCTCATTTGTCACCGTTCATATCTTTTCTTATAGGATGTAAAGGTTTCATCGCTGTAGCTGAGTTGTCTTTGTCGGGTCTTTAATTCGTATGCCTTTACTTTTATTCTTGTTATTATTTTTAAGGGTTAAATAATTTTAGAAATGACGTGAATGTTAAAGACATATTGGTATTATCGTAAATATTTCCTCACCATCTATCATGTCGGCGTGAAGGATTTCAAACAACACATAATAGACGATTTATGTGCACATATCGAAAGTTTAGAAAAAACACACACCATTACACGTGGTACGCTAACATTATACCATATGACTTATTATTTTTTATGTTACCCACGCGTACTTGTATATAATACCGAAATTTTAGTTTCGAAGGATTATAAAACGACCGAATCTATACATCGCACTGTTAGCAACATCCTGTGAGGCCGAAATCGACTGAGCGAGCTGCGGATAAACGTGGTGCTCTCTCCCGTTAACGTCCAAGTGGGAGTGTGCAGCTTTCACCGGCACACGGCCTATTATTACATGAGTACTACCGTATTTATACCGTACTCTCGCTGCATGTTCTCAAAAAAAGAAAAAAAGAAAAAAAGCTCGCTGCAGGGCACAGCGCCATGGCCGCATAAGCCCATTTACTAATCTCTTGGATTTTGTCCCTCTCGGATTGGGACACGCACACAGATTCTCCGTCCCTAATTGTCCTGGTGCATATGCTTGCTGATTTTCGTTTAATTATCGTACTTCTCCAAGACTATGCACCTGAAAGTCAAATAATTAATACTCCTCCATTCTAAAATATAAGGCACAACCACCCTTAATCCAAAAACCAAGAAATAATTATTATCATCTTATAGTTTAGATCATCCTAATAAATACTAATGCATACATCCAATAGGATTAGATAACATGAGAGTGTAGAATTCCAAAAAGTAATAATTTAATGAAGAAGATGTCATAATTAATTGTATGCTTGCTTATATGCCTTATATTATGGAACATATAAAAAAAGTGGTTGTGACTTTATGTAATGGAGGGAGTATATATTTTTACCCAATTGGGAGGAAAGGGTTGGCACAACTGTACTGCATCATTGTTGTACATGTACATCCCTGCACGCACAGAGAAATTTTTTGATTGGAAGATAAGTGCTCCTATTCAAAGAGATCAAGCAACCTGATGAAAGAAGGCAGCGACTTGCTGAGTTACTACTGCTCCCAGACCATGAACAATTAATGAGGCCGTCATAACCTGCATTTGTTCTGTTGAGAAACAATGCTTGAAAACGTAGAATGTGGTAAGGAGTAAGCTGCGCTGTCGTCGATCCAGTGGCAAAGCTAAAAATCTTTGAAAATAAGGTTAAACTTACTTATGTCTCATGTATCTCTAAATTTCTGTTAAATTTTGAGATAATCTAATAAAAATTTAGGAGACAAATCTAGAGTTTAAGTCTTGGTTGCCCTAGATTACCTTCCATCGCAAAATATAAGAGATTTTACCCAAAATCCCTTATATTTTATCGGATGTCTCTGAAAAAATAAAATTCTTTACTATTTTAGGATAGAGAGAATATTTATCTTTGCGGATTCCAAGATGCAAGGCGAGGAGGGAGTATTTATCTTCTCTCTCAGATCGATCGATTCCAAGATAAAAGGATGATGAATGGATGGATTGTACTCTATTAATTTATCCTACTGGTACTTGCCACAAGATGAAAGGATGATAGATGGATGGATTGTACTCCATTAATTTGTCCTACTGGTACTTGCCATGAGCGCTTGTGGCAACTGGCAAATGGAAATGGGATGCGGGTGTGTTTAGTTCCAAAGTTTTTTTTTTCCAAACTTTCAACTTTTCATCATATCAAACCTTTCATACACTCACAACATTTCAGTCACATCATCTCTAATCTTAACCAAATTTTAAACTTTAGGCCGACTAAACACAGAGGATCTTACCTTGGCCTTTGACTGCATGCTCCATGATATGTCTAGCTTAGCTAGTTCTTCCATTCTGCAGGAGAGGAGTACGCATGCTTATACTGATCATTTTTACGGGATTTAAGCTTACTTTGTTCAGATCGTATGTATGGCTGTGTACATGTACAGTAAGGAACCTAGTAGGGAACACACATGCAATGCATAAGCACTTGTTGGCTGATGAGCAAATTAATTACTGCTCTAACTCGAAGCTTTGGCTTTCTCTCTGCCGCAGGCGTGACACACTGTTGTAGTGTTGTGCGCAGTGATCGCCGCTCGATCGATCTCTCTCGATGCATCGAGCGCCTTCGTGTACAGCTTAATTATAACAGCTGTAAATGTACATGGACCAGACAGATCTTTTACTGGGGTCTCTCCTGCTACAGTGCAAACCTTTTTCTCCTTTTTCTTTTATTGTCCAGAGTTGCTAAACTATTAGAGGCCATTTTCCATGCAAAAATCCTTATCTTTTGGGGGACGTTACATTTCCAGATTCAGTCCCAGGATCTCTTACTGTTGGCAGCAGAAGAGCTCGAGCCCTCCTCTTTGTTCTTTAAGCTGACTGCAAGATGATACGCACTACGAACTGAAAACATCCCCAGTTTGTCAGGGTACCATGCTCCGAAATCATCATCAGCTCTGGGAGATAACCGAATCTTCAGAATTGCATCAGTATCAATACCAAGAAAGTGTTGATTAATTTTATTCACATCCCAGGTGCCAGCGGCTGTAATGAGTTCAGAGACCCATTTGATCCGACAGTTCGCCTTCACCGTGATCGGCCTCCTTGTGTGTTCTCTCGGAATCCACGGGTCCCGCCAAACTCGCACTGACTTACCATTGCCAATTCTCCAAATTAAACCCTGTTTCAGCAGTTCAAGCCCATGCATAATTCCTCTCCAGCTGGCTGAAACATTACACCCAAAAACCGTATCAGTCAGAGAACCGTTGGGATAATACTTAACTTTCAGAACCCTAGCACACAAACTTTTAGGAAATTCAATGAGTCGCCAAGCTTGTCTTGCCAACAAAGCCTGATTAAAAAGTTTGATGTCCCTGAAGCCTAGACCACCACACTGTTTAGCTTTTGTTAGAGTATTCCACGATCTCCAATGGGTCTTACGATGGCCACTCTCAGCCCCCCACCAAAAATTCCTTGTTAGCTTATTAAGCTCTTCGCAAATAGAATCGGGCAGCTTGAATATTCCCATGACATACATCGGTATAGCCTGAAGGACTGCCTTGATCAAGACTTCCTTACCTCCACTTGATAAGTAATTTTCACCCCATTGGATTACTCTTTTCCACACTTTTTCTTGAAGACTCTGAAACTTCCCTTTATTCATTCTCCCCTCGGGCGTTGGGAAACCCAAATATTTCTTCTCAAAACTATCCCTATCAACCTGAAGGACAGTTTTTATAGTGGCCTGGACAGGTTGTGGTGTTGAAGATCCCATCATAATTGAGCATTTAGATGGATTAATCAACTGACCTGTACCACAAGCATAGTTGCTTAGCACTTCCTTAACCACTTGCGCCTGCTGCTGGTTTGCCTTGAAAAACAGGAGTGTATCGTCGGCAAAAAGCAGGTGTGAGATACCCGGCGTATTGCGACAAACATGCAGAGGAGAAAGATCATTGTGCGCCACCTTCTCTTTCAAGAGAAGAGAGAACCCGTTAGCCACGAACAAAAAGAGGAAAGGCAAGAGAGGGTCTCCCTGGCGCAGACCCCTGGAGGGCGCAAATGACTCGAGGAGGGTTCCATTGAATTTAACAGAGTATCTCACCGTGGTTACACATGCCATAATCCAGTTAACCCACTTGTGAGCAAAACCCATTCTAGTCATTGCTGTTTCTAGAAATTGCCAATCACTCTATCGTACGCTTTTGACAGATCAAGTTTGTAAGCACACATAGCTTTATTTGGCTGCTTGTTCTTCTGAATTGAATGGAAGCACTCAAAGGCCAGCAGTGCGTTATCAGTTATCAGACGCCCTGGCACAAATGCACTTTGCTCATTTGAGACTAAATCATCTAAACATAACCTCAACCGATTAACCAAACATTTGGAGACCACTTTGTATATCACATTATAAAGACTTATCGGTCTAAAATCCTTCAATTCAATAGGTTGATCAATTTTTGGGATGAGGACAGTGGTCGTTTCGTTAACTCCCAGTGGCATAGATCCAGTGTGAAAGAATCTCCTAACTGCAGCCATAATATCCTGCTTAACGATATCCCAATTACGTTGATAAAAACGCGCTGGGAACCCGTTGGGCCCTGGCGCCTTGAGGGGTCCAATCTGAAACACCGCCGTGGCAATCTCCTCATCAGTAAATCCCTCACACAATTTGTCATTCATTTCATCAGTAATCCTCTGCTGGATCAAGCGAGTGACTCTATCAGGAGATATATTGGGGTCGGCAGTGAACATTCCTTTGAAGTAATCCGTTGCCATTGTCTCCATTTCCTTTGTCGTGTTATGAACAGTTCCATCACTATCCCTCAACTTGGAAATACGGTTCTTTTTTGCTCTCCAAACAGATCGGCTGTGGAAGAATCGAGTATTCCGATCACCCTCCTTAAGCCAGTTAACTCTAGATCTTTGTAACCACAACATTTCTTCTCTATATAGCAGCTCATTCATATGATCAGTAGCCTTACGAATAAGCAAACTGTCAGCATTAGTCGCTTGGAGCTCAGCGAGCTTCTTTCTAGCTTTCTCAATTTCTCTGCCCACATTCTTAACTTTCCTATTACTCCATGATTTCAAGGAAGACATGACCTTAGCTAATGCAGTACTCACTTCCCCTAGATCACCTTTGCCACCCGCAACAGACCAGGCCTCCTCAACAATTTGGCTAATCTCTGGTTCTCTTTCCCAGATGATTTCATAATGCAGACATTTTCTCCTAACCTGAAGGTTCGCCTTTACATGGAGATTCAGGAGAATTGGACAGTGGTCCGAGCACGGCGACACCAGGTGGACCACCTGTGCTGCTGTGAATATGTCCCTCCACCTATCGTCTGCTACTGCACGATCCAACCTCACTTTCACATTACTCCAACCATCTCTAAGGTTATCATACGTATGGGGGAGCCCTTTAAAACCAAGATCTTGCAGTTCACAGATTTGTAAAGCATTACGAAAGGCTTGCATTTGGCTCTCACTTCTTTGCTTTTTGGAGAAATGTTCAAATTGCCAAAGGGCTTCATTGAAATCACCCATGACCAACCACAGCAAGTTGGAGGATTGCCTTATTGTATTTAACATGCTCCACATACGGTGCCTATTCTTCACCCGTGGCTCTCCATACACAAAAGTAACATGCCAAAGAGGATCATCCGGAGACAGACGGACATACGCATCAATATATCTCTCATTCATATCTTTAATATCAATAGAAACAGACTCATGCCAAAACAAAGCCAGACCCCCACTCAAACCATCACTATCAATACCCGCACAACCTCTAAGACCCAATCTTTTACAAAGACGACTCAATTTGACCACCTTCTGTCTAGTTTCACACAAAAACACGATCTGGGAACTCGTCTCTTTAACCAAGGCACATAAGTCACAAACTGTCGTGGCGTTCCCAGCCCCACGACAGTTCCAGGCTAGGCAACTCATTGCTCCTGGTGGTACCCTAACACGGGCCCCACCAGTTTACCAGCAGCCCCTGGGCTGGTTGCTTCCATGTCATCCTTCCCGGTCCCTCTTCCCGCCTCCTTCCTAGAGCGCTTCAGTGCCCTTGTCGAGTCCCCTACCTTTTTCTGCTCTAGATCTTGGTTTCCCCCGTGCTGCTCATACTCCAACAGCGCCTGTTGCACCTTGCCCACCCTTCTGACGGACGAATTGTCCAGGTTCTTTCTCTTAATTGGACTGCATGTATCTTCCATGGAGCTGTCCTCAATTGAATCCTGCTGAGCATTCAAAAAACGAATCGCCGGGATCATCTCACTTGAGGTCTGATACGCCGGTTCCTTGCTAGCAATTATTTTCACCAGTGCACCAGCCTGAACCTACTTAAGCTGCATCCCTTCCTTCTGTTGGCACTGCCCCGAGCTGTTCATGTCCGACACATGCATCAAATTAGTCTGGCTGGCAAGAAGATCATCTACTCTTTCATCACCCTTTTCTTCCCTATGATCAAAGGCATCAAAGGCATCAACTCGCGAGGGGAGATCTGTAGCATGAACGCTTTCAACCTTGTGCCCTTTTGAAGAAGAGCTTGCACTGCTAGCCCCTCTGAAAACCAGCTTTCTCGATACCCCCGTATTCTGCATTGCTTTGACCCTGCTCACCTTCCTCTCAAAAGGTTTTAGAGGCGAACAGCGAAGGTCAGCTGAGAAGGGGAAAGGCACATCCTCGTTCGACACTTGCTTTGCACATTCCTTGTCAGAGTGGCCAATAAACCCACAAGAGAAGCAAAAATGAGGGACCCTCTCATATCTCAGATTGAATTTGCGTGTCTCCTCCTTCCCATTAATCTTGATTTTAATAGCCAACTTTGTTTTTAGGGGCCTATTGATTGGTAAATCAACCCGGATACGAAAGAAGTCATGTCTGTTACTCCCGGACGCATCAACATCAACCTCTCGGACCTTACCGATCTTACTTCCATACAATTCACCTCTAGCCTTGTTCATCATAACTAGGGGAAGGTCATAAACACGTATCCAGATGGGTACAGTATCCAATGGCACCATTGACGGATTGGTTAAACCATCAAACTCAGCGACCAAAAATGCATCACCACGATGCAGCCAGGGCCCCCCTTGGAGCACAAACAGATAATCCCCTTCATCAGAGGAAGTGATGATAAACAGATTGTCCTTTAGTGACTTGTAGCTCATCTTTGCCCGAAGTCTCCAAGCCCTTCTCATGTCTTCAAACAGAGCAACAGGATTAGGAAACCTCATCGAGTAGAATCTGGCTAAAACAGTCCATTGCCCTGCCTTCTGCACTTCTTCCTCTTCCAGGATCACTTCAACAGCGTCATCATCCTCCTCATCAACTGGACCTTCTGTAAACACAGCAGGACCTTGTAAAGACGTGGAACCACCTTGAGATTCTACTGGTTTCTGACGGAAATCCTCTTCACGTGATGCATCTGCCGAGCCAGAGCCTCCAGCCAAAGCAAGCTGTTGATCAACCGAGACGACATCGAGCGGCTTCGGGCGGGTAACCTTCTCACCGATGGTCCCTTTTTCGCCCCCACCGCCGGTATCAGCCGTGGGAAGGATCACAGGTAGCCGGCGTGGAAACCCTAGATTGCAAACCAATTTTGTTTTCCAAGAGGGGAGGGTATGAGTCCCTGGGCTCCCTAACGATCTGACTTTATATATCGGAAGCAAGGCGTCCTGATCCGAGACGAAAAGCAGCCAAGGAAACTGTCCCTGACCAAAACAGCCTTTATCTCCACTCAAAAAACCAAAACTGATCTGAATACCAAACCACATAAGAAAGCCAAGATCAAAACCGACAAAAATTGAGAACATGCCAAAAGGATCGGCATCAAAACCCAAGGCAGCCTGAATTATCCCATAACCATTGGAAACCAAGACAAAACCAGGAATATAACAGCCACGGGAGGCAGAGATATCCCGGAGATCGTAAACTGGATGAGCAGGCAGCATCCTTGCAAAATTCCACACTGGATTGGAGAAACCCTCCATCCAAACACATCTCCCGCCAGAGATAATGGCCGCCGCCACCCGATCGCCCGGGCGCCCCCAAAAACCCTTCCGCATAATCCGGACCCGGGTCCCCACTCCATATATGTTCCCCAATACAATAGTTGCTTACTATACAATTAATATATGATCCCATCTATCATACACGCACTGTGTCTTAGAGTCCGTGCTGCAGCTGGCTACAGATTTATAGCTCGCTGCTCTTCTCTCTCATCTTTTACTCTCTTCATCTACTTTTGATAGTCATATTTCATCTTGTCACACAGACAAAAGATAAGTGATTGTACTTATCATCCATTTAAATATGATACTAGTCATTCCTCGTAAACAAACGATTCATTAATATTTACATTTCTCGATGCTCATGTAGCTAATCTTGTATAGAAAAATGGAGAGTCACGCATTAAATTTAAGAAAGCCATTAAGATGATAAGTTATTGAATTGAAATATACCTATCAAAAATAAAATTTTCAGATTTGGAAATATGACTATCAAAAATAGATGGAGGGAGTATCTTATTAAAATATACTTATAGCTGGAGGCTGCTATCGTTCCTGCTCTTATCCGATGGCATGTACACGCTCGTTTCGTTTGTGACTTGTGAGGTTCCCGTAGATAGACGGCTGTTTGAAGACGTCGATCGAGGGCCCTCCTCGTATTGTACGTGGTTACGGCGTTCAATTCGGTGGGCGGAAGACAGAAACATCACCAGTGATACAAATTAACTTGTTTAACAAGACGTCTTTGGTTCAGCTTTACCTACTGCTTTTCTTTTTTCGCAAACGTGCAAAAATAAATTACACGTCAGAACAGAGATTTTTTATATTATATAACGCAACAGGCAGACGGTCATTGTCTGCTGATAAGGAAATAAAGAAAGAAAGAAAAAGACTGTTAAAGAAAAAAAAACTACGGAAAAACGAGCTGCTCTATGTAGGAGGGTGACAAGCTTTGCCCGCTGCTTCAAACATTTACATTACTACCTTTGTACTTAATCACCTTTGTTTTAATCACTATTTCCTGTGCTTTCATATCTGTGTACTTTTGTAGGGCACCCTGAGAAAATTACTGTAATAGTTTGAGAAGGAGTAAATAAATCTGATCATCAATTAAATCTGATCATCAATTAAGGTGAGATCAAATTGTAACGATTTAGATTAAAACAGGAGTTCAATTCATGGGCAGAAACTACCTCATAATTAGAGGCCCGGTGCTTAATACAAAAATAATCCCGACATTTGGTAAATGCTACTCCCTCTGTTTCATACTATAAGATTTTCTAGCATTGCTCATATTCATATATATGTTAATAAATCTAGACATATATTAACATTTATATATGAACGTGGACAATGCTAGAAAGTGTTATAACCTGAAACAGAGGTAGTAACAACCAAATATATTTTTATAAATTATATAATTGATACTTTACTTTTTCAATAATAGGAAACATAGAAAAAATAATCAATTATCATTGTCGTGGCAAATTGCCACAACCCTGATTCGAGTTTAGAAAAAAAAAACATAGAAAAACAGATGAGATGGAGGGAGTGAATTCAGTGGTAGGAGGAAAATTGGGGGGGGGGGGGGGGGGGGGATGGGAAATGATTTTCAAGTATGGTTATTGAGGAGTTGTGTGTGAAATGGAGCTGCAGTCCGCAAAGCTATGAGAAATCCGATAAAATTACTATCATCAAATATGGGTGGCCATTTTGGATTTTGGTTTCACTAAATTTGTCACTCTTAATTAGTGTTTAAGAGCTAAAATGCTATGGCGGATGACAAAAATGCACTAGGAAAGTTCAAAGGGACTTTTGTTGTGATAGCATTCTAGTATATGAATACCCATTAAGAGTGGCAATTTAGTAAAATCCAAATACGGAATGGTGTTTGAGCGAAACATATTTTACGACGGCATAATTAATGTCGTATTTGTTGTTGATTACTACTACCTCCGTATTTGCTGTTGATTGCCGTACTACCTTTATAGTATGGGTGGACAGATTCGTAGTACTAGCTCTTAAGATTATTAAAAAGATTATTAAAGAGAGAAGAGAAAGAAGCGAAGTATTGATATTAAAGTTAACGATTTAACGTCAACTCTTAACATTTATAAAAGAAAACTTTGTTGTACGAGGATAGAAAAGACAGAGAGATAAAAAAATGTTCGTGCTTAATTGTTAGAGCCTTTAATTTACCGTATCAACTATTGTCGCTGAACGTACTAAAAGCCTATACTAGAATATCTACCTTTGCACATATCCCTATGATCATGCTATTACTTGAACTAAAATTTAGATGACCCAGAATTTCGGGGGCCCTGTAGTTAACCCTGAACTCCCATATATACGGTCTGATAAAACATCATTGTGTTGACGATCAAATTTCAAAGGAATTTTTGTTGTGATAGCATTCTAGTATATACAGGTCTGATAAAACATCATTCTGCTTTTTCTATCTTGTTGGTTGCAAGATCAAACTATTTAGCATGCTCAGCACCCGAAGACAATTCTTTTGGACCTGCACTGGTGCTAAGCAGATCTTCCAGGCCGTTGCGTGTTATCGATTTTTCGCGTCAACACATTGTTGGCTCAAACTTCTATGACAAGAACATATTCGACAGCTTGTCCCGCTTCAAACATAACATAGGAAATGGGAGTATTGCACATTCACGAATTATTACTTTGTACCATGATCACTCCTGCTTTAATCACTATTCTCTATACGTATGATTCAAAATGGTTTGGAAGGTTTTCGGAGGATTGAAAACGGCTCGGAAAGATTTCAGAGGATTGAAAACGGCTCAGAAAGTTTTCGGATTCCAAAATGTTTTGGTAAACGGAAATGTTGGACGGAAATTTTCAAACCGAAAACAAATTTGGAATTCTTTTTATGGAAACAAAAACGGAAGCAATAATAGCACTATATGTCATATAGCAAGACCCGTCAGAAACTTTTTTAGAGATCACTAAAAACACGTATATAAAAATTTTATTTACAAATATGCTGGATGGAGTCCACAAGTATCACGTGTAGAGTCCGCTAAAAAAAGTGGTACGATATATACACACGTGACAGCGAAACAAACAGTTTTAAAAGATTTGACAGTGTTTGGCAAAATACTCACTGAAACAAACACCCTCTTTAGGATGGCAATTTTACTAATTTGGAATCTTGAGACGTTAAGATATATAGATACAACCTTGTATTGATCAATTTTTTATCCTGGAAATGTTAAATATTGAAAAAAAAACTAAAACTGTTACTAAAAGCCTATTGGCAATTTGTCCTTGATACTTCTAAATTTAAATTTATTTGGTTAGGAATTCCACACCACACAAGTACAATGACCTTATCTTTGTTAATTAGTGAGTTCTCATCATTTTACAAGGTGCTAATTACTAATTTAAATTTTGTAAATCAAATCAATGCCGGCCACACCGTCTTTTCTCGTAAATGTATGCCTGGACCAGACAGATCTTTTACTGGGGTCTCTCCTGCTACAGTGCTAACCTTTTTCTCCTCTCCAAATCTGTGCAACCGCTTCATGGACAACAACTTTTGGCCTTTTTGCCTCTCTCTGATCTTTGTGTGTCTCAGTACGTTGTCCCCTTTGGCATGGCATCGGTCGCCGTCGTCTCCGAGACCGAGAGGCCTCGTCCTTCCTCTCTTATCCGATGGCATGTACGTACACGCTCGTTTGTGACTTGTGAGGTTCCCGTAGATGGACGACTGTTTGAAGACGTCGATCGAGGGCGGACGTTTGGTGGCCCTCCTCGTATTGTACGTGGTTACGGCGTTCAATTCGTGGGACAGAAGACAGAAACATCACCATTGATTCAAATTAACTTGTTTGACAAAAACGTCTGTGGTTCAGCTTTGCCCACTGCTCTTCTTTCCGCAAACGTGCGAGAAAAAAAAATTACACGTTGGTATATTAGAAGAATACAGAGTTTCGTTACACAAGACAACCGGCCAGACGGCTATTGCCTGGGGATAAGTAAAAAAGAAAGAAACAAAATAGTTTGAGAAGTAGAAAAAAAATTACACATTGATATATTAGAAGAATACAGAGTTTCGTTACACAAGACAACCGGCCAGACGGCCATTGCCTGGGGATAAGTAAAAAAGAAAGAAACAAAATAGTTTGAGAAGTAAAAAATAAATCTGATAATTAATTAAGATGAGATCAAATTGTACTCCCTACACGTATTGATATTAAAGTTAACGATGACTTAACATGAACTCTTAAAAAAACTTTGTTGTATGAGGATAGAAAAAAAGAGAGTAATAAAAAATTTGTTTTGGCGCATTAATTGTTAGAGCATTTATCATCTCAACTCTTATCTCTAAATAGTCTCTGAACGTACTAAAGCGGTAAAGCCTATACTAGAATATCTACCTTTCAATATATCCTTATGCTGATCATACTATTACTAAAATTAAAATTTGGATGACCCAGAATTTTGGAGGCCCTGTAGCTAACCCTGAACTCCCATATATACGGGCGTGATGAAACATCACTGTTAATTCAAACTTCTATGACAAAAAAACATCTTCGACAGCTTGCCCGCTTCAAACATAATGTAGGAAATAGGAGTATTGCACATTCGCAAATTATTACTTTGTACCATGATCACTCCTGCTTTAATTACTATTCTCTATACATATGGTTTGAAACGGTTCGAAAAGTTTCCGCATGATTGAAAACAATTCAGAAAGTTTCCGGATTCTGAACTGTTTTTGGTAAATGGGAAACGGAAACTTTCAAAAACAAAAACAAATTTGGAATTCTTTTCTTGGAAACAAAAATAGATACATTTATAGCACCATCTGTCAGAAAGCGAAATCGGTCAGAAACTTTCTTAGAGAATTTCTCAAAAACAAATTCAGAAAAAAAATTTCGAAGAATGTTTACCGTCTCAAAGATGAAAAATTGGATTTGACAGAGTGTTTATGAACTGTGATGTTATCTTTATGATACAAAGTGGTATTGATAACTGCTAAAATTTTAAATTTTTATCTATTAATTGTTTTATAAAAAAATCGGCTTCCAATAAATATTCATCCTGTTTTCACACTCGATAATACTCAATTCTATTTTCGCATTCCGGTTGCCGATTCCTATTTTGAAAAAAAAAAACATGAAAATGAAAATGATAGATTTGGTTCCCATCTATTTTTGAGTCGTTTTCATTACTACCTGTACGTTGATATCTATCGTACTCTGGAAAGAAAACCACATTAATTCAAGATGTAGTAAATGGATCTCATCATCAATCAAGGTGAGATCAAATCAATGCCACACCGCCTTTTCTTGTCAAAAGAAAAATCACACCAACTTGCCAAAATGTGTGATAGCAAGGCGTGGTCAATAAGACACGCAAGAATATGTCGACCACGTATTAAGGCAAAGCGAGGCAAGAAAAATAGAGTATCACGAGTGGAGTCCGCTGTAAAAATGTGGCATGATATATACATATGTGACAGCGAAACAAACAACAGTTTTTAAAGGTTTGACAGTGTTTGGCAAAGTACTCCCTCAAACAAACACCCTCTTTATTAGGAGGGCAATTTTACTAATTTTGAATCTTGATACATTAATATATATAGATACAACCTCGTATTGATCAATATTTAATCTTGGAAATGTTAAATATTGAAAAGAAAAAATAAAACTGTTACTACAAGCCGACTGGCAATTTATCCTTGATAATTCTAAATTCAAATGTATTTGGTTAGGAATTCCACACAGCGCGAGCACAACGACCTTATATATCTTTGTTAATTATATGAGTTCTCATCATTTTACAAGGTGCTAATTCTTTATAATTATATATTTTTAATTATATATTAAAAATAATTAGATTCAAAACTGATTACAATTGAAATTTATTAATTTGAATTTTAGAACAACACAATAAACTACAAAAAATATATTTGAGACTTCAAACCGAGCACCTCTTTCACTGCAGTAAAAACATTAAGTAGAGTTACTTTTCTAATGACGATTTTGTACTGTTTATAAAACTCTGAGTTTCTGTAGTCTAGTACTTTTAGAGGCACAAAGAGAGGGCAGAAACATCTAAATTCCCCACGGCTTAAGAGATTGAAGAAAGAGCATAACGAAATTCAACTATAAAAATATTACGAGCACCTCTTTCACTGTAGTAAAGGCCTGTTTAGATCTTTAAAATGGTAAAAGTTTTACTATTTTAAAGCATTTTTTTGTCATTTTCGATCTAAACACTAGTTGTAAAAGTTGGCAATTTGGCATTTATTATTCGCTAGTCTAGGGTAGTAAATTTTACCAAAAAGTGCTCCGAGACCACGCGCTCTTTCTCTCTCTTTCTTTAGTGCTAAAATGGCAAAACTTTAGGATACATCTAAGAGCAGGTACAGCACGCTATAAGCATATTTTAAAGAGATAAAAAAAGAGAGAGGAGCAGCGAGCTACAGATTTGTAGCCAGCTGCAGTACGGACTCCAAGACGTAATGTAAGTATGACAGGTGAGACCAGATATTAATAGTATAGTAAGCATCTATTGTATGAATTGGCTATTACATTGGCTATAGATGATTTGGAGCTAGTAGTGGACTATACTATTAAACTTGCTCTAAGGCCATTCCCAACTCAAGACACTAGACATAGTTTCCATAAACTTCACATCATCAAGAAACTAGTACTAGACACTACTCTTCCAATGCAAACATCATTATTCCATACTTAAATTTAATGCTACTTATCTCACATGATGTCTTGGATGTTGTGTAGAAACTATGTCTCATGCAAGACATGGTTTCCTTCTATTTCCTCATTTATTCACTTGTCACATCATTTTTCATTCTAGGTGACAGCTTATTTAATGCTATGGATACCATCCTAGTCATTGGGTTGGGAATAACCTAAACACCAGCTCTATGCCAAATCTTTTGCCATTTACCATTTATCATTACAAATGGATCTAAACATGCCAAAAACCTTAAGTAGTAGAGGTACTTTCTATTGACAATTTTTAAAGTGTTTATAACATTGAGAGTTTCTATAGTCTAGTACAACCTCTGTTCCAAATTAAGTCGCTTTGATTTTTTTCTTATAATATTTGACTATTCATCTTATTTAAAAAATTTAGTGCAAATATAAAAACGGAAAAGTCATACTTAAATTACTTTTAATAATAAAGCAAATCACAAACAAAATACTCCCTCCGTTTCTAAATATTTGACACCGTTGATTTTTTAGCACATGTTTGACCGTTCGCCTTATTAATTTTTTTTATGAAATATGTAAAACTATATGTATACATATAAGTATATTTAAGAATGAATCAAATGATATGAAAAGAATTAATAATTACTTAATTTTTTTAATAAGACGAACGGTCAAACATATTTAAAAAAGTTAACGGTGTCAAATATTTAGAAACGGAGGGAATAAATAATAATTCCATAATTTTTTAAATAAGACGAAAGATCAAAAGTTAAAAAAAAACTCAAAACAACAAGTATTATATGACGGAGGTAGTAGTACTACATTTAGAGGCACAAATAGAGGGCCGCAGAAACATCTAAATTCCCCACCGCTTAAGGGCATCATCAATGTATATGGCAAAGTGATTCATATAGATGGGACCTACATAAATAGTTTTTCTCTATAGCAATCTCTACAATGTATATAGATACAAGGTATCAATAGAAGAAGAGAGAGGAGTAGAGATAGATAATATAGTTTATTTCATATGGGTAATCCATATGCATATGGGTATCTTTAGTTGCACAATGGTTATAGATGGCTGAATAGAATATTCTATTGCTTATGGACTACTTTTATACTACATTGTGGATACACTAAGAAATTGAAGAAAGAGCATAACGAAATTAAATTATCCGTGTCTGTGCGGTGCTGAGCAGCAATTAATGAGAACGGACTCCGGAGCAGCAGTAATAGCCAATTCATAAGAGCAAGTTTAATAGTATAAGACATGTTTAGATCCATTTGAAATGGTAAATGGCAAATGTCAATAGTTTTAGTGGTAAAAGTTTTGGCGTTGTAAAAGTACTAGTTGGTGTTTAGATGCTTCCTAAACTTTTATCATTCTAGCATTTTTTGGTGGAGAGAGAGGTCCCAAAGCACTTTTTTGGTATAATTTGCAACCATGGACTATCAAATGGCAAATGGTAAATTGCCAACTTTTGCTATTGGTGTTTAGATATAAAATGGTAAAAGTTTTGTCATTTTGGAGGATCTAAACAGACATATAGCCAACTACTAACTCCAAATTATTTATAGCAAATTTAATAGTCAATTCATACAATGGTTGTTTACTGTACCATTAATATCTGGTCCCACATGTCATACACACATTATATCTTAGAATCCGTGTTGTAGCTAGCTATATATCTGTAGTCAGCTGTTTATCTCTCTCATCTTTTATCTTTTTAAAATATGCTTATAACTGGCCAATAGTCTGCTATTGTACCTGCTCTAACTAGCTTCACCATGTTTTTTTTTTTTTTTGACTGAAAACTAGGTTCACCATGTTCTTGCTGCTTGCAGCTTGGTCGTCGTCATCGGCTAGAGTTCGCGCCGGTGTTAATTTGCGCTGCCGGTTAATTGGTCGTGTGCAGACTAGTGGATCGAGCAGCCGGCCAGCGTACGTGTTGCAGCGCCAAATCCATCTCGTCGGCGGCCGGCGTGGCGAATGGGGATCGGGGCGACGAGGCCGGACGAGGACGAGGACGACGACTCGCTGTTTGCTGCGGGCTGCCGCTCCACCTGCTTCCCTCCCCCACTGTGCCGCCCAAGCCCCAGTGCCTCCTCGCGAGCGCCAACCGAGCCGCCTCGCCTGCTCGCACGCGCCGCGCCGCCTGATGCTTCGACCTGGATGGTTGGCCGGTGTTCCCATGCGTTGGTTGTGTAGGTGAGTTGTCTTCCAAGGGATTGATGGTGTTCTAATGTGTTTGGTTCGAGTGATGGAATAGGTTGGGTTGGGTTGGGTTGCGTCGAACCTATTTTTTAGGATGTGTGATTTGAGAACAGATGAGATAACCATATGAGATAATTTTTAAAATAGAATATTCTCTTAAGATTGGATTGGACTAGTCCATCAAACACTGGCGGACCAATCCACTCACTTGTATATTTCACTGAATGTGAGCCATCCCCTAAAAACTAGTCAAACCCATCTCACTTCATTTCCAAATCAACCATATGAATATTTTCTTTTCCTTTTTATTTCTTTAACTCAACAAATCGATCTAGGCCCACCTAACAACCATCCAAAATATGGGTAAACTGGAGCTTCATTTCAAAAGGTAAGAACAAAATCATAACCCTAAAAAGCATATGGGTAAAATCACAACATCTAAAAAGTAAGGGTAAAAATACAGTTATAAAGACATTTAAAAAATGGCTCTATAGTATTACCTACAAGCCGTCTTTTTTTTTTAAATGTTTGTATTTGCTTATTCCAAATTTTGGAATTATTTTAGTAACATGCATAAAATAGAATTAGGACTCCATGAAAAATACTACTACAAATTTGTATTTTTTTAAATTTTTTTTGAAAGCATTAGATTAAGAAAACAAAAGGTAACAGAAAAATGTAGTAGACTAGGCTGCGTTCGTTTGTATATGTTCCCAACTCCCCTATCTTGTTTTCCACGTACACGTTTTTCAAACTACTAAACGGTGTAATTTTTATAAAAAATTTCTATAGGAAAATTACTTTAAAAAATCATATTAATCCTTTTTCAAGTTAGTTTTAGCTAATACTTAATTAATCATGTGGTAATGTGCTTCTTCGTTTTTCGTGCTGGAAGAGAAGGTTCCCAACCAGCAGTAGCGAACACAGCCGTGTGCTTCTTCTGTACGTACAAGTTAATCTTAAAAGTATTACAGTGGATTCTATTATAATTATGTACAGTATTCATACTGCATAGCATGCACTACTATAGCATGCCTATGTGTACTTTATTTACTTATTTAGAACTAGTATGGTGGCTCGCGCAATCTGCGCGGTTAGCATCATTATTTTTTCTCTAATATAATAGCTTGTATATATTTTCTTAATTTATTATTAAAATATATTAAAATATCAATATGATGTTAAATTTTATACTAATTTTACCAAACTAAAAGGACAGCCTGTGAAAATAGGGGAAATCCTCCTAAAGGGCGGACAGCGGAAATCGTAAGTCCGGTCCCATCCCCCTATTCCACATCACACCTCCCATGTCTTCCTCAACAGGCCCTCGTCCTCCACGTTGAACTCCACCACACACCCTCCACACGCGAGCTCTAAAGCTGTTGCTGCACACCCTCCGTCAGGGGTGGATCTACAGTATATGCACTGGTGTCAGGCGACATTGACAACTTTCAGCAAAACCTATGTTAAGTTGTTTATCCATATATTTTATAACACTACGGTATAACTATAATTAGCACACTATGACACCGCTAAAAACGTTATGATACTAACGAACTAATTTTCTGATCCGCCACTGCCCTCCGTGCCGAGCTCGTCCAGTCACCGCACACCCTTCATACCGAGCTCCACCGGTCGTTGCACGCCTCTACGCTGAGCTCCGTCGGCCATCCCACGCCTTCCACCGCTGGATTTAGTGTCGCACTCTCTCATTTCTTCCTCTCCACACGGCCGAAGGCCTCCAGGCGGTCGTTAGTGCATTCCTCATGCGTCTCTACAGCTCATGAGCGATGGATCTTTTATGATAGTACTTTTTTTATGTCAATCCGATCATCAATCAAGGTGAGACCAAATTATAGCTACTCAGTGATGCAGTAAAGTGAGACTACGTAACAGTATACTGTTGCAACAGAATAGCTAACGTCAACACGATACCTCGTATACACTAGATCTGATATCTAGGTATCATGCTAACATCGTTATGATATCAACTATTCCGTTGGAACGGTATATTGTTCTATACTATTTAAGTACTTCATGTGTATATAAGAGGAAAAAAAATATAGTGCCCAATCAATTAGCGCGTGCCCAATTGCCATATGCTAATCTCTTATCTTACATCTGAACATACGGCTTATCATTGTCGCCGTCGTACACCAAGAGGCCGCTAAACAAAGAAGTGTATACGAACAGTTCTAGCACGATCGAGTTTGGGTCAACACCAAAAAGGAAAATTAAGCATCACACCCATTGTGTTCACAACGTTGACACATAGCAAGGCTCCCTGCCCACCATCCCTTCCAATTAATTTCACCATTTTAGGTGTGCATGTAATACCATGCCATGAAACAGCAGCAAGCAATTCCTCTGGAGTGTGTGTGTGTGCAACCTGTCGTGACAAATGTTTTTCGATGCCAAAACTGATCGATGATGAAGATCATGTTTTTGTTTGTTGTCAAGCTCCTCTCCTATATCACAACGTCCCGTCGCTTCTTGGGATTGGCCTCCGGGTTTCCCTTCCGCATCATCGCCGCGAACTCGCTGTAGTCTATCCTTCCATCCTGCAGGTAAAATTCCAGCGAAATTAATCAGCTCTACATTGATCATTGGCATTGCCGTGTCACTCGTGTTGTAGAATGTTAGAAATGATTTGTAGAGCAAAGGAATCTGCTGCGATTTTACGTTATCGGCGTCGACTTCTGATATGATGTCTTTGATGTCTCTACCATCGAGAAGACCTTTCTCCCTCAGCGCTTGCTCGAGCTCCTCCTTCGAAATGCAGCTGCAGAGGTACACGCACAGATCATAAATAAATCAAGAATTTCACTGCTCTCGTGTATTTGTGCATCAGATTTGGGAGAATCTGCAGTAGTTACCCGCTGTTGTCCTTGTCGAAATACTGAAACGCGGTGTAAAGATGCTCCTCTCTGTCCATCCTGTTCATGTGCATCGTCGCGGTGATGAACTCGTCGTAATCGATGGTTCCGTTCCCGTCCGCATCGGCCTGAACATTTCGCAGCAAAATTTAACATTGCAGTGATTAAGCATTGCACCTACCATGTAGCAGATCACAACTCGGATACAAAGAAAAGCCAAAGCCCCAAGACAGTGTGCACACTTACAGCCTCCATTAGCTGCTGCACTTCGGCCTCCGTGAGCTTGGTCCCTTGCTTGGACAGCCCTTTGCGCAGCTCATCGACGGTAATGGTGCCGCTGTTGTCAGAGTCCATGCTCTTGAACATCTCCTTCAGCCCTCTGATCTCTTCCTCCGACAAGCATCCAGCAATGACCTTTAATTTATTATTTTTTTTTTTTGTCCAACGGATTCAGTGAGAAACAAGAAGCTGAGGTGGGTTGTTCGTAGATCAGAAGTGTAGTTGTAGAATTGAAGGGGAAACAAAATCACAGACCCTTAGCGCTGCTTTCTTGAATTGGTTCATAGCCCTGAACTGCTTGAGCCTGTTCATGACAGCGTTGTCAAGCGGCGTGTCAGGCGCTTCTCCATCTTCCTTGATCCACGGGTGATCTAATTCAACAACCAAAAATTGCATATTGTTAGTTAAAATTTCAAACGTCCCAGCCAAAGCGTAAATAAATTTGCTTGATACAAATGAAACGATGCAAAATGGAGAAGCAGAAGAGGCACATACTGAGGACTTCGTAGGCTGAAATTCTCTTCTTGGGGTCGGAGTTGAGCATCTTCCTGACAAGGTCCTTGGCGCTAGCTGAAATGCGTGGCCATGGGTCACTGGTGAAGTCCACCTGCCCTCTCAGGATGGAATTGAAGATGCCATGCTCCGATTCTGAAACATGAGAGATCGATTAACTCCTCCAGTCATCACATCGCCATTGATGTGTTCGACGAAATGGATAATGGTATGGGAGGAAGATCAAGATGACTTGCCAGCCCAGAATGGAGGAACACCGCAAAGGAGGATGTAGAGGATGACGCCGATGCTCCAGATGTCCGCCTCGGGGCCGTAGCTCCGCTTCAGCACCTCCGGCGCGATGTAGTACGCGCTGCCGACGATGTCCTTGAACACCTCTCCTGCAATCAACAATGGCGGCAATATGGATTCAGGATTCAGGATGCCATTATTGTTTGTTTGTTTGTTTGGTATGGTGACCGGCGAGACGAGAGGAAGGAAAGAAATCAATGGAGGCGTGCCTTGCTTGAAGAAGACGGAGAGGCCGAAGTCGGTGGCCTTGAGAGGGGCGTCCTCGTCCTTGCTGAGGAGGAGGAAGTTCTCGGGCTTGAGGTCGCGGTGGATGACGCCGAGGGAGTGGCAGGTGTGGATGATCTCGACGATGGTGCGGAGGAGCGAGGCGGCGGCGCGCTCGGTGTAGTGGCCCTTGGCGATGATCCGGTCGAAGAGCTCGCCGCCGGCGCAGAGCTCCATGACGAGGTGGACGGACTGCTTGTCCTCGTAGGCGCCCTTGAGCTCCACGACGTTGGGCTGCCCGGCGAGGTGGTACATGATCTGCACCTCCCGCCGCACGTCCTCCACGTCCTCCTTGGTGGACAGCTTCCGCTTGGCGATGGTCTTGCAAGCGAACTTCTGCCCCGTCGCCTTGTGCGTGCACAGGGAGGTGACGCCGAACTGCCCGCGCCCGAGCTCCTTGCCGATGGTGTAGATGCTCCGGACGTCCTCCATGGGGCGGCCGAGCACCGGGCCGATGGGCGCCGGCGGCTTGTTCTGCGCGGGCGCCGACGACGGCGACGCGCCGGCCTTGAAGGAGGACGAGCCGTTGCCGGTGGAGGCGTCGGAGTAGGCGGGCTCCGCATCCCCAGAGCCAGGACAGCAGTTGCCCATGGCGGCGCGCGACGACGACAACGGCCGGGCACGCGGCGGCGGCGCGGCCGCGGGGGAGCGCGCGCGCGTCGATCACGTTGGGCGTCTGTGTGGTGGTGGGGATGCGGAGCCGTAAGGGGGGAGGGTGGCGGATGGAGGAGTTGTATAGAGGGGGTGGATTCGTCGGGTGGCGTACGGGCCTCACGGCCTCCGATCCAGCTTCGCCTCCGATCCAGCTTCGAGGAGCCCCATGGGGAGGGGATGGGTTGGGAGGAAATGGCGGGAACCAAAGGTCGTCGTCTCCTCTTCTCCTCTTCACCCCATTCTCTCCTCTTTCTTTTTCGTTTTTCCTTTTTTGAATTTTAGGATATTATTTTTTTAGTGGAAATTTTAGGACATTTTTGTTTGGAATTTCCTGTTGTAGTATTTAGTCTCTCCGTCCCAAAATAGCTCAACCTATTACATGATATGACTTGTCAGGATACAACAAATCTAGATAACCCTTTATCCAAATTTATTATACTAGGACAGGTCACGTCATGTTCTAGGTTAAATTATTTTAAGACGGAGGGAGTAACTACATTTTAAGATGGAGGGAGTAACTACTTCACTCTAAAATATAGTAACTAAGAATAGGATTAGACTTATCTTAAAAATTATGAATGTTACCAAAATATAAAACTGTGTATTTACACTCCTAATATGGGTCTAATCTCATTCTAAATTATTTTGGAATGGTGGGAGTAGTATTTGTTATGGTATTAGCTATTTTAAGTTTTCTTCGTGGGAGTAACAAACCAACTGAGGACAAATTAAAGGCATGAGCGAATTATAATCGTTCATTTTTGTGATAAAATGCTATAGGTAAAAGAAGTTTTAATAGCTGATGGAGGAAAAGTATCTAGAAAAAAAATTAGTCGTAGAAAATGTTCAGCCCTTTAATTAACTTTCATATATAAGTTGACACGACGAAAATCCTCTCAATATGTTTCGCTCAAATCCATTCCTCAGGAAGAGAAAATGTGTGGTTTACCAGTTGTAAAAAAATGGGATCAATTTAAAAACATTTTCGAATTAAAGTTTTAAATTCCAAAATAGAAATTGATTTTGAAAAGTTGTCCAAGGCATTGTTGTGTCAGACGATTATTGCATTTCATACTTTTTTAAGAGTTTTTTTTACAGTCCATCAGGACTTTTGGTACCTATAGGTACCTACAATCACAGCCATCCATTGAGGTAGATCCAATGGCTATCAGTCCTCGGTACTGCCAGGTACAATAATCCCCTCGGTGGTACCTCCCCTTCATCGAACAAGTGGAAGGGTAAAACTGGGATTTCGTATAGTCCGTTCGCTGATTCCGCACCGCACGCTCCTCCCAATCGCCGGCAAGCTGCCACCCTCGAGGCGCCTCCTCTGCATCCGTCCTCCATGGCGGCGGCGCGGCTAATATAAGCTCGCGGCCAAATCTAAGCTATCGGGACACCTCCGCCACCCTCACTGCAACCTGCGGCCACGACGACGACCTCAATACGACAACGAAAAGACGGCCACGGTGATGTGCTCAGCGCCAGAGACGCAGCGGTGCAGCCTTCTCCCCGGTGTTAGTACAGTTGAGGTGGCTGTTGGGCGACGGCGGTGACTTCAAGGAAACCTCCTGACTGCCCTCCCCATACCCTCCCAACGGCGCCGTTCCTGCTTCCTCCCTCTTCCCTCCTCCCTTCTCCCTTCTCCCTTCTCCCGATCCACTCTCAACCCATTAGGAACAAAACCGAGGTCAGCAACAGATAAATCCAGCTTCATCTCAATCCATCAGCAACAAAGCCGAGATCAGCAACAGCTAAGTAATTAGCCTCTTATTACGATGTGATTCCTGACTTGGATCTTCCTCTCATCCAAAATCATAAGTAGCCAATCGTGGAGACCATGATCAGGGGCTGGACGAAATCGAAATCGAGGGCTTCTGCTCCTCTGCAGGACTGCAGCCACAGTCGGGGTCCTAGCGGTGCCGCCGCCGTCGCGCGAGGATCGTAGGAGGTCGCGAGTCACTTGTTTCCTTTTTTTTTTCCTATCGTGCCCTTGCTTATTCAACGGTTGGATTTCGTTTGGTACCCGATGGTACCAGTACCTTGAGGTACCACTTGTTGAACCGTAGCAAAACTCTTTTTTTAATCACAAGAATCGTTAACATGGACAACATGACATTAGAATATGACAAATTTTGATATGGCCTTCTTTGCAACGCATGATTGATTTCTAAAAAGGGAGTATTTGTAGAAAATGGGACATATTTTCTAACCAAAATCACTCAAATTTTCAAATCTCATTATTAACCATAGAGATCTTCTATCTAATGTGATATCGAGCAGGTATCATTTACCTTAGAGTGAAGTGTACGGGTGAATCTACATGACACCCAATATAAGTTCGGGGATCTAAGGATGTATTTTTAGAGTTTAGGGTTTGTTCATGCGCTTCACTCTTTACCTCATCACCTCATGTAAATGATTAGATTGGGCACCTCTGCATTGAAGGAAAAAATATATAGGTGCTATAGTACCATACATTAATAGCTCATGTTTTGATGCGTTATATCTTCATCCAACGGTTTAAGACCCTATTTAGATGGGACTAAAACTTTTAAGTCCCTATCACATCGGATGTTTGGATACTAATTATAAATATTAAACGTAGACTATTAATAAAACCCATCCATAATTTTAGACTAATTCGTTAGACGAATCTATTGAGCCTAATTAAGTTATGATTAGTCTATGTGATGCTACAGTAAACATTACCTAATTATGAATTAATTACGCTTAAAAATTTGTCTTGCAAATTAGCTTTCATTTATGTAATTAGTTTTGTAAGTAGTATATATTTAATACTCTAAATTAGTGTCTAAATATACAGAGTAAAGTTAAGTCCCTGAATCCAAACACCACCTAAACCAGTGTGCTGCAGTAAAATACGATCGACATTAAAAATCTCACTGGTTGAAACACTGTTGCTACAGTACATGACCATTGTGTTATACTCTCCGTCCCAAAATAAGCACAGCCATAAATTTTCGTGCCCAATTTTGATCGTTCGTATTATTTGGAATTTTTTTATAATTAGTATTTTTGTTGTTATTATATTATAAAACATGGATAGTACTTTATTCATGACTTATGTTTTTTAAGTATATTTTTAAAAATTAAATAAGACGATCGATTGAAGTTGGACACCGAAACTTATGGCTGCGCTTATCTAGATACGGGGAGAGTAGCTTAGATCACTGTAGCACAAGACTCATATCGCTGTGCAAATAGTGTTTCCTACCGTTACTGCAGATGACTTGCATCCGGATGCATGGTCTGTTTTCTAGATCTTTTAGCACCCAACAGTCATGACGTGTTGTTATTCATCACATCAACTATTTATTGGTGTAATATACGCTCCCAAGTAATATACCCGATGTCATTAGGAATCACATGAGAAAAAAAAAGAATTCGCAACTTGATTAGGAAAAATAAATTAGTATAACCTTGATTCAGGAGGAAAACAAAACAAATAACAGTTCAAATGCATATATTACAGTCATAATAACTGAAAATTACATTGCATATATTACAGTCATAATAACTGAAAATTACATTGCAATTATACACTGTAAGAACAAAACATATGATTTACGTGACTTGTACAAGTTTTTGCTGCTAGGGCAGGCCCAACAGGCCCACATGCTAACTTCGGCCTATTTGAAGCTCATATTGAGCCTGAGTAATTTTAGTACGCCCATGAACAAATTTCAGTGAATAGAAGGCCTGATGACACATAAAGAGTAAAATACATAATCGTTCCTTAAAAGTTAAAGAGGGAGTGCCACTTAAATCCATAAACTCAAAATTACACATCTATGTCTATCATCTTAGTTTAATGAAGTAAGGCTATCCAAACCTTATTTGATCATGGATAACGGCCGATGTGGTGCTCCACGTAAGCATCACTTTTACACTCAGCCCCCTCTGCATCTCGGCGTGGTAGTAATTTTGCAATTGGCCTCTTGTTGCAACAATACCATCCCGAAATCCACAAAGTCCCCAATTCCTTTGTCCCTCCCATTCCACCCGATGGCTAGGGTTGCGACAATGAGGGCAACATTTGAAGGTGGTGGGAGACAATGAGGTAGCAGTGGTAGGGGGCGAAGTGTGTATTCGCGCCGACAAGGGATCTGCACAGCGCACAACCTATCAAGTGCAACTACTCGCACAGCTCGAATTGGGCCCAAATCACCTCGCACTGCCGACGATCCCCGGTGTCACCCACTCACCTCTCCCTCCCTCAAAAGCATCGTATTAGGGGAAATGGGAGGGACTGAGGGATTTTGTGGATTTCGAGATGGCACTATAGCAACAAGGGGCTAATTACAACATTACTGTCACGCCGAGACACAGAGGGGGCTGAGTGCAAAAGTTATACCTACATGGAGTGCCACGCTAGTGGTCATCCCCGGTCAAATAAGGATTGGATCGGCTTGGTTCATTAAACAAAGATGATGAACTTAGATGTGAAAGTTTCAAGTTTACGGATCTAAATGACACCCCCTCTCAAGTTTAAGGACCAGTCATGTATTTTACTCATACATAAATCTCAAAGTATACCACATCATGAAAAATCAACTAAATTCTCTTAGAAAATTTGTTGACACCTACTCGTATATGTTACTCCCTCCGCTCCAAAATATATCAACTTGATCTTGAATAGGATACATCATAATACAGTGAATGTGGATAGGAAATCTATCCAGATTCATAGTATGATGATGTATCTTAACTAATTCAATGGTTTTATATTTTGGAATAGAGGTAGTAGAATTGATTTTTAAAGAAAGGAGTGTCTATAGTGAGACAATAATGGGATGGACTTATAGCAGTTTGTGTGGGCCGTTTGAGCGAGTACGAATGCTACCATCAGCCTTATTTGCAGCCTATGGGCCTATAAGCCGAAGCAGACGGGCCACATTTGGGTCATTGGGTCCACTCACAATTGCACAGGCCACACGGTATGGGCCGTCAAACCAAGGAGCATTAGGGCAATTTTTATAATAGAGGAGGTGGTCACATCTAGTTTTGTCCAAATTATCTACATATATATATAATAGATTATATCTACTTACACTGCACTCAATACACTTGCTATCAATCCACTTCTCTATTTCTCTCCTATTTCTTAAAACTTGTGTGAAGGTTGCCTCTTGCACGAGGGGTGGCTAATCCTCTCTTATCTCTTCTCTTCTCCACATCATCATTTAAGTCTACATAGCATCTTGAAATTAGTGATAAGATGGTTATAGTACTTGCCCTTACTGCTCACGGCCTCACTATACAGTCTCTTTTTTTTTCGATAGCCTCACTATACAGTCTCAGTAACCCATGATTACACCTTAATTACCGTGTACTAAGCTACCACTAATCCAGCCCTTAAATTAACATTAGCGACAGGAAGGGAACGGAACGGAGCGCCGCCGCTGCGCCTCACATCACATGGACGGATCATTCCGTGTGCGTAATCTCTAGTTCGCGGCGCGGCAGCAGAGGCGGGGGTTTTGCAAATGCCGGCACGTGCACACCGAGCCCCAAGATCCCTCCGCCCGCACGCACACGTGCAACGCCGCACGCGCGGGTGCGGGTGGGCTGGGCACGGCACGCCGCACGCCACCAAGCGCAGAGCAGAGGCCCGGCAGCAACAGCAAAGAAAACGGCCCCCCGTTTTGGGCTCCCCGCTCCCCCATGCACAGCACACACGGAACGAGATTTGGAAGGAGAAACGTGTCTCGAAACATTTTTAAGAAAATATTATAAGCGTATTAAAGATTAGACACGGGATCATGGGTTAGAATCATACGGTGCATTATCAGGTGCATCTTCCTATTAAGTCTGGAGTTAGAGTAGTCTGACAGCCTCATTGGTTGCACATATTCCCTAAATGACTTATTAGTAAATAAAAGTTAATCTATAGGTAAAATTTTTATATATTTATTAGTAGCGACTTAAAAACCTAATGCTAAAATAGAATTACGTTGAAAATATGTTAAGATTTATTTAAATTTAAGTCCTTTTGCTTTCACTTAGAACATCTCCAACAGTCTATCTACTACAAGTGAAAATTTAGCAATTTTAGAACAAAAACACACTCCAACAGACTTGCCATCCGGACCAAACTCCTCCTCGCGCTAGCCAACTTTGGCCAGCCAAAATTACCTTGCTAATCGTGGGCCCAACGCCTTTTCCCCTCTCCTTCTCCCCTCCCGTATTCTCTCTCCCTCCAAGCCTAAATCAAGTGCCCTCCCCCTCCTCCCAGTTTGACCACGTCGGCGCCGCCCCTCTGCCGGCACTGTCCCTTGTCCGTCGCGCCGTCAAATGCTGCCGAGGCCGCTGCCGTCTGCTGCCTTGTCATTGTCCGCCGTCGCTCGCTTGCATTCTCCGCCCGTGCTCGACGCTGACGCTGGGTCAAGCGCCTCCACTGCCGCTCACTCGCACCCTTAGCATGTGCTCACCACCGCCGCCGGGTCAACCACCATGGCCGACCGGTGCAGCAAGCGGAGCGGAGGAGACGACACAACGGTGAGGGAGGAAGGATGCGGCGTGAAGAAGTAGCAAGGAAAGGAGGGAGGCTCGACGGCGGATGGCTGTCAAGGAAGACGAGGCTGGCGAGGTGTGGATCTGTCATCGTCGTCGCCTCGCACACATGGATTCGACATCACCATAGTCGCTGCTCCCGCCCGCGCCGCCTCCATCCCCGCACCACATTGCAGACAAGAGAGGAGAAGAATATGACAGAAGTGGGTGAAGAACAACATAATACGGAGATTGACATATGGGACCTACTATTAAATTAGAGAGTATAATGGAGATGCTATTGGAGTGAAACATGGATTTGGCTCTCTAAGTTTTTGGCAAGTTGCCAATAGGACATTTGGAGAGTCAAAAATAGCCACTCTCTTGGAGATGCTCTTAGAGCAAGTATAATAGTTAGCTATAAACCTACTATAAACTTATGTAGAGGAGAGAGATAACAAAAAGTTAAGGGTGTTGGCTCTCATGTAAGAGCCAGCTTAACACAGACTCCAAGACAAATACATTAAATATATAAGTGAGAGATAGAGAGAGGAGAAGAAAATTATAGCCAACCTTATAGCTAATCTATTATATATGTTAGCCATTTTTCCACCATGGCGGGGCAGTTGGGCGGAGAGGCGACCGAAGCGGTGACAGCGCCGGCGGTGGAGGGGCGGCTCAGCCCGGGGCTCGCCAGATCTAGCCTCGGGCCCCCTCTCCGACGAGCTTCTCCGGTGCGGATGCGGCTTCTCCGGCAAGCTTCTTCGGTGCGGATGCGGCTCCCTATCACCCCCTCCCCTCCTCTCTCTCTCTCATGCTTTCTTACTCCCCACGGGGCGGATGTGATTTTTCTAGCAAAAGTCACTTTTCCTCTTACGAGGTTCTCGGAGCCAATATGCTGGTCACACGAATCCAGGGAAGTTACGGTCCCCACTCCCCTCTCCTCCAAGCAAGCACTTTATCTATATGGATAAATATTGCCACACGTCACGTGTGTACCCTGTGAATGGCCTTATTAGGCCAATGCTTTAGAATGCGATGGATCGCGTGCGTACCTGCATGGCTGCGTCCATACAGCAAAGCACGGCTTTGAGTTCTCTGGCTCGATTGTGCCATGGACGAAGCAGCTGGTGAACAGTGCGTTCACAGAACACTGGAGGAAGAGTTCGTAATTTGGTCTTACGTACTTCTACCAACCATGTGCTTGCCAAATCTTGTGTTAGCAACCATGTGCTCGCCAAATCTTGTTAGATTTCAGCAAATGGGCCGAAGCACGCACATGCCCTGATCTTGAGTTCCTCCCCCTGACGAGACATGACATGACCAGAAAAACACACAAAATTGTACCGAGCATACAGCACAATCATTGCCGATACTCCAAAATGGTGGCTTGAAAAGCCAAATTCACTATTTCAATTTGATTTCTAAAACGACATTTTTGTTCTCTCCCGTGAGGGGGCGGGCTCTTACCAGGGATGCAATAACAATGACAGTGACAGAGATATCTTGTTACTACCTCAGATGCTCTTGGCAAGTCTCAAATAATGAAATAAAGTGCGATAGCGGCAACTGCACCAAGCCAAACACCAACAGATACAAACAGGAAAGGATAAGAGGGATAAGTGCTCGGAGAAAGTAGAAGAAAACAAGCCAATCTTCATCTACCTGGATCATCCTCTCGAGGAAAAAAGGCTGCCTCGACACCTCAAACTTCAAAGCGACGTCTTACCACTTCCCCACCACTCGTGCGTGCAACAGCAGAACGTCAGAGACTTGCACGGTCATCGTTTCGCTTATACTTATAAACAATAATTATTTATTAATAAACAAAAAATAATTTATAAACATATAATACGTGTTCTTAGCAATTTAAAAATAGACATTTAAAAATAAACTATGAAAAAAAAACATAAAACCAACCCTAAAAATAAAATTTAAAATTTGGCTGCAGCTTATAAGCCCGAAGATAATTATGTCCTACTATTCCATCTCTCTCCATGTAAGAACGACAGCTCGAACTGAAAAAAAAAATTCACCAAAGTTTTAGAAAAAAAAAAAACCTGACACTGCAAGCTTAGCCTGAAGAACAGTGAGCCCATGGCGATGAACGGCCCGGATGAACCCGGTCACGTTCCGAGATGGGTCCCCGTGTGTCGCAGCCTCGGCCCCCACGGAATCTCGTGATCGCGCCACCGGATTGGGGCGTTGGACGGTCAGGATGTCCTCTATCGATGGACACGACGAGGTTAAGACAAGTTTAATACTCCACCCTTCTCATAATATAAGAGATTTTAAAGGAACATGATACTTTATAATGCTACGAATCTGGACATGCTAGTAAGTGTCACGTCTCTCAGAGAGTAGTATAGCCAACTACTATATATAGTCAATTTAAAAACCAATTCATACAATAGTTACCTAAAAAATATACTACATTATTAATATATGATCCCACATATTATACAGACATTGTGTCTTAGAGACCATGCTGCAGCTGGCTACAAATCTGTAGTCCGCTGCTCTTCTCTCTCCTCTTTTATCTTCTTAAAATATATTTATAGCTAGCTTATAGTATGCTATTGTACCTGCTCCAATTTAGGCCTTGTTTAGATCCCACTCCAAAATTTTTCACCATGTTACATCGAACGTTTGAACACCTGCATGAAAAATTAAATATAGACTAAAAAATAACTAATTGTACAAATTGCGACTAATTTGCGAGACGAATCTTTTAAGCCTAATTGCACAATGATTTGACAATATGGTGCTACAGTAAACATTTACTAATAATAGATTAGTTAGGTTTAATAAATTCATATCGCGGTTTCCTAATAGATTCTATAATTATTTTTTTATTTATGCCCAAACATCCTATAGGACACCCTATATAATACCCGATGTGACACGTTAAAACTTTACGCTACTAATCTAAAACACCCACCTAGCATGGATAGCAGCCGGCATGCATGCTCACTTGCTCAGTCCAACAGATGATCACACTGAGACTGACACTCCTTTTTCTGAGTCACTTCCAGCTGGAAAAACAAAAGGGAGACAGCACGAGGTTGAGCTCGAAAAGCTGGAGCTGTAGTTGGGGAAAAGTTTAAGAGCTTTTGAAATAAACTTTTTTTGATTTTGATTTTGTTTTTGTTTTCCTGTAGTGTTTGGATAAAAATGAAACAGAAGATCGATTTGGAATGGCAAATAGCAAATGGTAAAAGTTTTGGTGGTAAAAGTTTTGTCATTGCAAAAGTACTAGTTGGTGTTTAGATGCATGTTAAAGTTTTGCCATTCTAGCACTAAAGTGAGAGAGAGAGAGAGGGAGTAGTCCCAAAGCACTTTTTGGCATAATTTGCTATTATGGACTAGCAAATACCAAATACTAAATTGTCAACTTTTGCTACTAGTGTTTAGATCTAAAATGACAAAAAGTACTACAAAATGGCAAAACTTTTGTTATTCTGGAGGATCTAAACAGCGCCTGAGATTGCTGACTGTGACGCGAAAACATATGATAGATAAATTGGAAATTGGGGTGTGCTCCCGATTCCCGAGGAGGTTAGTTGAAAGAGATAACGAGGGATTTAACAACTCCTTGGAAATGGTGTAGCGGTTGGTTGAGAATTTTCAAAGCGCAGGTGAAGAAAATTGAATCCAATGCTCCTGATCCTTTGTGCTGTGCTGCACCTCGCTCGGCCCTTTTTTCTGCTGAGGGTAAGCTAATTCGTACAGTATACAAAAATGATCACATTTATCGTTGGAACAAACTTAATTTGAAACTTATCAGTTCCGTCGTTTGCTTTTCACCCTATAAGATGCCGAGAAAATTAAAAAATTTAAAACTTAATTCAGAGTTTTCATTATACTTTATTTTTCGATATTTTCTCTTTCGGAGCATGCTACATTCACGATACAACAACTTGATAAGTGGGTATAATTTAATAGAAAACCTGAGAGAATGTGCTAGGAAAACATCTTAGCATATGAGTGCAATTAAGTGCAAGAACTTAATAACTTAGCGTATATGTGCAACAAAACAACTTACAAGGTGTACGGTTTCAGTACAGTAACTTAATAAGTTATGTAACAACGTAATTATTTCAAACATTTTTCTATACACATTCAATTTTTAATTACTTAATTTGCTAATATACTTTGGCAGAATTATATGAACATACTTAAATTTTGTCATTCTATTAACTAAAAGTCAGTTAAAAATTACTATGTACAATTTTTTGTGTTTCCGTTTTAGATTTGAGAAGGTGGGGAAAAAAATTCCAAACCGGTGTTGCACATTGGATGATCAACAGAATTCTTATAGATTAATTTAAAGATTATAGTAGGTTTGCTATGTAATAGCATATACTGACACTGTGAAAAGACAGCACTCGTTTACCAAGCACATACTTAGCCAAGTTGCTACATAAAAAACTAAATGTCAAATTCTCCTATTAGAATACACCCATTTGTTAAGTTGTTGCATTAAGACGTTCAATTCTTGAGTTCTCATACTAAATCGCATCCACGTATCAAGTTGTTATACCATAAGCATAATTTACTTTTTCGTTCATACAGGTAAGAACAAATATATAAAAGAAGCAATTGCAAATTTACCACTACTTTAAATCGTTATTATAAGAGTGTCACTAGAAAATTGCAAAAAGCCACTAAAACTGTCATTCAAGTGGTACCCTTGCAAAGTTAAAAAAACCGGTGGTAAATTTGCAAATGCCCCGTATAAAAAGAGTTACTTACAAATTAATATTTCATTGTTTATAAAATGTAGCGGCTTATAATCAGTTGCATACTTGTAGGGGAGCGATGAGATTGTAAACTCTACTCTCTGTTACTCCAGTTTTTTTTTTTTTTTTTTTTAAAAAAAAAACTCTGTAACTCCATGCCAGTGCATGACTTGGCGCCTTGTTGGGCAAAACTAATTTATTTACTACTCCACAACACAGCGCAAGAACGGTACTGACGTACTGTAGTATTCAACTCTACTGTACAGCAGTGCCATCCTATTTATATGGGCCTGTATCTGCTTTGAAATACTATAGAGTACATTGGTATATTTTGTCGAGTACATGTAGGATCAGATACGCACACATATGACAAAAAAAAATTGTAAATATTAGAGAATGAACTAATATCAAATAAATAGAATGGATGAGGCTTTGAACCCAAACATATCACATACTATATCTATGTAGGTGCATGCTGGTACACGCTTAAATAAAGGTTTTGATGATATGCAGAGCTATTTTGAAAAAAAAAACTTATTTTATATATGGGTTTTGCAAAGATTTAGTGATCAGAGTTACATCTATACGAGTAAAATTTGATGATATGTCCAATGAAATTAAGGATTTACTCTCGTGACGTAGGTGATCCACATGTTATTGGTACGAGAGGGTAAATCTTTAATTTTGCGTACGATCCAATCTCCCTCTAAATGGCCAAGTCAATATCTAAAACAGCATATTCTTATCACTGGACGGAGTAGTATTTGGTTGCGATCCATATTTTTCGTAGCATTTGATTCGTATTCTAGCCTATTTGAATTCGTATGTGTTATTACTACTTGTGATGATCAGCCTCATAGTAGCCCACGACGGGTGAGGTGGCAGAGGATGGCTCCCGCCTAGAGATTGCTATGGTCCAAACGTCACTCCTCCTCCAATGGTGTTCGCAAAACCAAGAAATCATTATAAAATGCCCGGAATTCGAGGCACTGCTGCTCACCCAACCCAACCCAACCTCAAGCTCTCCTCCTCCTCCCTCCTCCGCTCCTGCTCCTGCTGCTGCCGTGTGCTCTGCTGGCTTCTCCTGCTGGTGAGGTGGTGGCCTCTCTCCCCCCACTTCACCATCTCCTCTTCTACCAAGTAGTATCAACTTCACTCTTCCCCTTCGCCGCCGGCGCGCTCGCTTCCTCCTCAGCACGACACCTCCTCGCCCCTCCTCATAGCTCAATCAGATTACTCGACCGTGCAAACATCCTGACCTTTTTTCTACAGCTCCGCGCTTTAGCGTTCTTGGTTATTTTTTGCTTCTTGTTGTTGCTGCTGCTAATTTGGTGGCGGCGGCTATCTTGGAGAGAGATACAGAATCCGTGCTTCTTCTTGAGCGAGCTGGTTGGTTGGTGGCATGAGGCGTGGAGAGCTTCAGAGTGAGTGCCATGGCTCATGCTGATTGCTGTTGGTGGTGAGATGGAGGGTGGTAGGCTAGGAGGAGCGGCGGCTTCAGCATCGGCGGCGGCGGCGGACGCGCGCGGCGGGATGTCGGGCTTCGCGGCTCCTCAGCACGCCATGTACGCACACCTGCCTCTCCATTTCTTGATGGTTTCTCTTCTCCCATTCTCGTGCTCATTTCTGCATGCTCTGTGCTGTGTATTTACTTGTCTTTGCTTCTTCTTTTTTTCTTTTTGTGAGTGAGTATGATCCCCTGATTGCTGATTAGTTTTGTTAATCGATCATGTGCTCATGATGCCACTGTGCGCCGCATGGATCGCGGATGATTGCTCATTCTGCTTTTCCAGGGAAAAAAAAGTTGACTGCTTTTTCAGCTGATTAGCTCTTGTCGATGAGTGGAGTGGTGCCCTTTAGCTCAAGTATTGTAATGATTAGAGAGCGGAGTAGCTTTAGTACTGCTCCTTAGTCTAGGTTTTTGGTTGCTGCTGTTCTTGTTCTTATTATGCTTGTGGAGTGCAAAGACCTTAAGTAGCCATGCGGCCCATCACTGATCACTGGACCACCTATGTACTATATATGTTCTGAACCAGGACACTGGATTAGCACCACTATGGTAGGCCCCAGATCTCCAAAAAGGGTAAACAGGATATGCTGATTGGGCTTGATCATGCATAGTTTGGGTTAGCTCATAATAGAGTGAAGCATGGACCAGGGAGTGTGACACATTGTGGTGGAAAATGGACTTTTTGCGAACTATGCCAGGTTTCTGTCATAATGTTCAAATTCTTAATCAACAGATGTTGAAGAACCCTTTTTTTTTGTATTGCTCTGCAGTCTGAACAAATTTGGGTTCTTGACTGCTACTGCATGCAATGGGCATGCAAGTTTGCGACCAATGCAACTGAATGGTGTGCTGCTATTCTTGTATGGAAAAGAAATGATAGGTTGCACCATTGACTGTTGTTGAATGGACATTGTGTGATGCTCATAGGATGTATTTGATATGTAAGTTTTTGCTGTGTAGATACACTATTTTCTGTTCTGTAACTGATCTGGTGTACAAAATTTTTCAGCCATACAAATTTGAACAACGTGCAACCTACTCAAGTTACTGATTTTGGGGCACTTGCGCAGTCTGCTGGATTCCGAATAGAAGATCTCGCTAATCTCAGTACAAGTATGTTGGCAATCAAATATGCTAGAGAATTCCTTTTTTCCATATGTTGTTTTCTTGCTTTATAAATTTCAACTGTGTCATTTCTACTTTTCTGCTATGGAGTTTTCACCATACATTGCACACAGCTACAATGCTGTACCATTAATGTCAATAAAATCCCCTATACCTTTTCTGTCGACTGCCTGTGGCTTGAACACTTTTGCTTTATTTTTCTTATTTCCAGATGGTTTGTTCAATCTGAAGTCAAATGCTCATACCATTATCAATGACCCCCTCCAATTTGAAAATTATGTAAAGGTATGCAGGCCATGAACGGATAATTCCTCATGACAGATCTGATGGTCTTTTATAAAGTAAAATTCCAACCACACCAGGAATTCATGCAGTTTTCCCTCCTGGTTGCAGTCTATTTCTCCGTCTAATATTACTACAACAGCAACAGTAACAGTAGTTGACCCTCAGACACTGGTCCCACAAAAGGGAGCACAACTGAATTTGGTAACTATAAGGACTGGTAACGTTGAGAATTGGGGGGAGTCGACTATTGCTGATACAAGTCCAAGGACTGATACATCAACAGATCCAGACACTGATGAGAGGAATCAGATGGTAATAAGACGCCTATCATTTTGAAATTACTGTTTATCATGATGATATGAATATGTTTAAAACTGTTCATACCAGGTTTGGGATGTTTGAATTTTCTTTCAAATACCTTTGTAAAGAATTGCCTGAATTTGTGATAGGTACAGCCTTTATAATTCTACTATTATATGCATGTGGCGATTGATTTTTTATGTGTTAAGGACTGATGGTTCATAACTTCATATGTGCCATTGAGTTCAGATTAGCTGATGAAACAATTCAGTGTAGCACTACTTGTAGATTTTGCCTTCCCTAGACTAATCCTTGCATGCTGCCTATAACATTCTTGGAGCATGTGGAAGCTTTAGTATATGTACATTGATCCTCAATCATGTAAATAATTGAATTTTCCCATTAACACAACCACTTCAATTATTTTGTATTATTTTCACTTTATTTATGCTTTTTTGGGGTTAAAATGCTAAATTAATACTCAATCATATCGATTTATTGGCTATATATACTTAATAGTTTGAACAAGGACAGTTAGCTGCTCCCACTGCTTCTGATTCTAGTGACAGGTCAAAGGACAAACTAGATCATAAGGTATGCGCTGTATCACCACATACAATATGCTTTGATCATACATGCAATCCACCATTCAAAGTAAAGGACTCTTTCTCAACAGACACTTCGCCGCCTTGCCCAAAATCGTGAAGCTGCTAGGAAAAGCCGTTTAAGAAAGAAGGTGTGTTTGTAACTTTGTATGATCTTGAAATGTTTTATCTGATATTGTTGTTGAATTTGAACTTCTACTGAGCTACATATATATTTTCTTTCATCATCTCCTGTCTAACAAGCTACTTTCTTTAAGTAGTGTGTTACAGATTATTTTTACCCTGAAATTCCATTAGTAGCCTATAAACTTGTCCCAAACCATGATAGTATTTGCAATTGTAGATTAGATAAGCATTTTTTTTTAAAAAAATTAGCCCTTTTTCTTCAGTTTGTGCTCTTTTGGATGCTTTGTATGGTTTCATCCTTTATTTTCTGCAGGCATATATCCAAAACCTTGAGAGTAGCAGATTGAAACTTACTCAGATAGAGCAAGAGCTTCAGCGGGCTCGTCAACAGGTAGAAGCTCAATATTTTTCTTGCAGGATTTATCAGAAGTTTCAAGAGATAAACATGTATTCGGTTTAATTGTCCAACATGTGCTTCAGGGCATTTTTATATCAACATCGAGTGATCAGTCCCACTCAGCGAGTGGAAATGGTAATAGTGTACTGACTTTTCTCTTTTTCTGAAATTGTTGGTTAATATAAGCAGTGCTGTCTGTTGTATTTTATCATGTGTCTTTTAATCATCATTTTTCTTCGGTATTACTTGGGATAAAGGAGACAAATAAAGAGAGAAGAAGATAGACACGAACATGACCAACTATGACTAGCTATCACGATACACTACTTTATACTTAAGAGTCTTGCGCAGGAAAAAAAAACTTCTTTAGGTATAATAACAAATTGTAGATATCATGGTAGCTAGTTTCAGTTGCTCATTGTTAAGTATCCAATATACTGCCAATGCCTTTTTATGGTAATGTACTGATGTTTTCTAATCTGTAGGAGCTTTGGCATTTGACATGGAGTATGCACGGTGGTTGGAGGAGCATAACAAACATATAAATGAGTTGAGGGCTGCAGTTAATGCACACGCTGGTGATAATGATCTCAAAAGTACAGTTGATAGTATTATGGCACACTACAATGAAATTTTCAAGCTCAAGGGTGTGGCAGCCAAAGCAGACGTTTTTCATGTGCTGTCGGGAATGTGGAAAACCCCTGCTGAGAGGTGCTTCATGTGGCTAGGTGGCTTCCGATCATCTGAGCTTCTTAAGGTAAGAATATACTATTATTATATTGCGCCTACTTATTTTGAAGCCTCACCCGGAGGCAAAATACTGACCTGAATATATATTATTTTAATTGATCCAATATTTTTCTTAGGCTCTGTTTTTTTTTTTGAAAGGAATACTACCAGACAATGGCCCAGTAGTGTATTTTATAGAAGCCAACAAAGTATTTACAGGGAAAAAAAGAAAATACAAAAGGCTACAACCCCTATAGAAGCTATAAAGTTTGTAACCAATTAGAAACCAATTGTCTAAGATCATCATTCATCCTACACATATGTAGAAGAATTTCATGCTTAAAAGAATTCCACCAGCTGTCAAATGAAGGATCTATATTCTGGAAAATCTTTCCATTCCTTTGCTTCCAAATGTGCCAACACGCAATGAAACAAATCTCCAAGAATCCTTTTTTCTGAAATCTCAATCTTGCTAGCACCAGCATCTGAAAGAATTCTAGAGAAGTGTTCCAAGATATTCCCAGCTTCTGCCAACATTTTCTACTAAAAGGGCATTGAAAGAACAGGTGAGACAAAGTTTCTCTGTGATGCAAAGGGCATAAGACACAAGTAAGATCAGCATTTAGGGGGGCGCATTTTCTCCTGTCCAACATGTCTCTCGTGTTCAGCCTATCAGAGAAAAGAAGCCATATGAAAACTTTTATCTTCATCACACATTTGGTCTTCCAGATCCATCGGAAAGGTCTGGGAGGTTGCATGGCTGCAAAATTCAACTTGTAAAAAGCTTTTGAGGTGTAATTGTTCCTGCCCCATATAAAACTCCAATTTTCCCCCTGCTGACTTGCTAAGGACAGAGCATCCAGCTCTCCCTTTAGCTGCAGAAATTCTGTGTAAGCTTCCTGGGTCAGTGGCAACTTAAAACAATCCTCAAAAGGTTTAGCACAGGTGACAGCCAAGGAATCATTTCTGGCAATGGCATGGCCACAGAGATGTGGGTAAGTGATGCTCCTAATTTGGTCATTCCACATGTCGTCCCAAAACAAAATTGTGTTACCTGAGATAACCTCACACTTTGCAATTCCCCTGAAGTAATCTGAAAGAGAATTTTTTAAGAGAATTCCCCTGAAGTAAACTGTGTTACCTGAGATAGCCTCAAAACTGTCTTAGGCTCTGTTTGGAATAAGAGAATTTTTCTCGCTCAATTTCTGTGTGAAATGAACTATTTCTTGTGAAATTTGTTGCACTCGAAACAGGTCCTTTTTGTCTTTGTGATTAAATAATCGCCTTCATGACTTTTGACCGACTTGAAAGCTAGAAAAGCTCACGATCTACATTTCTAATTAGATATTATACTGTTTTGCTTTGCTTTCCTTTTTCTTTTATAAAAAAAATAGTCTTTTGTGGAATTCACCAATCTAGTTATCCCTATCCACACAGTTCGTAACGAATTCAAGATGACTGACATCTAGTTCCTTTTATACCAACATTTCTGCTGCAGTTACTGGCAGGGCAATTAGAGCCTCTTACAGAGCAGCAGCTTGCTGGCATAGCCAACCTGCAACAATCCTCCCAACAGGCTGAAGATGCTCTTTCTCAAGGGATGGAAGCACTACAACAGTCGCTTGCAGAGACCCTGGCATCAGGATCTCTCGGCCCTGCAGGATCTTCTGGTAATGTTGCAAACTACATGGGACAAATGGCAATGGCTATGGGGAAACTTGGTACCCTAGAAAACTTCCTACGGCAGGTAACTTGTATTTGCTTACCTCCTATTTTATAACCTGGTTTGTTTGTTCAATATTGTTCGAGTTGGTTTGTGCAATCTATTTGGCTCATGCATTGTACTTGGACAACTAACTTGGCACCTTTTCTGTACTCAATAGACTGCTCTAGCTGGTGCTAATGCACATAATTAAATGGGTTAATTAGATCCATGCCTTTGCAAATATGGGTTAAAAGTGAGATTGCAACCTCTTTCTCTCATCACTAATTATATTGGCTCATTGTCTAAAAATTAATTAATTATTCCCTCTGTCCCAGAACATGATCATTTTCAGCCCCTCCCATTTGTCCCAAAACAAGTTTATTTTTAAGCAATCATTGCATTGAAATTTGTCAAAGTAGGGGATAAATACATTGGGAATAGATAAAAAGATAAATAGACATGTTTCTGTGTTGACTAATACAGAAGGGAAAATAACCATTAAACGGAATACCAAGAAATAGACATAGAGAAATGTATATTTCTGTTGCAAATTGTAACTTTTGGTGAACTATACGATGCCTTATCTGCAGGCTGATAATCTGCGGCTTCAGACTCTTCAGCAAATGCAGCGCATATTAACCACTCGCCAGTCAGCACGAGCTCTACTTGCAATAAGTGACTACTTCTCCCGGCTTCGTGCCCTGAGTTCTCTTTGGCTCGCCCGTCCAAGGGAATAAATAAATTGAATTGGTTCGTAAGTAGGATATTGTTAGGTAATGTATCTCTAGTGTTATATCAGATAGGAATTGAGGTATTCCCTACTTCCTAGATTCTTCACAATGTTCATGTATTGGTGACAGACTCGGATCACTATCTTTCCATGTATGTCTTCAAGTGAATGTTCAATGCATATTGTAGTCTGTATATGACATCATATGATGAGTTGTTGGGCAAATTTGTAACATTTTTGAGAAAAGTGGGGATGTAAATACTTGCAGAATAATTTTAGAGCTTATCCAGTGATTATATTGGAGGGTACAATTTGCAAAGAAACCATGCAACCTGTGAAACTGACGGTGGAGACGTGGAGTTATACGTTACCAGATACCATTTCAGATAGTGATATTGCTATATAAGCATTACAGATATATCTGGTTAAGAATGTAGGAGTAATTGGTACGGAGTACTAAACAATTTTGAGCCATACCAATGTCTATTGGAGCACATCCTGAACTAAAATCTCACCTGGTCATTCCAGGGAAATCTACACACTTATTTTCTGGCGTAAACCAAAATAACATTATAAATCTTTGGTTCAGAAGTGAGCTTCTTAAATTCCTATGGCTGTCCAGAAAAGAAGGAAAAACTAAAAAAGAAAGTTCTTTATACTCCTTCCGTTTTTTAATAGATGACGCCGTTGACTTTTTCTCACATGTTTGACCATTCGTCTTATTCAAAAAATTTACGTAATTATAATTTATTTTGTTATGAGTTGTTTTATCACTCATGATACTTTAAGTGTGATTTATATCTTATATATTTGCATAAAATTTTTGAATAAGACGAATGGTCAAACATGTGAAAATAAAGTCAACGGCGTCATCTATTAAAAAACGGAGGTAGTATCAGGTAATTTTACATTCTTACCTATCAGAAAATGATATGAATAATGAGATCTGTATACACAAACACAAGGAAGTTACGCATGGAGCAGACGTCGTTCACCTTGGAGAAACTAGTTCTGTAGTTCATCAGCAGCGGGCATCGTTAAGCAGCAGCCTTGCCACGTTTCACAGGGGCACGAAGGGAGGCTCTGTAGGCAGCGTCTGACTTCTCAATGCCATCAAACAGGTAGCTGTAAGGCGGTGTTCTGACGTATCTTCCTGAACCGGGAACAACGTTCAGAATGCCATCCTCCCACACAACTCGCCCTCTTGAGATCGTGACTTCTACCATTCCCTACATCGATTGAGAGAGAAAAAAAACATGAGTGGAATTCAAGCTTTTGCAAATGCAGCTGTGAATAATGAGGGACCGACCTTTCCTTTCTTGCCCTCGTATACATTTGTGTTGGACCTTGAATGGTGTATGTGGGCACCCATGACAAAGCTCCTCTCGGGATTCAGGATGATAATATCTGCATCAGATCCTTCCAGAATTGCTCCTTTCCGAGGGTATATGTTGAAAATCTTGGCACTGAAAAGATTTGAGTAATTTGATCATTGTACTTCGTTGAATAGTGGGGAATTTGTTGTTTAAAAAGATAGCTAGTGATTTTCTTCAATATACCATTCTGTGCTTGTCACTCTCACATAATCACTGACAGAAATTTGGCCAGTCTCCTGCATACATTGTATGAATGTTAGAGAACAGAAATACTGGAAATGGAACCACTGGATTGCTGACCTTTTTTTTTTGATACTGTAGAATATTTTCCATTAGAAACACCATTCAAAATATCAACTTACCACCATACTGTCCCAAATAATATGCATCCTTTCCTCAATACCTGGGGTCAAGCGTTTAAGAGAGGGATGTCTTAGCTGGGTTTATTCAAACCAAACACAAATTCCTTATAAAACCAAAAGTTCTTTTACATACTTAATTGCCAACATTAAAATTCACAACCCCCAAGGATTACCATTAACACCATTAGGAATCTTTCTGAAATCATGAGAGCCGAAAGCTTTCTGTGTGGAGTTGAAGGTGCAATGATCAGTTCCTACAAGCTGCATAGAAATGAAGCTCAGTTACTCATCCATGTGAAGTTCCTACCCCCTAGCAAGGTACAAGTTTCTGCAAGCAAACAATGCGCCCCTATAATTTGCTAACTGACCTCCAAATATTAGCTAAGATGAAAAAGTAACTCCGCGATGTCAAACTGAGGGTATGAAAAGTATCACCTGTAAAATTCCTGATGAAAGAGCAGCTCGAAGTGCTTTATTATGCCCTGCTTCTCGGATTGGAGGACTCATTACATACCTAGAAATGTGATATGAGATAAAAGAAACCACAATTGCATAAACAAAGCATTAAATTTGTGTTTTTATTTACTTTGAAGCTATCGTGAAGTCTGGATCCCAAAGCCAAGAATCATCAAGTACTAGCCCAGAAACCACAGGTTCACCAATGACTCTCTGCCCTGCAAAGTATGAATTTGTATTAATATATGATTTGTTTGTCAGATTGAGATATCTTGCCAAATTTATATCAATGTAGATATCTGGGGCATGATCAATCCAATGTGACTTTTCAGTTCCCAGGACCCATGCCGGCTTGTTATTTGAAACCAGACTACTTAAAAGTGCAAATGAACATATACAATGTATCTTTCTAGGAACATGTTTATTCATATAAAAACTCTGGCTTGCTTGCATGCATGAGTAATTTGATTGCAACTGAAAGGTAAGGTGGCTGACCTTCTCTTTTAGCCTTGGCAATCTCATCCATTGCATCAATGCTCATCACATGAACAACATACAATGGTGTATTGACAAACTTGGCTAATCGAATTGCCCGGGCAGTTGCTTCCCCTTCCAACTGCAGGGAACAAGAAGCAGCTCAATGGTATCTATCCTTCCTCGTGAGAGAAAATACACAAATTTCATGGTGTGTCTAGCTTACCAAATTGACTTGAATATTATATAAGGAAACACTTGAACTGTCTAACATATCAAGATAAATAGGCATAACAGTAAACGTGAAGAGTTAGTGTGAAATTACAACTGGAGGTCTTGAGAGAGCATGTCCTTCTGGACCAGTTATCCCAAGATCGATCATTCGTTGCTGTCCCTCAGCAACAGCATCCCCATTCTCTGCATGAACCATAGCCAAGGCACCAAGAGATTTGCATTTCTGTAAGCCTTGCAGGAGTAGGTCATCCGTGACCATTAATGAACCTTTATACGCCATGAAGAACTTGAAAGAATTGATCCCTGAAATATTGGCAATTTAAATTCTGGCACTTAGACTTCGATACAATATAGTACCAAAGCATCATATTCTGATAGACATTTCAGACTACAGGGAATTTGCAAAGTTTATTTCAGGCTGAAACATAGGAGTTGCTTCATGAACCAGAATGGAATTTCTTATTCTGATGAAAATAATTGACAGCCTCCTTCAGTCATTCCGGCAAAAGAAAAAGAAAATAATTGACAGCACAAAAAAAACAAATTATGTACTGACCATGTTCCTTAACCATCGTTTCCATTTCCCTCGAAACATCATCATTCCACTTTGTAATGGCCATATGAAATCCATAATCCATGGCAGATTTTTCTGCCTTCTGTTTGTAGGATTCCAAACCTGCAGTTAAGTTGCCATTCACTGGAATGACGAAGTCAATGTGCATTGTTGTCCCACCAGCCAATGCTGCAGCATGACCACTAAAGAAATCATCAATGGTTACAGTTCCCATGAATTCCATCTCCAGGTGAGTGTGAGGGTCAATTCCACCTGTGTGACATTTGCCAGAAGAATGATAAACCCGAAGAGCAAGTAATAACTAATTCCAAAACATTTATCAAAACCGTAGGAATTTACCTGGCATGACATATTTTCCAGTTGCATCAATCACTTTTACATGATCATCACCAACCTAGATATAACATGAAAACAGGAGACTTTTCAATAGCAAGGTTGGAATATTAAGAGAGGACATGGTTTGATAAAAAGCTGCTCCATTTCCTGGATAGAATATTGTATCTTCAGTAACTATGATAGAGTTTTAAGCCAAAGTAGATGCATGTCAATTTGTTAATAAAAAATAGTTTTTACAATTCTGGTGAAAGTAAATGCCTCTTAGAGTTACCAAAAAAAAACATAACTTCCCTCTATTTATGGACCCTAATTCAGTTCCATTAGAAAGCTTCTCGCTCATCTCAAGAAGAAGGAAAGAGAAGTGTTCAATTTTTTTCCAACTTACTAGTACTGTTTATTACTGTCATTTCATATCTCCATGACCTTTGTTTCACATTTACCTTGGTACTGTAGTAGTTATTTTTTTTACATTTACCATAGTAAATTGCAGTGACCTATTACTACAAAACTGTTCATCTTAAGATACTTCTACTCCAGAGCCACTTGGCAATTTGGCATCGACGAACATGGCTACAGTCTAGCCTCTACTGATGGCTCATTGGTTGTTGCAGTCTTGAAGACGGCAAGTCAATGCGCAGTCCGAATCCCAAGAGGAGCCAATCCGAATCTCCCCAACCCCAGAGCAAAGTCTCAGAGATCAGCAGCCACACTCACCGGGATGTTGGGCCGCACGGCGACGATCACGCCGTCCTCCACGTACACGTCGGCCTCCTCCACCCGGTGTGCGTTCACCACCGTCCCGCCCCTGATCAGGATCCTCCTCCCGTCCCCTCCGCCGCCGCCGCCGACGCCGCAGCCACCGCTTCCTCCACCGACGGCCGCGCAGAACTTCAAGAGTCCAAAACCCAAAATCACATCAGACCAACCAAACCAACCAAACACGCTGGCGATCGAGCGACAGAGAAATCCGAGCGCACCCCACCTCGTTCGCCGCCGGGTGAGCCACCGCGATGGCGACGGCGCCGAGCAGGAGCAGCAGGATGTCGCCGTGGAGGCGGCAGGGCATCGCCATGGCTCCTCCTCCTCCGCCCGCCACTTCCTCGGATCCTCAGAGACGCAGAAGAGCGGAGAGAAGAGAAGAAGCAGAGAAAAAAAAACCACTAAACCAGTTGTCACGTTCGTTCGATTCTCTTATCCAATCAGCAGCGCGTGCGACGTATGCGGGGAGGACTAACACATCAATTAAACGGATTATTAAACAAAAACGAAAGAAAAAAAACAGAGAAAATCCTGGGTTAGTTGGAATCTCGCGCAGGCCCTCGTCACCAAATCCATCCGATAATCTTCTTGCTATAAATCCGATCTGCAAACCATCTTCAGAACGTCACTGTCATCCAGCGCCGTAAGAACTCAGGCTGTGTTTGTGACATCTTGGATAGAGCAAAACTCCTGCAAGCTTCAACTACGTGCTGCCTGTCTTTGACAATGGCTGCACTTGCTGCAAAGATCTGCTAAGTGAGTGAATCCATGAGCACATCAGAATTGCAGTGCCTACGTATTTACTTTGACGGAATCAGAGAGAATATACCGTGGTTCAAACAGATCATGGTGCTCCTGCACATTGAACTGTTCCAGCAGCCAAAGAATCAGCAGCGTTAAGCTAGTATAGCAGTAACAGGACAGTAATAATGGGTAGTTGCAAAATGCTTTTCTGACATGGTTACTAAACCTGCTATGTTCGTCGAAGTTGCCTTGACGACCTTCTTCGTATCCTAGTGTTGAGAAGATCCAGAACATGGCAATGATATTCCCTAATGTTGTCACGTCAGGGGAGATCCCAGTAAAACTGAGGAAACACTGATGAGCAAAATATTTACTAGTTATTAACTGTATAACCTTTGGAGCCTCCAAAGTCATTGTATTCATAATGAATTTATGTAAATTGTGGCAACCAATTCATTAGAACATATTCTGATCTATTTGAAGAAAACACATCTCTACTTAAGGTGCACGGAGGATCTATACCTTCTGCATTAGATAATGCAAAGGCAAGGTTTGTACTTGACCCCCATTATATCTGTATGAATTGGGCTTATATCTGTCTCACTAACCCTAAAGCTTCAGGTGATGCATCATTTTGCTGAACAGCATGGTGTAGTTTCCCCTTTCTCGAATTATAGGATTAACCACATGTTTGTCACTTTTTCTTCAGTGCCATCTTGAAAGAAAAGGAGTTAAGCTAAGCGAAGCTCAGCTGGCGGAAGGCCGTACCAAAGTTTGGATCCTTATTTGTTCTTAATTGAAGTGATATAAGTTCCTCAATAGTATCACACATTTTTATTTCCAAAGAAATTTTAATGAACAGGTATTAACACTGTAAGTCTAATAGGTATGAACATATGACCAAAAGTTAGCTACATCAACGACCACTAGAAGCCGACTGTCTAGACAAGAGTGTCCCCGACTCCCGAGTCAAGAAAACTCTCCTCCAGATTTTAAAGAATTGTCTTGTACTCCGAACTAACTCTTTTCTGTATTGATTCCTACAGGGCCAGACGAGAAAATTGCAATATTGGGACTGCAAACATGGGGCTCCGCTGTTTTGACACTTCGAGTGGATGACAAATGGGTCCATTTGTGTCTATGAAATGTGGGTCCAGTGTCATTATAGCAAAGGTTAATGTTTGCAGTGTCATAATTGCAAATCCCCCGGCCCAGACACCAAGTGATTATGGATCAGGGTTTAATTTTTCGGTTTGGCCGATTCTATCAGAGGCCACCGATATATCAAAATTTCCGATCCAAAATTTCCGACTTTAGAAATTTCGGTCTAAAATTTCCAAAATTTTAAACAAATGTTAGTCAAATTTGAACAAAATCTTACCAAATTCACAAAAAAGACCGAAATTTGAACTCTGCTGTGGACTGCACGATCAAAAGTATAAACTTCCTTCTTTTTAACATGATCACAAACTTCACAAGAAGTGTACAGTCATCAAAATTCAACACGCTTGCAAAGACCAGATTATTTTTATAAGATAATGTCAGGAAAGACCATGTGAACCGGACTTGTACGCTGTATCAAGTATCAACCAACTGAGTGGAAAGAAAGGAACAATACAATATCAACATCACTTCACAGTTGTATGGGGTAAAAAGTTCCAACGTGCACATAAGCTTTTAAGTGATTAATGATCTATGGAAAGAGATTGTTTACGGGGCATATCGTGTCTGAAATTGCGTGGAAAAACACCACCTTACAGGTCAACGTCCCAAACCCTTGTTAATTCAGTCTTTCTTCACTTCTACTTCTTACAGGCTAAAAGGGCAAAAGAGGGGAACACACACACAAAAAAAAAACTGCCATGGCAGCAGAAGCAATTTTAGGAGCCTTCATGCAAACCCTCTTCCAGAAATTGTCAGAAGCAACCCTTGATCATTTCATATCTTGGAGAGGCATACATGGCAAGCTAGAGAGCCTCTCTTCCACACTGTCTCAGTTACAGGCTTTCCTTGATGATGCTGAGGAGAAGCAGTTGACAGATGCATCTGTGAGGGGATGGCTAGCGAAGCTCAAGGATGTCGCGTACGACCTTGATGATCTGCTGGACAGCTATTCAGCCAAAAGTATGCGCATGAAGCAGAGGCAGGTGATATTCCCCACAAAGGCAAGTTTTCTTTCTTCCTCCTTCTTGAGTAGGAATCTGTACCAGCATAGGATAAAGCATAAGATTAACATCATATTGGAGAGATTAGATAAGATTGCGCAAGAACGCGACACCATTGGGCTCCAGATGATATGTGAAATGAGACGGTATGATACCTCAGAGCGTCCGCAATCAAGTTCTCTTGTAGATAGTTCGGCTGTATTTGGTAGGGAGAGGGACAGAGAAGAAATGGTGAGGCTGGTGCTCTCTGATAATGGACATAATTCCTGCAACTTATGTGTCATTCCAGTTGTTGGCATGGGTGGGCTTGGTAAAACTACTCTTATGCAGATGGTGTACCATGATGACAGAGTAAGAGAACACTTTGACTTGAGGATCTGGATCTATGTGTCTGAAAGTTTTGATGAGAGAAAGCTAACACAAGAAACTCTTGAGGCTTCTGACTATGACCAATCTGTTGCTAGTACTAACATGAATATGCTACAGGAAACACTCTCCAGAGTATTGCGGGGCAAGAGGTACTTGCTTGTCTTGGATGATGTCTGGAATGAAGACCTTGATAAATGGCACAGCTATAGAGCAGCCTTAATTTCAGGAGGGTTTGGAAGCAAGATAGTGGTGACATCACGAAATGAGAATGTTGGCAGAATCATGGGAGGAATAGAGCCCTACAAGTTACAGAAACTATCAGATGATGACAGCTGGTCTGTATTCAAGAGCCATGCATTTAGGGATGGTGACTGCAGCGCACATCCGGAGTTGGAGGCGATAGGAATGGAAATTGTGAAGAAGCTGAAGGGATTGCCTCTTGCATCAAAGGCATTAGGGAGCCTCCTGTTTTGCAAAACAGATGAAGAGGAGTGGAAGGACATACTGCAAAATGACATATGGGAGTTACCGGCAGATAAGAATAACATCCTGCCAGCCCTACGTCTAAGTTACAACCATTTACCACCACATCTTAAGCAGTGCTTTGCATTCTGTTCTGTATATCCTAAGGATTATATGTTCAGGAGAGAGAAACTGGTTAAGATCTGGCTAGCACTTGGTTTCATCAGACAGTCTAGAAAGAAGAGAATGGAAGATACTGGAAATGCATACTTTAATGAGTTATTAAGCAGGTCTTTCTTCCAGCCATATGAGAATAACTATGTGATGCATGATGCAATGCATGACCTTGCAAAATCTATCTCCATGGAAGACTGCGACCACTTAGATTATGGGAGAAGACATGACAATGCCATTAAGACCCGTCATCTTTCATTTCCATGCAAGGATGCCAAGTGCATGCACTTCGATCCACTGTATGGGTTTAGGAAGCTAAGGACACTAACTATTATCCATGGATACAAGTCAAGGATGTCTCAATTGCCTCATGGTCTATTTATGAAACTTGAATATCTTAGAGTGCTTGATATGCATGGACAAGGCCTTAAAGAGTTACCAGAATCTATAGGGAATCTGAAACAACTGCGCTTCCTAGATCTCAGTAGCACTGAAATCGAAACATTACCAGCATCTCTTGTTAAGCTTTATAACTTGCAAATACTAAAGCTGAGTGACTGCAATTTTCTAAGGGAAGTGCCACAAGGCATCACTAGGCTCATTAATCTGCGCCACTTAGAAGCAAGTACAAGACTACTGTCCAGGATACATGGAATTGGAAGTTTGGTATGCCTACAGGAACTAGAAGAATTTGTAGTTCAGAAGCGCTCAGGGCACAACGTCACAGAACTAAATAACATGGATGAGCTGCAAGGACAACTTTCTATTCGTGGCCTCAATAATGTACCTAATGGGCAAGATGCAGTTTGTGCAAAGTTGAGAAACAAAGAGCATCTTCGAACTCTACACCTTATATGGGATGAGGACTGTGAAAGCAATCCTTCAGAGCAGCAAGAAGTTCTAGAAGGTCTTCAACCACATCTCGATCTCAAGGAATTAGTGATTAAAGGGTTCCCTGGGGTGAGGTTCCCAAGCTGGCTGGCTAGTTCATTTCTTCCCAAGCTGCAAACCATACATATATGCAACTGTAGAAGCACAAGGCTTCCAGCTTTAGGCCAGCTTCCCTTTTTAAAATATCTTGTCATAGCTGGAGTAACTGAGGTGACACAACTCAGCAGTGAGTTCACAGGATTTGGACAACCAAAAGGTTTTCCAGCTTTAGAAGATCTTCTATTGGAAGATATGCCAAATCTGAGCGAGTGGATTTTTGATGTTGCTGATCAATTGTTTCCACAATTAACTGAACTTGGTCTCATCAAGTGCCCACAGTTGAAGAAGTTACCTCCTATTCCATCAACACTAAGAACACTGTGGATTTCTGAATCAGGGCTTGAGTCACTTCCAGAGCTTCAGAATAATTCTTGGCCATCTTCACCAACATCTCTATACATCAATGATTGCCCAAATCTAACATCTCTACGTGTAGGTTTACTTGCATACAGACCAACAGCTCTCAAAAGTCTAACAATAGCCCATTGTGAAGGGCTTGTTTCACTGCCAGAGGAGTGTTTCCGTCCATTAATATCACTCAGAAGCCTGCACATCTATGAGTGTCCTTGTCTGGTGCCTTGGACAGCACTGGAGGGAGGCTTGCTTCCCACTTCAATCGAAGATATCCGTCTAAACTCATGCACTCCATTAGCAAGTGTGCTTCTAAATGGCCTAAGTTACCTTCCTCATCTAAGGCATTTTGAAATTGCTGATTGTCCTGATATCAATAACTTTCCAGCAGAGGGTTTACCTCACACACTTCAATTCTTGGAGATATCATGCTGTGATGATCTTCAATGCTTACCTTCTGGTCTGCACAACATCTCCTCACTTGAAACACTACGGATTAGTAACTGTCCCGGGGTTGAAAGCTTGCCAAAAGAAGGCCTGCCGATGGGGCTCAACGAGCTTTACATCAAGGGATGTCCACAAATTAAGCAACAATGCCAAGAGGGTGGGGAGTATCATGCAAAGATAGCTCACATCAGAGATATAGAGATTGACGGGGATGTCATTGTGCCTGAGCAGATATAGAAGGTAATACCTTTTCTGTAAGTGATCTTGATGCTGCGATTATCCCTTCCTTTAACTTATCAGCTTGGAACAACATATATGGCCTTAATTGAGGCAACGATTTGATGCAATAATCTTTATGCTCTACATTTTCTTTGCTAAAATGAGGTTGGCCAATTGGGAGTCATTTTTCAAGTCTAATAAAGTGTGTTTACCCTAAGAACTACGACTGTAGTTAGTATCATGTAGTCCCATCTCCTTAATCATCTCAATCCCTTTATAAGCATGGGTGCATCCATTGTTCTCCATATAAACCTATCAAAATATATCCCCAATTTAACCATAATGGCATCGTCCCTAGTAGGCTAGTACTATACATTGTGATTAATTCACTCCAATAGCATCATCCAATTTCCCACTCACATGAGCACGAAGAGATATCACACTACAATTTTGGACAGGGTGCAGCGATTTAGGTTAGGGTACTCACCTGCCGGTGTTTGGACAGGGAGGAGCCGAGGAGGAGGGAGCAAAAGCAATGCGGGCGGTAGAAGGATGCAGCAGCGGCCTCCAGCCGTCCGCCGGCGCCCGTGCGGCGGCACGGGTTGAGCTCCGGCGGCTCGTGGCGAGAGCCCCTGGAGGTGAGAGCTCCGGCGGCGGCGGCAGAGGAGCGGAGCGCGTCCTGTGTTTTGCGGTTTTCTCTTGCCTCTGACTCTGAGACTGGAAACCGGGCCCCACAATGCAGCGACTCATGCGCCCCCCCAAAGCAAAACCGCGCGAGGAGTGGTAGGGTTTTCCATGGAGGCGGCGGCGGCGGCCTCTCCACCGGCCGGAAGATGGTCCCGTCGTCGAGCTGGGCCGAGCGGCGCGGCTCGTGCGCGACGGCCTCTTCTTCTCCCCCTGCCCCATCGCCGCTCTTCACAGGGTAAGGCCTCAAAATTTTTCTGCAAAGCGGGTGTAATCTCTGATTCTCTGACCGCTTTGCTTGTTTCCAGATCGCGGCGTGGTGGAGCAGGGGCTCCCTCCCGGTCGCCGTAGATGTGGCCGCGGCGTTCGTCGAGATACGGCTGCGGGAATCGGAATCCCTTCTTCTTCCCGGTATGTTGATTTGTGCGAGGTTGCGACAATTCTGCTTTTGTGTTTATGGAGTTGGGATGATGTTATAGGCCCTGTTTAGATCACACTCTAATTTTTTTTCATCCTATCATATCAAACGTTTGAACACTTGCATGAAGTATTAAATATAGGCTAAAAAATAATTAATTGGACAGATTGCGACTAGTTTGCGAGATGAATCTTTTAAGCCTAATTACTCCATAATTTAACAACGTGGTGCTATAGCAAACATTTGCTAATGACGGATTAATTAGGCTTAATAAATTTGTCTCACGGTTTACTGACGGATTCTGTAATTAGTTTTTTTATTTATTAGCATCCAAACACACCATGTGATACCCTATGTAATATCTGATATAACACGCCAAAACTTTACGTCTTGATGTAAACACCCCCATACTATGTGTTTGCTTGTTTTCTATAGGAATGTGATGGCTGTGGATGATCCGCTGGAGTCTGAAGAGATGTCGGCGATGCTGTGTAGTATGGCAATCATGAGGTGAGCAAGTAGATTCCTACTGGATGCATGGGAAAAACTCTCAAATAGGAAATTGCAATTCGTTTAGTGGTTTCACAGCATCATTATCCCGCTGAAGGCAAAGTGCCCTTCATATTGGGTGGGCTTCAGATGCATATGTCACAGTTTGTTGTGCAAAGAGGTTGATTTTTAAGTTAACAGTGTTACCCTCAACAGCGTCTGCGAAATTTAGGGAGATTCATGCGCGATAAATAGTCTTGGCTGTGGATAACATAAACTGAATAACAAGTTGTGATATGAAAACTATCATAACAAAATTATCGGAGAAGGAACCAAGATTGCTGCTGCTTGCCATACTGAAGTCAGTAGTTGAAATGATTGATGTGGAACAGTGGAAGGCCTTAAAAACAAAGTACTGTTCTTATTGCTGGTTCTATTTTCAATTTGCTTCCCTCACTGGATCTTATCTTAGGATTCATTTGATGCATTGCTTCAAAAACTACAATCCTGCGATGGAAGGATTACCCTTTTTTAATTTTATTGTCCATACTTGATGCTAACATTTCCATTCCTCTCTCTTTTAAGAGTTATATTGCCCAGGCATGTGCCTGACCTTATTGGCTTTTATTATATTTATAGGTGAATCCAATGCTTGAATGCCAGCAAAAATGGAAATTTATATTCCCTTGTTCTGTGGCTTGTGACAAATATAAAAGAAATAAAGGATTCAGGCTGCATTGGACTTGTTCACGAGATAGGAGTGCTCTCTTCAGACAGAAATGCAGTCCAATGTTCCTGTCCAGCAAAACTTCTGCGGAAGTTGTTGAGTTTGTCCACTATAGGTGAAAGATGTCTCATAGATGCAGCACTACTGCTGTTTGAGATGGCCAGCAATAATGTGAAAGAGAAACTGAGGAAGCTTCTTATGTTATCCCTGGGAAAGTTGGCTAGAATTTCTATCCTCACGGAGTCCTCCAAAGAAATAGAATCAGCTGACAGGGCAACAGAGAAGCTGGAAATGTTTCAAGCCACAGTTGGAACAGAAGGATGTATGCTTGGCAGAGAATGGCACCGGGGGATCATTGAACACAATCTTGCTAGAGAAACGTAGCAGATGGTCTATAACAAAGTCTTGGATCCTCTGTCCAATAGGAATGGTACCTTGTTCATTTAGTTCAACGGCTGTTCTTCCAACTCTTGGTGTCATTGATCATGAATTGAAAGATGACACATTAGAGCAACATGTAAAATTTGAGCTTGATGACCATACCGAAAGGACTGGTTATCAACTTATCATTCTCATCCTGAGAAGCAATTGGATGTTGAATGCATTCCGGCAGTATCAAGACTATCACCTGAACGTGAGATTTCAGATATGCCAGGAGTGACCTTTCCTCTAGAGAGTACCCAGAGGAGAGGAATAGAGGAGATTGAGAATATACGTAAAACGAGGTGAGCCATTGGCACATGATTAATTGAGTATTAACTATTTTAAATTTTAAAAATAGATTAATATGATTTTTTAAAGTAACTTTTCTATATATATATTTTTTAAAAAACGCACCGTTTGGTAGTTTGGGAAGTGTGCGTGCGGAAAACGAGGAGCTTTCTCAAGAGGAGCAACTCTTGATTAAGTCAAAGATGAAAACTTTGCTGTAACAGTAGCTAGTTGTGTCCTCTTAAACCAACAATTTCAGGTTGTTACGAACGGCGGATAGTTCTATCTTAAAGCTGGAAAAAAAGAGCTAAATATATGGCCGTTTCTTAAATTTGGATCGGAGTGTCATTCAGATATATGGACTTATATGCACATCCAGTTCTCTAATTTTGGTTTAATATATAACCTGAAGTCCAAAGTACAAATGACTCATGCTGACATGGCCGTCCATAGTGATAGTGATGAGAATTTGGTGGACCCCTCTGCTGTACAGTATGCTCCCAAATCAACTCCTTCCACTCCCAAATCGACCTCCACTGCGTGTGTGGGAGAGGAGGCGAAAGACATGGTGATTAAGGTTGCTGCTATCATCGGCAATCAAAGGTTTCCTCAGCAAAGATAAAATGTGCTATAGGAAGAGGGCTATCCCACAAGTTTGGGTAGGCATTATTGTTGCCGTGACTCTCCAGCAATTTGAGGCCGAATTTTTTTTAAAAAAATAATATGATTTTAATGGAAAATCGCAAAAATATAGGTTGATTAAGCGAAATCGCATGTTTAGCATCCTGTCGAACAACCATGGTTCGACAGAGGTACAACCGTAATTCAACAGGCACCAGTCGAACTGCTACAGTTTGACAGGATAGTTGGTAAAAAAAAATACATGAACAGTATCGCTACAGAAATTGGCAGGCACATATTGAACTGACAAAGTTCGATAGGGTGCGCTACAATGCTGCTACAGTGATTTTTCTACCGTAGTTCAACAGGCACCAGTCGATCTGCGGCAGTTTGACATGATAGTTGGTCAAAAAAATATATATGAACAGTACCGGTATAGAAATCGGCAGGCACATATCGAACTGACAAAGTTCGATAGGGTCGCGTGAAGGCACATATCGAACTGACAAAGTTCGATAGGGTGCGCTACAATGCTGCCACAATGATTTTTCTATCCTTTGAAGTTTTTTTTATCACCTGTCGAACTGCCGCAGTTCGACAGGTATCTTGTCGAACCACGGCTGTTCGATAGGGTGCTAAACTTACGATTTCACCTGACCGACCTATATTTTTGCGATTTTTATTAAAATCGTATTGTTTAAAAAAAAATATTCATTTGAGGCCCATCGTCTTCCCCCTTGAGACAATCGCGCTGCACTAGGCTTGCGTGGCTATCCTCTTGTGGCCGATTATTACTACCGTCCTAATCACTGTCTCTTCGTCTTGTCTCCCACGAGTGTGGTTTTGGTAGTGGTTGGAGTCAATTTGAGAGTATACTATAGCGAATGAGTCTAAATACAAAATTCTCATTATTGTGGACTATCATGTCAGTATTCAGGCTGAATCATTTGTACTCAAGTGAGACCTCTTGTGATACATTAAACCAAGATTATGAATTCAGATGTGCATTTTTTTAAGTTGATGAATCTAGATGACATCCTGGTGAACTAAGTTGAAAGATCGGTCGTGTATTTCACTTAAAAAAAGAGATAATCCATTATATGCCACTGACTTTGTCACACGTCTACGATTTGCCACTGACTTTATCACGTTCTACAATATGCCATCGACTTTTGCTTAACTTCTACGATTTACCATCGCTGTTCGGTTAGTCTCCGTTAGCACTGTACAAATTTATCGAAATGACCAAAATACCCCTGGGACAATTTCAAAATTTGGATAAAAATTCTAAAATATCATATTTTAAGTTTTTGACCAAATTTTGGATGTTTACAATCTTATGTTTATAATATAATATTTTAATAATTTTATCCAAATTTTGGAAGTTTTGTCCTATGGGTATTTTGGTCATTTGGATAAAATTGTACAGTGCTAACGGAGGCTAACCGGACGGCGATGGTAAATCGTAGAAGTTAAGCAAAAGTCGATGGCATATTGTAGAACGTGACAAAGTCAGTGGCAAATCATAGACGTGTGACAAAATCAATGGCATATAATGGATTCTCTCTTAAAAAAAATCACTTTTCTCTGTGTTCCGTAAGTGTTTGCAGCCACCGATTCAACAAGAAACAGCAAGAAGAAAGATCGCAAGCAAGGAGAGTATTGAAGCTAGGAAGAAATATGGCAGCTGTGTTTAGTTCACGTCAGAATTAGAAGTTTAGTTGAAATTGGAACGATGTGACGGAAAAGTTGGAAGTTTATGTGAGTAGGAAAGTTTGATGTGATGGAAAAAGTTATAAGTTTGAAGAAAAATTTATGATCTAAACACGGTGTAAGATAATCTCCGATTCCACCGCCGCCACCTACGCCACCATGATCGCCAAACAAGTTCTTCCTCGAGTTCGATTTGTTCTTATCTGTATTTCACCCACTCCAGTTTCTTTCTTCCCCTCTCTCACGCTACTATTACAGCTGTAGACTTAAGTTACACAGCCCAATCCCCACGATACTTCGGGTTTATCTTGATGGGCCTTTAGTGCGAAGCAGATCACGTCCCTTCCTGCGCCTTGTTCCTCGTCAGCGTCAGCCGGCTTCTCATCTTGTATCGCCTGGTCTTGGGTTGCCTTGACAGTAAGCTTCTTCTGTTTCCAATTGTTCAGATGGATGTGATTTCTCGGTGACACCACAGTTCCTGTCTAGTACTTCCCATGGTTCAGATGGAGTATGAGTTTCATCAAGTTTGATTATGCACTCAGCTTAGCTCTATTATCAAACAACATACATTTTCCCGATAAACCGCACCGTAGCATTAGCATCTTACTTAGCAGTCACAAAATAGCATTTGGCAAGAGAACATGGAGCGCGCGGCGCTGGCGCGACAGCTACGAGCCCACAAAGGCGGATTATTGGTTTGGAGTGAGAATACATGTTTGGCAACGGCAGTGGCACCTCCTCCAGCTCCTCCTCCATCTCGCTGTGTGTCAAGACTCAAGAGTAGCTTGTCCTTTTTTTGGCAAGAACACACATCTTCCCTTCCGTTCCTACCCACCGTGACAGCTGCCTCAGAGGGGCAAATATACTTCTCGAGGCCATGCGAGTACTAATTTGTCAAGGTGGCCATGCTTGGAACTTCATGTGGGCATATGCACCTGTCATGTCTCCTCTATCTCCTGCTCAACTTCCCAACGCAACCCGTTCCTATACATGTTGGTGTGATACTTCCCTTCCTCTCATAGCTTTTTTTTTTGGCTTCCCTTCACTCCTCACGTTCTTCATGTGTGATGTGTGTAGTACTGTGTACCACATGATATATAGATCTGCAGATTTGGGCGCGTTGATGGCTCCGGTTGAGCGAATGATCAACCAACCAGCAGCTAGCTTGGGGAAATACTAGCTAGCACGTGATGGGCTGATGGCCCTGATGGCCCTGGGGCCACTGGCCGGTAGAGGTGAAAATTGAAAATGGGACGGGTATTTCTCGACCGCCGACCCGACCCGAGGCTTGCTGGAAAAATATAGGAGAAGAAAGAGATATCCGATATATACTATCCGAATTTAAATCTGAATCCGTAAAAAAAAGTGAGAAAAGACTTGTATTCACGTGTATGTCCCACATTATTAAACATATAAATCTATTATAAATCCACCTGTTTATAAAAGATTAGTTAATCACTATTTTATGAGCTCACATGTAATATTGTATAATTTTTTTCTTGGTGTATCTTTTTTAAGTACTTTAATTGCCTCATATTTAATATATACTAATAAATATATGTTCTCAAATCCGATTATGAGGAAATAATATAGGATAATATATGAGATGAGTGATATGTTATCCACCATTATCCGTACCTAGCTTTAATTAATACTAGTAGTTGTGTGTACAGTGTGCATGCACATGGTGGCCTACCAGGGCGTGCAGCTGGCTTGTGTCCCAAAAATTCTCGGAGAAAAATAACTATACTTGTGAAATGCCAAAATATTGTCCAGTTTATGAATAGATAGATGGTTTATATAAAAGTGGTGATCGAAGAATAGGTACACTGTACTTAATTTCTTCCCACGTAAATAAAAGAATTAATAGAATCAGCATTGCTCAATCGGTCCACACGTTCACTGCAGCTGTCGCCCGCAACTCTCATGCAATTCTGCCCATTCAAACTGGACCTTAGAGCAAGTTCAATAGAATAGCCAACTACTAGCTCCAATTCATCTATAGCCAATCTGCTCATTCATATAATAGTCTTGAAGTCCGTGCTACAGCTGGCTACAAATCTGTAGCCCGTTGCTCTTCTCTCTCCTGATTTATTTTCTTAAAATATGTTTGTAGCTGGCTAATAGCCTGCTATTGTACCTGCTCTTAGCGAGAGAATGCCACAGATCGCGGGCGGTAGCGAGAGAATGCCACAGATCGCGGGCGGTATACGTGAGTTGGTTCCTGGCCGTACTGACAGACCAACGAAGAAATGCTGCTCCGCTGCGAGACGCATGGTTGTGCACCCCGCGCGGTACGGCAGCCAACATGTATCCACAGCGCCCTGAAGAACCGTCTACGCGCATGGTGCCTCTCGCGTGCTCCTGCTCGACTTCCCAACGCATCCCCTTCCTACATCACGCACATGGTTAATTAGATCGGGATTTTGGTAAGGCGAAGCCACCGCGGAGCTATCCAAGCAACGCTTTCCATCGATGCATTTGCTGGCCCTTCCCTTCCCTTTGCAATTGTTCATCAGAAATCTAAGAGGCTATTCTTGAGTTACTTCACTTCACTGGCGAGTGGTGACAGCTAGGTTCTTCACGTCACATGAAGATCGATGAAGAGGCAAGCAACTATTTATATGCGGGTTCGGGTGCATAGAGTAACTTTACTGGTACATCATTATTGATAAGTTTTATCCTTCTCAATTACACGGAAAAAAGTACACTCATATGCCGTTATTGCAGCTTACTACGAAACAGGAACATCATATAGTGTTATTTATTACTCTCTCCGTCCCATAATATAACTGAAATATAGTTTAGGGATCATCAGGTCCACTTATCAGTGGTAAATTCACGTGACTTTAAAGGTAGAGGATCCTGATCAAAAATAAAAAAATGGCAAATGGAAAGCCTATGGCAAATCACTGATCTACACAAATTTATTGTCATGACTAATAGCAAGTTCAATAGTATAGCCAACTAATAGCTCCAATTCATCTATAACTAATTTAATAGCTCATTCATACAATAGTTATATACTACACTATTAATATCTAGTCCCACCTGTCATAGACACACTGCGTCTTGGAGTCCGTGCTACAGCTGGCTACAAATCTGTAGCCCGTTGCTCTTCTCTCTCCTGATTTATCTCCTTAAAATATGTTTGCAGCTGGCTTATAGCCTGCTATTGTACCTGCTCTAAGGGTGTAAGTGGTTGTCATGGCATGTACCTAGGCTGTGTTCGTTTCCAGAGTTTGGGAACACATGCCCTGCGCACAGAAAACGAAGCAGTACATTAGCGTGTGATTAATTAATTGTTAGATATTTTTTTTAAAAAATAGATCAATATGATTTTTAAGCAACTTTCGTATATTTTTTTTTATAAAAAACACACCGTTTAGCAGTTTGAAAAGCATGCGCGTGGAAAAACGAGGGAGAGGGGTTGGGAACCCTGAGAAAAGAACTCAGCCCTATAGCTCTACTATTGTACTCCCTCCATCCACAAAAGTTACACTTATTACTTTTGTCACCAAGACCAAGGAGAAATTAAATTATCTTGAATGTTACAAAATTAACGAGTGAATGTAAGCATGTAATCAATGAGTATTTAGATGACTCTTTGAGTTCTAACCAAATATTTAATTTATCTCTTCATTTAAGTTTTGAATACATAAAGACTACAAATATGAACAACTTGTTTGAAAAAACTCAAATATGAAATATGTCTAACTTTTATGGATGGAGGGAGTACCATTGACACTTCTTAAATCCTAAACAATATTCCCTCCGTTAAAAAATCCAAACCTATCCCCTCCTAATATAACAAATCTGGAGAACTCTATGTTCAGATTCATTATATTAGGAGGGGTAAAATCCTCTCCTAAGTTTATTTTTTTTATGACGAAGGGAGTAGTTTTCTTTACCGACAAACAGTAAGCGGAAAAACTTAAACTAGAGGAAGTGATGGCAAATAATGGACAATGATTCACCGTCCACCTCGGAAGACAAGATACTTCCTTTCGGGCTACAACTAATTACTGGTGTGATTAACATTGTTTCCTTTACATGCTCACTTCTGCCAGTTTATGATAAGATCAAACACGAGGCACGGAGCACGCTGGGTTCACCTTTCTGGCTCTCGTGACACGAGAAAGAACTCTGTCTCGGTGGATCACGACATAGGCGGATAATAGTAGAGTTCACTTTTTACTATTAGCTCATTTTAAAGTTACCATATATAATAAATTAGCTATAAGTTTGGCTATAATTTTCTTCTCCTCTCTCTATCTCTCACTTATACAACTTATACATTTAATGTATTTGTCTTGGAGCTTGTATTAAGCTAACTTTTACATGAGAGCTAACACATTTGATTTTTTATTACCTCTCTTCTCCAGGCTCCACATAAGTTTATATAGTAGACTTATAACTTATTATTATACTTGCTCTAAGCGTGCTCAGCTCGTAGGTAGGGTGCGCTCTACGTCGTGGGTGTTGACAACCTTCGTGTCTGGCACAAAATTAATACCTATGCTGGCCACCATGTAGCAGTGGAGCCCGTGGAATGAGATGCTTGGGAATGAGACCGCAGAGACGACACGAAAGTTCCACCTGAATTCCCGGGGCATCCTACTCCCACTGGATGGACCTCCCATTTTTCTCCTCGCCCATTCCGCCATCCCCCCTGCCTTGCAAGTTGCAATGCTTTTCTCTGCCATGCATGTATATGAGGGGAGATCACTCGATTATTGATGAGGTTTGAGTGTATGGAAATGAGTAATCAACTCAAGCTTCAGTGTTCACCAACCAGCCATCAATCTTGATGAGGTAACAAGAGTTTCATCTGTCTTGTAAAAAGAGTGCAGGATGCAAGAGAAGGGCATGTGCCTGATACTGATGTGGCCTCTTTAACTGAGTTAAATGGAGGCTAGTGCAGCTTGGTAGGATACTAGGATATGTGGATGTATGCTGATGCTGATATAGCCTCTGTCATGATTCTAACCCTAAAGAAAGAAGAAACTGAGGAAAATTCCTGTGTTATCCCTAGGAAGGTTAGGTAGAGAGATTCTATCCGTAGAGATCATAGATACCAAATACCCACACGATCTGTATAACCGACTGCTGGTAGAAAGTGGGTCATGATTAAGATAAGTATAATTGTACATGACTTAGTCACTAGAGTTACCTTTCTAGTTAAGGGCTTAAGACATAACTCTAAATCCTGATCGGCTTTTTCTCTTGTAGTTAAGGAAACTTACAAAGAGTATGACTCAGTTTTCTACGGTACCCTTACACCAAATCTATGTAAGGGGAGGGAGCGCTCCAAGGGCATTAGCCATTAGATCGTCAAATCAATTCAATACTCGGGCGAATACAATTTCTAAATAGGAGTAGGGTATCACCTCTCGCCGAGAGGGCCTGAATATGTCTAAACCCTTGTCTCTGCATCCATCCACTTTTAGTCCTCGTACTAGCCCTATATATTTATTGTCGATCCAAAACGTCGACACTACCCTCCATGAATCCACCAAATAAATAGAATCAGTTGACAAGGCAACAAAGAAGCTGGAAATGTTCAAATTACAGCTAAAATGGAAGGACATATGTTTGGCATAAAATGGCTACCACGGATCATTGAACATTGCCAGAGAAAAACATGATAGATCTATATATGGAGTCTTGGAAACTCCCCCTCCAATAGAAAATCTTGTTTGTTTAGTTCAACGACACCTTAGGGAAAAAAAGGAAGTTTATGGGGGTCGTTGATCAGGAAATGAAACATGACATTAGAGTAGCATGTAAATTTTGAGCCTGATGACCATACTACAAGGATTCACTACTATTCTCAACCTGAGAAGCACTTGCTTGTTGAAAGCATTCCGGGAATATTAAGAGCATCACCAGAATGTGAGAATTCAAATATGATAGAAGTGACATTTCCTCTGAAGTGTAAGTTACGGGTTGTTGGCATGTGGAATGTGATGAGTGAAGGGGAGCTACTCTTGACTAAGGCGAATGGTGGTTCCAATATGGAGTCGAGAGAAAATTTACCACTTCTTCCCTGGTTTTCCTCTACTTTGAGATGGGTGTGATTTCTCGTTGTTATCTCGGTTCTTGTTTAGTCCTTCAATTCCAAGATGAGCAACTGATGACTGAGTATGAGTTTCATCAAGTTTGGTTATTTACTCTACTCAACTTAACGGAGATACATACGTTTTTTTACTAGTATCCCGCACCGTAGCATCCCCTATTAAGCAGGAACAAATAGCAACGTCAAGTCAAATAGTGGATCTGTTTATGTCTTTTCTTGAATCTCTGCAGGCATTATACACACGCATGCAGTGTAGTTTTGGAGCAACATTGCAGGCTAGGCTAGCGAGAATACCTCCCCATCTTTAGCAAAAGCCCCGCTCTTCCTCCATTAGACAAGAAGAGTAACCTCCCATTCCCTTCCTAGTTCCTACCAATCGTGACAGCCACATCAATGACAATAGCAACTGACAGGTGAATGTGTGTAACTTCAAGCAAACACATGCAACAAGGACGTCACTAGACCTCCTGTTCAACTTTCCAAACGCTTCCCATTCCCTACTTGCCTACTCCCTCCTTTTCAAAATAGACAAAAATAGGTGGAAATTTGACATCACCTATAACAATGAATCTGGACAACCTCATTCGTTACACTACCTAGTTTGCTTTTTTCGGGACGGAGGGAGTACGTCACTCTGATGTGACATGTATTTCTTCTTCCCCTCTAGCTCAAGCATATTTCTATACTATCTTTGCACTTCTTCACTCTTTTAGACTCTTCATGTGTGTAGTGCACCGCATGATTGATTATTTATCTGCGGATTTGGAAATGTTAGGTGACCCACCAAACAATAGCTTACCTTGGGAAACAACTCAAGATGGCACTGGCCAGCTAGCCCATTGAAGATATAGGTCCCATCTGTTGGTCAAAAGCTGATTACAATCGTAAGAACTTATTAGTGATAACAAATTTACTAATGAAACTTTTACATATGTGTCTTTAGTAACTTAAGGATGTGTTTGGCAAATGGGTTATGGGAGGTGCGATTGGGAAAAGGAAATGGATGAATGGCTAGGATTAAATGATGTATGAAAAATGGATGGCTCGAATACAATATTACCCTTTGGAGGGTGGGATATTATTTCCCTATCCTATTTGCCAAACAAAGCCTAAAAGTCAATGCTGAAAAAAGCAATTGTGTTGAAAATACTCTACAATTAACTTTAAAATTAATTTTAATTTTGACGACTGATTCTTTTCTTAGACAAACGATAAGGGGCTGATATCTGCTGATGGGCTCACGCAGCATCACATGCATTCTGTGCAGTTCTATAGTTGCGTGTACCGTGATGTCCACATGGTGGCCTAACAATATGTACTTGCAATTGGGTTTTGTGTCCTAAATTTCTCTGAGAAATGACGATAGATGTAAAACTATCATATCCTGCATTTTTTTTTAAAAAAAGTGGCTAGTGCCTCAGATTTATATTATTAGAAGGTACGTCCTGAAGTTCAATTCCGTTATTTTTTTCATGCATAGATTGGTGGTTTGTGGAAGGTGGTGATCGAGGAAGAGTTGTTACTACTCTTTATCAATTCCTGCCAGTAAAAGAGTTAAAAAAAAGATGAATGAAGTTAGGTTATTACTCTCTCCCAATTATGCTTAGCTTTTCTGCAGTGTCACGGCGAGTGTAGCTCGGGTTAACCACACACATCACAGTAGCTCGATCTGCAGGTGCCTGCCCTAGTGTAATTTTGAGCAAGCATACTGAACCGTAACACTAGAAAATGCAGCTAATAAGGCCCCGTTGCCTCTAAAATTAGAGGATAAACTTTTGAATTAAAATGGCACGTTTTTCAAACTGCTAAACGGTGTATTTCGTGGGAAAACTTTATATATAAAAGTTATTCTAAAATATCAGATTAATCCATTTTTTAAGTTTGTAATAATTAAAACTCAACAAATCATACGTTATTATCACATCATTTTACGTGAAACACTTAATCTTTATCTTAATCTTCATATATTCAAACAAAAACACCATCTAAGTCAGTAAAAACTGGCCAAACTGACAGACTAACGATCGACTAGATGCAGTTCTGCCGCGGGTGGGACAGCAGGTTGAACCCTGCACAGCAATCTCCGCTGCTGGTAGCCAACACGCTTGTATCCGCAGCTCCAGAAAGCAGTGCTTCGCGCCCTTCACGTGCTCTTGCTCAACTTCCCAACACGTCCCGTTCCTAGTTCCTACACGTGTCCTTTGTCAGCTGACAACGAGATTAGGCAAAGGTTTGCAAAGCAATTCAGATCGAAGAGTATTTGATTCGCTGTGTTTGATGTTAAGTTGGCTTGTGTCGAAGGATAGTGATGCTAGAATTTTTTGAGAATCGAATGAAGTCTCCATCGCAGCTGTTCGGCGAAGTTTTAGAGGAGATTGTGGTATGGACAGAAGCTGGAGTGTTCACAGTGGAGGTGGTTTTGACGCCTGTAGGTGCGGCAGCTCCAGCTTTCGCGTCGTCACCGTCGCTGAGTAATTTGTCACAAGTGTGACCAGTAGCTTTTTCTTTGTAAAAAAAACAAAAAGATTAACCGTGGCACGCTACACTTCTGACACCAATGTTTGGCAAACATGTAGCTGAGCACTCTCGCATAGATGTGGACCACGAACACTCTGTTCTGCTCAAATTCCCGGGTCATCCTAATCCTAGGTGGATGGATCTATCTCGTCGCCGATTCAGTAGCAGCGCCTGTTAGTGTTAGCACGCGCGAGCGTCCTTCCTTTCTTCCTCGGTACTGTTTTTCCCCTGCGTTGCAGTGCCTTCCTCTGCCATCAAATGTATGGAGAGAGGTGGCTTCATTAATGATGTGTGGTTTTTTTTTTTTTGGAAGATGTGCTTTGGGTATATGAAAATGAGTACTTCCTCCGTATCAAAATGGTATTTCTATGTTGGCACATATATTAATATTAAGAAAGTAGGTAAGAATAATTGGAGGAAGAGTATGATTGATTACGAATATAAGTAGATGAAAGGGAATGGTTGTGATTGGTTAAGAGGAGTGGTATGTGAAGAAATAGCTACATTTTAAAACGGAAGTAGTAACAATTCAGGCTTCACTATTCACCAACGAATCAACTATTGTATCGATGTAAGAGTTTTAGCCGTCTTGTACATGTCTCCGTCTGAATGAAGAACGCATAGAGGAGGGGTATTATTATGGGTTAATTAGATAAATGCCATTAAAAATGTCACTAGTATTCAAATGTTTGGAACCGTACCATTACAATTTTACACATATTTGAAATATGCTATTATTTACCACTTTGCATTTACAAAATAGATATGACACAATTGCCCTTCTTCTCCCTTCTTCCTTCCTCCTCTTTCCTCCCTCGTCGCGCGCCTCCCCGACGCCGACGCCGACGACCCCAACCTGGAAGCGCTCGTATTGAGGTGTTGTTTGAGCAGCTCTGCGCGCTCGCGGACATGGCCGTGAACGGAAGTGGCTTTGACTCGACGCGGCTTGATGGCGTCCTCGCGCTGTTGGACAGCAAGGCGCGCGCGGCGGCCGAGGACGAACTGAGGAGGCAGTCTCGGGAGGAGCAGGCGTCGGTGCCGGCACCGCCGGCCTGCTACACGCGCTCCACTTCTCGCAGCATTGGGCGGTGTCGGGGATGCTGTCGACGGCGGCCGCGGGGTTGGGCGGCGCACGCGTGGCAGCCGTCGGTGATGGAGACGGTGACCGCCGCGCTCGCCCGACGAGTCCTGGGCGACAACACCGAAGCAACGAGGACCGTCGGCTCCGATGAGATTCGGGTCAGAGAGGAGAGAGGATGAGGGAAGAGAGAGAGGTTGAAGATGAGGGCATTTTCGTCTAATACATGCAAAATACGTATCTTAGTGGTATCACTGAGATTACAAATAAATAGTAGTGGCATCGTTACAAATACGCAAATAGTAATAGTATATTTCGAAACCGGTAAATTTTTAATGGCACGTATCTAATTAACCCTATTATATATGCCTGATAGTATTGACGTACTCCCTTGGTCAAAAAAGAATAAATCTAGGATTGAATGTGATACATCATAGTATAAAATATGGACATAGACATGTCTAGATTCATTGTACTAGAATTTGTCACATCTAATACTAGGTTGGTTTTTATGGGATAGAGCGAGTAGAAGTAGCCTCTTGAATTGAGTAAAATGAATGTTAGGAGTACGCAATTTGGTAGGAGAGATAGATGTATGCTGATGCTGATGTAGCCTCTCTCATGATATCCATATATCTGGTGTTTGAAACTCATGAAGATGAATATAAAGTTGGAACATGTAAAACAGGATAGCTATTAGCATATGATTAATGAAGTTTTAATTATTACAAACTTGACAACGGATATATGTGATATTTTAAAGCAACTTCCACATAGAAAGTTTTCGCACGGAACGCACCGTTAGTAGTTTAAAAGGTGTGTGTTAATGGAAATCGAGGTAAAGATACGGGAGGATAAATTATGTCGAAAACTAAAAATAAAAAGAAAAATGAAAACAAGAGTGAGAGAGTGGCTCGAAGTAAGATGGAAAGCATTTGATTGAGAGGTGACAAATAATACTCCAAATAGGGTTAGAAGTACTTATTTTCAGAACAAATTTTGAATTGTGAAAGGGCTTATATGTTGAAATAAATTTTAAATGCTAGAAATGGTTATAGTTTGAAACAGTCTGAGTACATGATTTGTAATGTTGATGATGGTTTCGAAACTTTTGAAGGACCAGGATTTTTTTTTCTGACCATTTAAAATTTTCAAGGACTAAATTATAAATACTTTTTTATTTTTTATGATCATGTAAAGAATTCCTCATTTCCATATTTATGTATATTTGTTATGATATTTTTATATTCGTCATTGAATTGTTAGGGGTTTTATATTTTTCCTGGATTTTCTGCAAGCAAGTTTCGTTTTTTTTTGTATTTTTCGTGTTTTATACTTTTTATATTTCCAGTTTTTGTAATATCCCTTTTTCATATTTTTAGATTTTTTTTCCTCGCCGGAACATTTTCCCCTCGGTTTCCAATTAGGGGCAGGGAAAACTTCCAGGTAGGTAGGGAATTTCCCCCAAATGAAGTGGAAGGGAAATGCATTACATGTCACCGTAAAAATCTACGTGGTTATTTTTTTCCTTACTACCTTTGTAAAATAAAATTAAACCATACATTCTCAAATTAGAAATAGGGAGGAAGTCAATGGACCAAAATATTTAAAATTAATAAATAATTTATATAATTATATTGATGGATAGGCACGTGGCATTGAAGGAATAAAATTTCTCAATTTGCAGGTCGGTGATAAGAAGGTAAATATTAATTTATTTTAGGATAAATTTAATGATTTATTTTGAAACACAAGAAATACGAAACCAACTAACCAAGCACTCAAAAGTTTGACAAGTAATTCCTCTGGGTGGATCTCAACAGAAGCACGCACGTACGGAGGGTGCACACGTACGTACTCGGTACTTCTCATGGGCGCTGTGTTGATCTGTCTGTCACACACGGAGGGGGCCTGATCACCCTGTCACACACAGCACGCAGCCGGCGCCGATCATCACGCAGCAGACGAGCATTGCGGTGCAAGATCGATGATAGACATCAGAGGATCGTAGAGCGTTCCGCCAAGATTCCCGGTGCACCCTATTCCTAGCGTGCAATGGATCTCGCTGGATCGTTGCATGCCCAATATCAGTATATCACTGGCGGCGGCACCCTGTTCGCGGGCATTTGTAAGTTGCTCAGGACTCAGCCACTCAGGGACTCAGGAGTCGGGACTGAAGGACTGACACTATTACACAACCGATTTTTTTTCGGCTAATTTGATTTTTGTGTGCGGGCGGATATGGGAAAATCACGATTTTTGCGTGTGGGTGCCTCACCCGCACGGAAAAATCAGATTATCACGTGCAGGCGGAAATAAAAAATCAAAAAAAAAGAAAAAGAAAACCCTAATCCTAATCCGCCGCCGCCGCTATGGATCCGCCACCCACTCCCGTCGCCGGCCGAAGACGCCCCTCTTCTCCGCCGGATGGGGAGGGGAGCCCATGGAGAGGGAGGGTAGGGGAATAAACTCACCTGACACCGAAACCGGCCGCCGCACCTCCAGAACCGCCTCCGTCCCACCGCCTCCCGCTGCCGAATCTGCAAGGGGAGGTAGGGGAGGGGCCGCGCGCCGCCGTGGTCGCCCGCCACCGCAGCCGAGGGAGAGCGAGGGAGAGGGAGGGAGGGAGAGGCCGCTGCCGCTGGATTCGCCGCTCCCATGCCGCATGCCGCCGGATCCGCGCGCCGCCGCCGCTGTCGCCGCCTTTCTCCCCGCCCGCAGCCGAGGGAGAGGGAGGGAGGGGCCACCGCCGCCGGATCCGCCGCTCCCATGCCGCGTGCCGCTGGATCTGTACGCCGCCGCCACTGTCACCGCCCTTCTCCCCGCCCGCAACCGAGGGAGAAGGAGGGGCCGCCGCCGTCGGATCCGCCGCACCCATGCCGCGCGCCTCCGGATCTGCGCGCCGCCGTGGTCGCCCACCGCCGCCGCTGTTGCTGCCCTTCTCCCCGCCTGCAGCCGAGGGAGAGCGAGGGAGAGGGAGGGAGGGGCTGCCGCCGGCCGGCCGGGAGAGGAGAGGAGTGGGAGGAGAGTGGAATGGGAGAGAGCCAGAGAGGGAGAGAATGAGGTGAGAGAGAAGGCAGTGGGCGGGGCGCGCGTGCGAGGATATCAGCGGATTGGCTATTTTTGTGTGCGGGTTAGGAAAATCAGGGCGATGGACTGCGCCGGTTTCTCCATTTTTCTGTGTGGTTTCACTTACGAACCGCACGGAAATAAAATGAGGGGGTGCCTAGGAAAATCAATCATATAGTAGTGTGAATTGAAAGAGTTGTTCACTTGTTCGTTATTTTGTTCACTTGTTCAGGACGAAGGAAGTGGAGTAGTTGATGGTTTCTGCCCACTGTCATGCATTTGTGGAGAGAGGGAGAGAGGCTGCTGGATTCTTGATGGGGCTTGTGAAGTTGTGATGACATTAGTGTCCACCGACTCATTTATGCATGTCACCGGGTGAAGAACTCCGGAACGAGAGGCTGTAGTTGAGTGAAATGAGTGCTCATAACCCTATCAAATTTTAGTACGACTAGCAAAATACTCATACTTTGCTATGGTAAATAAAATACATTATAATATGTTATATATAAAATATAATTTTTATATCAAATATGTTAGTATCACTTATTTGTTTATTCAAATATATGATATTCACTTGTTTGAAATAAATACTAGACTATTTCTATAATATCAGAAAATATCAGGGATTAATTTGTAAAACTACAATAATGGATGAAAGCCGTGTATATTTACTGCCACTATCATTGTTATCTTTTAAAAAAAAATATAGATAACAAACTAAATATGATCTTACCAATAATATTATACCAAAATTAGTACTCCAGTTTAAGAAGTTCTCTTATAACAACACTATCAAAAATTCATAAAATAATCAAACTAAACACATTCAATGTTATAAATATCAGGTAACGTAAAAAATAAATGATATTATTGAATTTTGGTACGATTGATGGTGCTACCTAGTCCCAGGCTCGGAGCATACATATACATCCAAGGTTGTCAGGAGCATACATATACATTCAAGGTTGTTAAGATCGGAATACTAGACAGTATCGTTTTGCTTAAAGTAGTATCGTATCATAGGATCGTATCGCAATATCAGGATACTATGAGATTTTCTTTTTTAAGTTTATTTAATATTTATATTAATTACATATAGCCATTCTATATAAAAAATATAGTAATAATATATGTCATGCAAATAGAGACATTTATCCAGAGAAATCACATTGGTTTTATATATTAAACTGATTTTTATATAAACTTGAGCGTATTTATTTATATTATTTTCAAACCATGTTATTTTAAATCTATTTTGTAGTATCGTAGAGATTGTAGAAACGGGATACTATCTAAGATTTCGTATGATCGTATAGTAATGAATGGTAGATCAAGATACTATAAAAATTAAAATACTATGTGGGATCTATATCGTTTTGACCTGGTAGGATCGTAGTATCATAAGATACTAGAATACGGATTGGGATACTGACAACCTTACATACATCTGTTGAGAATATAGGTATATAATGATTTAATATATTCCATAAATAAATCATGACATTGTAGATGTATACTAGCATTAACGCATCATTAGATCTACACATGTAAATTAAGCAGTAAAACATGAACAGATCAAATATGCGCAATATGTTGAACACGTACCGAGGTGGCGGAAAGACCGGTTGCTCGACAGGAACTACTCGCGGTTGCGAACGTCGACGAAGGCGCGCAGCACACGAGCAGAGAGGAAGGCGAGCCATCGCGGACGAGCAGAGAGGAAGGCGAGCCGTCGCGGACGAACAGGGAGCAGTCGCGCGAAGCGCTTCCCAAAAACCTTATTGTCGTCTTCTCCCGGTGCAGGACGTCGAAGGCAGAGGTTCCGGAGACCTGCTCTCTCGATCGCCGGTGCACGCTGGCGAGCGGGATGGAGTAGTCCACGAGCGACGGCGCAACACAGAGGAGGAGGCAAACCCTATATTGATTTCGTGTATTTTGCGTGAAGGCGGCGGCTCGGTTTATATAGAGATAGGTCGCTTGATCAGGGCGCCCGCACAATCTCCACTCCGCGTAACCGAACCGGATAAGTCGCGCGTAACTTATCCGGACTCCACGCCGTTTTCACGCACCGGATTTTTCGGAATGTTTCCAAAACAAAACAAATCCGAATTTTCCTGCAGCAAAACAAAACAGCAAAAGGAGGCTGCATCTGCGCAAGGGTGAGGAGCCAATTTTGCGGACCATTCGACGCATACATCGTGCACGCGTGCCGCTTGCCCTGCCAGGCAAGGCCAGGCGAGGCGAGCGAGCGCGCGCGTGTTCCCCCTCTTCTCTCCACCACATATGCTTCAAGTGGCTAGGACGGCATCCTCTCTTTTAAGGAGGTCCCCCTCTCCTAGAATAAGCAAGGTGGTACTAAACTCCACATGCATGCCATCCCATGAGGTGGGCTTTTGTGATTTTCCAAAGAATTAATCTTCGAATGGGCCTTAGCCCATCTATTAATTCCAACAATTCCCCACCAAATCTCGAAATCCCACTGAGATTTGTCTTTTCCAATGTACTGTTTATATACCAGCGGTTCGATGGAGACCGATCAAGGTTGAACATCCACCTAGAACTCCAAGCTACACTTACTCACAACTTGAATAATGGACTACGCCTTGAATTGCAAGTCTTGTGCAAGCAAGTTTCACTCAGAGTCTTATCTGGTACTAGACCGTCTGTAGACTACCCCTCGGATGGAGCGTATAAGTCATACTCCTAGGTCTTTAGTAAGCTTCCTAGAAGATTCACCCAAAATCTTCATAGACTGCGACCAACAGTTAAGCTTACAAAGGTGAGTTCTTTCAAGAATGCTCTGCAGGTCAGCATCTTCGCTAATTAAAGCCAACAGAACTCATTAAAGCATAGCCAACCTGCCTTGTAGCTCACGAGAGTACATGCATCTTCATTTAGAGAGGGTATAGATTGGTACTCTCCTCTAGTTTACTAATGGTTTGTTCTTCCCAGGTTCTAATTCATGGGATCTCCGATCACATAGACTGGGTTACCACCATACTATAACTCACATGGGTCTCAAACCCATCTCCTTCGATGCATTATCTATCACATTTCGTGATAGTCCCTTCATGAAAGGATCTGCCAGGTTTCTAGTTGTTTGGGTGTAATCCCATGTTATAACTCCGGAGTTTCTCAATTTCCCAACAGACTTCAATCGTCTTTTCACATGTCTAGATGATTTCATATTATCCTTAGAACTATTCACTTTGACAATTACCGTTTGATTGTCACAGTTCATAAGGATAGCCGGCACCGGTTTTTCAACAATAGGCAGATCCATTAGTAGATCACGCAGCCATTCTGCCTCAACAGTAGCAGTATCCAGTGCCGTCAGTTCTGCTTCCATGGTTGACCTCGTCAAAATAGTCTGTTTGCAAGACCTCCACGAAACAGCACCACCACCCTGTGTGAAGACATATCCACTAGTTGCTTTGATCTCATCCACATCAGAGATCCAGTTAGAATCACTATATCCCTCCAGTACCGCAGGATACCCAGAATAGTGAAGCCCCAATTCCATAGTACCTTTCAGATAGCGCATTACTCGCTCAAGCGCACGCCAGTGATCATCTCCCGGATTAGAGGTAAATCGACTCAACTTGCTCACAGCAAAGGAGATATTAGGCCTAGTTGCACTAGCCAGGTACATCAGCGAGCCAATGATTTGGGAGTATTCCAGTTGATTCCTAGCAATTCTCTTGTTCTTGCGAAGCAACAAGCTAGGATCATAAGGTGTTGGAGAAGGCTTACTATTAATGTAGCCAAAGCGATTCAAGATCTTCTCCACATAATGGGACTGCAAGAGTGTAATCCCATTCTCACCTCTAATTAGCTTAATGTTTAAATAACATCAGCTACTCCCAAATCCTTCATATCAAAATTTTGAGACAAGAATGATTTAACCTCATTTATCACCTCAAGGTTTGTCCCAAATATCAGTATGTCATCAACATACAAGCACAAAATAACTCCCTCACCCCCACCATGGCGATAGTACACATATTTATCTGCCTCATTGACTGCAAAGCCTGCAGATGTCAATGTTTTGTCAAATTTCTCATGCCATTGCTTAGGAGCTTGTTTCAGACCATACAAAGACTTCAACAATTTGCATACTTTGCCTTCTTGACCTTCAACTACAAACCCATCAGGTTGATCCATATAGATCTCCTCATCCAGCTCTCCGTTAAGAAAAGCTATCTTAACGTCCATTTGATGAACGAGAAGACCATGTGAGGCTGCTAGGGAAAGTAGCACACAAATTATGGTCAATCTAGCAACAGGTGAGTAAGTGTCAAAGAAATCTTCGCCTTCTTTCTGAGTATAGCCCTTAGCAACAAGCCGAGCCTTATACTTTTCAATAGTACCGTCAGGCCTGAGCTTCTTCTTGAACACCCACTTGCACCCCACAGGTTTACACCCATAGGGTCGCTCTGTCACCTCCCAAGTCCCGTTAGCGATAATGGAATCCATTTCACTACGGACAGCCTCCTTCCAGTAGTCTGCATCAGGAGATGCGTATGCTTCTAAAATTGACTTAGGAGTGTCATCCACGAGGTACACAGTGAAATCATTACCAAAAGACTTAGCCGTCCTTTGTCTTTTGCTCCTTCGAGGAGCTTCACTGTCATCCTCCTCAGTAACATGTTCATGTGCATGTTCAGTTTGTTCTGGTGGTGTGATTGAACTAGGAATTATTTCAGAGGGTTGGCTAGAACTACTGTGTGTATCCTTCATTGGGAAAAAGCTCTCAAAGAAGGTAGCATCACGAGACTCCATAATTGTACCAACATGCATGTCAGGTACCTCAGATTTAACTATTAAAAATCTATAGGCAATGCTATGGTGAGCATATCCCAGAAAGACACAGTCCACAGTCTTAGGTCCAAGTTTGCGCTTCTTCGTTATTGGTACATTGACTTTCGCCAAGCACCCCCATGTGCGCAAGTAAGAAAGTGATGGTTTTCTCCCAATACATATCTCATATGGATTTTTGTCCTTATTTCTGTTAGGAACTCTGTTTAACACATGATTCGAGGTCAACAATGCCTCCCCCCACCATGCCTTAGGTAATCCCGCGGTGTCCAACATGGCATTCACCAAATCGGTCATTGTGCGGTTCTTCCTTTCAGCAATCTCATTAGACTCGGGAGAATAGGGAGGCGTCCTCTCATGTATAATGCCATGTTCCTCACAGAATAAGTCAAACTCGTTTGAGAAAAACTCTTCACCACGATCAGAGCTAAGTCTTTTTATCTTTCTGTCAAGTTGATTTTCAACTTCTGCTTTATAAATTTTAAAATAGTCTAGAGCCTCGTCTTTCGTTTTCAACAAGTACACATAGCAAAATCTAGTAGCATCATCAATCAACGTCATGAAATATCGTTTTCCACCCTTCGTCAACACCCCATTCATTTCACAGAGATCTGAGTGTAGGAGTTCTAGAGGTGCCAAGTTTCTCTCCTCAGCAGTCTTGTGAGGCTTGCGAGGTTGCTTTGATTGCACACAACTATGGCACTTAGAACCTTTGACAATGGAAAACTTAGGAATTAAACACATGCTGGAAAGCCGAAACATCAAGCCAAAATTAATATGACATAAACGTGAGTGCCATACATTAGCCTCATCATCCACACTGCCACAAATATGGTTCACAGACTTATTGCAGAAATCAGAAAGGGAAAAGCGGAACAGGCCTCCGCACTCATAACCTTTACCAATAAAATATCCATGTTTAGACACGACTACTTTATTAGACTCAAAAACCAACTTAAATCCGTCTCTAGTCAGACGGGAGCCACTAACAAGATTCCTATCGATAGAAGGGACATGCTGCACGTTCTTCAGCTGCACGATCTTTCCCGAAGTAAACTTCAGATCTACCGTGCCAACACCATGAACAGAAGCATGTGACCCATTCCCCATTAGGACGGTGGAACCCCGTGCGACCTGATAAGAAAAAAACAATGAGATGTCAGCATAAACATGTACATTGGCCCCCTGTATCAACCCACCAATTAGTAGACTGATCAACTGAAAAAACAGTAGGTAAATTACCATACCCGCTTCCATCTCCAGTGTTGCCAATGGTCACATTAGCAGACTTAGAGGTCTGCCCTGCAGGTGCCTTCATCCCCTTGCGTTGTGGACACTTCCTGGCCAGATGGCCAGGTTGACCACACACAAAGCAAGTCCTCTCATCCTGATTAGGATTGTTGTTGTTGTTCTTCTTCTTTAAGTTGGTGGTTTGCTGAGCTTTGTATGTCCCCTTGCTCTTGTTCTGAGCCTTGTGCACAACATTGGCAGTGGACTGCCCACCATCGCCCTTAGACGCGGCATCTTTTTCCCAAGCTTTCTCCTCAACATCAAGAGACGCTATCAACCCCTCAACGGAGTATTCCTGTCTCTTGTGTTTGAGTGCAGTACCGAAACCTCTCCAAGATGGAGGTAGTTTCGCAATAATGCACCCAGTCACAAATTTGTCGGGTAAGACACACTTAAGGAGTTTGAGTTCCTTAGCCATGGTTTGTATCTCATGAGCCTGTTCGACTACAGAACGGATGTCAGCTATCTTGCAGTCATGAAACTGCTCCATGATATACAGATCATTGCTAGCATCAGTAGCACCGAATTTAGTATTCAGTGCATCCCACAACTCCTTAGCGTCGGTCATATGCATATACACCTCGACCAGACGATCGCCAAGCACGCTAAGAATGCATCCCACAAAGAGAGTAGTGGCCTCATCGAATTCTTTCTGCTGGTCAGCATTAAGAACGCACATAGGCTTGCCAGTACTCACCAGAAGCATTTCATAGCTGTCAGCCACAGAGTGACCCTGATCTGCCATCTCTTAAAGTGCACACCGGTAAATTTATCCAGCCTCAGTGCATCGGCAAATCCAGCCATAGTAAAATCACAGTGCCTATAATAAGGTTTTTGGATTGTTGAGAATATAGGCATATAATGATCTAATATATTCCATAAATAAATCATGACATTACAGATGTATACTAACATTAACGCATCATTAGATCTACATATGTAAACTAAGCAGTAAAACATGAACAGATCAAATATGCGCAACATGTCGAACACGTACCGAGGTGGCGGAAAGACCGGTTGCTCGGCAGGAACTACTCGCGGTTGCGAGTGTCGACGAAGGCGCGCAGTACGCGAGCGGAGAGGAAGGCGAGCCGTCGCGGACGAACAGGGAGCAGTCGCGCGAAGCGCTTCTCAAAAACCTTATTGCCGCCTTCTCCCGGTGCAGGACGTCGAAGGCAGAGGTTCCGGAGACCTGCTCTCCCGATCGCCGGTGCACGCTGGCGAGCGGGATGGAGTAGTCCACGAGCGACGGCGCAACACAGAGGAGGAGGCAAACCCTAGATTGATTTCGTGTATTTTGCGTGAAGGCGGCGGCTCAGTTTATATAGAGATAGGTCGCTTGATAAGGGCGCCCGCACGATCTCCACTCCGCGTAACCGAACCGGATAAGTCGCGCGTAACTTATCCGGACTCCACGCCGTTTTCACGCACCGGATTTTTCGGAATGTTTCCAAAACATTTTTCGGAATGTTTCCAAAACAAAACAAATCCGAATTTTCCTGCAGCAAAACAAAACTGCAAAAGGAGGCTGCATCTGCGCAAGGGTGAGGAGCCAATTTTGCGGACCATTCGACACGTACGTCGTGCACACGCGCTGCCTGCCCTGCCCTGCCCTGCCAGGCGAGAGAGCGCACGCGTGCGTTCCCCCTCTTCTCTCCACCACATATGCTTCAAGTGGCTAGGAGGGCATCCTCCCTTTTAAGGAGGTCCCCCTCTCCTAGAATAAGCAAGATGGTACTAAACTCCACATGCATGCCATTCTATGAGGTGGGCTTTTGTGATTTTCCAAAGAATTAATCTTCGAATGGGCCTTAGCCCATCTATTAATTCCAATAACATCCTCGTCTGTCCATGATTGTCACCCAGATTACTCCCATCTGACATCCGAGGCTCTGAACCCTCCGTGAAATCCTTGACGGATCCTTCGACTGTGCATACTGGATTTTCCTTCATGACATGGACACTACACTTACCCAACCCTTCAATTGTACCGTTCAGTAGCCCTAAAATTTCCGATGCATCCCGTTTCGTATATTTGTTGTGCTCATCGAATCATTCGCTAATCTTACTATGGTCCACTGGAGTGTGCCATGAAACATCACCAATTTGATCCTCCTCACCCATTTTGCCCCCTACCTATCTTGCAATTCGTTAGAATGAGAAATGCAATTAAGTTCTTTCTTGTTGATCTCCGTCAGAAACATGTGTTGGAGTTCTAATTACAGGATCTTAGGCTTTAGTCTACAAACAATCACCTCTTACTTATGCGGAAAAATAATTGATTTACTGACCTGCGTATGAAGCCATTGCTGTTCTTCTTTCTTCTTCTTCTAGAGATGCCTCACGAACCCCTTCCAGTGTCTAATCGATCGGGCGATTGATTTAGGGTTTAGGGTTGGAGAGAGTTGAGTCGTCACTCAGCCTCCCTCCTTCTCTTTCTTTATATAGCGACACTGGTGGGGCTCGGGGGTTTATCTCTATCTAAAATTCGAATCTATTTTGTACCGATCACACAAAACAGATTTATCTCTTAGTTTGTTTCTTGTTAGGATAGAAAAACCGGTGAGATTTTAACCTTATCCTAACTAACCGGCATTAGCCGATAAAATCAACCAACATTCTCCCCTTGATTTTGAGACTAACTGACGAGTTTACCAAATAAAACAGCTCCCCAAGGCAATGTGTCTTCAACAACATTATGCGTCACCGAGACAACAAGACCTATAGTTCACTATAGTACCCAAATAAACTCAAGCTTAACTTAGTGGGTGTTGATTGAAAAATTAAGTCCCTCTCATCCAGGATCTTAGTGAGGCTCTTATTTATGCATGTACTGGCCAGAACATATCTTAATTAATCTTAACTTTATGAGCCTTTAGAGCATGGATTCATGAGCAAAAGCTTAGCTTAATAATAATTCGATCCTGGGACATATCTTTCACAACTATATCAATGTGTTAGGCAGAAAACACATAACATGTTGCTACTAGAATAGAAACTTGTGTTCAATTAGTGCAAAACTTATAACACAGTATAATTGAGTGGTTTACACCTTTTGAGTGGTTTATGAGCGCTATTTACCACTCTTAGTTCTGGGAAATATGATTAATCATAACATGCTTTAAAATCTAACTGCATCGTCGACTATGCAGTAAGAGATTATTTTGGAGCTTTTCCATGGTTATTGCTCCCCTATGTGTGGATATAGTTTAATCTGAATAATCTTTATAAATATCCACACATCTCACAAAATAAGTGTCCAAATGTCTCTAAACTTCTGAGATTATTAGACTTTAGAAATATGAGCATGTTACTTCAGATTGTCTTGCAAATAATACAGAACATTCTTAATACCAGTGGTCTAGTCTGGATTTAATTAATATTGCCAAAATTCCTAGTAAAATGTATGCCAAATCTGTATGCATCCAGATTTGAGCTAATCTCAAGCTTCTGTCAGCTGAGTCTAACTTTAGAATTTAATCTCAGCTTGACTAACTTTAACTGAATTCTCTCAAATTATTTCTTTAATTTATGTCAATGTATGACTTACTAATATAAACCCAGTACTCCTTCAGACCAAAATAATTCATGGAAAAATTTCCTTAGTTTCTAACAGCAATATGGATTGCTTGACAACAAAATGTCATTAGTATAGAGTACCGGTGAATGAAATTCTCACCTTTAATTTTCATGCAGCTGTCCACCTCACTTGAATTGTTCGAAAATTTCCATTAGAGTCAGGCTTAATTTTATTAACCCACTTAAATGGCCTATTTTTGACTCATCTAGAAACTTCTACTAAATTCTTTATTACATGGTTCGAAAACCATTTAGATGAACACTTTAATGTCTTATTTTGTTCATCAATCTCAATTTATTCTTACATGGTTTGAAAACCATTTGGATGAATGCTTATTTTAAATGTCTTCATCGGGTGAACAAGCTTTATTTAGTGTTTACCACCATAATCCGATCTCATAACTTCATTTGATTTTAGCATTAGTATCTTAAATCTTAAATTTCTTAAAGGAAATCGGAGGTTGCTTATGAGTAAACATAGCCTTATGGGTAAATCCTTAACTTAGTGAATCTTCCCTTAAAGCTTAAATAACATCACTAAAATCAATCCAAGGGAAAGAATATCTCCAACTTATGAGACGTTCTAACCTCCCCTAGAAATGTGACATCAATTACAATGTCACAATTTCAATGACGTCTCATCTTTTGTCATTACAGGCAATTATTATAATAGTCACATGATCATCCAAAAGAACAAATATGACTGTCGTGCACAAGGACAAGACGAATCACTTTATTATCACACTCAATATATCATGTTCTATTTGGAAAAATAACGGACATGACCTGTTTCTCACATGACTTTAAATAATTAAACTAGTAAAGTTTCTCTTAATAGGGTGAACAAATAAGGCATTATTGCAACTGCTGGAGAAACTAAGTGTGAGGTCTCCAACAACCCTTCACTTTCATCTTCACTCCATCAGTTACTCTGAGTGTTCACTCCCCTCTTTGCTACCGTTTGGACGGTGTGGGTTTCCTGTAATGAGTTAGAAACATGCACAGCGGCATTGAGTCAAACTCACTAAGTATTAAGGGAAAATTCATCACAAGGGATTTATTTAATTTCATTTATACCTTTCTTGACTAACCACGCTGTGAAGCGTGTGCAATTTCTCTGCCAATGTCCATCTGACGCACAGAAGTGGCAGTAGGGACTTGTACTTAAAGGAACAGCTGAAGTGGAGGCCTTGATCCCTTCTTGCTTCTGCTCACCCTCTGGCTCGCTATTCTTATTAGAAGATTCCCCTTGATAGATCTTTTTGCCTTTATCAAAGGCATTAGTGAGGTTGAGCCGGTCTTTAATCTTCTGCTTTTCAGCTTTCTGGCGCTCTTTCTCTTCTACGGAGTGTAAGATCAATTCTTGTATGGTCCACTCCTCTTTCTGAGTGTTATATTTTATTTTGAATGGATCATAGTTAGGACCAAGAGATCTCATGATGATGTGCACTAAAAATCCATCAGATATTTTCATATCCATGGATCTGAGTTGATTTGCCATATGAGTCATCTCAAGGATGTGCTTCCTTATACCACTTTTGCCATCATAATGACTAGTGATCATCTCATTTACAAGCGTATTGGCATGAGTCTCAGGTGCAAATTCAAAACTTTCTTCAATGTTTGCCAGATACGTCTTAATATCATTAGAGTCAATGATTCCTCCAATAACTTCTGGAGAGATGGCACCCTTGACATAAATTAAGCACATTATGTTGGACTTCTCCCAGTTGGCTAACTTCTTATTGTAGGCCCACATGAGATTATCATATTCTTTCCCAATTATATTGAGTTCTTCGGCCGATTGAGGTTCCTCGGGAGGATCCACTCTAATGGCTAAGTCATAATCCAACATGGCTAAGTTAATAAGCACATTATTTCTCCATTCAACGTAATTTGATCCATCAAGAAGCTGAATAGCCTTAAGCTGTCCTAATGCTGAAAAAATTAATTATTAATTAAACATTAGTAATGCAATTAATTTCCATTGGCTTAATTAATCACATACAAATAAATCTTAATTTTCATAATCAAACACCATAGGGTAGAAAAGATTATGAAATGGCAGAGAATAATGAATTACGGAAATTAAAATCCTAATCAAATTACCAAAAGTAGGTAGATATGATATAAGGCATAATGCCATTAGTAAATGACATGAAATTAAGATCCTTAGCCATATCACTGTTGGGCAGAAATGGTAAAGGAATTAAGCTTAGTGACGAATTAGAGATCCTTGATCACATCACTGTAAGGTAAAAGTGATAAAGGAAATAATGCACTAATGGCATAAGTAAAATTCTAAGTCAAATCACCGTAAAGGCCAAAATGACAAAGAAAATGAAAATAATGATTGACGATACTTAGATGTTTCCTTAATTACATCACCGTTGGGAAGAAATAATTAAGGAAATAACAATCTTAATTAAATCATCTTTCTTTCTAGATAAACTTCCCGTTGGTTCCATTAATCTAGAAATAATTTACTCAGTATTGCAACTGATCTTAAATAATAAGCATTGCCAATTGCATAAAGTTAATTTACATTAGCTTAATCGATCATATGCAAAATAAACTTAGAATTTCATAGTCAAAGCACCATAGGTCATAAATGATTATGTATAATCTTAAAATTAATTCCTTAATTATATCACCATTTGGTAGAAAATAACTGAGGAATAAAAATTATAATTGACATGCAATTATAATAAAGTGGGTTAAATATAACTTCACATCTTAATGCTTTCTAGTCGAATTTCTCATTGGTTCCATTCGACTATAAATAATTAATATACTAAGGAAACGACCATCATAATGATGTTGACATGAAATCATAAATACTTTCTAGTTAAATTTCCATTCAACTAGAAATTAAATTAAGTGGCTTAAGGAAATAATAATCTTAATAAATATTGACACGAAATTATATTAACATTGGTCAAATATAATATCATATCATTAATTTCTTTCTAGCTAAACTTCCCGTTGGTTCCATTTAACTAGAAATAATTTTCTAAGTGATCAAATTGACCATAATTTTCCAGCAATTTAAATGGCTAAGAAAACTCATAAATAAATTTCTAGAAATAAATAAGACATAAATGACGGGCTTAAAATAATAATGCGACCCATCACTTCCTAAGCCGGCCCATAAAAACGGGCTAAATAAATTCTGAGAAATTTAAATTCACAGGCTTAATAATAAATAAAAGGCCCACTCTTATTGAAAAGGCCGGCCCAAAATGGACCAGCCCATTATGTGCGCGTGCGGCGCTTAGGCGGACGCGGCCCAGATCGGCGCGGCCCATGACGGCGACGGCCCGACGCGGGGTTGATCTTTGCCGTCCGATCCGATGGACGGCTTGGATTGATCTTGCGCCGATGAAATCGCCAGCCGGTGAGGGGAAAGGGTTTCCATCCCTAACCCTAATCTCTTCCCTCTCTTCGACGGCTCTCTCACCCGGGCGAGTGAGCAAGCGGCGGCGATGGCGACGGCGGTCCGGCGAGGCGGCGCATGCGCGTGGCGACAAGCACCGCAGCGGCTCCATCTCGGCTGGCTTAGGGGCGCGCCCGAAGGGCGGCGCCAAGCCTTGTGCAATGGCGTCGGCGGTCTGGCAAGGCGGCGCGCAGGCGACGTCGAACGTTGACACGGCCGGAGCTCGTCGGCAGGGGAGGCGGAGCCCGAAGGTAGCCGCCAAGCCGGCGCTTCCCGTCCCCGGCGAGGGACAGTGGAGGGACACTCCAAGACGACGTGCGCACGGGAAGACCGATGCGGCCGCAAGGAGGTAAAGTGGCGGCGCTGCCGCTTCCGGTTTAGGGGGCTTCAAAATCCGGCAAGTCACTGAACCCAAGCCTAATTTTCTTCCACTTGGATTTAATTCGGACTTTGTGACTTAGGGTTCTTCCCCAAAATTAGGGTTCTTCATTTGGGGATTTTAGGCCGATTGGATCCGGCTTATGGGGATTTCGGGAAATTTCAATCTTGTTTATTCCCTTTTGCTTAACCGTGGGAATTTCAATCTTGTTTATCCCCTAGTTCTTGTTTGCTAAGTACTAACCGAAACCTTAGTTACGGTCTAGAAACTTTGAGTGCGGGAATTGGGAATTTCCCTATGCTAAATTTAGGGAAATTCAATCTAGTTTATCCCAAACTCCTCTTTTCTTAGCTTAATAGTTGGGAAAAGTTTGGGAATTTCAATCTAGTTTATCCCGTCTTCCCCAATTTTTTTCTTAATCCACTGCTAGCCGAAGCTTATTCATGATGAAAAACTTAATCATGCAAGAACAGTAGATTAATTAACCTTGCAATAGGCCGAGTAGATTAAAATAGTTAATTGGGGATTTTCGATCTGACTTGACCGATCCTCCCTCTAATATCTGGCCGAAACCATAGCTTCGGTCTGGGAATTCTTAGTGTGAGAATTTGGGAATTTCAATCTCGTTTATCCCAATCCTCATTCTTCTCTTAAATTCTACTGCTAAGCAATGAAATTAAATTCTTCAATAACTTTGCTTCTTCTACTGTTGGCTGAGACCAATCAGTATAACATGGCTTAATATGCAACCAAGACTTAAAAGAAATTAATCTAATCTAATTCAAAATTGTTCATGCTGAATCAATCTTGAACCCTTTTAAGGATGGCTTCTAATCACAGGGATGATGTGATTATGAGGGATTGAGTGGACTAAAGATTAGCTTTGATACCACAATGTTGGAGTTCTAATTACAGGATCTTAGGCTTTAGTCTACAAACAATCAACTCTTACTTATGTGGAAAAATAATTGATTTACTGACCTGTGTATGAAGCCATTGCTGTTCTTCTTTCTTCTTCTTCTAGAGATGCCTCACGAACCCCTTCCAGTGTCTAATCGATCGGGCGATTGATTTAGGGTTTAGGGTTGGAGAGAGTTGAGTCGTCACTCAGCCTCCCTCCTTCTCTTTCTTTATATAGCGACACTGGTGGGGCTCGGGGGTTTATCTCAATCTAAAATTCGAATCTATTTTATACCGATCACACAAAACAGATTTATCTCTTAGTTTGTTTCTTGTTAGGATAGAAAAGCTGGTGGGATTTTAACCTTATCCTAACTAACTGGCATTAGCCGATAAAATCAACCAACAACATGAAAAACCAAGCTATCTATTTATACATCTGCGTACGTACGTTCAAATTCTGTTGGGTCGCGTTGAGTAACCCAGCCAGTGGTGGAGCCAGGATAAAGCCCGAACCAAAATGACCAAAAGCAACTAAGAGAAATTTAGGATTGGGTTATGATTTTTTTGGTCTTCTTGACCTTTTGGGCCTTCTAACAACCTCAAACAAAGTCTATATTAGCCCCTCATCTACAAATATACTTCATCCGTACTCGTAAAGGAAGTCGTTTAGGACAGCGACACGGTCTCCAAAACACAACTTTAACTTCGTGTTTCTATAAAAATATTTATTAAAAAGTGGTATATGTATACTTTTATGAAAGTATTTTTCAAGACAAATCTATTCATATAATTTTTACATTTTCAAACTCTGTTGTTGAGAGTTATTTACGATTTATAATCCCAAGGTTTGACTTAAACGTTATCCTAAACGACTTCCTTTACGAGTATGGATGGAATATGGATTAAAATTTTAGGAGGATATTATGGGGACTCTAATGATATATTAGGAGGTAGGAGGTCTAAATATCCCCCGCCCCGACGCTGTCTCCGCCCCTGAACCCAGCCTTCATTGATTTACTCATCAGTTACCAACCGAGTAGTAGCAAGTCTTGACAGTCCAGTGAATGATGCATTGACTGTCTTGGTGCTTGCCTATGACAACTGTAACCGATGGTGTGCAATAAAAGTGCCCAATCCTGTAGTGAGCGAAGAAAAGTTGCTCTTTATTAATTGAAAAAAAAATTATCACATGAATTTAAAGTTTGTGGTATTTGCTAGTTGATATCAAAAGTTAATGTAACAGCCTTAGAACACCATAAAAAATTGATAATTTATTAAAAGACATCGTCACGATTATTTTATTATTTTTAGGCCAAAGGGATAGAGAAACATGTCAAAAAGATAAAAATAATCCCCTCGGACCATAGCATGTCAACTGGTTAGTATTGCTCACTCTCGTTCCTTCTTGACCAGAAGAGAGAATACAACTAAGGCTCTGTATGATCTGTATAAATCCCACCCCAAAATTTTTCACCCTATCACATTGAATGTTTGAACAACTGCATGAAGTATTAAATATAGGCTAAAAAAATAACTAACTACACAGATTACGACTAATTTGCGAGACAAATCTTTTAAACCTAATTGCTCCATGATTTGACAATGTGGTGCTATAGTAAACATTTGCTAATGACGGATTAATTAGGCTTAATAAATTCGTCTCGCGGTTTACTGACAGATTCTATAATTTGTTTTTTTATTAGTGCCCGAACACCCCATACGACACCCTATATAACACCCGATGTGACACGTCGAAACTTTACACCCCTGATCTAACTAACCCCTAAGCTATTATTAATCACTTACTCAGCCGTTAGCGACGATATGGCTGATGGCACCCATAAAACAAGAACCTCGTGCAGGAGTAGGATTATACCCTGTTTAAATGGGACTAAAATTTTTAAATTTTTAAGTCCCTATCATATTGGATGTTTGGACACTAATTATAAATATTAACATAGACTATTAATAAAACACATCCATAATCTTGGACTAATTCGCAAGACGAATTTATTGAGCTTAATTAATTCATGATTAGCCTATGTGATGCTACAGTAAACATTCTCTAATTATGGATTAATTAAGCTTAAAATATTGTCTTGCAAATTAGCTTTTATTTATATAATTAGTTTTATAAGTAGTCTATATTTAATACTCTAAATTAGTTTCTAAATACAGAGACTAAAGTTTATTTAGATTCTAAATACAGGGACTTAAGTTAAGACCCTGTATCTAAACACTGCCTAAACAAGCAGCACCAATACCAATCTGGCCAAACAGAGCAAGATAACGAGGAGATCGAGAGTGGCCTGCAGGGGATTGACAGCCTCAAGCAGGAGCACGGCGCTTGGAGCCTTGGATGGCCAGCCAGTAGCCACCCACCATGGATCTAGAGACATGGCTGGCTATCCTCTCGAGACAGTCCTCCGGTTCCTCTCTTGCGGCGTGACGCCACCTGACCTGGCATCATCTCAAAGTCGGCCACCACGCTGCCATTATCAACCTTTGGCATCAGAATGAAGCTTGCTAGGTGGTCGTCGGCAAGCTATCAGCACAGTGCGAGAGCTGTGGATGTGGCTGGCGTGTACAAGGTATTGAGTGGTTGGGCTATATAAAACTGGGCCATATAAAGTGAAAAGGATATGGAATTAAGAATAGAGAACGCGCCCAGCCAGAATCTCTACGTCGTCATCTTCCTTGGCTCTCTGCCTCTTTCTTCTTCTCCATCAATCTCTCGGAAATACTCCTTGTGTTTCGGAACAACTCCTGGGCCGTGACAAAATTTTGTGTTCCAGTTTGAATTTTTCTAAGCTTCATCGATTGGATGAGCCATCTTTTTACTCCTATCCGCTTGATTCGCGGGTACACTCACACGATCGAACCCAATTGGAGCGTAAATGCACTCCTTGGCTCTTGCAAAACTTCCCAACGTCCAATTCCTAAGGCATTACAAAATCAGATCATGGCAATGCGACCCACTTTAGCCACCTAGCAACGGCTGATCCATCGCCGTACGTGTTGGGCACCCCATGATCCGTTCTTGCGATTCTTGAGAAATTTTCAAGAGGCTTTCTTCACACTGGCACATGATGATTGAAGAAGAGGCAAGCAGCTATTTATCTTGAGAATTTGGGTGCATTAGTAACTCGGCTAGGAGCCTAGGACACCACCACCAGTAGGGATGAAAACGGATCAAATACGGTCGGAAACTAGCTTTATCATATTCGTTTTTATTTTTTTTTCTCGGAATCGAAATCGGAATCGAAAACCCGGATACGAAAACGGAATCGAATATTATCGAATACAGATACGATAACGAATATTAATCGGAACATAAAAGCCCCTCAAACAGACCTTCACAAATCAGCGAAGAAATATAACTTGTTTTTTATAATAGAATGTGTTACATTTCCAAAAGATCAACGATTAATAATACCATAACGAGAAACATCTATAAACTTGCACGTACTGACAAAGTCACACTGTCACACACATTACCGGTTACAAACTTGCACATGATGGCAGTTACACGCATTAACACATAGGGATAATTTCGTTCTTACCCTTATTTCGATATGCAATTGTGATTTTGCTCCTACTTTATAGGATTTTCGTTTATACCCATATTATTTTTTTCAAATGAACCAAGTGTTTACCCCTAGTTCTCACGGAAGTTAGTGGAGCTGTAATTATTGAAGTAAGGAAATAGAAAAGAAAATAAATAATGATTTTGCAAATTATAGATTTACCTTTGTACCCCTGGCCATTGTGCAAAATCACGAAACAAAGTCTTGCTGGCATGAGCCGAGCAGTTCCCAAAACCTATCACTAATCCCCACACCGCCGACGGCGGCGTCTCAGCCAGCCATGCCACGGGCAGGAGGCCACAGCAGGCGGTGTCCGGGCCAGGAGCAGCCGGCCACGGGCAGGAGGCCACAGCGGTGCTGCTGCCTGCTGGCCCCGTCAGTGGTTTCCGGGCTGGGAGCAGGCGGTGGTGCGCAGGAAGCCGTTGCGGCGAGCGGGAGGCCGCGGCGGCGGGCAGGGAGCCGCGACAGCGAGCAGGAGGCTGGCGGCTGCACGAGGCGCCGACGGCGGCGGCGAAGGGGCGAGGCGGCGGTGGGCGGTAGCGGCGGCCGCCTAGATGCGCGTCGTGGGGGATTGGGATTTGGGAGGCAGCGGCTGTTGCCTACTCCGGATATCCGGAAGAAAATCCCGGATAGTTTCCGACCGTTTATCCCGGATAGTTTCCGATTGTTTTTCGATTTCGTCGGATATCACCTTTACAGTATTCGTTTTCGTATCCGAGAAAAAAAAATCCGAATTCGTTTCTGAATCTGAGAAATTCCGGATAGTTCCGACCGAATTTTTCCGAATCCGAAAATTGGTCCAGACAGATGAAAACTATTCAGAGAGTAATGTTCATTTGTAAAGAGAACACCGAGAGAAACAGATGGCAAAAGGACGCCGACACCGAGAGAAACAGATGGCAAAAGGACGCCGATTCAATTTCTGCTTCGGACGGTGTGCCTTATGTACAGTCCGAAGATGTAAATTATTTCTACTCCATCTGTTTCACAATGTAAGAGTTTATAGTATTGCTCACATGTATATATATGTTAATGAATCTATACACATATATGTCTAGATTCATTAACATCTACATAAATGTGGGCAATGTGGACAATGCTAGAAAGTCTTACAATATGAAATGGAGGGAGTATTATCTAAAAAATAGGGCAATTGCATCCATACCCTCAATTTCAACTCCAATTGCTGTTTTACCCTCATTTTTTAGGGTTTGCAATTTTACCCCCACTTTTTGAAAACGAAGCAGCTGGTTGCCCTCAGTTTTGACGCCTTGTTTGACGGTGTTAGTTTTAGGGTAAAAGGACATTTATACCTTTGATGGTTGTTGCATTTTTGCATGTATTTACCTATTAACCTCTTCCACGAAATCTGCTCCAATTATAGGATTTCGGGCATTTGGTTGGTGCTAGAGAGAAAAACTGCAATTATGATTCAAATGGTTACTGCTAATTAACACATGTGTTCATGGCAAGAAACAAATCTGTGCATAACCGGATCTTGTCTCTAACCAAAATATTGTACTGTCGTCTAGCTTTCCAAAAATAATCATTTGTGAATAAAAAAAAGAAAAAGAAAGGAGAACATGAGGAAAGAGATGAGATCCCCAAATCACATCTGCATCAAGAGAAGGAAGGAGAATACAAAGAAATTAAGAAATCCCCAAAGAATAAATGCATGCTAAGCAAAAATTGAAGGATTTCAAGATCCAGCAGTAATTGCTCCGTGCCGACGGCCGGATCTAGCAAAGCAACAGAGAGGACAACATCTGATGAGAAAATGGTGGTTTTGCTCGACGACGACATCTGATGCAAATTCCGTCTCTCGCTCCTGATCTCCATGGAAGAAAAGAAGCAGCAGCTGCATCCACAGAGAGGGCGCGTTGGCCGCTACGCTTGCCGCACGCATGCACGCTGCCGCCTCGCGCACGCCCGCAGCCTCGCGCACGGTGCGCCCGCGGCCTACGCCGCCGCCTCCGCGCCGTCACGCACCGTGGGCCCGCGGCCGCCGCCTCCGTGCCGCACGCGCTCCCTCGCTGCCGCCGCCTCCCCGCCGCGCCGCGCCGCCGCCACCCCCGTGCTAGCTAGGGTTTCGACCCGACCAGCTTTTCCCAAACGCACGGGTGGGAGACGCACCGGTGGAAGACTCAACCTTATCCATTCCCTCAGGGTACAAATGTCATTTCATAATTCCTAAAACCTTTTTTTATTTTCTTTTGTATTTCTTTAACACACAACATAGGACCCACCAAATAGCTGTCACAAGTGAGGGTAGACGGCTGCTTCAGATTTAAAAAGTGAGGGTAAAATTGTAAACCCTCAAAAGTGGGGGCAAAATAGCAATTGGCTTTCAAAGTAGGGGCACGTATGCAATTGTCCCAATAAAATCCACTTCAGACTACAAGAAAATGCATGTTTTAGGCAACAATTACATTGTTTACTATGCTTTATTCAATAAAGTTGACGGCTCGCGGTTCCTTCAAAGAAAAAGAAAAATAAAAACACTGTTTCCATTCCATGAGACCGTCAAACTATGGCCAAACTATGGCCTGGTTTAGTTCCCAACTTTTTCTTCAAACTTTCAACTTTTTCATCACATTAAAATTTTTCTACACATATAAACTTTCAACTTTTCCGTTACATCGTTCCAATTTCAATCAAACTTCTAATTTTAACGTGAACTAAACACAACCTATGATTCAAGGCATCAGTACTACAAATACATTGTCGGTGGTACGTGGTAGATCTTTGATCACATTAAAATCTATAGGTAATATAGTTTGAACCTTGGTAACATGTACTCCGTTTCAGGTTATAAGATGTTTTGACTTTAGTCAAACTATTTCAAGATTGACTAAATTTACAAATATAATAATATTTATAATACTAAATTAGTTTCATCAAATCATTTAACGAATATATTTAAAAATAAATTTATCTTGGGTTGAAAATGTTACTACTTTTTTCCACAAACTTGGTCAAAGGTAAAGCAATTTTGACTTTGATCAAAATCATAAGTATCTACAACTCCATCGTCATATATCACCCAGAGGTCAATTTACCAGTAAGCCAAAAAAAAAAGCGAGAGAAACTGATGGCAAAAGGACAATGATTCACTGTCGGACTAGAAACAAGACATTTATTTTCAGACTACGGATGTCTTTTGTTTTCTGGGTGTAAATTTTTTAAGTATACGGATAAATATTTAAAGTATTAAACATAGATTAATAATAAAACAAATTACAGATTCCGTCCATAAACTGCGAGATAAATTTATTAAGTCTAATTAATCCATCATTAGCAAATGTTTACTGTAGCATCACATTATCAAATCATGGCGTAATTATGCTCGAAAGATTTGTCTCGTAATTTACATATAAACTGTGCAATCGGTTTTATTTTTTTTCTCTATTTAATGTCCCATAAATGTCTCCAAATATTTAATGTGATTTTTTTGACAAAATTTTTTTGATCTAAGCAAGGCCTACAATTATTGATTTGATCGATACTGTTAACACGCGGAGACGCGAATCTTACACAATTGTCAAATCGCCCACCATGCAGGCGAGTTTGACACGAGCGCGTGCGGCGTGCGCGCGCGCGTGGAAGGAATGCACACTCTGCGAGGGCGTACGTCCGCGATCGATCATCATGGCTGCCAACAATTCAGTCCATCAAGCAGTCATACGCCAGCACACACGCCAAGCCGGCCGACCATCACGCGTGTGTAGCAGGTGAACCCTCTAGTACTGCTCGTTCAAAACGATCGGACGAGCAGACGGCACGTACGTTCCGCCCGATTTACCGGTGCATCCTGTTCCTATATCGGATGGATCTCGATCGCTGGCACTGCGCAGAATATCACTGCAGGACGGAAGGAAGTGGTTGATGGTGTTCTTTCACTGGGTCAAATCCATGATGCATGTGTGTGGAGAGAGGCTGCTCGATTGTTGTTGTTGTTGTTGTTGTTGTTGATGGGGTTCATCGGGTGTATGGAGATCACTGACTCAGCCTTCGGTGTTCACTCCATCGGTTTCCAATTGCAGAGGACATTATCAATTGGAATACGGTACGGACTCCGACTGTCACAGTTTCAATGGAAGAAAAGCAGAGCTATATATGTCCTACCTTCTTCAGGGTTGGCGGAATGCCAAAATTGCTAATCTCCACGACGTTCAAGTTTGTGTATAGTGCATCAAGGTACGAGGGGATGGGTGTTTCATTACATTGTGCTGCAGGCATCATCAACTCGAGGTGTGTGAGGGTGCACCTGGCTCGTCTCGGTTCTGTGCAGGCGTTAGTTTCACCTGCGGCGACGATGGACTCGCTTCAAACCGCATCAATCACACTGCAATCTGGGTCCAGGGCTCCCAGTGCATCCCATTCCCAAACGCTATAGCTCAATTGGAACTCACTATATGCACCGCTCGTCAGTTTTGCTGTAGTGTCTCGGTGACTAACTGGAGATGGGGAGGAACCCGCAGTTATTTATAAGCGAGTTTGGGTGAAAAGGCCTACTGGAAATTAACTTTGCTGCTGCCTGCTGGCTCAGTCATATGCTCTTTTTCCCCCAAGATTAATTCCTCGATATATATGGTCACCAAGAACATTTTCAAGAGACTCTCCAAACTAGATTTTGACTATTTTAGTAACAAATCCCATTCCAACAGCCTCTCTATTAAAATGACTAAACCAGATGACTAGCCATATTCCTCCCCTCAATGGCCAAACTTGGCCAACCCAAACTACATTGTCATTCATGGGTCCCACGTGGAGAGTCATCTCTCACCCTGCACTACCCGCGTCCTGAGGTTGCAAGTGGAGGAGGATGCGGCGGTGAGGTGGCACGACGGCAAGCGTCACCACGGCCTCCCGCTCGCCGGCCACCGGCGTCGAGGGCATGAAGGGAGCGACAGCGGCGAGGTGTTGTCGTCGCCCCTCCTTCTCTTTGCCGCAGCTCCTCACCATCACCACAGTTGTGCTTGCCGCCGCCGCTGCTGATCCTACCCGAGCGGACTCCCCCGCAAGCTCCGGTGTCGTTGTCTGGAAGCCTCCGCCTTTGCCAGATTCGGCCGATAGCATTTATTTAAGGGAGCCACGCAACCTCTGCCGCCGTCTGGAGCAGCGGCGAGGGACGGGGACGAAGTCGAGGAAGGCAGAAGAGGCGGCGCGTCGAAGGCTTCAGTCTTAGAGCAGCGGCGGCGAACAGGGACGAAGCTGAGGATCCTTCATCGGCGTCGTCGCTACCTCTCGATGGCGTGAGTAGCAACAACAACAACAACATCATCGCCGCCGCCGATTTCCACCGCCAATGCCAATTTCCGCCGCTACCTCCGCATCCGCCCACCCACCTGCCGCCTCCCTCGTTGGCGCGAGTAGCCACAGCATGGCCGCGGCCTCTCGCTGGCGCGAGCAGTAGGAACGTCGTCGCCTCCACCTATTTCCGTCAACGCCGTCGCCCACCCGCTGATGGCACGGGAGAATCGACGAGGGACAGCGGCGTCGCCGCTTCCCACCCATGTCGCCTTCTGTTGCCTGGATCTGCTAGCCGCCATCGAGCTTGGAAACCGCCAACTGCCACCCCTAACATGCGCTATCTTAGAGTGGCGTTGGTAGTTGGGGGTTGGGGTGGGGAGAGGTTGTGCGGAGAAGGGGAAAAACAATGAGAGAGAGACTGACATGTGGGTCCCATTGCTATAGAATGGAGAAATTGTTGGAGCGAAAGACAAATTTAGCTATCCAAATTTTTTACAGGTTGGCCAAACAAAAAATTGGAGAGTCTCTTGGAGATATTCTTGGTGGATTTTGAAACTAATAAGAGCATGGAAAACGAGAAAGCTATCCGTGCATGATTAATTGAGTTTTAATTATTAAAAATTTGAAAAACGAATTTATTTGACATTTTTACAGTAATTTTATATAGAAAGTTTTCATACGAAATTTAATCGCTTAGCGGTTTAAAAAACGTGCTAATGAAAACTGAGATAGAATACGTATCTTAATCAGAAATGTATGCCGCTATACATATATGAATGAATGTATGTTGTCTCAGATTAAGTCTGCCGTGTGTGTCCATGACGAGAAGCTAGCGCTTTACCTGTGCTTAATTGCCGTATTCAGTAGAAAAACGACACCACGAGGCTCGTTACTGGTGTAGAAAAACGTGCTTAATTTTAATTTTTGCACAATCTTTACTGAAGGTAGAACTTCAAGGAAGTTGTTATGGTGCTTTGTAATGCAAATTTTTTAACTTGTACATGTAGTATCTTATTTAACAGGAAATTCAGACGTTTTTCTAAAGTCCCCAGGATTTTTTTCACGATTAAAGAATCCATAGCAGTTTTCCTTAAGTACAAAAATAGAGAATTGTTTGCCGCTCTGTATATACCATTCGTATTAAATCTACGATAAGTTGGTAGCATGGTTGATCAGAGTTGATCGACAAGTGCGCTGGATGGAATTTCACCAGTAGCTTAATCAACTTGCGCAGCACCAATCGGGCAGCCTCATTTTTTGTTTATCCTTATCCTTATATGATAAAATTTAAATTTTCAGTCAAAAATTTTGAGTTGATTTCAAGAGTTTTTTTTTATCAATGTTTATTTTTCAGTTTTTGCTTTTAGATCGCTAAGAATATGTATATAAAAATTTTATTTGCTAATTATTTTTTATTTACAAATGTGCTGAATGATGGAGCCGGGAGACGCACCGCTCGGCTAGTGTCGAGCCCTACCGTTAACAACAACAGGAGTAAATGGGTAGCAATGTGCGAAACACCAGCTCAAATGCACATGAGCTGATGAGCAAGTGTACACAAACAGCTCAGCTGGATTATCTGTTCCAACGAACTCCTGATGCTTCCCATCCGCAGTAGAACGAAACCTATATATTTTTATCAGCTTGCAAATTCTGATTCTGCATACGCCACACGCAACCGCAAGTATATATATATGCACCTTGTTCAGGTCGTATATATATTTGTGGTACCTGAGAGGCTAATCGCCTTGCCAGTTGTAATGCTAGCTCAGCCAACCTGTTCACAACTAGCCAGATACCGCACTATGACTGAGCTAAGAAGAAATCTGCAGAACGTGTGGTGTTCAGCTAACACACCGGCAGTAACGCTGCATCCATGCACAGAGCAATCAGCTACTGAGGTCAGGTTCACGACGCATCCTATCCCCACGAGATGACGAGACGTCCCACGCTCCATTATTTTCTCTCATCACAGTTTCACAAAACACAGAGAAAACAATAGCTTGGCTGGATATATAGCAGCTCATGTTGTCTACAGAACTGGATCGGACAGTTATTTATCGGTGAAGTCGGTGGCTTAGTTCACGTTAGGGTGGGAACGGTTAGGACTTAGGATCGATCCATTTATCTATTGAATTTATCTATAAATTTGTTCTAAGGGATGTTTAGGATCGCTCTAAAACTGTAAATGGATTAATAGATCAAACTATTATAACTGAGGTCTAAAGGTATGGTTCAATCCAAAATGGCTTCACATGTATAAGTGTCTCAGAAGTTTATATAAAGTTGCTTCTCTATATAATATAAGTTATTCCTAAACAATTTAACTATTTAATAAGTTTTCATGCTGTGAATGCGAGTTCAAATATTTGAATCCATGTCTTACACACGTCTAGAATTTATGTGTTTATTAGTAATGCATTGTGGCTCGCATGTTTAGATGGCTAAAAAATTATACAAAGTTGCTTCTCCGTATAATGAAGTATTTCTACAAAATTCAATTTAATTTGATATTTTTTTTATAATTTGAATGCGAGTTAAAAATTTTGGGTCCGAGTGTTACACACATACAATTTCTAGGTCAATTAGTAACGCATTGTGGGCATTGCATGTTTAAATGGCTCAAAATTAGTTTAAAAAAAAAACTTACTCACCCGGCCTTCAGTGATTTACTCACAGTCACCATTCACCAACCGATTGAGCAGTAGCAGACTAGCAGTTAATATTGACAGTACAGTGAATGACTAATCTTGTAGTTGTAGTACTATACCGCTGCTAAATACAATCGGCCATTGTCTCTTAATTGATGTAGACTCGCTCTTATCCTTTGTTAATTCAATCGCAGTTGTACATGAATGAATAGAGGTTTTTGCCTCTTGCTAACTTGCTTTTTGTGAGCCGAAGAAGACATTTATTTCAGTAAAAATGTCATTTGTAACTTGACTTCGTCGCCAACACAGCTAACACCGCCACCACGCGAACCGTCGCCTGCCTCGCCACCGCCACCTCAATGCGAGCCAACACGCGTGTCGTCGTCTTCGCCACCAGCCTTGTCATTAAACCAGCCAACACTATCATCACGCGTGTCATCGCCTGTGCTGCCAACACACGAGTCGTCGCCTTCGCCGCCAACACAGCCAGCGTAGCCATCACATGTTTGGTTGCCTGTGCTGCCAACACGCGAGTCGTCGCCTTCACCGCCAACACAGCCAGCACTGCCATCACGCGAGGCGTCATCTGCACTGCCAACACTGTCGTCAACCTCGCCGCCGCCTAGTCGACGCGAGCCTCCACAAACCTCGGCAACATCATCACCACTGCATGCATGTGCGCCACCATTGTCAACGCACGCGCAAACACCACCGGCGTCAACCAGACTTGCGGCAACTGAAGCTCAACCCATGCATCTACAATTAATGTCCTCTCCTCCTATGCAGCAGGGTGATCTCATGCCGCCGTCAGAGGCCGAAGACTTGGAGCCGCCTCCCTGTGAGGAGGTGATGGGAGCTGACGAGGCGCCTGGCGAGAACACACAGGCGGACGAGACGGGCGACGGTGCTGATGGAGCCGACGCAGTGGACGACGGCGCCGAACATCCGGCGAACGATGGTGAGATGCAGACTCCAGCGCCACTGCGTTCCATTTTCAAGCCGGTGACCCCAGGGCTGCTTCCGCCGCCATCGCCAAGTGTGCGTCGCCGCCGGAACATCTACAGCCAGGAATCACGACGCAGGAGCGCAAGGTTAGCCAAGAAATCAGTTCACTTGCCAGTTGTGATGCAGGCACAAATCACCCTCTGTCGACGCCTCGGTTTGCTCCCGGAGGAAGCGCCTCTGACGGAAGAGGCACTGAACGAGTACAAGGCGCTCTTCAACGACCGTCTGCCGCCAACGGCCATCCAGGCGATCTCCACTCCGCTGAACCTAACAAACTCGGCGTTCACCGGCAGAGATGAGGCGCTGGCACTTGGCATGGGGATGCAGGATGCCAACGAACTGGTGGAAGCATCGCTGAGGGACGCTGCTGACGAATGATTGACTTCCTCTCATCGCCGACGAACCTGGCAAGAACCAGGACTACTGCTATGAGGCAGCACATGTATCCTTCGTTTCCTCGCTCCAGACATTGGCCCTGCATGAACTCGACAGGCGGCCAAAAGACCTTGATGGCTAGTAGAGACTATTTCTCCGCCGCAATTCCGCGGATGAACCTTAATCGACCTGCTGCAACTCCGTCGACGCTCAAAACATTCGCCGCAACTTAGCGGAGTCGACAGCACCGCCCACCTTCCTCTTCGTCGACACTCAAAACTTCCGCCGCAACTCAGCGAAGTCGACACCAACGCCCACCGTCCTCTACGCCGCTGTGCTGTGAGTACACGTCAGTTTTCTATGATAGGGCCACATCTTGACATCTTTGTTAGAATAGGTGTCGAATATACTAGTCCTATTTTGTTACAGTTGGACTTGGAGTTGTAATAGGTGTTAGGGGGTAGAGTTAGAGTCAAACTCTGTAATCCGACATCTCTCTTAAATAGAGAGGGGGGCACCACAATGTAACCATGGCAATTACAATATAGCGTAGACACGCAGGGAGATGATGGCGGCGTGGCCATAGACTCGTAGCGGCTAGGAGCTATGTTGGTTGGGGAGGAGCGCCCATAATCAGAGCCCCAAGGATGTAGGCTTCGGCTAAACCTCGTTAACAAATATCGTGTGTTCCTATGTCGTCATCTGGCATGTCTTGGTGATTAATGATTGAAGCGATCGGGAAGGTTAGTCGTCGTTCCGCTATATTGACTAACTTTTATAACAAGTGGTATCAGAGCAGAAGGTTTCAGTATTGGAGCAAGAAGACATGTGGAGAAGGAAACACGAGGTGGGGATCGCGCATTGACAGGAGATCGTCAGTCATGGCGATGAGATCGATGGCGACAACAAGGACGTCACGTAGGCGACGACCTCGCTCGCGATCAGACCGGCGATGGCGGAACGTGACCGGAAGACGAGGCCGGGCGTGGCCAAAGGCGACCGGAGAGATCGGAGGGGTAGCACCATGAATGGAGCGCCCAACGCATGTGGTGAACGCGGATCCGCGGCGGCAGGGAGGCCACTGACGGAAGGGCGAAACTGGCGAGCGTGGCACGGCGCGGCGGACGTGCAGGGCCGTGACGACGGGGTCGTGGACGGTGAACACGAGGGTTGCGACTGCGGTGCGTGCAGGGGCACGGACGTCGTGCATGGAGGCACGACATACATGCATACGATGGTTATCAAGAGAGCAGAACAAATGTTTGGTACAGGTGCAGAGATTAGGTGAGGAAGCATGGAGGTATTGCTAGGCTGTTGGGTTCGGAACGGACTTGAATCCGAGCAGTAGTGTAATAAGGAGTCAGACACGGCTAGCATGGACCAAATCTGATGTGGCCACGAGTGACACCTTGTTAAATTGGAAGGATTAAGACGGTAGAGATCCAACGAGCAATCAGCAAAAGACTCAAGCTTCGAATCGATAGAATTTCAGCACAAACCGAAAAGGACTTGAGCTCGCGTTTAACAGATCGGTGGAGCAGCTGAAAGGCGGTAAAGTTCTTCAGGCAGGGAGAGGTGGCACATGCTCCATTTGGGAGCAGCTGCTATGGGCTCTAGCAGAGAAGACAGGCCGACGGCAGTTCCAGGAGGCACAGATCGGCTTCGGCGAGAAGTGATCAGACGCGTGCTAGCTTGTTCTGATCAACGGGGTTCTGCAGTTCTGTGGTTGTTTGGCTTTTTTGGTTCGCATGGCCAGACCGAGTAAATTGACTTACCTGCATGCAAGAAGTGATTAGTAGAGCAATTAAGTTTGTGCATGGCCATGGTCACGTGGATCATTAAATGCATGACTGTGCATTACTATGACAAGGTCACATGAATAGCTAGCAACATGCAGAGCTTGTGCGTTGGTGTCGCAGGCCATTGAACGATGCATGGAGATCAAAGCAAGCTAATGGACATTATAAGGAGAGGTTGATGTATATCAAATTTACCTAGAGTCCACTTGATGATTGGTGCAAGACGTTGTTTTGGCGGCGTGGCTCACGGGCACAAGACGAGAGGCATGGTGCAGCCTTGTGGTGATCAAGGTGATGCGGTGAGTATACGGCTCGAGAGAAGGTGCGTGAGGTGTTCATATATGACGGTTAAATTGGGCCGGCAGGGTGGTCAGACCGACGGACTGGTTAGACTGTGGAGTTTGGACGGTTAGATCGGGTTCAACGGACGTGTGGTTCGTTGCAGGAACTTGTTAACGGATCCAGAAGAAGGACAAGAAGATTCTACAGATGGATAGTTTGCAAGTGCGAAGGGCGAGTAGACTAGCGGCAACAGGCTAGTCAGGTCGCATATGGAATTATTTGATGGAAACATGATATATTTGGGATTTGATGAGGAGTTGAGATATATGGAGTTAGTCCAGAACTGAAGAAAAGATCCCGGGCAACAGCAGGTGAAAATCGTTGATGGCGTCAACGGTCTGTTTGGCAGTACAGGATATATCCAAGATCTGCGGGATTTGCATGATGGGGATATATGGAATCTGCGTCACTGAAGAGGAAGAGTGAGCGCTATGATGGTAATTTCTTCAAGTGATTCAAGGCAACGGTGAATTTTCTCAAAATATCATGGATTCAGTCTACGGATACGGGAAAGCGAGGATGTTGGATTTATTAGCTCGGTTCATAAGACAACAAGGAAGAAAGGGTTCAGTTCTTCAAGTCTGGTGAGTTTGATTTATCTATTTGGTGATGACGCAGGTTATCTGGCCATGGATTAGATCAAGTCAAATTTAAGATGGAAGATGGAGGTGAACATGGTCTTCGGGGAGTCTATGATGTGACAGCTAGAAAGAACGCCATGACGACAAGGCAGCGGCAATCCAGGCTCACTTTGAACCCCTCATGAGTCCACCTGGTCAACGAGACTTCGACCTAAATTGGGATTCGCTCCAACTAGCCAGCCACAATCTGGAGGCCCTCCAAGAACCTTTCACCGAGGATGAGGTTCGGCAAGCAATTAATCAAATGCCAGGAGATAAGGCGCCTGGGCCGGACGGCTTCACGGGGTTGTTCTATAAGAAATGTTGGCACATCATAAAAGCAGATATCATGGCGGTTGTGAATGCCTTCTACGATTTGCGAACTGTTAGCTTCAAGATCCTAAATTCAGCAAATGTTGTTCTTCTCCCGAAGAAAGTGGGTGCGGAGACAGTGGCCGATTACCGTCCAATAAGCCTTCTACACGGGGTCGGCAAGATCATATCCAAAATCCTTGCGCTGCGCCTTCAGCCTTATATGGCCATGTTAACCTCCCAAGCGCAAAGTGCCTTCATAAAAAAGAGAAGTATTCACGACAACTTCATGTATGTCCGCAACCTTGCAAGAAACTTCAATCAAAGAAACATTCCGACCCTTCTTCTCAAACTTGATATTGCAAAGGCCTTTGATTCGGTGCGATGGGATTACCTCCTAGAACTCATGCGCCAAAGGGGCTTCCCACCGAGATGGAGAAATTGGATTGCTAGTATCTTATCCTCGGCCTCATCTTGATTCCTACTAAATGGCCACCCAGGGGCACCGATCCCACATGGTCGAGGACTACGTCAAGGCGACCCCCTTTCCCCCTTCCTATTCATTCTAGCAATCGACCTCTTACACCACATACTGGACAAAGCTACCAATAAAGGTAACCTCACCCGGCTTCAAGGGCGGACAGCAAGACAGCAAGCAAGACTACGAACCTCCCTCTACGCGGATGACGCGGCCATCTTCCTTGCGCCTACCCAACAAGATGTAAACAACTTATCTCAGATCTTAAACCTCTTTGGAGAAACCATGGGATTGCGAACAAACTTTCAGAAAAGCAAAGTGGCACCGATCCGTTGCGGCTCCTTAGACTTGGAAAACATCTTGCTACACCTCCCGGCGCAGGTTATTCCTTTCCCGATGACATATTTGGGCCTCCCCCTCTTCTTGACAAAGCTGCGCAAGGTCCATTTTCAGCCCTTAATAGACAAGGCGGCCGCAAAGTTACCTCTGTGGCAAGGGAAATTTGTAAACCAAGCAGGACGCTCTACCTTGGTTAAAGCCGTCCTGACAGCACAACCAGTCTACCATTTAACCTCGCTAAAGATGTCAAAAGCAACCTTCCAGGCTCTGGATAAGATAAGATAAAAATACCTTTGGGCGGGCAATGAAAACTTGTCAGGAGGGAAATGCAAGGTGAATTGGGACCGGGTGTGCCGCCCCAAAGACCTCGGCGGGCTGGGTGTGCTGGACCTGCAACTCTTCGCTCGTGCTCTCCGCATCCGATGGCTCTGGATTGACTGGACCGACCCCGACAAACCCTGGCAAGGTACACAACTCCCGTGTGACGAGGTTGATAAAGAACTCTTCAATGCGGCCACCGAGATAACGATTGGCAATGGAAAAAAGGCCCTCTTTTGGAAATCCAAATGGCTGCAAAACCAATCTCCATGTGTCATGGCACCAACCATCTACCAAACGTCCAAGAGAAAGAACCGGACGGTCAAGGATGCATTAACCAACAACCAATGGGTGGCGGACCTCCAACCAGCGCTCTTCTCTTCGTCACAACATTTCACAGAATTCGTCAACCTTTGGACCATGATTAGCGAGGTGGAACTACAACCTGAGACAGATGACCAAATAACCTGGCGTTTCGCTTCAAATGGCCAGTACTCGCAAAATCAGCATACAGGATCCAATTTGAAGGAGCGGTTGGAACAAACTTCGAGAATATCATTTGGAATGCTTGGGCCCCTCCGAAATGCAAATTCTACTCTTGGTTGATTATCCAAAACAGGGTGTGGACTGCAAATAGACTCCAAGCGAGACAGTGGCCAAACCAACTCCTATGCCCTTTATGCCGCTCTGTGCCAGAAACGGCAATCCACCTACTAGCCCACTGTAGGTTGTCGAAGAGAATTTGGTGTTCAATTGAAGCCTGGCTGCAGTTTGATCTCCACCTCCCTGAATGGACCAACTTCCTCACTGTGCACGACTGGTGGTCCTTCCTACTAACAATTCCAAGCTGCTCGAGGAAAGCCCAAAAATCCCTTGTCATCCTTGTTTCTTGGGAACTTTGGAAGGAGAGGAACTCCAGAATTTTCAACCACTTAGCAAATACCCCGACCAATATCATTGCAAAGATTAAGGAGGAGGCTAAAATGTGGGTGACAGCTGGGGCGAAATGCCTGACGGAGATACAACTATTGGGAGAATAAAAACACTGCTTTCTGTCGGGGAATGACCTAAACTCCCATAATGTATATATTGTTCTGTACTCCCTTCTCTATCAATATATAAGGCAAATTTCTTGCCTTCTTTTCAAAAAAAAATTGTAACTTGAAATACTTATGGCAGGAAATTCTCGAAAGAAGGAGCTAGTGTTTGTAAAGAAAAATTAAGCTTCAAAACAGTGAAGCCAGGAGCAATCAGGCTGAGCAGCAGAGTGTCGATGTGGACGAATTTATCCAAAACTACGTTGAAAATATCTTAAAATTAGATTTAAATTTTAAGTTTTAAATTTTAACTTTAATTTATTAGGCCAGCAGATCATCGAGCTTTAGTAAAACAAAAGACGCCATTTGGTCTTTTTCTTTGACTTGATCTCTATTAGGCCAGCAGATCATCGAGCTTTAGTAAAACAAAAGACGCCATTTGGTGTTTTTCTTTGACTTGATCTCCCAGTACTTCTCATGAATCACCTCGAGCTCATGCTCTAGCTAAGTGTTCCCCAAATTGATCTCTAGCTCCAGATCCTGACGCATCCCATCCCTAGCGAAACATCTCGTCTGCCCATCACGAGATCGCTCATCGTGAACGATGTGAAGCGTGTTAGAAGATATGTGGACTCAAGTACTCGATCCTTGGCTTAATTGTTTCTAGTTTCTCCTATTTCTTCTCTTGCATTTCTGCCATTTGTATCCAGGGCTGTAACTGTGTCCTCTGTAGCTAAGTACTCCCTCTGTTTTAGATTATAAGATGTTTTGACTTTAGTCAAAGTCAAACTGCTTCAAATTTATCCAAATTTATAGAAATAATAGTAATATTTTCGAACCATGATAAATATATTATAAATATATATTTAATTATTAATTTAATAAAACTAATTTGGTAATATAAATATTATTATATTTGTCTATAAATTTAATTAAACCTGAAGAAGTTTGACTTTGACCAAAGTCAAAACATCTTATAACTTTAAACGGAGGGAGTAGTCCTTTGTAGTCCTTAGCGTGTAGCTAAGTGGATGGTGATCTTCGGTTGGGCATGGGATGCGACAGGAGTAGCCGTCGAAGCCGCCGGATCGGAAAAGCACTGTCGCCGGAATTCTTTTAGCAATTGTAGATGGGTTGATGGTGAATTGGTGATACCGTGATAGTATCTTGAGAGCACCAGTAAAGGCATGATACCCTTTTAGAGAAAGAAATACTGTAGGCCGAACGCAAGCAAATCAAATAAACATCTGAATTTCTTGTTAAAATGAGTGCAGGTACAAGCTTAAGTGCTACCTTCAGTAATGTGCAACACCTAAAAATTGTAAATCTCGTTAGTAGTTTTTATACATTAGTATAACGAGCGTCACGGCCTAGTTAAACTGAGCCACTTCATTCATTCATTCATTCATGCGCCCAGTACTGGCTGGTAGGTGATGGACCTTTGCTTCAGGGGATAAGCGAACCCGGCACCAGTGTATTGTAAGTACCGTTCAGCTCCTGTGTGCTCTATCAATGTTGATTGTTTGGAGTGGGGTAGATGTATTGATAACTTAAGGTTGCCCAGATCCTAATAGTTCTTAGGCATACCCACTCGAGGAAAGGCCCAATCTTCCTAAAATACTAGTCTAATAGGGGAAGGGTGGCTCTCTCTTTTAAGGTGGTTTCCTCCTCCCAAGCTAAGTAAGGTGGGATTATTCAGAGGCTCACACGGTCGCCGTCCGACTTTTGCGTATTTGCCAGTGGGTAATAGTGGAGGATGTCCTCATCATGTATGCACCGTCTCCCAGCACACCGCCTCCAGTTGCTACCCTCGTCTTCCCCACCCTTGCCATCGATCAAGGGGAATGCAAAGGGATAAATGGATTTGGGACATTTAGGGGATTTCGATGACTTCTATAGCAACAAGAGGTTAATACAAAATTACTATATGGCGAGATACGGAGAGAGCTAGATGCAAAATATTGTGTAAGTTGAGCTCCACATCGGTGGTCAGCTCAGATCAAGTGAGGTTCGGACCAGCTATGGTTCACTAAATCGACATGATGAATATATATAGATGTACAGTTTTTATAAGTTTACGGATCTAATAGACACATTCTGTCAAGTTTAAGAACCGATCATATATTTTACTCTAACTAAAATAATGCATGACCGCTTTCAAGCTAGCTTAAGACAGTGGGTTAGTATATATTTTTTTAAGATGATGGAATATAATTTTGGCTTTTGCTCAATGAGGTACAGCCAATTATTACAGCAAATCAACAAAATAAAGAAACACAGTCTTAAAGAAATAGGAGCGCACCAATTACTAAAGACGCATACATCATGAAAAGTTTATAAAATTATTGAATTCTATTTGTAAATATCCATCCAAAGTTAGTGAAAAAACTGCATAACCGTTGAGTCAATATTACGACATGCAGCCTTCACTAACTTTATATCTTCATAACACTTTAATAGTTGAGCCTAAGACCGGAGCCAGTATGTTGCCCTGAAAAAAACTTGTATATAAAATACATATGGTGACTTGTCAAAAACATATCATTTATACACAATCATATAGCCCAACAAATAGCGAATGCTCCAACAAAAATAAGTTTGCTATTTTTTTTATCAACCCCCACCAAACAATTCTTAAACATATGAGATGTACTAAACGGAGTAATTAAACCAGAAGAGAACTGTTACAACGATACTCATCCCATTATACAAGGTGCATGGATGCCGCATAAAACTAGGGGCTGAGCGAGCAATAGTTTAGTGACACATCATCGAAGGAGCTGAGCTAGCGAAGCTAGTTCATTCATCCATGACTGATTGTGCATGGAGTAGCTAGGCACTTGCGATTAGCTCGAAGCGAAGCAAGCGCCGTACGTGATGACCACTTGACCAGCCAGCGAGCTTCTACGTACTTCGATTCCTTGAGAGCAAGTACCCTGCCATACCATGTCCATGGACGGAGGTAGAGGCGATCCTCCGCGCACAGGAGCCACCGTTTCTCGTGGCGCGCACCAATCCGTGATCGATCCATCCCGTCGTGCCTGCCGTCCAGCCCGAACTCCCGACGCATCCTATCCACAGGAGCCGCACCCCCATCATCGATCAACCAGCAGAAACGTACCGCGCCCATCGCGATCGCGGCATGGGGATCTTAGTTTTTCGACCTACGATCGATAGCATGCGCGCGGCGAGGGCAGATGATCGATGCGGCGGCCGGCGAGCGGGAATGTCTGCTTTAACCGATGGATGGATGTGGTGTGGGTTTTGATGGTGCGAGGCGTAAGCGTAACCACGGCCTTCAACAACCAGAATTATAGCGAGCTGTCGTGGGTGTTGAGATCGCGTTGATGGTGATGGACTGGCGACGGCATGTGATGGAGTGGAGTAATTTCCACTCGATTTTCCCTTTATCTGACAAACTGGCTGCTGGAACCTCGTGCACGCTTGAGAATTAATTGATCTGAAATACGGAAAGAAAAAGGGCGGCCCGTGATGAACCTACCGTATTAGTTGTTCCGCTACCAGCAAGTGAGTATTTATATCAGTCGGGGGAGTCGGAGGTTTCTCTCATCCTCCCAAGAAAGATTTCATTGTTTGCCACCAAAAATTCACAATCCTTTTAGAATTTGCCACTCACAATACTTAAAAAAAAAAAAACCTCTACCATCTTTTATTTTTATATGCGGATTGTAAAAAGACAGTATGTAAAAAGGTTTAGGAGGTGCCTAGTAAAATGAAAATCAATTTTTAAAAGCGGACCTATTATAAAAGGCTCGTCTATGAAAAAAGATTTATTTTCGTAGGCAATTAAGAGACACGCATATAAAAATTCCTGCGCATACCGCATGTCTTCCTTCCCCTCTCCATTTCTTTTTTTTAAGTCCTCTACTCCTCTCCCTCTCTTCCCTCTCCCCTCCTCAATGGCCAGCGGACGGCTACAACGACGGGTAGCGGGTGGCGATGGGAGGGAGCTAGGTCGGCCCTGTGACAGGCGGATCCATCGCCGGCAGCCAAGGGAGGTGGCAGTGGAGGAACCGGATCTAGCGGCACGAGAAGGGGTGATGGTCTCAAGACAGCAATGACAACCACGGGATGGCGAATACACCAACACCAACCTAGGGACAGCGATGGTGGCCTTTTATTTGATCATTTGGGGTGTGGGTAGAGGTTGGATTTTTGACTGGGAATTGGGGCTAGGGTTTCAAGATTTATGTTGGAATTTTTTTTTAGGTAAATGCTACAGAACAGTTTCTCGTTCGGACGGGATAATACCTCTAAGGTATATCATGTCTAATACCTGACCATGGTATCATGTGTGATACTTGATACCTCGCAAATATGCACCTTATACCGGTTTGGTATGAGGATATAATACTTCAGATGTATCATCTCGTCCGAACGGGATATATACCGTTATTTAGCTCTTTTTTTTTGCTAAAAACTTTTTTTAAGATAATACCTCAGATGTATCATCTCGTCCGAACGGGATATATACCATTATTTAGCTCTTTTTTTTTTGCTAAAAACTTTTTTTTAGACAGGCTTCTCGTAACATGCTAAAGTTTTATTTTCATATGCGGTTCCAGTGCCCGCGTACAAAAATCTTGATTTCAGCAAACATTTGGAGGTGGCCGCCTGGGAAAAGCCAGTTAGCTCGATCAGCAATCTGCTACCTTCATGTTCATCGGTTCCTTCAACACAAACACCGCGTCATACCCCATATTTCAGCGGGTGTAGAGGCGATCCTCCATGCAGAGGATCCATTCCTTCCGTTCGCGCGGCGCACCGATCAGTGAGGGATCCACCGTGTCCAGGTCTTGGTCCAGCCCGAACTCCCGATGCATCCTATCCTCAGGAGCTCATTACCCAGCAGAAGTGCACACCACATCACGTACGCTATCCGCTCAAACCGATGGCAAGGGCAGGGGGTTGATGGTGTGAGCGGAAAGTAACAGGGTCTTCGCCGTATATAGCCAGAGATTTTTGTGTACGTTACATGCGAGGATTGATCAGTTATCCATATGTGAGATAAAATAGAAGGTACGGCCCACGTATTGGCTGCAGCCTGTGAACTCAACAAACCCAACCGTTGTCCAGAGTACAAGTAGAGATAAAAATAGTGCAGATATAGTGTTTTAATGCTTCAGAAAAAAAATACGGATATGATATGATATTGGAACAAATAATTTGGATATAAATACAGATGATTTTTCTTGGATATAAACATATGGACAATAATATGGATATTCGGAGATTATTGCTACACGGATATCTGCTTAAGGCATGAATCATACATCATTCTTTTCTAACTCTAGAGTCTAGAACTCCAAGTCACCTTGATGAGGACATCACTTCATCGGATACGCTTATAACTTCACACACTCCAATGATAATTACAAGTCTAAGTCCAGTTCGGCCTCCGGAGACAGCACTGACTTCAAACGGACCTAGCGCCTTCATGCCAACTCCGATTTGGGTGATCTTGGACTTCGTGGAAAGCATATCTCCCTACCTTTCAAACGCATCTGGTCTCATGTCCAAATTCATCTCGAGTCAACGGGAATCGCTAAAACAAGACAGTGCTATTGCTGAAACCGAACTTGGGCCTTGGGCCTTGTAATAGACTAGGCCCATCTCGGAAGTGTCCCCCTCCACCTCCACGAATTAGCACTGAACCCTAGCTTTATTTTCCTCTATAAATAGCTTTGTACATCCTCAAAAACATTTGGGTTTTGTTTAGTTGAATTTTGCCAAGTGCCATTCACCTTGTCTCTAGTCCTCGCTCGATTAGTCGGCGACTATAGATTCAGAGCCCTTAATAGTTGGTGTGTTGATTTGCCGGGTCGATTAGATCTACCACTTCAATCGCAACTATTCCTTTGTGCTTAATTCCCTATTCGCAATATTTAGATTGCATCTTATCTTGTTCTTGCAGTGTTCTCTCGTTTGCATTGCAGGGATCATCAACCGCGCGTCACGGTTGGTACGACATCGTTTGTGGTGTAGCGATTGCACGGCGTCCTGGACTTGTTCTGGTTGGTAGCCACGTCGCAAACGTCGCACTCGATCAAAGCGAGAGTTATCCCCCTCACCAGAAGATCGGGCCACGAGAGAGAGCGTCATCAGTTGGTATCAGAGCTTTAGTTGCCTGGTGAGGATTTTAGTTTTGTAATTTTTTTCCATCGTCTACCATACAGCCGTAATATTTTTTTCCCATCACCAAACATTAGTTTTGAGCCACGCAATTTCATTCAGTTTTTGCTTTATTGAGTTTTGATCCACTGTCGAGTCAAGTGCTGGTTTAAGCCCTAGATTAGTCTTGGATTTAGTTTGCAAGTGTGGGTTGCATGTTGCTCTAGCGTTGTTTCAGAAAGTCGCGCAGTTCCGCCGCCATAGAGAAAGTTGCGCAGTAGATTGATTAGTAACAGATTGGTTTGAGAGCTGAGGTTTTGTTTCATTGAGATTTTTTTGGGTTGCATGTGTCAGATAATTAGGGAAAATCTGCTTCCTTTTGTTTCTTCTTTGATTTTCTCGTGCAACCAAGTGACGCCGAAAGAAAAAAAATAGAACAGAATCTGCTGTCCTACTTGATTGCGCATGCATGCATGCATGAGTACTTGTGTAATTTCCATCGTCTCTTCCTGATTCCATGTGCATGCAAATCTCGGCCTCCTAGTTTGTTGGGTGTACACATGCATAGAATTTCCTTGTGCAGATTAATTCCTCGGTGCACACGCATGTTATCCAATTCGATTGATAGATGCCATTTGTGAAATAGAAAAGTAAAAAAAAAAGAAAAATAGAGAAAAGGCAGAAGGTGCAAAAAAAAAAGAAGAAGCAAAAGAGCCGCACCAAAAAAAATCAAAAAAAAAAGAGAAGAAAAAAAAATCAGAAAAAAAAAGAAAGGGTGGAATTTTTTTTTTAAATTGTGGATTTCTTGGAGAGAGTTGGTTGACATAGCGAGTTGTTTTGGTCCGAGTGTGTCACGACCGGAATTAACCCAACGGGCGTTCCTTACGTGCGTGTATTATTCCTTGTCCCAGGAGGCAAGGTACACCAAAAGTTGATACATTTCAGAGTTTATCAAGCGGAAGCGTACATAATTAATTTATTACATGGGCGGCGAAGGCCCAGCACACACAAAGACAAACGAGAAACAGCGGAAGACTAGGGCGACGACCACAAGCGCTTGACGGCAGGCACGAGCTAGACACCAAAGCCTTCATCTTCCAGGGGCTCCTCTTCTGGGTTTGGGAAAAAATTGAGCAAGACTGAGTACAACCACCGTACTCAACAAGACACACCCACAAGTGCAGGATAGATGTAAGGGAGTACAAGGGAGTTATAATATAAAGGGTTAGGGTTTGCAGTAAACAGCATTAAAAGACACTTAGTTGCTCAAAGCTATTTTGTAAACACGATTCCAGAGCTATACAACATTATTAAACAAGGCCGTGAACCCACACGAACCTGCCTTAACCCAAGGCCTATGATGATTCAGACCGAACTGGCAACCCGACCCTGGATCCCAGCTCGTCCCAAGCCAACCCAGGCCAACCATTCCACATTTTAGTTGTTAAGCAGGTCTTAAGAATTAAAACACTAACTTGGGTACATTGCTCGGCCTGCCCATAACCGAGGGCGCGGCTATTCGAATAGATTATACTCTGATCAGAGGTGTACATCTTTACCCACAAGACACATCTTCCTCACGTGTAACCACGTGCCACATACCACCACGGTATATGGACGGAGGACGTGACATAGTTTCCAACCCATCCTAGCCATAGACAAGAGTACCGACCCAATCCCACCTACGGCCGGAACCCCCGGGACAGGTAGGCAGGACTAAGCCCCTAGCAACAGGACACCGGCCCTGTGCGGTGACATCTCGACTACCGGCCGCAGCTCGTGTAGCCTTCATTTGCCCTGGAGATGTCCATCGACCCCCGACTTCGTCCATCTCCATCCGTGTACTTTTGTTTATAACCAGACTGAGCCACAAACTAAGCCTTACCCACTAGACATGTGGAAGTACGGTAGTGCTTTGCAACAGACGCCCGAAGACCGGTCCTTATGTGGCCGAGGTGCTACTATCAAAACCATGCACCCCGAGCCCAGCCTAAAACCATTTTGAGGATTTTGAATAGAGGGGGAGGTGTGAATCAATTTCCACAATAATCCATCCATTCCATAGTGTCCAGGTGATGAGAATATTCCCAAAGTCTAGAGTTATAAAACCACCTAATGTTGCCTAATTAAGCGGCGAAGCATCTACCTAAAATCATACTAGTGGTACCATGAGTAGAGTGTCCACTAGTTGGGGTTTTGTTTATTCTAGGGTGAACAAGGAAATAATAACAATAACAATAATAAGGTCATAACAAAGGTAAATAGGCATGCCTAGATAAAACAGTGATAACGCGGGAATTTAAATAAAGCGATAGTGCAATAATTTAAATCAACATAATTTTATAAACTGGGATTCAATATGTTCAAGGATGATGTGACTTGCCTTGCTCGCTTTCCCAAACGTCGGCTTCAACCTCCATGAAGAGCGGATCTTCCGAAGCTGCAGCGTCTACACGACCAACGGAAAAGAAAAGGCTTATACTCTAATAAATTCCATATAACAAGCAGGAACAAAGAACAAAAATGGGTTCTTGACTTCTTAAGAAAAAATTAGAGACTTGAACGGTCCAATTCCGAGTTCAAATGGCCAAGTTATGGCCATTTCAAGTTTATATGCTCTTTAAATGAATATTTGCGAATTTCTTCATTTAAATTTTAATTTAAAAACGATTTATTGCGTCAGCCGAGGGGGAGGGGTGCGCGGACCGGGTCCACGGGAGTGGGGCCCACGCGGCAGCCTCACGGTCCACGGTGGACCGGGTGCACCCGGGCTCACACCGGCCGGCGCCGTGGGCCCCACGCGTCAGCGGCACCCGAGGGCGCGGGCGGCTGACGGCCGGGCCCCACGCGGCAGCCACTCGGCGCGCCCGAGGGCGGCCAAGCCAGCGCGGCCGACGGGAGGCGGCGCCCGCGCCCCTATGGTCGCCGGCGGCGGCCATAGGCACGGCGGAGCGGCGGCCGAGAGAGGGGAAGGGAAGGGGGAAAAGAAGCGGCGGCCCATGGCTCACCCTAGGTCGACGGCGACGACGAAAAAGGCGGCCGGAGCGGAGGAAGGCGGCGGCGCGGCTCGGGTCGACGGGGTCGACGGCGTTCCGGCGGTCGACGAGCGAAACGGAGGGGTGGACGAGGTCGGCGAGGATGCGGCGAAGCCGAAGGAGGCGGCGCCGAGGTGGGAGGTGGTCCGGGGCGACAACGGCGGCGGACCGGAGCTCGGCGGCGACGGCGGAGAGAGAGAGCGACGGCGCGAGCTCGATTCCGGCGAGGAGGAAGGGCGGCGAGAGGCGGAAACGGACAGAGGAGGCGCGGGGAGGGTTTATATAGGGTCGGAAGGGGGAGAGGGCGGCCGGCGGGGAAGGAATAGGCGCGGGAGGTCCGGCCGCCATCAATGGCGCCGGCGAGATTTGCGGGGGCAAATCCGCCCGTTTGAATGCGGGAGAGAGAGAGAGAGATGGGGGGAAAGGGAGAGGGGATCACGGGGAGTGATTCCCCCCTATTGATTGCACGCGGGGAGGACGGGGGCGGCGGGATTCGCGGCGGCGGCGGCGCTAGGGCGCGGGCGAGGCGGCGGGAGCGACGGGAGGAAGGGGATGACGGGTGGGCCCCACCCGTCAGCGAGGGTGGCGGGCGGGCCCGCCCGTCAGCGGCGCGCGCGCGGGGAGAGGCCGGATGGGCCGCGGGGAGAGGAGAGGGAGGGGGAGGGAGATGGGCCGAGCCGGCCCAAGAGGGAGAGGGAGGGAAAGGGGACTTTTTAGAGTTTTTCTTTTTATAAAATCATTTTAACTTTGTTTATTTCTTAATAATTATTATTTGTGCTCTGAAAATTCCACTAAAATTTATTCACGCATTTTAGGCTTTTAGGAAATATACAAAAATCCTCCAAGCCTTATTTGACTTTTAACTTTGCACATTTTAATTGTTGGAGGCTTTTACACGGATTTTAATTATTCTAGGCATAATTTAGAGGGTGTATTTTAGAGTCGTTTTGGGACGCGACAGAGTGTGATCATTTGCTTGCTTGAGCTAGGATTGAGTCTAGGCTAGGCCAGCAATTTTGACTAATACTTTGGATTATTATTCAATTTCGCATATCTGTTTGATTTTTGCTATTCCTTGTGATATAGTTAAGCCTACCAAGATCCACATACTACTAACCTTTACTGGTCCGGCTTTGCAATCGCTCCACTCATCAAGCGTGTCATTGTGCCACGAACCAGCCACGGTGATTGACCTGATTTGCATTCTTTGAGAACATTATAAAAATTTGGTATATGCTTGAGTGTTGAGTGCCTGCAAAAGCTCCACATATATATAGATTGTTAAGAACTGACACTTTCTTATGAGTTTCTTTTGCTTGCTAACGATGTCAGGTACAAGTTCCGACGAACCAACACTGGAGAATCTAGCACATAAACTAAAGGGCATGGAAAATTGGTATGAAGAGCTGATGCGTAATAGTAAATCATACAAGGAAAGCACAGATAAACATTTAAAAACTTTAAGTGAAAGCCTGGTGAAAGTAGTGGATCAAATTGAGCAAATGAATCGATCACATAAACAATTAACTGAAAACATTCAGAATATAAATATTGGACATGAAAATATTGTGCGACGCATTGGTTTACTTGAGGCTGCAGGTGAAGAAGGTGCAGGTGCCACTGCTCATCGACACCAAAGATATGACGATGAAGACGAAGAGCAATCTGTTGCTGATGATGAGGAGGAAGACGAGAGTGTTGGAAATAGAAGACGACGTCGAATTAGGGACAAAGATGATCCTTTATCTAAGGTAAAATTTACTATGCCTTCTTTTGATGGTAAGTTTGAACCTTCTGTTTATCTAGACTGGGAGCTAGCTGTTGAGCAAAAATTCTCTTGCTATGATTTTCCTGATAATAAGAAAGTTAAAGCTGCCAGTAGTGAATTTACCTCCTTTGCATCTCTATGGTGGAATGATATATGTGGTCGAGGACTTAGACCTAGAACCTGGGATGATATGAAACGTACAATGAGGTCTAGATTTGTTTCTTCTTACTATGCTCGTGACATGTTAAATAAACTGCAACTTTTAAGACAAGGTTCCAATTCTGTAGAGACATACTATCAAGAGATGATGATTGCTTTGTCACGATGTAATTTGCAAGAAACTGAGGATGCTAGAATTTCTAGGTTCTATGGAGGTCTTAATAGAGAGATTCGGGATATTCTTGAATATAAAGAATACAATACCATGAATAGATTATTCCATTTTGCTTGCAAAGCTGAAAGAGAAGTGCAGGGACGCAACAAGCATAGGAGTTCTCTTGCAGGTGCTACTTCCACACGACAGTCAACACCACGTCAATCTACTACTGCTGTTCGTCCACCTACCTCCACGCTATCCCATGCTCAAGAAACAAGCAAAAACGCTTCAGTTCAGACTCCAGCCAAGAGTGCAACTTCAGTAGATTCCACTGGACGTACACGTGATATTACATGTCATAGGTGCCATGGCATTGGACACATTGCCCGCGACTGTCCAAATCGGCGAGCTCTATTTGTGAATGCTGATGGTGAGTATACTTCTGCTAGTGATTGTGAAGATGAATATGCTTTAGCTGCCACTGACCACGCAGGAGGACAAGATAATGATGACATCGAGGAAGTCCATTTGCATCCAGAGTCGCTAGATCAGTATCCTAGCCTAATTGTCAAGCTAGCACTTAGTGCTAAAGAGAAGTGTGAAGAGCAAAACCAACGTCACAATTTGTTCCAAAGCAAAGTTCTTGTGAAAGGCCATACCGTCAAAATGATTATTGATAGCGGGAGTTGCAACAATTTAGCAAGTGAAGAGATGGTCAAGAAGCTTGGCTTGACTACCCATCCACATCCACATCCGTATCATATTCAGTGGTTTAATACATGTGGTAAAATAAAGGTAACCCGCTTGGTTAAAATACCTTTTTCTATAGGCTCCTACCATGATCAAATTGAATGTGATGTTGTGCATATGCAAGCTTGTTCTGTTATTTTGGGGCGACCATGGCAATATGACAGAGAAGTTGTTTTTGATGGTAGGACTAATACATATAAATTTATGTTCGATGGTAAAAGAGTTGTTTTGCATTCTATGACTCCAGCCGCTGCTTTGAAAGATGATCTTGCAAGACTTCAATGTGAAAAGAAAGCGAAAAGTGAAAATCAAATTATTGCTACACATCCTGCTCCAACTAGTAAAATAGAACCAAGTACCACAAAGAATGAAATTAAGTTGAAGGGTGCTTTGTTGGCTTCTAAATATAATATTTGTGCACTAGATGAGCCAGATTCTTGTTGCTATGCTCTATTTTGCCAAGATTCTATACTCACATTGGCTACTGCTCCTAGTACTTTATATTCTTTGCCACCCGCTATTACTAACCTTTTGCAGGAATATAAGGATGTTTTTCACGATGAGATACCTCCAAGGATGGCCAATGGACGAGAGAGTGCACACAATCAAAGAAGATGGGATTGAGTCGAGGACGACTCCAATTCAAGAAGGGGAGGATGATGAGGACATCACTTCGTCGGATACGCTCATAACTTCACACACTCCAATGATAATTCCAAGTCTAAGTCCAGTTCGGCCTCCGAAGACAGCATTGACTTCAAACGGACCTAACGCCTTCATGCCAACTCCGATTTGGGTGATCTTGGACTTCGTGGAAAGCTTATCTCCCTACCTTTCAAACGCATCTGGTCTCATGTCCAAATTCATCTCGAGTCAACGGGAATCGCTAAAACAAGACAGTGCTATTGCTGAAACCGAACTTGGGCCTTGGGCCTTGTAATAGACTAGGCCCATCTCGGAAGTGTCCCCCTCCACCTCCACGAATTAGCACTGAACCCTAGCTTTATTTTCCTCTATAAATAGCTTTGTACATCCTCAAAAACATTTGGGTTTTGTTTAGTTGAATTTTGCCAAGTGCCATTCACCTTGTCTCTAGTCCTCGCTCGATTAGTCGGCGACTATAGATTCAGAGCCCTCAATAGTTGGTGTGTTGATTTGCCGGGTCGATTAGATCTACCACTTCAATCGCAACTATTCCTTTGTGCTTAATTCCCTATTCGCAATATTTAGATTGCATCTTATCTTGTTCTTGCAGTGTTCTCTCGTTTGTATTGCAGGGATCATCAACCGCGCGTCACGGTTGGTACGACATCGTTTGTGGTGTAGCGATTGCACGGTGTCCTGGACTTGTTCTGGTTGGTAGCCACGTCGCAAACGTCGCACTCGATCAAAGCGAGAGTTATCCCCCTCACCAGAAGATCGGGCCACGAGAGAGAGCGTCATCACACCTCTTCGGATTTCAGTTGTAGCTTAACTCAATAACGCTAGTACATGTTATTAATACTACTTAGTCTATGATTAAACTATTTATATAAAAGGCCAGTTATGTGTAGTTGTCTATGAGTAGTTTAGGTGGTTTATGTGTTTAGAGAAATATTTTATTTCAATATATGAGTTGTTTAAATTTATTTTTATCCAAATAAAAATATAAAAAGAAATATGGTATGAGCTTTATCCGTTTATATCCACTCTATTTTTAATCCTAGGTACTTCGCTACCAGCGGAAGGTGAGTATTATACCAGCTTCTAAGTTGTATTCTCTTCATCCCAAAAATATAAGAATCTAGGATCGGATGAAACATTTTCTAGTATTATGAATCTAAACATGTTGTCTGTCCAGATCGGTCCTAAACCTAAGATCGGATAAGACATTTTCTTGTACTAACAATCTGGACATGCTGTCTGTCCAAATTGATTCTATTTAAATTTCCCTTCATGCTGCAGGTCAGGTTATGGGCTATGACAATCAAAATACACAGATGCCCAAATTGCTTAAGACTGTATGTATTTTCTTTACAAGATAAAAGAGAAATAGTTCAGGCAGCCAACGGTATCAACCATCCGAGGAGGATGAACAAAATGCTCGATGGCTTTAGTGCACATCTCGGTTACTTCGAGCATGACAGTCGCGTGCTAGGCTCATAGCACATCGCTGCGACGATGGAAAAGGAAGGTTGTTCCACCGCAGAGTACGCAAGGAGGATCCTTCCGCCTCCGTTGCGTGCCCTGACCAATGATATGCAAGTTACTTTGGGGTTTCTCTAGCTCCCGATTCATCACATCCCCAAAACCCAGTTGAAACGCACGCAACGTTGGAAGCTCCGCGACTACTACTGCCAGCAAAGCAGGGGCGTCCCGGGGGCCCGTGCGGCCCGTGCGACCGAACAGGGCCCCCAAATTTTAAGGGCCCCTAAAATATTAAGTATGCCATATATATAATAATATTAAAGGTTTTAATTTTGTTAATTTGCAGTCCAAATAGTAGCAAACACAAGGTCCAAAACGCTGCAGAAGGTGAATCGATCCATCTTCCATCGTACTCCCGTCCAGACGTCCGCGTCGTTGCGTATCGCCGAAGTCCCGATGCCGCAGCCGCTTCGTCTCCTCTCCCCAGTTCCCTCCGGCCTCCGCTTCTGCTTCATCGCTAATGATCGGCTTATCGCCACGCCCGTTTTTAATTTTACTATAAAAAAATTTACTAGACTGCTAGGGCCCATTTTTATATTTTACATGGGGACCCAATTTGGCCGGGACGCCCCTGCAGCAAAGTCATATCAGCAAGAGCTAGGACTGCGCTGTATGCATGAGTAGCTTCCCTCATTTCTCCTCTTTTCTTACCGGGGAAGGGCTCTTTATATAAGTCTTCATCGAGGTTTTCTCCCATCCTATTCTTACCCAAAAAAAACAGGCTTTTTATATAAGTTTTCATTGAGATTTTCTCCCATTCTTAAAAAGATATATGCTCTCTATGTCCCTTAATATAAGTGATTTTGATATTTTACTTGCACTGTATTATCACTCATCTTATTAAAAAAAGTGCAAATATAAAAAATATAAAGTTGTGCTTAAAGTACTTTAGATAATAAAGTAAGTCACAAATAAAACAAATAATAATTCTAAATTTTTTTAAATAAGACGAATGTTCAAACAGTGTAAGCAAAATGTTAAAATCTTTTATATTAAGGGACGGATGGAGTACCTCCTACTCTTTCATATATAAAAAAGTTAAATTGATTAAACTTATTACTTTAATTTGTCTTTAGAAAACTTCATTTGTGTCTTCATTTGTCCTGCAAAGATTTCATTTTTGACACAATCAATACATTAGAATTTAAGAAGTGGAAGACAAATGCAATGGAACCGGAGATGTTTACTGTAGCAATAATATATGTCCGGTTCCAAATGTTCCATCATGCATAGGCTGATAGCTTATACAAGCCCGTGACATATATTGGAACCGGAGATGTTTACTGTTGCAATTTAACTACCGCTCTTTTAAGGGCCTAGTGCGGTACTACTTAATGCACAAGCTTATCTATGACGAATCTGTCCGTGAATGTTGCCTGTATAAGTTAACTTCCGCCGTGTGAACTTTATTCTTGGTACTTCCGCTCTAGTTCCCGGTGACTCTCATTCCTACGGTCGAGGTCGATCTGATTCTCTCGTCGCCGCGTTGCTCGTATACCTATCCGACGCACACGCCATTGTCCTGAATTCCACTAGAATTCTCATTGTTGTTGTCGCATACTTGTATCCATGACATGTTGTGGAGAACCCCAGCTGTTTATTTATCGACGGGAATGGGGAGAGTGCGCCAGCAGCTGCAAGTTTTTGTCATCACCGACTTGATTGAGCCATTGATTATTGCTTGCGCCTATTGGTCCATCAACGGAGCATCCAGGGTCATTGGAATAAGTTCATTTGAGGTACCTTAACTTGACAGCGAGTTTGATTTTCATCTCTAAACCGCAATACCAGATACAACATGTCCCTCAACTACCAAAACCGGTTCAGACGAGATCCCTCGGTGGTTTAGATGGCGTTTTTAGCTGATGTGGCGCCTCCGTAGATCCTTTTGACTAGGTCTTTCTCCCATGTGGCGCTTACGTGGCAATTTTATCCGGAAATATAATAAAACCCATGGGGCCCATATGTGAGTCGCACACAAAATAATGGTGGGGTCATTTGGCCCCACTTGTCATCCCTCTTCTCTCTATCCTCTCTCTCACCTAGGCGGCATAGGGCGGCCGGAGCAGGTGATAGGCGAGGCGGGTGCGTAGCCGCGCGCGGTCCCCGCAGCCGCTGGGAAGGGATACGCCGGTGAGCGCGACGCCGCCTAGCACGGTTACGTCCACGACCTTGATGTAGCTAAGGTCGTCATCACCGACGACGGCGACTTGCCGGTGCTGTACAACTGGATGGACTACGCACCAACATTGTGGTTTCGCCCGCCGTAGGCCGTGACTTTGCACGCTACCGCCGCTATCTCGTTGTCGCTGCCAAGCAACCGCCGCTTTCTTCCATCTTAAGCTGCTGTCGTCGTGTCCACATCGGCGAGATCCACCGCAACCGCCACTCGCAGCTACGGACCGCCGCAGCCCCCTCCTCGCCGGCCATCCCGCTCAAACACGATGGTGGCCGATGTCTTCTTGGTTCCCCAACGGCCGCTGCCGCCTAGGTCATTGAGGTAGGAGGCTGAAGAGGATGGCGCCGCTCTTGGCCCTACCGACCGCCACAACATCGCACGAGGAGGATATGGGGCGCCCGCGCTGGAGAAGCGGAGGGCCGTGCGTTGCCACTGGCCCCGCCGTCCACCCGCGCTCTAGAGAAGCGAAGGGCCGAGCGCTGCCGTGGCCCCGCCGTCCGCCGCTGACATGAGGGAGAGAGGAGGAGGCACTAACTCGCCGTGGAGATAGGGAGAGTGTGGAGACAGGTGGGTCCCACTGTTTTTTCCGACTGGTATGTGGTCCCTACATTTTTTTAAAATCTTTTAAAATTTTAAATTTTGCTTTCAATGCCACGTCACTGCCACTTAGGACGAGCACTAAGTCAAACCAGCCACGTAAGCGCCACGTCAGCCAAAACCGCTATCTAAACCACCGAGGGATCTCATCTGAACTGGTTTTGATAGTTGAGGGACCTGTTGTATCTGGTATTACGGTTCAGGGACGAAAATCAAACTCGTTGTCAAGTTAAGGGACCTCAAATGAACTTATTTCCAGGGTCATTTGCCTCTGGTTAATTGGGTGGGCTGGAAGTGGGTAGACGTGCCGAGTACAATGGATGAGGCCTGGACCTGTGTGGAGAGGGCCACCGTGGAAGACTGGAAGGCTTGCCTAACTGTAGTTGGGGAAAAATTACATTTGACAAACTCCAGCACTGTTATCATTTAAGTACGAAGTTAGGCAGGAGTAGAGGAATGTAAGTATATATATATGGATGAAAAACGAGAAGAAATTAATTAGTGGCGGTTAACTTTTTTTGCCGTTTCTTAGGAACAGATGATGAACTTGAAGCTATTCAGGGGAGCCAACTAGCGTGTATACGCAGTGTCTTGTGAGTTGTGGCAAGTTCTTGGCGCTGCATCACCAGCTAGCTCGTTCCACAGACCACAGCCGTACACCATCAGCTCGATCGGTTCTCTTCTCGTCGAAATCTTTTGGTGCTCTGTGGTGCAAGCTTCAGGCCTTTGTTAGGTTCAACACTTTGCCAACGATCAACGTTCTTGTGGCATCGGAGGAGCTGACCTAGATAGCCTGGACCTTGTCCGACCACGATTGGTGCATCGAGTGCGTACTAACTCGAAGGCGATTGAACCAAGCGGACTACCTCGATGACGGCTAGGCTCGCTTTGATCTGTATCTTGGTTCATCCGGGCACAATCGCCACCTGATGACACACTAGAAGTAGGGCTGTTCCAGCGCGGAGTACTTCACAATAATCTGTCGTCTCAATTGCGGCCACCGACCGGCGAGTGAACCAGTCGGCCTGTGTCTCTCCAGCTCCTGATACATCCCATCCCCAGAGCCCGCAGTAAAAGAAATGCAGCCGCCGATCGACATGGTCAACTGAGAAGCTTATGTAGCAAACTGTAACTAGCAGTGTCGATATGGTGTAATGAGTGGCTAAAATGCAGGGCGACTTGGGCCTTCGAGCTTCAGTGATTCACCCCCATTCACCAACAATATATAGCCAGCTTCCTCGATTGGTCCTCATCAGAGTGGCTGAGGGCTTGGATACAAATCCATGCATATTTAAAAAAACATAAATATTAGAAAATGACCTAATGTTGAATAAATAGAATGGGTCAGGCTTCTAACCCAGACCGACTAACCCATCACCTTTGTAGAGCTAGCTAGAGTACCCCTGGGTGTTTCTCCCATGCATATTCTCTTAGATAGTAAAACCCATACATGTCAGTTTTAGGATTATAAATTTGGTATCTAAAATCATTGATAGTTAAAATTTTAAAAGTTTGATCTCATCTCACATGTATGTACTGTTAGAAAACGATAGGCAAATAAACGATAAAAAACAATAGATCCATCACAGAAGACATGAGATTTAACGTAGAAAACCCTCATAAAGTAGGAGAGAAAAACCACAGGCGCTAGCCAGAAAATATCATCACTATATCGGGTGAGGTTACAATGTCGAATGGTGGCTTACAAGAACTATATATGATGGTGACACCCTAAAAGGATAACGATCCATACCCCGGGTGCACAACACAATGGCTGGAATTTTTTTTCATTTTTAAATTTATTTTTTAATATTTACAGAAATATTATATCGGCGGAAAGATTTACAAAAATAGACCTGTCGCCCTCCATTTGGACGGCGCCGTGTGCGCATTTGCGTTTAGACCCTTACAGCCCTCTATAAGGGCGGCAAGGTGCTAAATGCAATTTTTGTCTAGCTAAAAAAGCAATTGGCTAGTTCTTTTTGCATCTGAGCCCCTTGCCGCCCTTGCGAATTTTGCACGGAGGTCCCTTGCCACCCAGACAGAGTGCAGCAAGAGGGCCACGTGCAAAATTCGTAGCCCCCTAAAAAGACCATCATATGCCCGTGTGCCACGTCAGCTTGCCGCCCAAACGGAGGATGGCAGGGTCTATTTTTTAAATATTTTCGCCGATATAATATTTCTGCAAATATTTAAAAAATAAATTTAAAAATTAAAAAAGCCCATCATGGCTGGTGGATAGATTATGTTTGAGAAATTGCAGTTTCATTAACAACGTTAATTGGGAATTGACGACGGCATCTCGAACTAGTGCCTACGGTTCTCTCCTCTCAAGAAAAAACTAGTAGTGTGATCTATGGATAGAAAAGGGAATAATTTAATTAGTTGTTATTTTTTTTTCTTCAGCTTTCCATTGCGAACTGATGATGAGCTATAGCTATTGAATTCCAGCAATTATCTTGTGATACATCAGCATCACCCTGTTTCAATCAACTAATTTCGTTTGTGTGAGACACTGACGAATAAGACAAAATAAGCATGCAAATTTCGCCCAGCTTAATCACACTGCGCTGTACCTGCTTAGGATATTGAGGTGTGTTTTAGAGTCTTCACTCTTCAGCATCACCTCGCCAATTTAAGAAGAATTCGGCTTCTTTATAAGGGATTGGGATCATCTACAATAAAATACACGATGTCTTTGTCACTGACATATGAGTCACGTGACTTCGACTGCAGAGAATCATGATTCCTTTTTAAGACCCGTTGGGGAGCTGCTATCTCCTCTGACAAGGACTGTAATAGCTTAACTTTTATTTATGTTGTTGAAAAAAAATATATACTACTTCTTCTGTTCCAAGATATTGCTACCTACCTATCTTAGGACAAATTCGAGACAACGAATTTGGACAGTAGTAATATTTTGGGACGGAGGAAGTAGTATAGTATTGTAGTGGTGATTAATTGCCTGTTCAATTTTATAAATACGGAAACTCTGAATGTGGTAATAAAATCACAAGTCCTAACATTGTTTCATTTGTTATAACAAAAAAAATACAAATCATTTTTATTAGGTGATTAATTGGCTGCCCAGTTTCACAAATACATATTCTCTGAATGTATTTTTGTACTAGCTAGTTGATTGCCTGCTCAGTTTCAGAAATACAGAAACTCTGAATGTGGTAACAAAATCACAAATCCTAACATGATTTCATTTGCTCTAACAAAAAATCAAACAACTTTGAACCATTTGTCATGCGAGCTTTGTTTTTTTTCTACCCACCCTTAATCATAACCGAGAGGCTTGACTGAATCTCATTAGCAAATACGATGTGTTGCTAAGTCATCATTTATCGTGTATGAGTTGATTAATGGCTTTACCAGATCAAAATTTAGAGGTCGTTATTTTGCAATTTGACTAACTTTTATAACATTCATGAAATATCTATACGGTCTTTTTATGTATATACATGGAGTTCCTTTACGGACATCATACTACCTTATACCAGTGGATCGTACGAGTGATCGATCGATCCAACTGTTCAGATTCACCTTATACTAGTGAAATCTATACCTGTATGGATAGTGTACATAGTAGTACGTACTAGTATAAGGGTATTGTGGGGAAAATCGTGTGGCATTTTTATAATTTGTTGAATACACACTTAAGTTTGTTTCAAACCTACCCCACTCGTTTTTGTCGTCAAGTCGTTGCTCATGTGAGGTTGAGCACACCTTGCCAACGATCGACGTTCCAATGGTTTTCATTGGAGGACGAGCTGAGCTAGCTAGGCTGACCTTCCTCTTCCTCCGCGCGCGGTTGGTGCATCGAGTGCGTACTAACTCGAAGCCGATTGAAGCTGGCGGACTGGCTCGATGGCGTGCAGGCTCGCTTCATGTGTCTCGGTGCCTCGACGCACGATGGCCACTCGCTGGTCCGCCGTTGGAGACACCGGACGTAGGGCTCGTCCAGCGCGAGTATTTCAGCAGAATCCGCCGTCTCCAGTTTTGCCGCCGACCGGCGAGTGAACTACTATGCCGGTGTCTCTCCGCCTCCTGATGCATCTCATCCCTAGAGCCTGGCGAAACAAGAAATGCAATCGCCGACGTGTTCACCGAAGAAACTTTGCGACGTACGCAGAGGGAGGCCTAGCTCCAACCAGATGCATCGGAGGAGGGGAGGAGCCGATGAGCGATACGGCTTTGTAGCCAATTTTTAAGATAATGAATATAAAACCTGGCCTTTGCTTCAATTATAGCTACTAGCGACAGCCACTTATTACAAAGTTATTGACATGAAATCAGGGGCGGATCCAAAAAAATAGGGGACTCAATTAGACAGTTTCTTTAATCTCCAGCCATTTAGGGACCTTTAGTTTATTATTTATGATAAAAAAATCGAAGGGGGTGCTCTGAGGGGTATCCATGGGTCTTGTGGGTGTACGGGGGACTCAAGTCCCCTGCACCCACGTTGAATCCGCCCCTGCATGAAATCCAACCATGCCAGAAATAAAGAAAGGTAGATGAAAAGGTGACACAACCGCACCAACCAAAAGGAAAATATCTATTTATTTAAAGTTCAAGTCTATTGCTAAATCTCCATTCAAAATTGACGAAAACCTACGTAACTATTGACTCTAAATTCTGGCATCCAGCACATATGATTTCTATTTTCTCATCACAACTGGCCCCAAAACTAAAGCCAATAAATCCCTAGTGACTGATTTTAAGAGTGGAGTTTCAATTTCAAATTGTAAGCTAGTACTCCGATCGTGGCATATATAAGGCATAATTGATGCATCAGATGCGCACAGGACTACAAATGTTTACTATTGCAATTCAACTACCGCAATTCTATACTTCTATCGGCATCGGCCAATGTTTTTTTTTTTTAATCATCACCGGAGGGGAGGGCTTCCCCACCTGAATTTCTATTGAAAATAAAGCAAAGATGTTCATACAATCCCAAATAGAGACAGAAGGAGAATAAGGTGTTGTTTGGATCCAGTGATTTAACTTTACTCTCTATATTTAGACACTAATTTAGAGTATTAAATATAGACTACTTATAAAACTAATTACATAAATGAAAGCTAATTTGCGAGACAAATTTTTTAAGCCTAATTAATCCATAATTAGAAAATATTTACTGTAACATCACATAGGCTAATTATGGATTAATTAGGCTCAATAGATTCGTCTCGTGAATTAGTCCAAGATTATGGATGGGTTTTATTAATAGTCTGCGTTTAATATTTATAATTAGTGTCAAACATCCGATGTGATAGGGTCCTAAAAGCTTTAAGTTTTAGTCCCATCTAAATAGGGTCTAAGCAGGGCCAGCGGCTTGCTGTTACATTTGATCAGAGTTTAGGGGGTGTGAGAGTACTTGCTTCCAGGTGGAAACAACGATTCTGTCCTGGCTCTGTAACCTGTGAGCCCATAGAGCTGCGTCTTCGATACATCGTTGGAGGAGGCGACGATGACAAGGCTCCTGGTTTCTGAAGATGACATCATGCCGGTGGTTTCAGAGTCCCCAAAGACAGAGCAGAAAGAAGGGGCGGAAGTGCTTTGTCGGGATGACTGATGGTGGTTGTAATGCATGTAGTTGTTTTATATCATCAATACCTGGATCGATATGGAGTGAAGCCCATAGAGCAGAGGCAAAAGGACGGTGGAGAAAGAGATGGCTTGCTGTTTCAACTGCCGAGCTGCAGATTGCGCAAATTGAGGACGGAGCAATCTTCTTTGCATGTAGGTTTTTGCGTGTGGGGAGACGGTCCTTTGCAAGGAGCCAAGCAAAGAAAAGAACTTTGGGTGGGGCATTGCTTTGCGAGATAAAGGCCCAATTGTAGAATCGAATCATAAGAACTAAGCCAACCAAAGGGGGTAAATAGTTGGTATATCCAAAAACCAAAAATTTTTAGCGGAAATAAAAATTACCCTCGAAATCGACGGAAGTCGGTCTGACCGAGATTGATCTGCCGGTCTGACCGAGTAGATGCCGCCGGTCTGACCGGTGTTGAATCTCCGGTCTGACCGCCGAGATCGCCTGCCTCGCCTGTAGCCACCGCCGGTCTGACCGCCATGCTCCCGCCGGTCTGACCGCCGCTTGCCACCGGTCTGACCGCCGGTAGATTGCCGGTTAGACCGCCGAAACCCGGTAAACACAAATCGAAGAACTCTTAAAGTAGATGACGACTTTATTGATTCTCTCTGTGTTTACAAAGTGCACCAACAACGCTTCTTATAAAAATTTCGACTAAACTCGAAACCCTAACTCAAAACTCAACTCAATTGCTCTCAAAAGCGATACCGGAAAGCCTCACGCTCCCCCTCTATTTATACATGAGGTAGGCAGCCTAAAGCCACGAACCTAGCTCATACTAAGAGTCCTAAACACCTTAGGAAATCCTCTAGTACAAGAAAGAAACTTTACATAACCAATCATATCAAATTCAGACTCCTTCCAAATTCGACTCCGCATCCCACACGCACACAATTCCTCCATCGTATGCCATAATGGAATCTCCATCAACCACGTGCATCAACTCTAGCCTAAGTATCCCGCATGATCTCTGATCACCACGGACGTCGTCTTATCCCCAAGCCGACTCCTGGTCCATCACCGCAAATACTCTCCCGAGACATCGAGTCACCTACACATGGAACAAACAAAGAAACCATATTCCGAGACCAAGCTATCTCCAACTTGACTCATTAGCAGCAAACAATAGTATTACATACGTATAGTATCCATCTAGAAGTCATAATCATGAAATAAACTCGGATATCCAAATAAACAACCTGAAACCGAAACCGACACAGTGTCGGCCGGTCAGACCGCGGGCTGGCCAGTCTGACCGCTCGATCACCGCCGGTCTGACCGGCAACACCTGCCCGGTTTGACCGGTCACATAAAATAACAGCAATATCCTGTAGATTCACCTGTGAAATCCAATCATCTCCAAAACCACTTCGTGAATAAATTCCAAATAACAAAACCAATAATCTCCAATGCCCAATTATTCATCACAGAATAATAATCAAAAACACCTTTGATTTTACACCAATTGCTGTCATTATCAGAGTATGAGATTAGCTCGTTGTAGGTCTATCTAGAGGTATGCTGAACTGGGCTGTTGGAGATAATTGAGTGCCGCAAGTCCTGCTGGTCAGAGAGCGTGCAATGTTGAAGGAGCAACTCAAGTTCTGTCAATTGTCCAGATGCCACAGTTGAGAGTCTTGGTACTAAAGTGTTGGGAACCTCCGCTTGTATAGTTTGTGCCACTGTTGCTTGTTGTTCCTTGGAATGGGAGAATAGAGCTGGGAATTTCTCTTGCAGCGGTATTTTTAAGCCATCTATCTTTCCAAAAGCTGGTTCTGATGCAAACTATGCTGGCGTGGACCATGTTTACCAGATTGCCTTCGGGTGAACTTCTCGGTGGCTCTCATTCCCACGATCTAGATTTCTCATTCTCTCACCACCGAATTGCTCGCACCTCTATCCGACGCAGTCGTCGTGCTCCTAACCTCAGCTATTGAACTCCTCTCGAATTCTCCTTGCTGTGTATCCATTTACACATTGTGCAGAAGCCGGCTGCTTGTTTATCGACCATTAATGGGAATGTGAAGCAGTTTCAATGCGAGTTTTACACTAACTCGATGGAGCCTTACCACTGGTGAGCGACAGACAGAGCGAGGGATCAGCTGCAGTGCTCCATCAATGGCATTTTGCTCTGGTTTGGCTGGGCTTTGGGCCACATGGGAGGGATCAGGGAAGGAATTGGAACTGGGCTGGAAGTGAGTAAACAAACAGGCTGAGTAGATAGATAGGGCCTGTGTGGAGAGAGCTACCGTAAAAGGCTTTGCCTAATTATAGCTGGTGGATAATTATGTTTGAGAAACTCCAGTATCATTAACAAAGCTAAACAGGAGTTGACGACGGCATCTTTAACTAGTAGATATGGTTCTCTCTCCTCTCAAGAAGAAACTAGTCGGGTCTACGGATAGAAAAGGGAAATAATTTAACTAGTAGTTATTTTTTCTTCACCTTTTTTTACGAACTGACGATGAACTAAAGCTATTCACTACCAACTAGCTAGTATCTTGTGAGATATCAGCATCACCCTGTTTCAACCAACCAACTTTAGTTTTGTGCGACACTTAAGTATTAAGAGAACAACAAGCAGGCAAATTTCGCCGAGCTTAATCATACTGTGCTGTACTCGCTCGCTCGGAGTCGCTCGGAGTCTTTAGTACCACCTCGCCAATTTGAGAAGAAGTCCACTTCCTTATAAGGCCCAGCGGGCAACCACTGGCCGTGTTCGTAGAAAGGAGAGACGGTTGGCATCTCCCCTGACAGGGACGGGAACAGCTCTCGGGCTTTCCTCCATCACATTGCGGTTAAGGCTACCCGCTTCGGCGGATCTTACCCAAATTTTTTTAAACCTTTATTTATGCTGTTACAAATGTTGTTCATACTACTGGTGATTAATTGACTGCTCAGTTTTCAGAAATGCAAACTCTCTGAATGTATTTTTTTGCTAGCTGATTGCCTGCTCAGATTCAGAAATACGAAACTCTGAATGTGGTAACAAAATCACAGGTCCTAACATTATTTCATTTGTTCTAACAAAAAAAACTACAAATCCTTTTTTTTTGTAATTAATTGACTGCTCAGTTTCACAAATACAGATTCTCTGAAAGTCTGAATGTATTTTTTTGCTAGCTCATTGCCTGCTCAGTTTCACAAATACGAAACTCTGAATGTGGTAACTAAATCACAAGTCCTAACATTATTTCATTTGTTCTAACAAAAAAGAACTACAAATCCTTTTTTTGGTAATTAATTGACTGCTCAGTTTCACAAATACAGATTCTCTGAAAGTCTGAATGTATTTTTGTACTAGTGAGCTGATTGCCTGCTCAGTTTCAGAAATACAGAAACTCTGAATGTGGTAACAAAATCACAACTCCTAGGTCCTAACAAGATTTTATTTGTCCTAAAAAAAAGCAAACAACTTTGAACCATGATCGACGTGATCACAAATTAATGAAAGAAACCAGAAATCGATCTGCAGATGCAAGTGCCGCGTCTAATTTTGAATCCCCCATGTCAAGAGTTACAGCGTTGTAAACTACGCTATTGTCATCTGCAACTGCAAGCACACGAGTCTAAGACCACAGGAGAGAACTAGCAGAATTCTCATCATATTCTAATGAAGAAGATGCTGAGCTCCGGCCCATTGTTGCCGTCGGGGTTAAGCATGTAGAACGACTCGGAGTCGCGGGAGCCAACGACGCGGTCGAAACGCGCGCGCATGTACGCGAGGTCACCGGCGTCCTGCACCTCGGCGCCGGCGTCGACTCCCATGACGTCGGTGGGCAGAACGCCGGCGCCGACCGACACGGTGCGCAGCAGCTGCATGACGGTGAGGTCGCCCTCCGTGGGCTCCCGGCGCATGGCGTACCCGATCTTGCGCCCGTTCACGTACGCCGTCCACAGCGGCTCGTCGAGCAGCCGCGTGCGGCCGATGCCGGCGCCGGCGCCCGGCGGCTTCTTCTCGCACTCGAGCGCCACGCGCAGGTGCTCGGCGCCCATCTCCTGCATGAACCTGCCGGTCTGCATGGCGAGCTCCAGCAGCAGGATGGGCACGCTCCCGGGTGTCTCCTGCACCGCCAGGGTCACCCGCGCCTTGCGGTACCCGAACAGGGTCCCCGTCGTGCGCGACGCGCCGCTGACGTGGCCGTCGTGCGCCCGCGACGCGCCGCCGGGGGCGCGGATGGCGCCGTGGAAGCGGCACGCCGGGGCGAGGATCGGGAGCGACCGGAACAGCGCGCGCACGGCGCGGATGGCGCGGAGGGAGCGCGCGGCGGCGCCGCCGCGGCGCTTCTTCTTGGAAGGGGGCGCGGTGAGCGTGATCGCCGGGCGTGGCGTGTGCGGCGAGGGCGGAGGCAGCTGATCCGGGGTGGTCGCCGCGCCGCCGAGGGGAGTGCGTGGCGTCGGCGGCGGGCGCAGCGGCGACATCGGCGGCGAGGCCTTCGGCGTTGCGTTGTAGCGTAGCATGCTTGTTGCCGCCCGCCCGGACTGACACGTTTGACACAGGAGGAGAGCAATGTTGTGCCCTGTGGTGTTTTTGAAGGGGAGACGCCGAGACGAGAGGACACGTCTCGTCAATTTTTCTTTTTTAGACGGTGTGTCGGCGACTCGGCGTGTCGCTAGCTTCAGGGTTGTTGGTGGAATGCACGTATGTGGGATGTATGAGGCATGCACGTTGGGCATACATTTCTTTTTCTTTCTTACTTTGGGTTTTGTTTGTTATGGAGTGCACTTCATTTTGCTTTTATCGTTTTGATTTCGACTTTCGAGGATGGTTAGCATCATGGCAATGTTTCGACGTCTTAAGATTTCTGCTTCGGGGTGGGATATCAAGGAAAACGCTTCTCACCAAGCAGGCATCCTTTTTTGCGGCTACATTTGCGTACCTGTGCTACCTTTCCTTTTTTTTGGTGCAAGGGCAGTGGAAATTTGTTTTCCGATATGTAGTAGGTCCATCCCACCATAGGAGCTAGCTCCCCTGCTTGACAGGGTTTTGTCCTGTTGCGGCTGTTGCCTGGTAGAATCAGATACATGGCTGACCGTCATCGTTGTTAGGTGGTCGGCTTGAAGTACAAGTTGAAGATTTGACCACCAGAGTGAAGGAAGAAGCCAAATGACTGAGATATTTTTATGATTTTTCATAGGGGTGAAAATGGAGCGGATATTATCCGCTCCGAATCCGTCTGATGTGAGAATATAGTAAGGGTTTTTAGATATCCGGCCGGATGCGGATGCGGATTTTATCATGCGGATACGGATGTGGTATCAACGATATCCGACAGATGCGGATTATCCGATATTTTGATCGGATTATCCGATGTACTATTTGGCGGATAATCCGCAACTAGATGGAAGCGGGTCGCGAGGGCAAATGTGAGCACGGGACAGCGAAAGCGAGCGCAAGAGTTTATCGATCCAGTGCCGTGCAGAGGGGCGGTTTTGAGGATTGGGCAGGATCGGTGTCATGAGGACATGACGGCCATACCATGAGTGTCAGCCGATTCCCGAGTTCCATTTTGCCCGCGTGAGTTAGAAAATGTCTCTAAAGAATATGCATTATATTTCTTCCCAAGGACCCAACGATCGCGCTCATGAAGGTAAAATGCCGAGCTGGCGCATCGGGATATGTACGTGTTGTGAACGCCCTTAGAGCAAACATACATGCAACTTTAGACCGTAGATTTTGTGCCGATGATTCTCATGAACTGCGTAGTGATGTCTAAATTTATTTATAAAACTAGATTAGATGAAGCCGCGCGTTGCTGCGGGAGTTTTTTATATGATATTAGAAGAAATAATAGTTACACTCATATAATTTTCAACTCTAATCAACTATTAAAAAAAACTATAAATAATTAAGATGGTGAGGTTTATAACAATTTATATCATATAGTATTGATGGTTGAAACAAATGTGGTTTAATATTGCTGCTGAAATACATACGTAACATTCTAAGATTAATCTTTGCATATAGATAACTGATGGAAGTGCCTAGTAAATTGAAATTGCATTTGGTCAAAATGAATCGGGTGGGTCTACTGTATATATATATTTAGATTGAACCAATATGTAACCAATTCATTTCCATATAAGACAGCTAATGCTATGCTAAAGTAGTGCAAATCAATGAATAAAGGGAATATATCCATATATACACAAAAAAAGATTAAGTGCTGACCTTGTTGTGTTGCTTAACTAAACACAATAAGTTTGAATCCTTAGAATCTTGCCTCCTTATTTGCTCAACCTACACAAAAGGGACCAACTGATTAGCTCACCAACGTACTGTCAGAAAAATGTTCAGGATAAGCAAGAACTTAACTGGGTTTGCAAGATAAACGCTGGTCATTGATTCATGGCGTCAGTCAAGAGGGAATTAACATATTTTTTATTTAGAACCCACAATGGATAAACTAATTAATTAATGAAATGGAAGAGAAAAATTAGGAACACACATAGCAGTAAAATAAAAATGGGCTTACTGCTGCTCAGAACCGAAACATAGAAGAGGCATCACAGGCAATAGGCATTCTCGATATGCGACGGAGAGACGGAGAGTACTCATCTGCACATAGAGCTGCAAAAACAAATAAATCTCAGAACATATTATCACATCATATGCCACGACCGCTGTTGCCGGCTTGCCGCCCTCGTCTGCGTTCGCCGTGACCGACGCTGCCGCCTTCGTCCGTGTCCGCGTCCGCCGCCGCCCTCGTCCGCGTCCACCACGCCATCGACCACTGCCGCCGCCCTCAACCGCTGCCGTCCTCGTCCACGACCTCCGCCGCTGCCGCCCTCGTCCGCGTTCGCCGTGACCAACGCAGCCGTCATCGTCCGCGTCCGCCGTCGTCGCCGCCCTCGTCCGCGTCCACCGCGCCCTAGACCGCTGTCGCCTCCCTCGTCCGCGTCTGCTGCCGTCGTCGCCGCGCTCGTCCGCGTCCGCCGAGCACGGCGGCTGGCGCGCGTGGATGGGGGAGGAGAAGAGCGGATGTTGTGATGCGATGGAGGGTGAAGAAACCCTGGAGAGAGAGGACATGGGCCGTGATGGGCTGGGCTTCACCCGGGGACCTTCTCATCCAACGGTTCATATGTGATCTCATCCACCGATCGAACGGCTGAGAATTAATGATGACGTGGAACGATGAGGTTTCAGCTTTGGATCTTAACTTTATAGAAAGAAGGGATTGATGTTTTCTTAAGATGGATGTAGTACTCTCTTTGTCGAAAAATATAGGATGCACGTAGTACTCTACATATTTTGACTTTCTACAGTGTGCTGTTCTTATCATTGACGTGGACAAATGCATGGTATATTGATACGACATACAGTTTTGTAGGTACTGAGAACTGTATTACCGTACGATACATTTAATTCGACTTCAAGTCTTAACAAACTTCTCACATCATATCGTCATTCTTTGTCGCCTTCCAGTTAAGGTCTTGCATTGACCTGCTACTCTATTAGCACTTGATCAATTCAACAGGCAGCCCACAACATCGATTACGCTCTCACATTGACTGGCCACACTGTACATGACAAATTAAAGAGGCACGGGAGCCCATCGCTTGCGACAGGTGCCCATGCTGCCACGGTCCCGCCCACGCTGGGAAGACGGCAAGAAACGCGCAAGTAGACGTAGTAGGCACTGTCCCGGCCAACCCAGCGAAAATGGCCCTGTTTCTCGTTTCTCGCCGACCGAACTCGGCGGTTGCTCACTAAAACCCCCGCGCGCATCGCACCGCAGACCGCACCGCGTCGAGCCGTGCGCTGCGCAACACCAACTGGACCGATCCGCCTTTCACCGTTTCCACGGAACGCGCGGTGCGCCCCGTGCACGGAGCCGCGCGTGCGCGGGTCCCTCCTGCTCTCCGCCTCTCCCACGGGCGCACCCCGTGTATAACCGACTTCTCGGCTGATCACAGCATCACACGCTCCCCCCGCGCACGCGCACTCCCTCACCCCCCGCAGAGTGGCCCATGTGACCGGCCCATGCCGCGGTGCCGCTGCGTGGGAGAGAAGTCGAGCCGCGGGCAAGGGGAGGGAGACCCATCCCGTCACGTACTCAAGTACTTCACCGCACACGGGCGGGTGGAGATCAGCTGATCAGGACGCCAGTGGCCACGCCTCGCGCCGTGCGTGGGCATGCGACCCCTCCCGTCCCGTCCCGTCCCGGTCGCCGCCGCCCTTTATTCCCCGTCGCCTTCCGTCCCCTGTACTCTGCCCCCCTCTTCATGCCGCGTTCGCTGTACCATACAAGCCACTGCTAATGCTAATCCTCGTCCCGTCAGGCCGTCACGCTAGTCGACACGCCCCGCCGTAACGTGTCCATCGCACTGCAGTTGTCTTCCTCGTCGATCGATCTACTACAGCTATGCCTATCCGCGGCCCGCGGCCGGGCACTGCAAGCACAGGCTGTACGTACGTTCGGCCAATGGCACCGCAGCGTATAGTTTAACCGCTCGTGATTCTCGGTTGATTTGTCTGAAGCAGCAGGGCGCCATTGTCGGATCAATCATCATCGGCATCAACAGAACTCGCGGTGCATGCAAGCATGGTCCAGCGGTGGATCTGGCCATCGAACAGTCATCAGTCGGCAGAGTTTGTTGGTTAACTATTTGTAGCACTATTGCGCCGCATGGCTTGGTTGAGAGCAATGATAGGCGGCGATTCCGATCACGGATCACCGCACTTGTCGATGCATTATAACAGCTCCGTCGAGCGCGTCCATGGGCCACAGCCCCCCAACAACACACGTCCGTGAAAAGGACGGTACCGTTTTCCCTTATCCTGCCACATATCCACTGATCGCCTTGCCGGGGCACTACACACTTGGGCAGCGAAGGAAGGAAGCCACCGGTGGATGGACAGGCGAACATGCGTGCGGTTTCTAGGCGATATCTGTCATCGATGGCTTCCTAGTACACAACAAATTAAGCTGCCTGCTGGCGCATTTACAAGCGTCAGTCCAGCATTGGCGCTTTGGCAGCATCGATCTATCCAACCAAACCTTATCATCGAATTCTCAGAGGGTAATACGATATGCGCCACTGTTTTGCAAGCTTAGGGTGCGAGCAAAGCTCCCCTGTAGATCGCAGCTGCACATGTCGGCTAGCTGTACCACCTTTCCTCAACATGATAAGGCCTATCACTGCCGTAAAGCGTCAAACCCATTCTTCTGGGCTGGAACATGACTCCAAGCAGAGGACGAATCGTGCGAGTTCCGTCGGTTCTCTTCTCTAACCTGAAATATAATTTATCGCAATCAGACCACCCAGTTGCGTTGTGCCCATGTCCACAGCTGCAGGCTTCAGACCACACTAGCACAGTACACTATTATAGTGTGGAGCGGCCGCGAGTGACAGCCACATTGGCGACACGGCCAACATCAGACGGGAATAAGGAATAACCCGGGAACAAACTGGATCCCAGCTTTAGGTGAACACCGTCGATTTGACGTCGCAATTGGGTAGAACACAGGAGTGCCGTGCAGCCGCGGCACGGCCGACCCGGGCCCCCCGGGCCCCGGACTCATCGTGGCGATCTGCCTAATGCACCGCGCGCGTCCGCATCGGCATATCCCGACGCGACGTCGACCCACATGTACGCGAACTCGCATGATTGGCTCACTGCCTGACCGGATGACGATTTAAATTACTTTCTACTACTTACTCCGTTTGAAAATGTAAGTTATTTTAACATTTTTCACATTCATATTAATGTAAATGAATCTAGATAGATATATATGTTTAAATTTATTAACATCAATACGAATATGAGAAATGATAGAATGATTTACATTATAAAACAGAACAGAGGGAGTACTAGATTAACGTAGCGGGATTCCTCCTCTTCTAGTCACAGCTTCGCAAGCTGTTTTTTAGTTTTTTCTCCATACATAGAGGACGCGGTTGAGAGTTGAGACAACTTGAGGCCGTGCACATGCTGCTCCACAATCAATTCCGTCGAAGTTAATCATGGTGCCGCCGCCGGCGGGCGGGCGAGCGGGCGTCCATGGCGGTGCGTTGATTGCGATGGGCCGTAGGCTGGCGCGCGAGACGATCGTGTGGAGATCGGCAAAGCATTTATGGTTTATCATGCTCATCTGGCGTGGTGAACCCGGTGATTCGATCACGTCGATCCGGAACAGTGGTGCACCTGTTACGCCCTGTTTGCGTCACATGACGTCGTGCTGATCGAGAACAGGCAGAGCACCAGCGATAATAACTTGACAAACAGAGTTTAGCAACTGAAACCAAGAACCGTCGCCAATGAAGCTTCCTTTGCGTCCCCCGCTAGCATCGAAATGGATCCGCCGCAACGGATCATATATTCATATATCAGCATCGAATTTTGTCTCCATGCCGGACTTTACAAAGTCGGATATGCACTTTCGGCAGAGGTAGGATGATAAACATTTTCGCTTATCGTTGGCTGCTCCAGCTTTTCAGAGTCATTTACCAATCTAGCACGGCACCTCGACGGCTCGACTGGTGTTTCTCTGAAGCCATCCCCTATGAACCTTGTGATTGTTGCTGACTGAAAGCCGCCTCTTCGCCCAGTTCGAGCACGTGATCTGTTGCTACCAAAAAGAGGCAGTAGAGTACGGAGTAACACATTATCTTTCGCTTTTCTACCACGATTAAAGCGAATAAATATAGTAGGAACGTTCCTGCTCTCCTTGAGCTGAAAAAGAAAAACAAAAAGTCCTTCAGGAGCATTCCATTTCCAACACGTGTAAAGACATGTTTTGGGTTAAAGAATCGAATCATGAACTAAACATGCAGGGGTATCGCATCGCCGCCGGATGAAGAAGCCAGATCAAATCGTCCATAAATAAAAGTTTTTTTTAATTCATAGAAGATAATACTCCCACCGGTTTAAAATACTTATACTTGTAAATTTGTTTAAATCAAACATTTCTCACTTTGATCAATATTTTTTTTGCTACTATATTAATATAAAACCTCACAATGTTTGGTATAGTTAATTTTAACTTTAAAGAAAAAATAACTTTGATCATTAATTTTTAGAAATTCATAGTCTAACATAATAAAATTTATGATACTTCACAATATATAATTCACATGTTGCTAAATTATATATTTTTTAAAAAATTAATGATTAAATTATAAAATGTTTAACTTAGAATAAAACTGAAATGATAAGTAGTTTAAAGTGAAAGGATTAAGACGAGTAGTTATAAACTGCGACCAGTATGTGGCTGTTCTTGTTTTGCAATATTGCAGAATTTCCTCTATTTATGTTGAGAACTTCAGATAGGCCGGTCAATTTGAGTACACTCAGTTCGTGTGGCTGTTCAGAATTCAGATGTCAGGTAGTACTGTACAGTAGTACTTGTCTAATCAGTCAACCAAAAATCAAAGAATAAGAAAATGGCACCCGTACTTGTAATCCTCCTTTTTCTCGTTTATCCCTTGCGCTTAAAATAAGTGCATATCCGTGCTGGTTCAGTTTTGATCGTATCTCGTAAAGAGAACAAAAGACGGAATCCCTATTCTTGTATGCACCGTTCAGTTAGCACGAGAAAAAGCATGCCACAGATCGTGCATTGCATCGGTGCACAGTCCATGCAGAAAAATAATAATAGTACCATGCGGTGGAAGCCTCTCGGCGAAGCACAATGAGCTACACCAAACTAATGGTGGCCGGATTAATTAGTTAACTTGGTATCTTTCCACAAAAAGGCCACCCTGAGTAGATTAACCACAACATGACACCAAATCTTGCCCCCCATCCACCCCGGCCGGAAGGGGAAAGAATAGGTTTTAAACAAAGCAGCGTGTCGTCGCTAGCTGCTGCGTGCGTATCTCAAATTCTCAATCCAACTTTTGACCGCTGCAGTGTGCAGCACTGCAGCAGCTATAGGCTGATGCGGTACAAAACGCCAGGTTTTGTGCGCGTCGCGCTCGCGAGATCTGAGCAAACGAGGCGTTTGGGACTTTTGGTGGTGGGACGTGCTCGTGCCAGCATCATAGTCGCATTGTTTTCTCCGTACCCTCGCTTGCACACATGCGCACACACGGCCACGTTTAAGTTTGGCTGCTTAGCTTAACCAACTCTCACCAGCCGACCTAAACAATCTTTCCGAAACGAACACGTAATGTTATAGTATAATTTTTTTGAGTGCACAAGGGGTGAGATCTTGACGCAAGGGTCATCCATCCCAGTGAAAGACGAAAAGAAAAAGAAGAAGAAAGAGCGAGTACTGCTGGTTGCTGACGTGCAATAGAGATAAAATACTGTTGGTTTGCTGCTGGTTGCTTACATGTTGCGGCAGCAGGAGAAAAAATTTGGTGGTTTGGTACAAGGTGTTCGTCGGAGTTGGCAAGTAGAAGCAGGTGGTTTTCTTCACCCACCAACCGCCGTCTCCGAACCTACAAAAGGAGGAGATCACCATCATTTTTCTCGGAAAACTTCATGTTCACAGCATTAACCCACAAATTGCCCTCCCCTCCCCCCTCCTCTTCACCGAGCCAAATCCGCGCATATATATATATATCCCACCTAAAACCCACCAACCAAATCCTCCACGAACAAAAACAAAGGCGCACAACGAACCCGCAGCCAGCCAACCGCGGCAGTAGTACTATGTTGTTTGCCATGGGCAAAGGCAAGGTGATCACCAGCAAGCAGGCCATGACCATGTTCTCTTCTCCGTGGTAGGAGTATACTGGTAGACGACTACGAGACTACTAGTGCTGCTACTGTGGGAAGCTTTTGGGTGGGGGCAGCGGTGGCTGTGGCTGGCGCCAAGAAAGCAGAAGAGGGCAGTGGCATCGGCGAGCGACGACGCGACGCGAGGCGAGGCAGAGGAGGGCGGCAGGGGGAGGCAGGAATCATTCGGCTGCAAAGCTGCCGTCGCCACCTCGTCGCCACTGTCCCCGCTTTCCGGGGCCGAGTGGGGCCGCGGCTATCCTGCCACCCCCCCTCTCGCCGCGCAGTCCACGCACGCAGCGCTGTCGTTCGTTGCACCACCACCACCACCTCCACCTCCACCACCACCGCGCGCACCGGCACCGCATCGCATCGCGCCCGCAACGCACCAGTCCACCACCACCAACAACAACAGCAAGATTACAAGAGGCTGCTCGTCCGCGGGCGCGGGCGCGGGAGCGCGTCGTCCTCGGTAGACAAGAAAGAAGAAGGCGGCTTTACTTGGATTGGTGCTCGCTTTTTTTTTTCTTCCTTTTTTTTTCCCTTCTCCCTGAGATGCTTCAGCTGCTCCTTATATCCACCCTCCCGGCCTTCACGCTGATGCTCGTCGCGCCCGCCGCCACGCACAAGCACTGCAAGCTCGTGCGGGAGCTCGGCCTCGTCGCGCTGCTGCTCGTGCGCGAGCTGCTGCACCACTCCGCCTCCGCCGCGTGCGCGTGGGGCGGCGGCGGCGGCGGCGGCAGCAGCAACAAGGAGAGGGAGCGGGAGCGGGGGGTGAGGATAATGCCGTCCAAGGCGAAGCCGGAGCCCGCATTGGCGGCGAGGGAGGAGGGGGAGGGGACGGGGGCGGAGCTGAACGCCGCCGCGCTGCCGCTGCTCGACCTGCCGGAGCTGGCGCTGGAGCGCGTCCTAGAGGAGCTGGAGCCGCCGTCGCTCGCGGCGATGGCGTGCGTGTGCGTCGCGCTCAGGGACCGCTGCTCCGCGGACACCCTGTGGGGGCGCCACGTCAACCGGAAGTGGGGGCGCGTGCTCGGCGCCGCCGCGCGCAAGGAGTGGGAGGCGGAGCTGGCCGCACGGCGGAGCTCCGGCGCGCTGCCGCGGCCGGCCAGGCGGAGGAGCTTGGCGGACTCGCTGGCCTGCGCGTGGCCCTTCTCTTGGATCACCTGCCGCTGGCTCAAGGGCGACGCCGTCGCCGCCGAGCCCGCCGCCGCCACGCCGTCGCCACTCCCCTCGCCGGCGACCGACACGGTGGCCGCCTGGTACCGCGCGGTGGAGTGCGGCGAGTTCTCGTTCCCCGCACAGGTGTACAACCGCGAGGTAAAAATCTAAAAATCCATTCTAAAAAAAAAATCTAAAAATCCACTCGTTTTCTAGCTGTAATAAAGGCTCAAACTTTTTTTTTAGTAATGGAAACAACTTCCTATTAAGGCCTTAACTACTCGTATTCAATTGAGGTTTAACTATCTTGACACAGTACTATTGATTATGGCTATCAGCCTATCACTACATTTTAGGTAGGAGTATCACGGTTTCGTTTTGGTTTAACAATTGAAGAATATCCTTAGCAGGACGGGCATGTCGGGTTCGTGCTGTCGTGCTACGACGCCCACCTCCGCTATGACAGGCGTACTGACACATTCACTGCAAGGTACGTAACCAACCTGATCAAAGTGATCATGCTACTATTAACTCACTGTCACGAACTCACGATTGCACTAACCTCGACCACCGAAAGCTAGCTAATTAATTAATCCATTCGCTGGTGATCAGTTTCGGTTTAGTTAGCAGAGCTGCTAGTGGTTAGTTGCTGCACATGTATGTTAGACGAGCAATCGATAGCATGTCATGATTGGAATTTATGAGTGCGATAAGGAAACCTTTTTGGGCTGATATTGGCTGCGAACATCGATTAGGATGGCTTTGATATTTTGAGATCGATTGGTGATGGGCGATGGTTTGGCTTTGACTGTTTTGATAGGTACCCGCCACACGGGCGGAAGCCGGCGAAGGAGGAGAGCGGCGTGCAGTGGAGCAGGGTCCGCGCGCCGCCGGTGAGCACGCCGGCGCACGACCTCCACGCCTCCGGCTGCCTCGGTGATCTTCGCCCAGGTGACCACTTCGAGATTCAGTGGAGGAAGAACAAGGATTTCCCCTATGGTATGGTTCAGAGTTCACACTTCAGCAAGCCAAGATTAACTGCACTAGTAGCACATACATTTTGGTCACTGAAAATTTGGGGGGGGGGGGGGGGGGGGGGGGGGGGTGGGGGAGAGAAAAGAGAGTACCTGCTTGGGCAATTTGGGGTATTATGCCATTGCACATTGATGATTCTAGCGTTGGATTAGCTGACGGATTGGATATGATTTAGTGGTGATGGATCGATTAATTGATGCTTTTGTGTCTGATGGGCTACAGGCTGGTGGTATGGTGTCGTGGGTCACCAGGAGACATGCAACGCCAACGAGCATCTGTGTCGCTGCCATGAGGACGGTAAAGATCCCGTTTACTTTCTCTCGCCATCTTTTGTTTTACCTTTATCTGATGTCGGCAGCGACACGTGCGGCCGAGATAAATCTCAAAACATTAGGAAAAAGAGCACAGGCTACCGTACGGGAAAGAGCGTGGCTATCACATTATCAATCTTCTGTCTGCTCGTTATGCTATATTCTGATGATCAGAATGGAAGATGAGAGCATAATAATTGCATAAAGGAGGAAGAAATTGATATTCGGGGGGACATATCGGAGACAGTAAAGATTCTTGGCCTTTTTCTTCTTTGGAGAAATCGGATCAAGATTCTTTGCCTCCAAACCACAACTTGCGTGATACTTCGTAGTACACTCTGGCAACAGTATTATTCCCCTTTTGTTTGCATCTCGTGCCATTCATATCCACAAGAGACTGTACATGGACCATCATTGTCAGCTGATTACAGTTGATGCATCCCAGTAATCATTCTGTATGTTGCTGAGCTCTTTCTGAATCTCCGTTGTGCATTCTGGCAGACATGGTTGTCCTGGAGTTCAAGCACTACGCCGCCGGCTCGCGGTGGAGGCAGACGACGGTGAGCAGGAAGGATCACAGGGAGAAAGGCGACGAAACGGACGGGTTCTACGGCGGCATCAGGAAGCTCCAGACGAGCGACGAGATCTCGACTTGGCGGAAATTCTGGCCGGTCGATGTCCTCAACTGATCAAGACAATTATATGAATGAAATACGCATCTGATCTGCCTATCCGCTATATGTGCACCCTGGTGGTGTTGCCGTTGTATAGCCCGTACGTCGAGCGGCAGCGCTGCGTGACCCTGTCTGAAAGGCTCCGCTCACCGGCTGCTCTGTTCTTACTGAAATATTTTTGGTAACGAGATGAGGTGAAAAATTGATGGAGGATTTGAGGATTTGTTCAGCGCAAGATCCGTCGGAACGGAAGGAGCAAACTATAGGCTATTGATGATGATGTACAGATTTACTCAGCTTGTCCCGTGCTGTTGCTGGACTGAATCCTTCAGTCCATATGTCGTGTAAGATTATGTTTCCTTCTGAATGTTATCCTGTTCAATCTTAGCCGGTGTTTGTACCGTGTTAGTCAAGGACCTCACCTGGCGTGGCGTGGCGGAGTCGGCCGGGTGCGTGGAAAGCGTGCCTCTTTTTGCTGGAAATTTTCTGCATGGGTCTGAGGATCATGTGCCTAATTTCTGGCAAGTGAGAATTTATGCTGACGAGTCTGCTCATCTAACCTGGATTGGTGCATTGGTGCTGGATAGAGTCGTGCCTAACTCTGCTGTGACCACAGCATCTGGAACGGAGAGGCAACTCCGCGACTGTTGGAACGGAGAACTACTACATGGTGATAAATTTTTGAGGGGGACGGCGTGTGGAAACTGATATGGCACCGGCCACACCTGGAGGCAGCAGCCAACTGGTTGAAAACAGGCGGTGCCAACCGGGGTTTACGTTACCGCTGCGGTTACCGGCCTTACCGTGGGGATACGGTAATAAAAATACCGTGGTAACCTTCTTAAATTCAAATAAATTAAAAAAATGAATTTGTGATAAATTTTACACGGTTTTTCACGGTTACCGTGCGGTAATCGTGCTTATCGCCGAGGCACGGTAATCCCGGCCCCGGCAGTTTGGGAAACCCTGAGCCTCGGTAGTTTCTACGGCACTACCTGCCCAGTCTCCTGTAGACGCCGTGAGGCGGTGCCAACTGCCAAGTGCCCAAATAAATGTGAGCCTCTCTAGTTGCTATTGCATCAGCAGTACTGCAGACAATCCCCACTGGTCGTTGAGGGTTCCTTCACTGCCTCTGTAGCCTGTAGGACAGCCGAAAGAAGTCTTTTTTTCGCTGTATACACACTTATGTTCAGCATACGACATACACTAGTTTAAACGGCTATACCTAGAATCTATAGTGAAGTGGGATAGTGATCCATAAACTTGTATGGATATGTTGTCTAGGTATTCGATCTTAAAATATATTTTTGAGTCCCAAACTTATCGTGGGTGTTATATATGTCTGAACAAGTCTTAACAGCCATGGTGATGCCTACTTGTTAGTGAAAATAATAATGATAAAATATATCTTCTTCCCTCATTCTCTTCCCCTAACTCCTGTAGATATCAGAGAGGAGTAGTGTGCGGCCTCTATCGTCACCTCCGGCTTTGGTATCTTGAGGCCACTAGCTCATCAGCATAACTTCTTCCTTAGCGACGTCGACCTATGTTTCTCTAGCGCCACTGCTGCCCTCCATCAACCGTGTCTCCAAAGCCGGCCTCCATTAGCTCTACCCCCGAAACTTGCCTCTGCTAGCCCTAACCCTGAAACTTGCAATTGGATCATCCACTACACACGTGTCGTAAAAATTTCATCCATTAAAGAGACAAGGGTGAGTGAGGGAGAGAAAAGACTGTAATAATAAGAAAACAACATTGCAATTTCCTAAACTGTTTGTATAAATAAAGAAGCACGTTTGCTAGTTTATTGTAAGAGCAAGATTTCGTTAAACCTCGAACATATCATCAAGTTCAATGAAATAGGAACAAAAAAAACTTTAGTAGCGAAAATGAGCATAGCTCAACTAGTTAGTTTTCTTGTTACTTGAATTCATGTGTTGTGAGCGTCTGCATTTATACTGTGTTTTTAGAAAATAATAATGCTGAAATTTAGTGCTAAGGTTAAAATGACAAGAAGGAACAGACCCACAGGCCACAAAACCGCAGCAGAAAAGCTGTCCGCTGGCCTGCTCAGTTTTCGGGGCTGTTTGGTTCTTTACCCTACCAAATCTTTGGTAGTGCCAAATTTTTGGTATATTTTGGCACTATCGATTTTTTTATAGGGTAGAGATGCATGGTACATATTTGAATTGCTACTAATTTAAAGCCAAATATTAATGATAGAGAGAAGAAAGTTCTAGATTAGTGCCAAATTGTTAATAGGTATTACCAATGATTTGGTTACAATACAAATATACACTATTACTATTCAAGATACCAATAAATTGGTAAGGTAAAAGCTCCAATCCAAGATGGCCCTTCGACTCCCAGGCAGCCACGAAGGTATTGGATCAACGACCGACCGAGTGATCGACTCGGCCCAAGTGTGAGTGTCCAACCGACTCCGCCGCTGGGCGTTCCAGAAGCCGCTGGGCGCTGGGCACCGACCCGCCCTCTCTCCTTCCTTCCGGCCATCGCGGCGGCGCGGCTGCCGGCGATGAGCGGCGGGCTCCCCGGATTCCGTACGCCATCTCTCTCCCTCCCCCTCTTTAACCCCCCTCCAAAAAACCGAATCGAAGTCTGAATCGTTAACGCTTCTCAACTGTTGCAAATCTCAACTCCTCGCAGACAATGCGCCAGTGTCGAGGGCCGTGGTGGTCGCCGCCGCGCTCTTCTCCGTCGCCTTCGGCTTCCGCGGCCGCTTCCTCGACCTCGGCCTCTCCTACGAGGCAAGTCTCCCTGCTGCCCCTACCCGGTGCTCGTAGCCTCGTACTAGATCCACCCTGCTCCTGCGAGCGCTCTGCACGCGCGTGGAGGCGCCACTTGTTCGTTGTGTTTTGGGATCAGCAAGTGGGAGCCGCATGGGCAAATTCTGCGTTGTGATGTAGTATGAACTGGTGTTTTGAATCCTCGTCGGCCATGTCAAATTGGTTTAGTTTGAGCTGCAGTGGGTTATGTTAATGGGGATCTTATGCAATGTTGCTTTAGACAGCTGATGAGGTTTCCCTCACCATCCCTTCCAAATTTCCAATGCAGAATGTTTATGGGACGCTGCGGATTTGGAAGCTGATCACCTCGTTGTTTGCTTTTTCATCAACGCCTGAACTTATCTTTGGAGCTGCCTTGCTGTACTACTTTAGGGTGTTTGAACGGCAAATAGGTTCAAACAAGTATGCTGTAAGTAGTTCTTGTGCCTAAGATGCCATGCATCATCTTTGCCTGCTTCATTAGCTAATATTGATGAACCTATTTAAACATGTAGGTTTTCATAGTCTTCTCCACAGCGGTGTCCGTACTGCTTCAGATCCTTTCTTTGGCTTACCTGAAAGGTACGGTTCCGCCTTTATCTTTCTTCACAATATATTGCCCTGTTAAATACTGCTCAAATGAGTGCCCCACTTTATTTATCTTCAGTTTCATTGATAATTCGTAGGAATGCTTATTTGCCACATTTGTGCATAAACATTAGAAGTTGATGTCCTCGAGGATCCCAGATATAAACAGAAGGTGCTTTGCATTTTATGATGGCAATCAATTGACAAACTAAACATTACTGCATAAGTAAAATCACTAAGAACAACATTTATGTTGAGATCCTTAGGATTATAGTCACTCTGAAGAGCAATATGGAAAGCTGAAGGTAAAACTTTGACAATTTCTGGGAGTTGGAAATGGATTGCTTACACATAGCGAGGCAATAGATTCTTTTTGTCATGTGTGCAAAAGATATGAATTTCTAGGGACATAGGGCTAATTTGGATTGTTTACTGTGTGCCTAGTATCAACAATGAGCTCATCTGTATTCATTCAAGCATTGATAATTTTAAGTTTTTTTTACACCACTCCTAACTGGATCAATAAATGTATCGCTTAAGTCATTTCCTGCGTATAAACTTCCCTTGAAGGATGCTAGTTGATGAGAACAACTAATACTAAGGCTAGTTTGCATGACATTAGATTTTATTTATCTTCTATAATTTGCTAGCTTCCATAACAAATCAATTGGTTGTTCTGTTTGTTTTTCTTTTGCTGGTTTTTCTTTTTAGTGATTTTTGTACTTCTTCTGTTTCTTTCGTGTTTTGCAATGACATGAATTTTATATATTTCTATTTTTTTTCATCTGACATGTTAATGCTTGGAGTGCAGGTCCTTCTTTAAATCCATTGACATCTGGGCCATATGGCCTCATATTTGCGTCTTACATACCATTCTTCTTTGACATTCCAATCACAACAAAGTTTCGCATATTTGGGCTGCGCTTAAGTGACAAGTCATTCATATATTTGGCAGGACTCCAGGTCAATTCTAACTTCCATGATAACTTCTATCCTTGCCTTATCTCTTCCCTAGTTCCTCTGTCTTGTAGCTTATGTATCTTCGATTTTCAGCTACTTTTCTCATCTGGATGGCGTTCAATTATACCTGGACTTTCTGGTATACTGGCTGGGCTTTTGTATCGTCTGAATATATTTGGCATCCGCAGGTTGAAGGTAAACTAACTTCTTTCTAGAACTGTATATAGTATTTCTAGTTTCTACACCATGTTGAAGTGTCAATTAATAACCACGCTCTCTGCATGCAATTACCGTTGCTAGTCTAGTCTATGTCCAATGTGTGATCCAGATGGTACAATAGTTCTGTAGGGATGTGCAGTTTCTAAAACCATGTTTATATTCATCTTGAGGTGGAAGATGACCTTGTTTTGCTATTCTTGTTTTGTTGTTATGGCTTGTCATGTCATTATTTATATTTATCTCATCTGTGGTAAGTTCCTATAATGGTATGCATAAACAAATATCTGTTGCCACATTGTAAAAGAAACTTTGAATCACTGCAGCTCCCAGATTCGATGACATCACTGTTCTCGTGGTTTTCATGGCCCTTCTTGAACAACTCTTATCAACGACTACCAGTTACAGAAAATGATGGAAACATTCCTTCTAACCAGACTCGTCAAACTGAGGCAAGTATTTATACTGTATTTGTTACAATAGCTCATGTTCAGCATTATTTATGTTGATGTTATTGAGGGATATTTGTTGATAAATTCGTTGTTTTGGGTAAATGGGGGATAGTGCCAAAAGTTGTAAAAGGAACACTCAATCAAAGGCGTTATGTTCCATTTAGCATCTGTATGGCACAATAATATAATGATTAATCTAGTAACTAGATTATGCCGGTAATCATGTTCTATATAATCTCCTTTAAAGATGAAAATCTTGAAACAAGCTTCAATGCTTACTTTTTAGCACCTTGCTGCTGCTGCTCTTGTATCTAAAGTTACCCTGTAACTGATCTTAGTATTGAATATTTCCAGTAGTTCATTTGTTTTACATAGAAAGAACAATTGTCTTAATGTTCATGCCAGTTCTCCAATCTTCAACACATTCCTCGTTTGGGGATCAAAGTACTGGTTCTGGCCTCCAAGGAACGCATCACTGTGCTAATTAAAGCACATAAAGCTAATGGCTACAGACATATGAGTTTTCCTTGTCGTAGTACGGTAGTAGCGATAATACGAGGCATCTTCGACAGCCTACAAATTTACTGCTGGTCTGTACTTTTTCCCCAGTTTATTACTACGGTCTCTTTAGCGAGGCTAGATGGTTCTCTTTATCCTGATTATTGAACATATAATGCATTCCCTGGTATACGTGATCTTTCTATTGAAACTTCTCTCGTTATTGTTATCTTATCCAGGGTGTGCACCCAACTACAGAAGATCCAATGGAATCTTCAATCGCTACACTTGTTTCCATGGGTTTTGATCGTGGTTCTGCAATACAGGCTCTTGCACTAACAAATTATGATGTCAATTTGGCCTCAAACATTCTTCTTGAAGCACAATCCATGTAGAAATTATCGTCCGGAGCAAAAGATTCTATGCCTTGTAAATTAAAGGATGTGAATCATTTCATTCTCACTAAAGCTCTAGGTTTTGAGGACATGTCACAAGATGTTATTGTGTAGCGAAGGAATTAGAAAGATGAAAAGAAAGAATCTACATATGTGCCAGTGTCCCCTCCATTCTGTCAAAAATTCTGCATGGCCATAATTTACAACCTGCATTTCCGGATAGAGAAAATCCAGAAATGTCTTTGGCAAGCGTCCCAATTCAAGAAATGTCACTAACAATTTCTGGAAATACCAGCTTACAAGCGTCTTTGTTATAGAAATACCATCGTTATTTGGTTTCCATTGGCAGCATGTTAAGTGCTATAAAATGATCATTTTACCCCTATAAATTAACAGAAAAAGCAAAAGTTTTAATAAGCTTTTAACAATTCAATGGACTAAAATGATCTTTTTATAAGACTTGACGGAAGGTTGCTAATAGAAAAGAGATTTAGGTGGATGTGACATATATATATATATATATATATATATATATATATATATATATATATATATATATATATATATATATATATATATATATATATATATATATATTAGGATGTGACATATATTAGGACGATGAATATGAACATTTTCTATCTAGATTTATAGTCCTAAAATATGTCACATTCATATAAAATCTCATATTTTAAGATATAGGGAGTAATAACTTAATCGAAGACTGCTAATAGAAACCTAATAGCGATGATATTTTTAGGACAAAGGTGATTTACGATGACATTTCTATCAAGTTGGGTTCATTGATGGTATTTTTTGAATTGGGATGCTTGTCGATAGTATTCCTTGGATTTTCTCTTCGGTATATTATGTGCTTTCCTGCGTGCGCGTACATGTCAAATCAGCATGATAAATGATAATTGGTAATCCCCCAGCACCTGATGAAGCGAATGTTAGTTAGCTATTCCCTCCATTCCCAAATATAATATAATATTTTTAAGATTTGAATTTTGTATTCAATATAAACAATTCTAGCACATTGATTTCAATGCATAGAAATCTAAGCGTTTTAAGCCAATTAGATGTTTATTAGGAGGTGATCAAAGCAATAGAGAATTTAACCAACAAGGCAACCGAGAAGTTTCATCTTTTAACCTTAATATGTTTCCTTTGGTTCCACATTACCCGAATCAGGATAGGAAAAGGGCATTAGAATAGAATGTCTTTTGCCAGGAAAGTTGTTTTTAGAACCAGTCGATTATCATTCCTTGTAATTTGCAAATATTGCACACGAGGATCAACGCGGAAAGGTAAAATTCATCCGAAATATCAACAATCGCAGACCAGCATCAAGTAATACAGTACCCAAAAAGGTTCCCATAGCACAGACGAAAATACAAAGCGAAGACATAGGAAGCGGGCGGTGGCGTACGAGGCGGTAATACGGTGATAATGTAGACGGAAACACCAAGCACACGAAACCCTGCCCTAGAACCACCAAGCAAAGCCACCTTACATGTCGTCAGCCTCCTGCTGCTCCTCGTCCTCGTACTCGCCCTCCTCATCGGCGGTGGCATCCTGGTACTGCTGGTACTCAGAGACAAGGTCGTTCATGTTGCTCTCTGCCTCGGTGAACTCCATCTCGTCCATGCCTTCGCCGGTGTACCAGTGCAAGAAAGCCTTCCTCCTGAACATAGCGGTGAACTGCTCGCTCACCCTCCGGAACATCTCCTGGATGGATGTTGAGTTGCCAATGAAGGTCGAGGCCATGGAGAGGCCTCTCGGTGGAATGTCACAGACACTGGACTTCACATTGTTGGGGATCCACTCGACGAAGTAGGACGAGTTCTTGTTCTGGACATTGATCATCTGCTCATCAACCTCCTTGGTGCTCATCTTTCCACGGAACATGGCAGATGCGGTGAGGTAACGGCCATGGCGAGGATCAGCAGCGCACATCATGTTCTTGGCATCCCACATCTGCTGTGTGAGCTCAGGAACAGTAAGGGCACGGTACTGCTGGGAGCCACGTGATGTCAGCGGGGCGAATCCGACCATGAAGAAGTGGAGACGGGGAAAGGGGATAAGGTTCACTGCCAGCTTACGGAGGTCAGAGTTCAGCTGACCAGGGAACCGCAGACAGCATGTGACTCCACTCATGGTGGCAGAAATCAAATGGTTCAAATCCCCAACTGCATAAAATGGCAAACATGTGGAAAATGTTATATGGCGCAATGGTTGAAAATTATGCGGGTATATGTTGGTAACAAAAATATAACATGTCCAAACAAACAACAATATGACAAAGCAAATCACTAACTGGAGTCAACGCCTTTATGTTTAGCATGAATCCTGCTCTAAAAGTGTAGTTTTCATAATTATATACAGCTATACGCACCAAACAGCAAGACTATGAATAAGTGTATTGTTAATTCTAGATTATAGTGCAAAATTAATGACGAATTATTTAGCATGTAGTAGAGAAGCTGCTAGAACAAGAATGTGTATATCTGCACAGCCAAGTATATGCAAATAAATAAATAATGATTACAAACACACAAATGTTGCACCAGTTTGTATTCAGTAAAACTGGAAAAGTTGAAGCAGCTTACAGCTAGGTGTGGTCAGCTTGAGAGTCCTGAAGCAAATGTCGTAGAGAGCCTCATTATCAAGAACCATACACTCATCAGCATTCTCAACCAACTGATGGACTGAGAGTGTAGCATTGTATGGCTCAACCACAGTATCAGACACTTTTGGTGAGGGGAAAACTGAGAATGTCAGCATCATGCGGTCAGGGTACTCCTCCCTGATCTTTGATATCAACAGTGTACCCATACCAGATCCAGTACCACCACCAAGAGAGTGGCATACTTGGAATCCTGATTATAGAGGTAGAGAGCTTTAGAAATGATTGCAACATAATATAATGAAGTATGGTTGCTCAGATGTAAAAAATACAGTACATATGTTGAGCAAAGTGCATTACAAGCACAAATTTCTTAAATAGGGTTAATCATATAATTATTGCTGATCACTAGATTATCTAACATGGACATTTCACTGATAAAAGGCTTGTTGTGCAAAGTCTTTGGTTGACTAAATAATTTGAAGAACAGAATGCTGAATGTGCATACCCTAATGCATGGACTGTAAAATAGTGCTGAATATGTATTCATATGGCACACATGCTACCTTAGACAGAGGGACCTATCAGAATACACAACCATCGAAATATTGATATGATTTGCATCGGGGTACAAAATCAATGAATAACTGCATAGTAAAATGACAAGGAACCATGGATATAAATTCAATTGGTGCACTAAACAATTTGCAAGGATAATCAAAGTCCTTTGAACCAATAAAGAATAAGTCACAACAGCTCATCTGCAATATGTTTCATACTAACAAATAGATACACTACATTGGTACAACATTACTTATATGGTCTATCATGGCACTACCATGCATCATATTGCGAGATTCACAGCATGTTAAAGGATGAACCTCAAGTAAGCGTCTGCATCCTAATCAATTTAAAAATAAATGATCTAGCAACTATCAGAAATTTAGTTACCAATTTACCTTGCAGGCAGTCACAGTTCTCAGCCTCCTTCCTCACAACATCTAAAACAGAATCAATTAGCTCGGCACCCTCAGTGTAGTGACCCTTGGCCCAGTTGTTACCAGCACCAGATTGCCCGAAGACAAAGTTGTCAGGGCGGAAGATCTGGCCATAGGGTCCAGTGCGGACACTGTCCATGGTACCAGGCTCAAGGTCCATGAGAACAGCACGGGGCACAAAGCGACCACAGGAGGCCTCATTGTAGTACACATTGACACGCTCCAACTGCAGATCAGAGTTGCCTGTGTACCGCCCGGTAGGGTCAATGCCGTGCTCATCACACACCACCTCCCAGAATTTGGCACCGATCTGGTTGCCACATTGCCCGCCTTGGATGTGCAGGATCTCTCTCATCTTTGCCCTGCAAAGGGAAGTGGAACAACACTGGTGAGTGAAACACAGATATTGAGCTTACAACAAGCAATGCTAATGGGTAATGGCAACTTAAGTACTCAAAGCACAAAGGAGGTGGTCGCATAGTATAATTTACTTAGCCGACAGATCTAAACATCCCATAAAAGCAAGGAAAGTAATCATTCATGTTGTGCTACTACTAGATAACAAATGTCACTGAATTTCTTCACAGATCAAGTTGAGCAGAGCCAGATCTGGAGTTTCGTATGCTAAAATGGCTAAAACCTAGTGCCTTCACAGTTCAATCACCGATGGTCTATGTAAATGCATCATCATACACACCAGACCACCTAAAAATGGATCGGTATTCTGGCATCGGATTTATATGCTAAAAGCCAAATACACTCGAAATGCCTCATAGTGAAGCAGAACTGCAGAAATAGCTTCTACATATCCCAGTTAAAATCCCCCAAAATCAAAAGTCCACAAGTATCTACATTATCCCAGCCCAGCCATCCACGAGATAGAGATGGCATAAAGCACTTGAAATTCCACAGATCCAGTGCGGCCTACCAACATTTTCACCAAACCAACCAAAACAAAACTAAAAGGGGCTAAAATTCACGGGCTATGCAGTTCCACGGAGCAATGAAATCGGCGAAACTCCCCGCGGATCCCAATACATTACCGGTTTCCTCGACCAAATATACCCTAAACATTCGAAAAACAAAATTTATGCCACCAAAATTCGCACCAAAACAACGGATCCGATCACAAACTGACAAACACATCTCAAACCCAAACCTAACAGATCTACAATCCTCCGATACATCATGACAAAGTCGATGAGATTTTTCTTACGAGTTGTGATGATCCAACCACGCGATCCGATCGGCGGCGAGCGAGCGAGCGAGAGAGATCGAGGGGTGGGTGGAGAGGCCGGGGAGAGTGAGGCCGAACGAAGTGTGCATTAAATAGCCGTAGGCGGCGCAGCCAGCGGCCGGCATCCGACGGCCCACATTTCCTCCCTCCAACCCATCCTCGGGACGGACGGCCCAGATCTCTCCACCCCTTGCGTAATTTTCAAAACTCACCCCGTTGCGGCGAACTGCCCAAACTGCCCCCCCGGATATTTCGCCTCGCTGGCCCCCGCCTGTCGGTGTGCAACTGGCTCCAGCGCTGTCCGACCAACCACACCGACCAACCCACTGACAGGTGGGGCGCACCACTTCCTCGCCCCCACATGTCAGTGAGGTGGGGGAACGTGCGGTGCGGGGCGAGGTGGGCCAGAGCTGCGTTGCTGGGCTGGCCCCACGTGGGTTTGAGTTCAGATGCGGTGCGGCGTCGGGGTCATCATGGGTGGGTCGGGCACGAGCATTATTGGTGGGGGGTGCTGGTTTGGTGCGAGGGCCAGTCCAAGGCGTCCACCTCACGGCTCGAGCTGGGAAACAGAAAGTGGGCCCGGGGGGACAGGGACATGTGACCTCTCTCGCCCACCTCGCTCTCGGCTTTCTCGGGGACCGCACGTGTGGGGCACGTGCGCTGGCCACCCCTTCTATACTCTTCTTCTCTTCCTGCAACAACGGTACAAGCAGTGATGAGGAGGAAGGAGATCGGATCTAGTACTAGCTGCAGGAGTAGCAGCCTCACTTCTTGTTGCTTACAAGCTGTTTACTTACACTCCACGCTGCATGTGTAACTGCAGTGTACGAGCTGGTGTGTGTTTCTCTCCGTTTCGTTTCTTTTTTGGAACGGACAGGATGTCGTTGTGGAGAATCTCTTTGCCAGCGGGGCGTAGGTTGAGATCAGATCGGTGGATCGATCGATAGGCAGATAAGCTGAGACGTTACTGTTGGGAATGGCTACTGGTACTCCCTTCGTCTTATAATATAAGGGATTTTGAGTTTTTACTTATAACGTTTAACCATTTGTCTTATTCAATTTTTTCTTTTGTAAATATAAAAAACAAAAAGCTGCGAAAGGGCCTATAGCCTAGTGGTTACAAGAGACTCAGTAGCACCTGAGATCCTGGTTTGACTCCCCATGGGAGCGAATTTTTCAGAATTTAACGGCGTTGTGCTTTCAGTGGTAGGCGACGTACCCGTCGACAGCGAGACGCCTGTGGTGACTTCGTCAATCTCTCCAGAATTTGCCGGCCCACTTTTCGAAGATGCTCATAGGGGTAGGGTTTACGTGCGTGTGTTCATAGGGGTGAGTGCGCGTGCGTTGTGAGTGTCTGCGTTGTACTGTGTAATTAAAAAAATAAAAAACGAAAAGCTGTGCTTAAAGTATAATAAAGTAAGTCACAAATAAAATAAATAATAATTTTAAAATTTTTTGAATAAGATAAGTGGTCAAACATTGTAAGTAAAAACTTAAAATCTCTTATATTATGGAACGGAGGGAGTAGTATATTGTTGATTCTCTGTTGTGCAACAAACCGTGGAGCACACAGCACAGAGTGGCATTGATGATTGCAATTGGCCAAAAACAAATCTACGAAAATGTCCTCGCAACTAAGCAAGCAATCTGCTTTGATTAAGGTTCTTCAACAAGAGGAAGAGACGGTTCTGGTACTTTGTCCAATCATTTTGTGTCTTGTAGGTGATCCATTCTTTCTTTCTTTCTTTTTTTCTTCGTCATGTTAGAGTTTGGAAAAAGGCCGGCCCAAGATCTGTACTGCAAGGCCCAATGTGACAAGCCCGCCAATGGCGTTTCCCGCCTGGCTGCAGGGGCCCACGCGTCATCCACCGCGGCGGCTTGCGCCGCACGTTCCACACGCATATCCGCACCCACCCCATTCGCACGTGCCGTCGTCCCCCTCCCCCCTCCACTCCAACTTGAGCTCTCGCTCTCGCACTCGCAAGCAAGGGAAAGCGAGGCCGGAAGGAAGCGGAGAGGCGGAGACCGGAGATCGAGATGTCGGCGGGGCTCGTGACGGAGGAGGTGATGGTGGGGCGGCTGGTGCGGATCCGGCGGACGGTGATGCAGATGCTGCGGGACAGAGGGTACCTGGTGGTGGAGCACGAGCTCGCCATGGGCCGCCGCGACTTCCTCCGCAAGTACGGCGAGTCCTTCCACCGCGAGGACCTCCTCATCAACAAGTACAAGAAGAACGATCCCTCCGACCAGGTCAGCCCATGCATCCTCGCCCCCTCACTTCGCCCGATCGATCCATCCATCCGCAAGCTAGCTACGCAAGATCGATCGAGCCCAGCAGCTAGCTCTCTCTGCTTTTCTTGTGGATCGATCGGGGAATTCGGGATCGGCCGGCGTCTGTGTGCGATCCCTTTCCTCCTGCGTTGATCGACTGCTTAGATTCGGATCGGTAGCTGGCTCGATTGTGTGTGTTTTTTTGCACGTGGTGGATCGGCTCGAGTTCGCATCTGCAGTCAATCGAGCGTTGACCCTTGTGGCAGACGAATTACACGTGTATCCGTACACAGGTGCTGCTTGTAAGCTCCCTGCTACTCTAGCTGCATGCTTAGCAGTCACTAGCTAGCGAACAAGATAAGTTTTGTTTGTTCTTGGTAGCGTCTTTGTGAAGCTGCTTGAAGCGTGCCGCGTCAACGCAGCTATCAATTCCGATCGCTGCAATGCTGAATTGCTTGCTGTTTTCTAAGATAAAAGAGTGGCACGCTTCGTGTTGGCAAAATTGACCTGTCACCTGTGTATGCTCAGTGGCAGAGTCTCTGAGCTCAAACCATAGACTGCAAACTAGCCATTTCTTTTCGTCTGAGCTCAAACCTGCAAACTAGAATTCACTTAATCAGTTTTTTTTTTCTGTTCGGAGTCAGATATACGTTTTCTTCCCTAACGATGACAAGGTGGGAATGAAACACATAAAGAAGTACGTCGAGATGATGAAAGCTGAGAACGTCTCCAGAGCGGTATTGGTTCTTCAACAGAACCTCACTCCATTTGCAAGGTCATTTCTTCAAGAATTAGAGCCAAAGATCCACTTGGAAATTTTCCAGGTTAGTCCTGAACAACAAGAAGCTATTGCCTCTCTTCAGTTCAACAATCCTATTCATTTTTCCCCAATGAGCACTGGCATTTCACCTAAATGGCTACATGATATCCTACCTATACTCTGTTTCCTTTTTTTCTGATAACCGAGGCAAATGTTCAGGAAGCCGAATTGCTTATAAATATCAAGGAACATGTTCTCGTTCCTGAACATCAAGTGCTTAATAATGAGGAAAAGAAGACATTATTGGAGCGGTACACTCTAAAGGAAACTCAGGTATTGCTACTTGTGGACTTGCAACTTTATACTATGCTTTTGGTATCAGAGGAACCAACCATTTACGTGCTTTCCTAACATAGCAATTTCGGAGACATAAAAAAGGAGTTTTTTGTAACCACAAAAGTTTTGATAAATTTATTTATAAAAAAAAAGCAATTTTACGGTTATTGAGGAGGTACCATGATGTACCATTTTTTCTGTTGTAAATTTGATATCTCTTGGTACCTAGGTTTTAGTGTAAAATTTGGTACCTCATGGTATCTCATAGTAGATACCAAGAGATAACAAATTTACAATAGAAAAAATGGTACCTCATGGTACCTCCTCAATGACCGTAGAATTGCTCGGATAGATTTTACCTCAACCATTTCATGTAGACAATTTCTGACTTCTTTGTTAATTTTCGGCTCCATTAACTGCAATATGTTGTCCTATGGCCAATGCATTTCTAGAGGATGTTACTGCATTTTTTAGATAGCGGAAGTGATGGATATTATTACCTGATCAGGTAGGCATATTTTTTTTCATTTCATTTTTTGGACAAAACTGAATGTATTTTGTACTTGTAAGATTAATAAAGATTACAATTTAGATTAACGCTGCTTTTACTCGGTTTTATAGGAATTCGAATCAATAGCAATGTGTAGGGATAAATACACATAGGAAAAATCACATAACACTAAATAGGCATAAATACATATGAAGTCAGAAAAGGATCTTTCCATAACACATTTCTGTCCTCTTTCTACATTTTTTCTCTAAAGAAAGCTGATCCATGCCCATTGGAAAGGTGCCAGAATAATAGTCCATTAACTTTGCCTAGTAACCGGCACATCCATTGGTCCATAGTATTTTCTTGGTTCTTTTAACTTGTATGCATGGTGCGCTCTGCATTTGTCAGTATGTTGCTAGCAGTACGCAGTGCATGCTTAATAGTATGTAACTAATTTCTTTTCTGAATGTGATGGGACAAATAGCTTCCAAGAATACAAATTACGGATCCTATTGCAAGGTACTATGGCCTCAGACGAGGACAGGTTGTGAAGATCATCAGGCCCAGCGAGACAGCCGGCAGATATGTTACATATCGCTATGTTGTATGATAGCAGAAAAGTGAGATGGAGAGCACCATAAATCTGGTGATTTTTGCAGGTATACATACATGCCCATATGCTTGGAGAAATCGTATTGCTAAGGAGAAGCCATGTTAATGATCCCATGGCTGTTATGTAAGTGAATTCTCGTGAGTTAAGCATATGGACCATACATAATTCCTCATGTTGTACACTTTGTTTCAAGAACTGTATAAACAGTACAGAATAAAAACACCAGTTTTCAGAGGTTCAGAGCAATAAATGTTTCTGATTATGGGGTATTATCTTCACGAATTATGCATAAAGAGCCTGTTAATGAGTAACATCAAGTTTTCTTTCTCTTCCGAAGATCGCAAGGCGTGCTCTTAGTGGGTGTAAATGATGTTTAAGGTTGCTGAGACACCATAGTCTAGAACAAAATTGTTTAACTGCTGTCATCGATGATTACTTTAGCTCTGGCCTTTTCATTATTTGGGATGAAATGAAACCGGCTCATTAGTTGAAAAGAACTTGCAGGAATAAGTGGGTTTAGTGCTGGCTCCATTACAAGCGTCTTTACTTGTTTGTGGGTCACGCTTAGTATTAACATTTTAATTGTTTGACTGAAAATGGATATTATTAGCTTCACAGGCATCGCGCGATGTCAATAACTAAACCTTTTGCCGTTCGTAGAATGGAAGCGTTGCTTGTCTATCATCTAATCTTCCTAATGAATGCGTGGTTTGTGGTTCAAGCAGACAACTCTACTCCATAGTCTATACGCTAGGACAGGGATAACCTCCTGGTATATATCTCATCAATATCATCTTCATCATCATATATGGTGCTTCATTTCATTTTCATGTCACTGCGTTCAACTTGCCATAGCACCAAAATGTCTACCTATGGCAAGAACTGCATGGAGGCTGGACCTGTCCCTTAGCTTGATGCAGCCAATGCTGGAGCTGGACAGACAACTGAATTCCAGTAGAGACCACAGAGGGTGAGAGGGACCATTTCTGCCTAACAGACAGTAGTAGCAGCTAAGAACAACTTTCAGAGTACTAGTACTAAACACTACGCGTTTATCTGAAGATTGAGTATTACACAATAAGCTTGTACTGGCAATTGCAGCATTCTTAATGATCACTCGGTGGATCCAATAGTAGGCATCATTGGCCACCAACCCAAGCTAACATAAGGAATGGAAAAGTGAAAAAGGAGAGGAAAAAAGAGCATAATTAAAGATGTCGAATAGATTTATTCCCGTAGTGTCCTGCTTATTCTATACCGTCTTCTCAAGTGGAGACGATGGAGACTGAAATTTTGCATAAAATTAACAAGTCATAATGCACCCGAAAAAAAAAAGGCGAAAAAATTGATTCTCCAAGGCATAAAATCAACAGAGAATTGACCACTCATGCTCTCCCGTCTTCGTCCTAATCCTCTCTTCAGCATCCTGGATCAATAGTTTCGTTCGTTCCCGACCGAATCAATTAGTGTCCTCTACAACTGCAACCCAATCAACACCTTTTCTTTATCCCCTTTCTGATGAGCACATATCCTTGGCCAAAACTTGTGACGCTGACAAGCCAACACGCACACATGCTGGCCCGTTGTCCGTTAGTTAGAGAGAGAGAGAGAGACGAATCAGACGATGGCCATCAGCTATCCATCAGGCACACTTGGATACGCAGATTGATTGGCTCAAATTACGCTCTCTCGCATCCTTGTCCGTGACCGAAACAAACCATGTTGACGAGGCCCAGAAAATCGGATAGGAGGCGTAGCAGTGCTAAAACAGCAAGGGGATAAAACACAAGTGAAAGACTGATCTGATCATCCGATACAGATAACTGTGCGTCGCTCTCCCTAATCGGTCACTGTCCAGGCAGTTGAATTGATCGCTCTAGCCGGATCAACTGGCTAGTTTGGTGAGCCATTTATTACCGGTCTTAAAGGTTCGTTTCTGAACAGCGATTTGGATCGTCCTCTTGCTGTAAAAGCCAGGACCGTTTTCATGCGATAATTGTTACTGCTAATTGAGGTGGGAAATACCAGGTGACAAAAAAGATAAAAGGACCGTTTCATACTGTTAGTAGTGGACAATTAGCTACTCCCTCCGTCCCATAATATATGGGATTTTAAGTTTTTCTTGTACTGTTTGACCACTCGTCTTATTCAAAAAATTTGTGTAAATATAAAAAACGAAAAGTTGTGCTTAAAATACGATAATAAAGTAAGTTAAAAAAATAAATAAATAATCTAAATTGTTTTGAATAAGACGAGTGGTCAAACAGTATAAGTAAAAACTCAAAATCGCAGAACGGGGGGAGTAGTAAGTACTACTACAGCTAAAGCACGCTGCTTTTTTTTTTTCATTTTTCTAACTTATTTCTCGTTTTTCACGCACACGTTTTTTCAATATGCTAAATGATACATATTTTTAACAAAATTCTATACGAAAGTTATTTTAAAAAATCATATTAATCTATTTTTTTAAAAAATAGTTAATATCCAGTTAGTCATGTGTTAATTTGTATACCATTTTACGGGCGGGAGAGGAGGGCTTCCTCCCGAACACAGCCTAACACACAGAAAAAGGAAAGAAAAACTAAAGGACGAGTTCATACTTCTTACTGTATTACTGTGCTATTAGCAGCGACTATCAAAAATGGAAAATAAAAATACACTAAACGCGACCAAAACGTGTCGATGTCTCGATGCATTAGCCACAAGCGAACTCACCGCCGTCGCCGCCCTGCACCGGCCAGACGCGACGTCTCCAGCAAAATAAAAAACAAAATAAAAAGAAAAAGAGAGGTAAAAAAAAGTCTACGGTTTGGTTTGGTTCGTGGCGTAGGGCTTACCAAATTTTGTCAATGTCAAATTTTGACAAGTTTTAGCATGATTAATTTTGGTATGGAGTTTTGTGTGGATTGAAACCAAAATAGTCTAAGTTCACTATTGAAATGGCCTATTTTTTTAGCATACCAAAATTTGGCTTCATATCAAATAGACGCTAAATACTATTAAAATTGTCAAATATTGATAAGTATAATTTAAACCTCAAATCAAACCAGCCCTAAAGCTACTTGCTTTGCTTTACTCTCTCATCAACTTTTTTTTTTCTTCTTCTTCTTCATTCCAAAACCACCTCGCGTGGCCTCCTCCGTCGCCTCGCCGGCAGCAGCCCTCCTCCTCCTCCTTTCATCCACCACCGGCGACCGCCCGGCCGCCAGCCTGCCGCCTCGAAGGCTAGGAAGTTCTCTCGTGCGCGCCCCCCTCCGCGCCGGTTCGTTCCGGTGGAGTGGGGGATCCATCGGGGGCTTGCAGTGATTCCCTTCTTCCTTCGGCTTTCCTAGCGCCTCCGCCGGCCTAGCCGACCGCCTCGAGAGCCGCCGCACACCTCCGGTTCGCGCCGCCGGCCCCCGCAAGGAGCCGCCGCACCGCCGACCTTGGGAACCCGCCGCCCCGCGCACCTGGGTGGTAAGGAATCCCTAGGCTGTTTGAATTGTTGTTGTTGTTTTTTTTTTTTTACCTGGTGGGTGGTGTGTTTCTTCGTTGCTGCGAGCAGTCCAGTTTGTTGTGGGTGGATCTGCACCCTGCTAATTAATCCGAACTCATCCTTTTTTTTGTGTGTATGTGAATCTATTACACCCAACTGAACCACCATGTCCCTCGTTTATAGACTACCTCTGATATATGAGTGTGGTTTAGTTATGGTTAGTTTGAATCGATGCTCTATACTACTGTTTTAGCAATTTGCCTTTGCTACTGTGTCACGAAATTTCATGGCTAAAGTTGTTGGGATGGGCTTGTGAAATCCGAGACGTACCAAATAAAAATCCGCGTGAATATAAATGACTTTGGATTTGAAAAGGTAGAGCTTTGACGCCTCTTGTTTTTTTTATGGCCATGACTTGTATGAAATATAAGTTTGATTGCAGAGAAAAATTATTATCAACTCACATATGCTAACGCCATTGTAGTTTGACGAACACTAAAAATAGATGTTCTTGGTCAAGTTAGGATCAGAGTACTTCAAATGACAAGGGTCATCCATGACTCTGGAGAAGGCATGCAGAAGGAGGCACTTGCTATGGTATCCTCTGATGTTAATTTCCCCAAGGGCCATTTCCCAGACTACAAGATTGGGCCAAACAACCAAATCATTGATCCAGAAGAGATACATGAGGCTGTACCTTTGAAGGAGATCGTTGCGAAGGAAACAGCACAGCTGCTAGAGCAGCGAAGGCGGCTTTCAGTGCGTGACCTGAAGGAGAAGTTTGAGAAGGGTCTATCAGGTGCCTCGAAGCTGTCCGAAGAGGTATTTTACTCAGTTCTGTACTTCACTTTGCCTTTATTAATTCTTACCAATAATATGTATTAGCAGTTTAATCCAACGTCCAAAATTCCTGTGACTGTCTTCAACAATTTTTACTTTATACATCAAGTGCTAATTAATATATCCTCATAATGTTTTATACAGATTTACAACTAGATACAGAAAACTATTGATTTTTATTGAGTCACAATAATGGACAGAATCAGTCTATGTTCAGTAATCAGTATTATCTGTTAGCTTTCTGAAATTCCTGCCACCTTTGCTCTCCTTAAGTTGCTTCCACCAGACCATTTATTTTTTCAAAGCCGGTGCATTGCCAATCAGTTAAAGAGAAGTAAAATTTTACTAAGGCTTATCAATCCATTTCCCAAAGCAGCAAATTGTTTAGAAGGTGTTGAATGACAGGGGAAGATATAAGAGGTGTTTCCATGATGTGTGGCCCATAATTAATGTCTTTCCTTGCCTACTAGAAACTTTTTATTCTAACTAGGCACATTCTACTTCATGTAACTCCTTTTGCAATGAAATTTCATGTTGGGACTACTTGTTTCACATTTCAGGCTAAGCGCCGAGAAGCAGCTTCGTTGGACAGGCAGGTTCTTCTGAAGAAGCTTAGAGATGTTTTAGACACTCTGAAAGGCCGTGTGGCTGGTAGAAATAGAGACGATGCTGATGAAGCTATTTCACTGGTTAAACTCTCTCACTTGACTTCTGGGAGAACTTTCTTAAACAGTTGCGCTTGTTGTTAATTATTAGACCTAAAAGAGCCAAATTGATTTTTTTTCCTAAATGCTCTTGAAAAAACATATGAAAAAGTTTAGTAAACCTTGGAAACATTTATTTGGAGTACCTGAAAATCTTGCCAAGTGCCAACATTACTAGTTCACTGCAGTTATCTGTGTTTACACTGTAAACATTACATTGAACTCCTGCAAATGACCTAAATTTGGAAGTAGCTTAATGTACTGTTCCAAAGGGAAGTGATCTTTTGAATATTGGTTTTTATATTTCTTATTATAGTGTATAATCCCATGGAAGTTACTCATTCTCTTCCTGTCTTCCAGTTGTACGGAGTTTTAACAGTTTTGTCCTTTGTCAACACTACTTTAGTTTGGAAAACACGAATGTGATTATGACGAATTGTGCACTATCAGGTGGAAGCATTAGCAGTCCAGCTGACCCAAAGAGAAGGGGAGTTAATATATGAAAAGGCTGAAGTAAAGAAGTTAGCTAGCTTCCTCAAGCAGGTATTCTTAATGATCTAATGAGCTATCTGTGACCTAGTTAAATTGTGTAATGTACCAAACCTGGAAGCCTGAAAGCCAATATGACATGTCCGGCCTCATAAAGATAAATACTATTCTTTTCCTTACAATATCGCCACATTAAATGGTCAAGGGTGGATATGATATTTGTCTTAACTGTTAATGTGTGTATCAAGTTAAAAGTATGGTTCCATTGTTTGGTTAGTAGCAATGCTACTGTTTTCTTTTGTGTCTTAGGCTACTGAAGATGCCCGGAAGGTGGCAGAGGAGGAAAGGGCTCTTGCATTAGCGGAAATTGAAAAGGCCAGAACTGCAATTGCTATAGTCGAGAAAGGATTGCAGGAGCATGATGCAGCATCAAGTAGCAGGGAAAAGGAGGTGCTTTCTCAATATTAACGAACATGGATATTTCTGTATCCTTTTCGTGAACTTGTTTTGTAGTAAATTTCATGTACCATGCTCCTGAGTGATTCACATTCTGACAAGTGACTATTGTATGATTGTTACCCTTGTGCTTTGAATTGCTGCCACATTTATTGTGTACCTTTTTTTCCTGGACAGGAGATAGAGGGACTCAGGAAAGAGGTCCGTGAGGCTAGAAGAATAAAAATGCTACACCAGCCAAGCAAGGTTTGTTTCACTATCAATTCTCATGTTTAATTTATGGAATTGCAGTTACTTTTTGTGTATTTCTCTAGATCTTTAATGTTAGTTAACCCTTTTCTTCTCTTTCCTCCAGTGAGTTCAAATAGAGACCGTCTTCCTCAATGTCTTAAGTTCTATAAAAATTTCATGCCCTTTCTTATGCTATGTTATTTGATTTTTTTAGCAAGCAGTACACTTTTTTTTAAAAAAAAATAAATCTTCAGTGCTTATTCTTTCATAAAGCTAGTAATGAAATAGAGCAGCTCATGGTGATTTGCTTGTATTCACATACCCTGATTAATAATGGCCATGAAAAAAACATCACAGGTAATGGACATGGAATTTGAGCTTAAGGCACTGCGAACTCTCATTGCAGAGAAAAATCAGCTTTGCAATCAGCTAATGAAAGAGGTAATTCTTTTGACATGGTTTGTATTATTTGTGTTTTCTTGTTTTTAGTGTTGTTGAGTTATAGCCATCCTTTTTCTTTTCATGTCCAGCTTGCAATGATCAAGAGGCTAGAAGAAGATAGCTCTGACCTCTTTGAACTTGAAGGTTCTGATTTCCTTGGATCACAGTTTTGTATTATCCCTCGATTTCATGATGCTCCAGAAATCAGCAGCTGTCCAACTCAATGGTACCGTGTAATTTCTGAAGGCAATAGAAATCTTATATTGGGTATGTTATCAGATCAACATTACATGGAGCTAGTGGGTTCTCCTAAATCCATTTTAATATCATTCATTTGCAAAGCAATCATTGCAGTAATATCTTTTTGCTTATTATGCAGTCATGTAAAAACTGTACATCATTGTTTTCTTCTCATTTATTACCATATACTAAAGATGTTGAGATCGCTTTCTGCAGGAGCAACAAAACCTACATATGCTCCAGAACCATTTGATGTTGGCCGACTGTTACAGGCAGAGATAGTTTTGAATGCAGAGAAAGTTACGATACAAACAATGGGACCTATAAATCCTGGTTAGGCCTTCCCACTGCTCTCTTAAAATTTCTAATGGTGATCCTATTTATTTTATCAGGTAGATTGATATGCACAGTTGCGTTTCTTTCAGAAGTATTTAAACTGTCCATTTCTCTTGCAATATTTTCTGTAGCTTATTTCACATTTTTTTTTTGTGTACATGTTCTTGATATTTGTTTCGAACTTTGGAAGTTAAAAGTAGAACTAAGCTTAATGTCATAGTATGTAGTATCTATTTTCATATATTGTGGCATAATACTTTAATTGTTTAACTGCGTAAGTAATGCATAGTTTATCCTATCATATCATATGGATTAGCCCTATGATGCATTCTGCCATATGGCACGTGCTTTCTCAGGGCAAAAGCCCCCCTTTTTTCTACAATAGAGGTGCAGCAGGACATTCAATTTTCCCTCCTTTTTCAAATACACATCTTTAGAGCACTCAAATTGTGTTCCCAAATACCTCATTCTACAGTTTTGAGATGACCTTTATCATCTTTTTTCGTGGTATATCCATCCATCCCTTTACCTATTTCCAGTGTTGTTTATAATTATGGACTAGAGCACACACACCATCCGAAAAACAATGAGATATCAGATATATTAAGGAATTGAGGGAATACAAGCTCGTGGTTTCACCAAAGTTCCACTTAAATAGCTGACTTTGACCTACTTTTTGAACAGCTGCCGGACTGGAACGTTATGTGGAGTCTCTAATGAAAAGAGCAGATGTGGAGTTTAATGTATGGATTCTTCTCCTGTGTCATACTAATTTAAGAAACCACCTCTCTAATTTTTCTAAATCCACAATCACCATTTTTATTTGGATGTGGGGGATCTTGGCACAATGTCCAAACTCCAATCAGGCCCCCAACCACCCACACCCCCCCCCCCCCCAAAAAAAAAAAAAAAAAAAAAAAAAACCTTAACACTGAAGTGAAACTGCAGCCTGAGTTGAGTTTGATTGCAGTTGACATGAATATTGTCAAGCTTTAATTTTGCTATTTGTGGAAAAATCAGTGTGGTTTGCTTCCGTGTTTCCTTGTAGGTGGTTGTCACCCAAATGAATGGGAATGATTACTCATCGAACTCTGTCCATGCATTTCATATCGGAAAAATGAGAATAAAGCTTCGAAAAGGATGGTCTACAAAAGCAAGAGAGTCATACTCGACCACAATGAAGGTATGCGTGTAGTTTAAATACTGTTCATTTCTCAACTATGTTGTGCTCTTTGAACTGCTGTTTGATGTTATACAGTCCTCAAAATATGTCTACACTTTTTCTTGTTTATTCTATAAGAATATTGAGAATATTGGTTTCCCCTCTAGAGCTTCCAATAGTATTTTTAGAACAAGCAAGGGTTCCAATATTCCATATCTCATGGTCCTGATTGGGCTAAGGACCCTAAGGCCTTATTGAGGTGTCCCTGGACCAGGTCATTTAATGGTGTGTCATAGTTGTTAGAGAAAATTCCCTATGTACCCATGAAAGTTCACCTAATCCATTGAGGGGTACACAGGGAATTTTCTCTTCTTGTTACCACAAGGGCGTCAAAATATAGACTAAGCCATTGAGGCGTATGCACTTCAGTTGAGTTTTCTACACATTTGGATATACCAGCTATCACTAAAGAAATTAGGAATATGAAACTTTCAGGAACAACAAAAATAGAAAAGAAGTTTGCAGAATTTATTCAATCTTGTTCTCAGGGCTCTGTTTTTTTATGGTGCATGCTATGAATCTCCATTCATTGAATATTCACATCTTTTTTCATGAAAAAATGTGCATAGCCGCATAGGATTTTGTTAGACTTGCTGAAGCTGATAGAGAACAAAAACATTCCAGTCCAAGCATTTCTGCAAGTCTGCATTCTAAGAGTAATTTTTTGTAACTTTTGTTTTCCATGGTCAATCTTCAGTTGTGTGGGAGCCGTGGAGGGGGTAATGCTGCAGCTACGGCAGTTCTCTGGCAGGCAAGGAAAGGCCTGTCCTACACCTTAGCTTTTGAAACGGACAGGGATAGGAACGCAGCAATCATGCTTGCTCGTAAATTTGCCTCAAATTGCAATGTAAGTGTTTTTCCCTTAAAATTGCATTTTGTTTCTAACGCTAATGTGGTCAAGAATCCGTTTCATTCACTTGATGTTAGGAAGCAAGTTATTTTATATCCTTTTGTTTGCTCAATGCAGATTACACTCACTGGTCCAGGTGATGAAGTTCATGCTGGTAGCTGAATTTACAGTGTTCACGGTGTGACAGCAGGACATATACATGTAGGCTGTGAATTGTGTACTGTGTCAGTTTGTGTTTGTGAGAGTAGAGGTTGTACACTAGGCTTTCCCCTTTCAGCATACATTCTCAAGGCAATTCTTTTTATTTGCCTGCCAGCAGCTGTTTGTGGTGTTCGTCAAACATGCTGTGCAAAATGATGATTATTCTTGAGCATTATATCTATTAACGTTCGAAAAGTGAAGTTGATGTTAGTATAGTTTGCTTAGAAGGAGCTTCCCTTGAATAATCAAGAAATGTACATATAATCACTTCCATCTATGGTGCGTGACTGGTCACACGCAGTCACTGGTGATTGTGTTGTATTCAAAGGATCAACTACTGTGTTAACTGGCAAGTGATTTGAATAGGGCGTTTTGCCCCAGTAATATCTTCTAATGGAATCATTTGTTTGTCTCATGGAGAATTCGCCCTTACTCCTGAAAACCTTGTCCTGTTGAACTAATGCTGTATATGAGGCATTCTGATAAACCCCTGTAAAATCGTCCTAATTTCCAGTTTGACCGTTTTATTCTGTCCACCCACATGATCGGTACTACTGCATCTGCACTGATGTACTACTCCGTACAAAAAAAAAAAAGACAAACCCTAGCTTATCAGGTTCGTAGCTAGGATTGGGTTGGGTTTTTTTTTGGGACGGAGGGGGTAAGTATGGATTCCTCCCCGAGACGTCTGTCCACTGCCATAGTCACATGCAAGTCAATTCAAGTCTTGAGATACACTAATCTTCAATCCAAAGCTAGCTGTACTGGCCTTTTGTCAGTGCACAATTTGGACCACATATAGTTGATCCTTCACATGCCTCTCTCAAGCTCTCAGCAAAATTCTCAGCAGTGTACAGTATACTCTTGTATGCGGTGTACTTCCTCGTGGGTGTAAATGAGGCTTTTGCTTAATTCCATCAGAAATTGCTGCTCCACTCTTCTTACTCAAAGTGTTCTCTCTTTTTATTTTGGAGATGCTTTTCTTGCCCAAAGTTGAGCTCAAGCTCACTTTCATCTCCTGGGAAATTTGCACAGCAGCACAGTAGTACAGTACCCTGTATGACACATGCCCGCTCAAATCAACCTTTTTCTCTTTATGATTCTTCAGCGTAAGATTTATAAATTCCAAGCAGGTCTGTATATGTTAATAAAAAGAAAACTCGAATGACTGTATATGTTAATAAAAAGAAAACTCGAATGAATATGAAACTTCCAGCCTACTACGTACGAGTATATATTGTGTTGTTAATGGCAACTCCACTAAAATGGAAGGCTTTTCCAGCTCAATCCATGCCCATACCTACACCCAACGGCTAGTTTCCCGTGAGGCAGCCGCGGCCAATCCTAGCCGTCCGATGCTCCGTTTCCTGACCGTTGCGATTCGAAGCCCTCCCGACCGTTGGAGCGGCCGCTCCCCACCTCCGCTCCACGTAAAAAAGGCAACGCCACCCCGACACAGAGGACGCGCCCTGCCCTAGCTCTGCTATATCTCGCCCCTCCTCCACGCGCCGCCTCCAAGAACTGTATACCACCACGCATCAATCGCACGCCGCACGCCGACGCCGATTGGTTGATTGATTGGGCAAGAGGAGGAGGAGGAGGAAGGGATTGTTTGCTGCTGCTGCTGCTCCAGAGCTCGCCGGAGCCGCGGTGGCTGCAGCGCTCGACGGCGGGGAAGAGGGGTCGCGGGCGGCGCGGCTGCACTCGTTCTTCGCCTCGGTGATCTCCGGGATCTTCGGCCAGGGCGAGGAGGAGGAGGAGGAAGGGGAGATGGCGACACGCAGCCAGAACGTCGCTGCCGCTCCGCAGCCGCCGCAGAACAGAGGTGAGCGAAAACAGCGTGTCTCAGCTCTTTGGGGCTTTGGCGACTGCGCGGATTCGAGTTCTTGTCGTGTTCCTCGTTAGTTTCCTGTTCGGATCCTGTCCCAAGATTGTTTATTTTTTTTGCACGAGTTGCCTGATCTTTGGGTAGGCTTCTTCCACCCCCCCCCCCCCCCACCCCCAAACTTGGTACTCATCGGTTCATTGTACAGCTCCAGCAGTTGATCTTTGTTCTTGTTCTTATTTCATTTACCCGCTTTTTGATTGGATTTCTGAAGAAAAGATGCCAATTTGATCCCTATTTGGTGGTGTTGTGACTGACTTCTCAAAATCGTGAAATTCTCATAGCGTCTGTCTCCTGCTCAATTTCAGGCAATGTTGCCGCTCTGGGAAAGCAGAAGGCCGTCGTGGCCGGCCGGCCCGACGCGAAGAACCGGCGAGCCCTTGGCGAGATCGGCAACGTCATGAACGTCCGCCTACCGGAAGGGTACGTGATAAACTGACCAATCTCTTAGCCTCACACTGCCATAATCTCTTCTGCTCTTTCTCTGAAACCTTCACTTGTGTTCTTGTAAACAGCAAGCCTCTGCAGCAGGCGCCGGCCAGCCGCACCGCCAACTTTGGTGCCCAACTGCTGAAGAACGCGCAGGCAAATGCTGCGGCAAACAAGGTACATCACCCAACCAAATCCCTCTTTCGTTCTTTGTCACCTGACTATCTGTCTTGATTCTTGAAGCATCTGAATCTGAATCTTACTGAAACTATTGGGTCTGCAGCAGAATGCAGTTGCACCTGCTGCCGTGGCGAGGCCTGCGCAGAGGCAGGCCAGGAAGGCGCCTGTCAAGCCCGCGCCTCCTCCGCCCGAGCATGTCATCGAGATCAGCTCTGATTCTGACCAGAGCATGAGGCAGCAATCGGAGGGCAGCGCCAGCTCTGTCCGCAAGTGCTCGAGGAAGAAGGTCATCAACACCCTCACCTCCGTGCTCACTGCACGGTCAAAGGTGGGTTATCCACTGAAAATTTGAAAAAGAAAAAAAAATTCTGCATACCAATCACTAACAGGTTATCTTAAGTTCTTAACCTGTATTTACTCCATGCTAATGCCAGGTTGCCTGTGGAATCACTGACAAACCTCGAGAATTGATTGAGGACATTGACAAGCTCGACGGTGACAATGAGCTGGCTGTGGTGGACTACATTGAGGATATCTACAAGTTCTACAAGGTCGCTGAGGTAACTGAGTCGCTCTCTCTGCTTGATCCTTCTTCGATGCCTACGCAAATGTTGTATGTGCTTGGTCACTGAAATCTTTCCTGGCCTTGGTGCAGAACGAGTGCCGCCCGTGTGACTACATCGACACCCAAGTGGAGATCAATTCCAAGATGAGGGCCATCCTTGCAGACTGGATAATTGAAGTGCATCACAAGTTTGAGCTCATGCCAGAGACCCTATACCTCTCCATGTATGTCATCGACCGGTATCTCTCGATGCAGCAAGTGCAGCGGAGGGAGCTGCAGCTGGTAGGTGTCTCAGCCATGCTGATAGCTTGCAAGTACGAGGAGATTTGGGCCCCAGAGGTAGCAACATTTTTATCCCCTTTGCTCTGCACTGTCCATTTCTAGCAGGGACTTGTTCTGATTGGATCTATGCGTATGTATTTGCAGGTGAACGACTTCATCTTGATATCAGATAGTGCATACACTAGGGAACAGATTCTTGCAATGGAGAAGGGGATTTTGAATAAGCTTCAGTGGAATCTCACCGTTCCTACAGCATATGTCTTCATTATGCGCTATCTGAAGGCTGGGGCATCTGCAGATAACAAAAGTGACAAGGAGGTAAAGAACCATGGCTTCTGTTTGTTGTGTTTACCACCAGATTATATTTCATTGCTAAGCAACAAGTTTGAGCGTTTACTCAAAAGTTTCTTTTGGTGAATGCAGATGGAGCACATGGCCTTCTTCTTCGCTGAATTGGCACTGATGCAGTACGGGCTGGTGGCATCCCTGCCTTCCAAGGTTGCTGCCTCTGCTGTCTATGCAGCCAGGCTCACCCTGAAGAAGAGCCCTCTATGGACTGACACTCTCAAGCACCACACTGGCTTTACCGAGTCACAGCTATTGTAAGCATTACATGACTCGATGACTTGTTTACCAGAGTCACAGCTATCGTGTTTAACTAGCATCACTGAATCACTGAAATTCTCCATTGAGCAGATGTACTGAACTTATTTTTCTGCGATGATTTCAGGGACTGTGCAAAGCTTCTTGTTACCTCGCACTCTACTGCCCCTGAGAGCAAGCTGAGGGTTGTGTACAAGAAGTATTCCAGTGAGCAGCTTGGAGGAGTGGCACTTCGCTCACCAGCAGTCGAACTCTGCAAATAAATGGAGATTAGCTTTGTCTCGTATTTCGTTTGCTTATTTGATTTAGAGTGCAATGGAAGGCGAGTCTGACATTCATTAGGCGTTTGCTTGTTTTGGAGTCAAGAAAGTTTGGAATCTTGACACGCTTGCTAATGTTGGTTAGGACTCAGGGTATTGTGCCTGACTCCTAATGGCCAAGATTTGGCTGGCCTTTATGTGATAATACACCTTGGTGTATATAAACTGTCATCTGAATCTTATCAGTAACGGTTCTTGATAAGTATGAATGATGATCGAATTACATGTTTGCATACAATAATCTCGTGTCTTGAGTCGATCCCATACTCCTGGAAATGCTTTAATAGCTCTGGTAACCTCAAAAAAACTGGTGAAGTGGTACCATGGAGATATGGTTTGCATCTGTAGTCTCTTGAAGAAGGTTATAGCCACTGGTAATCAAGAAACTTGTGTCTGTGATGTTTGCCAATCGAAGGTTTACCTTACCCTACAGGATTTCTATCGTATTCTTGGTGCCTGACAGTAGCAGTTTTGAAACCTTGGCTAATCCATGTAATTTTCAACTCATATACGATTTATAAAAATGAATTTAGTATAGATCATGATGAATAGAGTAATTCGAATAAGGTTAAACAAATGATACATTAGTTCAAGAATCGGTTTTGGAGCATTTTAATTAGACTGTCATCGGCACATTCAAAATATTGGCGTTCATCTTGACGGGCATATCATCTCCATCAGTGAAGTCAGATTACAATGCGAAGATCCACCCTTGTCGACTGCTTATTGCTTTCCACTCAAAAGCGCCTCCTTATTGCTTTAATCCCAGCTTCATCAGATGCCATCAGCCTCTTAACAGCCCTTGCAATCTCCTCCCTTCTAATCAGGCGATCCTTGTCTGTCGAGTCCCTCAAGTTCACTCCAATCTTCCACTCTTCCACAATTAGCCGGCCATCAATTGGTTGATCAAAGAACGGTAGGGTGAGCATAGGTACCCCAGCGAAGACAGCTTCCAGCGTCGAGTTCATCCCACAATGGGTCAGGAAGCCCCCAACTGAAGGGTGGCACAGAACCTTCAGCTGATCACACCATGGGAGTATCATGCCCTTGTTGGTGTTACCGACAAGTTCTCGCACTCGAGTGGATTGTTCACGAAGAATCCACAAGAATCTGACCTCACTTGTGGAAGCCCCCAACTGAAGGGTGGCACAGAACCTTCAGCTGATCACACCATGGGAGTATCATGCCCTTGTTGGTGTTACCGACAAGTTCTCGCACTCGAGTGGATTGTTCACGAAGAATCCACAAGAATCTGACCTCACTTGTGGCAAGGCCCAAGGCGATCTCATCAAGCTGAGAGGATGACACCGAGACAAAACTGCCAAGAGAAACATATAGCACTGAGTTCTCAGGTTGACAATCCAGCCACGCGAAGTAATCTATCTGTCCAGTAGCTTCTCCATTGGACTTGGTATGCTCGTTTTCAAGGGTCATATACGGAATGCAGGGCCCAATTGGGTACACTGGGCAGGTGACTAATGATTCAAGAGAGTCGATTACATTGGCCTCAAGCTCATAAATGGTGGTGAATAGGAGGCACTGTGCTTTTCTGATGCTAGAGATACATGCTAGGATATACTCCACTGTTCTCTCACTGTGAATTAAAGGCTTGAGATCAGATAACATTATTGAACTTGAAGCCAAGCTTGAGATATAGTGCTCAAGTCTCTGATCAGGGTTATCTGCTGATCAAAAAAGTAGATAAGATCGTAAGTGAATAATTTTGTAAACTGTTAGCTGTAGATGATTCAGATGAACAGAAACTTACCTCTATCAAATGTTAGTAGAAAACAAAAAACACTAAGACTACTCAAGTTTGGTACAGAAAGTGGATTCATCTAATTGAGAAATTAAAAAGAAGCAATACCACTCAAGATTGGGGTGAAGTGGTGCTGTGTTCCGCGATTAAACCACGACTAGGGGATTTGTTGATTGGAGTGCCAAAATGAGAAAGACAACCGTTTTGACAGAACAAATAACAAATCGTTCTCATATTTGACGGTGTTTCATTTAGCACGCTATTTTTGGTACTTGCATTTTCACACGTAGCTGCCTATATTCAACCACCTTTTTGAACGAATTAAACCCAAAGCACTCAAACACTTCGGAATGTGCGTATAAGTAACAAACAAAGCAAGAACTAAGTAACATTGTATTCACCGCACCGAGTAATAGACAGCATATGTCTCTCTTGGAGCCTTATCTAGTGAACAGGCAGAAATCAGAATATCAGATTCAGTAAATCTCCTAACTCATCAGTTGATGAATGCAACAATGTGGGTAAATCTCTAAATTGATTCGTATGCGGGTGATTCAGTAAAAAAAAAATGAGATTCAGCAGAGGGTAAGCTTGACAGTAACAGGCAATGGAAGAAAGGAAGAGACCTCACCTGTTGTGGCACCGGCGCCCGGCTGGTGCGGCGGTTTAGCGAGCCACGACGGGAGGTTGTCGAAGTGGTAGTAGGCGGAGAAGAACACGGCGGCCATGGGGAAGAGGGAGCAGATGGGCACGCCCCTCCGGTTGCCGACGCCCACGACCCACGGCACGTAGAAGTCGGCCACGAACGCCGCGACGGGCGCCGCTGCCTCCTCCTCCTCGAGCCGGAGCCGGTCGAGCAGTCGCTCGAAGGGGGCCTCCATCCTGGCGCCGACGGCGTCGAGGAAGCCCGCGTGGTCGGCGGCGCGGCCGTGCTCGGAGGGGATGACGTTGGGGATGGCGCGCAGCCGCACGCCGGGCGGCGCGGAGGAGGAGGAGAGGAGGCCGAGCCACTCCTCGGTGACTACGAAGGTGACCGCGGCGGCGCCCCGCGCGGCGAGGAGCCGGCTCAGGTTCATCATGGCGTTCACGTGCCCGCGCCCCGGGAACGGCACCGCCACGACATGGCAGCGGCACGGCTCGTCCCCGGCGGCGGCGGCGGCGGCGGCGGAGGTGGAGGCGGCCATCGCGCGCGCAATCTCTCCCCTGTTGTGGCTGCGTGCGTGCGTGCGTGCGTGCGGCTCTCGCTCTCCCCTCTCCCTTTGTGTGTGCCGGCGCCACGCTGCCCACGCACGCATGCCCACATGTGAACGTGTCGATGGATATTGATACGATCATGTGTGATGGCATGATCATAATATAACATTTTGAGTATAATTCTCATTTCGGATCATATTTCATTACTGATAGTTTACTTTAAAACATCTTTTAATCGACGTTCTTATTTTGGACAGGGTAGTCTTTGTTTTTTTCTTTTTCACTTTTGACTACCGACCCTCGTCTCAAAGATATGAGCAATCTCAAATACGTCGATTCCTACTTATCAATAAACTCTTATATCTCACAGCTATATGCAAGTTATTTCTTTTTGTATGTAACAAGTTAAATGTAGATAAAAAAAATTAAGGATGGTCTAAAGCACCATGAAAATAAAAATACCCAATCCAAAACAAAAATATTGGTTAAGGAACTATTCAAAGCGAAACATCGATAATAAAAGATTATTTCGTGGCCTTGAGTCACAGATAAATAGGGGATAGGCGGCCTATTCTGAAAATGAGATGAGTTCGAGTCGTAAAGCCCAATATATGGTATGGTATTTTACTATGAGATTAGGACTGGCTTATATAGTTCTCAGACGCACACGTGGAGTTATAATCTTAACCCCGAGGGTGCACAGGAAGTTACTACAATACCCCTATGATGCTAGAAACCCACATTAATGTGGTCCTCCAGAGTTCCTGCCGCTAGTTTGTAAGCTAGGTTGGAGCGATCCTAGTGATATCTTCTTGAATATTCCTCACTAACGACGTAACCTTTAAGCTTCGTCTGCCATAATCGAATAGTACATTTCTCTTGCAGTGGGCTCGAATATTTTTTTCCGGATATCGGTCATTCCTTTAAGCTTCGTCTGCCATAATCGAATAGTACATTTCTCTTGCAGTGGGCTCGAATATTTTTTTCCGGATATCGGTCATTTAGTATTTACCTGTCACATTAAGCTAGCCGCAAGTAAAAATCAGGTTGGTTAGTAGAAGGGTATCTCCCATAAGTAAAAGCCTCTTAGGCTGGTAATCTAAGAGAGTGTTTCGATAGAACAGGGATGATGTTTGCCTCGTACAACAGATTACCTAAAGTAAAATTTTCTCTTCCATTATTCTCCACGTGGATACTGATACACAACAAGCATTCACGCTAGTACATTTATTTACTTTTGGTTTAATTCACGCTGTTCTCTCACTGGCAATTAAGTCTCCCGTCGGCGAGATCTTTCACGAATCCGTTCAACGAGCGGCGCGACGAGCCACCGTCCTGCACGGCGCCACGGCAAGCCTCGCGCAGCAGCGCGGCCCTCCTCCTCATCTCTCGGCTCTCGCCGTCGTCCGGATCCATCAGCCTCGCCGCGGCGGCACGGATCGCGTCCCTGCCGACGACGACGCCGCCGCCTTCGTCCTCCTCCCTCCTCTGCTCCGACAGGTTGACGCCGATCCTCCACTCGTCGGCCACGACGCGGGCGTCCACCACCTGATCCCAGACGACGGGGAGCGCGAGCAGCGGCACGCCGGCGAACACGGCCTCGAGCAGCGAGTTCCACCCGCAGTGGCTGAGGAAGCCGCCGACGGAGCGGTGGCACAGCACGCTCAGCTGGTCGCACCACGGCACCACCAACCCGTTCCCGCCGGCGATCCGCCGCAGGTCACCAGCGCTGGCACTGTCCCTGGCCACCCAGAAGAACCTGGCCGCGCTGTCGCGCAGCGCCACGGCGACCTCCTCCAGCTGCGACGGCCGCATGGAGACGACGCTGCCGAACGAGACGTACAGCACGGAGCGCTCCGGCTGCGCGTCCAGCCAGGCACGGTGCTCCTCGTCGTCGATCTTGCCGGCGCCGCCGTCCAGCGGCATGCCTGAGATTGAAGGTCCGACTGGGTACACCGGGAACGGAACCGCCTGCGTGATTCTGTCCATGGCGCATGGTTCGAGCTCGTAGAAGGAAGTGAAGAGAACGCACTGCGCTTTACGAACGTTGACGAACGCCTCCGTTGTCAGTTTCATTGACCGTTCCCAAGACCGGAAGCTCTTGACGTCAGACAGCCTGACTGATGAGCAGCCTGGGACATATTGCTCCAAGGACTTGCGGCTTAGTTCTGCAAAGCAAAGAAGTTGAGCATATAAGTTATTTAAGGTAAATATGCAGCAGAAGATGCAATTGCAAATATATATGATGACAGGAATGCCTTAGCATACTATCTTTTTATGACTGAAAACTGAAACATATATATGTTTCATCCAAAAAAGGGGGAAAAGATGAAACTTCTCCTGTGCTAAATAAACAGTGATGTTCTAGAATCAAATACAAATATATTGTGGAATAAATCACTCTTTTTCCATTCTTTTCTTGATAACAACTTAACAAGTACTTTTAGTCACTGTAAAAGGACTTTACTTACTCATGACACACCGACACAGAAATATAAAGTTTATGATATGAGCAATTTTACGGTCCTTGAGGAGGTACCATGAAGTACCATTTTTTTCTATTATAAATTTGGTACCTCATAATACCTAGATACCAAGAGGTACCAAATTTTACACTAAATTTTTGGTACCTTATGGTACCTTCTTAAGGACCGTAGAATTGCTCTTGTAGAATTGCTCTTGTGAGAAAGAGTTGTGCACAATAAGCTATGGAAGGGCTCTGAGTTTGTGACCTCATTTAATACAAGTAAAGTTCTCTGTTTTGGCATCATGGCAGACACGTTTCAGTAAACATTTCTGAAGTTCTTTCGACCGCATCTAACTTCAGCACTTATGAACCTATGAAAAAGTTAACTGATAAAAAAATGCATTTTGGTTTAGTTATTTCAACTGACCACTGCTATATACTCCCTCCGTTTTAAAATGTTTGACACCGTTGACTTTTTAGCATATGTTTGACCGTTCGTCTTATTCAAAATAATTTGTAAAATATGTAAAACTATACGTGTACATGAAAGTATATTTAACAATGAATCAAATGATATTATAAAAAGAATAAATAATTACTTAAATTTTTTGAATAAGACGAATGGTCAAACACGTACTAAAAAGTCAACGGTGTCAAACATTTTGAAACGGAGGGAGTATGTTAATTGTCTAGTAATCAGATTAACCACTTCTTTGGTTTCTCCACAATTCTACATTTTAATAGTGTTGTAAGGGCAACTGATTTATCATCTATGGACAATGTAGCAGGATAATATTTTGACAGTGGTGTGCTTCTCAAAATTGAGGACCTCAAAGTCAAATCCCTGTAAGTTTCAGCCCCTATGTTGATTAAAGAAGGCGCAGTTTTCATCTTAGTAAAGAACAGTAGAAGACTATTTCAATTAGAATTCACGAAGTAGCAGAATTCACTGACTGCATTTATAATTTGATATCAGAAACCTTAAAACATAAGATTATTCAGTTAAAAATTGTCTAGACCGAACTGAATACTGAAACAGTATTTTTGCATCACCCAAAGTTCTCGGAAGCATACAATATCTTAATTTGTTTCAACAAGAACATACCCCTATATTTGAAGTCCCCAATATTTGTCATTTTCAAGAGTAGAAAAGGTGCTACACACTCGAAATTTGACGTAGATGTCTAGAAATTATTGTGGAAATCTCACATGAAGTCGGAGACATCGTGGAAACTACAGTAATGTTGATTCAAAGAGAGAAAATTCAAAGCGAGAAAATTGGAGAAAAGGACTGAAGACAAATACCTTGCTCGCCCTCCCGGTCATCCACCGGCGGCCAGAGGTGGATGTTGTAGAGCGCCCAGAAGAACGTGGCCGCCATGGTCCACAGCGAGCACACCGGGATCCCGCGCGCCGCGCCGGCCGGCACGCCCCACGCCAGGTAGGTGTCGGCCACGATCGCGTCGGGCCTCCGCTCCAGCCGGTCGAGCAGCTGCTCGACGGCCACCCCCATCTTGGCGTCCACGGCCTCGAAGAAGCCGGCGGGGTCGGCGCCGCGGCCGTGCTCGGAGGGGATGACGTTGGGGATGGTGGCGAGGCGGACGCGGCCCGCCGGCGGCAGCGTGGCGGGCACGCCGGCGGAGGCCAGCAGCCCGTGCCACTCCTCCGTGACGACGACGGTGACGGTGAGCTCGCCGTCCGCGGCCGCGAGGAGGCGGCACGCGGCCAGCATGGGGTTGATGTGGCCGCGGCCCGGGTACGGCACCGCGACCACGTGCCGGGACACCGCCGTCGACGCCATGATTATCTCTATCTGACTATCTCTGCTGGAATTTGTGTCTTCTTGGTGGAACTAAGGCTGTGCTTAGTTCACACTGAAGTTTGGAAGTTTGGCTGAAATTAATATGATGTGATAGAAAAATTGTGTGTATATGAAAAGTTTGATGTGATGAAAAGTTAAAAGTTTAGAAAAAAACTTTAGAACTAAACATGGCCTAATATAAAGGCAGCACAGATTGGAGAGCTTGGGATACACTGTACTTGATAAGTGATACATAGTCATGTTTTTTTCTCCAACAAGTGAGTTGTGAGGTCGGAGCAAACAAAGGAGAAAACAGCTGTGAGTTGTGAGGTCAGAGTAAACAAAGGAGAAAACACTCCGTCCTAATACGTAGCAACCGACGATATCAATCCTAGATGTTTAAATTCGTAGTGGTTCTAACACGTAGCAACCAACTATCTCATTCTAGATATCTAAATTCGTAGTGGTTGCTATATATTAGGACGAAGAGAACAATCTCATCCTAGATATCTAAATTCGCAGTGGTTATTATATATTAGGACGAAGAGAGTATAAACTAGGAGTAGTTATATGGGGTTTACTTTGTAGGGTCCAAATATTGATAGTTATGTGAGGTTCACTTTGTGGGACCCAAATGTTAGTGGAGTGATGCTTGTGACTCTGCCTAGCGAACATTTCTTGCTTCCATGCTATTCCGGAGTAAATATTTAAATATTTATATTTAAATATTTAAATATAAATATTTAAATAAAGTAAATATTTAAACATTTACTTTGAATATTTAAATATTTATATTTATATTTAAATATTTAAATATAAATATTTAAATATAAATATTTAAATATTTATATTTAAATATTTAAATATAAATATTTAAATAAAGTAAATATTTAAATATCCAAACAAAGTAAATATCTAAACATTTACTTTGACCCTACAAAGTAAACCCCATATAACTACTCCTAGTTTATACTCCTAGTTGAACTCCATTGTTGCTAACCTAGCGAACAATTAATGACAAAAGTATAGCCATTAGAGGATTGGAGGGCTTGTGCGGTTTAGAGGGGATTGAAGAGTATTAGAGTAGATTGGAGGGAAATAATTTTACACTATAGTAGGTGTGGAATAAATCCCATTCAATCTCTTCTTCATAGGGATTAACCGAACAAGGCCTAACGGTATCTAGTTTTACATTATAAAATACTTTAAATTTCCCTACAGTACTGCTATGGTGTCACCTTATTAAATCTGATTATATTTAATCTTAACATAGTATTTTAATCTTATATTGAAAAAATAATCCCTGTGCGTTTGGGTGCACTGTGCACTTAATTCTCACATAAATAGATAAGCATGGTGTCACCTTATTAAATCTGATTATATTTAATCTTAACATAGTATTTTAATCTTATATTGAAAAAATAATCCCTGTGCGTTGGGTGCACTGTACACTTAGTTCTCACAAACAGATAAGCATGGTCACCTTATTAAATCTGATTATATTTAATCTTAACATAGTATTTTAATCTTATATTGAAAAAATAATCCCTGTGCGTTGGGTGCACTGTACACTTAGTTCTCACATAAACAGATAAGCTATATAACAGTACTGCCATGGTGTCACCTTACCGATTACTAGCTCTCTACTATGGTTTCCAAGCTTCAAAAGCAACGCCGCTTCTCTTGTAAAAATGCCTCTAGTTTACTTCAGATAAGTTACCCAAGCTCAAGGCTGGGAAGCACTCATCAACAAAATCACCACAAACAGATCGTACTAGCAGACCTGCAGCGATCATCATACTTTAAATGAATCCACTATGGTCTTTAGAACTTTCTCCGACGACTGCCACTGCTTGTCGCTGGCACTTGCGACGAAGAGCACCACCGTGTTCCCCTTGGCAGTCGCCTTCGCCAGATTGTGAGAACCGGTCAGTGCCAATGGAGTCTCTAGCACATAGCTGTAGTACTGCACCTCAGAAGAATTGCCCATGCATCAGAGTTCAGAAACATTTAGCACTCCAAAGACTGTTGATTCAAATAGCTGCACAAGTAGTGTGCAAGTTGTTAGGGAAGTGATCAAGTGAAGCTTACAGTTTGGCCATCGATCTTCTCCACGGAGGTATCGACGAGCTCGTCGGAGTCGAAGGTGTTCCCGGTGACAAAAGGCCCCAGAGAGGCAATTAGCCTCTCAGGGCTACCGATGTCCTCAATCGTGGCGTTCGGCCTGTTCGTCAGGCGGATCAACGGCGAGGCCACCACCTGCACCTTGCCCTGCTTGTCGTCCTCGAATTTCACCTCCACCCACGGCTCGGCGCACTTGGGCTGGCAGTAGTTGCCGGACAGAATGTTGGCCACTCGCGTTTGCTTCCAGGTGGGTGGTAGAATGAACTCGTAAGGTTGCACATTGCCTGGAATTGGTGAACAATCATATCGAGTGGATTCAACACATCTCAGTATGTCACACAACTAAATCAATTTCTCCAGGCAGAGACGACAGCTAACCAAATCAGAAGCCAAGAAGCCAAGCAAGCACTTACCAGCTCGAAGTGCAGGGGTGTCCTTGGGAGTGGCCCGGAAGAACACGAACCCGGGGTTGGACGCCGCCGGCGGCAGGACAGCGCCAACCTCGATCTCACGCGCCTCGGCCGGCAAAGGCGCCTTCAGGAACGCCGCGCCCAATGCCGCCCCCAGCAACAGCTCCCTCCTGTGGCTGACAACCGCCGCGAGGGGCGCCGGCCGCGGGGCTGCGCCACCGGCGGCAACGACAGCGGCCGCGCTGTTGTCGTTGGTGGCAGAGGAGCGCCCCGAGCAGGAGGTGGACGGCCGGAGTGCACGGAGTAGCGGGGAGAAGACGGAAGAGGAGGCCATGAATGAGGACGCGTCCGCGCGGGCTCCGTGTCGTGTCTGGTCCGCGCGCGCGAGCGCCACCGGCTCTTTATCCAGACGCCGAGCGCGATATTTTTCTTTCTCGCAGGAAACGAGACCGCAACGACCCGTAGACGTACGTACGCGCGGCTCAGCTGTGTCCTCTTGTCAACTGGTTGGGGATAAGATTAAAGGAGCGGAGCCCGGCAAAGCCGAGCGGCAGCAGAGAGCACAGCTCGGCAACACCATGGCGCCGGCAGCGCTAGCCGCTCCCATCGCGTCCATCTCCCCCAGCTCCGCCGGTAGGGTCACCGCCGCCGTCGCTGGCCTCCGCTCTGCCAGGATGGCCAGCTCACCTGTAGCCCAGTCCGTTGGTATTGATTGCTCTTTCTTCCTTTTCTTGACCTCGTCTCTCGGCCTTCTTCACGGATGTAACCTGTCTAACCTTTGTTGCTGTTCTTGCAAAGGCGAGGCAGTTGTGTTACGGCCCAACCAGATGTTCAGATCAGTGCTGCGGCAGCGGAGGCGTCTGGTGGTCCGAAGCAGCAGCTCAGATGAAACCAATTCCACCACCGAAGAGAAGGTATATCCACACGACCACACGCCTAGTAAATTGAAAAAAATTAAAGCCTGAACTCAACTGTGACGACCATGTTTTGTTCACAGACGCCATTCGGATACACGAGGAAGGACGTGCTGCTCATCGGCGTCGGCGTGACACTGTTAGGCTACGGCCTCAAATACGGGCTGGAGGTGACGTCTGTTCTTTCTCCCTTCTCCATCACCACTCCAGTTCGCTGCTTATTGGCTTTGACTTCATCATCAAGTACACTTCACTGACGAACATGTATGTCTTCCCTTTCACATCCTTGCCACAACTGAACACAGCTAGTCGGAGTCGATCCCTTGCAAGCAGGAAACGCCGTCCAGCTGATCATCGTGCTCGGGATGACGGTGGGGTGGATCTCGACGTACATGTTCAGGGTAGCCAACAAGGACATGACCTACGCCCAGCAGCTCAGGGACTATGAGAAGCAAGTCATGGAGGTTTGACACTTGTTCATTCTAGTATGCAGTGTTTGTTACTACCAAGAGTATGAGTGACTGACCTGAAGTTTCTTGCTCTTTGTTCCAGAAACGATTGGAGAGCTTGACAGAGGCTGAACTGCAAGTTCTGCTCGAGCAAGTAGAGGAAGAGAAGCAGCGGCTGACTCCAGTGAGGGATCAGGGTGTTACCTTCACTAGGAAAACGGAGGATCAGGCGAATGCCAGCTAGAACACCTTGATTCTGTAATTAGCTAGCTCTCCCGCACTGTTAGATAGCTTGAATTAAGAACTAGCGGTGGATGTGGATCGTACGCCATACGAATGACCAGCTAATGTCTTCCATGTTTGTGCATCATTCTGAAATAAAAATAGTTGGTAATTCTGCTTATCCAGATTTCCAGACACGTTTATCTTTGGATAACCCAATATTTGAACAAAATAAACATCTGAATACATAAATTGCTTTCACAACAAACATTTCGGCGTGCTCCACCACTCTTACACTCTAAACTTGCTAATAAAACAGTAATGAATAGATAAACTACTTGTGCAGTAGAACAGTATCATTATTTAAATCTCATCAGAACTGCAGCGAAAATTTTTTGTTAGAATTAACGAGATAAATGCATTAACATATGAATTGCCATGTTATACTTCAATTGCTTTGGTATTGTGTCGGGCAAAGAGGAATGTGCAGAAAAATCCAGAGGGTTCTGAGCAACCGTAGGAAGTATAACATGGCAATTATTCCTCACTTTATCTACTCCCAATACCAGGGAAAAAAAGAAGAGAGAATCCCTTGTATGCCACTCTAAATTAACCGGCTCCCTTATATGCCATTTTAAATTGGCTTCTCCCTTTTATGCCGCCGGTTCAAGTTTCTCCTCCCTTTTATGCCATTGCCGTCAGTCCACCGTCAGTTGACCGTTAACTTGATTGTAAAAAGACGCATTTGCCCTTGAGAATTAGCATACAACCAATAATAGATATTTTAGTACTAATATAGCTACTGGATATAACATATGAAAATTGATTTTTTCTGCATCACATGCAATTTTAGCCATTACCATTACCATCACAAATAAATTTTTAATGTAAGCATGAAACATACAGTTTTCCAACAATATTTTTAATATAAAGAGCATTTTTCACTGGTTATGATAAAATTTTGTTCACTCAAAAAGGATTTAAAATAAACTAGTTATGATTTTTTAAAGTTCACACATTTTTTAGTTGAGAGGGCATATTGGTCATTTACGAAAAAAACTAACCTTTGACTAACAGTCAACTAACACTATAGTGGTGGGAGTGGCATAAAAGGGTGGAAAAACTTGAACTAGTGGCATATAAGGGAGAAGCCAATTTTAAGTGGCATATAAGGTAACTGGTCAAATTCTAGTGGCATATAAGGGATTCTCTCAAAAAAGAACTAGATGTAATGGTATATGTATCTTACGAATTTGATTGAATGAATCTGAATCTTTAGCTGACGTTGATCCTCAGCAGGGAGTGATCAAATCCCAGCATAGCATGATTCACTAATAAAAATGCCTCTTATGGTTAGTACAAGGTAAAAACAACTGTAGGATGCATGTACTCCTACATTAAGGTTAACAAAATTTCCTTGGAAACGATCTTGCCTGAATCATTCTTTGTTTAAGGAAAAGAAATAGGGTACAATACTTGCACTGTTGCCTATTAAGCAGCACTGAGTATATGCACTTCACCTGAAGGTTAACAAAATTTCCTTGCAAGTGGTTTCTACTGAATCGCCATTTATGTTAAGGAAGAAAAATATCTATACAATACTTGTCTATAGAAACACTGAGCTCATGAAGATTAACTAAGGAAATGCGATCTTTACTGAATCACCCTTCTTTAAGGAAAAGATATATACATAGTGCTATCAAGTAGCACTGAGCTACATGTATTACAACTGAAGGTTAACAAAATTTCCTTGGAAGGGATTTTGACTGAATCGCCTTTGGTGAAGGAAAAGATTTACACATTACTAGTGCTCTTGAGCAGCAGTGGGTTGCATGTGCTACATTGAACATCAACAAAAAAAGAAAATCTCCTAAGCAATGTTTGACTGAATCATCTAGTGATGTAGAGAGAAAATATCAGACAAGAGTAGAAGATTCCCTTGGATACATACCATGTTCTTCAACACCTTAATCTCGGAGAGTAGATCAGACGAGCACTTCGACCTTCTTCTTCCCCTTGAGGAAGACCTCCCTGTCAACAAGCTCACGCATGTATCCATCAAACTCCACAGGAACTCCACCATTGAGCCTCTTCATCTCCAGAAACCACTTGCTATCTCTCGCCCAGAGTTCCTCAAACGCATCTAGGTAATGCACACTGCTGTACTTTGCCTTCAGCGCATCCAACAAGACCATGTTGATGCCCTCTCCCGCAACATACACCTGCCTTCCTCCTCCATTGACACTCTCCTCAATCCTTCTTCTGAGGTCCTCATCATTGCCACCAACATGAACAGAGTCAAAATCTACTTGCATCCTTGATATGATACCATCGACAATGTCCATCAAGCTTGGCGCAGTGCGTATTGCTCCCTGCGGTGGACGGAGGACACGCTCAGCTTCATCCTCGCACACATTGTACCAGTAATTCCCAGGCTCCACGTCCCCAAATTTCCTAACGATCAGGGGATCCCTTGCCTTGGAGAACTTGGTGGGTGCAACCCTGGTGTCCTCGATGATGCGGACTCTAAGCTGACCCTGCGCTCCCCACTTGTCCCAATCCTCCCAGAACCGCTTGTGTTCAACGATCCCGACCACGGATTGCAGGTGCTCAATGTCAATATAGAAGGCGAGGCGCTTGCCCTCCTCGGGCATGCCCCCGGCGTAGGCGGCGGCGAGACAGACGCTGAGATCGAGGACGAGGGTGCGGTTGAGGTAGCGGGCCTCGGCGATGGAGCAGAGGAGACTACGCAGATAATGCGGCATGGGCTTGCACCGGTCGCCGCCGCCAAGGTAGGAGAGGTACTTGCCCGCGGCGAACTGGGAGCGCGAGAGGGCGGGTGGGGGCGGCGGGGCGGTGGCGTTGGTCCCGCCGCGGCGGGGCTTGCGGGCGAGGGGGCCGGAGTGGTATTCCCCGATGGAGGTAACGGAGTAGGCGCAGGTGACGGGGTCGCGGGCGACGGAGAAGCGGCGGTAGTCCTTGTAGTTGGCGGAGGCGGTGGATCGGGCGCGCCAGGCCATGTCGCAGGAGGACGACGGCGGGTCGCCGGGGACGGGGCGGCCGAAGCGGTTGAAGTGGACGTCGGGGAAGGCGTCGATGGCGCGGCGCATCATGAGGTGGAAGAGCTGCGGGTCGGCGCAGTCGAGCGTGGAGGTGGTGTCGCAGCTCGCCTGATCCTGCTCCAGGTGGGACGTGGTGGGCGTCAAGGCGGCGGTGGGAGGGGAGAGGGAGATGGGGAGGTTGCGGAGGGTGAGGAAGAGGAAGGCGACGAGCAAGAGGGTGGCGGCGGCGTGGGCGGAGGAGGTGATGAGGGCGCCCCGCCCCAGCAGCGGCCGGCTCGGGTCCATCCGGCGACGGCGACGGCCGACGGCGATGAGATCTGGTGGCTGATTGTGTAATAAAGAGTCTGCAGGCGGCGGACGGTGGTGGTTTCTAGGAAGACGACGAACTGTTCCTCTTAATGGGCCTAACATGAGTGGGCCTAAGACGAAGGCCCATGATTTGGCCCAAGAATCGCATCTCGTCGTGGATAAGACGATAAAGCAGCATTGTGTGGGAGATAGCCACAGCCTGCACCGCACCTCGTCTCCCAAAACATGGCGCTCGCCCTCGTCTCGCCAATGGCGGCTCTCTCCCTCCACTCCGGGAGGATCTCAAAGGCGGCTGTCGGCGGCGGCCTCCGCTCTCGCAGGGCATCCCCGATGGGCGCCGCCGCCACCCCGTTCCTCCGGAGCTCCTTCGTCTCCTCCTCCTCCACATCATCCGCCTCCGCCTCCCCCGCCGCGCTGTCTGCCGCGGTCTCGGCGTCTCTGACCTTCACCTCTGCCTCCTCATTTGCTGGTGAGAATGTGTACTTTACTCGTTCCTGATTCGCTTCGTTCTGTTGCTACCATCTGGGTTGGGAAACTAGATGGAGGAGGGAGTTGCCTGCAAAGAGAAAGGGAGGAATGAACTTTTGTGCTGCTGTTTTTTTTTTTTTTGAACGAATTGTGCTGCTGGTTTCGGCTTTAAGTACTGTACAATGGAGTGTTTATACTGTCAGATAGGTAGCGTATACAGTTAATCAGTGCTTAATGTCAGAAGATAACTAAACTAAACTACGATTTTAATGCAATTGATATATTTGAAAGTTCTGATGGTATTCTGGCAATTTCCTGAGAAATCTTAAATTCAAACTCTTCCGTACTTGTTAGCTGCTGTACGCAGCTTGTTATAATCTGCAATGTCTGATCCTAAAGCCCACGCATTCTTATAGTTAACCATGTGCTAGAGAATTTTGCTTAAGATGTGGATTCCGATTAAGATTTTAAAAAAAAATCACTTGTTTACACATCCAGTTTTTTAGTGTAAGAACCTATGTTGCACGGATACGCGATACTGGTACGGGGATACGGATACGGCGATACGGGGATATGGAAATTTTCAAAAACACTAATACGTCGATACGGCGAGTATATATATATATATATTGTAAAAATAGATTATACTTTTCAAAGACCAAACATTTCTATGCTTTTCAAATTTGCCTAAGTAGTATCTGAATATGAAAGCATTGACTATTTAATCATGAATTATACTGTGGTTGAACAATGAAGTACGTTTACTTGGTAACCTGGCTTCATTTCATAATAAAATCACCATAAGTTCCACAAGAAGAATAACTGAGTCCGTGTTGAAGGCTGCAAGCTAGCGTCATGACCTTGCTGATCAGACCAGATTAGATGTATAGCTCAGAATAACAGATCAGATGCAAAATATAATCATGCATCATATTTCAATCGAATATTCACAGGTAGATTAAAACTAAAAAGGTGGACAGTAACAGCAGTCAGCATGGAGAAATTAAAAGATGAGAGAATTTAGGGTTAAATAGTTTTGGGCCTATAGTGGGCTTCCTAATGAGGTGTTTGTTATACTGGGCGCCGTATCGAGGGAAGTATCGACCATGTATCGATGCCGTATCGCTCATTTTTTTTTATTTTTTTTGGCTAACAAATCAGCGATACTTCTCCGATACCGTATCGCTCGCGTATCCCACGTATCGCCGTATCGGATACGCATCCCATACGGGAACGGCGGCAAACTGCCGTATCGGTGCATCACAGGTAAGAACGTGTATATATTCATAATTCAGTGATTAGTTCTAGATGGTTCCATGTTAGGAAACCTACATGGATGAAAGTTTCGGCTTCCATCCGATGGCCTATTCAGCCAAAGAAAAAGCCAAATTTTAAATTTTGAAACTTAATTTTGACATTGATTTTGAGATATTTTCAACGTAGTTTCTTTTTCAGCATTGGCTTTTAAGTCACCGAGAACACATATATAAAAGTTTTACCTACAAATTTATTTTTATTCTCTAATAAGCCGTTTTGGCTTATTAAAAGAAAAGCCAAACGATGTACTGTGATACTGATATTGTGATTTCCAGTAGTGCCAGATGGACTGTAGATTGTAGTACATTCTTGTGACAGAATCATGAAAACATTACAAAAACTCAGGAAACTCCACTTTTTGGAGCGAGCGCATGAGCTTAATTTAGTAAACTCATTATGAAATATATCATCTAACATAATTATACTACGAACTAACGAAATCGCTGAATCAGGAACATTTAACTGGACAACTCAACTTTTTAAACAGTTCAGTCACAATTAATAGCCTTGCCACCTAAAGCAAACCCCAAATGCTCCTAAAACAAGCCAATAACGTTAGATTAAAGGAGCTATTGCAATGATATTATCCTTTTGGAAAATGAACTGTACTTTACATACTAGAGTTTTTTCCAAATGATCTTAGAGAACAAAAACACAAACTAAGGGCAATCAAATAGCCGGTTTCTGTGCTGTACTGTTGTATTTAGCAAATCCATGTTCTTATGTATCAAACCATATTTGTTCCAACCTACAAATGATTTCAGTATCCTAATATGTTACATATTTCAGGTTCATCTTTGGGAATTGAATTCAGCTACAACAGAGTTACAACAGGAAGATCCCGGATTCTGCAGATTAGGGCTGGAAAGGCTGCTCTGTGCATGACCAAGAGAAATAGATCTAGGAAGTCGCTTGCCCGTACACATGGTTTTCGCAGACGGATGAGGACTACTGCCGGAAGAAAGGTCCTGAAGCGCAGACGCGCCAAAGGAAGAAGGGTTCTCTGCACAAAGACGAACTCCCCCACTGGGAAGAAACGAATGTTCTGATTGAACTGCATTCTGAATCGCTCTTTGTCACAATTGTAAGTGTATTTTTTTTATCCCACGTTCTCGGTTATACTCAACCGTAACATTTGGTGCAAATCCTTCACCCAGTGTCCGGTTAATGTGTGAAGTACATTATCAACACAAATTCAAGTTAGCCTTTTTGCTTGTGCAGTATTTAGTAGTTGTTTGCTGTGGGAATATGTTCTCCTTGATCTGCATTTCCATGGTTTTCCTTTGATCTATCTCGACTGCATTCTGAGCATAGATTTTGTCAAAGGGCCTAAATGCTAACTTGAGCAGTTGCTCAAATAAACTCATCAATTTTTCTATTCTGTAGTAGAACATCCCTTTTATTTTCTGATACAGTCCAGTGAATTTTAATATTCAGATCATCTCATCATAGTCACTCCATGCTCCACTGTGTAACACAATTTATCCACCTCCTCTGCGCCAATCTCTTTGGTACACACTTATTTGTAAAACAACCTGATTGCCCATCCAATCCTCTGTCACCTTATAATTTTGCTACTATCAGGCGAAAAAATGGATAATATCCAGAACTCAACCTGGATTCCTGGAATAAATGAAAGGCAACAAGTAGCAAAGAGAACATTTACATTCTAACAAACTGAATCCCTCCTCTTCTTCACTCGCATCGGCAAGCCGCCTTCCATCCTCAAGGTCACCGAGAACACAAGCCCTGGCCGTCCCTCGCCGCCGACGAACCTGAAGCTGAAACTCTCGAACACGCACGCCGCGATGGACTTCATCTGTATGTATGCCATCTCCTTGCCGAGGCACATCCTCGGCCCGCCGTGGAACACCGGATACTTGAACGGGCTCTCCGGCCGGAACACGCCGTCCTCGTCGAGCCACCGCTCCGGCCTGAACTCCTCGCAGTCCGCGCCCCATAACTCCTCCAAGCGCGCCATGGCGTACGCGCTGTAGGTGACCTGCCACCCTTTGCCGACGAACGTGCCGTCCGGCAAGACGTCGTCGTTCTGGCAGCAGCGCGAGTCCATGGCCACGGGCGGGTACAGCCGCATCGCCTCCGTGATGGCCGCGTGCAGGTAGTGCATCTCGCGCAGCTCGTCCAAACTGAACGCCGCCGCGTCCGTGCTCCCGCTCGACGCGCGCGATCCTGTCTTCCACGTCCGGCTGGCCGGACACCAGCCAGAAGAACCAGGTCAGCGCCGACGACGTCGTGTCGCGGCCGGCGAGGACGAAGTTGGTGACCACGTCGCGGAGGCTCTCGTCGCTGTGCTCGCCGGTCGCGGCGAAGCGCGACAGGAAGTCGTCCTTGCGCGCCAGCCCGGCCGCGCCCCTCTCCCTCCGCTCGCGGACGATCCTGTCGGCGTAGCCATGGATCGTGGCCAGCGCCTCCCGCACCCGCCTCTCCGGCTCCAAGTCGAGCAGCCTCTTGGCGCGCCACGCCCACTTGACCGGCGACATGAACCGCGCCATGAGTATGTTCTGCGCGTCGTTGAAGGCGCGCAGGAACTCGGTCCGCGCGTTCGTCCCCATCCCCTCCTCGGTGAGGCACGCCTGGTCCTCGTCGAAGGCGACGCAGCAGACGTTGTCGAACGCGAAGCGCTCGAGCACGTCCTGCACGTCCAGCGTCCGGCCGTCGCGCTCCGCCCGCGCGAGCAGCGGCAGCAGCCGCTCGACGACCTCGGACCGGACGGCGCTGACCACGAAGTTCCTCAGCGAGCGCTTGTTGAACTCGTAGCTGGCGGCCTTCGCTGCAACAGCCACCGGTCGCCGTCGGAGTTGAAGATGCCGTGGCCGAGGAAGTCCTCCATGACGGACACCACGTACTCCCCCTTGGAGTAGTTCTGGAAGTTGGTCTTGACGATGTGTTCGACGTTGGCCGGGTTGCCGGTAATGGCGCCGGCGATGAGGCCGAAGCCCTTGAAGTTGAAGGACATGGTGTGCGTGGGGCAGCGCGCCACGACGCCGGCCGACCACTCGAGGAGGCGGTGCTGGTTCTTGACGAAGTGTGGCAGTATGCCGACGATCGGCTAGGCCTTGAGGCCGTCGGCGCGAGGCTGCTTCCCGGTGCTGCCATGGCGCAGGCAGAGGAAGCAGAGCAAAGGAAACAACAAGAGGAGGAACAGGGGAACGGATGAAGTCAAGGAGAGCTCTGTGCCCATGTCGAATTGGTGATTTTGGATTGGACGATGGAGATGCCAGCCTGATTATGGAGTGATGTTACTTCTTTGATTAAGGACCTGTTTGGTTAAGATTAGAATTATTATAATCTAGTTTATTAGATGTAAACTGAAATAAACAATTAGATTATTATAGCAGATTATTATAATCTATAAGTCAGATTATTATAATCTAATAAGCTGCTTTAAAGGAGGTTTTTTTTAGATTATTGAGTGGCTAAAGACCCACTACCCCTACATACTTGAGAAAAATTACCCACCTATGTCATTAACTGAACAGATAGCTAAGGGCATTATAGACTTTAGCCTTTCAAACCCAATAATCCATGCCTCCAATAATCCAGACAAACAAACAACTCGCGGCTTATTTTATATCAGCTTATTATAATCCAGCTCATAGCAATCTGGTTTAATAATCTAAATTATAATAATCATAAGCTGAAACAAAAGGTCTAAGTTGGTCGATTTGTTGACTGCTGATGCTTAATCAACGGTCCAAACATTGAACTGGGTTACTTCTTTGGCCTCAGTAAGTTGAGAATGCCGCTAGATCTAAAGTTCTGCACACTTCTGTGGACTTCGAAGTTTGCAAACTGTTCTTTTTTTTCGCCTGTCCGGCTAGAGATGCCGGCCAATTTTATTAAGGATCAGGAGATAGTTTCGTACAGTAAAGCTACATTGTTGTGCATATCATCTATCCTTTACAACACACACACCGAAGAAAAGAGGAGAAGATGAACAATGCTGCATGTGGCATAGGCTAACTGTGTCATGAAATTAGTTTCAGCTAATTCAAATCCTAGGAGGAGCAACGGTGATGGTGGTGACGGTGAAAAAACAACTGTGTTATGAATTCTGCAGATATGCTTCTTATCTACTTTCTCTATTCTAAAATAAGTTAATCTATTACGGAATGTGAATCACATAATAGATTAACTTATTCTAGTACTGAGAAAGTATAAAAAAAAAAAGACTCTTTGATCATGAAGGGCCAGACGATGAACATTGGATGCAATCAGAAGCGAGTTTGTCCTCGTCCCTAGTTCCAGCGCTGCTCTACCACGTTGAGATGACGATTGTCCATAATGATGATGCCATTGGAGTGGCCAACAGAGACGAGGACAATGCAACTGATGGAGAGGCTAGTAGAGGTGACGACGACATGTTGTCTTCTCGTTTTGATCTGTTTATTAGATGAAAAATAGGTAGAGAATGGTGCCGATGGTTGGATCTTGATTCAAGGATCATAGAGAACTGTTTGGTGGAGGAAAAACATTTCAATGCAATTTGGATGATCCCTTTACATAGAGTCCTTGTATATTATTGTTATTACTTTTTGACGGATCCGGCTCCTCTGCCTTTAAGTGCTAAAGGCAGGAGAGTAAAGCAAAATGTATCTTGTGCTACAGTGTAAAACAGTGATTTGCAGTTATTTACCGTAGCAACCGTGATAAACAGTAGCGATCAATCTCGTTCGTTCGCTGTAAATCAGATAGCTGAGAATACCTTGAAGTCACAACGCTATACTTCACTGACTTCACTGTAGAATCTCGTTCCCTTTTCGACTTATGAGAGTTGTAACTATATCTAGTCTATATGGTAGAAAGTTTTTTTTTTAACATCTAGATCACTAGGTGTATGTATTTTTTCGACAGTTGTATAATCTATTATATAATTAAAGGAATAGAAAAATGAGCCTCCACGTTCGCTCCCATGGTCTAGAAATTCTCACATTAATCGGAGAAAAAGAAAAAACAAAGTTCATATAGAAATACAATTTAGAAATAGCTGAAATTCAGAATTAAAAAATAAGGACTATTAGAAGAGAAGACTAGAGTCCATATAGAAATACAATTTAGAAAAAGCTGAAATTCGGAATTAAAAAATAAGGAATATTAGAAGAGGAGACTAGAGTCTATATAGAAATACAATTTAGAAATAGTTGAAATTCGGAATTAAAAAATAAGGAATATTAGAATAGGAGACTAGAGTCCATATAGAAATACAATTAGGAAATAACTGAAATTCGGAATTAAAATTAAGGAATATTGAAGTAGAGTATAGAGTTCATATACAAATACAATTAGAAAATAATAGAAATTCGGAATTAAAAATAAGAAATATTAGAAGTAGAGTATAGAGTCCATATAGAAATACAATTAAGAAAAAAAATAGAAATTCGGAATTAAAAAATAAGGAATGTTAGAAGTAGAGAATAAAGTCCATATAGGAATTTAAAACTAACTAAAATTCGGAATAAACATAATAAAATTAAAAGTAGAGTTTAGAGTCCATATAAAAATATAATTTCCAAATAACCAAAATTCAAAATTAAGAAAAACATGGGAAGAAGAGTTTAAAGTCAATATAGGAATACAATTTCGAAGTAACTGAATTTTGAAATTAAAAATTAAAGAATATTGAAAGATGAGTTTATATAAAAATACAATTTAGAAATAGCTGAAATTCAGAATTAAAAAATAAAAAATATTAGAAGAGTATACTAGAGTCCATATAGAAATACAATTTAGAAATAGTTGAAATTCGGAATTAAAAAATAAGGAATATTAGAAAAGCAGACTAGAGCCCATATAGAAGTAGAGTATAGAGTCCATATAGAGTCCATATAGAAATACATATAGAAATACAATTAGGAAATAACTGAAATTTGGATTTAAAAATAAGGAATATTAGAAGTAGAGTATAGAGTCCATATAGAAATGCAATTAGGAAATAATAGAAATTCGAAATTAAAAATAAGGAATATTAGAAGTAGAGTATAGAGTCCATATAGAAATACAATTAAGAAAAAAATACAAATTAGGAATTGAAAAATAAGGAATATTAGAAGTAGAGTAAAGAGTCCATATAGGAATTTAAAACTAACTAAATTCAGAATAAATATAATAAAATGAAAAGTAGTGTTTAGAGTCCGTATAAAAATATAATTTACAAATAACTAAAATTCGAAATTAAGAAAAACATGGGAAGAAGAGTTTAAAGTCAATATAGGAATACAATTTAGAAGTAACTGAAATTAGAAATTAGAAATTAAAGAATAATAAAAGATGAGTTTAGAGTCCACATAGAAATACAATTAGAAATAATAAAAAATCAGAATTAAAAAAAGAAATATTAAAAGAAAAGTCTAGAGTCCATATAGGAATATATATAATTTACAAATAACTAAAATTTGATATTAAAAATAATTAATAACTAACACATATATAAAATACAATATGAATATTACACATTAGTAGTTTCGTAAAGTTATGGCAAAATTTAAAATTATGTTGTCATTGAAATATATTTTAATAATATAATGAGAAAACATATATGCTATTATATGAGAGAAAATATAATGATGTTAGCCGTGTAATGTGCGCGGGCCACCATGCTAGTTTGTTTAATAAAATTTGACAGGATAGATTTTAAAATTTCGGGAAGGGAGAGACCGGATAGTCGGATAGATTTTAAAATTTCGCTCGCGTTGCCAACCGCCAAACGCAGCCGTAGAACTAACGTAAGCCTGGTCCCCAACTGCCCAACAGCCAACAGGTGTGGCCGTGTGGGCCATAACGCCCATTCGCCGCTCGGAGAAAAACAAGAACATCATTACACGTCTACACGACTATACAAGTTCTGTTTTTATTCTTGAATAAGGTGAGAGGAACGACACAAAAGTATTATCGAATAAGTCCAGTACTAGCAATTAAGTCGACCGTGAGCACAGTGAGCCTAGCAACACGCTGCTTGTTTACTACCTGCTGGTCCCTTTCATCGGCAAGCCGCCCTCCATGCGCAGTGTCAGCGAGAGGACAAGTCCTGGGTGCCCCTCGCCGCCGGCGTACCGGAAGCTGAACTTCTCGAGCACGCACGCCACGATAGACTTCATCTGTATGTACGCCATCTCCTTGCCGAGGCACATCCTTGGCCCGCCGTGGAAGATGGGGTACTTGAACGGGCTCTCCGGCCGGAACACGCCCGCTTCGTCCAGCCACCGCTCCGGCCTAAACTCCTCGCAGTCCGCGCCCCAGATGTCGTCCATCCGCCCCATGGCGTACGCGCAGTACGTGACATGCCACCCTTTCCCCACGAACGTGCCATCCGGCAAGGAGTCCTCCTCCTTGCAGGTGCGCGCGTTGATGGGCACCGGAGGGTATAGCCGCATGGACTCGGTGATAGCCGCGTGGAGGTAGTGCATGTCGCGCAGCTCGTCAAGGCCGAACGTTATGCTGCCCATGCCGCCGCTGATCGACGCGCTCCGCACCGCGCGGATCTCGTGCACGATCTTGGCCTCCACGTCGGGCCGGTCGGATAGCAGCCAGAAGAACCAGGTCAGCGCCGACGACGTCGAGTCGCGCCCGGCCATGAGGAAGTTGGTGACCACGTCGCGGAGGCTCTCGTCGCTGTGCTCGCCGCCCGCAGCGAAGCGCGATAAGAAGTCGTCGCTGCGCGCCAGCCCGGCCTCCTCTCTCTCCCTGCGCTCCCGGACGATCCGCTCGGTGTACGTGTAGACCGTGTTGATCGCCTCCCGCATCTGCCTCTCCGGCTCCATGTTGAACAGCCTCTTGACGCGCCACAACGACTTCGCCGGTGATAAGAACCGGGACAAGATGGTGTTCTGCGCGTCGTTGAACGCGCGCATGAGCTCCGCGCTCTGGGGCGTGGCCATGCTCTCCTCGGTGAGGCACGCCGGGTCCTCGATCGTCGAAGGCCACGCGGCAGATGTTGTCGAACGCGAAGCGCTCCAGCACGTCCTGCACGTCCAGCGTTCTGCCGTCGCGCCCCGCCGCCTGCTCCAGCAGCGGCAGAAGCCTCTCAACGACCTCGAACCTGACGCTGTCCACCACGAAGTTTCTCAGCGAGCGCTTGTTGAACTCATAGCTGGCGGCCTTCCGCTGCCACAGCCACTGCTCACCGTCGGAGCTGAAGATGCCGCGGCCAAGAAAGTCCTCGACCAGGGAGATGAGCCCTTCCCTGGGGTAGTTATCAAAGTTTGTCTTCAGCACGTGCTCGACGTTGGCCGGGTTGGCTGTGATGGCGCCGGCGGTGAGGCCGACCCCCTTGAACGAGATGGTGTGAGTGGGGCTACGCTTCATGACGCCGGTCGACCACTCGAGGAAGCGGTCCCGGTTCTTGACGAAGTGCGGCAGCGTGCCAACTACGGGGTAGGACTTGAGTCCATGGGCGTGAGGCTGCTTCCTGAGGTCCTGGTGCAGGTAGAGAAAGTATAGGAGAGGCAGGAAGGGGATGAGGATGAAGAAGAGAGAGGTTGAGGTCGAAGAGAGTTCCATGGCAACACAGAGCGAAGTGATTTTGGCTTCCTACTTGCGTGTGGCGCTCTGCCGCTCTGCCGCTCCGATCTCTGGATCCTTGTAAATTGTAACAGCACATATGAATTTCTCGGTTTTTATAGCTAACTGGAGATTGCGGCAGTTTCTGTTACGCGAGATACGCAAGCACCTTCGCACTAAATTGGATGATAGCAGCCGGCGATTCCACGTTGTTTTTAGCAATGAGAGGTGAGAAAGAGCAAGCCGCCGCATGTTCACGTACACTAGAGAAAGAGTGTTGTTACCGTCCTACGTTTTGTACCGCGAGGTACAGGTACCGGCGTACCAGCCGTTGATTAAGGGGTAGGATCGGAATAGAGAAGGAACAGACAAGCCCGATGTGGCGGCGCGGCAGAGAGGTGAACAAGGCGAAGCGGCAGAGCACGATTTGGCGGCACCACGGAACCCGACGCGGCGGCGCGACTGAGCATGAAGCAGCGGCGTGCATGGGCCACCTGGTCTCCATGATCGAGCTCGGCAAGGTGTTCGCCGCCCGTGGCCTCGCCGTCACCGTCGTCGTCGTGGACCCACCGTACGGCAACACCGGCGTGACGGGGGCTTTCCTCGCCGGCGTCACTGCGGCCTACCCGGCCATAACATTCCACCGTCTACCGAAGGTGGAGGTGCCGCCAGTGGCATCCAAGCACCACGAGTCGCTTATCTTCGAGGTCACCTGCCTCTCCAACCCCAGCCTCCGCGACTTCCTCGCCAGCGTCTTAAGTCAAATTCCGCGGCTGAGCACGACGCGGCGGCACGGCGGCACGGCAGAGAGTTGAACGCGGCGGCGCAAAGGGCATTTTGCGATGCGGTGCAGATCGTGCTAATGTTCAAAGACTAAACTACCCTTCTACCTCTACTGCCAAAGCGGTACTACGCCAAGGAGAAAAATAGTACCGCGAGGTACCATGCAATCCTAGCCATTAGATCAATTCGAACGAACGGTTCAAATTTCGTACCTCGGTGATACCTTGGGGGGTGCTGGACGATAAAAAAAACTACTAGAGAAAACTTGCTGGCATCCGCGGCCCATGCCGAAGTACCATAAACGATATGGCGTGCTCGCCTGCTCGCGCCGCTCGATCGGGCCCGCTCAGTGGCATCCTCGGCGTGCATGCTGTGGAGTTCGACGGCAGCACGCTTGGCCCTCGTACTCCCTCCGATCGATCTCGACTCGGAAGCGACGTGCTCAACCCGCACGCTCCCTGGATCAGCCGCGGTGACGTTGATGAGCTCTGCTAATATAAGCTGCAGTGCATGCTTTGCTTGCGGCTCGGAGCTGTTCGTCGTGAAAACGGTAGCCCAGGAAGAAAAGAAGAAGGGTGAAGAATGTTGAACAGAAGAGGAAAGTGGAGTGTGAAGAATCGAATAATGCATTCAAAATTGTTATGCATATTTTTTTTTGATTTTTTCAAAAGATATGATCATGTCTATGTGTACTAAATTAATTGTTCATCAGAATCTACACATGCATCTAAATATTTATTGGTTTCATGCAAACATAGAGTTTTTTATTTAATTATTTTATTGATTTTGATGACAAAAGAAACATATTCTAAACTACTTCATTTTTGGTGGTGGGAGTACTACTCATTGAGGTGGAACCGTGGAAGTGACATGTGTGGCACATCAATTAAGGCATGCTACCATCGTTTGGTGCTCCAAAGTCTCACTGTGAGTTTGAAGTTGAACTATAGCGGTTCCACGAGATCATATCCTCTCTTTTATTTAAAAATCATTGTATTTTTTTTAAAAAAATAGTAAACAGCAATACCTTTTCATATAATAACATATATAAATCACTCTGAAAACTTAATGAAAAAAATCAAATTCAGCATGTGAATACTATTCATATTTGAATTTATCTTGTTTTCTCAATGTGTTGATCGAATTTAAGCTTATTTTTTGGTGGATGCATGATAGATGTCACTATACTCTACATCATTACTTTTTAAAGATTTTTTTTAAAAAAAAACTATTAGTAGTGCATTTAGGAGAAAAGGTATACGAGGGGTCATCCGCTCAAGTAACTAGAATATGTTCCCACCAATTACAAAAAAGTGCACGTGAGTGAATTTGTTTTTTCTTTTGGATAACTAGTATTATATCCGTGCTAAATAATGCTACGGTGCAATTTTATTTTCTTTAATAACTTTCAAATTTTCATGTTAGCAAAATAATATTTTTCTATGATCTATGTAATTGAGCATTAATTCAATTCATATTGTACATCAAATATATTTCACGTAAAATACAATTATATGATATTGTGTGGACACAATAAATCTTGACCAAAATTAATTACATATAATCACATGACAATATACATTTAAAAATATGTTAAAAAAGTAGAGATGTATTTCATTAACTTGTTGTGGGCATAAACAAGTATAAAAATACCCTGCAGGTAAATAACTACCCTAACGTGTTTAGTATTTTTATGTTCCCTTAGGTCAATTCCATTCATTTTTCATCTGGCTTATGTACTTAAAAGAATCTTGATTTTTCTATTCGTAACACAAAGCACACGCCGGCCACTTCCCATTGAGCACATATCATGAGGGCGTGAATATAAACCGAATAACAGTTTGATGCGAAGCATATGTTAAATTAATAGTTTAACCATGTATAACAAGATCGATAACAATTGTTGATCACCTCGTTAACATCTTCTTTCAAGATCTACATGGCACGACTAATAAACTTTCAAGTATATATTCCTGCTTTGCACTACTCCCTTCGTCCCATAAAAAATAAACCTACGACTGGACTTCTGACCAGATTCGTTGTAATATGATATATTACATCCAATTCTAGATTCGTTTTTTTTACGGAAGGATTATATATGAATGCATGTGGCTACAAATTGTTTGCATGTTCCCATTACAAAACTCCTTTTCCTTTTATTAGCATTTTCACAAAACTTTCGGATCAGATCATATAACTTTCAACTCAAATCATACAAAACTTTCGACCATGGCCCCATAACTTTTATTTTGAATTACAAAAAAGTCAACTCAAAATCAAACTTTCATTTTAAAACTCAAATACTTTATAGTCAAATCAAACAACTGTGACATCAAACTTTTATCTTGAATTAAAAAAATCAATTCAAAATCTTAAACTTTCATATGAAAAGTAAGGTGCTACTAAAAGGGAAGAAAGGAGTGTGCACTTTGGAATACGGCAGTGCTAAATAGATAGCAATTTGCAGTGCATGCAAACTATATGTGTATTAGAATTTCGAACCACGTATGGGTCTTCCTGTGTTAATTTGGATGCATAAATAAGGCTATTTTGGTGTATTTATTATATTTGAAATTTCTATTTGGGCTTAGGCCCACACTGTGACGCTCATTGTCGGGTTGTCAGTTGTCACCACTCACCATTCCGTAAGAACTGTGATGTGGGAGGCATCTTATCCAGGCCATAGCGACAAACAAAGACACAAAGAAGTCCGTGTGATGGGGCAAACTTGACGCCACAGTGGACTCAAGAAAAAAAAATCAAGTCCGCTCACCGATTCGGCCAACCGAGTTGGACACGTTCCAGATTCTTGCCCACTCACATCAGGATTGATCAGCGCAGAAGGCGAGAGGATGAACCGATGAACACCGAGCACCAGGGGTTGTACCTGTTGCTCGGCCTTGCCTCCAGTTCCAACACCGCTCCGCCACGGCATACTTTTCGGCTGAGACGAAGTATTCAGATTTGCTCGATGTGGGCGCGCCATGGGGAGCCCATCAGCAGCGGCAAATCTGCAATCCTATCTCCTACAACTCGTGCCCATCTCATTTCGCTCGGTGCGCCAAAGTCCAAACACAGCCGCAGAACTCATGTGAATCCCGAAAAGCGTGGCTGTGTGTGGGCCATTCACCATTCGGATAAAAAACTGAAACACCACACCAGTTCTATTTTATTTCTCCAAACACGCGAGAGCAATGATACATGAATAAAGTATAAAGTCGACAAGTCCAGCTAGCCTAGCATCACGCTTGTTTGATTACTCCTGATTGTCACTTTCATCGGCAAGCCACCCTCCATCCGCAGCGTAAGCGCGACCACGAGCCCAGGGTGCCCCTTGGCGTCGCGGGCGTACCGGAGGCTGAACCGCTCGAGCACGCACGCCACAATGGACTTCATCTGTATGTACGCCATCTCCTTGCCGAGGCACATCCGAGGCCCCGCGTGGAACACCGGGTACTTGAACGTGCTCTCCGGCCGGAACGCGCCCGCCTCGTCCAGCCACCGCTCCGGCCTGAACTCCTCGCAGTCCGCGCCCCAGATGTCCTCCACACGCCCCATGGCGTACGCGCAGTACGTCACCAGCCACCCTTTCCCCGCGAACGTGCCGTCCGGCAGGAACTCCTCCTCCTTGCAGCTGTGCGTGTCGAAGGGTACCGGCGGATACAGACGCATGGACTCGGTGATGGCCGCGTGGAGGTACTGCATGTCCCTCAGCTCGTCCAAGCTGAACGTCGCGCCACGCGTTCCCTCGCTGCCCGACGACTGCCTCACCGCGCGGATCTCGCGCACGATCTTGTCTTCCACGTCGGGCCGGCCGGAGAGTAGCCAGAAGAACCAGGTCAGCGCCGAAGACGTCGTGTCGCGGCCGGCGAGGATGAAGTTGGTGACCACGTCGCGGAGGCTCTCGTCGCTGTGCTCGCCGCTCGCGGCGAAGCGCGACAGGAAGTCGTCGCGGCGCTCCAGCCCGGCCTCCCTTCTCTCCCTGCGCTCCCGGACGATCCGCTCCGCGTAGCCGTGGATCGTGGCAAGTGAATCCCTCATCCGCCTCTCGGGCTCCATGTTGAAGAGCTTCTTGATGCGCCACAGCGACTTGGCCGGCGAGTTGAAGCGGTCCAAGATGGCGTTCTGCGCGTCGTTGAACGCGCGCATGAACTCCGCGCTCTGGGGCGCGGCCATGCTCTCCTCGGTGAGGCACGCCGGGTCCTCATCGAAGGCCACGCGGCAGATGTTGTCGAACGCGAAGCGCTCGAGCACGTCTTGCACGTCCAGCGTCCGTCCGTGGCGCCCCGCATACTCGAGCAGCGGCAGCAGCCTCTCGACGACCTCGAACCGGACGGTGTCCACCACGAAGTTCCTCAGCGAGCGCTTGTTGAACTCGTAACTGGCGGCCTTCCGCTGCCATAGCCACTGTTCGCCGTCGGAATTGAAGATGCCGTGGCCAAGAAAATCCTCGAGCAAGGACACGGCAAGCTCGCCCTTGGGGTAGTTACCAAAGTTAGCCTTGAGAATGTGCTCGACGTTGGCCGGGTTGGCGGTGATGACGCCGCCGGTGAGACCGAGCTCCTTGAACGACATGGTGTGCGTGGGGCTGCGCTTCATGACGCCGGTCGACCATTCAAGGAAGCGGTCCTTGTTATTGATGAAATGCGGCAGCGTGCCGACCACGGGGTAGGACTTGAGTCCATGGGTGCGAGGCTTCTTCTTGGGATCCTGGTGCAGGTAGAGGAAGTAGATGAGGGTGAGCAGGAGGATGAGCAGGAGAGAAGATGAGGTTGAGGAGAGTTCCATGGCGACTGTGATATGATTTTGGCTTGAGACTTGCGAGTAGAAGAGGTGTGGACCTTTACGGTTGTGTGGCTGGAGACTACTCCCTCCGTTTAAAAAAAAAAACTCAATTCGTGGGTTTCCGTATCTTGACCGTTCGTCTTATTTAAAAAAATTATAAAAAAATTTAAAAAGATAAGTTATGCATAAAGTATTATTTATATTTTATCATCTAACAATAATAAAAATACTAATGATAAAAAAATTCAATATAAGACAGACGGTCAAACGTTGGACACAAAAATCCACGAAGGAACGGAGGAGTACAAGCGAGTGAGCGACGAAGTGGTTTTCATTTATAAACAGTAAAACCAGTTCGTCAATTTTGCTAGTGGCGCAAGTGATTTGATCGCTGTAGACCTGTAGTTGGGATTAGAGGTCATAAGTCACTGTACTTGGGACAAGAATATACCGTGGATTTTTTTTAGCTGGCAATCAGAGGTTGCAAGCCGTTTGCTTAATTAACTGACAGTCGATACGTCAGTTATATTTAGTCAAATTTCTTTATTTTTCTTAGGTCCGCCGCCCTAGGTCCGTCGTCGAGCGCTGAGCTCCTCCCTATGGCGACGGATCCGGTCCTTCCGAGGACGGCGCCGCCGGATCTGCCGCCCTCGCCGCCCGCCAATGCCATCGCCTTGCACCCATGCCCACTGTCAGCGAGAAGAGAGGAGAGGAGATAAGAGGAGAGGAGATAAGAGAGAGAAATAAATGGGTGGTTGAAAAATTTTGAAATGATGAGGAGGGAAAGAGATTTTTATATACGGACCACATAACCGTACGCATGCGAAAATAGATTTTTGCATGTGGCTATTTAAGAGAACCGCATACAAAAATAATTATTAAAAATATAAATTTGGTATTAAATGAACTTCGAGTCGAATTTTAAGATGCTAAATGAACTCATGTAAAAAAGTTGTCAAAAGCAAAGTTGTAGAACTCATTGAGATCTACCATTTTTCTTTTAGTCATTTTGCCATCTGAGTTTGATTGAACTATATAAAATTTGAATTTTAAAATATAAGAAATTCAAATAATTTTTCGGGTAGTAAATGATTTGAAATGAAAAAAATTGTTAAAAACGAAGTTGTATAACTTATTAAGATCTACAACATTTGTATTGGTCATTTTTCTATATAACTTTGTTTGAATAGTTTGAATATGAATTTCAAATTTTAACAACTTCAAACAACATTTTCAAATACTAAATGGTTTCAACTGAAAAAGTCATCAATAATATAAAACTATATAAGAGATGTACATTTTGTGAACAATCTTGCAAATCACTTTGTCGGATGAAGAAAATGACCAAAATAGAAGTTATAGGTCTTGTTGAGTTATACAACTTTGTGATTGATGACTTTTTCAAATGAAATCATTTACTACTTCAAAATATCATTTGAAGTTTTGAAATTTAAATTTTTAATTGATAAAACAAAGTCACGAGAAAAAATAGCCAAAATAATACCAGCAAGAACAAAATAATATGATAGAGTATGATTTTAGAAACATTTAGGAAAATAAATCATCCAATTGAAGTTCATATAAGTGAGATATACTAATTTCAAATTTTTCAAATTTTTCAAATTTTATTTTTGCATACGGCTTCTTAAGTGGCCCGTATGAAAAAATCGATTTTTCCATGCGGGCGCTTAAGTGAGCCGCACGCAAAAATCAAAAATGAGCTCATTTTTGCATGCGGCCCTCTTAAGAGGCCCGTATGGGAAAATCGATTTTTTCATACAGGCCACTTAAGCAGCCGTATGGGAAAATGACCCTCGATTTTTGCAGACGGCACTAGTTATGGTCCGTTTGCAAAAATCATGAGATCTCGTATAGAGAAATCACTTTTGTAGCAGTGTATGCAACTCATGCTAGCTCCGAGAAATATCAATTCGCAGTTCGGAGAACACTAGTACACAAGATTTTTCTGGTCAAGGAGCTCCTATTTTCCTAGACGGATTGCTTTCGTGTGCATCTACAAAAATCGGCCTCCTATTTTCATGTGCGGAATCCTTAAGAGGCTCGCACGTAAAAATCGATTTTCGCAAGCAGACCTCTGAACGGTCCGCTCGCAAAAATAAGCCTATTTTCGCGTGCGAACCCATACCTCTCCCTCTTTTATCTCTCGCTCACTTCAAATTTTTCACCTTCTCTTTTCCTTTTCCCTTTTATTCTCCCTCAATTACTCCTCTCTCTCTCTCTATCTCTCCTCTATCTCTGCCTTTCCTCTCCTCCCCTCCCCACCGAGCGCATGGGGCGCCTCCGCCGCCACTGCCGCCGCCGACGAGTCGGCGGCCGAGAGCGGGCGGGAGGCGGCACGGCGGCTGCTGGCGGAGGTGGCGAGGCGGGCGACTGGCCGAACCCGCGCTGCGCCGACGACGACGAGGAGGACGAGGTGCCCGGGGGCGGCGGCGGCAGGCGATTCTAGAGTTACGGTTAGGGTTTTGGATTTTTTTTCGATTTTATTTTCTTTTCGTTTTTTTTCGTGCGGCGGTATAATTTGACCGCACGATTATCTCGTGCGGTCCACTTAAACCGGGCGCACGGGAAGATAGATTATCCCGTGCGGTTGGGCCGTCCGCACACGAAAATATGGATTTTCGTAGACACCTGAATGCACACAGACAGGATCTCCGCATAGAAAAATGTATTTTGACCATACCAAAAAATCTTTTGTGTACTTGTGGAAGATAAGCACTCACAGTAGATGAACAGGCGAGAGCCGAGAGCGACGCAACAAACGCAGGAGCAATGAAGTCGTCGAGAACAGCTGGCCTAGCACGACACTGCTTGCCCCCTATTGGTTAGGAGAACCTGCATCGGCAAGCCACCCTCCATGCGCAGCGCCAGAGAGGTGACGAGCCCCGGATGCCCCTCGCCGCCGGTGTACCGGAGTGTGAACCTGTCGAACACGCACGACACGATGGACTTCATCTGTATGTAGGCTATCTCCTTGCCGAGGCACATCCTCGGCCCGCCGTGGAACACCGGGTACTTGAACGAGCTCTCCGGCCGGAACACGCCCGCCTCGTCCAGCCACCGCTCCGGCCTGAACTCCTCGCAGTCCGTGCCCCAGATGTCCTCCACCCTCGCCATGGCGTACGCGCAGTACGTCACCTGCCATCCTTTCCCGACGAACGTGCCGTCCGGAAGGAAGTCTTCCTCCTTGCAGACGTACGTGTCGAGGGACACCGGCGGGTAAAGCCGCATGGACTCGGTGATGGCCGCGTGCAGGTAGTGCATGTCGCGCAGCCCATGGGGGCTGAACGCCACGCCGCTTGTGACCCCGTTGCTCGAGGACGCACGCCGCACCGCGCGGATCTCGCGCACTATATTGTCCTCAACATCGGGACGGCCGGATACTAACCAGAAAAACCAGGTCAGCGCCGATGCCGTTGTCTCGCGCCCGGCGAGGACGAGGTTGGTGATCACGTCGTGGAGGCTTTCGTCGCTGTGCTTGTCGCCCGCGGCAAAGCGCGACAGGAAGTCGTCACCGCGCGCCAGCTCGACCTCACCTCTCTCCCTGCGCTCCCGGATGATCCGGTCGGTGTAGCCATGGATCGTGGCGAGCGTCTCCCGCAACCGCCTCTCCGGCTCTATGTTGAATAGCCTCTTGACTCGCCACAGTGACTTGATCGGCGAATTGAACCGGGCCAAGATGGCGTTCTGCGCGTCGTTGCACGCGCGCATGAACTCCGCGATGGGGGGCGAGGCCACGCTGTCCTCGGCAAGGCACGCCGGGTCCTCGTCGAACACCACACGGCAGATGATGTCGAACGCGAAGCGCTCGAGCACGCTCTGCACGTCCAGCGTCCGGCCGTCACGTCCCGCTCGCTCCAGCAGCGGAAGGAGCCTCTCGATGACCTCGAACTGAACGGTGTCCACCACGAAGTTCCTCAGCGTGCGCTTGCTGAACTCGTAGCTGGCGGCCTTCCGTTGCCACAGCCACTGCTCGCCGTCGGAGTTGAAGATGCCGCGGCCAAGGAAGTCCTCGAGCATCGTGATGATGACCTCACCCTTGACATAGTTACCAAAGTTAGTCTTGAGCATGTGTTCGACGTTGGCCGGGTTGGCCGTAAAGGCGCCGCCGGTGAGGCCAAGCGCCTTGAACGACATGGTGTACGTGGGGCTGCGCTTTAGGACGCCGGCCGACCACTCGAGGATGTGATTCTTGTTCTTGATGAAGTGCGGCAGAGTGCCAACGACAGGGTAGGACTTGAGTCCATGGGCACGAGGCTGCTTCTTGGGGTCCTGGTGCACGTAGAGGAAGTAGAGAAGAGGTAGAAGAGGGAGGATGAGGAGGAGAGAAGCTGAGGTTGAGGAGAGTTCCATGGAAACAGTGAGGTGATTTTTGGCTTGCGACTAGCGAGTGGCGCAAGTGCTTGCGAAAAGAGGAGGATTTTTTGGTTTCGGATCAGAGTTCGAGTGATGGAGTAATATTGCGGTTTCGCTAATTCGCATGCACGTGGCGGGCCCTTGTCACTGGGTGAGCTTTCTCTGTTTTTTTTCCGGGATTTTTTTTCGGATACATGCTAACTAATACGGTTAGTTTTTAGATAATGATGATAATTAATATAAGATTTGTTTTTTAAAGATTTTTTTAAGTAACAGATTGAAAAGAAATCTATACGTAAAGTCAAATTTTAAAAATTTTCACCCCAAATTTTAAAACTTTTAACTCGAAATTTGAATTTTAAGTCAAATTTTTGAAAACTTTCAACACAGATTTAAAAACTTTCAAGTCAAATTCAAAAACTTTCAACTCAAAATTCAAAAACTTTCAAGTCAAAATTCAAAAGTTTCAACTCAATTTTGAAAACTTCCAATTCAAACTTTAAAAACTTTCAACTCAATTAAAAAATTTCATCTCAAAATTTGAAACTTTCGTATTGAAATTCAAAACTTCCAACTCAAAATTCAAAAAATTTCATATCTAGTTGAAAACTTCCATATCAAAATTCAAAAGTTTTAACCCAAATTTTTAAAACTGATAACTTAAAATTTTAAATTATACATGTATTTTTTAATTATGGTACTTAACGCTAATAATCGTAATTAGCTTACGCTAATGGGGGGCCTTGGGGGAGGGGGCGCGCGGCTGCGCGAGTTAAGCAACCAGCGCGCGCGGGCCCATTACCGTAATATTGTGTCATTTATAAAGAGGAAATGTAATTTGTCATTTTGCAAGTGGCGCATTCCAAACTGACAGTTATGTTCATTGCCAGAAGTTGATTCTTTTTTAAACAAAGGGAGTATGTCATAAATTATTGCTTGAGATAAGACGTCATAATTCATCATTTCCGATGAATTTTATTTTCTTTTGTCTTTTAGCTGGAGATAAACCAACCTAAAAAAGATAACACAACTTAGAACTGTCGTATCTCAAAATAAATCAAACTATTTTTTTTGTTTTCTCCTATTTCCTCATTTAATAGAGTATCACATCATCTTTTATAGATGGGAGATCAGGGAGTTTAAAGCGGAGTGTGTCACCTGTGATTTCTCGTGGTGCCGGTTCTTTGGCCGAACCTATTTGCAGACAATGGATATTTGCTGAAATATGTTTATATTTATGTGGCAATTTGATTATTTATAGTTCATACCAATATGCCCACGCTTTTTTTAACAAAAAGTAATAACTGCAAATTTTGTTGCTGTGCTTTGACAGATTAACCAGATACACGAGAAAGGATTTGTTGATCAAATCGCCCTCACAGAGAGGAACATCCATTTGAGCGTGACGGGGCAATGAATACTGTTGGTGCTCAAGCACGCCGCATCGAGCTGGCCTGCTATCCTCAACTCCGACTGGTGAGACAGTGACCGCACCGACGCTTTCCTCCATATGTGGGGAGCGGCGGAACTTGACAACAAAAATGTGCTAGCGGCGATGGCGGCGGCCTTGACGCCCGCATGGACTCCACCTCAGCCAATGCATAGCCCTGTGCCGAGCTCCAACTATTGGAGTACCTGCAGGCTGCCACCCTTGCCCGATAGGGCGGTGCTGGACGAGGAGCAAGAAACTGGCCCGTGAATGGGAGCTTGACCTCGACATCTGCCGCATTATCGATGATCTTCAGTGGTGGCAGCTGCAGGAAGGCTGCAGCGGCGGTGACCGGCCGGTGAGGATGGGGCGGTAGGGAGAGAAACTGGAGGATGGGAAGATATACAAGGAGGAATATAAATATATAATGTTTCACTTACATGTTCGTGGTTTTTATTTATTTATTTTAATTTTTGCTTTATCCAAAACCGTCCTCAACACTACTTTGGGACCCGATTTTGCAAAAATGGTGATGCCTTATATCTGATATTCTGGTTCAGAGACGATTCTGAAAATCGACAATGAAAGGAGGGACCTGAAGTAAACTTTTTCCCAATAGTACCATGTGAGAGCTGTGATGTATGGGAGGCATCTCATATTGGGCTACAATCCAAGATTAGTAGTGCCAGAATCTATCAACGCCAAAACAAGTTGGAAAAAGTGCACCGAAGGTCCCTCAACTTGTCGTTGGAATAAAAAAACATCCTCGAACCACACCCTTAACTATATAAAACCGGTCATAATAGATACCTCGACGGTTTTGATGCCGGTTTTATCCTAAGTGGCTTGCTGAGCCAGCGTGGGACCTTTAAGTGGGCCCCACATGTCAGCCTCCTCTTTCTTTCCCCTCTTCTCTCCCTTCCTCTTCTTTCTCTCTCACTCTTCTTGGCAGGCCGGCGCCGGGGCGAGGCGGGGGAGGAGGTCCGCCGGCCGGCGACGTGGCGGTGGCGGCGGTGGAGACGACGCGGGAATGGCCGCCGGCGGAGAGGGGCTGCTCTCGGCGCTCATGCAGCACTACGACCCGTCGCAGCGCCACTTCCCACTGGAGAAGGGCGGTGGCCGGAGGGGACAGGCGTGGAGGAGTCATCGGCGACCTGGAGGCGTTGACGGCGGAGCGCCTGTGTGTAGCGACGTAGTAGGTCCGGAGCACGTCCAGACGTCCTGGCGGACGCGGAGCTTGCCAAGGTAGTCGAGGACGGAGACCATGTTCGCTGTAGTTTGAGCATGGATTTGTGATTTCTTTTTTTTTTCTTTTCATGATTTGCTCGATGTAGATGGGCATGGAGCTCTGATTTGCTCGCTGCAGTTTGAGCAGGATCTCTGATTTTCTAATTTGATTTTTCATTTGCTCGCATATTGATATTGAAGGATTTAGCCTAAACAATTAATATGCCCGGTGAAGAACGAGCTGGATTTATGATTTACTTGCAGATTGCAATCCTATCCAATCTTCTGGACATGCGATGTGATGTTCTCGACTTTGTTGGAGAGGACGAGGGAGCAGAGGTACTCAAGGACGCTCGCACATGACGTCGACGGTGGCGAGGAGCTGCTGTGGTGAGCTTCGGCGAGCTACGTCGTGGAGGAAGAGGAAGGCGGGGATGGCCATGGGCGTCGGCGAGGAGGGAAGATCGGCGATGAGGTCGGTGTCGTCTTGTTCTGTTCCTTTTCTGCCAGCTGCCGATTGCATCTAGGGAGAGAGGAGAAGGGGAGGGAGGCCGGCAACAGCCCCTCTCCGCCGGCGGCCAATCCCGCGTCGTCTCCGCCGCCGCCACCGCCACGTCGCCGACCGGTGGACCTCCTCCCCCGCCTCGCCCCGGCGCCGGCCTGCCCAGAGCCGGGGAAGAGTGAGAGAGGAAGGGAGAGGAGAGGGGAGAGAAAGAGGAGGCTGACATGTGGGGCCATGTGGGTCCCACGCTGACTCAGCAGTCACCTAGGACAAAACCGGGATCAAAACCACCAAGGGATCTATTGTGATCGGTTTTGTATAGCTAAGATACCCTGTATATCTGGCTTTTTATCTCGATGACAAATTGAGGGACATTCGGTGTACTTTTTCCAAACAAGTTAACAAACATAATGGACTTAAAAGGATTCTTTCGTAAGCCCGCTCACCGATTTGGCCTACCGAGATGGACACACGTCCCAAATTCTTGCCCGCATTGATCGAGTGTCCGGGAAGGCGAGGCCACCGAGGCGCGAGAGCACTCTTGTTGGTTACTCCCTGATGGTCACTTTCATCGGCAAGCCCCCCTTCATGCGCAGCGTCAGCGAGAGCACGGACCGAGGGCGCTCGTTGGCGTCGCTGGAGTACCGGAGACTGAACTTCTCGAGCACACAAGCGACGATTGACTTCATTTGTATGTAGGCCATCTCCTTGCCGATGCAGATCCGAGGCCCGGCGTTGAACACCGGGTACTTGAACGTGCTCTCCGGCCGGAACGCGCCCGCCTCGTCCAGCCACCGTTCCGGCCTGTACTCCTCGCAGTCCGCGCCCCAGATGTCCTCCATACGCCCCATGGCATACGCGCTGTACATCACGAGCCACCCTTTCCCCACGAACGTGCCGTCCGGCAGGAAGTCGTCCTCCTTGCAGCTGTGCGTGTCGATGGCCACGGGTGGGTATAGCCTCATGGACTCGGTGATGGCGGCATGGAGGTAGTGCATCTCGCGCAGCTCGTCGAAGCTGAACGTCGCGTCCGTGCTCCCGCTCGACGCGCGCACCGCGCGGATCTCGCGCACGACCCTGTCCTCGACGTCCGGCCGGCCGGAGACAATCCAGAAGAACCAGGTCAGCGCCGACGACGTCGTGTCGCGGCCGGCGAGGACGAAGTTGGTGACCACGTCGCGGAGACTCTCGTCGCTGTGCTCGCTGCTCGCGGCGAAGCGCGACAGGAAGTCATCACCGCGCGCCAGCCCGGCCTCCCCTCTCTCCCTGCGCTCCCGGACGATCCGCTCGGCGAAGCCGTGGATCGTGGCGAGCGCCTCCCGCATCCGCCTCTCGGGCTCCATGTTGAAGAGCTTCTTGACGCGCCACAGCGATTTGGCCGGCGAGTTGAACCGGGCCAAGATGGCGTTCTGCGCGTCGTTGAACGCGCGCATGAACTCCGCGCTCTGGGGCGCGGCCATCCTCTCCTTGGTGAGGCACGCCGGGTCCTCACCGAAGGCCACGCGGCAGATGTTGTCGAACGCGAATCGCTCGAGCACATCTTGCAAGTCCAGAGTCCGTCCATCGAGCCCCGCCTGCTTTAGCAACGGAAGCAGCCTCTTGACGATCTCGAACCGGACGGTGTCGACCACGAAGTTCCTCAGCGAGCGCTTGTTGAACTCGTAGCTGGCGGCCTTCCGCTGCCATAGCCACTGCTCGCCGTCGGAATTGAAGATGCCGTGGCCAAGAAAGTCCTCGAGCATGGACACGGTGAGCTTGCCCTTGGGGTAGTTGTCAAAGTTAGTCTTGAGAATGTGCTCGACGTTGGCCGGGTTGGCGGTGATAACGCCCCCGGTGAGGCCGAGCGCCTTGTACGACATGGTGTTCGTGGGGCTGCACTTCATGATGCTGGTCGACCACTTAAGGAACCGGTGCTTGTTCTTGATGATGTGCGGCAGCGTGCCGACCACAGCGTAGGACTTGAGTCCATGAATGCGAGGCTTCTTCTTGGGATCCTGGTGCATGTAGAGGAAGTAGAGGAGGGGTAGAAAAGCGAGCAGGATCAGGATGAGCAAGAGAGAAGCTGAGATTGGGGAGAGTTCCATGGCAACAGTGAGATGATTTGGGGCTTTTGCCTTGCGACTTGTGAGTTGTGATTGGCGCAAGTGCTTGCGAGAAGAGGTCGAATTTTTTTTTTTTGTTTTGTGGCTGGAGATTGCAAGTGATGCATGATGTGTTGTTATTTATAACGGAGGTGCTAACTACTAATACCTCCGTTTTTTTTAAAAAAAAATAGATGATGTTGTTAATGTTTAGAATAACATTTGATCATTTATTTATAAAACAATAGTGTAAATATGCTAAAGTATAAATCAACGGGAATGCTAGGGGACGGGATAGCTCCTCCTCCGTAATTCTTATCCATACACGCGCCAGGCCTGCTCACTCGCCGCCGTCGCCATCCCCCGCCGCTGTCGTGCCCGTCCCTTGTCGCCTCCGCCGCCGCGCCCGTCCCCCACCGCCGTCGCCGTCGCTGTCCCCCCCCCCCCCCCGTGCCGCGCCCGTCCCCCTCTACCGCCACCGTCACCGCGCCCGTCCCCTGCCGCCGCCGTCGCCGTCCTCATCTACAAGGGACGGCTGCAGAGGGCCGACCGCGCGTGTCGGGGTGCTCCTCCCCCAACGGAATGTCCAGCTATATCTAGTATGAATCACCTGGTACCTGGTAGGTATCATCCAATACCTCACAAGTATCACGCGATACATGGTAGAAATCGTCTGATACCTGACAAGTATCACATGATACCTCGCGAGTATCACGCGACACGTGGTAGAAATTGTCTTATACATGACAGGTATCGCATGATACCTCGTGAGTATCACGCGATACGTGGTTGAAATCGTCTGATACCTGACACATGATACCTCGCGAGTATCACGCGATATGTGGTAAAAATCGCATGATACCTGATAAGTATCACATGATACTTACAAGTATCATCTGAAACGTGTGTAGAATCGTCTGATACCTGATAGGTATCACACCTGATACCTAATCGGGATCATCCCGTTCGAAAATGGGATTCCGTTATATAGCAGCCCTCTAAATCAAACCTAGAGATTTTTTAAAGATAAATCATATAAAAATAATATTTATATAAATTTTAAATAAGAAAGATGAACAAATGGCATGTAAAAATCAACAGAGTCATATATTAAAAAAAATAAAATACTACTATGTAATGCGGAGAACTACTATGGTATTACTCTATCACAAATATAGTTATTTCTAGCTTTCAATTTTTTTACTTCCTCCATCCCAAAATACATCTACTTTTTAATTCAAACTAGAAAGTATAGCTATATTTTGCAATGGAGAAAGTAAAATGTAACTATTTCTCTATCTATATCTCTTTTTTAACAAATCAGAATTGTCCGTCATTTAATTTCTATACCAACTTTCTCTTCTCAACGAACATAATATTTCACCATTTAATTCCACTAATTTCCCCTTCTCAACAAATCCTAATATGAACTTGTGAATTTTCAAAATCACAAGAGTTGCACGCACAATTATATTTAAATTAATGCAAGTAGTAGTCTTTAGGAAGCTTACCACGATTAGATCTTGGGGAAACGCTTCCCACGATCATGCGCCCATTCCTCGGTCTCTCCGTCAAATGATTTGATCAATGACAAGTAATGCTTCTTATCGGTATTTAATAACAAGGAAAATCTTTAAATAAAGATTTTCTTATCTTTTCAACTGTTTTTTTATCAATTATACGATATGGTTATAATGTTATATTCCTTTTATTAAGATCTCACAACAAAATCTTACATTTCTATATTCGAATGAAATCTCGTAATAATAATCTCATATAATTATATTCTTTGAAGTGTTTACATAATTACATGTGAATTGATTTTATTTTTTATAAAATTCCTCCGACTTATATTAGTGACAGTACAGATTTGAAGTACTTTAGTGCCCATACTGACCACAGAACATGAACACCACGTTAATTAAGCAGGGTTCGATATTTTGGTTTTAGAAACTTCGGTCCCGGGTATGAAATTATTTCATCAGAAAATTTTAATTTTATGAATTTAGTAAATTTTATACAAACTTTATCTAAATTTTAAATTAATTTGGGTAGAATATTTCAAAATCTCCACAATATCAGATCAATCGCCTCTCTTCCCCGATGTTTTTCCTTTCCGAAATATAGAACCATGCCATTATGGTTCCGTTGTGGGCTATGCCTCTCCATGTTGTGGGTCGGGTCGTCGAGCTGCGGGTCTTTTGGCCAACTATATTCCCCCCGAATGGCGAATGTCCGTACCTGTTGGAGCTCACATGAACTGTCGTGCCTGAGCCTCTTCCTCGGCACGACATGCCGATCTGGCACGGCACGGCCCAATGATCCCCCGCTCCCATAGGCCGTAGCCCGTCAATGAGCACCCCAAAAGAGATGAAAGATGCAAAATAGATGTATTCTAGATATATATAAGGCACGACCCAAATAAATGAGGGAGGCAAAATAGACTTATTGCAAGGACGAGCACGTTGGACTGGTCGTGCCTTCAGACTAGCATGGCACGGCCCGTGTCATATTGGGTCGTAGGTGCAACCAGTGGACGGGCACGGCCTGACTGACTGATCTCAGACCATGCTTTGGTTGTGCTAGGCCTGGCCGTGCCGAGCGACTCATTTGGTCATCTATATGGGGGAAACAAGAAAACCATTCCTGCTTTATTTCTGGGATCAAAGCAAGAGCAACTCTAGCAATGAAGTGGACCATGATTACTCCCTGGTGGTCACTTTCATCGGCAGGCCTCCTTCCATTCGCAGAGTCGACCAGAGCACGAACCCTGGGTGTCCGTCGCCACCGGCGTACCGGAGGCAGAACTGCTCGTGCACGCACGCCACGATGGACTTCATCTGTATGTATGCCATCTCCTTGCCGAGACACATCCTTGGTCCGGCGTGGAAGATGGGGTACTTGAACGGGCTCTCCGGCCGGAACGCGCCCGCCTCGTCCAGCCACCGCTCCGGCCTGAACTCCTCGCAGTTCGCGCCCCAGATGTCCTCCACACGTCCCATGGCGTACGCGCAATAGGTCACCAGCCACCCTTTCCCCACGAACGTGCCGTCCGGCAGGAAGTCGTCCTCCTTGCAGCTGTGCGTGTCCAGGTGCACGGGTGGGTACAGCCGCATGGACTCGGTGATGGCCGCGTGGAGGTAGTGCATGTCGCGCAGCTCGTCGAAGCTGAATGTCCCGCTGCTTGTGCCGCCGCCGCTCGACGCGCTCCGCACCGCGCGGATCTCGTGCACGATCTTGTCCTCCACGTCGGGCCGGCTGGACACCAGCCAGAAGAACCAGGTCAGCGCCGATGACGTCGAGTCGCGCCCGGCGATGAGGAAGTTGGTGACCACGTCGCGGAGGCTCTCGTCGCTGTGCTCACCGCCCGCGGCGAAGCGCGACAGGAAGTCATCGCTGCGCACCAGCCCGGCCTCCCCTCTCGCCCTGCGCTCCCGTACGATCTGGTCGGCGTAACCGTGAATCGTGGTGAGCGCATCTCGCATCCGCCTCTCCGGGTCCAAGTTGAACAGCCTCTGGACGCGCCATAGCGACTTCACCGGCGACATGAACCGGGCAATGATGGCGTTCTGCGCGTCGCTGCACGCGCGCATGAACTCCGCGCTCTGGGACGAGACCATGCTGTCCTCGGCGAGGCACGCCGGGTCCTCGTCGAACACCACATGGCAGATGTTGTCGAACGCGAAGCGCTCGAGCACATCCTGCACGTCCAGCGTCCGGCCGTCGCGCCGCGCCCGCTCCAGCAGCGGCAGCAGCCTCTCGACAACCTCCAACCGGACGGTGTCCACCACGAAGCTCCTCAACGAGCGCTGGTTGAACTCGTAGCTTGCGGCCTTCCGCTGCCATAGCCACTGCTCGCCGTCGGAGTTGAAGATGCCGTGGCCAAGCAAGTCCTCGAGCAAGGACACGGAGAGCTCGCCTTTCGGGTAGTTACTAAAGTTAGTCTTTAGTATGTGCTCGACGTTGGCCACGTTGGCTGTGATGACGCCGCCGGTGAGGCCTAGTGCCTTGAACGTCATGGTGTGCGTGGGGCTGCGCTTCATTACGTCGGTCGACCACTCGAGAAACCTGTGCCTGTTCTTGGCGAAGTGCGGCAGCGTGCCGACTACAGGGTAGGACTTGAGTCCATTGGAACCAGGCTGCTTCTTGGTATCCTGGTACAGGTAGAGAAAGTATAGGAGAGGCAGGAAAGGGGGGAGGAGGACGAATAAAATGGTTGAGGTCGAGGAAAATTTCATGGCGCGAGAGTGAGTGCGTGAGGAGCTTTTGGCATGAGGCTTGTGACTGGCAGACAAGTCATCTGTATCTGTAACAATGTTTCTGGGATAAGAAGGCATGGATTGCTTGGCTGTTTTATAGCTGGAAATTGTAGTCGTCCGGCTCAGCAACATATCAATTGTGTTGGGTTCTTGCGTATTTTGGTATTTTTACGGCTTTGGTTTGGTTGTCTTATTTTGCTAAGTCACACTTTAGTTATGCCACGGTTGGTTAAATATATGTTTATTTTGTTGCCGCCATTGTATCGCACTACACTTAACACATGTCATGTGCACTTCCAAATTTATAACTAACCATGCTAGGAAAGTGCTTGCTAGCATAGTGGAAGGGCCGAGTTCTAGCATGCCCAGATTTCTTTTAATTTCTTAATTATTTGACACTAAGTTTCTCCTTGGTTGTGTCATATCTCGGGCCAATCTGTAAATTTGTTTCTGCTACAACCTCTGTTTGTTGCTAAAAAAAATTAGCCATGCTATACTTTGTGATCAACTGTTTGTAATCATATTTTTGTTGCATAGCACATCTTGCTTAAGCTTAGTTGCAGCAGGGTTAGTCATCGACTACATATTTTCGGTTAGTTCCCTCGTGGTGCTCAATTAATATAGTTATTATAGATAGATAAATGTGCTTACGACTTCACATAGGTCAGAAAACAAAAGTCAACACATTCCCTTGATCAGAAGAATTGGAAGTTTCTTAGGCTTGTCTAATTTTAATGGTAGAGATTAAATTGGTGACATTATTGGTTCCAAGATGGCAAGTGGAACTAAATGTTTCTAATTTACTTAAGATGAATCGGCTTGCAGCTCAAGGATTCAGGAGTGGATCATCCTATCAAGGTGAGAAGTGATTCAGCGCGAGCAGATCGTTATACTTTGTTGTGCCGCAACTTCAACATTAAAGGTAGACAGTACACACTGACACCACACAACTGACACCACACACAAGTTCGTGTTTCCTCTTTTATCTTAGGGGAAGTTTGGATGGGGCTAAAATTTTAGCCCATCTCACATCGGATATTTAGACACTAATTAGAAGTATTAAACATAGACTAATGATAAAGCCTAATTAATCTATAATTAGCCTATATCATGCTACAGTAAACATTCTCTAATTATGGATTAATTAGGTTTAAAAATTTGTCTCGCAAATTAGCTCTCATATATGTAATTAGTTTGCAAGTAGTGTATGTTTAATGCTCTAAATTAGTGTCTAAACATTCGATGTGACAGGGACTCGATGTGGTTGTGCGTTGTTGGAAGGTCCATGTCTTTTGCCTCTCAACTAAACAGAAAGATCATGTAAGGATATTCATAGTGTGTCGATGTGGCATTTAGCTCTAAGGTATCAGCAAGAAGATTCCCCTCCATATAAGGGCAAGTTTTATAATAGGGGTAGTTGTCATATCTAATTTTATCCATGTAAGATAAGAGGTGATATATACAATACACCACATCTATACTATCTCTAGCATACTAACCTAAATAATTTTATTTTATTTGTTTGCTCAATCCCTTATTTATTTCCTATTCTTTTTCTTGGGGTTTGTGTGGAGGTTGTCTCTTGCATGAGGGGTGGCTCACCTTCTCTTTCCTCATTTATTTCTTTCATCATCATCCAATCCTATGCGGTATTTTTAGGGGAACACATCAACCATTACAATACTTGCCCTAAGCACTGTTCGTGTCCCATGCAAGCCCCTCAGCCAACTAGGAAGGCGCGCGAGCCTCATTAGGGCCTGCTAGGTAGAACGCGCGTGACACGAAGGACGATGGCTAGAAACCATGTTGTGGAAGTCGTGCCCCAGCGACATTCACACCCACACCCCGGCATCTCTTCGAGCTTTTGGCGAGCATACAATTTTAAAAATTTTGAAAGCAACTTTTCTATATTTTTTATTAAAAAACATGTCGAGTAATATTTTGTAGATCGAAAAACATGCAAACGAACTCTTTCCAAACTACGAACTATTAACCGAGCGGTAATTTTCTCTCTATTGGTTGCAAAGGAACGCAGTAATCGGTTTTTTTGAGTTGACACCCATCTGCCATTGTCCACACGGATAAAGATCCTCTGCAGTCGATTACACAACGTTTTTGTCACTGACATGAGGGTCCAGAGATCATCGGACCCATATGTCAGTGACAAAGGCATGGTGTAGTCGACTGCACGAGGATCTCATTCCTGTCCATACACCAGTAGTACTAGTTGTACTGTAGCCAGGGTTGGAAATTTCGGATCGAAATTTCGGACCCCTCTGATGAAATATTATTTCGGCCGAAATTTTCAATTTTTTAAATTTTTCCGTGAATTTTGATAATATTTGTTCAAATTCAACTAAATTTTCTTTTCAAAATTTCGGTATTTCGATAGGCACCGATCAAATCGGCTAAACCAATAGATTTAACACTGACTGTAGCACACCGCCTTTCTCGAGGATATGATGCAGATCATGTCCATTACTGCAGAGAGGATCTCGATTATTTTCAAAAGCTCCACTGCGAGCCAAACACAAACACGCAACTAACGTAAGCTCGAAAGGTGCCGGCCGACCATTCGCCACTCGCAGAAAACAAGCACAACAATTTCTTTTATTTCTCGGGTTAAGCGGGAGCAATTCCCTAACAGTGAAGTCCACAAGTGTATCAGCATGCTACGGTCATCAATCTCTAGTGGTCACTTGCATCGGTAAACCGCCCTTCATGCGCAACGTCAACCAGAGCACGAACCCCGGGTGTCCCTCGCCACCGGCATACCGGAGACTGAACCTCTCAAGCACAGATGCTACAATAGACTTCATCTGTATGTAGGCCATCTCCTTGCCGAGGCACATCCTCGGCCCCGCGTGGAACACCGGGTACTTGAACGGGCTCTCCGGCCGGAACGCGCCGGCATCGTCTAGCCACCGCTCTGGCCTGAACTCCTCACAGTCCGCGCCCCAAATGTCCTCCACCCGTGCCATCGCGTACGCGCTGTAGGACACAAACCACCCTTTCCCCACGAACGTGCCGTCCGGTAGGAAGTCGTCCTCCTTGCAGCTGTGCGAGTCCATGGCCACGGGTGGGTACAGCCGCATGGACTCGGTGATGGCGGCATGGAGGTATTGCATGTCACGCAGCTCGTCCAAGTTGAACGTCGGGTCGCCTGTGCCACCGGAAGCGCGCCGCACTGCGTGGATCTCGCGTACGATCTTGTCCTCCACGTCGGGCCGGCCGGACAGTAGCCAGAAGAACCAGGTCAACGCCGTCGACGTCGTGTCGCGCCCGGCCATGAGGAAGTTGGTCACCACGTCGCGGAGGCTCTCGTCGCTGTGCTCGCCGCCCGCGGCGAAGCGCGACAGGAAGTCATCACTGCGCGCCAGCCCGGCCTCCCCTCTCTCCCTGCGCTCCCGGACGACCCGCTCAGCGAAGCCGTGGATCGTGGCGAGCGCCTCCCGCATCTGCCTCTCGGGCTCCATGTTGAACAGCCTCTTGAAGCGCCACCACGACTTGACCGGCGACATGAACCGGTCCATCACGGCATTCTGCGCGTCATTGAACGCGCGCATGAACTTCGCGCTCTGGGGCGAGGCCATGCTGTCCTCGGCGAGGCACGCCGGGTCCTCGTCGAAGGCGACATGGCAGATGTTGTCGAACGCGAAGCGCTCCAGCACGTCCTGCACGTCCAGCGTCCGGCAGTCGCGCTCCGCCCGCTCCAGCAGCGGCAGCAGCCTCTCGACGACCTCGGACCTGACGGTGTCGACCACGAAGTTCCTCAGCGAGCGCTTGTTGAACTCGTAGCTGGCGGCCTTCCGCTGCCACAGCCACTGCTCGCCGTCGGATTTGAAGATGCCATGGCCGAGGAAGTCCACGAGCATGGACACGGCGAGGTCGCCCTTGGGGTAGTTACCAAAGTTAGTCTTCAGCGTATACTCGACATTGGCCGGGTTGGCGGTGATGACGCCGCCGGTGAGGCCGAGCGCCTTGAACGACATGGTGTGCGTGGGGCTCCGCTTCATGACTTCGGTTATAAACTCAAGGAAGCGATCCTTGTTCTTGGCGAAGTGCGGCAGTGTGCCGACGACGGGGTAGGACTTGAGCCCATGGGCGTGAGGCTGCTTCTTGGGGTCGTTGCGCTGGCAAAGAAAGTAGAGGAGAGGCAGGATAGAGAGGAGGAGGAAGAGAGGCGTTGAACTCGAGGAGAATTCCATGGTGAGCTCGAGCGAGTCAGTGAGATGGTTTTGGCTTGCGACTTGTGATGGCGCAAGTGATCTGGATCACTGTGCGGAGCACCTAGATTTGTCGGCTCTTTTATAGCTGATGAAGATGGCAGTCGTTCGGCTGGTGGATCGATTCTCTCGTGTTTTACGAACTTGGTATTCATGTTTCTGCATTTTTTTTTAAAAAGAGTTAATTCATTCACCTCGCCGGAAGAACTAGAAGATTCTGAAGCTCGTCTAATTTAATGGTAGTCTCTGGTTCGGAGAGATCAAAAGATATTGTTGGTCCCAAGATGGCAAGTGGAACTCGTTGTTTTTCATTTCCTTGATTATACATCGGCTTGCAGCTCAAGCATACGTTTTGCTGATCAAGAATAGGAGAATACATCATACGCCAGTATGCCACCAAACAGATCGTTACATTGACTCGATCAATAGTAGTACTAGCAAAGCGATCATTGACTCGATCAATAGTAGTACTAGTAAAGCTAGACAGTGGACGCCCGCTCAAATAATCAGGTTCTTAGGTTCAGCTTTGGTACAGCTCTCTCTAGTTCACAAATAATTGATCCAGGCGTACACGCGAACTATAATAAAAGTTGATTAGGCTCAAAACAAATCTGCTAACATATACTCCCACTAGTGCAATAATGATTTTTCTGTGCGGTCGGACGTGCGGATCTTCCACCTGTCTGGAACGAGGTGTCTGCGAAAATCGCGAGTGCACAGAAAAATAAAAAATCAAAACCAAAGAAAACGCTGTCACCGCCATCGTCGCCGCGGTCGCCGGCGACGGATCCCCCCTCCCCCCGCGGTTATAGGCGACGGATCCGGCCTCACCGCGGTGGCCGGCAAGAGATCCACTCCGCCGCCGCCGTCGTTGGGAGATGGGAGGAGTGGGGGAGGAGGGGGTGGATAGGGAGAGGGAGGAGTAGGAGGAGGAGGCGGATAGGGAGATGGGAGGAGCAGGTGTGGGATGGGATCTAAAGAGATAGCGATGAGAGTGGGTGCATGTGGGACGGTGACGGCGGATTAAAAGTTGGAGGCTATTTTCGTGTGCAGGTGACTTAACATGTCCGCACGTGAAAATAAGCCTATTTTTGCATGCAGGCCTATTAAGTGGCCCGCCTGCGATAATTGATTTTTTTTGCTGTCATCTTAAAGAGTCACACGTGAAAATGGAGTACGATTTTCGCAGATGCGACTACTTACGCGCCGTCTGCAATCTAAAATAACCCTCATCCAGGAAAATCATTCTTATAGTAGTGTCCAAAATCAAACTATAGGGATGAAACTGGACCAGTTTGACTTTTTTTTTTATAGAGGAGTAGGATAGAGCTACAGGATCATATTCGGAAGCTCGTGCTTTCAAATAGTGAGTAATCTCTTCGATTTTAATATACGCCGTTATTAATTTACATCTTATTATTGTTTCATAAGAAATAATATAATGATTATTTATTTCATTGTGATTTCTATTATCACTAAAAGTACTTTGTCATAACGGTACTATATATTTTCATATATTTGTAAAAAGTTTTAAATAATATGAATGATCAAACATATATTCTACTACCAGTGAACTACATTATAAATTACATACTAGCGAAGTGAATGTAGTTTAATTGGTTAGGTTTCTAGTGGTAGCTCAGTGCTCATTGGTCACCGCGTTTGAGAGGAGGTAAAAGGAGAAGATTGAGAAAACACGCAAAATAAGGTAAGACATTTGAGCATAATTAATTAAGTAATAATTATCTTAAATTTTAAAAATTGATTAATTTAATTTTTTTAAGCAACTTTCCTATATTTTTATAAAAGTATGATATTTAATGATTCGTTGTTCGGAAAGCGTGCGCATGGAGAAAACAATGATTTTCTCTCTATCGGTTGCAAACAAACGCAGTAACCGGTTTTTCCAAGAATGCGACGGCACACCAACTTTCTCAAGGATGCAAATCCTGTGCAATACTGCACATAGGATCTCGATTGTTTTCTCAAGCTCCACTTGGCGTGCCAAACACAAACACGCAACCGACGTAAGCTCCAATTCAAAAGGTGTCGGCCGACCATTCGCCACCCGGAGAAGACAAGCACACCAATTTTTTTATTTCTCAGATTAAGCGGGAGAAATCTGTTAACTTATTAAAGCATTAGAAAAAAGAGCCTTCACGTTCGCTCTCATGGTTTAAAAATTATTATATTAATCGGAGAAAAACAGAAAAAGAAAAAATAGAGTCCAAATAGAAATACAATTTAAAATAACTGAAATTCGGAATTAGAAAATAATGAATATTGAAAGAAAAGGCTAGATTCCATATACGTATACAATTTATAATAAATAACTATAATTTGTAATAAAAATAAAGACTGTTGAAATAAGAGACAATCTAGAACACATGACGAGATTAATTAAAGTTTGAAATAACAAATAAAATAAATTCCAAAAATAGAAAAATAATTATAAGAGTTCAAGTAGGAATATAATTTATAAATAAAAATTATCGGGATGAAAAATTATGCAATTTTATAAAAATCCATCTAGAACACAACAATAAATTATGCAATTTTATAAAAATCCACCTAGAACACAACAATCACAAATAACCATAAAGAGGAGAGAAGTAATAGGCCTATAAAAGAGTAGAGTGTTGGCGGTTGATGGGATATCGAAAAACTATAAAAAAAATCTCAAATAGAATCCCAGTGAAGATGGGCATGCTGTTATGTAACATGGTCAAGACGGTTGACGGGACTTACGTAGAGTAAAATAAACCCTAATGATAATCATGTTCGATTTTAAAATCTCAATAACAATAAGGAGGGGAGGCAACGGGTAGAGTGTAGAGTAGTATAGGGGGCAGAGCCACTAACGATTTGACGAGACTTATAAAAAGTAAAAAAAAACACAAGCAGTAATTATGTTCGATCTTTAAAATTCCAATGATAATAAAGAGAGGTGGCAGCGGATGAGTTGTAGAGCAGTAAATTGACGATGTTTGACGATACTCCTAAAAATTATGAAAACGAAACCCAACAAGACAATGAAAGCTAAAAACTATAAGGCCTAATTTTTTAAAGTTTTAAAGAGGATGAATAGAAGTAGTGGTAGATCGAGTAAGCAAATAAAAAGGTGATAAAGGAGTAAGGGGTAGTGACTGATGTGGCTTTTAAAAACTATAGAATTATTAGAATCACGAGAATGGTAATTTTAAATAAAATCATGTGTAAAAAATAGATAATTTTAAATTGATGCTAGCAGTGCAATTGCGCGGGCTGCCAACTAGTTAACTTATTAAAGCAATAGAAAAGAAAGCCTCCACGTTCGCTCTCATGGTTTAAAAATACTCATATTAATCGGAGAAAAACACAAAAAATAAAAAATAGAGTCCAAATAAAAATAACTGAAATTCGGAATTAGAAAATAAGGAATATTGAAAGAAAAGGCTAGAGTCCATATACATATACAATTTATAAATAAAAATTCGGAATTAAAAAAAATAAAAGAATAAAAGTACTACATAGAGGTTAGAGTCCATATAGAAATACAATTTATAAATACCAAAAATTCAAAATTAAAAAATAAATAATATTGAAATAAAAGTTTAAGAGTCCATATAGAATATAATCTATCTATTAATTTATTAAAGTAATAGAAAAATAAGCCTCCACATTCGCTCTCACGGTCTAGAAATTCTCATATTTATTGAAGAAAAAGAGGGAAAAATAAAAATAGATTCCAAATAGGAATACAATTTAAAAATAACTGTAATTCGGAATTTATAAATACCTTGAAATTAAAAAATAAGGAATATTGAAATAAAAGTATAAGAGTCCATATAGAATATAATCTAGAAATAATTGAAATTTTGGATTAGAAAAAGGAATATTAAAAGTAGAGTTTAGAGTCCATATAGAAATACAATTTAGAAATAATGAAAATTCAAACTTAAAAAAATGATGAATATTAGAATATAAGAGGTAGAGTCCATAAAGAAATACAACTTAGAAATAACCGAAACTCAGTATTAAAAAAAGGAATATTGAGAGATGAGTTTAGAGTCCATATAAAAATACAATTAGAAATAACAGAATTTTGGAAATAAAAATAAGAAATATTTGAAAGAAATATCTAGAGTCCATATAGAAATTCAGTACTACCTGAAAATAGGAATTGAAAACAAAAAAAATAAAAGTACAATATATAGTAAATACAATTTAGAAATAACAAAAATTAGAAAATAAAAATTAAGGAATATTGGAAGAATTTAGAAATAACTGAAAGTGAAATTATTACATAACTTAAAATTATATACATTTAACATATTTTAATAATAAAATGTAAAAATATATATGTTGTTATGCTAACCGTATAATCTGGACGGACCACTGGTTGTGTGAAAACGAAGTCCACAAGTGTATCAGCATGCTACGGTCATCAACCTCTAGTGGTCACTTGCATCGGCAAACCGCCCTTCATGCGCAACGTCACCGAGAGCACGAGCCCCGGGTGTCCCTCGCCGCCGGCATACTGGAAACTGAACCTCTCGAGCACAGATGCTACAATGGATTTCATCTGTATGTAGGCCATCTCTTTGCCGAGGCACATCCTCGGCCCCGCGTGGAACACCGGGTACTTGAACGGGCTCTCCGGCCGGAACGCGCCGGCCTCGTCTAGCCACCGCTCTGGCCTGAACTCCTCACAGTCCGCGCCCCAGATGTCCTCCACCCGTGCCATCGCGTAGGCGCAATACGTCACTAGCCACCCTTTCCCCACGAACGTGCCATCCGGCAGGAAGTCGTCCTCCTTGCAGCTGTGCGTGTCCATGGCCACGGGTGGGTACAGCCGCATAGACTCCGTGATGGCGGCATGGAGGTATTGCATGTCACGCAGCTCGTCGAAGCTGAACGTCGCGTCGCTTGTGCTTCCGGACGCGCGCCGCACCGCTTGGATCTCGCGTACGATCTTGTCCTCCACGTCGGGCCGGCCGGACAGTAGCCAGAAGAACCAGGTCAACGCCGACGACGTCGTGTCGCGCCCGGCGAGGAGGAAGTTGGTCACCACGTCGCGGAGGCTCTCGTCGCTGTGCTCGCCGCCCGCGGCGAAGCGCGACAGGAAGTCGTCACTGCGCGCCAGTCCGGCCTCCCCTCTCTCCCTGCGCTCCCGGACGACCCGCTCGGCGAAGCCGTGGATCGTGACGAGCGCCTCCCGCATCCTTCTCTCGGGCTCCATGTTGAACAGCCTCTTGAATCGCCACAGCGACTTGACCGGCGACATGAACCGGTCCCTCACGGCATTCTGCGCGTCGTTGAAAACGCGCATGAACTCCGCGCTCTGGGGCGAGGCCATGCTGTCCTCGGCGAGGCACGCCGGGTCCTCGTCGAAGGCGACTTGGCAGATGTTGTCGAACGCGAAGCGCTCCAGCACGTCCTGCACGACATGGTTTGCGTGGGGCTCCGCTTCATGATTTCGGTTGTAAACTCAAGGAAGCGGTCCTTGTTCTTGGTGAAGTGCGGCACTATGCCGACGACGGGGTAGGACTTGAGCCCATGGGCGTGAGGCTGCTTCTTGGGGTCGTTGCGCTGGCAAAGAAAGTAGAGGAGAGGCAGGATAGAGAGGAGGAGGAAGAGAGAGGTTGAACTCGAGGAGAATTCCATGGTGAGCTCGAGCGAGATGGTTGATCTGGACCACTGTGCTGAGCACCTGGATTTCTCGGCTTTTTTATAGCTGATGAAGATGGAAGTCGCTCGGCTGGACGGATCGATTCTCTCGTGTTTTACGAACATTGTAATCATGTTTCTGGAATTTGAGATTGTTGAGAGAATAAAAGTCAATCCACTTCCTTTAAGGTCAATCCATTCCCCTCGCCGAAAGAACTAGAAGATTCTGAAGCTCGTCTAATTCAATGGTGGTCTCTGGTTTAGAGAGATTAAAAGATATTTGTTGGTCCCAAGATGGTAAGTGGAACTAATTGTTTTCATTTCTTTGATATGCATCGGCTTGCAGCTCAAGAACACGTCTTGCTGATCAAGAATACATCATATGCTAGCAAACATATTGTCACATTGACTTGATCAATAGTAGTACTCCTAAAGCTAGACAGTGATGGCTCATGGCTGGTCGCCCGCTCAAATAATCTGGTTATTAGGTTAGCTTTGGTACGACTCTCTTCTCTTCAGTACACAAATAAATTGATCCACATGAACTATAATTCTACTGCAAGTTTTCTTACCTCATACTCAAACTTATGATTAAAAGTTCCCGCTCTAATACCCACATCTAACCGTGGGTGCAAGATTCTCCCCAAACCCATACCCATGCAGGTAATGGGTATCCATACCACTGCACTAATTTAGGGCACTTAATTTTTTTACAATAATCCGATGATGACAATGGCAACCACCAACATCATATTAGGCAACCTTAGTTTTAACGTTAACATTCAAAAGCAAGTAAAAAATCATATAAGAATTATGTCATATACGACTGTCATGGTTACGGATAAGGCATACATCCTATCCTATGACTTACGGAATATACGAGTATGGTATACCATCGTTCATACGACCGTAAGTGATAAGGAAATCTATAAGATATTACGGAAAATATCCTCATAGGCCGGTGAGATTAACAGAGTCCTACTCAGAGAGAATTAGGTCTATTCTATATCGTGCAGGGTTTATTGTCTTCAAGTTCTACCTGGAGACTAAGACAACTCACGTTATAAAAGACACACCCTCTGAGGGGTTCAGATCATCGAATCATAGCGCCAACTTACCCACCATAGTTTACGAAGCCGGAGAACGCGAAGCCAGATTCGCCAGGAGATCTCGTTGAACCATCTCAACAAGGATCTCGTAAGTAACGCCGAATTCATCTGTTGTCTTTGTACTATATGGTTTTCCATATCAATCTCATATAAACTGGACTAGACCTATTACCTTAGGCATGCTTTTTTTTTACCCATCGGTAAGTGGGGTACTGGTGGCTAAAGAACCGAACCATACCTATCAACTCAACAGGTAAGGAATTTTGCTCATTAATAAATCCATGGATATCAGAATTAAAAATGTTACTCGTAATAATAATATAAAAACCTATGGGATCTCGGTTTATGGGACATGTTGCCAATTGCCATCTCTAATCAGGCCTCTGTTTCGCTGTTTGTTAGTGATCGGAAATAGAACTGACTTGTAAAAACTGCACGGGCCGCACTGCCTCGTAAATCAAGGAGAGTGAGATGGGCTCTAATTGGGCTTTGATGGGCTGGATTGTTGGATCTGTTTCTGACGCTGGTGCCGCTCCCGTCCAGGCGCATCGTCGCCGGCGGAGTAGTTCTGCTGCTCGCTGTTCATCACCATCACTGGCTTCTCCTCCGAGCTCGGCCGCAAGGGTAAATTGAGTTCGTTATTTTTCACCACGATCGCCAAGTTGTTCATCACCCTCTTACTAACCAGTAATTAAGCAGTGGATTTGGATGTGCTTTTCTAAGTGTCGTGGATGATACGAACCGATCCAAGATTCCAGAATCACGAAATCAATCTGCTATTAGTCATCAGATAAACATAATCGGCATCTGTACCCCAAATGCATGAGTGCGTCAGTGCGTGGCGCATCACGCGTAGCTTAGACATCCTTAGCCTCTTGTCTCCCTCCGCTTCTCTTACTTACGCCAGAGCACATGATTAGACCCCCGGAGCATTTGCCAGATCGACCCTGCCTTGATGCATGGCAGCAGTACATGAATGTCACTGATGATTGGACAGCCAACTGATTAAAGCGACCGATCGACATGATAGCATCGTGATTAGCTCCCGATCGAGTCGATTATCTCACTGATCGAATGCTGCTCGATGTGTACGATCACTCGTAAAGAGGAGCTATCAGAAGCATCGCCGATAAAGCCAAGTTGCCATTCGATCTTTCTCCTCGCCTGAAATTAATTAATTATAATCTGAATCGGAGCGCAGGTCATCCGCCACTTCCGTTGTGCGCGCCTATCCATACCCCTCCATCGATTATACTCTACTACTTAGGTGTGACGACTGACGAGAGAGTGAGAAAGAGAGAGAGAGAGAGAGAGCTTTTTGATCAGTCGGCAATGGTGACGCACTCTGATGCCTGGCTCTGTTTGTTTGTTTGTGCAACATGATGATCGGTTTGAAGTTTTTAATTCTCTGTTTGGGATTTGCACGGCTTGTCTGGTCCTCACCATATCTGACCGATGTTACAATTCTCGGATTCGTGTAATATATCCCTGGTCTGTCATCGATCTGATTCACCTCAAGGTATGTCTTGGTTTGCATTTTAATTAGGACTCAATCCAGGATTTGCTACTCACTCAGTTGAGTTTCAAAATACCCAAAGTGCAGATCTTTTGGATTTGGGACAGGATACCAATCCTTAGGTGAGAGTGGCAAATCATTTAATTAGGATCATACAAGAGAGCATATATCTTATAAGAAGAGAAAGCATGTAGTTACATATGTTTGACAACATTGTGAAAGCTCAAATGTTATTGGAGTTGTTCAGTTGTACGCGTGATAGTCAAGTCGAACCCAGCTTTTTTCTCCTCGTGCGTCCCAAGTACGTACAGGCAAAAAAAAAAAGGAAGATAAAAAAGGGGGTGACACAACCATCGAAAGGCAAAAGCTAATGGTAGCTAGATGGGTCTATCAGTACAATGCATCTGAACATATGCATGCATTTACCCCTGTACATGTCTTCGTGCTTGATTTTAACGTCTCCTTGCCTCCTTGGAACTCATGCTACAGCTGAAAGGAGTCATCAGTTGACAGGAGCATGCATGGTAGATGGCACTGACGATCTGTAAGTTTGGCAGACAGACTTCCCGTGTAGAAGCACCTGAAAAGAACTTGAGAAAAATGTCTGTCTCTGAGATGGTTTATTCTTTTATGCTTATGCAGTCACATTTCTGAACCATTTGATAAATTTAGAACACTATATGCTTTGCATGTGTCTAATTTACTCAAAAAATATATCTGCAACTCTGCATACAGCTTTCAAAAGCCCAAGATATGTGTGGTGGTATACTAGTGCACATTGACAGACGTGGCTATAAAATAAATATTGGTGGAGATGTTCGATAAAGATAACCAAACGCAACACCTACCATTACTAAGTTTATATTGTGCTACTGAAGAGAATCGGGCAGGCAAGCACCACTTCACATACCACAGGACATATTGGCAAAGATGTGGCCACGTGAACGGCACCGTGTCGGCACACACAGAATGGCGGTGACAACTGGTATACTTACTAGCACGATGAAGGTTACCAATCAATGAAGCAACAAGCAATGAAGATTACCAATCACGGGTTTGGAGTTGGGGGCATGTAGTTACCAAATTGGAAGAACAACGATTAATTGGCTCATGCCTAGCCTGGAGTACATCAGTGATTGGATCGACTGCTTATGCACTGGTGGATGACGGCTAATGTGGGCGGTCCAGTACTAGGAGAAGGTTCTAATAAGCTACGAAGTGACATGGATCGTAGCTGGATCAATTTGACCCACCCTGTCTCATGGGTAGTTTAGCTCAACTAGTATATGTAATTAGTAATAATCCCTTCGTACCATTTTAAGTGTAACCATGAGTTTTCGTGCCCAACTTTAATCGTCCGTCTTATTTAAAATTTTTATATAATTAGGATTTTTGTTGTTATGAGATGATAAAACATGAATAATACTTTACTCATGACTTATGTTTTTAATTTTTTAAAAAAAATTAAATAAGATGGACGATCAAAGTTGGACGTGAAAAATCATAGCTACATTTAAAATGGGACAGAGGGAGTATAGATGTACAACTGTATATCTTTCATGTAACCTAACCAAAAGCAAATAAGTAGCCCCTTTCATTCATAGAGACATCCAGTTCTAAGCAACAAGTAACAAACTTCTTTCTAAATTGCCTTTTATCTCGTTCTTCTTACTAAAAAACTTTTGGAAGAGCAAAAGACAAAGGGAGAACAGTAAGCAACTAAGAATACTACTCCCTCCGTCCCATAATATAGTAATCTAGTACTTTCTCCGTTTCACAATGTAACACTTTCTAGCATTGTCCATATTTATTTAGATGTTAATGAATTTAGACATGTGTATGTGTTTAGATTCATTAACATCTATATGTATGTGGATAGTGCTAAAAAGTCTTTTACATTGTGAAACGGAAGGAGTACCAGGTTGGACATTTCATAGTACACCGAATCTGGACAGAAGGGTGTCTAGATTCATTGTAATATAAAATGTCCCATCCGATACTAGGTTGCTATATTATGGGACAGAGGGAGTACTGTACTAGTACTACCTCCGTCCCATATTACTTGTCTTTTTGAGTTTTTGTTTGTCAATGTTTGATCATTCGTCTTATTCAAAAAATTTTGGAATTATTATTTATTTTGTTTGTCAATTATCAAAAGTACTTTACATATTACTTATCTTTTTTTATATTTGCACTAATTTTTTAAATAAAATGAATGGTTAAACGTTGCAAATAAAAAGTCAAAAACGTCACCTATTATGGGGGGAGGGAGTAGATAGCTAGCTAGCTACTATATGAGAACTTATACGAGTTGATTTGAGGCATGCAGGGATAACACCTAACCAGACAGCCATCAAAATCAGATGCTAAAATACGGGCCATCATAGATCGCACTCGGGTCTCCTCGTGGGGTTTGCGTTTGGAGACGTAGCTTTCCGCAGCCGCTTGCACTGCATCTGCATGCACCGTGTGTGTATATTTATATTCTTTTCTTGTGGCGACGGTTGCGTTTGTAGATTATAATGCAAGGAGATAGTGTTGTACACGAATTCAGCATAAGAACTGGCCTCCTGAAAAAATATATATATATGTAATGCTCTACTTTAGTAGCCTGAGAGTGACATGTCCTTGAGAATGGCACGGCGACTTTTTTCTTCAGAACCCATTTCCCCCTTTTGTTGGATGGAATTTGCATCCTTGAAAAAAAATATAGATATCTTAGCCCTCAATACTTCCTCTATGGATAGGCAATGAACATATCTGCAATTAAATTTAGATGCAGGGAAGTCTGACAGCAAGCAAAACAATACATATCTGAAAAGCTGACTCTCAACACTAGTATAACTGACCTGAACTATGGTAGCATTTCAGCAACATAGAGCAATTTTATCACTTTGACTACTGAAACAAAAGTAATTTCCATAGCCTATCAAGGTTTCAGTGGGTCTTACGCGTTCACATCTTCAAAGTTTCCTGAACAATATCATCATCTCAAACTTCTCATCCATAGACAAAGTGCCAAGGAAGTTCAAGCGTGCTTGTCGGCTAGCCACAAGATCCCGTGAATATCTGACCGTTGCATGATCTAGGCGGCATGATACTAGTACTGCATTCTGGGGTTAATTTGCGACATCAGGAGACATCTGATGATTTCTCTGCCTCCCAATGCATATGCATACATGCCAGATATGACCAAAATTTGACGGTTCGCCGCTTCGTCTCTGACGCTTGAGGCAGCATGCTGCAGAACTATCCCCAACCGAAGTAGCATATTTCTGGTCTCTCTGTTCTTCAGGTGGAGATGGTCTCTCTCTTCACTCTCACTCGTGTTGCTTCAGGAGAGCCCCATCAGGTTCACTACACCAGATGAAGCTGATGACGTCCTCTAGCTGACAGGTGGGCCCATACAGCCACCAACAAAGGGTGTGGGTCCCACCTACCTACGTCTGCACAATTGTTGCACACGCAGATCCAGCACGGATGGGGGCCACAGCAGAGTACGCAGAGCCTAGCTCCGGGAAATAACCGAAATGCCATTGCCGTGTGCATCCTATAAATACGGCGGTGAAGCCTGCACATCTTCTTCAACTCAAGGCCAGTGTCTTTGCTCCTTGAGTTCTGCACTAGCTAGCTAGTGTGTAACACACCTACTAGCTAGGAAGCTACCCGTCTCTGCTAACCACCAAGCTCGAGCAAATTAAGCAAGTGTGACACAGTACAGAACACAGCATTCGTCATGGCCTCCTCCCCCTGCGGCGGCTTCCTCGAGAAGGCCAAGCCCTACTTCGCCATGATCTGCCTGCAGTTCGGCTACGCCGGCATGAACGTGATCACCAAGGTCTCCCTCAACCACGGCATGAGCCACTACGTGCTCGTCGTCTACCGCCACGCCTTCGCCACCATCTCCATCGCCCCCTTCGCCCTCCTCCTCGAGAGGTAATTAATAATTTCATGCTCAAATTAACCGAGCAATATTGCAGTAACTGATGTTGCATTGTAACTGACGACGGTGTTGGTGTTTGATCAATGGAAATGGCAGGAAGGTGAGGCCCAAGATGACGTGGTCGGTCTTCCTCCAGATCTTCGTCTTGGCACTGCTCGGGTTAGTGCACTGATCGATTGATGATCATCTCTCCCGTCTTTTCGGTGTACCCAACTTAATAATTTCTTCAAGTAAGAGAACACGCTTAAGTGGACATTCCAATATACCAAGATGCTATTCTTTTCTCAAGAAAAGGAGCATAAAGCTTTATGTAGCCTGTACTATTACGACAAAAAAAAACTGCCGGCTTTTCAGAAATGGTACTAGTACTACCGTACTAGCTAGCATGCATGCAAGAACTGTAAGTTTAACCTCATGCATGCATGTCCGTCATTACAGGCCTGTGATCGATCAGAACTTCTACTACGCCGGTCTCAAGTTCACCGGGCCAACCTTCGCGTGCGCCATGAGCAACATCCTTCCCGCCATGACCTTCGTGATGGCCGTAATCTTCAGGTAGATTACATATACACATATATCTTCTGAAAAATGAAACTGAGATGAACATTAAGCAGACTAGCAGATCGATCAAGTCAGTTTGGAGCAAGCATTTGACATTGCTGTGAATAATTCGACAGGATGGAGAAGGTTGACCTGAAGAAGGTGAGGTGCCAGGCAAAGGTGGCCGGGACGCTGGTGACGGTGGCCGGCGCGATGATGATGACGCTGTACAAGGGCCCGCTGATCCAGATGGCGTGGACGAGCCACGTGCAGGCGCCGCACGGCGACGGCGCGGAGGCGCCGGCCGCCGCCGCCGTCGACCCGTCGGGCAGGGAGTGGTTCCTCGGCTCGCTGTTCGTCGTCATCGCCACCCTCGCCTGGGCCTCGCTCTTCATCCTGCAGGCGCACACCCTCAAGAAGTACTCGGCGCCGCTCTCCCTCACCACGCTCATCTGCTTCGTCGGCACCCTCCAGGCCATCGTCGTCACCTTCGCCATGGAGCACCGCCCCTCCGTCTGGGCCATCGGCTTCGACATGAACCTCCTCGCCGCCGCTTACGCCGTGCGTATCCCCATCACCATATGCACACTGTACTCGACTACTCGTCGTCGTGTCAAATGCTGAATGATCGAGCTAACGTCTCTGCTGTGATTTTGTTTTCAGGGCATCGTGACGTCGAGCATCGCGTACTACGTGCAGGGGCTGGTGATCCAGAAGACAGGGCCGGTGTTCGCGTCGGCGTTCAGTCCGCTGATGATGATCATCGTGGCCGGCATGGGCTCCTTCATCCTCGCCGAGAAGATATACCTCGGCGGCGTCCTCGGCGCCGTCCTGATCGTGGTCGGGCTCTACTCCGTGCTCTGGGGCAAGCACAAGGAGACCCAGGAGCAGGACGCGGCCATGATGGAGCTTCCAGTTGCCTCCAAGGGAAACGACGCCGAGTTCACCGCCGCCACCATTGTTGGAGAAGACGACGACGACGACGACGACGAGGCGGACTGCAAGAAAGCAAACGGAGTGAAGTTGTCATCCTCCAACGAGCAAGGAGCTAGTGCAGTTTGACGCAGCTGGCTGCAGCATGCAGGCACAATGCACAATGATTCCAAGTGTTTTGCTGCATCAGTCGATCGTGGTGGAGAGGTTTTGTCCAAATGCTAGTAATTAACTGTCTTCTCATGTGAGGGCGTACGTGTGACGGAAACGTTTGTGTTACTGACGTTGCATGCATTATTACTTATTAGGGCCCGGTGATTATTGAGAACGGGTGGAGTGGAATAATTTTGCTCTATGTACTTTTCATTTTGTCCCTTCCTGTAACCTGGATTCCCTACTCCAGCTACCCCTGTATCATCAGTTCTCCTTCTGTTTTTGATCGGAAGTAATTAAGAGCGTGTTGTGTTTTGGCCTTCCATATATTTTCCTCCTGCTCTATCTGTGTGTGTTCGAGGATGATATGAGAATTTAATCTCAAGTGTTTTCTCACCCCCCCCCCCCCCTACTCTGAACTTTGGGACAGAAAATGTGTCTCTGTCGACCTCTCTGACATGATGAAATGGAATTTTCCGTATCATAATTCTGGAAAACAGCAGTAAAGTGGATCGATCGATCAATATGTATGGTTGAATCAAAAGTCATGTGCATATAGTTTTATTACTGTTCAACGTCGAGTGATATGCTTATATAAGTACACGAAGGCGTTCCACTCATCTAATAATTTCTCTGTCGACATCTCTAAGGTCATTCTTGGTGTACTTATGAAATGCATTATGCAAAAGCTAGAATTACGGCATCGAAAGTTGTGGTTAATGGATTTGGATTCAGACTCCACTTGCAAGGCACTATGTACATGTAGTGCACCCTGCTTACTTACAAGTCCTAGCAAATTAAAACTGCTTTGTGGCGAGAAAAATGAACCAGAACTTTGTGATATTTCAGCTCCACGTATAGTTGACTGACAGGACATCTCGTGCATTAACTTGCGACGACTGATTGATGCGAGATGAAACTAGAATCTCTCACTTTTTTTAGAAAAAAAAAGATGATGATGAAACTAGAATCCACAAGCATCTGTTGGGGCACTTGTCGCAATAGCACTTAATTTGCCGGACGTGCATGCAGAATCAGTACGCCGTTAATTGTCACCAGAAGAGAGGAACAGAATTACAGGATCTGAATGTTATCATCCTGGGTAATTTTATCATCCTTAAAAAAAGTATTTCGAGGTATCATTTTCTTTATTGTAAAATTTATTGTCTCTAAGTACTAAGTATCTCAAGGTATCAAGGTATCACAAATTTTAGTTTAAATTTTAGGTACCTCAATGTACTTTCTCAAGAACTATAAAATTCCTCCCGAGGCAAATTATGTGCACATGGAACCAAAAGTGTAAGATACTCAAGGTACTATCAGATTCACAACCTTAATACGAAAATATTAAAAAAACAAAATATGAGACTTTTTACAATCCTTGAGACGAGGAGGTACCATATACTAGCCGTTTATTACACTCGATCCAACGGTAGGGAAAGGCTCGGTACCTGGTGGTACCGCAACTCCCCGAAAGCAGGTACCAAATGCCTTCTGATGGTGGGAGGGCAAAACTGTACTTTCGCATGTATAATGCGGGTACCGAATCGAGCGGAACACCATCTGGCCGTCGCCGCAAATCGGGCGACTCAGGCAGCCAGGGCGACGAGCCCATCACGGTGGATGCGGCGACCTCCCGGGCAGCCATGGAGATATAGGCCGACGCGGAGACGCCCCCTAAACTACTACCGACCTCCTCCTCCCTCCTTCCAATACTAGTCTAACGGAGGCGACGACCGTGGGAGCAGACGGTAGCGGTGGAGACCTCTTGCACACGAACGACGACCTCAACTTCGGGGGAACAGCCGGACTGCCGCCACTGGTGCTCTCCCGACGGAATCGGGTCCGCTCTTTTGATCTTTTGCCCCGAGCGTTGCCTCCACTTCTCCAATTGCCCCCTGTTCCGCTCTGGACACCTCCAATGGAGTCTGTGGTTGCAGCAGCTTCGTGCTAATTGCCAAAGTAATTGATTTCTTGAAAAGCAAAATAAACCAGCCCAATCGATTTAGTTGAATTGGATTTCGTATGTTTGCTGATATATATGTGTGTATGTTTGCTGCATTCACAACCAGCTCATGGTATCGTAATAGCAAAGGGCTAGATCTGGTTCGTCAGGCACTCACAAGCAGTTTATGTGATGGAGATTCCCGGACTAAAGTTTCCTCTAGGAGTTTGAAGTATCAACCAAAACACAACAAAATTTAAGATGCTGGAATCGGTTGCTGGGCGCAACAATCCAGCTAGAGGTCGATGGTGTCCGTGTGCCCATGAATAGGGCCTGCTTGTCACTTAGAACGCGGTGACGACGACTTCGCTTGCAGGGTTCAGCGTCAGGCGCTTGCACCGGGAGGCCGCCATGGCATCGATGGTGACTAGAGAAGATGGCAGAGAGGGAAAGGTGGTATAGCAAAGCAACTGATTACGGCGACGAACCAAGACGAAGACCGCACCAGACTCGAGAGATGCGTGCGTTAAATCGATCTGATAAGTAACAAAATCCCATCCTACCCCTCCCAAATCAACGGCTAGATAGAGCCGAACCTCGTGGTACCTCCTAAAAGAACATAAAAACTCTCACAAAATATACTGGAGGACATTGAAAAATATGGTCTTTACTGGTAGACAACGGCGCCAAAACGTGGCTTGGACCGAGGTCAGTCTAAAAGCGTATTTTATTATTTCAAAGGATATTTTGAGAGAGAATCATTTCAAAAAGACTATAATACCACTGACTATACCCGTGTGAATTGGTTAGGTGTAGTTTGAACCTGACTATATTCCATTGGCTCTATATAAGGAGTGAATTATAAACCCTCCAGAGGACATACTCTCATTATTTACATGTCATTTAAACAGTTATGAAAAAAATTCATCAAGATAGATTAATATATAATAAATCACTCCACAAACATTCAAGTTAAACTTTAACTTATACAAGTTGCAATGAAAAAAAATTGATCTATGTCTAGTTGACGTATATTCGCAGTCAAATTTATTTTTCGTTGTAACTTGTAGAAGTTAAATATGATCTTACATGTTTGTAGAATTTTATCACATATTTATCTATCTTGGTGAATTTTTTTAATTTTTTCATAACAATTTAAATGACATGCGAACAACGAGGGACACCCCGTTGAGAGTTTAAAATAGTTTCCCGCTCTATCTACCTCTTTGTTCCCTCACTCTGAAACCATAGCAGCCGATGGCGATGGCAGAAAGTGGTGGCTAGCAGCGACGGCAATGGGAGGCTTTCTCATAATGGGCGAACCCATCAAACAATTATCGGTGATCCTTTATATATCATAACACATATAATACTTTAATTTTAAACTAATAATATAGTTGATAAAGACTAAACAACTAAATTTTAAAAAGAACTGAAGTTTACAGACGAACAACGTCCTACTAGGATCAACTCGTGAACACAAAATTTTGGAAATTTAGGTCTGAAATTGTGATCCCTCGGTGCTACGGGGTAATAACTATTTTGTATAAGTAATGGTCCTTGAAATTGTTTGCTAGTAATTGTGGTGTTTGCTTAGTTATTTGCTCATACGATAGTACTAGTTGACAAGTTCAAATTAACCAAGATATGTATACGATGGTGGTGCTATATAAATCAGATCCACGAAGAATTTATACTCTAGGCAAAATATTGTCTTTGGTAGGTGATCTTTCTCAGTTCTCACAGCAAGTTGGTGCACATTATATCCTCTGACGGGAGTCCAAAAAATACTCTGATATGAGCAAGGGTGACCAGTTGTGGAAGCCCATATCAGAGATCTATTTCATATCACTCATTAAATTGTTCATTGTTGTGCCACTTGGATGTAGTGCTTAATTTGAAACGGCACAAGAATATATTGCGTTATGCGTTTTACTTTCAGAGGCGATGCCTTTAACCGCATACAAACAAAGTTTTGGTGCAACTCCCATCAATTAATTCCTTAATGCGGAAAACCGCATGTCAACTTTTTCTTTGCAAGCACTAATCAAGTTGAGTAATCACCTCCATATCTCTCAGTGGAAGCATCATTAGCAGAGAGAGTGTGTGTGTGACCAAGTTACCTTCATGGAAACAACTTTGCAAGCTGCACATTTGCAGAGTTAGGATAAAGTAAACGGTTTCGTGCGCCATCGTTTCTCCACATATCGCTTTGGCCATTACAGAGAGAGCAAATAAAAATGCATCCTTTTTTGTTGGCCACCGGGAGCTTTCTTTTCACCAAACCTGAAACTCTCTGGTGTAATGCTGCTGTAACACTTTCTCCTTACCCAACTTGAAGCGAGCGTAACCTGACCAATATAGGAGCTAGTCGATTCCTACAAGAGCCAAGCAATTGCAGGCGTCGCTCTCTCTCATGGAAATTACGAAAGGCCACATTGGCTATACGAGAGATGGATCGACTCAACCAGAAAAGAAAAGAGAGAATACGTAACGTGTTTGGTGCCTTTTTGGTATGTTTGTTTATCATGGATGCAACACAACAGGCCAACAGGGGCACAGTTGCTGCTAGCTGCTGCAGTTGTTGCCGAAGCCTCCACACCCACATTGGCAAGTGGTTTGCATAACGTTTCCCTACTCGGATAGCACTGACCGATCAGTGAGCTTCTTTTTGCGTAGAATAAATTGTGGAGTTTGTGGGAATGAGCTACGTATGCAGAAAGGAAAAGGATCTGGAGAAGGCTAGACCTTTTAGGGATTCATTGACTCTGCTTGATTTGCTCTGCTTGCTAATTAAGTAGTTAAGTTGGGTTTGCAGATGAAAGTTTAGGAGTTTGTTATTAAGTAATAAAAAGAAAGATATACGTGTATGTAATAATATATGCGCTAGCTAGTCGGCAAAGTTATAAAGGTTCACCATGTACTAATGAGCATATATGCAGAACCAAAAAAATATATGCGGAGCCAATGTGTACTGAACAAAATGGAAACTAGCCATTGCCTGGAGCCAACGTTTGGCGATCAATAATGTAATGCTTAAGATCCTCTAATCATTATTCCTTTTGTCCCATTATAAAAACACCTAGTATCGGATATAACAAATACTGATATAACGAATCCGAACAAACTACAGAATAGACGTTGTGATATAAATCTTCGCTTCCGAAACAGTATAGCTCAGCAGCACAAGCCGCGAGTCCGCAAAAATGGTAAAGGTCCGAGAAGGAAACAAGGTTAAAGTAGTAACGATAACGGGTTTACATTTCCAATGGACGGCTGGATCCCAACCCTTGTTTTTTTTGCCAAATTTTCAAAAATTCTTATCAAATTCATTCAATTTTACTGTTTCAATTTTGAATTTCTCAAAAATATTTTGAAAATCACCTCAAAAGCTCATTTTGTTTTTACCAAATTTTCATAAATTATTATCAATTTTCAGTCAAATCTACTGTTTCAACTTGAATTTCTCCAAAATCACCTCGAAATCTGATTTTTGTCCTGCATGAAAACCTCCAATTTTTGCTGTTTTCAACTAGTTTTTTTTCGGAAACGTGAACCCTGGTCAAGTCTGACGTATTGTAGCCGTGAGTTGTGATGTGATGTTGCGCAGCCCGAAAGTACAATCACGATGACTCGATTGACCAAGTAGCCGAGCGGTAATAAACGGGCCGAATCCCAACTCGAAAAGTCTCTCTCAAAGGTTAATTGAATCAATGGATCATAAATATGTGAGAAATGTCACTACTATTAACGATATCGGGTAGACGCCACTGTAATTTAGGAAATTTGAACCATGTCATCCGTTACGTTTTTCATTAAATGTACAAAATTTATAGAGTAAAAATTATACAAAATTTATATGAAAGACGCTGAACTCGCCATAATCCCAAATCACAATGGAAAACACGTCCATCTCTGCCTCTCGCGCACGACTGGCTCCCGCCTGCTTGGCTCGCCCAACTCTGCTCTGCTCGGATCAGAGAGCATGACGCCGCGTCCTTCCCGTGGTTGCACTACCTCCGGCGGGTCGTGTCGCGATGTCACCACCGGAGACAGACAGGCGGCCGGGTTTCCTGACTCGCGTCAGCGTCGGGTGGCACTGTGGCAGCGGCAGGGACGTGGGTGCGCCGCGGCCGCGGGCAGCTTGCTTTCCGGGGGAATTATTGCCCCGCACGGTCGGCTCCTGCCGGGGCAGCGCGCCCGTGGCTGCCAATGACGACGACGACGACGATGATGATGCGCCGGGGGCGCCTGCACAGTGGAGCGCACCACCGTTGGTGAACGCGTGAATAGTGGCAGAACAGCGAGCTATCGCGGTAGGATGCTATGCTACTCGCATCAGATCAGCATCAGATGTTGTTCTAGTAGTTCTCTGGTAGGTGTGTGATGTGACGAGATGTGTTGTTGGCCAAGCTGGGCAAGTACTAGCTTTGGCCCGGGACAGTGCCCTGCACCAGCTGCAGTGCTAACTCCAAAACTCTTCCAATTAACTTCCCGGGTGACGCATGAGCACTACCACTAGCATCTCCATCTTCATGTGCTCATGTGATAGCCCCACCCTATACATATGGTTAGGACGTTAGGTTACATGTACCAATGGTATCGGAACTGTCACAAATTCGTTGCTGATTAGCGGCATATCACCGCATATTTGCCTTCTATAGCACACAGTAGGACACCAAGATCGATCTTGGAGCTCGAATATATGTGGGCTCCGACATATCACCGCGTATTTGCCTTCTAGTGCATATCACACAGTATCGGAACTCATGTGAATTCATGTACCAATTGTATCGGAACTGCCGCACACTCGTTGCTGATTGATTACGATGGCATGTGCGGCATATCACCACATATTTGCCTTCTAGCACAGGAGGACACCAAGATCGATCTTGCAGCTCGAATATATGTGGACTCCGGCCTAGGGGCATCCTCTCCTCTCAGTATCTTTCGAGTAAAAACTACACGCTACTAGTTGAGTTGATGCCAGTGTTTGTGTTTGTGTTTTTTTTTAGAAACAGTTTATGTGTTTGTTAGTATGCACTGTTGTAAACCAACGCGTATATTAGCGGATCATTGGATCCGTTCTCTGTCTCTCTCACAATAGTAGAGGCGTGAGATAATAGAACACCCACATACTTTCCTTTGCACTCAAGAACATTACATAATTAGACAATGACAAATATATAGGATAGAGTTCTCTCTTCACTATGAATCTAATTTCAAGTACAAGCCAACCATAAATGTCTTAAGAGAAATCTTAAGAGAAGATAAATCTTATCTCTACTTCGGTTTGGATTGGTTCACAAGAAAGAAATTTATCTCTCAAAGATAATATTCTTCCATAATACTCTGCCTTGGACCTATTCGCGACCAAACTCATGTCTCGTCAGAACTCCTACCAATCCCAACGGGAAAAAAACGTTAGGAGAAAAGTACATGGTTGTCGCTCATGCATAGCACGTTGTTGCCTTGTTAAGAAAGGCTAGACGAACTCAACGACGGCAACTGAGGCCCCAACAACAGCGACCAAATTGCATCCGACCATGTCTTCTTGGCGGTGATCAATCCAGTAGCAAGTGGCCGATGACCCACCATCCTCCCACCATGGCTCGACTACTGCATCGATTGATGGTAAACGGTGGTGACGGCGGCTCGCTTCAGCATTAACTCCAGCGGCAATGACTACATGGGTTTGGGGCTTTTTCCAGGACGGCGGTTTCCCGCGATGACATCGACGCAAGGCCGGCGGCATGCCCAACAATGATGCTGAACGACGGTCGACATGTCTCCAAGTCCGACTACGCAGACTGAGAATATGTCGCCACGTTCCCGGTGTGGCGTCATAAGAGAGAAACAGATAGATGTGAGGGAGGGTGGGCGAGATGTCGGTTCGGCCCATCCGAATTAAGCACATCTCCAGACCAGGGTATCCTATCAATTTTAGTGATTTCTCTTACACGATTTTTTTCAGTTTTCATCAAATAAAACAAATGCATGTAGATCAAAACAACGAAATTAATTTACCGCTAGATCAAGAGCATGATCAAATCTACTGCTAGCAAAGCATCCGTAACATGGTAAAGAACAAAAAAAACACATAATCAATCTGCTCAACAAATAAAATTGCGTACCTTAATAGACACATGCACGAATGTATCTATGAATTAGTAAATTAGTTTAAAAACTAATCTTACCAATTACCAAATGCACACGCACGCTTGATGAAGTCCAATCACCAGGGATGTGTGTTCGTACGGTTGTTGGGTGATGCACGCACTGGATCGGATGAGAAACCAATCTGTACATCCTGGTGAATTTACATGCTCCTTGGTTGCATGGCCGCGTGCACAGGAACGTGCATGGCTCGGCCAGTGCCTGCGTTGTGTCAGCCGGTTATCCAGCCAAAACGCCGCGAGTGCTGGCTGCCCCATGGTGCACGACCACGACGCGCGAGACCGAAGAGCCACCGGGCGATGCGTGGTGCGACCGTGCATCTCAGGACGGGGACAACGATGATCGGAGATCTCCCAGCCGCGGTACGCGCAAACGGGATCAAAAACAGGCAAACTACAATTAATCTGATTATGCATCAAGAAATTAATTATGTTTATGCATGGTGCATGTTGATGCATGCATATTAATCGATTCCCCGATCGATCTCATGCGGTTGCATGCAAAGTACAGTACGTAGATCGATCCATCTTGCGGTGCCTCGTCCGTCCATGCAGCAGAGGCATACATGTCGGCCGATCGGCGACGACGGCTCCGATCATTGACGTGCATCGATCGACGGCACATGCGCGACGGCGTGATGCGTGTCTCCATGGCTTCCTAAGCTGATCAGTTGGGGCCGAAGCCTGGAAAAGGACGGGGCTTGATGTGCGGCCCATTTTTTGTTGTGCTGACGGTACTATGGGAGGGCATGGTCCGGGGCGGTCTGACCCGGACTCGCCCCAGCCAACCCACTAATTGTAAGCAGTGCCAGTGGGTTAGCCTCATAAGTCCCAATGGGTAAAATGGGTCGACCCATTTAAGCCTTGACAGTAGTTAACAACACTGCTTGAAAAACATGCAGGAACGACCATTTAGGGTGTGGTATCAAAGCATAAAACAAATTATAACAGCTTCAAAACACAAATCATTTATGTCGACACCCAGTTACTGTTGCAGTGTGGCATCAAAGCATAAAACAAATCATCAAGTGACATCATGTGCCATATCCATTCCATGTTTTCAGAAAAGTTACATGAACAAAATATGGAGCTCCCTAACAACTCCAAAAAGTACACCAGTTTTAACTGTGCCAAGGAAGAGCAATAGCTTCAAAATTACACCAGTTTTTTTTTAAATCACATGATTTTGAGAAACATTGGGTCATCAACTAGACTTGAAATTACACAATGCATGCACCACTGCCCCAGTTCTCTCATCCATCAAGATTTTTCACTGCACATGTATAAAACAATCCAATAGAACTTATTAGTGATAATAGCTAAGAAGTAATTAAAAAGAATAAGAATGCAACTGTAGATGCATTGATCAGCTATTCTCCTCCTTTTTTTTAGTCTCCAGTTAATACAAATATCAATTTTCATATTTGTTAATACAAATATCTAACTGCACACATGGGACATCAGTATCAATACAAATCTTTACCAAGATTCACCTAATTGATGGCACATCCTGGGACCAAACAGAGATACCCTAATTGAATTAAAGGAGCTAAATTTAATGGCAGCCCTGCTCACTGTTCATTGATTAAGACCACCCCTTCTTCCCATAATCTAGCCACCAAATAGTCAAATGTGTGCACGGTTGGTTACAGCCCAAGATTAAAGGTGAAAATCAGCCGCTAGGAGTCTACTATATTAGCAGCTATTGTGCAAAGTACAGAACTAGTATTTAGACCTTGGACAGAAATTTCAAGTTTCAGTCCGTAGATACAACCAGCTCTTAAAACAACAATCATAAATTGATTACCTGAGCTACTAACTCATCTTCAACAGGAAAATCATAAATTGATGATGTGCTCAAGTTTGATGAACCTACAAGCAGAACAATGATGTTTAGATGTTGTTTTCAGGACCAATTTAACAAAAAATTGCTGAAAGAATACATACCAGATCCTCGAATCCAATCTTGCAAGCACACCAGTGCTTCAACTGTATTGGGAGTTAATCGGCTTCGAAAATCCGATATAACTCTCCTTCCAGTACTGAAGGCTGATTCAGACGGAACGGTGGAGGCGGGTATAACTAGGATATCTCGTGCCATGCTAGCAAAAGTTAGGTATTCAGAAGCATTGGCTTGCCACCAATTCAGGATGTCAAAGTGATCACTTTGAGGAATTGGAGGCTTATCCATATATCCTTCATACTCAGAACATATTTCAGTTGTCATCTGAATGCCATGGTTAAGATGTTGATCCCAATCAGCTAGCCGGTCACTTGTAGGTACACCCATGTCAACATCAGCACTGCCTGTCAGATCAATAGTGGAGTTCACTTGAGAATACTCATTGAAAAGCTCTCGAAAAACAGTCTTCACATTGTTAATCATCGACTCAGCATCATCACCAAATGAAGACCTGAAACGGAACTCGAGAAACTTAAGCTTAAATCTAGGGTCCAAGACAACAGGTAGAGAGAGTGTCAACCAAGAAATCTTCCAATACTTCTGAAATTTCTTCTTCATTGATTTGAGCATCTTAGATATTCTACTGTTCTCTTGGTAAACTGAAGCTTGTTTTTCTAGAATCACTTTTACGTCCCAGATCTCATGAAAATGGAGATTTGATGTAGGATATAGTTGACCTGAAATCACATTAGTTGCCACATACAACACTTTCAATATTCCACACACTGCAGTTGCCTTTTCCCAATCCAAACTAGAGGGTTTGTACTTATAGTTCTTATCCTGCAAGGCTAAGGAGTCCAAAGCTTGTCTAAATGGCAACGCACTTTCAATCATCAGATAGGTAGTGTTCCACCTAGTAGGCACATCAGAACAAGGACGTTTTTGGACAGTTACACCAACCTGTGCCATAATTTCCTCAAACTTTTCTTTCCGAGTTTGTGATCCTCTAATGTATTTAATGCTTTCACGGATGTTGATCACAATAGAGTCGATAGCTTTCAGCCCTGATTGACATATTAAATTCAATACATGTGCTGCACAACGTTGATGTAATAGCTTTCCTTGCCCAAGTAGTAGATTCTTCTGCAAAAGATTGGCCTTCAACAATTTTGACATTGCACCATTATTGCTAGCATTATCCAAGGTGATAGAAAACAATTTATCTTCACAATGCCAATCTTGTATGGTCTTCAGGATTGTATTGAACATCGCAACACCCGTGTGTGGTGTTTCCAAGTGTGAGAACCTCAAAATCCTTTTCTGTATCTTCCAAGAAGCATCAACAAAGTGGCATGTTATGCACATGTACCCTATAGTTTGGTTTGAGGTCCACATATCCATGGTTAGAGAAACTCTAGAAGTACAACTTCTAAACATCTCTTGTAGCTCTAGCTTCTGCTCTTCAAATAATTTCAGGCAATCTTTCTTTAAAGTTCTTCTAGAAATCATCTTAAATAGAGGGTTCAAACTAGAGACAAACTTTCGAAACCCATCATACTCTACCAGAGAAAACGGCAGCTCATGTAGGACAATCATTCTTACCAGCTCTCTTCTAGAAACATCTTGATCAAAAGTCCAATTCCTTAAAGCAACTCCATCTGGTGACAATACAGCAGCCCTCAACCTATCCACAACCTTGTTAGCTTTTTTCCTAGCCTTGCATCTGTTCAAATGTTTGATTAATGCACTAGTTCCCGCTCCACACTTTGCACTAATTCTAGTAGCACAATGCTTACATTATGCTTGCATAACCACTCCAGCAACACGGATCTTGACAAATTCTTTCCATGCCTCTGATCTGAACTTTCTCCCTTGGTCAGCATGTGAGGGACCAAGACCAGGGTCACCTCCATCATCCTCTTCCACACTATTGTCCTCATCTTCGTCAACACACATATCATCTGCATAAAAATATCAGACATCAGATTTTTTTTCCCTAAATATATTATAATAAGTTGTCAATATGAAAGATGAAAATAGCTACTCACCAGGAGGTGTGCCAGCGAGGGGAATCGGCGTGCTTCTAGGAGTATGACGATGAGGAATGAATACTTCAACACATGGTGACCGGTTTGGTGTTCCTTGACTAGCTACACATCCATCTAATAAACCATGTGCTTCTACTTGGAGTAGAGATGTCTCCATTCTGGACGTCCAAAGAGCTTTGCCAAAAATAAAGACAACAACTATGGTCAGTATATTCCAAATGTCTATTTAATTCTTGGAAATATATTATGCAAACATTATTCAACATTCTATTTATAAATGTCTAATAGCTCAAGTGTCCTCTTCATGACAAATAAAATGACAATCTGGAATCAAGTAATGAGTTGACATATCTAAAATCTAGAATCATGCGATAAAAGTTTGAAGTAGCAATATGGAACATTCTAAACTGCACCTCGTGTCTCAGCAGAAACATCGACATACATCCTAATAATTCAAGTGCAATCTGAACTGCTCTTGTCTGAATATGAATATCTAAACCAAGACAGCTATGACCTACCATGTGAGCAGTTGGCATTACACGAAATCAATTATTTCCAGGATCTTATCCGTATTTACTGAATACGGAATACTAACTTCTGAAAAGGGCTATGAGTAGCACTTGTATTCAACATCAGGACACAGAAAGAGCATAAAAAGAAACAGAAGAGTGGAAGGAAGAAATTGTGCAGAGCTCTGGTCTGCACATTTGTCAAGAAATCAGCCAACTAAAGCTCAGAGGGCACATACTGCAAAACAATAACCTAACAAACAGCTGTAGCATACTCATCCTGCCAATCCTAAGAGCAAACTGAATTTTGTCCTGAGTGGCATTACAAACTGAATAAAGTAGTTTTCTTTGGTCTTTCTTTAAACAACACTTACCTATCAAATGTACAGTTATCAAAATTTCTGCTGAAACTGAACCTAAAATTTCTTCTGAAACTGAAGTGAAACTCTTTGATGAAACTGAACTGTAAAATTTTTTGCTTAAACTGAAAATTCAATCAGAAAAATTTCAGAAGTTCTTGGCTAAGTGGTACCTACCGTCATCAGAAACAAGAGGAGCGGACGACATGGAGACCGCCGTCGAGGCTGGATGGGGTGATGTCGCCGTCCCCGTCGCCATGGAGGAGGTGTCGCCGTCACCGGATTCAGGGGAGGAGGCGGCGGAGACGGGCGCAGGGCGGGGTGGCGCGGGATGGCAGCGAGGAGGGAGTCGAGGAGGTCGGTGGACGCCGGTGGAGGAGGAGGCGCGGTGCGGCTTGGCAGGCGGTGATGCCGGTGCCTCGATGGCGCCTGTGGGGAAGGGCGGTGGAGCGGCGCCGCCCTAAGAAGAAGCCGAGCCGCGCCGCCCCCGCGGAGGAAGGGGCGCCGCCTCGCCTCACACTCGATGCTTTTTTTTAACGGATGTTCGGAGCCGACCCGGGTACCCAGTAGAGCCGATGTTTTTAGTTTGGGCCGACCCATCTATCCATTGATGCCAAATTCGTGGGACGGGCCAACGAGGCCAGTGGGTACACCTGGACCACGCCCACCCTTAGACGGTACTGTGGCCCTTTTTTGTTGGGCCCAAACATGACGACGACAAACTTGCGCCCCGTGTTTCGTTGCGAGAAAGCTATTGGGTGATCAGTCGCGCGCCGCGCGCGGAGAGGGGCGGCAGACGCGCGAGAGGAGGAGGGAGTAGCGAGTTTTTCTTCTTTTTTTTCCCCTTTTTGTTGTTTCTGTCCGGTTGGTTTTTTTTTCTCCTTTTTTTCTCCGTTTTTCTCGTTTCTGTTCGGTTTGGTTTTTTCTTTTTTTTTCCGGTTTCTCTTCTGTTCGGTTCTTTTTCCGGATTTTTTAAAGATGCATAAATATAAAGTTTGTATTCGTATGCATGCAAAGTTTGTATTCGTACGTATACAAAGTTTATATATATTATTTTATACATCATATATATATATATAAAACTATTCTACACTCGGGGTTATTCTATACCCTCTCCCTCCTAAGGGTCAAACCCACCTCCCACCTCAGTCAAAGGTTAGTCAAAGCACTCCCCACATCGGTCAAAGCCCGGTCAAACCGTCTACCAACTCCCCCCACCACCCACCTCTTCTCAGCTCTCATCTCGCGGAACGGTGTAGTAACGCGACAGCCATCGTACAGTAACGTTGTGTCTTAAGTGCAGTAACAACATTCAAATTTAGTTGAAATATAGTCATGACGGATCTACTTTTAATAAGCACTTTTTTTCTAACATCATGGTGCAAACGGTTTAAAAAAATCATATATCACATGAGAGATTGTTATTCGAAGCTTGGGTTTTCTGGATCTTAACTCTCCACAAGTAGTAATACTAGATAGCATTACTACTCGTTACTACCATCTGTCATGCGTTACTACAATCTCATCGCAACGTTACTATAAGTGTGCAGTAAAGACCATAAGTTTTATAGGAACAATGCGTCTTACTGCAATTTTTGAATGGTGTTACTGCATAAACATGTGGTAACGTGTACCTGCCATGTAGTAACACTTCCACTTTGTGTGGTAACAAGTATATTTAGCATGTGAGACTTTTAACCCATATTTTTCTTTTGATTTCTGGTTTACTACAATTTCACCACGATGTTACTGCCAATGGTGCAGTAACGATCTATATATTTTACAGTAACAAAGTGTTTTACTGCAGTTCTTGATAGTGTTACTGTATAAACATGCGGTAATGTGTAACCGTCAGGTGGTAATGTGTATCTGTCGTGCAGTAATACTTTTACTTTTGTGCAGTAACAAATATATGGTTAGCATTTCAGACTTTGAACCCATATATTTTTGTTTCAATTCCTGATTTACTGCAATTCACCATAATATTACTGCGAAAAGTGCAGTAACGTCATATACATGCATGCAATAACACTATATTGGAGGGAGAAGACCGGTTTTCTTGAGAAAAGGGAGGAAGAACGGTTTCTTGAGGAGGGGAGTACGTAGATGCATTTTGAAATTCAAACCTCCACATGTAGTAACACTATAGTATCATTGTGAAAACGGTTTTAAAAAATAATACATATCTTGTGAGATATTGTTTTTCAAAAATTGGCATTTTGAACTTTAATCCTCCACATGCAGTAACAGAATGTGTAACTTGCAGTAACAAGGGCATATACATGCAGTAACATGGTTTTACCAAATGCATAAAATTGTTTAAAACACTCCTACATCAATCTGACCTCGCTCAAAGCCACCTACAGACTTTACCTATAGTCCATCTATTCGATCTTCATCTCGTAAAAATGACATTATAAAACTATAATTATTGTGTAGTAACATAGCTACTCGGAAGTGGTAACATGCACCTATCATGTAGTAACACTTCTACTTTTGTACAGTAACAAGTATATGGTTAGTATGTGAGGCTTTAACCCAGTAATACTAGTCACTTGAATGTAATAACAACCTATATATTTTGTAGTAATCGGACGCGTTACTATATTTCGTGATAGCGTTACTACGAAAATGGTGGGAGTATGTAGATACATATTACTACGAAACATGTATCGTTTCTACATGTTTTATGCCAAAAACTACAAGGATTTAGCACGCATGAGAAGATAAATTTTTAGTAAGAAAACTCTATCACAACTAAGAAATAACTTGTTGGTTAGTGCCATGTGGTAATTTGAGTTGAAGGTCTTGAGTTCTATTCCCATTGAAGGCAAATTTTTTTCTTTATTTTTTTTCTCTCTCAAAAAATGGGAGGGGTGGAGGGGGTATCAGGAGCGAGCGCTCGAGGCGCGTGGGGTGGGAGGGGAGCGGGGTATAGAATAGTTATTCTATACCCTATATATATACATATAATAGTAGTAATACTAGTAGTAGTATAACAGCAGTAGTAGTACTGTATCCATCTATTTTTGATAGGCATATTTTCAAATCTGAAAAAATTATTTTTGATAGGCATATTTCATTCCAACAACCTATCCTCTTAATGACTTTCTTGGATTAATGTATGACTCTCCATTCTACCACACAAGATTGGCTACATGGATATCGAAAAATGTAAATATTAATGAATCACTTGTTTACGAGGAATAACTAGTACTCCCTCCGTTCCAAAATATAAGGCACAACCACCCTAATAAACAATTATTATTATCTCCTAGTTTAGATCACCCTAATAAATATAATGCATGCATCCAATAAAATTAGAGATCTTGAGGGTGAATGATTTTAAAAAATAATAATTTAATAGAGAAGAGATCCTAATTAATGCATGCACATTATATTATGGAATATCCAGAAAAAATAGTTGTGGCTTATATTATGGAACGGAGGAAGTAGCATGATTAAATGGATGCCCCGCGTTTTGATGGGCGGACTGGTAGCCAAGCGTTATAAGCTGGTCATAGATAGTTCAGCACAAGTATTACAAAGAATGCAACCTACTTTGGAAAGATTTTGATAGAATTTCTATTGAACATTGTAATAAGGAAGCAATGTAATAAGGAAGCAAAGTTGCTCATGAATTGGCTAGCATAGCTTCTAGTAGGAAAGATTATTGTGTTTTGGTCGATGAACCTCCTGGCTTTATTCTAAGCACTTTGGTTAATAATGTAACTATTTTTTTCCAATCAATAAAGCTAGCCGAATAGCATTCCCTCCCCCCCCCCCTCCAAAAAAGGCAAAATTTGCTACAGGACACCGGAAGATTGCGGTCTTTACTGTGAGACACCTGAAGATCGTGTATTTGCTCGTGGACACTTAAAAAAGTGGTAATTAGCTACTGGACACTCCTCTCATTATTTTATTATTTCCGGTCAAAATAGAAAGAGAAACTTTAGTTAAAAACAAATTTGCCCATGGGCCCACTTGTCAATCTCTCTTTCTCTGTTGTTCTTCTTCCTCTCTTTATCTCTGTTCATCTCTTCCTCTCTTTCTCTATCGCGGCACACCGGGTAGAGCTCCACGGCGAAGGTGTACCAGCGAGGACGATGAGGCGACGGCGTGCTTGGACGCGACAATGCGGGTGGGCCACGGCGAGGTAACGAGGTCGACGAGGTGGGCGGCGTGGGAGCGCGACGCGAAGAAGTCGAGCCCGCTGCTACCGCCGCCGCGCACCGCGCCGACGCGGAGGGCGTCGCCGGCGGCGCCGTGGGTGACGACCTGCTGCTCGAGGTGGAGCAGCGTGCGGCGGTGCGACGGCAACTACGATGGTGGAATCGACATCAACCAGTGAGCTCAGCCCACGATGGTGCGGTTCGTGGTGAGCCCCCTCATCGTCACCTCGTTCCTCACCATGGCCGACTGGTTCAGGATCAGTGACGGTGTCGAGGAGGAGGACGACGAGCCGGAGGCAGCCAAGTCTCTGTTCGAGATGGCGCACGGCTGCTCCCAGCGGGAGATGGTGAGCAAGGACCCCTCGCTGAACACCATCCTGAACGACTCCATGGCCGCCGATAGCCAGCTCTTCCTCGAGCTCGTTGTGGCCGAGAAGGGTCGCATCTTTCGTGGGCTGAGCTCACTGGTTGATGTCGCTGGCCTCCCGACTGTGGTCGTCGAGCGCCGCCCCCGGCGATGCGCCGCCGCCGCCGTCCCGCCGTGGCCCAGCCGTCCCGGCTCAGGCCGGCCGCCGTCACCCTCTACTCCACTGCGAAGAAGAAGAAGGGGAAAAGAAAAGAAGTGCGAGGAAAAACACTGTAAGGGGCATTTTGGTACTTACACAACTCTTTCTCTCTCCATTTTGACCAGAAATAATAAAATAATGGGAGGAGTGTCCAACAGCTAATTATCACTTTTTTACAGTGTCCACGAGCAAATACACGATCTTCGGGTGTCTCACAGTAAAGACCGCAATCTTTCGGTGTCCTGTAGCAATTTTGCCAAAAAAAAAGTTTCAGCACAGGTAATCATTTTGGAAAATTTCAGCATCAAATCTGTTTGTACGAATTTTAATTCAGGCCCTATACAAGCAAATCCAATAGGCATGTAACTATTTGGCCCAACACACATCAGTTGGACCGGCGAAGCATGTAACTATTTGGTCCAAAATTTAAAACTGATCGATGTGTTGGGCCCAATGTTTAGTAAAACATGTTTTTCAAAGCAAACATTTTGTTATATCCGTCATATGTGATGTACACTAATATTGTTTTGTCAAGGAATAGCAGGCACAACAGGGCATGTTTATGCCACAGTCAACAAGAAACATCGCGGCATCCTTTTGCCCTCAGTCCCATCACAATCCAAAGAGTAAAGATGATTTAAAAAATGGGCGAAGACAAAATCTTCGTAAATCCGAATGTATAATAGTTTCCCAATCATGAACAGAGAGATTTTCAGCAGACTGAATATTTGAAACCCTGCAATTCATGGAAACCAAACTACAAATTTCAGAGTTCACCGGCTTAGAAGGATAAACAAGTAACTCAAGTCTGGTTTTCGTAACAGACCATCTATCAAGCAAAGTTGAATACTCCATTGAATATTGCAAAATCTCTTATCCTTTAAAGTACAATCTGAAACTTCCAAAGGGTAAGGTTGCAGCACGTTTAGGTAAAATAATAATAGCCAATTTAAAACGAGGTAGCATGAACAAATGATAACGTTCTGTTATCAAATTTCAAAACTATCCAGTTCTAAACAAGGCAACGTGAACAATGATTACAGAGTTCTATCCAGTCAGAGGACTAACTTAAAATACTTGTAAGTTGTAGTAACAGGGACTTTTATTGCAATATTTGTAGTTAATACACCTTGCAATCATTCTTACTTAGTACTAATACACATTGAAATATGCCATAGGTAAAATCTTCAATAGCTATATATCCAAGCCATATTATCGTGTGAGATCCTTCTATCCAAGCCATATTATCATGTGGATAACTAACATGTCCAATAGCTATATCCACACCATATTATTCCCCATCTTCTTGATCACTTGATACACATAGGATACGAGATGGGCCTGAAATTAGTAGATTTGACATGTCAATTCAATATGCAATAAATGATTCAGTGATATAATATCTAGAGAAAAGAAAAAAGTTATTTAGAAGTTGAATATCTTAATTATTTGATCGAAAAACTTAAAAGGTGTATTCTTACTAAGAGAAAAACAAACATATTCATCAATGGCCTTAACCAAGTAGGATGGGGAGAAAAGGGACATATATATATATATATATATTATACATGGTAATGCATGGAACAGGTGAAAATTTTGTTTGGCGGGTATCTAAACCAAACATGTCAGACCTTAGGCATTTGCACTGGCATCGACAGGCTTGAACTCCTGGAGCTCCTTGAAGTCCATCCATGGCTTCTCCCAGACCTTAGCTTCATAGAGCTTCTTGGCATCCCCTTCCTTCACCTCAATTGTGAAATAGTACAAAGTGCCAGCGACAACTTGCTGCTTCACACTCACAAGCTTCTCGAACTCCAGCAGAGAATTCTGCGCATGGTAGTATCAAGATTAAATGCTAATCAGTCCAGAACCTCCTGTTCCATATTGTCATAAAAGAGAACACAGCACAATCTTTGAACACAAAAAATTGCCTAATTGCACTTTTAACAAACATACGCAACACCGCATCTTTTTTTTTCTCACCGACTCGAGCAGGTTTACATGACTAGGAATCAAAATTACTTCCTTGGCGAGAACAAATGAAATTGAATTGGATCAATTTAAAAATTAAATAGAGCCGTGTGTCATGCGTTGCATAATCAGTCCATAGAACACAGATCTAGTTGTACGACCGGCGGCCTTACGAAGAGGGAAAGTAGGGAGGGTAGGGCGGGGCGCTTACGGCCTTCTTGTTGTGCTCGGTGACGGCGAAGCGGGCGAGGTCGACGAGGTGGAGGTCGTTCTCGTTCCCCACCGGCTCGACGCCGCCAACCACCGGCCCTCCGTCGCTCGCCATCTTCTCCTCCCCTTCTACCCCCGCGCGATGCGCCTCGGCCTGAGCGGACGGCGTGGCTAGCGAGTGCAGCACGAGCAGGGCGGCTACCAATCCGGCGACTCGATATTTCCGCATCTCGATCGCGGCCTTGGATTTTATAGCGCGGGGGGGTCGCGGACTCGCGGACTCGCGGGTGGGAAGACGACGAGATGAGATGGATGGAGACGGCCTAGAATGGGCGACACGTTTGGAAAATTGGAACCGAGCCGAGCGAGCGGTTGGAATCAGTGTCCGGTTTATTTAGGCCGTGTTTAGTTCATCCCAACTATCCTAAACTTTCAATTTTTCATCACATCATATTACATCTAAAATTTTTCTACACACATAAACTTTCAACTTTTCCACAAACTATTAACTTTTTTCAGTAACTAAACACAGCCTAATTATCTCGCGAGTTGCCAGGCGGCGTTATCTCCATGTACGTCACGGTCACTGGTGGAGTGGTGGAACGCAGGAGGCTGGTGCCGTGACGATGGCAACGTCGGTGGTGTTGGTTTGATATAACTCCGGTTCGCGTGCCACCGGCCACTGAGATGACTGGTAGAGATATCATTGGTTATTGCTACAGATATTTGACAAGTTTTCGATTTTTTCTTTTTCGCCTGGCTGTCTGTGGCTGAGCTTTGAGCCCTTGAGCTCCAAGATGGTCCATGACTAGAGAGCCGGTGTGTGCGGCCATGTCGTCACGTCACCTACTCTTATCATGTAGGAGTATATCGTTGCAAAGAATAACCTTGACACCTTGTCCATGTATAGTTATCGGCATCTTGGACCATTAACCGACGCGGGAGTACACGTTATCCAGATAACGAGAACGATATACTGTAGCATATTATGTTTGAATTTCTGGGGAGTCAAACCTATGCAACATTGAACTTGCACGGCACCAATTTGGACATTTCAGTTTGGTATCGGAAACAAGTTTTTTCTCTTTCTTTTTTGTTTTTCAAATAATCTTCTAGGCGTTGAAACAAGATTGTTCCTTCCCATTACTACCTACATGCCACATTGCTACGCAATTTAATTTGTAGGCATCTGGAAGCTTAACCGTTGGTTCACTGTCATGCACATGATCGTTGAACTTGGAACGTTGATTGAACCGCAAGGACAACGAAACCACATGACAACCTCGACCTTCGGCACACGGTTTGGAGTTTCGGACTTCATCCCGGGACGTCGTGTACAAGAGCAACACGCACTAATCGATTTTTATGCTCCATCGATGATGGGGACTATGGCCCGTTTGAGTACACATTAGATGAAGATTAAGTATCACATAAAACAAAAGAATCATTATTACTGTTTAAATTGATCTAATATTTTAAAGCAACTTAATGTTTTTCACTATGTTGTTCGAAAATCGTGTTAACGAACATTGAGGTAAATTTTATATCTTAATAAAAAAAAAGATAACTATGTTGTCTCGTGCATGTTACTTCTTATTACTATACCTCTTTTATCTCGTAAAAAAATATAATAAATGTAACACATGTTAGTACTGCGAATCTATAGGACCGTTTGTTTAAATTTATAGTATTAAAATATCACATCCTCAATGACTCGACGAAGAGGGCTACGGGCAGGCGCCCGAACTCCATGCATCCATACGCACAGCAACACATTGCTTCACAGGCATAAGCAGCTATTACTCATTAAATGTTTACTTAATTACCTTTCTTGGAGATTAATTCGATCATATGCTAACAAACAAGCAAAGCAAGGCTCAATAAAAGAGTAAATGGTGTATGAAGTTATTAGTTTTATGGTTTTGTGTATATAGATTTTTAAAATAAAATGCGTAGACAGTCTTTAAACTTATAAGGATGTGTCATCTATCTCTAAACTCTTAAAAATACAGATCTAAATCATAGAACTTATCAAAGTGTGTCATCTAGATCCCAAATCGCCTATGCTGATGTGGCATACCACATGGATATATGTGGCATCATCTTGACTGAAAAATATGACACTTAAAAATTCTCCTTTTTTTCTTCTTTTCTTCTTCTCCTCTTTTTGTTTTCTTTTCTTCTCCTTTCTATATAACTGTAGCACCCCGTGTGGTGGTGGCCTACAGTTGCAGTGAGAGGAAGGAGAAGAAGGGGGGAGAGAAGGAGAAGAAAAAAAATTAAGCGAGTCAAATTTGTCAGTTGTTATGTCACGTCATGTCTCTGTAAAATGCCACATCAGCATCATGTAAGCTCCTAGAGGGATTGTGGTGATTTGTGATATAGATGACTCACTTTGATAGGTTCTAAGATGACACATCATGTAGGTTTAAGGACCGTCCGTGTATTTTACTCTAGATTTTATCTCTTATTACGTTTGCCAAACTTAAGAAAAATTGTAAATCCGCTATTGCATGTTCCATAGTAGGTTGCAATGTTTTGACACGAAAAGAGTATTATATGTCAAAACATTTAATCTATGCTTACCACGTGATTCACGATCACGACTTTTTTATACGATCAACTAGATCATGATTGCTCCCCGCAAAAAAAAAAAAAAAAACTAGATCATGATTGCTTGCATAGTTGCATACCGACATGAACTGATGACTCACGCACTCCTATATGGTCCTAGTAGTACGCGCGAACAGCAGAGATACACATCGGAGGATTCGGAGCAGCTAGCCAGCCGGACTGGCAGCGATAAGGCCGCGCGTCGCGGCCGCCAAAGAGCCGACTCGATGGTCCACGCAGTCGTCTCTTGCTGTGCGGGAACACACCCCCACTACTGGCAATTCAGCCCATCACTCTATAAGCTTCCTTCTCCCAAGGCCCAACACGTCCCCGTGGTTTGGAATAAGTCACTTTTTTACATCCCTTAATTTGTCGTCCGTTCTGTTTTTCGTTCTTCAAACAAAAACCATATACAAGTCATACCCCAACTTACAAAATAGCGTAAATGAGATCCCTCAACAACACTGTCCCCGATTTTGACTGACATGGTACCTACGTGGCTTCTTTTATTAGGTCTTCATCCCACGTGACATTGATGTGACGCTTACATGGTAGTTTAATCCGAAAAATTAAATAGATACATGGGCCTATACATCAGTCAAACAAGAAGAAAAAATAGTAAAATTCACATGTTAGTGGTCCCCCTTTTACCACCTCACCCTCTTCCCCTCTCTTCCAATCCCCTCATCCACCACTCACGACGCGGGCTCCGTGCCCCCCGACGAGGACAGACAGAACCATGGAATTCATCACCGCCACCACCGTGCCCATAACCTCCTCCCCATTCCCACGCTGCCGCTTATTCGCTCGCCGCCCTAGAGTCAACGCAACAGATGCGTCATCTCCACCCCAACCGACGACCACCAACCAACATCCGGACCACCTCCCCAAACTCCACCTCCTCTGAGTCCCCATACTCATACATCACACAAAAACGCCCTGCCTCGACATCATACGACTCCACCACCCCATCAATCACCCCAAACCCCGGAACTTCTTCCTCACTGGCCTCCTCACCAACCCCTCCATGGTGACAAATGATGATGGCGGCGACCTGCACCGTAGCCACCGACACCGCAAACAAAATTCCTAGGGTTTGTGGGCCGGGAAAGATGTGGCGGTGGCAGATCGGGTGGCAAGTGGTGGATCAGGGGCCGAATCGGGTGTCTCCAGCGCAGGGGGAGGGGTTTGGCCATTTGGGGATTGAGAATTTGGTATGCGACGAGGGAGAGGCACGCCAATGAGATAGCCTGTGCCTATTACGTCGAGGCACACTGCCTCCGCGGTAGCGAGGCCAAGGTCAACTTCCTCTCCGCGGTGGTAGCAACCCGAGAGCCATCGCGATAACAAAACAATGGCTACCACTGCTAGCGACAGGACCCGCCGCTCCACCGTGCGGGAATCATGTGGAGGAAGTGGGACCCTGTCATCTTCGCCCCTCCACCGCCATCGTCGCCTCGCCCATGCTTTTGTGCAGAGAAGGACCTATCATCCCCGCTGACACTGTCGTCCCCCCGATCCTGTCTCCATCCTCGCCACGCAAAGGAAATGTGGCCGCCGCCGCCCTGGAGGGGAAAAGGGTGAGGTTGAGGAAGTGGGATCCACTGACATGTGGGTCCCACTACCTTTTATCTTCTTGTTTGACTGATATATGGGACCCTCATATTTTGTTCTAACTTTTTAGTTTTCAATTTTGCTCCTTTTATTTTTTTTCCGGGTCAAACTGCCACGTATGCACCACGTCGATGCCACATGGGATAAAGACCTAGTCAAAGGAGTTATGTAGGCGCCACGTCAGCTAAAATCAAAGACAATACTGGTTTTATAAGTTAGGGGATGAGTTGTATTTAGTTTTTAGGTTCAAGGACGAAATTCGAACTGGGCGACATTGAGGGGCTTAATGTGAACTTACACCCTGTCGTTTCCTCCCACAAGGCCTGGGCGCTCGGCTTGACACTGTAGTTAGCCCATCCACCGGGCGCGACGTGAGCAAACTCGTCCTTGGCCCGTGCAACGCCGTGCGCCCGACGGCCCGAGATGCCGGGACCCCAGGTAGCGACGGCGTGTATGTCGTAGTCTAGTAGCACTCCATCGAACAAGATATCGTGGCCTTTACATGCTTTCCTGGCCTGCTGTTCTGCTAATGCCCATGCTAGAATCGGATGGCCAACCATTTTTTAGCTGATCTACTTCACTACACGCCATACCTTAGCACTTAAGAGCGGCCCATCTTGTGCTAGTAGTCTGGTGTCCCCATCAGAATTGTGGACTCGAAGGCGAGGCATTATTTCATACACCAGACAGATCTGTACTTTTCTCAACGGAAGATATCAAAATACTAGTCCCAACACTCCAAAATAGTATAAGCATCTTAAGGATATATTTAAACTTTGTACTAATTCAAATGCACATAAATCCATATATTTTCAGCTAATTAGGTGATTGGAAAAGGAATATAAGCATTTAAAAATCTAAATTTTGATCAATAAAGTGACTGAAAACAGAATATACTGATTCAACATGAGTACTATTGGGCTAAACAAGTTAAAAATAATTATATTTTGGAAAGAAATATATGGTACTCTTAGCCCAAGTTAAAAATAATTATATTTTGGAAAGAAATATATGGTACTCTGATGTGATGCATGTGTGCATCACAAAAAGATAATGCAACCAACTGTACTCCTAATGGTATGGATGCAACAAGTTCTACCGAGCGAAGTGAGCATAGCTCAACTGGTTAAGTTCCTTATGATGGAATCAGCCCACCCGGGTTTAAATCCTAAATTTGACACGGGTGCTCGCATTTACGGTTATTTATTCTTTCAGTGGTAGGCGATGTACCCGTCGACAGTAAGGCGCCTGTGGTGACTTCGTCAATCTCAATATATGCCGGCCCAGTCTTCCGGAGGTGCTCATAGGGGTAGGGTGTGCGTACTGACGTACTCCCTCCATTCCAAATTGATCTACATATAGTTTTTTTTGAGTTTATTCCTAAATGATTTACATATTTGTGTTCATTCATTAAGTCTATTCGTTATTTGTGTATTGGAGTAAATGGACATTGATGCATGTATTCATGCACATAATTATTTATAACCCACATGCAATATCTTGATTTGCTATTGGCTAGGAAATAATGGGGATGGTGCATGCATTGAGTTTGTTGTTAGAGTAAATATAGTATGAGAGAGTTATTAGCTTTTTTTGGTCTTGGTGTACGTATGAAATATCTAGATCAATTTAGAATGGATGTAGTACAACTCAAACAGTTAGGTTACTCGAAAGTCGAACGGGAAATACAGTGATCGTAAGGAAAAATCTGTAGTGCAGCTTCAGGCAGGCCTTCAGCTAGCATTTCCTTGTCCTGAGAAAAGTACTCCGTCCAGGTCTCCAGGAAGCCAGAGATCCATTTTTCAATTAGCCTGCCAAACAAGGGCAACCATCTTGGTAATCAGCATCTATCAAGGATATCGTTTTTCCTCGGCGGCACGTTACATGCGTAAGACAGCGATGCCTCTACAAATTCTGTTCCTTTTTCACTACACCGGAGTATACTTAACTGCCAACCTATACGAGTATAAAGACTAAACACCCTGCTGCGTGCAGAGGAGCTAATTAAAGATGAGCCCAAGTTGCTAACCTCACAGACTTGCCAACCGTCTCCACCAACCCTCTCAATTCCATTGCCTATTTTCAGACTTCTTCAATTCGTCATATCCTCTGGGGCTCAGGCAGGGCTGTAGCCTGGAGCCCTGTACCGCACCCACAATGCAGTACGAGACGCCATCCATTGATTCGAGGTCGCTCTCGCGCGCTTTGGCTCGGCCCCTTCTCTCGCCGAACTCCACCAAACCGGTCGCTATTTTCTTCCTTTTCCACACGGACCGAGCACCTCCCCAAACGCGCCCTCCTCGCTTTGTTCCCGTCTCCTTCCCTCCTCGCCGGTGCATCGTCCACTTCGGTCGGTTTCGGCGCGGTAAGATTACAATGAGATGAGGTGCATCGCACGGCTCGGGTTTCTCGCGTTCGCAAACGCTGGCCCCGCTGTGTCCTGGGGCGCACTCTAATGTATCGCAAAGAAGCGTTCCTGTGATCCTTTCTGAATTAGGTGTCACCGCACAAAATGTTAGATATCAGGTGACCGTCAGTCAGATAGATAGGACTAGGAGGCGTGTGTAATAACAAGAACGTGACCCCGTCATGCAAACGCGACTCTCTCACTCCGGTCACTCCCTTCAGCGAAATCCGTAGTCAGCAAGTTGGGCGGCCAGATCTGCACGTTACACAAGGAGAAAAGAAAACGGCCTGCCACGCCAAGCCTACTCCTGCTCGTGGTGTCGTACAGCGCAGAATAACTGGCCCAATTTAACAACAGAATCGACAGCGCCGGAGCCCGAGACTGGAGAAAGAAAAGGCCGTAAAAACAAATCAAATTCGGGCTATAAAAGGGGGCGCCCCAAGATGCAGGCAGAGGCTATTCTCCACGTGGCCATCTCCCCCCATCCATCCCCCACTCCTCCGCTACTCGCAACGCACCGCACCGCACTGCACTGCCGATTGATTTGGAGAGGAAACCCCCTCCTCCACCTACCTCTCCTCCTTCCCAGCCAGATCCGCCTCCTCCTCCTCCCCTGCTCCCTCCCAGATCTCACACTCCATCTCGCGAGCGCGCCGACGCGGGACAGCTCGCCACCCCGCCCAGATCCACCGCCTCGCCGGAGCCGGAGAGACCGAGCGGCGGGGAGGAGGATGGCCGTGGGGAAGGAGGGCGGCGGCGGCGGCGGCGCTGGCGGCGAGGGGGGCATGTCGGATTCGGTGATCCGGAAGGTGCTGGTGTCGTACATGTACGTGGCGGTGTGGATCTTCCTCTCCTTCACGGTCATCGTCTACAACAAGTACATCCTCGACCCCAAGATGTACAACTGGCCCTTCCCCATCTCGCTCACCATGGTGCACATGGCCTTCTGCTCGTCGCTCGCCGTCGCGCTCGTCCGCCTCCTCCGCGTCGTCGAGCTCCCCTCGTCCCCCGCCATGACGCCGCAGCTCTACACCTCCTCGGTGCTCCCCATCGGCGCGCTCTACTCGCTCTCCCTCTGGTTCTCCAACTCCGCGTACATCTACCTCTCCGTCTCCTTCATCCAGATGCTCAAGGCGCTCATGCCCGTCGCCGTGTACTCCATCGGCGTGCTCTTTAAGAAGGAGAACTTCAAGTCCTCCGCCATGCTCAACATGCTCTCCATCTCCTTCGGCGTCGCCATCGCCGCCTACGGCGAGGCCCGCTTCGACGCCCGCGGCGTCGCGCTCCAGCTCGCCGCCGTAGCCTTCGAGGCCACGCGCCTCGTCCTCATCCAGATCCTCCTCACCTCCAAGGGGATCTCGCTCAACCCCATCACCTCGCTCTACTACGTCGCGCCGTGCTGCCTCGCCTTCCTCGTCATTCCCTGGGCCTTCGTCGAGCTGCCCAGGCTGCGCGCCGTCGGCACATTCCAGCCAGACTTCTTCATCTTCGGTACCAACTCCCTGTGCGCCTTTGCGCTCAACCTGGCAGTTTTCTTGCTCGTCGGCAAGACGTCCGCGCTTACCATGAACGTCGCCGGCGTCGTCAAGGATTGGCTGCTCATCGCCTTCTCCTGGTCTGTGATCCGGGACACGGTCACGCCGATCAACCTGTTCGGCTACGGGATCGCATTCCTCGGTGTAGGCTACTACAACCACGTCAAGCTGCAGGCGCTCAAGGCGAAGGAGGCACAGAAGAAGGCGGCCCAGGCCGACGAGGAGGCCGGCTCGCTGCTGCAGGAGCGTGACTCGCACGGCGAACGCAAGAGCGACAACCATGCCTAAAGCGTGGGATCTGGTCCAACAGCACACGCAATTTGGTTGGTTCTAATGAATTCATCAATGTGTGATCCTCTACTAGTTTGATGCAAAATCTGTTCATTTCTTGTCTTAATTTGTGGTAGGAAGGCAAATAAATACAGGAAAAATACGATCTTTGTGTCGGGCATATGAAAATATGAGTCAATTTTTGCCACTTGTAGTTACTTTGACAGTATATGAAAATTGTCTACATTGTGGAGTACTGTTAGCTGAGTATGTATCATGGAATACTTTACATTTTATCTAGTACGGAACATGGAGTTAATCAGTTTTATAAGATTGGCCAATGGATCAATTGCATTTCAGTTGCTATGACCTTAATCTATTGTGGCTCTTAATTGTCTTGGGATATTGGACGGGATATCCGTTGCACTTGTGCCAAGCACTCACTACTGAAGTACATCTCCGTCCATTGGATTACATCTATAAGTTTGGTATAAGGTTGCTTTCCGTGGAGCTGGACCCCGGTTTGGTGCTCCCACACCTTGTCCCATTCATTGGATTCACACACAAGTCAACAAGAATCAAGTTGTATAAGAAGCATCTGCGCACCTAAATATAGGCCGTGTTTAGTGGCCGGTCCAAATTTTTTTTCTTAAGTGTGTGTTTAGTTCACGATAAAATTCGAAGTTTGGGTGTGTTTAGTTCACACCAAAATTAGAAGTTTGATTGAAATTGGAACGATGTGATGGGAAAAATTAGAAGTTTGTGTGTGTAGGCTGTGTTTAGTTCCTGAAAAAAGTTGAAAGTTTGGAGAAAGTTGGAAGTTTATGTATGTAGAAAAATTTTGGATGTGATGTGATGTGATGGAAAGTTGGAAGTTTGGGGTGAACTAAACATGGCCGTAGTAAAGTTTTGATGTGATGGAAAAGTTCGAAGTTTGAAGAAAATGTTGGAAATAAACCATGCCTTTGATTGAAATTGGAACGATGTGATGGAAAAATTGGATTTGTGTGTAGGAAAGTTTTGATGTGAAGAAAAAGTTGGAAGTTTGAAGAAAAAGTTTCGAACTAAACTCGGCCTAAGTATATGGACACACATTTGAAGTATTAAACATAGACTAATAACGAAACAAATTACAGATTCCGCCTGTAAACTGCGAGACGAATTTATTAAGTCTAATTAGTATGTAATTAACAAATGTTTACTGTAACACCATATTGTTAAATCATGGCGTAATTAAACTCAAAAGATTCGTCTCGTAATTTTAATGCAAATGTAAATTGTACAATTGATTTTCTTCATCTACATTTAATGCTTTATACATGTGTCTAAATATTTGTTGTGACGGATTTTTTAGAAGTTTGAAGTTAACTAGACACTGCCACAGCCATACTTGCAGGACCGAAGGAACCACTTCTCTCATTACTAAAGCAGTAGCAATTGTTTTTCTATTTTTTTCTCATTCCTTGAGGGAACCTGAAATTTTTATTGTTTTCAGAGTGGTTCAATGTAGGGATCTTTACCAGAGCACAACAAAGGCATATCAATACAGTACCTTTCTATGATGTGCTCCGCATGTTACTAGAACATGAAGCTGAATCTGATTCTTTTGCCTATCATGTGCTCCGAAAGTCCGGATCAAGACCTCTATAAACTGGGCAGCAGATCAAGACTACGTCGAACGTGCGACACGTTCACTCATCAAATCACTCGGCACCATGGTTACTGTACTGTGCGTTATGTTTGTCCCTGTTTCCGTTGATCTACCTGACAGTTGCAGCCTCGAGCAGTTGAACGGATTGGTTCGTGTTGGCACCGACACTGCAATAGGATGTTCACATCTCCGTGCAGCCAGGAACTGTGAGAAACGTTTTTTTTTTTTGAGGGAAAGAGAAACGTTTTCTCCATTGCTCATTTGCTCTGTCCGATTGAGATCTGGTCTTATCCTCCAGGTTGGGTTCTAACCATGTACCGTAGTAGTACGTGCCAGTTTGGCGAGCTCACGGCGAATTCCTCTGCCCCGTTCGGCCGCAATAACCGAAAGCTGGTGCTGCTTGTATTGCTTTCGTGGACTTGGCCGCTGTGCTCGCCGGTAAACGGTACCGGGCGGCGAAATTAAGAGGAGCTGACAGTTGGGCGAAAGACGGAGAGACTTTCAGTGCTTTTGCGTGTGCATCTGGGAAGGCCCTTTTCCAGGCTGCCGTCTCGAGCAGGTTTGCAATCTTGGTCCATAGGAAGAGAAGTGAAGCCGAGCTACAACAGTGACACTTCTCTCCAATGTGATCAGGCACAGGAAGTACTGTAATTGACTAAAGGTTGAATCAGTGACATACTGACATTTCTAAAGGTTGAATCAACTTTTCAGTAGCCCTGCTAGCTTGGAAATTTTATTATTTTTTAACCTTTTTATTTTTAAAGATAATCATTTCAAAACTTATTTTTAAAATTTGAACTTTTTAGTTGTTCGTCCGCACAAAACAACACTGTCACATCACACGCTATTCAAGATGGTGTGGCAAGACAGAACAGTTACCATAGCTATTTTGACGTGGCCAAATAACCTACCACGTCATATCGGTGTGATAGTGTTGTTTTGTCACACCAACCGGCTGGCGTGGTCAAAAGTTTTAGAATTGTAAATAAGTTTTGAGAATGTTTATTTTTAGAGAAAAAAAATAAAATGTTTAAAAAATTTAAAAAATCCCTAGCTTGTTCGTTTCCTTGGAGCCTCAAAACTGAAAAGGCCCATAGAAATGTACTAGTTCAAGTCTAATTATCTGTTGGACTTGGCCTGCTAGAGAAAACCTTCGTGCCCTTGTTGGGCCTGATTTCTAATTGCCGTCTGGGCATTCTTTTGGCAACGAGAAACTGGACACAAGCAAGTTCAGGATTTTCATGGTTTCACATTCAATGGGTTAATTAGTTCAACAAGACCACACACGTGCGAGGCGACTCTTTAAATTGTCTACTAGATGCTATTCCAAGTCTAACACGTACGACCGGAGGTTCCAAATCTAGGTATGGATCCAGCAGATGACTACAACTCGAGGTGAATTCGTTCAGTGGGCAAGATACCCTTTTGGGGGCATAATTCTCATCTGAAATAAACCAGAGCGTGCCTAAATATCATTGAACCCAAAAAATTGTGAATTGCAGTCAATTTTTTTCCTGCGTCGTCAAATCAAAATATTGGTCAGGTCTTTTCCCTCAACCTTACACGGCAAAGTCAAAATACGTCCTATGTTGACCAGCAAGCTATAGCAGAGAGGTGTTGTATAGTCTCTCATATTTTTTTCATTGCATATATGCTAGTCTCTCTCATTTAGCAGTCAAACAGTGCTGTTTGTAGGCTATTGTACGTGTCGGTGTTTTCAACATTGTTGGCAAGAACAATGAAACAACCAGCCAGAAAATTTGTTTGCTCATGTTTTGGGACCGAATTATGTACCGCATACACAAAGAAGGAAACTTAAGATCATTCACGGTGTGAACCATGTGATCTTATGTAGACTTCATGTTCCTCCAAACAGAGTAATTAAGCAAGTCTAGCTTCAAATTAAAATAAAAATGGCAGACATTAACATTGCTGGACAATCCAGGTCATCTCGGCGTCCACTGGTCGTACAGGACCTGATGCATTTGCTACCTAAGCAGTTGCATTAGCATCATCTATCACAACGAGAAATCAGGGGCTCGATCCACTAAGCACCTTAGCATATATTTTACTGTAGCAAATCAATGTATAAGGTGCCTTGTGACAGTGAATCTAGGCCATTGGATCCAAGTATGGATGGCCAAGATCATAGTTTTCAGCTAATGCATGCAGCGATTGATTAATGTGCTAGAGGCTAGTGGCGACGCCGAACTATACGCATCATTCAGCTCGCTAGCAGCCATATATAGTGGCGCACGAGTGGCCGACACAGCTTCTTTTATTCTAGCAAAACGGCGGCAGGCGGCTGGTAACAATGCCGTACGAAACAACTTGCAAAAAATGGAAATACGGGGAAATCTTGTGTGGGGAACACGTCGATTCCAACACATAATTAGGTTTCCTCGTAAGTTTAACAATGTGTGTACATCCAATGCATCTAGCATTGCACGATCAGTAGGTATGAAACGATTCGTCAGTTAATAACCGAGTGCTCCAAGATTAGTTTATTCGAGGAGCTCTCTTTAACGGAGAAGTTTCGGAATAAACTTTTTCGTGGAGATTAAAGCAGCACGCACTTGCTAGATAGGCAGAATCAATAAATCATATGCTGCAATGAGTAGTGGCAACTGCGAAATTCGCACAACCTCTAGATGGTCAGAACACACAAAAAAATGGAGTATTCAAGTCTTTGCGCTGCTAGCTTGGTGTGCTTTTTTGAAGTGCAGACCTAGCGACTAGCAGCAAATGACAGGAAACTATTCTAATCTCTCGAGGGGATGTTTCTTCGTTTACTTAAAAACTATCTAAACGATTATGAAAAATTCTGGAAAAATTTGACAACATTCATACAACACATATATACAACTCCACAAAATCTTAAGTCCAAACTCAACTCACACATCGAGATATAAAAAAGACAAATTCATCGTATGAATAGTAGCGTACTGTTTATATCTAAATTTGTCTTTTTTTTTTGTTTCTCGATGTGTAGATCGAATTTGAACATGAATTTTGGTGGACTAGTAGGTATCATTATGCTCTATATTGTCATTTTTATTTTAGAATTTTTCACAACTATTTGCATCGAATTTGAAAGAAAAAGGTATACGAGGGAATATCCACTTGAGAGATTAGAATCCACTCCCGCAAGTGACGCCCCCAACGCATTTTCACCACTAGCAGCAAGCGACGCAGCAGCCAGGAAGCAGTAGAATACTCCTGTAGTGACTTTTTACAGTCTCGTTGGACAAAAAAGGGAGAGAAAACAGAATTGACCCAATTGAGCGAAACGACATACTAGCTTCCAGCTCTTACTGGGATTACTGGGATTAATTCTGGTCGTGACAGAAAAACTTTAGTTCAGAATTATTTTTTGGTCTAACATGGCACAGCGAGTTGCATGCACGCGTGCATTGCGACCTTTTGAGGTCGCACATTTGGTGCGGTTATAGTAAAGGACTCCTCCTCGTCAAACTTGGCCGCTAGCTACGGAAGCGTACACGTTCACGTACGTTCATCGTCGTAACACTGTACTACTACATTCATATAGCTAAATCGTCCTGCAAAATTACAACCAAAACTGAGCAAAGCCCATGGGAAAATCGCTGGCTAGTTTTTAGATGTGTTCCCATCCATTTCCATTCCATGTGATTTTCTCGAAGACCATGCGATTCACCACTCAACGAAGGACGACAACACGCGCGTGCATGTTGCTACGGATCAACGTATGGTTCATCGGACCATGAGCTGAAAATACGAAAGCAAATACTCTTACGTAAAAGCCTAAGGACGAACAGATTGTCCTCCTATGACTTTTTTCCACCACCTGGCACTTGCTACTGATGATCGATCAATGCACGGTGCACGCATTTGTGCCAAACCTTCCGGACAAGGATTTTCTACACCTAAGTACTCTATCATCAATTATATGTGACTTAAATAGTTATAGAAAAAATTAAAAAAATTTAGTAGCATCGATTGTGATGATATAAGTCTATACATAAATATACATGACTAAATTTGATCTACAACTAGAGAAACAAAAATAATAAAATCAGACAGTGAATAGTATCCGTACAGCGCAGATAAAATTTGTCATTTTTGTTTCTTCATATGTTGTTGATCGAATTTAGACTTGCATGTTTGTATAATGTCTTATATTATCATAATATATCTTATCAAATTTTATAAAATTTTTATATAACTTTATAAATTACATGCATACACCTAGATGGTGCCATGACACCTAGATGTAAAAAATACTTTCCATAATAACATGCACGCGCGCGGAGCAAAATGCATCGCATTGATTATCTGTATGCAAAAAAAGGAATCCAGCCAGTGAAAAAATTCATCATGTGTACATACAGCAGTACAGCTAGCACAGCGAGAGCTAGCTAGCCGCGCCTCCGCTAGTATCTCCAGCACCAAGACAACTCGCGCTTTTGTTGCGCTTGCAGATCCCAAGTGGTGTCAGTGCGTCACCACCATTAACGTACGAGAAAAACTACGATTCCATCTCTGCGTAATGCGTTACATACATAGAAAGGGCCGGCCAGCTTATGCCTTTCCAGTTTCTCTCCTCCCTGGGACGAAAAACCTGTCTTTTTCCATGATCCAAAACCATGGACAAGAAAAACCACCGGATCGACCTGGCTTACGAACGAACGCTGTGCCAATGTCCGCGTCAACTCGCAACCTAGTACTACTAGCTTGTCCAAGACTCGAGCCACTATATAAACACGTCCAGTTCCAAGCCAAAACCCAAACTCTCACACTACAACAACCACAACACACTACTACTAGTGAGACTAGTAAGCGTCATCACGAGATCCAAGTTTAATACTAGATCGTTTAATCTACCGCCGTTGATTTAGAAAGGGGTTGAGCGAGGGTGATAGCTAGTTAGGGCAAAGATGATTACGGGTTCGGAGGTGTACCAGGTGGTGGAGGCGATGGCGCCGCTGTACACGGCGGCGGCGCTGGGGTACGGGTCGGTGCGGTGGCTGAAGGCGTTCTCCAACGAGCAGTGCGCCGGGATCAACCACTTCGTGGCGCTCTACGCCGTGCCGGTGCTCATCTTCGACATGGTGTCCACCAACAACGTGTACAAGATGAACGGCCGCCTCATCGCCGCCGACACGCTGCAGAAGGCCGTGCTGCTGCTGGGCCTCATGGCGTGGGCGCTCTGGGAGCGGTCGCGCGCGCGCCGCGCCGGGGCCAAGGCCAAGGCGGCGGTGTCGTCGCCGCTGCAGTGGGTCATCACCTGCTTCTCCGTCGCGTCGCTGCCCAACACCATCATCATGGGCGTCCCGCTCCTCAACGGCATGTACGGGCCCGTGTCCAAGGACCTCATGAAGCAGATCGTCGTCATGCAGTTCTGCATCTGGTACAACGTCATCATCTTCCTCTACGAGTACATGGCGGCGCGTAGATCGGCCTCGGCGCCGCCGCCGGCGTCGGAGGGCGGCGCCAAGATCAGCCCTTCGTCGCCGGTGAAAGCTGCGGCGGCGGCGGACACAAACGGCAATGCTGTCGCGGCCGACCGGCCGCAAGAAGTGGCGGTGAACATCGAAATCACGGAGATGGCGGCGTCCACGGCACGAGACGGCGTGTCCGGCGAGACGACGGCGGCCGCCAAGGAGGTTAGCGCCGGTGAAGTTGCTCCGGTGGAAGAAGAGGAGGCCTCTGCGCCAGCGCCGTCGATGAAGCACGTCATCTGGATGGCGGTGAAGAAGCTGCTACAGATTCCGAATACCTATGCAAGCTTCCTTGGCCTCATCTGGTCTCTAATCGCATTCAAGTACGTCTTTTTCACCCATGTCTCGTACTACCAACTACACTTAGCAACATCTCTCATGGGTACGTACTGTACCGTACTATCTCTGTCCGGAATTGTTCTATTTTAGTTCTCCCCTGCAGTCACCAAAAAAAAAATTGAAATCCCTCTTTTTAATGGACATGCACTTGTGTGTTTTGCAGGTGTGGATTCTCGATGCCAAAAATCGTCGAGGACTCTCTGTTCACCATTCGTACCACCGCTGTAGGCCTAAGCATGTTTTCTTCAGGTTAGTACGACGACATGACGTATTGACATCTCCGTTTACATTTGGACCTGTTGGACTTCAACCGTGGGCCTGCTTCCTCCAAAGAGGAGATTATTACCTCGTCATCTGCTAATGTAATTAAGCGTGATTTTTTTTGCGTTTCTGCAGGGACGTTCATAGCGCGGCAGTCGCGGTTCGTGCCGTGCGGATACAAGATCGCGTCGTTCTCCATGGTCATCAAGTTTCTGATAGGCCCGGTTGTGATGCTGTTCGCCTCGCTCGTCATCGGCATGCACGGCACACTTCTGCACATCGCTGTTGTGCAGGTGAGATCACACGAGCAGTTTACACATCACCGCCTTATCAAAAAAGTTTACACATCACCTTGTGCACATTTCTGCCCATTAAAATTAAGTGGACAGAAATTATACACATGAATTGCAAATTCGACATGAAAAAAAAAACATAACGCAAATATGCTTCAAAGTGAGGACGCCTACGCGAAAAAAGGTTATTTTTTCTTGACGGATTGTCCTAGCCGCCATTTCAGTTGCAGATAACGGAAAATGGCATAGTGAAAGATGATTGTTCACGCTTGTAGAAGTGAGGAGACGTACGTCCAAGAAGGAAAAGTTAGTTGCAAAGCTGTAGTATTCATGTAGAGTAGTAATCCCTCCGTTCTATAATATAAGGGATTTTAAGTTTTTGGTTGAACTGTTTGATCACTCGTCTTATTTAAAAAATTTGTGCAAATATAAAAAATAAAAAGTTATGCTTAAAGTACTTTAGATAATAAAGTAAGTCAAAATAAATAAATAATAATTTTAATTTTTTTTTAATAAGACGAGTGGTCAAACAGTTCAAATAAAAACTTAAAATCTCTTATATTATAGGACGGAGGAGTTCTTTCTAATACATCATGGGCACCCTCGTTTGATGTGATCAATTAATACGAGTAGTAACACAATTTCAGAAATCTAGCCTACTTATTTTGGTTGGAGTACAGGAGTATTTCTCTGACCACAATTTTTCGCATGCATGCAGGCGGCTCTCCCCCTGGCAGTGACATCATTTGTGTACGCTGAAGAGTACAAGGTCCACGCAGACATCATGAGCACAGGGTTTGTTTCTTAACCAAATACTGTTAAGGTTCAGAAGTATTTCAATTCTCTTCTGATTAATGCAACTCCCCATCTGACTGATCATTTTGGATTTCTTTTTGTGCCTTGCAGGGTTATTCTTGGGATATTTATATCACTTCCTGTGACAATTGTTTACTATATTCTGTTGGGGCTGTGAGCCTGTGATTGAGACATCTAAATTTAGTCGAAGGCTAATTAAAGTTGCATGTGTGCTGATGTGCATATATGTAGGAAGACAGAATACAGACAGTAAAAATACTGAAGGATGACAACAAGGTGAATTGATTTCCCTCCGGAGCCTGAAGATTGGGGTTCTGGGAGAGATATAGTGAGATGTGACTGTAATGTTTGGTAATAATAAGATGTCACAAAAACGCGGCATATATGCTGAAACTTTTGCAATGTACAGTAAGTATACAATGAACAGGGCTTATTACAGCCCACCAGTTGATTCTTCGAAATTTAAAACGTACGCAAACTGAGTACAAATCAGAATGGCTGGTGCTCCTTTTTTTTTTTTTCATACAACTCTTAACACACATGCATTAACTTAACTCTATGAACGCGTGCACACCCACACAAAAGCACCTCAGAGAGACTAGTCTGTGTAACTTAGATTGATGAATTCACCGTATACGCTTCATTCTTGTCATCTATCGTTGAAAAGAAATAGTTGTAAATATGAACACCCATGCTATAAGTCAGAGAGACTCAAAGCCGGTTGAAAGGTTCTAGGAACTTAGGGTGAGTTTGAGGGATAGGAGATTGAGAAGATTGGGAAGATACACAAAACGAGGTGAGTCATTAGTGCATAATTAATTGAGTATAAACTATTTTAAATTTCAAAAATAGATTAATATGATTTTTTAAAGCAATTTTCCTATAGAAATTTTTTGCTAAAAACACACCGTTTAGTAGTTTGGGAAGCGTGCGCGTGGACTACGATGTGCTTTCTCACCCTAACTCACTAGAACGAACGCTCCCTTAATCAGTAGTTGAGCTAGGCTCAATTCACATTTTGGTGCAATTTAAAATTCAAAAATAACGAAAGAGAGCAACATATGGTTGATAGCAGTACTATAGCAAAAAAAAAAAAAAAAAAAAAAAGCTCACTGCTTACATGCCTACTAGTATTAAGTATCTCAGGCTCCCAGCGTTATCATACATAAGAACCAAGTGGAACTTCTGTTGATCCATTTTCTAAACAGAAAACCTAGACAACGGTATCCCATTGGAACGGGATACCTTTCTATGATATAGTACCTGATACCTGATATCTGTTATGGTACCAGCTTTATGGTACCCGATACCTGTTACCCGGTATCTGTGATATCTGGGACCTGATACCTGTGATACTCGTGCAAGAGAATAGTTAATATGTCTATCCCGTTTCAACGGGATCCGTTTTGTAGCAGCCCTCTTTCTAGAAAAAAAGTGGAACTTCTGTTGATGGCGAAATATTTTGGTCTTGAACGTCAGCAGTATTAGGATTAGACTATTCGAGCAATCATGTACGCTGGATTATAACTTTTGAGCCAACGTTTCATATTTGTAAATGAAAAGTAATTTGTGAATAAAATTTTTATATACGTGTTCTTAACGATCTAAAAAGTAAAGACTAAAAAAATATACTTTGATAAAAAAAACTTAAGATCAGCTCCAAATTTAGGGTTAAAAATATAAATTTTAACTGGTAAGTATAAGTATAAGCGAAAAGATGAGACCTTAGTTAGGAGCTAAACTATTCTTTATATAAAGCAATCTATTGGTTTCTTCCTCTTCTTAAGATAACGACCCTTCTCTTGTCAATAAATTTGGCCAGCATTTCTTTGCCGAGCTCGGTGAAAATATACTGGTTCCTTGCTCTTCATGACTTTATTTTTTACCGGTTTCCTATTCATAACTTAACAACGTAACACATTTGTTTTAAAAAAACTTAATACATATGAACATATTGATAAAAGGAGAAATTAAATATTATAACTTCCATCGTCTATTTTGTTCAATAGAGATTATACCCAATTGACTACCTTATATCAACTGAAAAAATTAAACAATATTAAGAAACTACAACCTACGGACAAACTGTCCGGTAATTTCAAGAAATAGCTAAAGTTGAAAGAGATTGAACATCCTTTGAGTCCTGGTGAAGTTAGAAGTACCTTACTATAGAATATTATTTTTTCTTCTTCATTCTGTTCTGTCCTGGAACAATTCAAAGGCTGTCTTCACAAATAAAACCACGCCATTCAAGGCCTTCAACCACGCTAGGTCATACGGGGCAGCCGCCTGGGAATATTTTCATTGGGAATTAGGCCTCCTGCTTCCAATCTGTTGGGCTGGAATAGTGGAATGGCTGAATGGCGCACTGCTGGCTAAGGCTTTAAAGTTGGAGAAGTTTAATATGTTTTGTGAGAACTAATGCATGGCTCTTACTGCCTTACTCTCTTAATGCCATTCATATTGTAAGACAGTTTTATTTATGTCATAAGTCAAAACTTTCCTAACTTTAACTAAGTATAGAAAATATATCGACATCTACAACATCAAATTAATTTTGTCGAGACACCGAGTCACAGACAAATCAGAGATAATTAAGCAAGGAAATACTCTTTTCCCCACCTATCTTGAGGATGAGGTAAACTCGAAAAATATCACCAACAAATGGTGTGGCATATTGATATGAATTATGTTATGTACCTTGCTATATGATTGGACTGGCTTATATAGCCCCCGAAGGTACACATGAAGTTACAATTTTACCCCCAAGGGTGCACCAGAATATACAATAATACCCTCGTAAAGTTATGAACCCTAAAGGTTATTGTACATTTGAGTGATCCCCGTGAACTACTAGGCCAACTTGCCGGAGTGGTTGGAGCGGTCCCCACGGCATCTTCTTGGGGGAATATTCCATGCTTGATGGTGTGACCATCAAACTCCTTGCTCCCTTGTCAAATAGTATTTTCCTCTTGTGATGAGTTTGAATACTACTTTCCAAGCTAGCTTTCGGACAGTGTCCCATGGTTGTCTTTTGTTTCCTGTCACCTTGGTTAGTATTGGAAGAGTGTTTGGGTCGAATAGAAGGATGGTGTTTGCCTCCGGCTACAACAAGTTTCATTAAAATCTACCATGAAATATTTCTTGATAGTAATATCTATTTGGTATTATATATGTTAAATATTATTTCTATAAATTTAATAGAAGTTTTTTTGAGGGAAAATTTAATAGAACTTTGACTTAGAACAAAACTTAGGGTCATTTTGGTTTAAAGTCAAGTATTTGGCAACTTTAGTAAATATCTAGGGACCCCTAATATCTACTGGATCTTTCATTGAAGCCAATATTTTGATCTCAAAACAATACAATGAATACAAATCTACCATAATAAAAATTATACTAATAAAACTTGCGTAAAGTTTGACACTACCAATAAAATCGGTAGAGCAGAGAATCAAAACAAACAACCCTAAGGGCATTTACAATCTACCTTGTCTTGAAAAAAGGGAACTACTGTATAAACTATAGGTCCAATGGCTAAGGACATTTACAATGGTGCGAACTGCGAACAACCGTGGTATTAATAAAATTCGATGCTATTTTTTGAGAATATTATTTACAATTGTATAATGTGTTGCCTACTTTAGTTTTCTATAATAGATTCATATAAAATTGAAGTGTTGACTATATACAAATATATAGCTCACACAATAGTGTTGACGGTTTTATAGTCTATCTATTAGCTATAAGAAGATATCCCTTCTCTCTTCCACCGCCATCTCCTTCACGTCAACATATCTTATATGGAGAAGTAAACGTACAATGAATGTCATACTATTGTATATTCCGTAAGAAGAGAGGATGTGAAAAATGCAAAGATCTTGTAGCTTTTCAAAGAGGAGTAAAATATACCGGTGGTCCTTAAAACTTGTAAATTTGTATCAGTTAGGACCATAATCTTATAAAATACAGATATAGGTTCCTAAACATAAATCTTGTAGGTCCGAATCTGCCACGTGTACATCTCTCTAGGAGATTGCTTGACATTGATGTGGCTAACATCTCACACATCTCTCCCTCTCCTCGTAGGGGAGTGATGGAAAAGGGCACCTCGCCATTTTTATTATTCTTTTCTCATTTATGTGCCACATCACATGCATGGTCCTGTGCTACATCACGATCCACATCAGTGCTACAAGGGTATATGACGATTATGGAACTAAACGACATATTTTAGCAAATTTAGGGACCTGAAATCCTGAATTTGTATTTTACAAGTTTGACGACCTAGTTGACATCTCCTACAAGCTTAAGAACTGCAAACATATCTTACACTTTTTTTAAAAAAAAAAGCATAAAACCTACTATTACTTCAATAAAACCAGGGCAATAGAGAGTTAAAGTTATGTTGTTATAAGTGTTGGAACATATTTTAGTGAGCCAAAAAAAATGCTACAATGAGGAGCGTGGCGGAGAAACCAAAGACCTACCAAAATTCAGAAATTGGCCGGTAGTATGTGCTAATTTCTTTATGAAAAAGAAGAAGCAAATTTCCACTTAAAATTATCCAGTAGCATATCTAAAATCCAAATATCGCGAGCTTCCGTGTAATGAAAATAAATTAATATTGTGTTCGAACTTGTAAGCATGGTTTAAGAATTGTAGAATTTTACTACTTGGAATTTGTATGCATGGGAGGGGTCCCAAGCATGCTCCTGCACGTTGAATAAAAATAAGAGAAAAAGGTGAAGGGTGGGGGGATAGGAGGGGGAAATGAATAAAATGTGGGAGAATAGGGGAAAAAAAAGAAATTTTGAAGAAAAAACATAGGGCAAATGGAGGGAAAACGGGGGGAAATGCAGCAAAATATGGAGAAAATATTGAGAAATATCGTGCCAAGTCATGACATTCTATTTTACTATTTTTCTTATTTTAAAAGTTGTTTCCACCCTTCAATAAAGTCCTAAAAGATTTTTTTTAGAGCAAAGCCCAACATACACGGTGATTAGAATTACAATGGTACAGATAGCTATAGTTCCATTGGCTAAGGGCATATACAAACAATTGCAGTATGTAAAAACATGGAAAGAATTTTATAGACAACTCTATAACAAGTTCCCTACTTGTTTTTTTATATAAAAGTTTATACCTCAATATATTTCACGAACGCTACACAAAAGTACTATTGATGATTTTATAATCTATCTATAGCTATGAGATCATATCCTCTTTTCCATCTACATCTCCTTTTACGTCACCGTCTAATATAATAAAAAAAATCAGACGGCAAATATTATACTATTGCACTACCTTCATATTTAAATACATAACACTGCTGTTTTTATTTCATCAATCTCTAATATGTAACTTTGAGAGTTTAAGATGTGTTGTTACAAGTGTTGGAAATATCGTGGCGAAGCCCCAAGGGAACGATGATGTATAAAGCCAAGGGTCCATGTAAATCATGTGTTGAGTAGTGTGTCTGAAATCTCAATATTGTGTCCATTCCATGTATCGAAAAACTGGCAATTATACCGGCTAGTAACCAGTTTGGATCCAGGACCAGCCATGAATGTCTATTTAGAATTTCAAATTCAAATTTGAAGATATTATTCTGGCCACACGGTCCAAAATACAGGTCGGTCACCAGGATAAGAATGCTTGGCCAATAATTTCACCTAGCGAGGTCCTTTTAAACAGATGACGAAAGAACTCTAGGATGTCGCACTCAGTTTGAAAAGGGCATTTGAAAAGGACATAACCGGCCGGTCATCGACGACTTTAATTCGTTCGTGCAGCACCCAATTCCTGAACACAAGCCCTTCAAGAAAATGCACTAGTCAACCTCCCCTATTTCATTGCGAAGGCAACCGGGCCGTAGCTGCCCATCAGACTATCAGAGACACGGAGACAGGAGGCATCACCCGTGACAGCACTATCGTATTAGATGTATACAACAACGTCTCACGGCAAATGCGTGAGACGTTGCTGTACCACTAAATTTTACTATTATCCCGGGCGTCTCGGTCACAACGGGATCACCGGACCGTGCGGTCCATCGTCGTCCTGTCAGGAGGAGTGAGGACGGCGCGTGGATCGCCCGCGATCGCACGTTTCCGCCGCGCGGCGCACAAGTCGGCGCACGGCGATACGTGGTCGACAGAGAGGCGGTCTCGTTGAAATGAGCACGCGACGGCGGCTTCAAGATGGAACAGAGGATGCCTGTCCGCCGAGGCGCCGACAAAACATTTTGCACCTCAATGAATCAAAGGAAGTCAAACCACATCAAAACTCACAATTCACAACGACATTGAGCAGCCTGAACCGAGCCACCTGAACACCACGTGCCGCAGAATGGCCGGAATGGTGGCTCTAGCCTCTACTACTGCCTCAAGCAGAGCAAGTGATCAACTATCCCATCCTCTCTCGTCTACTCTATTACACGACGCTGAGTGAGTCACTGACTCATTGAGAACAAAATAATCCATGGCGCACATGGCGGTGGACGGTGGTGAGGTGGCCCATGCACTGACCGGAGTCACAGCGCCACATGGCCATCGTCGTCGCTGCCGCCTTGCGTCGACGCGTCGGAGTCGGAGCCGGAGCCGCCGTCGTGCTCGCCTTCGCTGGAGGTGAGGCGGGCGAGCCAGCAGTTGCCGTGGAGGTGGCCGCTGACGCAGACGTAGTACTCGAGGCGGCCCTCGAGGCAGCCCAGCCTCCGCCACGCGGTGCGCGGCACCATCCCCGCGGCGACCATGCTCCAGACGCGCACGCCGCAGTAGGGGCAGCGCACGCGCGGGTCCAGCGCGGCCTGGCGCCCCACCAGGCAGGCCCGCGTCCGGGACCGCATGAACCCGCGGAAGACGCCCCGGTAGGCGCCCAGGTCGTCGCCCGCGCCGGCCACCGCGTGCTCGCACGGGTCGGACACGTACAGCAGGTCGCTCCTGCACCGCCGCGACAGGAAGCTCCGCCCGGACGTCTTGGAGAAGCGGGACATCCGGGTGAAGTGCCCCGGCACGCCCGGCCCCGCCGCGCCGCAGCAGAAGAAGAGCATCTTCGCCAGCGCGGGCCAGCCGCCGACAATGCGCCCCGACGGGGGCGCCGCGCCTCCTGCGGCGGCGCCCGCGAGCGACGCCACCATCCGCGGCGCCCTGGAGATGCAGAGCTCCCGCCACAGCACCCGCTCCGCGACGGCGCGCATCCGCCGGCTCACGCACGCCGCCGTGCACACCGCCTGCGGGTCCCAGTTGATCGACCGGAACACCAGGGACAGCACGTGCTCGTCCAGGATCCCCGTGTTCACGCCGCTGCCCCGCGTCGCCGCAACGCGACCGCCACCACCATCCCGGACGCCCCTCCCTTCGTCAATGCTAGTTCTGCCGCCGCCGCCGCTGCTCGACGATTCGAAGAACTGGCGCGTGTTCCGCGTGCCTCCGCTCATCGCTTCACACCCTCTCGAGCGTCACGCCACAGCGCCGCGCGCACAGGTATCTTGGGGTTGGATATTTGGGTCGGTTCGCAGGCACGTAGGCCAAGCAAGCAGCGGAATGTGCAGCTCGCAACGCGGCGGAGGCGGAGACGCCAGGAGGGCGGTATATATACAAGCGTGGCGGGGGCTTCTCGTGCTCCCCGAAAGGCGTGGTGTCGCGGCAGGGCGGACCGCCCAGGCCGCGGTGTCACGGTCGCGCGCTTGACAAATGGACCACTCGAGCTTCAAGACCTCTATAGCCATCCTCGGGCTAGATGGATAGCAGATACGACCAAAGCTGAAGTCATAACCCATCGAGCAGCCACTTTCTCTGCGTCCAAATATCCCCCCGTCTACTCTCCTTACTCCAACTAAATCAAGTATTAGCGCTTTCATAATGTCAAAAAAAAGTATTAGCACTTTCATTAACGTAAGGATGTATCTCATCAGCACTAGTAAGGCAGTGTGGCATCTCAATCATACCACCTAATCCATACCCAATCTGGGTACTGTTCGTCACGACCTGACAAAATCCGGGTCACACGACCCGGCAGTTGCCATTTCTACACGCATTTGCTTCGCTATTTCTTGGTGTCCATGTCGCCCCACGCATCAATCAAGCTCGCACGCATTGTTTACACGAGCCTCCGCTGTCAGGCGTCACATTAGTTAACTCCATCGCCACCTTTCCTAATCGACAGCAGCTGGGCGTGCTGTGCTGCCGGCTTGGCTCGTGAGGCGCCCCAAGAGCGGGGAGACGGTAGACGAGCCGGGAAACAGGCCGTTTTCATGGGCGGGGAGACCGGCTCAGAGGAGGTGCACACGTGTCAATGCCGAATCCCGGAGAGGGAAAAAAAAAACGCCCGCGCCCGCGCGCCCCCACTGCCTTGGGACGGCGCCCGCGCAGCCGGCCGCGTGTCGCTCGCCGCGCGCGAGTCGGGTAGTTCGGGGGCGACGCGCGTCGCGCATCCGTCTCCTCCCCCGTCGTGCCGGCGCGGATCGCCCGCCCGCGCGTGCTGCTGCGGCGACAATTTTTTTTATCCGCGGTTTTGTGCCAGAATCCGGATTCTGGGCTTTTTCACGGTGCGTCAGGTGCCGGGCGTGGAGACCGACACGTGCAGCCGAGGCGGGGGCGGAAATATCCGCTCGGGAAGCGTGGCAGCGACGGGTTGGGCGGGGGGAGCACGTGTCGGGGCGGGAGAGGGTTTCCGGGCTGGGGTTTGGTGGGGGGACTGGATTGGGGGGGGGAATCTGGGCCGTACGCGTATACGTGGCGAGCTTGCCGGGGAGACGCTTGGTTCTCAGCCTAGGCCGACCGACATTATTTGGCCATGGCAAGTGCTTTAGGTTCGTTCAGCTCGTTTCACCCGTCGTCTTTTTCAGCTAAAACGCGGGTATTGGGTGGCATTAAGCTGTAATCAATTGTTGTTATTGGCGGTCTGTCATGAAAATGCTCTAGAAGTCTAGAGTCTAGATGTAAAGGCAAGGAATGTTCATGTGGTGAATAGCGATGCATCTGAGGAGAAATATCTAGTGTCTACTATCATGGTGATCTCACGCTCGTGGGCTTCGTTGGCAGACAACGTGGAGAGCATATATAAAAGGCACGCAGGATAATGCTGAAGGATACAGTGGGACAATCTTGAGTTGCTACTACGTGATTGAAACTTGCCCGAAGCTTTTTCATTAGCGCGAACATGTTCGACTGGATTTTCCTTCTTGAAGAGATGTTGAACTAACCTCACTTTAGTTTCAAGATGACATGAATCGAGCCGGCAAACACGCAAACATATTTATAATATAAATAAGCGGGTAGTATAAGTAGGTTTCACTATTAGAAAAAGCATTTTTGCAGACGGTCAAAAGCAATTTTTACAGGCGGAGGGGAGGACCGCCGCAAACCAACAACGGTGAAAATCATACATTTTATTGTCCCGCCTGTGAAAATCCAACAACAAACAAAAAAAAATTGCCTCACCGCCGCCTCCCTTTCCCGGCCTCCCTCCGGCCGGATCTAGGAGGGGAGGGGAGGAGAGCTGCCCACGTCGCCGCCGTCGCGCCGCCGCCCTCCCCCGGCCTCCCTCCGGCCGGATCTGGGAAGGGAGGCCAGGAAGCCGCTGCCGCCGCACCGGGTCACCGCGGACACCGGAGGGGAGCCACCCACATCGCCGCCGCCGCCGCCGCCCTCCCCTGGCCTCCCTCCGGCCGGATCTGGGAGGGGAGGCCGAAGGAGCCGCCGCCGCCGCTGCTCTCCCCCGGCCTCCCTCCGGCTGGATCTGGGAGGGGAGGCCGAGGAGCCGCCGCCGCGTCCGCGCGCGCCGCCGCCGCCGTCGCGTGCTCCGCCGCCGGTGGAGGGAGGGAGGGGAGGGGAGGGGGAGCTGAGAAGCCGGTGGTGGAGGGAGAGAGAGAGTTGAGAAGATAAGTTTGGGAAAATGAGTGGTGGGGAGGGGCTGGAGGAGTAGATAAGTAGTATTAAAGTTTTTTTTGGTAGGTACGATTTTTGCAGGTGGGCCACACAAGGTGCGCCTGCGAAAATAGATTTTCGCAGACGCCGCTTAGGTGGTCCGCCTGCGAAAATCATTTTCACAGGCGCCGTTTAAGTGGTCCGCCGCGAACTTCACCCCGATTTATATTTTTGTAGATGGTCATTTGACTCAAAGGCTCATGTCCGTCTGTGAAAAAAGGACCCCTACGTTAGGAAAAATGCTTTTTCTAGTAGTGTTTATTGGTCTGCCTACTTACACCTTTGAGCCATGTCACAGGCTCACAGCATAAGCTATTATGAATCTATGAAACATGAGTAGATTTCTGAATACATTTGCAGATACTAAACAAAATATATGTAAGACGGCGACTTCAGGCAAATTAATGGCACTAGGTGGATCCGGCCAGTTATATGGGCCCGTCGTCGGGAGTATATATACTCTTTATCATTTTGGAACTTGGGAGGATAAGTGGATAACTGTTGCCTGTCAGGAAGATAACGGGTCAATGAACTGATCTATGCATAGTAGAAGAAGTAGCACATTCTGTTACCTTCAATGTTCCGACACAGGCACAGAGCCAACGCCAACGCGCCGTCGGCTAGCTTAACCCTTCACCAGCCAATTGTACGGACGAGGAAATCGCATGGGCCTTGAAAAGAAAGTACCCGCAAGAAGAAGTGCAAACCTCGTGACCTCGTGTTGGGCCTGACTCAGGATAAGAAATGTGGCGGTTCAAATTAGCCGGCTTCCAACAACATTCAGTTTTGAAATTACTACTAATTTTTATTCTTGTTAGCACATTCACAATGGGTCTACATGGCATTCAGCCTCATCACCACCCAAAAACGAGTATTCCTTGCCACATCATCAATCTGCGCAGCCTCCTTAGGACCGCGTAGCCAACTTTGGCTACGGGTTCTTCGTCACTTGTGGGACCACACTCTCGCTCCGTGCTGTCAAGGATAGGAGAGAGAGAGAAAGGGGATAGCGGGAGGCGCCGTCGTCTGCGGCTCCACTCGGCGCCGCTATCGTCCGCATCTCCGCCCGCCGCCCCAGCGTGGAGCCCTGCCCGACGCCACTGCCGTGGTCGCCGCCCCGCCGCCGCGGTCGCCACCCCGTTACCCTCGCCGCCGCTTCAGGGGAGGAGAAGGGGGTGGATCTCGCCGTCGCTGCTCCGCCACCCTCGCCGCCGCTTCGGGGGAAGAGAGGGGCAGTGGATCTCGCCACCCCGCTGCCCTCGCCACCGCTTTGGGGGAATAGAGGGGCGGTGGATCTCGTCGCCCTCACCGTCATCACTACCGATTCCTCCGCCGCCGAGCTCGTCCGCCGCCGACCCGTCCACCTCTTCTGCGCGCAGGCACTCGCTGTTGTTTCGCGGGGAGGGGGGAGGGAAAGGAGGGTGGTGTACCAGCGAGCACCAGGTCCGCCACCCCTCCGGTCGGTGCCGTTGCGCTTGGCTGCTCCGCCTGATGCGCTCGGCACTCTCTGCACGGTGGGGAAAATTGGACTGGAGAGAGAGCAGAGAGAAAAAAAAATAGTAAAGCTGGTACTGGTGGGACCCACAAGAAGCACACAAGAAGCAACTTGCACTGTGGCACATGTAGCCAAAGATTTTTCCTAGTCTAGCTGGCGCGCAAGGCTCCGTAAATGCTCGTGACGCACTGTGAACACCCTTACGGGGCTCCAAGCCTCCAAGGCTCCATCTCGCAAACTATGGCACTGGGCTCCATGCCACAAGCGCCGTCGTTCAAAATCAGCCATTGCCAGATAAAACATACTCCGTATCCTGAACTTACTAGTATTAGTTTCCAGTTTTTCAGATGAAGTGTAGTGTGCAGACACCAGTTTGAGAACTGACACCCCAAGAAACTGCCCTGACTTGGATCTGTAGTTCTGTATACCTGTTTGATGGTTGCTCATTGCCCAACAAACATCAACCAACTACTCCTGTAAGGCCTCTCACAGTGCAAGCTATGGGACCCGTACCTCTAGCCCAAAAAGTTAGTCCAAAGATAATCACCCCACAGTACAAGCACCCATATATGTGTGGCTTAATTGGATGAAGTTTCTGTGGGGAAACTGGGCCCACAGTGGGCGGAACCCCAAGCGCATGGACACGGGTGTGCGGAACGAATTTATTCCTCAACTACCCTCGAGCGGTCCGCGTTTCCTCCTCCTCCTCTTCTTCTGCCACTCCTATCCTCCCCTCTTCTCGACTCATCCGCGTTTCTTCCTCCTCCTTTTCTGCCACTCTTAATCCTCCCTCCACCATCGAGCCTCCTCTCCGCCGACTCCTTCCGCTGGAAGCGCGCGACCGTGAGGGGAGGACCGCTCTTTACCCCAAGCATGTGGACACGGCGAGCGTGGCGGCCGCCGCCGCCGACCGCTCGGCGTCGACCTGGCCAAGGCAGCGGCCGGGAGGAGGGCGCGCTCGTCCTCGGCGTTCTTGGCAGCGGCTCAAGAAAGGGCGGCGCGATCGATGACGCCGCCTCGCCTCGCCGTCGGCCGCTCGCGTGGCGGCGGAGCTCGGCATTGACCTGGCCAAGGCGGCGGTCGGGAGGAGGGCACGCTCGTCCTTGGCGTTCTTGGCGGCGGCTCAAGAAAGGGCGCGCGGCCGACAGCAGTCTTGGCGGCGTTTTTGTGTTTTCTGCTTGGTTTCTCCGCCGCACTCCAGCTCCTCCACCGCCGGCTGGGAAAGAGAAAGGATTTTGTGCTTTCTTGTTCTATCATCTACGTTCTCTTTCTCAGATTTTAATGAAGAATAATTGTGATTCAATCCGTTTTTGTTCTTGATTGTTCTTTCGAGATAGGATGTTTTTTCGATCTGAAATTGCTAACATGTATGATGTCGTGGGGATTTTGGAGGGTGATTTGGGGATTTACCCCTCCACAGGCTCGCGAGGGCACGGGGCAACTAAGAAACGCTGCCCACAGCACGCGTGCCTCGCTTTTCCCCTTCCGCTCGCGCCCTCACCGCAACGAAGTTTCGCGTCGCTCAACTAGGGGGCGAGAAACCTAGCTAAGACGCTGTCGCCCGCTCCACGTCGACGCGAATCCTCCATGGCACTACTAAGGAACGCTCCAGCTAAGAGCACTGTGAGAGACCTAAGGCCTCTCACAATGCAAGCTATGGGGCCCGTATCCCTAGCCCAAAAAGTTAGCCCAGAGACACTCATCTCATAGTGCAAGCACCTCTAGTTATGAGGTTTAATTGAATAGAGACACTGGTAAAGGGTACCAAGCCCATAGTGGGCGTGACCCTATCACGTTACCCCATGGCAGAACGAAATTTATTTCTCTCAACTACCCTTCTCCTCCTCGACTCCATCGCTTCAACGCCTCGTCTTCTCCTCCGCGCTCCCTTCCCTTCCCTCTCTGTCCCCCACCTCCCTCTCTTCAACCTACCCCTCTCTCCAACCCCTCACGGCAGCGGGATGCATCCTCGGCGGCGGTGGCTGGCGCGGCGGCGGGAGACGTCCCCGCGCAGCCCCTCCTCCTCCTCCTCCCTCCTATGCCGCTGCGCCTCCTTCTCCTCTCCTCCCGCTCCGCCTCGCCTCCCCGTCGACCGCGCCGCCATGGGGGACGTCGCGCCTCCTTCTTCTCCCTCCCCGGGTGTGGTGGAGCTGTGGAGATAGGGGATGCCGCCGCGCACCTCGACTCCTCCGCCTCCTCCAGTGCCGCCATGGGGGACGTCGCCGCTCCACGCCTCCCTCCTTCTCCCCGAGCTCCCCCTGGTGGCGAGATGACTCCGATGCGGCGGTCGGTGGCGGCGACTTCGGTGGCTCGTCGGCACCTCCTCTCCCTCGATCTTGGCAGCGGATGCTATGGGGGACGCCCCCGCCGTCATCCATGGCCGGGGTGCCGCAGCCAGCTCGTCCTCCCCGGGGGACTCGTCAGGACGCCGCACTCTGGAACTACCGGACGCGACGACGGCCGCGACGAGGAGGACGCGGAGGCCCTTGGATTTCTGTTCTTGATTGTGTCTGTTCTCAATTTGATTCTGTTCTTGATTGTTCTTTCGAGATTGGATGTTTTTTTCGATCTCACCGCCGCCGCGCCTCCTCGCTTCCCACGCGACCGCGACGGGGGTCCAAGGGACGGTTCTTCCGGCAGCCAGCGGCGACAGGGACGTTACGGAGCGCGCCGCCGTCGCGTCGGCTGCCCCGTGCCGTTGCTCCTCGTTGCGGTCCACGGCCTGCTGCTGGGACTTCTCTGGCGGAGACGATGAGGCGGGAGGGCGATTTCGGGGATTCCATCTCCCACGCGCATGCGAGGGCACGGCAACTCGGAGACACGACCTTCACAGCGCAAGCGTGGATTGATTTTCCTCCTCCGCACGTCCTCGAGGCGGTCGAGGAACTCGTCTCCCAACTAAGGGGCGAGGGACTAAGCAGGGACACGGTGCTGCGTGACACGTCGGTATTTTTCCTAGTTGGCACAACAAGGGAACGCTTCAGCTAGGAGCACTGTGAGAGGCCTAAGACACATAGTTAGCGCTGGCGGTTGAAATACAGTTTCATACATACGACTAGCAGCATGCGCTAGGTACGAGAAGATACTACTGTAGATCCTAGTAAGATCCGACCGGAGTGACCGACCACATCTGCGTCTGCACGGGCACTTCTGCAACAAAGCTGCAGCTCGCGTCGTCGGAGGCCAAAGTTGCGGCACGGCAGAAACGACACGCGGGAAGTGGACAGCGTGTTGCCTGCGTGGGCGGTGTTGTCCCGTCCCACAAGGCTGACATGTCGCCATCTCCCGATCCACCACCACGGGCGCACGCGCGGGGGCCGCGAAGCGATGCGCCGGATGCGTAGGTGAGCTGACTCGGCCAGTGCACCCTCCCCCTCCTCCCTAGTTTCCCCCAAACCATCCCCCGACCGGCGAGCTGCTCGCCGTCCGCCCCCCGTGCCTCCCGCCGCGCGAATTCACTCCGCGCCGCGCCGGGGGCTGTTCCTGTTGCTATTCTAGTCCCCAATGGCGGCGGAGGCTCGGGCCGAGAGCCCCGCCGCGCCCGTCGTCGTACCGGCCGCGGCCTCCCCCGAGAAGCGCGTGCTCGCGGGTGACGCCGGGAAGGAGGAGGAGCGGCCCGAGCCGAAGCGGCGCAGAGCGTGCGTCGCTGCGCTCGACAGCGTCCCCTGCGCCGCGCCGCCGCTGGTTGACGGGGGCGGGGGCGGGGACGGCTCGTCCTTCTCCTTCCAGCACGCGCGCGGCGGCTTCGTGGTGCTCGAGACGACCCCCAAGTTCGGGTCCTTCACTCCGCCCGCCGCGGCTGCCGTCGGCCCGAAGCCTGCGCCGCCTGCCGGTGCCGGGCAGGGCTCGCCGGAGGAGGAAGGGGGACCGGCTCGCGAGGAGGCGGAGGCCAAAGACGGGAATTCGCAGTTAGTGGGGCCGGGCGGTCAGGGGCAGAAGACATGAATGCTGACTTTGTTTTGACTTTTGACCAGCCATGCAAAGTTTGCTTGGAGCAGTAGCCAACTTCTAGTTTAGTTTACTTTTTTTGTGTAAATTGGTCCCATTTTTCTCTTGGTGTCGATGCAGTTGTGCATCACCATTGTTGCTCATTTCTGTTGTAGTCATGGGTTGTTACATTTGTTATGGAATGGAAATTTTCTTCAAAAATGCTGATGTAACATGTGCACCAAATGAGCTTCACCCGTCGGCTGCGGCCATCACTCCTAACAAACACTTCTTTTGTAAAATCCAGACCCGGTGCTCTGTACTCACGTAAAGTGCAAACAGTTTTTGCAAGGAGGATGTATTCTGACATATCAAGTGTCACTTGGATGTTTCAACTTTATTTTCAAGTTGACATGGTATGCCCGTAACAAGTTTCTACGACGCATGCTGCAAATACACACAGTAAACGATCTTACCTACACTTCAAAATCAATGATTGATACTCCTAGTCCCGTTAACCAATTTCAAGGTGGAATGGTTCTTTTCCTAGTGGAAGTACCATTTTAAAGCTAATCACAGTGAATGCACACCTGTATGTTGTATCCTGTATAACCGCAAAATGAGATCTAATATAGAATCCCCTCCCTCAGTCAGAAACTGATGCTACCTCCGGAGGTAAATCTTCCTCGCTAGTGATTTTCGATGAGATTGGTTCTCTGTACCACTCGTTCTCATTACGAGTGAGGAAGCAGGCCTCTGCACCAAAAAAAACATGGAACGTTAAAGATGACAGCCATGATAGCTTCTCTCTCTCTCTCTCTCTCTCTCTCTCTCTCTCTCTCTCTCTCGTCTATTTATATTTTAGAACTCTAGTTTTGCCATATATTCAGCAATTGTAAAACCTTGTCACAGTACAGAAATGAAAACATGAATATAGTGATGGGGAACTTAACAAACCTGACACAAAAGTATCCTTATAGTCATCATCATCATACACAAATGCAGGCGGATCTGGTGAACCAATCCCAACAATTGTGCTTCCACTGCGTGGTGCATATACAATATTATATCACGTAATTTATGATTGAACAATGTTCCATGAAACATAGATATCCTTGATATATGCAATATATAACCTCCGCCTTAAATATGCTTACGATGCTAAATTGGTAGAATGATTAATTAAACATCATTTTTCGACTTTTGGCATTTTCGATATAACTGGTGATTACACAACCAAAATTTCATAACTAAAGCTCTAAAATAATATAATGACTAATTAAACATCATTTTTTGACTTTTAACATTTTAGATATCAATGAAAATTACACAACCAAAATTTCATAACTGAAGCTCTCCAGAGACACTTTGAAAATGGCTACACTATGAATGCTATGTTTGGGAATATGATTGCTTTGAAAAACGAAAAGGAAAAAGAATAAATAAATTCATGAACTAGCTTAAGCGATTGACAAATGTGGCCCCTTACCTTCCTGACATAAAAACAGCATCATAATCTCCCCGGTTAGCAGCAATTATACGTTTCTTCAACCTCTTTAGTGATGGCAACACCTCAAATGCTGGAGGTTCTGGAAAAGATGGCAAGCACACGTACCATATTTCACTGAATGTTATTTTTCAGGGGATGCTTACTGGATGTAATTTTAAAAACATTATTGAATATAACATAAGTTCTGGTACAGGACTAGCATACGACAATTGCTGATACCAAATTGCATACCTAGATCATTAACACAGACATCCTGTGATATCCCATTTTCAGTAATTTCCTTGAGCAATACCAAGGGATCAGTTTGACTTGTCTGCTCTAACCTGAGCCGCTGCAGTGCAAGTATTTTAGTAAATGATTCATTTCAAAACTCATGCTATGAAAATATGTTACCTTGTAAACTTCAGCTGTTGAGCATGCTTCAGGTGGCTTTACTAGTACCATCGGCAAATTCGCTGGCAATGGATTCCGAATATCTTCAACAATCTTCATACATTTAAGTCCAGAGTTGGAGATTATGATCAGACATTTTTGGAGCAAGGCAATATTGATCAAAGATATACATCTCCATACCAATGTTGTCAAAAATAACAAATTAATAACTAAATAGGTACTTTTTCAAGCAGCAATTTAGTACAATTCCTCTCTAAGAGAGCATATAGCCATATACTTGGAACAGATAGAGCAAGGGGAATTTTATAAATAAGCAATCGCTAGCATATAATGAGCCAATTGCAATAGCATGACCAGCTAAATCAACTAAGCGGGCAACCATTAATAAGTTGATACCAACAAATCAATAAACACTACAGTTTCTAGTCAAGAATGAGATGGCTTTCATTGCAAACCATTTCAACATATTGCTCATAATCTGGTAAAAAAAGTTTCATTAAGTTGACAGGCAAAAACATGGAACAAGCTAAAAAGTAAGAATACATTCATATAGACTGTAACTCTAGAGCTACCGTACTTTCGGAAAACTGAACTGTACTACCAAGGTCGCTAGACAGAGATGAAAGGTCAATATAAGAACATGACATCAGCCAACACAGCAACTTGAGCAAATTAGGGAACACTGTACATGCTGAAATGAACTAGAAACTATTCACGGCAATTAGAAGCAGTTTGTGAAATACCTCTCCTCTACCAGTACAATACGCTGCTCCTTGTGAAAAGAAGAAGGGAATATCCGATCCTATCTCTCCAGACCACTCCTGAAGCTCCTTTTCTGAAGCAATGCAGCCACTAAACTGGTTGGCGGCCCACAGCGCAGTTGCAGCATTACTGCTTCCACCACCAAGACCAGCACCAGTAGGGACCTTCTTATCAAGATGAATCTGTTTTTCAATTAAGAGAAAAGTAAAGATAAGCCCCAGCATACCAAAGAAAAAAAATAAACAGAACAGAATTCAGTCTCTTTGATAAGAGAAAACTTTATACTAGTAGCAAAAATTGATGTATAATCCCTTGGTAGAAATGTGCAATTGGCATTACCCAAAAAAAGTTGTCAGTTCCAGTTTTCTTGCGGTAAAGATTGAGTGCCTTGATGATCTGCAGATTCATGAAATAGAATAGTAAAGTTAGTCAGCTAGAAATACATATAGATCATTTATTAGTAAGATGAAGAATGGCAAAAGTATCTGTAGCCATATACCAAATTGCTTTCATCAACTGGGACACCTGCTACATTGGTTGACAAGCGATCTTTGCTCTTACTTGGTGACAATGAGAATTTGATAGTATCACCCAAACTTATCACCTAAGATTTCCTTAACAGAATTATTAAAAGTGAAATCAAAACAAATTTATGCAGCACAATAAGTATATGACCACACTAATAGGAAGGAACCACTGTAACATAATGATATGTTAGATTGCATCCTATAATTGCAGACAATACGACATAGGCCCCTGTAAGTTAGTTTTATTTAAAATTGCACGAACCAAAATGGGTGCATATCAGCATGTGAGCGGAAGTTCATAAAGTCCCTTTCCTAACTCCTAATGTATATTTTTTTTCCTGTTGCCCAAAGCAGGTGCAATTGCTCAAGAGTCAAGAGTTCACCTTGGTTTAAATATAAATGTTGCTAACAACTCTAGTTTATCATTCAGAATCAGCATATTTATATTTATGTTGTACACCATGGAAGGTTGCAAAGAGGAATGGTCGGAGTTTCATATGTCTGTTGATGTCAGGAAATAGAAGATGAAATTGTTTTTGCATATTTTTCCTATAGTGATTGCTTTATGTAGTAAACCAGTAATACTTTTCTGTTTTCTATTTTGTCCTTTGGCATGTTAAATCACATAAATTCCTGATTGCTGCATATAGTCTCTTGCTTGGACAAATAATAACAATGTCTATTATCCCAGCAAACTATTTTTGAACATTGAAAAAAATGGATATATTATGAACTGTAAAACACCTTTGTACATAACGTTCATGAATGACATATCAAAGCAGGTACAAGTAAAATGCTCACATGAAACAGAGAAGCCAGGTCATGGAACCCATCTGGTCTCTTACCCGTTATCCTCAAGAACACATTAATCTACACAAAAAAAAGGTATATAAAATGAGTCAAAAGCACAATAGAAACGATCAAGCTTTAAACTATTCTTAAAACAAAATTGCTGGGTACATACTTTGCAAGGTGAGAATAGGTTCAGCCGTGTAATCCCAGCATTCTGGTCAATTTGGTCCGCTAGCTTGTTGAACTTTGCTTGTAGATCATACTCAACCTAAAGTACACACCATTATAAACTATATACTTATTGTGTCAGGAAAAGAAAAGGACTTCAGAAGAATTTTTAGAAGCTCCCAAGAAAACAGAATTTATAAAGAAAGGATAAGCATTAAGAAAGGAAGCTATTTAAGCATAATGGTGTTAACGACTAAATTTGGTAATCCGAGGATCGGAGATGAGGAAGAAATCGAGATGGAGTTCGAGACGGAGATCGCCCCGGAAACAGAGTAAATGGGTAAGATTCAAACTGAACAACAGAAGTTCTAGTATGATGATCTAACCAAGGGGTGTCATCATTAAGAAATTGGATCCATTTGGAACCCGGGAAATGGAAAGGAAATGCGAGTGCAGACCTGGTTTGGAAACACAAATACTCAATGAAATAGCAGGAACAGGGAGAAAACGTAATTAACAGATGACGATTCCAAGAGCAGGCAGTCAGCCTTCTTATCCATATCCATGTGCTCTTCGGCATTGCGCCCTGGTTCCAATCAAATAGGGGAAGTTTTGCACTTTTGCTCTCTTATCATCGAGTGCACGCGGGGAGAGATTGCGTCAGCACGGAAGAAGCCAAACGTGGTCGCGGCTGGTGGTGGAAATGACGCCGACGGCGAACGTCCGACCGCCAACCCCGAGCAAGACGGAATTCAGCAATGGACGACTCCGGCGTCGAGCGAGAGGATCGGCAGGGAACGTCTCCCGCGACGGGACCTTCGTGCCACCGACGGCTCAGCGACAGCTGAACGCGGCACCTCTAGCTCGCCCTCGCCCGTAGGAATTTTTCAAAATCAAGCTGGTGATTCGCCTATGAGTTCAGCTTGATTGCTTTGCATCAACGGAAAATCTTCCTCCGTGTGTTTCTCGAACGGTGCATTCCTCTAGTCCGGTACGAAACCAAAACGGATGAAGAGCAAAGCTAATTCTACGCGCTTCTCCGCTGCAATCCAAATTAATCCCTCCCAATCCAAGCAGGTAATATGGGGGCGAACGCGAACGCGACGCAGCTTACCTCCACTTGCCTCCTCCCTTGCTCCGCCGACGCGGCGACTCTCAGGCCCAGCGCCCGGCGGCGACTGGTGCCGGAGCCGAGCCTCACACTGGGAGAAGCGGCGGCTGCAGGTCGGGCCTGGAACCGGAGGTGCCCACGCGCGGCTGCCGGGTACAGGAGGTGGGTGGAGCAAGCCATGGCTGCTCCTACGGATGCTGCTGCTGCTTACCAGAGGCGAAGAGTAGCGCAATGGGTGAAGGCTCTTGGAGATGACGGGGGTTGAGCGCGGCTTCGGTCAAGAGGTCGTCGACATGTGTTTGGAATTTGGAGCTACTAGTGATGGGGTTTAGATAGTCCAATACTCTGATGTGAGAAAATTATGACTAAATTAGTATTGGCAGTTTGCTTTTCTCCTAAAATAAAATTACTAGTAGTAGTCTGCTCGCTGCGCTGAAGGACAGAATGGGATTATGCTCAAACGGTGCGACTTCCACCTCGTGCCAAGACTCGTGTTAGGCGTGGTCGGAGCTCGGCAATTCACAAAATTCACAATCAGCATCCTGACGTCTCTGGGTAGTGGGTACTGTACTGACTATTGAGCTAGCATGCTTTTCTCATGCTAAGGAATGGAAAATCCAGCATGCGTTTTATGATTGGATTCTGCTCATCAGGACGTTTTCATAGTCCATAATCCATACGAATGATCAGACACATCACATATTCACTTGTAGTTTACTAGCATCCCTGGCAGTACAGCATATAGCCCATTGCTCAATAGTTGATGTACAGTTATACACAGACCCGGCATATGGGATAGAACGGCACATGCAACACGAGGTTTGTTCTAGGCGAAAGCCTCACACACCCAACACGACACCCATAAATTATCCACCTCCTCTTTAAGAGGTTGAAGCCAAGAGGAGTGGACACTAATATGTTGGGGGGTCTTGCTGCAGGAAGTTCAGTAGTCGTAATGCCACTCAGAATAGGTCATCTGGCCAGCATCGTCATGAACTGTAGGCTCACCAACACCTCCTTCGTGCGTGTAGGAACTGGAATCAGGAGTAGGTGAATCAAATGGCCAGAGAAACGAGAAAGAACCGTGCATTTCATGGTTTCTGCTGTCGTCGCTTCTTGCAACAGGAACAGGATCAACATCAGATCTGGCAACCCCATGGCTAACAGCTTCGTTAGAGTGGGTTGACGATGAATGGGTGCTGCCTGAACGGCGGGAAGATGATGGCAGTGGATGGCGGCAAACTGGACAAGAATTGTGCTGAACCAGCCAGGGAATGATGCATTCAGCATGGTACAGATGCTTGCATGGCATCTCCCGTGCCTCTGTTCCAACCTCAAATTTGTCTGTGCAAACTGGACAGTGAGGATCATCTCTAAGGTGCCTGGGGTTTATCTTTACCACAGGCATGGAGTCAATTGCAGACTGTGGAGCAGGTGGTGGTCCTTGACGGTTATTATGCAGGAGCAGCTGTTCGAATAGAGCTTCAAGACTGGGACCGACTAGGAAATGACTGAAATTTGGACGGTCCAAACCAATTCGGCGGCCTTGCCTGAGGAGTATATCTGCTTCTTCGCTACTGCTGCTTACACGATCAGGTGCATTGCTGCCAAATATGAGCATTGGTCTAACAGTTGGCCGCCTTCCTTGATGGGAACTTGCCCCTCTCGTACCATGGAAATCCAACACACGATTTCTGCCCATTTCTGCCATCCGTTGTCGCATAAGGTCAGACATAGCCTCCACCATTCCAAAACTTCTATCTCGACGCTCATCAAAGCTCGGGTCAAATATACCATAAGTGTTCAACGAACCACCTATCTCACTGATTTCTTGTATAAAACCATCATTGCAGTTGGGGCATGTAATATCTTGTCCACTAAGACGAATTGGACGTCGGCAGGCATAACACCAATGCGTGGCTCTATTTGGCATCTTGTCTGTGTGAAAAATTAAGCAATCAACATTAGAAAATATTTTCTACAAAGAAAGTACCAAGCAAAAAAAATATTGAAACATGTACTCCAAGGCTACAATACAATGTGCTACAGATCACACTTACTTGGAGGATGAGGGAACAGTTACACCCAAATGATATTTATAAGACAGATTTGGTCACTACGACTGGCTAATTTTGGGAATGAAATCCCAGGCAGGGCTCTGTAGGGAGAACCCATTACTAGGATTTACATAGTACTAGTATACTCTACGGAACTATGTAATCAAACGTGTGTGAGAGTTGGAGTGAGGTATTGATCACTGAATAGTGAATTCTTACCCCACTATCTAAAACATACTGTCACTAACAACATGGCTCACTGGCGGATCTAACATGGGACATGGGGGTTCAGTTGAACCCCAAACACTTGTTAGGAATCATCAAACTGTTACTATTATTTAGGTTAAGGCTAATTTCTAGAACAGAAGATAGGGTTAACGCAAATTCGAGAATAAGTGCGTGGGTAGAGAGAGAGAGAGATGGGAAAGAGGATGTGCGTAACAGATGCGGCGGAAGCAGCAGGACGAGCGACGGCGACCCTCGCTCGCTCGCGCGATGGATGGGGATCGGAGCAGGCGGCGGTGGCGGAGGATGTGCTCACCAGGACGCGGCGGAAGCGGCAGGACGAGCGACGAAGCCGTAATCGCTCGCGGGATGGATGGGGATCGGCGGTGGTGGCCGGTGGGCAAGGGCAAACTCACGCACGACAGACGGACAGAGGGGCGTCAAAATGGCGAGGATAGTTTAGTAATTTGGACTAGCACTTGCTTTGCACATCCCATCCCCCGGCCCATACGGAGCTTCTGAAGATGATGACCTTTGAGACATTGGATTTTTTTTTTAACTTTTTCTATAGGGTTAACATGATAAATAATGGAGACACAATTGACAACTAGAGTGTGCACTGGAATATCATAACCTTCTACCTCACTCTCCAAAATAAAAAAAAGAAGAAGAAAGAAAGTGCGCGTACCTCTCACTCTTTCAATTTCATAGTTACCTTTATCCCAGACCCACCTACCTCCTAACATCTAAATTTTAAATAAAATTTTCTCTTAAATTACATATTCTATTTATAATCCAATTACATTATTATGTTCATTGCAATTAAATATTTACAATAAAAACTTACATGATTATATCTGATAAAAATATCTATATTTTAAATTACTTTTATTATATATATAAGTTACTTTATATATATATATATAAATTACTTTTAGATTTGATTAAATTACTTCTTATACATTCGTAATGTTTTGATTTGTTTACTTTTATTACCGTGTTTAGTCAATTCCATAATTTGTACTGATTTAATTTAGTTTCTAGATGGACTTATGTTTTCACCCCTAAAACGGATTTACTTATAATGTCGTGACAACTTACTTATATTTTGTGCTAAGTTACTTTAATTATTTATATAATTTACTTTTAGGTATTATCGAATTTTCTTTCATAAATGTCTAAAAAGTATTTTAGTCAAAATAGAAAAGTAGTTTACATATACAATAAAAGTAATTTAAAACACACACATATATTTTATCAGGATGTAATCGTGTGAGATCTTGTTATCAAGATTTTATTGCAATGAATACAATGACGCAATCGAATCGTAAATCATATAAGTATTTTAAGAGAAATTTCTATAATAAGTAAAAAAAGACATGTATGATCTAATGGCAAACTTTAGACGTGGAGTAGTAGTTCTCTCACATGGTCAGCGTCGCTCGTTAATCCAATGTTGCGCGATAGGACAAAAGGAGAGTGCTCTCAATTTAGATTTTGCCATGTTGGCCCCACGTGTTGAGTCTGAAGCCTATACACAACCTAGTGAGATGTCGGGTCATATCATATTGGCATGGCAAGATCTTGCCATGTTGGCCCCACGTGTTGAGTCTGAAACCCAGACACAACCTAGTGAGACGTCAGGTCATGTCATGTTGGCATGGCAAGGTTACGTGGGTTGTGTGAAGACTGGTTAGCCCAAATTTGATATATACCAAGAAAAAAATGTGAATAGAGTCTGTTGCATCGTACTGCATTAACTTCGGCGCACCACCGTGGCTCTTCACTTCCAACTTCGTTTGCCCCAAACCGGTAAGCCCACAATGATCGACATGCTTAGCGGTTGTGCTCACGAATGGAGTTGGCCACACCACGATGCTACCATGCAGGCCTACGTTGAAGAGCATCCTCCATCGCTTCCTTCGCCCTGAGCCGCTGGCTTCCTCGATTTTTTCCGTTCTACTTTCCTCCTGGCTCTTGCTCGGATGACAGTTGCTCGACTAGCGGTTGTTCGCTTGTCGTTGGTCGCCATCGTGTCGCACAGGCCAAGTTGTGTGCTATTCCTGGGCCATATCATGCTGACTCGCTACATACACTTATCGTGTTGGCATGTCAGGCTGGGTAGCAGCCCAAGCACGACATGGCTAGATGGGTCGTGCCTGCATGACCCTCAGCCAAACAGACTGTTTTGTTCCTGGGCTGCGAGCCTGCGAGTTGCACATGTGGGACATGTGGGCCTAAGCAGACACAGAAGAACCCAACCCATTTGACAATCTATAGGAGAATTTAGCAAACTCATAGCCATTCATATGTTTCTTCGGATGAGATCAATTAAGACACCTCAGTCGCACCAAATTAATTTGATTATTATCGATTTGAAGGGAAACTATTTTTTAAAGACGTTTCCTTCCATAATAGCAATTACCCTCCAGCCAACACTAAAAAAATAACACTCTTTTCCCAAAATAACATGCAAGCACAATATAATATAGAAAACTATCCATTTTCTTCTTATTTTTATTAGATCAATTTTAAGTAGCGTTGTTTGAGACAAAATTTATTTCAACATGCCCGCCGCGTGCACGAGGACGCTAGGTGGCGTGGCGCGCCCCGGCACCGCACAGTCAACAACACAATGCGAGTCGTTATTAGGGCAAGTTTTATATAGAGGTGGTGGTCATCTCCAATTTTATCCACATCATCCATCCATAAAATTAAAACTAACTTATATTAATGCATTGCATTTAATACACTAGTCCCAATATACTTGTCACCAATAAACCCCTCCCATTTTCTTTTATTCTTGAAATTTGTGTGGAGGTTACCCCTTACATGAGGGGTGGCTCCTCCTCTCTCTCTCTGCTTTTCTCTCTTCCAAATCATCATTTAAACATACATGACGCTTTAGAGTTTGTGCTTAGATCTTTATAGTACTTGCCTTTAGGGACAACACAGTGGCTTGGCCTCCTGCCGCCGTCAGACATTTCATTGGGCCGGACTTCAATCGAGATTTCGAATGTAACTGTATTTGTTGTATATCGGCTGTGTTCTTTTGGAGGGGTTGGGAACCCCTCCCCTCTGCACGCAAAATGAAGCGATAGATTAACACATGATTAATTAAGTATTAGCTATAAAAAACTTAAAAGAAAGATTAATATGATTTTTTAAAGCAATTTTTCTATATAAACTTTTCGTAAAATGTGTACCGTTTAGTAATTTAAAAAGCGTGCACGAGAAAAACGAGAGAGATGAGTTACAAACTCATGGGAAACAACATATCCGGTAGAAGAGAACCTTTGCCCTCCTCGACGTGGACTAGTCTGCTTGCTCTAAAGCTAAAGCTTTTTGGGAGCGTAGTTACAAGTCTATCATACTGCAGCTCTCTTCTCCAAAAAGTTTCACTAGGATTTTATTCCTATAATATCCTATCGATTGAAAGAATGGAACTTTTAAAATCCTATGAATTTAGTGTCGTATGTCCCATATTTATATATAAAAGTTATCTTGTTCTGGAATGTTATGTCTAGATTTATATATAAAAGATATCTTCTTCTGAGATGGATGAAGTAGGGAACTTTTACCCTAGATAGCACGGTTGGTTTTATACATCCTGGTACATAAATCCGCTGTAGAAACTGGTTCCGAGGTTAGTGAAGGCTAGACACTCAGAGATGTTTAGCAGGCAAGAATATGAAGTTGAATGGAATGCATGTATACAAACGCGCAAGCACAGCGAGCCATTTCACAGCAATAGTGCTTCAGAGCATACTTTCGTCAGCGATAGTTTTCACTGAACAGATGGTGATCCTTCTCTTGTACACGAGGAAATCAAAGTCTGTGTAGTCTCGAGTTTTGACTCTTGAATAGCCAGATAAGCAACATATGGTAATAACAAACATCACCTAGATAGAATTATGTCCAGCGAGCAAAAAAATTGGCATGTACATACATCTCTGTCTCATTATAACAGCTACCTGAACAGATATATTAGTATTAGTATCTGGCGAAAATAGTTCTAGCAAGAGAAACCAACATCAGGAATAAAGTTCAGCTCGTCTTCACGCTTGCAGTATTCTGCAGAACGTAAACCACATTTTGGCATACTGACTATTGGCCTCTTCTAATACTATCATACAGTACAGCACATATCACACTTCATAATAAATCATAAGTACCCAACACTTACAGTCAGTAACATCTGCATTGGTAGACTAATTTTAGACTTTTACTCGTATCATAGCCACCATTTTATTCGAGCAGGCTATAACAACGGAAAGCTATTACCCACAAGGTCGCAACATCAAGCAACCAGAGCTAGCATGGAGAACTTATGAAGAACTTGATAGTTTCATTCAGTCAATGAGGCAGAATTCACAAAGCTTGGAATGACATCCACTGAATTCACCATTTCGGGAATATCAAGCTCGTGCGAAATAATGCCAGTTCCATCAATCCCGCAATCCACAATTGTTGGTCTAGAGCTCTCTTCCCGGACTGCTACCTCAGTGCTAGTGTTAAAGCACGGAGAATGGTCTGTACAAGTAACAGAACCAAAACTGCACTGCTTCTGAAAGGGGAAAGTACCAATCTCTGCATCAATCTTGCCTCGGATATCAAACAAAAGGGCTCTTAACCTCACCACCTCAGCCTCGAGTGATATATGCCCCTGCAATCTCCTCAAGAGCTGCTGATTCGTGGTGCGAAGTTTCTTGACTTCCTCCTCCAAGAAAGCTGCATGCGCTTTCTTCTTCTCTCGGTACTTGCGCACTGCTTCTCTATTTCCCAGAGGCTTACGGGTCTTTCTCAGCTCCTCTTCAACATTGTTTTCATCAGAAGCCATGACTTGAATGTGTGTGTGGAGGCATGTGTGAGTATGCATAGCAACTGATGGACCCGGTGGATTGCAAGTGTGTGAGTGAGTACACGTAGTTGTGTTCTTTAGGAGTTCATCAAAGCCATGGGAGATCTCGGGATGTGAAAACAGAAGGTGGCTTGGAATTGGTAGGTGAACTTCATCATCCATAGTCACAAAATGTGCCAAGAAAACTCTCCTCCTATGGTTTAACTGTGCAAGTTGGAGAAAAGTGCCAAAAGCACTTCAACAACTCAAGAACTAGGTGACCTTGTTCCATAAAAGCTTACCGATTTAGCAAAATCTTATGTGAGCAAGAACAAAACTAAAGCAAATTCATGTAACCCCTAGATTATTGATTAGTGATTTAATAGTCAAAAGATCATGTAAGTACCAAATTCCCATGATGGCCAGAAGCATGAACATATGGACAACTATCACCACTAAATAGCAAAACCTCACAAGATCGCAATTAGGACAAAACTTCCTGCATAAGTGTTTGGTGTCCAAATGGGAGAAATAACATCAGTATTTGAGAGCAGATTATTCAAGAAAGTGAACACAAGAGAGTTGAAAAGTACCCAAACTCCTGAACTACGAAGCGCATCAAGAACTCATCATATTGACGAGGGGAAGGCTAGAATTGATGGATAGTCCTCGCAAGAGAAGAAGCCTTCTTTGCCTTTTCCCTACACTTTTCAGTCCATCTCCTCTCCACCAATCTTTTATTAATGTTTGCTTGCCTTCTCTATTATTTTATTTTGGATATCTCAGAGGTAAGACAACTATAAAAATAGAGGGAGGAAAGCATTGGAAAGTGATGTTATTGGAGGAGTGGAGAGGATAGAAAGGGAGAGAATCCTAGTTCTTTGTGACTATTCATGGCATTTCTTTCTACACAGTGATTTAATGTTGAGATTCTTTTGCTATTCATTTCAACCAGCAGCATTTGGCAAGGTGGGATTCAGCTAGTATTCTAGCAACTTGACAGAATTATTATCTTAGAATATGATCCCTTTTGAAGCACGCGACTATTAATGGGAATATTTCATTGGACAAGAATACAGCAGGTCCAATGACAATTTGGAAGCCATGTGCATTTTCTTTTCCTCCTCTAATTCCTTGCTATCAATTGCTAACAAGGACTTAAAAGAATTTGCCAATCAATTCGTTGTTAATTGAAGATTTTACACTGAAGGTCTCACTAACATCTGAGTCCAAGGGATGCATGCAAGTGAGGCATGGGGTAGAATTCTAAAATGGCAACAAATGAAGTGGCAAATTCTCAAATTGACTATTGATTGGTTATGCGAACTATGTTAGCTAATTTTAGTTCGCATTTATACACAAGACTGTTATGAATCTCGTGGTCCTAATGGCTCTCCTGTGTTACTTACAGAGTTATAGTCCGCATGGTTCCATGTAATAATATAACAAAATACAGCTAAAATGAAAGTGACATGTGACAATAACAGCCAGTGGGAGTGCGGCATGCTGGCACAGTAATGCCCACGGCCCAAGAACCCAAACATAGATTATATGCAGTTTGGATTAGGATAGAGCAATAATTGACCACTTTCTTGTATGTCGTCAACAGAAGAAGTGCTGTTGAATTATCGACATTTCACATCATGCGGCATTAGCATTAGCCAAAGCGCTAGGAACACATGAGATTACTTGTAGGTTCTGATATTATTCCTCAACAACATGCAAGCAATCACAATTCACAAGAGATGTAACAATATCGAATATATAAAAAGAATACCCATTTTTTTCCCAACTAGTATCCAAGAAAAGCTACCAACTTCTGAATGGGACAATTGCTATGCTTCTGCCAAGTGCTTTTTTTGTAAAGGCGATTTCACTCGAATTTCTTACCGTGCTATAGGCTCGATTTCGTTGTGTGTTCTTCTCCGTCTCCGATGACTTCTTCCTCCACCGCGAGGCTTGTCGATCCAGGCGAGCGGTGCACCACCCTCATCCAGCGAAGCCGGCTTGCCAGCGCAGCCAACGAACGCCACACAACCGAAGCTTGCCCCCTCCTCCGGAACGCCCCCACTTGTTCCACCGTAGCCTTTTAGCCTCTCTTCTTTTTCGCCTTTGTTAGCCTTCGTTTCGCGCCTGTCGCCATTGATCTTCGCTGCCGCCAACGGAGGCGCCTTCGGCAGCGAGCGAAGGTGGTGGAGTGGTGGGTGGGGGTGAACAGGTAGCGCGGGGGAATCGACGCAACGGAGAGCTGAGGAACACAGCCCTCGTCGCCGGCGTGGGAGCTCACCGGCGATGGTGATGGTGCCGGCGAGGCGGCGCTAGGGCTCGAGTGCTCGACCCTCCCGTGAAGAGGCACATGCGTTGGATCTCTATCCAACGGGTGAGAGATTGACTGATTTTTTCGATCGGCCGAATAAAAATGTAAATGGGCCTTCTAGCTTGTTCGGCCCAAGGCCCGCTAGTGTCGGCTTCCTACCTCCACTGATTTGAGACCACGCAAGCACAACAGCCCAGTCAGAAGCACACGGAGCCAAGCAAAATGCTCGCCCTCCGCAAAACCCTCCTCCACGGCCGCCTCCCCGCCGCGCCGCCGGCCGCCGCCGCCGCCGCCATCGCGTCTAGGATCCCCGCCCTCCTCCGTCGCCTCTCCTCTTCTCCCGGAGACGGGCAGGGCGGGGACGAATGGGGCTCGTCCTGGTCCACCGGCATCACCAAGGAACACTTCGACGGCTCCGACGCCGCGGTCGGCCGCCAGGTCACCTCCCCGTCCAAGCCGGTCTCACCTGAGCTGGCGGCCGTACGGGCCATGGACGAGGAGGACGAGATCTTCCGCGCCGTGGAGCGCGACAACAGGGAGGCCAAGGCGTACGTGGACTCGTGGGGCGACCGGATGCGGGAGACGTGCGAGCTGCTGAAGCAGGTGCGCGAGCCGGGCTCCCGGGGATCCTACCTCAAGGACTCGGAGAAGCAGGAGATGTACCGGCTGCACAAGGAGGACCCCGAGACGTACACCGTGGAGCGCCTCGCCAAGGACTACCGCGTCATGCGGCAGCGCGTGCACGCCATCCTGTGGCTCAAGGAGATGGAGGAAGAGGAGGAGAGGAAGCTGGGCAAGCCGCTCGACGACTCCGTCGAGGTCCTCCTCGACAGTTGCCCAGAGTACGTGAGGAGTTTGTTTACTTCCTAAGCTTTGTGTTGGTAATACTAATTAGATCAGGTTCTGATGGGATGGATCCATTTGAAGGTGAGGGACAACTGGAATAGTTAAAATCATGGGTTTAACCTGCAAAAGAACATCTTATTAGTAAAACCGATGGCAATTATAAACAGAAAGAGGACCATTTCATCTATAATAATAACTTGAAAAGTCTGCTGAATTATTAAATTATTCCTGAATAGTATTGCACATTTCACTGGATCATATCTTCTATTGTTAATACTTTAGCTACAATTAAGTTAGTGTGGTGCGATCTAGGATGAAGCAACTGGTTTCTAATGCAAGTGACAGTTGGAAGCTCTATGACATGTATTTTGTGCTTACATATGTACACAAAGGAATGTGATGATGTCTGAAATCTTATTGAGGGGATGGGGATGCCAAGAGGTCCAAAACCCAGTATGAAGTGATGATTTTGTTTGTCTTAATGTTATTTGTTAGAAATAGAATTACTATGGACATCAAATCCTTGTGTTAGTCTTAGTTGCCTTCAGGGGTAAATCCAGAACAAAAATGACCCACTGTCCCATGCCTAGCACTAATTCTCTACAATACTCAAAATAAAAGAGCACCTTGTATACTAGTTCCTATCTAGCTTCTCTGTTTACACTGTCTTAGAAGTTGTTTGCAGGTCCTCTAGTGATCTCTGCTTTTGCTGTGCTTTTATGTAAAACCGGTTTCCCCGGTGACTGTAATCTGTTTGTACCTCTTTTATGCTTTATAAAAAGCTGGGCTCTCGAGCCTTTTCTCTAAAAAAGAGCACCTTGTATTTAACGGTAATCAATATTACAACCCTATCGTTTCGCTTATGCTTATGCATATCCGGACGGCTTATTATTAATCAAAAAATAATTTTTGGGTAAAACTTTTATATACGTGTCATTCATGATTCAAAAGCAAATGCTGTAAAATAAATTAGGATAAAAAACCACAAAATTAAGTTCTAAAATTTAAAATTTAGCCTATAAGCATAAGCATAAGCAAAATGATGAGTCTGAATGCTTACCAAAATCAAAACGTATGATGGTATTAAGCAAAATATGAGTATCCAACTACAATAGCACGCAAAAGGACATACGAAGCTGTTATTTTGTTGCTTGCAGGCTAACAGGTGTCCCATCAGGCTAGGGGGTGTCACAATGCATGTGCATAGGCTGTTACAAGTGAAAACAAAAAAATCAACCTGTGTCCTGTGCATCATGTTGGACTAACATGAATTCGCCCGAGGTTGCCTTATTCTTGAATAATGGCTATATAAGAACTGATAAGCTGTGCGTGTCAGTTTGCATGTGATTAAAAAAAATTTCTTATGACGTTAATACTCTGATATAGTGAGCTTACTGGGTTGCAAATTATTATTATTTATTGTTCTTGAATCTGCAGCCTGGAAATTCATATTGGTTTCTCTGCTTTAATCATGTAGAATTATCTTCTTGTATTGATCTTGTCGCATGCATTTTATGTGTGTGTTTTCTTATTTCTGCCCCTTCAATAATATTCTTGCTGAGATATGCGGCATCTTACTTATTTTGCTCTCCCATGCAGGTTTTTCAATTCCCATGACAGGGAATTTCATGTTGCATCACTTCCTTATAAACCTGACTTCAAAGTTATGCCTGAGGGCTGGGATGGCACGACCAGAGATCCTGATGAGGTTCTGTATGAGATTTCAATGAAGGAAGATCAGATGCTGTATGAGGAATTTGTTCAACGGTTAGAGTTCAACAAGAAGAAGGTGAGGATCTTACATTTCTATTTCCCCCTTTCATCATCTTTGATTAAATAATTTGGTAGTGTTGTCTTTGTTTTTGTTTAGTCTCAGTTAAAACTCCTGCTGTTTATATGTAGTGATTAGTGAATTTGATGTTCTCTTTTGATATGGAAAGGCAATCATGAGAGACCCATGATAATAATTTGTTGGAATTTGTTTCCTTTTGTATTGGAAGATAAAACACTCCAAGCTATGGAGTATCTTCTGTGTAAGATAACTTCATGCCTAGCTATATGTATATGAGCCAGAAAATACATGATGTTTAAGACTTAAGGTCCATTGATTACTGACCATCTTAATGGATCTTCTGTGTTTCACTTAAGTGATGAGTGATAGGATTCTGACCTCCCTTCCTTTTAATTTTTTTTTTTGAATTGCAGGTGGCAGGCGAGGTGAAGTGTCATAAGTACAGCCGACGACGGCCCGACGATGGATGGACCTACATGGTTGAGAAACTTGGAGCGCAGTCAAAGCGGGGCTCTGGAGGTGGCTGGAAGTTTGCTAGTTTACCTGATGGATCAAGCCGCCCACTAAACGATATGGAGAAGATGTATGTGAAGAGGGAGACTCCAAAACGGCGGAGGAGGATAATGGCACCCTTCAAGTAAAAAGAATACACTCTACTTACCGATTTGCAGGTTTTCTTAACACTCTATTGGCATTATTCAGGAAAGCAGAAATACTGAAATCGTCTCAAGTCTTAACCACCAGTGTTGGTCCTGTCCTTTTGCAGCATAGTGAGGTGGTTATTGTATTCATGTCATTTGTAGCAAGTTCCGTTGCCCCCTTTTATATTTGAACTGTTGGCGTATCACCATCACCTCATTGCCAGGCAGCACACTCGATAACCTTGGGTTGCCAGGCAACTTGTAGTCAACATTTTATAAAATCACCTTTCGCAATGTGATGCACAGTTATGTTTAATGCAAATAAGGAAGTAGTCCATAATTAAGGTTGCTTGTAGCTGTGGATGGAAGGCCTAAAATACATTGGTGATCTTCCTAAGATACATTTGTGATCCGGTGAGATATGCTTTTCTGATTGTCTTAATAAAATCGTAGTGCGTTTTTTCCGCTTAAATCTCATCACGACTCACAAGTGTGAATTATATATCAATGAGTAGCTGCTACCGTGGTAAGTGAGATGAGACATTCAAGTTCTTTTATATGATTTTTGTGTTGGACAAATCCCCAGCTTCTTACCTGTGCGTGGAACATGTTTGGCACGCAAGGGGAAGGTAGGCATGTACGCGTCACTAAATTTTGTTGCTCCCTGTCGTCACTATCAGTAACGTGACGGAAAGGAGTTCTTTTTTCCCCCTTGGCATGGTGACGCTAATGCTTCTTGGTACAGCATATCCCAGTTTGTGCTGGTTAGCACTACTCTAAGGCCATGAACAGTACTCGTACGTGGCGATTGTCTCCCGGTTGTCTTCTACTAAAGTGTCCTCCAATTTTCATGGCCTAATGCTTCTTGGTACACAGTACACATCCGAATTGTGCTACAGTTGCTACTAGTACTATTATTTCGGGTGGACGCGCTCGTGAATGCGCCATCGGCCATCGAAGCAGCGCCCACCTGAACCTGACGCGGCCCCCCGGTGCCACGCGACCACCCGCGAGATCCTGATCCCAATCCGCCATGCCACCGTCACCGTCACCTCAGCAAATACGGGGTTTCGTTTTGCGATTGAACCAGTCGTCAGTCCACAGCCCCGTCCGATCCTTTCCACCAACCCACCCTGCCACCTCGGCTCCCACCGCGCCCTGTTCCTTCCGCCGTACCGCACAGGACGAGGACCACCACCACCTCGCTTTCCATTCCACCCGACCCTGTTCGCTTTCGCTTCGCCTCGTTCGCGGGTCGCGACGCGAGCAGCGGAGGCACAACAGGCGGCAAACGTCCCGGGGCGGTGCCGGCAGCCAACCCAAGCCAAGCCAAGCCGCCTCGGTCTCTCCGGGCCTCCGGCCGACAGTGATTCGGCGGCCAAACCTACCAGCAGCCACCAAAAATTGGCGGACGACTCCTCAGATCGCGTCACATGCTGGGGTGGGCAGGCTGGTCTTAGTAGATAGAGAAGGGGAAAAAAAATAGTGCGTCGTTTTTACTATACTTTTCTGTGGGATTTGGTTCGTTCGCTCGCCGATCCCCGTAATTAAGTAGTCGGTTATGTAGCGTGTGCCGTTGGGCTCTCCGGTGCCTGCTCGATTTTGCTTGCAGCGACGACAAGGGAAGGCGGAGAGGTGGAGGAGGGAGCAATGGGAGGGGCGGAGGACGCGCCGCGCGCGGCGGCGGCGGCGGCGAACGGGCACGGGAATGGGGCCACCGTGGAGGAGAAGCTGAACGAGCTGCGGCGCCTGCTGGGCAAGGCCGAGGGCGACCCGCTCCGGATCGTCGGCGTCGGCGCCGGGGCCTGGGGGAGCGTCTTCTGCGCGCTGATGCAGGACGCGTACGGCCACCTCCGCGACAAGGTGCAGGTCCGCATCTGGCGCCGCCCGGGCCGCGCCGTCGACCGCGCCACCGCCGAGCACCTCTTCGAGGTCATCAACGCCCGGGAGGACGTCCTCCGCCGCCTGATCCGCCGCTGCGCCTACCTCAAGTACGTCGAGGGCCGCCTCGGCGACCGCACCCTCTACGCCGATGAGATACTCAGGGACGGCTTCTGCCTCAACATGATCGACACGCCGCTCTGCCCGCTCAAGGTCGTCACCAACCTCCAGGAGGCCGTCTGGGACGCCGACATTGTCATCAACGGGCTGCCGTCCACGGACACCAGGGAAGTCTTCGGGGAGATTGGGAGGTACTGGAAGGAGAGGATTACTGCCCCCATCATCCTCTCTCTGGCCAAAGGGATAGAGGCCTCCCTGGATCCCCTGCCACGGATCATAACTCCCACACAGATGATTAGCAATGCAAGTGAGATTCCTTTCCTTTCCTTTACACAATCTTACCATCATGTGCACTCTTTGCTTGAATTAACTTGTTCTTTGTTCTTTGTTCTTTGTTTGTGCTTATCCGTAACTAGGATATTCTTTAATCTGGTATTGACAAATGCAGTTTATCTTTGCTTTAGACTACATTAGAAATTTGTAACTTTGTATGATTTGAGGATGAATAGTTTGTTTACTTCAGCTCTATGCCCTAACATAATTTACACAAAAGTAAGTCTATGTTGAACATACAAAGGCACAAGTCTGAAAATGACAACGCTGGCAAAAAAAGAACTGGATGGGACAAACATTGCCTTTATTCATGTCCTCTGTTGTTCAATAGTCCTTTAGCTGTTTAGCCGCTAGATATGTTACATGAATGTATAATTCCAGTTTCTGTCTTTCCACATAAATAAAATGAAATTATTTAGATTCCCCCTTTTATTTTAAACTCAATTCAGGTTAATATGTTTAAACCTGATTATTTGTGGTGTGTGTTACTGTTAACTGCCGAGTGTTCATGCTTGGTTTTACTTCTTAACTGTTTTGAATTATATCCTTCCAATTGATTTCTGCAATTTATATTTGTTTTGTTTTCTGCAGCGGGGGTTCCATTGGAAAACATTCTTTATCTTGGAGGTCCTAACATTGCTTCAGAAATTTACAATAAAGAATATGCAAATGCTCGTATATGTGGAGCTGACAAATGGAGAAAACCTCTTGCTAAATTTTTGAGGCAGCCTCATTTTATTGTATGGGATAATAGTGATCTCATTACACATGAAGTCATGGGAGGTTTGAAAAATGTGTATGCCATTGGTGCCGGTAATTTCTATTTCCTCTCTTGGTTGTTTTTGCTATCTTCTGTAGCCATAGTAGAGCATATACTGTTGTGATATTTAGCATGGGGTATGTTGGAATGCACTGGTCAGCTTTAGTTGATGTTTTGCGTACTCTGCCTTGTTTTACATTTTTCAGAATGCACTGTTACCATCAAGATATATACAATGTTTTCTCAAGGAAGAAATATACCATAAATACAACTATAGAAATATGTGCGGTATATTGTGGCTTCATCTATGTTGCTATGCTTTATGTCGCGTTTTAATCTTGTTGTGGTCATCTGCCTTTTTTTTTTTCTTGGTTTATGCTTCTGTTAATTTTCTGAAATTTTGTTATCCTGCAGGTATGGTGGCAGCTCTAACAAATGAGAGTGCAACCAGCAAATCCGTTTACTTTGCTCTTTGCACATCTGAAATGATTTACATAACCCACCTTTTGGAAGAAGAGCCTGAAAAACTTGCTGGGCCATTATTGGCTGACACTTATGTCACATTGCTGAAGGGTCGTAATGCATGGTATGGGCAGAAACTAGCTAAAGGTGAACTGACACTAGAGATGGGTGACAGCATAAAAGGCAAAGGAACCATTCAGGTTTGCCCTTCCCTCTTGGTTTCTGAAATGATGCACCTTATGATGGTCTGATGGCCATGCACTTAATGTTGTCATCATTTTATTCCAGGGTGTCTCTGCAGTCGATGCATTTTATGAACTCCTGAGTCAGGATAGCTTAAGTGTAATGCATCCTGAAGCCAACAGATCTGTTGCACCGGTTGAGATGTGCCCAATCCTGAAGGCACTGTACAAAATTTTGATCAAGAGGTTAGTATGTTCTTTTTTTATGTTATATCAATATCCCACACTTTTTTCAACATATTTAAACCCACATGACCAAGCAAAGTTCCCTTTAGCCCTTATTGAATTCTTACTCTATAGTAATTATAATCACAGCAGACATTTGAAAGTCTAATTCTCTTGGTCAGTTCCAGCTGTTATTGTCATTTTCTCAAGGCACTAAATCAGTGGCGGCTAAAATGTAGGACCGTGCAATAGAGGAGGCCAGCAGTGCTAATATTTTGAGATTTGCTCAAATTTTAATAGATTCCATTTTTTTTCAAGCTTTTGGGGGGCTCCTTTTCTCCACCCACATACTACTAGCTGACAGTGCAGTCGTAGCGTATTTGTGCCACGGCCTACTCAATTTGTTTATTTGTATTTACAGGGAACTTCCTCCTGATTCGATCCTTCAGGCCATAAGAGATGAAACAATGTATGATCCACGTGAAAGAATTGAGATGGCGCAGGGCCATTCACTTTACCGGCCATCTCTTCTTGGTCAACCTAAAGGAGATGCCAAAGCTTAGGCAGTTCTTCCTTTTTTTTGGTGCTAGATATCCTGTAAGCTCTGTATGCTATTATGCAAGGGACCAAGATCTCAGTTGATTGCTTCAAGACTTGTTGAGCTTGTTATGTAGTTTGATTTGTTAAACGCCTGAAATGTGTATATAGATGTTGTTTTGTGTGATCTAATAATAATAAAACGTGCAAAAGAAGGAATTGTTCAAAATATATTTGTCCACGATGCCTGTACAATGCATCATTAATGTCCACCTTATTACGTACAGTACCGATTTATGCAAAGAAATCTTCAGTACTTAAATTGATTTATCCTCCGAACTTCCAACCTACTCGAACAGACAGAACACCCATTTCACTATTTCAGGCATCCATTTCGACACTTGTAACACATGTTTCTTTCTCATCCACGAACCGACTCGTTTGAAATCCAATCCACGGAAACTGAGACATCGTGCCACTGAATTCTCAACAGCGACATCGCCAAGGTCGAGTAGATTGCGGTCAAAGCAGCGATATATAGCGTCAGTTTCAGAGGCGGTTCATTCGTGGAAGAAGTCCACTAGTACTACTGTACCACCACCTGCCGTTACTGAACGTGCAAACACCATGTCCATCGATCTCCCCATCAACCGTATCAAGGTTTGACGTAACCACGTAAAAACGCATCCCCAGGGGGGGGTCGTGGGGCCCTCGGTAGTTGCTGCACGCTGCAAAGCCTCCCCCTGTATATATAGACCGCCGCCGCACGGGAGGAGGAAGGAGAGGAGTCGGAAAGGAGATACAGTTCTCAGATAGTTTCTGCTACCTCTGCTGCCGCGCGCTGCAGAAGATCGGCGAGATGGATGCTGTGTTGGTTACCGCCGCCATCTTCGGGTTGCTGCTCTGCGGCTGCTCGGTTTCAGGTGAGTGAACGCATCGGTTGATCTACTTCTCTGGTGATCATCATCGCTTGGTTGTTAGTAGTAGCTACTAGATTGGTGTTCTCTCTTGTGTTTATCAGTACTCCCCTTGCTGCGCCGTTAATCAGTTTCGAGTATATTTGCGATGCGTGAAAACTTCTCTGAAACGCGGTTGATTTCGATCGATCTTAGTGGGAATGCTTCTTGGAAATTGTTCTTGTCATTATCCGGTTCCTTTCTGTTTTGTTCATTGTGTTATTGGTTAGGATCTGCCATAATCTTCTCTAAAAGCGGTATCCTTGGAATATCTTTGCATGCATTCACGGGTGCACCGTTGGATCAAGCAGAGACATTTAGATGTGGTGTTTCTTTACTGGGGATACAATGGAAATATCTTGGCATCTTTGTTTCTCTGTCAATTCAAACCACCGTCTTCAATTCGTTTCAAATCTTTTGAAGTGTTGTCGATCTCTCATGGTCAAGTAGAACCGACGGGACCTAATGTTTGGTTGTAGTACAATGCACTCCTTAATTATGGATGGTAACTTTTGATCCACAAGAACTGTTTCTAGCTTGCCCTTTCCAATTTCAAAATGAGTGTTACTTTCATGAAAAGGGTAATGAGATCATAGAGCATAGGCGCATATATGCACCTTTGCAGCGATAGTTAGTAAGAAATCTTTCATCAAAATGCCGTTAATTAACTAGTGAATCTGTGGAAAGATGAAATGGTAATGTAGTAGTACAAGCTAGGTTGAGTAGTTTCTTTGCTTGCTTACCAGTACGTGTATGGCGTGTGTATTGATCGTGCAGGAGTGGAAGGTATCGGTGTGAACTATGGCATGATCGCCAACAACCTCCCGTCGCCGGACAAGATCATCGCCCTGTACGGAGCCAGCAACATCACCGACATCCGCCTCTTCCACCCGGACACCACCGTGCTCGCCGCGCTCCGCGGCTCGGGCCTCGGCGTCGTGCTCGGCACGCTCAACGAGGACCTGGCACGCCTCGCCACCGACGCCTCGTTCGCGGCGTCGTGGGTCCAGTCGTACGTGCAGCCCTTCGCCGGCGCCGTCCGCTTCCGCTACATCAACGCCGGCAACGAGGTCATCCCTGGGGACGAGGCGGCGAGCGTCCTCCCGGCCATGAAGAACCTCCAGTCGGCGCTGCGCGCCGCGGGGCTCGGCGTGCCGGTCACGACGGTCGTCGCGACGTCGGTGCTGGGCTCCTCGTACCCGCCGTCGCAGGGCGCGTTCTCCGAGGCCGCGCTGCCGACGGTGGCGCCGATCGTCTCCTTCCTGGCGTCGAGCGGGACGCCCCTGCTGGTGAACGTGTACCCGTACTTCGCCTACTCCGCCGACCCGTCGTCGGTGCGGCTCGACTACGCGCTGCTGTCGCCGTCGCCGTCGGCGGCCGTGACGGACGGCGGTGTCACGTACACCAACATGTTCGACGCCATCCTGGACGCGGTGTACGCGGCGCTGGAGAAGGCGGGCGGGCAGGGCCTGGAGGTGGTGGTGTCGGAGACCGGGTGGCCGTCGGGCGGCGGCGGGGCCGGCGCCAGCGTGGAGAACGCGGCGGCGTACAGCAACAACCTGGTGCGCCACGTCGGGCGCGGCACGCCGCGGCGGCCCGGGAAGGCCGTGGAGACGTACATCTTCGCCATGTTCAACGAGAACCAGAAGCCCGAGGGCGTGGAGCAGAACTTCGGCCTGTTCCACCCGGACATGAGCGCGGTCTACCACGTCGACTTCTCGGCGTGATCATCTTCATCAGGCATCGATGGCGACGCTCCATGGATCTTGGACTCATCGTGTGCATGAGTTACTTAAGTACCAATTTTAGGAAGTTAGTAGTATGATTACAATATTGGACAAAGATATTTGACATCTATCGTATATGATTCCACTGCATCTCTGATTAATTACCACCATTCACCTTCCACTTCCAAGTTCCTCCTTGCGGACCGAGACGATGCGAGATCTTGTTTTACGAGCATCTCCTAGAACTTAAAACGTGTTTCATTTTTAGGCCATTGTTCTTTAATTTCTGCATGCACTTGCTGCGCATCTGGCAGCTGGAAGGGTCGCCGGCGAGGAGGACCTTGCTGGCGCGAACACGGTGAGGACTTCCCGGACAGGCGGCCACCATCGTCACTGCGAGTCTGCGACCGAGAGCGATCCGTCGGCTCAGCTACGAATGTGCCGTCCGGCGCAATCCCTTCCAGCCCAACTATGATAGCACACGTTTCGGCCCAACTATATGGGCCGTAGTTAGTCACAGCCTTTTCCAGCCCTATGCCGCGGTAGAAGATGAGGTTGGGTTGGCTGTGTCGCCGCAGCATGGGGGAATAAGTTCAGTATGGGTCTCTCTATTTGTCGCCCAGTCTGATTTTCGTCCTTGATCGCAAAACCGGGTACGACAGATCCTCCAACTTACAAAACCGTTTAAATAAGGTCTCTCGGTAGTATTTTGGCTCGGTCTTCATCCGATGTGGTATTGACGTGACGCTTATATGACAATTTGATCCGAAAAATAATAAAATCCATGGGACCCACATGTCAGTTTCACACACACAATAATAATGGTGGGGCCCACGTGGTCCCCACCTGTCATCCCCTTTCTCTCTATCCTCTCCATCCCCTCTCTCTATCCTCTCTCCCTCTTCTCTCTATCCCTCTCTCTCTCCCCTGAGAATGGCGAGCGGCGGCGGGCGGCGCAGAGAGGCGGCGAGCGACGGGTGGAGCGCGACGAGCGACGGGTGGAGCGCGACGACGACCACTGCAGCGTCTCCGTAGACCACGCACTGCTCAACTGGCTCGTCGTCGCCAGGCTCGGCCACGGCGTCGTCGGCGCGGCGCTTGTCGGCGACGTGTCCTGGTGGCTGCTCAACAGCATGAACTAACGCTGCAGTGAGGTAACGCACTTATCCTATGCATTGCAGTGAGGTAACGCACTTATCACAGACATGCTTTGCCTGTCACATTTTTATGTCAGTGTTCGCGTGGCAAACGAATTAACTAGGCGCGAACCACCCGAAAGCAGCCAAGTTCTCGGTCGTCGTCGCCCGCGGCCATGGTGATCTCCGCCGAGCCGCCCCCGCCTCGTCCCCCGGATCCCGTCGCGGATGGCGCCGCGGCGGTGGAGTCAGCGGCGTCGAGCGCTCGCCACCAGCCGCGGTCCTCTCGTCGTTCCCGTCGCTGAAGACGTGGGGGAGCCACCGCGTCCTGCGGTGCGCCCACGTCAACCGTGCCGGTGACGCCATCGCGACGGGGTCAAGGAGCGGCTCCTGCTCTATCTCCGCGAGGTGGATGGGAGCGACGTGGTGGCCGAGGCGGAAGTTGCAGCGGCGGTAGCCCGGCCCCGGCGCCGGCGCTCTACCCGCCGCTCGCCGCCGCTCCACCCGCCGCCTGCCACTTCTCAGCTCCGTCGCCGCCCCTCTGCGCTGCCCGCCGCCGCTCGCCATTTTCAGGGGAGAGAGAGGGGATAGAGAGAAGAGGAAGGAGAGAGGATTAAGAGAGAGGGGATAGAGAGGATAGAGAGAGAGGGGATGACAGGTGGGGTCCACGTTGGCCCCACCATTTTTTTTTATTGTGTGTGAAACTGGCATGTGGGTCCCATAGATTTTATTATTTTTCGGATCAAATTACCACGTAAGCGTCACGTCAATATCATATCAGATGAAGACCGAGTCAAAATAGCCACGTAAGTGCCACCTCACCCAAAACCGGTGTCAAATACTACCGAGAGACCTTATTTAAACGGTTTCGTAAGTTGAGGGACCTATCGTACCCGGTTTTATGATCAAGGGATAAAAATTAGACTGCGCGATAAATAGAGAGACCTAAAGTCAACTTATTCCCAGCATGGGAGGAGGGATGGAGAATTGATGATTCGCTGGTGGACGGAATCGACGCAAGTAAAACAAGGCGACCAATAGTGCGCCGCCGCTTATGGCAGGTTAGCAGCCGCTGAGAATTGAAGCTTCGCCCGCCACCGGTGGCTTCAATTCTATATACTCGCGATTTCTCAGCAACAAGACGGCATCCTACACCGCTACTACAGGATTACTGTAGGGCTCATTTCTTTTCGTCAATTTTTCGTGGCACGCTGCCCGACGCTACAGTTCTGCAGACCGCGAGGCAGAGCCAGCGACTCTCTAGTCTCTACTGGTCGTCGTTTCATCACACTGCCGAGGACCTGTCATCACCGCATTGGCTCACATCGCATGCCTTTGCTGGTGGGCTCGTTTCACGTGCGGCCTCATCACCAGATCGAGCCGCACTCGTGCACTCTACTACTGCCTGCTGGTTCTTGTTCATCGTACATGACGGAAGCATTACTGCTTTACCACTGTTGTATCTAACGCGGGCATCTGAAGGAGAAAAGCCATTTTCGACATACGGCGGCGAACGGGGGCCGGACAGCCAATCGAAAAATTCAGCCGGAACCGGAAGCACAACCTTGCAAGCAAAGGCAGGTTGCCTCCCAAAGTCCCAATGACTCCTCAGCGCTGTCCTCCAGGAGGCAGGACTGATTTGACACGCTCAACTTTATAGGAAGGCGTGCACGCAACGCAAGCATCCGGTAAGCATTTCTCGTTTCCTACTCCCATCTCATCGACGGCCTGATCTGGCTTGGCTGCTTCTTTCCCTCAGGATTTGTGGGTTTTTGGCTGAGTTTAGTTTTAATTTTTCTTTTCAAACTTCCAATTTTTCCAACACATTAAAATTTTCCTACACATATAAACTTCTAACTTTTCCGTCACATCATTTTAATTTTTACTAAATTTTTAATTTTAACGTAAACTAAACACAGACTTTGTGGAGTGAAGCTGGCTTGGCGGCTAGCCACCGGAAACAATTTTCATCATTGTTATGGTAATACTGACAATTCGATGTAATACTCGTACGGTACCGGTTGATGGACAGTCTTCTATCAAGACGTCATTTTCGAGATTTGCCGTGTCAGCATCACAGAAAAGCACGCGGAGGAGAGCAGGCGCGTGCTGAAAATTTCACTGCTGTAACTGAGGGTGTGTTTAGTTTACATTAAAATTAAAATTAGAAGTTTGGTTAAAACTAAAATAATATAACAGAAAAATTAAAAATTTATATGTGTAAAATTTTTTTGATGTGATGAAAAAATTAAAAGTTCGAAAAAAAAGTTTGAAACTAGACTCCGCCTGAGGTATACTATGAATTGACTACTCCTAGAGCGTCCAGTTTCAGAACTGTTGGACGAGTACACGTCTGCAACTGGCCGGCGGTATCTTCGACTTCGTTAATTGGTACACTCATGCAGGGAGGTTTCCCCAAAAATTTGACAAATTGACTTTTTTCAGAAAAAAAAAAGAAAAAGCATGCCAAAAACTTTATATACTAAAAATGAATCATTCGTTCAGCGTCAGGGTCAATGACGTTGAGCTACGGATCCATGCTAGAGTTCTTTGGCGCTAAGATACTTACTGTCGTGGAGTCATGGCCGAGGTGGCGAGCCACATGGCCAAAGTCCAGTACCAATAGATACGGTACTAAGACCTTGATCTAGGAGACTTAAATCCATCACAAGCTTCTAACCTAGCGCATGAATAAATGAGGAATATGATGTATGATAGCAATCCACTTGGGGTGACGACAGATTGAGAGTTGCACAATATGTTGTTTGAAAAATTGAAAAAGGAAAAAAAGGAAAATTGAAAAATTGAAGAAAAAACTGAAAATGTGAAAAAGTTGCAAAATGTACTCATATCCACCAATCAATCATTTTGGAGGGGATCAGGGGAGAGATGGCATGGTTCGGTCTAGTTCGACCAAACCAAGCCTAGTAATATCACTGGTGGAGAAACCATCTTTCGTCGGTCGGCCAAATTCCACGATAGTCCCGGTTGCAACAACAACCGGGACTAAAGAACATCTTTAGTCCCGGTTAAAAAGGGTAACGGGCATATTTGATCTTTAGTCCCGGTTGGTAACACCAACCGGGACTAAAGATCATCTTTAGTCCCGGTTCAACTGCTGTCAGGACTTGTCAGGCCCCCCCGGGATCTTTAGTCCCGGTTGGTGTTACCAACCGGGACTAAAGATAGTAACTTTAGTCCCGGTTGGTGTTGCCAACCGGGACTAAAGATCCCGGTGATCTTTAGTACCGGTTGGCAACACCAACCGGGACTAAAGATCCCGGTGATCTTTAGTACCGGTTGGCAACACCAACCGGGACTAAAGTCCCACCCCTTTATATATGTCTTCTTCCTCCTCCAGCCCGAGCAAGCTTCAAAATTTTTTCAAAAAAGAGGGGAGGTCATGCCAAAATTTATAGTGAATTTACTTTGGTGATTATATACAAATCGGAGGTGCCTAAAAGGTTAGCAACTTCATCCTCCAATGTTTTTTTTGGTCATATTACATTTGGAGCTATGTTTCGCACACTTTTTTGTCTCCAAAATTTTGTTGTAAGTTGATGAGAGAGAATTTGTGTTGGAAAAGAAAGAATATATAGAAATTTTGTTTATTTGCTAAATAAGGTTTCATAAAATAGTTGAGTAGGAAAATATAGTGAAAGTTAATCTTAAAAAAAAGAAAACAAACTAAATTGAAAATGAAAAGAATTTAAAACTTAAAAAATAATAAATAAGAATTAGTTGGTGGAATATTTTATAATTTTTGTATGAATAATGATATGTCGATATTGTATGACTGTTGAAAGAGTTTGTGATTATTTTACCATTATTGTATGACTGTCATTATTGTACGAATGATTATTTGTGTACGATTTTTTTTTCATTTCATGTAGATGGATCGGCAATGGATGTACGCTGACCGGCGGTCCAAAGAGTTTATTGACGGCGTGCATTATTTTTTGAGAGTGGCCGAAGCTAACAAGCAGAAGGGTTTTATTTGTTGTCCATGCAATAAGTGTAAGAATCAGAAGGAGTATTCTGCATCCAGGACTATTCATTTCCACTTGTTTGAGTCGGGGTTCATGCCAAGCTATAATTGTTGGACATGCCACGGAGAGCAAGGGGTTGAAATGGAAGAAAATGAAGTGGAAGACGACAATATTCCAGACTTTGCTCAGTACGCTGTATTTGAAGGAAATCAAACGGGCGAGGAGGACATAGATGCTGATTATAACGACGTTGCAGATGATCTTGGTCAGATGTTGCAGGATGCCAAGGAGGACTGCGAGAGTGAAAAGGGGGCCCATAAATTGGACAAGATGTTAGAGGACCACAGAACGTCATTGTACCCAGGTTGCGAGCAAGGGCACAAAAAGTTGGATACCACTCTGGAGTTCCTGCAATGGAAGGCAAGAAATGGTGTTAGTGACAAGGCATTTGGCGATTTATTGAAACTCGTCAAGAACATTCTTCCGGAGGGAAACAAATTGCCCGAGACAACGTACGAGGCTAAGAAGATAGTCTGCCCTCTAGGACTGGAAGTTCAGAAGATTCACGCATGTCCGAATGATTGTATCCTATATCACGGTGAGGAGTACGAGAACCTAGAAGCATGCCCTGTTTGTAAAGCACTACGATACAAGATTAGACGAGATGATCCAGGTGAGGTTGACGGGCAGCTAACGAAGAGGAGAATTCCTGCTAAGGTGATGTGGTATTTCCCTATAATACCACGGCTAAGGCGTTTGTTCAGGAACAAGGCGAATGCTAGAATGATGCGTTGGCACGCTGAAGAACGTCAACAGGACGGGATGCTGAGACACCCCGCAGATGGTTCGCAGTGGCGAAACATCGACAGAAAATTTAAAGACTTTGGAAAGGATGCACGAAACATACGGTTTGGTTTAAGTACGGATGGCATGAATCCTTTTGGAGAGATGAGCAGCGGCCATAGCACTTGGCCCGTTACGATGTGTATCTACAACCTCCCCCCTTGGCTATGCATGAAGAGGAAGTACATAATGATGCCGATTATTATTCAAGGCCCCAAGCAACCTGGTAACGACATCGATGTGTTCCTAAGACCACTGGTCGAAGATCTTAAACTGTTGTGGAAGAAGGAAGGTGTCCCCGTGTGGGACGAGGACAAACAGGAGGAGTTTAACCTACGAGCGCTGCTGTTCGTAACCATCAACGATTGGCCTGCACTTAGCAACCTATCCGGGCAGTCCAACAAGGGGTACAAGGCTTGCACTCACTGTATGGATGAAACAGAAAGTACGTATCTTAAGCACTGTAGGAAGGTTGTGTACATGGGTCATCGTCGATTCCTTGCAGCAAACCACCCGGTACGGAAGAAAGGCAAGCATTTTGAACATACGGCGGACCACCGTACGAAGCCTAAACATCGCAGCGGGAACGCAGTGTTTGCTATGGTTAAAGATCTTAAAGTAGTGTTTGGAAAGGGGCCTGGCAGCCAACCTATAGAGAGCGAAGATGGTCATGCGGCGATGTGGAAAAAAAACTCCATATTTTGGGAGTTACCCTATTGGGAATTCTTGGACGTCCGCCACGCAATCGACGTGATGCACCTCGCTAAGAACCTTTGCGTAAACCTTCTTGGCTTCCTAGGTGTATATGGAAAGCCGAAAGATACACTGGAAGCGCGTAATGATCTGAAGCATATGGAACAACGCGGCGACCTTCACCCGGAACCAAAGGAGAAAGGCAGCCATTACTTGAGTCCAGCCAGCTACACTCTTAGCAAGGCAGAGAAGGAAAGTATGTTTCAATGCTTGGAGAGCATCAAGGTACCGTCTGGATACTCCACGAATATAAAGCGAATAATAAGCACGAAGGAGAAGAAGTTCACAAACCTAAAGTCTCATGACTGTCACGTGTTGATGACACAGCTGCTACCAGTTATAATAAGGGGTATCCTCCCAGACAATGTCCGGGCAACAATAACAAAGCTATGTTCTTTCATGAACGCAATTTCGCAGAAGGTCATCGATCCGGATAGGTTAGAAGCCCTTCAGAATGATGTGGTGCAATGTCTTGTCAGCTTTGAGTTGATATTTCCACCTTCATTTTTCAATATAATGACGCATCTGCTTTGTCACCTTGTCAAAGAGATCGGTATTCTCGGGCCTGTGTTCCTACACAGTATGTTTCCTTTCGAGAGGTACATGGGCGTTCTGAAGAAGTATGTTCGTAACCGTGCTCGTCCAGAGGCAAGCATCGCCAAGGGGTATGGAACAGAGGAGGTCATTGAATTCTGCGTTGAATTTATTGAAGACCTTCGCCCAATCGGGGTACCTGAATCACGCCATGAAGGGAGACTACGGGGAAAGGGGACTCTCGGGAGGAAAGCTATAATGACGGTAGACAACAATTTATTCCGTAGAGCCCATTTCACGGTTTTACAACAATCTTCATTGGTGGCTCCTTACATCGAGGAGCACTTGGCTCTAGTTCGCGCCAGAAACATCGGTAAGTCCGATGCATGGATTACACGGCATCACATTGATACTTTCCCCGCATGGCTGCGACAACATCTCATGGGTAACGAGACGATTAACCAGCAACTGACCTTCCTGGCGAGGGGTCCATCTGGCTCGATCGCGACATTCCAGGGATATGAGATCAATGGGTACACATTCTACACAAGAGCCCAAGACATGAAGAGCACGAACCAGAACAGTGCTGTTCGTATCGATGCCATGGGACACGATGGTACAACTGGCACATATTACGGTGCCATCGAGGAGATATGGGAACTTGACTATGGACCTCTCAAGGTCCCTCTGTTCCGGTGCCAATGGGTTAGGTTGACTGGTGGAGGCGTAACGACTGATGACAGTGGGATGACAACGGTTGACCTTAACAAGGTTGGATACTCGGACGAACCTTTCGTCCTTGCCAATGATGTAACGCAAGTTTTTTATGTGAAGGACATGTCTAGCAAAGGAAAGAAGGGCAAAGGGCCTGACGAGCCGAAGCGCCATGTTGTTCTCCCAGGCAAAAGAAAAATCGTCGGAGTAGAGGACAAGACTGACGAGGATTACGATCAGTTAGATGGGCAACCCCCTTTCACGGTGACGGTTGACCCTAGCATCCTCCTATCAAACGAAGACACCCCTTACTCACGTAGCGATCACAAGGAAGGAACAATAGTGAGGAGAAAGTACGTGCGGACAACCGTCACCGCCGAAGTGTTGCCGTAATTGTTGTAAACTATTTTGGATGTATTGAATATGCTAGTTATATATGATTAATTACAATTTTTAACAATTTAATATCATGCATATGCTAATTATATACGACTATTCTAATTTTTAAAAGTTTTGAATCATGCATGTCGGATTCACAAATGCTAGTTACAATTTTTAACAATTTAATATCATGCATATGCTAATTATATACGATTATTAGCATTTTTAAAAGTTTAAAACATGCATGTGGGATTTACACATGTTAATTAGAATTTAAAAGGTTATTAGCATTTAAAACATATGTTAGAATTTAAAACATGCATCACACTAATTATATACGATTATTAGCATTTTTAAAAGGTTTAATTAGAATTTAAAAGGTTACTAGCATTTAAAAGGTTATTAGCATTTAATTAGAATTAAGCATTTTTAAAAGGTTATTAGCATTTTTAAAAGGTTTAGCATTTAAAAGGTTATTAGCATTTAATTAGAATTTAAAACATGCATCACATTAATTATATACGATTATTAGCATTTTTAAAAGGTTTAAATCATGCATGTGGGATTTACATATGCTAGTTACAATTTTTAACAATTTAATATCATGCATATGCTAATTATATACGATTATTAGAATTTTTAAAAGCTTTAATTCATGCATGTTGGATTTACACATGTTAATTAGAATTTATAATGCATTATTTATATTTTAGAAACATATATGCAACGAAATTCAGTGTTCAGTGCTATTAACTTTAGTCCCGGTTCTTAACCCTAACCGGGTATAAAAAAAAATTTGGAAATAGCGGGAAAATATCTTTACTCCCGGTTCGTGAGAAGAACCGGGAGTAAAGATATCTTTACTCCCGGTTCGTAACACCAACCGGGATTAACGATAACATCTTTAATCCCGGTTGGTGTTACGAACCGGGAGTAAAGATATCTTTACTCCCGGTTCTTCTCACGAACCGGGAGTAAAGATCCGGGGGTATATATATTCCCGGTGCGCCCTCGTCTTCTCCACCAACACTTAGACGTTTTCATCGAGATCGAGCATCGGTCCTTCGCCGCCACTGCCTAGGGCAACCCGCGCCGACGCCGCCGTCGTCTCTCACCGTCGCCTGGCGGTCCTCGCCGCCTCCGCCGCAGACGCCGCCCCCACCGTCTCTTGGGTGAGAGCCCCCGGCCTCTCTCTCTCTCTCGATGTACCCTCGTCTCTCTCTCTGTTTCGCCGACGACGCCAAGAAACGCCGACGACGCCGACGACGCCGATGACGCCCTCTCTCTCTTACGCCGATGACGCCCTCTCTCTCTCACACGCCGATGACGCCGACGAACTCCGACCCACGACGCCCCCCACGCCGCCGCCGCGCCCCCACGACGCCGCCGCCGCCACGATGCCGCCGCCGCCCCCACGCCCCCACGCCGCCGCCGCGCCCCCACGACACCGCCGCCGCCACGATGCCGCCGCCCCCACGCCGCCGCCGCCGCCCCCCACGGCGCCCCCACGCCGCCATCGTGCCGCCGCGCCGGCACGTTGCCGCCGCCGCGCCACGCCCCCACGCAGACGCCGCCCCCACGATGCCGCCGCCGCCCCCACGCCACCGCCGCCGCCCCCACGGCGCCCCCACGCCACGTGAACGAGAACGAACGCGAACGAGCGAACGAGCGAACGAACGCGAACGAACGCCCCCACGAGCGAACGAACGCGAACGAGCGAACGAACGCGAACGATGCCGCGCCCTAACGCCTAATGAACTAACGCGAACGAACGAGCGAACGAACGCGAACGAGCGAACGAACGCGAACGAACTCGAAATTATAAAAGAACACAAACTAAAACTTGTAAAATCCATATAAAATTAAATATAGCTCATTTTAAGATGATTCAAATATTGTTGACTCTTAGGCACGATGTTCATCACTCGTCTTATAAAAAAGTTAATGCAATTTTTTTAAAAAAAAGAGATGCTTAAAGTATCTTTAATGTAAATAAAAGTAACAACAAAATAAATTATATTCACTCTGTATATTTCAAATTACATGTAGTTCTAGTTTTGTCCCAAGTTTAACATGTCTGAAATCTATATAGTTCAACAATATAACTCAAGTTATATATTATGGAAGTATTTCTCGTAGTGAATTGAAAAATGTAAATCTTGTTATTATAAACTATAAGGATTTATAAAAATTAATGGTCAAGATAGATATGTTTTGACTTGGGATAAAGCTAAAAACATAAGTATTTAAAATGGAGGGAGTACTTACTTTAGTTTATTTTTTCCAAACAAAACGAATAGTAAAACGTTATGCGCAAAAGTTAATAGCATTATACATTTAAAAGAAGCGGTGATAGCATATGGTTAGTTCATATATTAATTAAAATTTTAAATATTGATTTTCCTGAGATAGCATATTTATTTACTAACAGATAGAGCATATTGAAATAATGGTAGAAACAATTTCCCCTGATATTGCCAATAGTGAAGGGGTGGTCAGTTTAATCTTCAAAGGATTCAATTTTAAAATATCACTATCCATATAAATTTGTATAATAACAATGTCTTAATAGTATACAATTTGTATAGAAATAGTATTACTATTATAGGTCTTCTTCTTCCTTTCATTTCTCTTTGTCCAACATGCATGAAATGCAAACGCCTTCATTGAGATTTCTCTCTCTTATTGCTACCCTTTGCTCCATTTGTCAAAACAATTCAAATGCCTCTAAAACTATTACCTTTAAAATGACTAGTTTTACATAAGCTGAACTTTAGAAGTTTATATAAAATTCATCTTAGATCCTTTTTGAGTAAACCCAAATTCAGTAGAACCATAGAGTTGTGCACTTCAATGTTATAAAATAAAAAGACATACTTACAGTATAATGAAAACCCCTAAGTATTTAAGTAAGGAATAAACAACATGGAGCATACCTTAAATTGTAACATTTGTAGAAAATTCATCTATTGTCTAAATGAAGTGAACCAAATTTTCTATAGAACCAGCAAGTAATATACTTCAACCTAGTAGAGTGATTTTTAAATTTTTTCACGTAGATTGAATGTGGTTCAAACAATGCCTATATAAATAAGGTTTGGATCGCCTTCACAAATGTTTTATGTACCAGAGAATTGAATTACAAAATCAAATTAATTTCACAAAATTCTATAGTGTTGTATTTTTGTAACCAACATTTGGACATCTAAAAGATCTTCAATGAAAAGATTGTTTAACTACAAAGTTAAACAATACATTATATGTTCCTTTGCGATTAGACTAATACATTTTTTTTGGATGTTGCAGAGAAGACGTCGTCGTCGTCGTCCGTCAAGCCGAAGTGGTAGCTAGCCCTCGAAGGAATTCGCGCAGGCAAGTGATGTAAAGAAGTGATTGTTTGAGATATAATATAAGATTGTTAGAATTCTAATATAAGATTATTAGATTATTAGAGTTAGCATATGTGAGTGTTAGAGATTATTAGATTATTAGACTTAGCATATTTGAGTGTTAGAGATAGTTAGAGTTTTAATATAAAATTATTAGAGGTTTAATATATGAAACTTAATTAGACTTAGCATATGTGAGTGTTAGAGATTTAATATAAGATTATTAGAATTTTAATATTCGAAACATATTTGATTGTTAGAGATTTAATATAAGATTATTACAGATGTAATATACGAAACTTAATTAGACTTAGCATATATGATTATCTACCGTACAAATACACGACACTTAGACTTAGCATATTTGAGTGTTACAGATAGTTAGAGATTTGATATAAAATTATTAGAGGTTTAATATACGAGTTAGTGAGGAGATTGTTATACTTAGCATATATATATGATTATTACAATTTTAATATAAGATTAGTAGCGATTTAATATGAGATTATTCGAGATTTAATATAAGATTATTAGAGTTTTAATATTACGGTTAGCAAATACATCCTACAGACCTAACATATATTATTGTAATGCACAGATGGCTGATCGCGACGAGGAACAGATATTGTATGATACAATTGCAGAGGGAAGTAGCCAGTACTGGAACGAAGAAGAGGGGAACGAGGATCCAAACCAGTACTTGAACGTGGAGGGGAACGTGGAGAGGGTTTCGGAGGGGAACGATGAGGAGGAGGCTAGTGGAAGTCATCCCTCCGCTGGACAGAAGAGGGCACGCGGACAACGAGGTGCCGCGAAGAAGATAGAGGGTCGGCACATCATAACTGAGGTGGACGCAGACGGCCGACCTACTGCCCCGGCGGAAGCAGCCAAGAATTTCGTACGCCACAGTGGTTGGGTTGTGAGGGATAACGTGCCTGTCAGCATGGTGTACTGGCGCAGAACAAGGGCACGCGGGGATAATGACAGCTTTGTCCCGGAATCAGAGAAAGAGATGCTGTGGACCACAATGCTCGAAACGTTCACGCTCCCTACGGGTACAGAGAACATAGTGAAACACTGGACTCTTAAGAAAATGGCAGAACAGTTCCAGACCTTCAAGGGAGACCTATACCGGAAATACATCCTGAAGGGGCAGACACCGAACTTCGACGTATTCCCGAAGCTAAGGGATCACTGGGAGGAGTTCGTTGCTTACAAGACAGGTCAACAAGGGCAGGCGATGATGGAAAGAAACAAAGAAAATGCCGCCAAGAAGAAGTACCATCACCACTTGGGGTCAGGCGGCTATAGCGTCGCGATGCCGAAGTGGGAGGAGATGGAGGCAAGCTTGCTTGAGAGGGGTATCGAACCGGCCACCGCTAAATGGCCTGATCGATCGAAGTTCTGGTTCTATGCTCATGGTGGAACGCTCAACCCAGGTGATGGCTCCTTGGTCTTCAGCGATCAGATACGCGAGGCTGCGAGTCGACTAACGGACGCAGTGGAAGCCTCTTCTCAGGGCACGTTCCGACCCGACAGAGAGAAGGACGAGCTGTCACTCGCCCTGCAGACTCCAGAGCATCCAGGACGAACACGAGGGAAAGGGGTGATTCCTTGGAAGATTGGATTCAAGGATGACATCCACACGTACAGGAGTCGGATGAGGAGCAAGAGAGATACCGAGGCGAAGATTGCAGATCTCGAGTACAGGATATCGAGCTACGAGCTCAGCATGCAAGAGGAGGTGGCCCGGAAGGTGGATGAACGCATGGCAGCACATCGGTCACACGATCCCCAGCCGTACATACCTCCTCCAGTGGTTAGCCCATCAGGCAATCGTAGCAGCTGCGCCTCAACGGGGCAGGTAGTATCACATAGCATGGACGCTATGCAAACCCGGGACGAAACCACCTGCCCCGTTGATGAGATCACGCATCGGACACCATGTGAGCTGCATATTCCCTTCAAGAACTTATCAATCAAGGTATGCTCGATATAATACATGATTTTTGACTCGTACGTTCCGCAATTTGCTGCTTAGGTTGATTACTAATAGATAACCTCTCCTCACGTGAAGGTGGCGTCAGGAATGGCCATCCCAACAGACATATCAGGGACTTACCACTGCAGGCCGATTCCAGCAGGATACTCGAGGGTCGAAGTTGAGCTGGTGGAAGCCGTGTACGAGGACCTCGAGTTGGACTACCCAGGAGGAGACGGTGAGACGCATCTACGAGACACAAGCCACGCCATTATACTATGGCGCAAGCGGTACATCATCCTCCCTGGGGGACAAGCGGCGTCTCGTGCACCATCTCCTCCGGCTCCTCCGCCTCCTCCTGCACCATCTCCTCCGGCTCCTTCGCCACCTCCTCCTGCACCATCTCCTCCGGCTCCTCCGCCTCCTCCTGCACCATCTCCTCCGGCTCCTTCGCCACCTCCTCCTGCACCATCTCCTCCGGCTCCTCCGCCTCCTCCTGCACCATCTCCTCCGGCTCCTCCGCCTCCTCCTCCACCGTGTCCGCCTGCACCTCCCAAGACAAGGTCTCGCCAAGCTCCACCTCCTGCCAGCACAAGGGCAACGAAGAAGGCCAAAGTTGAGACCACCAAAAACAAGGAGCCGCCGTACGATTGCAGTGAAGAGGAGCTTAATGCTTACGTGGCAGGAGAAGTGAAGAGGCAACTCAAGCCTCGGAGTCCTGAAAAGAAGATACCTATTGACCCGAGCGTGAAGAATTTCTTCAAGGGAATGTCCACCGCAAATAAGGAGGCCTTGAAGCTATCGGACTATGACCGAACACTCAGGAAAGCCTATTACAAGAAGTCCAAGCCAGGTCCTCAGCTTGGAGAACAACCACACCAAGTGGTCGAGCCGTTGGTGACCGGCGAAGACTTTGGCATAACGGATTTCATTTCAGACACCGGTCTAACCATGGCTCAGTTGGTTGGAGGCGCACCAATCCCGAAGGCGGAAGTGGCATACAAGTTTGAACTCGGTAAACCGCTTGTCAGGCCCGAGCAGCTGCAGTCCCTACCGACACAAATGTACAAATTCCATGAACGGTACATGGAAATGAGCGCCAATGGTAGAGAGATGTTCGGAGCGAGGATCAGAAACCCTGACTTCTTGCAAGGAGAAGATGTTCTATGGATCAATTTCAAGGATGTCTTCGATCTGTACCATCGGGACGCCCTCGACGTCTCTCTTCTGAGCGCATGGATTTTGTAAGTATCTTTGAGTTCGATTTGTTTCGTTCAATAATTAGCTCCTGGCATATATGTAAGCAATAATAATTTCCTTTCATTGTTGCAGAATGGAGATTCAAAGGGCCCGGCGGTGGGGGGTTTACAATACTGGGTTCATCGACCCTCGCAAAATCAACACCGAAATGCTCGACAACTACGAGAAAGACACAGAGGACAATCTCGTCCATCTCCTAACACAGCAGCATTTCAAGACATTCATACTATTGCCGTACAACACAGCGTGAGTTTTTATTGTCGTTCGAACAAATTTCATTCCCATACATATAACATGTGCATTCTGATATTTATCTCATCTCACGCATATTCCAGATTCCACTGGGTCCTGTTCTTTTTTGACTTGGAGGCAGGCAGAGTCATTGTGTACGACTCAATGAATAAAGAGGAGAAGGTTTTTGACAAGGTCTTCCAAATGATAGACAGGTAATATAATGCCATCTATTCCACAGTCGCGGGACTCTGTTGATATTATGTTGATCTCGGGTAATATTTAATTAATCATAGCTTGCAACTGCACATGTAGGGCTTGGGATCGGTTCCGTCAATTGGTCCGCGGGACTTGGAAAGAAAAACTTGGACGGAGGTTTCATTTTCCAGTGAGTACATGCATGATCCAAAATTATATTGAATTGAATCTCTAGTTACAGTTAATATAAAGAGTATATTAAATCTCTCATCGTTTCTCATGTAGTGCGCAAAGCAGGACAAGGGAACTAACTTGTGCGGCTACTACGTATGCGAGTATGCCCACTGCCTATCAAACCAAATATACACCAAACGAGAGCTCGATGTACGTATACATAAACCGTTCAAAATTTCATTGCGTATCGATTTGTTAAGTTGTTTATTAATTTCATATATTGATATGTCATTATTTTCCGAATGATAGCGTATTCACATGAGGGAAAAACTCCCACACAAGGATTTTATCACGGCTGTTCAAGAACAACTGATGGGGTTCATCAACGAAGAAGTCCTTAATCCCCATGGTGAATTCTACTATGACGGATCGACAATTCGTAACGTCGGTCCTTCGTCTTCTGACGTAACGCAGGCGTCGAAGTCGTAGCTACAGCTAGCGAGCAAATGAATTGTACTATACATGCATGTACATACATATTTACATATGTACGTACATTTACTTTAGTGGTAATATATATTTTGGTAACATATATGTACATAAAATGTTAAGTGCTTTAAATTATAAATATGTGTGTAATATATGTATTTATACATATATATACATACGCATATACATATATATGTATTCTATATACAACCATAATATATATATTGCAATGCATATATATATATATATATATATATATATATATATAATCAACCATGCAGCAAACAGGGCAATGCAAATAAAAAAAAAGGTACATGGATCTTTAGTCCCGGTTGGTAACACCAACCGGGACTAAAGGCTGACCGATCTTTAGTCCCGGTTCGTGTTACCAACCGGGACTAAAGATCGATCTTTAGTCCCGGTTATTTCACCCGGGACTAAAGATCGCTATCTTTAGTCCCGGATTCGTAGTCCCGGTTGGACAACCGGGACTAAAGGGGGGTTACAAACCGGCACTACAAACGATTTCTCCACCAGTGTATGTGCTAGCCTGAGGACCAAATTTATCATTTCATGTATTTTCTCTCTCCGATTGGGTAAAAAAACAAATAATAGTTGTGTCATCCTTCAGTAAATTACTAACTTCCTCCCACCGTATCACTTTTTGCGATGTCTACCAGCAAATTATATAAACTAAGTGTAAACTAAGTGTCATGTAGCAAAATTTACCTAACAAATATCAAGACAAAAACTTTGATTCAACCATGTTAATTACTCCCCCGTTTCATATTATAGTCGCTTTGATTTTTCTTTTTTAAGTTTGATTATATTTATAGAAAAATATAGTAACATTTTTAATATAAAATAAACATATTATTAAAATATATTAAAAGTTAGTTTTAATGAAATTGATTTGGTGTTGCAAATGTTGATAATATTTTCTATAAATTTAGTCAAACTTAAACCAGGTTGACTAAGAAAAAAAAGTCAAAACAACTTATAATATAAAAGGGAGCACTGCTGGCTTCCCTCTCCGACGCCGGCCACCTTCCCTCCAGCGCCGTTGTCGACCTGTCCGACCACCTCCCCTCCAGCGCCAGCGTCGCATCTCCCCTGCCCTCCCCACGGCGAGGATTCCGGCGTCGCTCCTTCCCGCCTTATCTGGCTCCCCCGGCTGAGCCGCCGCATCCGGCACCACCACCTCCGCCCCTGGCCGCATTCGGCGCTGCCGCCTCCACGCCCGGCCACACCGACGCAGCCGCCCGCAGCCCTCCCATCGTCGGCGTCGCTCCTCTCCGCCTTTCCATGCCGCCGCATCTGCTCCTAGCCACATCCTCCCCTGTCCCCGACCATCCGGCGCAACTGTTAAGGTCATCGCAGAGAGCCGCCGCTGTCGTCGTCAGCCTCTGCGCAGTCGCCATCGCACTTCGCCCGGGAAGAGGACCGAGAGAAGAGGAAGAGGGAGAGAAAGAGGAGGAAGAAGGTGTAGTAGAGGTTGACGCCAGTGCCATAGGCTTATAATGGAGAGTGTAGATGAAGAAACTGTTAGAGTGAGGAATAAGTTTGGCTTGACAAATCAATTGGAGAGCTGGCTATATGGGTATTTGGATAGTCCGATTTGGAGAGTCTGTTGGAGATGCTCTTAGAGGAGGTACAATAGTAAACTATAAGTCAGCTATAACCACATATTGAGAAGAAAAGAAAAGAGAGAAGAAAACGGGCTACAGATTTGTAGCTGGCTACAACACAGACTCTAAGATGTTGTGTGTGTATGAGATGTGGGACCGTGTATTAATGGTGTAGTATATTTTTATAATTAGCTATTGTATGAATGGACTATTAGATTAGCTATAGATGATTTGGAGCCAACAGTTGGCTGTACTATTAAACTCAGGTTAAGAGGTTAGCTAGCCCAATACTGCATGCCTGTAGATTTTCTTCGATTTCCATGAGCTCAGGCTTCAATATACAGGTTATGTTTGGAGAAAGCTTAAGATTCTGAGAATCTGCTGGTTGATAGCTAACTTATGAGAATCTGAGTTTTCTAGCTTCTGGATTCTAGATTTTCTAGAACGAGCTTGCAACAACTAAAAGCTCCTCCAAACATGTCCACAGTAACCCACCGTACTACTAGTCCTCTTTTCAACTGGAGTACTTGGGTGTCTGTGCATGGAAGTATACCCCTACTCGAATAGCAGTACGACACACATGGCTCCTGTTTGTTTTTATTTGATCGCCCATATCAATTCATCAATTGTACATTTTGTACCTTCCGACTCTGACCAGCGTAAGCCAAATGGAACAGGTCATCTAGTCCACCGAGAAAAGGAAATTGGTCACAGGTTTCCGTCGTGTCAATCCTACCGTCATTGGGAAAATGAAGCTAGTGCCCAATTGCCCATACACCAGGAGAAAAATTGAGGCCTCGAGATAAACTCAAGTTTATAATCCTAATAATGAAATGCATAAGTATAATCGGCGGCAGAGCCAAACGTCATTGTTAAACTCGAGCGACTAATAATATCTTTTGTTCCCTAAAAAACAATATCTTTTTGGTGATCGACGATTACCAGTAGAGAAGACTGTAGCGGCAGCCCGGGTAGCCGTCCAACCTGGTGGGAGATGGCTCCGTCGCTAAGGACAATTAATTTATGGATTTCTTTTTCAAGGCTTTTGAATTCGGTTTTGGATTTTGGTTGTATAAAGTGCTACTTTAAAATTAATTTATGCATATATATTTTAGAAAAAAATAATATTTTATAACAATTGATTTGATTTTATGTGTATTCACGTATGGATCAATTTGTATTCTATGTTTTAAATTAAAACTTAATAAAACAAATATGTGACAACCTTCTTAATTAAATATATATTTTGGTTTAATAATTCCAAAATTTTGAAGTTAAAGTATAAATAGGCCTGCATTTTTTATTTAGTTTTATTGATCAAGTAATTCCAATGTTTTAATTAATGAAAAAAAGGTTGGATTTGGCCTAGAGTCTCAATTTTGTTCTTTTCATGGTTTAAAACATGAAATTAATTAATAAATACTCGACTATTCTCAAATAATTGGCATAGTTGATTATGGTTATCTCACTTTAACTATAAATTACGTTTGAAATGTTATATTATGATGAATTAAAGTTGTTTGGTTATATTTATAATGCCACATACATCAATAATATAATATATTTTTGAGTGTTAATAAAATGTCTGAAAAAATACAAACAGTCAGTTAAAACTCGAATCATGCGCGTACATATTACTCCGTATTTAGGATAGGAAGGGGGAGTACTAAGTTCTACCCTCTATGCAATCTCAAGTTGAGGTGTTTTCCCGATTTAGTAATTCCTAAATCCAAAAGAAGAAAAACAAACCTTATCTCACAATATAATATTCGTAAAATCTAATTCGAGAGCGCTCTCGTTTTAGTGCTATCGCGCGACGCTGGCAGAGCCGTCCGATCGCTTGCGCCATCATGGAGTCCATCGGCGTGGGTCTCGCAGTCGCAGGCGTGGCTTTCTGGATAAGGATCGAGATGAAATCACTCCAACCACACGTCACACGCAATTCCCACTTCAGAGAGAGTCAGAGAGAGAGGCTACAGTTTCTCCCCCATGTCCTTTTCCTCTTCAAACAAAGTTGTCTCTCAAATTACTTATCTGATTTACAATCCGATTATACCATTGTGTTCGTTACAATTAAATCTTCACAACAAGATCTTACATGATTATATTATGATGAAAAAATATTTATATTTATAAATTACTTTTATTTTATACATAAGTTACTTTTATCATATATATATAAGTTACTTTTAGATTTGACTAAATTACTTCTTAGACATATAAAAGTAAATTCAATAAAGTCTGAAAGTAATTTACATATATTATAAAAGTAACTTAAAACAAAACGAAAGTAACTTTGTCACGACATTATAAGTAAATTCGTTGTAGGGATAAAAATATGACTTTATCTAGAAATTAAATTTAATCAACACATATCAACACACGTAAGTTTAATAATTTTTAAAAGTAACTTCAATGTTAATTGGAAGTAACTTTTGCATGGTTCAAGTTGAAAGAGATATTAGATGGAGTACAAACTAGCTACCACTGTAGTCACGTCCAATGAAAAAAGGCATTAATTAAAGTTACTTTCCCTTTGTTATAAGTTACTTCTATAATATATGTAAATTACTTTTAGGCTTTATTGAATTTACTTTTACATGTCTAAAAAGTAATTTAGTGAAATCTAAAAGTAATTTATTATTTTTATCAAAATATAATCATACGAGATCTTGTTATAAAGATTTAATTGTTACGAACACAACGGTGTAATCGGATCGTAGATCAGATGAGTAGTTTAAGAGAAAATTGTATTTGAAGTATATGTGAATAGTATCTCTCATGAATGGAGTGGTAGCTACCACTAGCTGTGTAGTCACGTCCATATATATTCACTTTTAAAACTGCAATATGATCCCAAAAACCTATTGGGCGAGCGATCGCTCGGGGCGATAAGGGGTGCGATCCCCCCTCCTTCACGTGGTTTCCTTTTTTGGCACCGCATTACTTTTCTATTTTAGTAAATTTATACACCTAAATTTTGTACACCTCAAGTTTACACATCTAAAGTTGATACACCTAAAGTTTAGAGATCCAAAGTTTATATATCCAATTCAAATTTGAATTTGAATACAAATATTTTTTATATATAGTATTTCTATACATCTAAAGTTTATACGCCTAAAGTTTATAGACCCAAAGTTTATTTGGCAAAAGTTTATATACACGATTTAAATTTGAATTTGAATTCAGATATTTTTTTATATATAGTATATCTATAAATAAATTTTTCTAACATTGTTTTTTAATTTTTTTTAAATTTATGGTGTAGTATGAAGAGAAGAAGGGGGAGGAGGAAGCCTATTAAGGAGGATGGGGGCGATCACCTGTCCATTAGCGTCGCCTAGATGATCCAGCTCTAACCAAATGGGCATGATGGCTGTGCAAATTAATTTTAAGGCATATTCGCCGAGGGGATTAAAAAACAATCCCCCTCTCATTACATTACTAATTAGGAAATATACTTTTCCCATCAATCAATACTTAAATATTGAAGTCAATCAAAACCATCGTTATCCAAAGAAAAACCTTAAACAAAATCTAAACGCCAGATCGAACTGATAGGATATTACTACTACAGTACTGTACTCCGATAAAGGCGGGTAGAAAAAGCACATGGTGAAATTCCTGCGTGCGGTCGTGCACAGACTCCGTCTCGGAGACTCTCCCGCTGACTGACACCTCAAAACCGGCCAACCCACGGGTTAAAAAAAAAGAGAAAAAAAATCCCTCCTTTTTCTCCTCTTTAATCCCCCTCCCCGGGGTCTCCTCTCTCTCCGGCTGCGAAACCAACGACGGCACCCCAAACCGCCTCCGCCGCCGCCGCCGCTTCCGCTTAACCTCCTCGCTCTCCTTGACCCCCCGCCTTTCAATCGGGCGCGGCCGTTCGGGGTTCGCGTTTTTATCGGATCGCCTCGTTCGTTCCCTCCCCTCCCTTTCGTGCGGTTCTTTGCCGCGCCGCGGGGGTTCCGTTCCGCCGTGGAGCGGCTGGCCCCGAAGCCGGAGGCCAAGGGGCGTGGACGGTGGAGGGTAATCCGTGGTGTTGAGGTAGCCTTGGTGAGGTGGGGGTTCGGGCTCTCGCGGCGGTGTCTTCCATGGGGGAGAGGCGGTCGGGATACAGGGATAGAGGGGGCGGCGAGCAGGGAAAGTATTGGAGGCCACCGCGCTCTCACGGTTCGTCTCCCTGACCTGTACTCATCTTGTTCGTTTGCTACAGTTTCAGCAATTTTTTCTTTTCTTTTTTTTTCTTTGCGTTGTTTGGTTCGGGCTTCGCGGTTCATGGTTGATGATGGGGGATTTTAGAATGAGCTGGGAAGGGAAGAAATATGTCTGGATTGGGACTTTGGGAGAGGAGCTTCCCCTCGTTCCCATGACTTCATTTGTTCTTGGCAATGTTGCGACGCGGTAACATTTTGGGCAAAGTTGACTTGGTCGGTAGTAACATCATGTAGGTAGCATGCATGCCCTTTTGGTGATTTGTGTGCAGTACCCCGATGGGGTAAGTACATTCTCTCGGGGGATTGAACTCTGCTATGAAAATGACGGAGGAGATACGGATTGCTTTTATTATTGCTTGCTTTGCTAGTCTGATAATTTTTTTTGTGGACTTAATGTTAATCATATGTACTATTTGGCCGGCCTAGTCGTTGCCCGGTCCGGCAAAACTCACATGTAGTACTGAGAAATTTCACTGCATGTGTTGTGTTGCATTTGTTTAATATGCATCATTCTGAATTTCTGATGGATTTATGTATAGCTATGATGGCAATTTTTTATTTCACTTAAACGCGGTATTGGTTACATACTTTTACTCTTTAGCATACTGGATCTTTTCTTACAATTGATTATTTTATAGCATAACCCTACGGTTTGTGCATTGTCCCGTGATGCGTCAGAGTTTAAAAAGTGTGACGAAATTTGATGTGCGATCACCCCATATTCTGCACTCATTTATGAGAGAACTGCATTTAATGTTAAAGAAACAGGTCAGCTAGCAGACAATCCCAATTTAGTTCTAAATAGTTTCAATATGCAACCCAGGTTATCCTAACCATGAATCGGCTCACATTATTTTGCTAGGATTTAAGAAAAAAATATTTATTGTTTCCTCCTGTCACTCTTTCCGGTCATATTCTCATTATGTTTCCTTGTCAGTGTTTTTTTACATCCTAGTACTGTGCTGCTATCACTCTAGGAACAAGGATATTATTTTCTGCCGCTCATGAGTCATAATATATTAATACTTATTATGTAAGAATGGTCTGTATGTGATTTTCAGGAAATGGAAATTTCTCAGTTCCATTGTGGGAAAAGAAATTTTGCACTGATGCTTGTGCAATCCCATGGGGTAAACTCTGTGAAACCAAGAAATTGATGTCATTGTACAAAAATGTGGTTGACTGGGATGATTCAGCTGCATTAGAAACTTTCAACGATGCAAAGGCTCGTTTCTGTGCTGTATACCATGGCCAACATTGTGATATCCCGTTACCTGACCCAAACATGTATATTGACATGGTTAACCAAGATGAACATGTTGATCCTGAATTGGTGGCCGACCTTGAGAAATCGCGGCGTTCTTATCCCAAAAGGGATAATACAGCTCCTGATGGCTGGGACTCCTTTATATTTACAGACAAGCCAGTTCCAGCCACAGGATGGGGTGATGGGGAAACAAGCAACACACCTGGTCAGCAATACCCTACGAACTGGAATAATCACGTGAAACAGCCGACTGAAGCAAATTGCATGCAAAGTTCAGTAAATTGGGATAATTATGTCAGCCAGCCTCCTCAAGCAACAGTTCAGCAAAGCTCGGGAAATTGGGACATGTATGTTAAACAACAAGATCAAGCTAATAACTGGGAGGCACCAACCATGCCTGGCACCTGGGACATGAAGGGTGACTCTCTGGATGCATGGAAGCGTGATTCCGGCTGGGGTTCTGCAGCTATAGATTCATGGGACAACCATAGAGAGAACTGTTATGTACCTGACAGCCAGGGCTGGTCTTACGGTCACTGGAAAAGGCGAAACAATGAGTCGAGCAGAAGGAATAACAGGGGTAGAGATAGAGTTGGTCCCATTAGCTCAAAGGCCATGAAACCAAAGTACCATTCTGAGGAGCATAATGGTGCTAATAATGGCTGGAGGCACTGCCGAGTTAGAAATAACATGCAGTACTCCTATGAGAATCCTGGTTGCAACCAGTCACTAGCAATGTGAGGAAGTGCATTGGACAGAAAATGAGGACCCGTGTAGGTTATGTTTCCTTTTTTCTTGAAGTTTTTGTAGATAGTACGAACCACCACAAACCTAGAGAGACGATTTTGTCAAGCCATTTGCATGCCCGTTGTACATATCTATATCTATGTATATGTTTTGAGCTCAGTCATTTTTGTTTACTGGCTGTATTGCAGCTTCATTGTTGCAAAGTGGTAATTAATTAAGATGGTGTCTGTTCAACTATTTCTTGTGTGGTGGTTTTGGCCGGTTTTGAATTGTTAGGTGTATATATTGTTCCTATGTTGTATTGTTGTGTCAAAGTTTCCATCATGCTATAAACGGTCCTCGAATGAATTCTGAAATGAAGCACTTATGTTCTGAACCAGAAGTGCATTCGGTTGGCGTTAAAATTTCTGAAAGTTAACCTTAAAAAAATTATTCTAAAACAAACATGCGAGGCCCGCTCTAATCGGTCGTTCAACCGTGCATACCGCACTTGCATTGAACAGTTTATGAGAAACAGATCTCTTTTAGAAAAAAAAAGAATGTCTCATACCACTAGGTGAAGAGCGCCGGCACACCTCTGCCAAGATTGTGTATCAGAAATTCAGAATAAGCTTCATGTGCATGTTTTTTTGCGGGGCAATGAACTTAGGTTCAGTTTAGTATCAAAACAGAGGAATCCACACTATGGAATCATATTTCATGATAAAATGCCTATCAAAGTTTGGCCCAGAGACAGCAAACAAATGCATCGCGTTATATACAGAAGGTCTCAGGACGAACACCTGACAGACTGACAGAACAAATCGTAATATTCACTGGCAAATGGATATGGAGACTAACTCTACCACATCTTGCAACATTTCAGGCTGGCCAAAGATTTATATAAGCATTTGTCAAGTGATTATGTACAGTTGGCTTCAGTAAGGTCTCGAATTTTAGAGTCTCGCCGATGCCTATAGCTTCAGTACCAGGCCAATTGGACTGTGGTCGCTGAATGAGACATCAGGAAGAATGTATGAATCATGAACCTTGTCGGTAATAGATTCCGACGCAAGAAAGTAATCTAATCGCCAACCTGTTAGATGAAGCAAAAAACATCAGAACCAGGGAAGCTTATATTTTCAAAGGGGAGGAAAAAAAGGAAATGGTTTCATTGGCTAAAAGGTCTAGAAGAAATCTTAGGTTTGTTACATTTTATTTGTAAGAAAAATAATTGGTCGTATGTCAATGACCCAAAAAAATGGACTTATACTCCCTATTTCATAAATTCCTTTGATTATACAGTTTAAAAATTTGTCCTATGTATCACATGTCTGCATTTTTTCAGTATAAATGAGTGTAAACCCCAACATATACATTCAATATTATATAGTAGATCTTATAATCTAAAGGATTTACCTAAAAACTACAACAACACATGCTAAGATTTCCCAGTCTGGAAGTATCACCCTTTTGGCACAGGATCACAGAAATAGCAAAATACAATGACGATTGTAAGACAGGATTGTTTCTTCTTTTAGTAGTTAGAATGCAAAATTTAACCAAATCCTACACAAGTTTATGAAATTAAGCAGTCCACGCATGTACTGACCTTTGTTGGTTATGCGCTGATTTTCACCCCAGAAGGTATAGCCGACAGCATTAGGGTGCTGTTTTCTGAAAGTATCCACAAGGCCTTTGCTAGAAAAGTTTGTCTCAAATGACTCTGTCTCTTCAATTGTGAAACCTGCAGACTTGGTTTTTGCCTGAAAAAGGGTTCAGAATGAGGATCTGTGTACTGATATATGAAATTCTGAAACAACCTAAGCACTCTGCTCTCGAATGATGTAATGATAGTACAGAACAAATTGGAGAGAGACATTGTTCAAAAAGAAAAGAGAGTTACTCACTGGAGGATTGTGAATGTCAATGCTTTGACGAGCACAGTTAAGGTCTCCTGCAACAATCACTGGTTTCGACTTTTCCAGTATCTGCTGATCAAAAGGTATAAATCAGCTTAGATTACATAGTACTATTTCAGGGATCAAAGCTGTTCAATAAGATATTGTGGAGTTGCGGATATGAACCATGACACAACTCCACATGGTCTATTAGTGTCAAACAGTAAATTAGATTGAAAAGTTAGGCAAGTGAACACACTTTTACATAGTTGCTGAAACACGGATCCCAGCTATTGACCCTGTAATTCTGAAAATCAAAATGCAAGAAAACAAAATTAGATCAAAGCAATTGAAATAAAATACTATAAAGCAACAGTAATACTAGATGGGAAAAGCAGTCTTACCAGTCTACGTAGAAAACGACCAGAATTTGGAACATAGGCATTTACCAAGTAAAAACCATCAAACTCCAGAGTAATAACCCTGCCCTCATGATCATGTTCGCGTATGCCAATCCCGTATTGGACAGAAATTGGTTTAACCTGTAAAGGCAATGGAAGCACAACATAAGTCATGCTATGATCTAATTTTCATCAAAATATTTTATCTATCTAGAATTAGTATGCACAGTAACTTATCTTGAACATAACCACATAAATACCATACCCGTGAAATTACTGCAGTCCCTGAATAGCCAAGCCTCGAGACGCTGCATGACCAATAGCTGTCGTAGTCTGCTATCAGATTCTTAAACTTTTCAACATCTTTTTCCTGAAAACATAATGAAAACACAGTACACGATGTATATTAATCATAAATTCATTATGTAAGACCATAATCACATTATAATAGGTGACAGTTGTTCGGAATAACACTGCCCCATGACATAACACCAAAGAGGTACAGTATAAATTAAGAGTCTTATGGCAGAAACACCAAGACTTGCCTCCAAATGTGTCTCTTGAAGACATAACACATCAAAATTCTCTCTCTGAGCCAAGTCACGTGCAGAAAACCCTTTTGTCGTTACAACATCATGAAGCCCGTTAACATTCCAGGATAAAATCTTCATGCACTTGGTATCATGGCTAAGTGGTGGAGGCCTCATGGTCTTAGGATTGTATGCAAACCACTCGGGTAATCTCTCTCTGTGTACAAGTTTAGTCCAGGGCTCATGACTTCGGGGAGGATATCCATGCTGAGAAGCTCCCAAGCCTGCCATGCTTGACATCTTTGTCCTTCTTAATGCCACAATTCTTGTCTGCCTGATTCAGGAATACTTCAGCAACGATTGCAATAACAGTACTTAAGGAAACAATAGGAATTCCATCTTTCATTAGTCATAAAAAGGGTAGCTGCACACTGAAAAACTTATGGTTATAGTGTTATACTACTTCCATAATGATAATAAAAAGCATATGCCTGTCAATAATTTGGGCAAAAAGAGCAACGAAAGTAAACTAATCAAGAACCTGTCCTTCCAACTAGAACAGCCTTTTGTCGCCAAAAGCGTGCTTCTACTGCTCGGTTCTCAAACAAGAACGAAGGCCGCATCAAAATTATATGCTGGTAACGGAAGCTATAATAATCGCTCTGAAGATTTTGCCCTAATATTGGGGGGGTTTCAACTCTCGTAGCAGAATCCTTTCCTAAACCCCAATCCAAAACCCTTAAGACCCCACGCTCTTCAAGAATCAAAGATTGGCTTCTCTCCGTTCAGGACTCTACTCCCAATCGTCACGGAGAACAGAACGAGAGATACCAAAAAATAGAGATATATCCAGATTCCAGAAACAATCTAAACCACGAACTCAGAGAGAGGGAGGGGGAGGAGGAGGAGGAGGAGGAGAAAGGGGGATGCAGCCGGAGAGAGGAGGCGCGGATCGCCGACATCCAGCAGCGAGGGCAGACGAGATTACGCGGCTGCGCGAAGCTGGGGGAAGGAGAAGAAGACGAACCTCTGGAGACGAAAGCAGAATGCATCTGGGTGATCGGGAGGAAAGCAAAAATCTCTCGCGGAATTCTGCCTCTTACGTGCCAACAAGAAGAAACAGATGGAAGCCTTTCTCATCCGATTTATAAATGTCCCACGATTTATACCGCTGGATTTTGTTGAACTCGAGATTTATTAGGCTTCCTAACTTTTTCTTCAAACTTTTAACTTTTCTATCACATCAAAACTTTTCTACAGATAAAAATTTCTAACTTTTCTGTCACATCATTACAATTTCAATCAAACTTTCAATTTTTGCGTGAACTAAACACACCCCTAGTCCCAGATTTTCATTCTTTCAAAATAAAACTGACCGAAGTTATCATGAAAACCTCCCTCTCGACGGAGTATGTCACTAAAAAAATAATTAACTCTAAATACTGAGAATCCGTGTTAGATTTAGAACTTATTAAACCCCATAAATCCATGTTAAATTTAAAACTTATATAAACCCCCTTCGTTTATCCTACATTTTATGTTTTGAGTCAGACCATGTTTTTACTCTCCAATTACCTGCGTTAGTGCCACCCAACGAAGCCTTAGCGAAAAAAAAAATCAAATATGATTTATAATATGAATTCAAAAGAAAAAAAAACTGTCGTCAGTACCACTTCTGTAAGAACAAAAATTTGGCAAACACATCACATAGGATGACTCAAATATGATTAGGAACATAAGACGACTCAAATATGACTACGAATCATGATATTACCATCGAATTCCAATACTGAGCTACTCCACTGAAAAGTGCAGACCCCGCATTACGATCTGCCAATGCAGCTTAAGGAAGTGTAACAACACTAGTACATCACCCAGACTCATTCGGCTACATATCGAAACCAGCCTTTTTTCCAACATCGGATTGGTGTAACACATCCACATCCGTTAGGCTTGTATTAGAACCTACTGATACAAAAACACATACCCTCCCAGACTCAGAGAGCAGGAAAACATGGTTAACTAAACCCAGAAGTCCGTATTGGGTTCCAGGCATGCAGCCTGCCTAGAGCTTCAGTACGAGGCCTAGCGGGCTGTGATCACTGGCAGATATGTCTGGAATAATGTATGAATCATGGACTCTTTCTGCAATGGATTCGGACACAAGAAAATAATCCAGGCGCCAACCTGCCAAACAATGACAAAATGCAGCACAGTCAAATAATTAGCATGCTCTTATGTTACAAGGAAACAAACTAGTGTGCATAATCCAGTGTACAGACATATACAATAATGCGGGTGGTTCTTCCTAAGGGAAATGCTATCAATAAGGATTAAAAGAAGTTCTGAGTTCCGTCTGAAATGAAAGAAGGGTGCTCGATGGGCCAGCTGACGACACAACGATAATGAACTCCATTTAGGAAGCCAGAGGACTAGGCAACCTAATATGCCAGGATAGTATGTTCAATTACACTGCAAACATGTATAAATTGGAAATAACATCCAAAGATAAAATTTGGGGTCATGGTCCACATGGCAATGAGACATCAACACAGGTGTTATTTACTAACTCCTGTGATCTTTATGGTGTTATTAGGAAATTATTATTGAAGTTCGGCTGGCTCCTTCGCCAGCCCAGGAAAAAAATATTAGGTAAATAAATAATCATATGAAAAATATTTCAGTTATTTTTTATGGTATGATAAAGCTCTTGACATTGAGTACATACCTTTGTTGGTCTTCCGGGCATTATGCCTATAACCCCAGTAACTATATCCAACAACATTGGGATGTTGTTTTCGAAATGTATCAACAAAACCTTTGGACAAAAAATTAGTCTCGAATGATTCCCTCTCTTCAATTGTAAAGCCTGCACTTCTACGATTTCCCTGGATAAGAGCATTAACTATAAGCTAACAAATATAAAAGGAACGTTTGGGGAAGCAACTGGATACCCCAAAACTAGACATTTATGTTCTCGGATGTTAGTATAGCTACTTTTACCTCTGATGTTGATCCGAAAAAATAAAAATTTTAACAGAAATGAGAAATGTTGAATGACATTGTAATCTACACATGTGCCATATCACATATACTAAACAGTCAACCATAAGAATGCTATGCTTTTGCATGGAACAGTATTGGTTGAAATATGTGGGTGGTCGAAACTAATAATTACTTACAGCAGGATCATGTATATCAATCTCTTGATGGGCACAGTTAAGATCACCAGTTAGTATAACAGGCTTCGATTTTTCCAATTCCTGCATAATAATAAGAAAGTTGTCAGAGAAGCATGCCATTTGGCACTTGAAAGCACATTTATTGCTACTGATATACTGAAACAAGGTAAATGCAGGAGAGATGACGTGTTAATATTGTGCATTTCTGATATGCAAGGTCATTATTACAGTCCCACAAAAACATCCTAGTCAGCATGCATCCACAAAAGTAAGAAAAATGCTGAAATATGTTGATTAGTGTGATATAGAAAGTGCTGAATGGTCAATAAGGGAATTGGATGCATAATGGAAGATTCACAAATGTGTTGGATTAAACAGTGACAAACTTCACAACTCTAATACTTTTGGCCTACCATCCCAAGCTCTAACAAGATCTTTCCTTTATTTTTAAATTCTAGTATGATTTGGTATGTGCAGATGTGTATCATGAGAACAAGTCAACCCCATATACAACTACAACTAAACACATATCCACTACAAAAGACGATATGGAGAAAACAATGCAGTAACAAAAAAGAATAGGTAAAATACAGCGCTCTGTTTCTTCTTTAGTAAAAGCGTTGACAGAATATGGGTAACAAGACTAATTTAAAATAATAATCAGAGGAAAAAGGATATGCATACTTTCATGTAGTTACCAAGGCTTGGATCCCATTCTGTGACCCTGTAAGTCTGCACGGTAATATATGGTTATGGATTTAACTTATCTGAATTCTCAACTCTCAATGATAACAAGATGAAAATATAAGGGCATATGAATTACCAATCTTTTTAGACCATCACCAGAATTTGGTACATAAGCAGTCAGGAGGTAAAAATCATTGAACTCCACTGTGACGACCCTCCCTTCAGTATCATGGTCTGGCACACCAAGCCCGTACTTGATAGAGAGTGGTTTCACCTAAAGGAATTTGCAGAACACAACACATTATAGATAAAAACAAGAAATAAGGCACAAAACGAAGAAAACCAACAAACATGAGATATGATGCATTAGAGGTTGTAGCCATTTGCAATGATCATTGTGGTAGGATGTGAGAATAGCAGTGCACACCCTTGAAATTATTGCAGTCCCCGAATAGCCAAGCTTTGATACACTGCATGTCCAGAAACTATGGGTATAGCCTTCAAGTAGACCTTCCTTAATGACTTCTACATCCTTCTCCTGCTCAAAATAACGTAATTCCTGGTTAATAAACTATAGCAGTGAAGGAAGGATGAAAACAATTCAGAGAGTAGAAAAGATGCCATTTCCCCAAGAAAGAACCTCTTGTCCAATTTTAGATGGTCATTTTGCATAAGAAAAACTAAAATCATATCTTGCCTGCATTTTTGTCTCTTGTAGGCATAGTATATCGAAGTCCTCCCTCTGAGCTAACTGATGAATAGAGAAGCCCCTCGATTTGAGTAAAGCTTTTAATCCATTCACATTCCACGATAGAATCTTTAGAGCCTTCGTATCCTTGCTAAGAGGTGGAGACCTCATGACCTTGGGATTATAAGGAATCCAGGCAGGTTGTGGTTTCTTGTGTACAAGTACAGTCCAAGGTTCTTCATGGTCCACACTGGCACCTTGGACTAGAATGGATTATCACATAATCAGCCAAGAGAGAGGTAATTTTCAAAATGAAAAACTAATTAAGAAAATATTAATGGAAGAATGAATGAACATACCAACTAGTTTTTTCTTCTGGACTGATGTCTTGCTTTGCTTGACATTAGCCCCAGAATTCTCCTCAGTGGTTCCTTTGTTCTTTGCTCTACTTCTCTTACTAGGAGTTTCAGAAATGACCTCGGAACTTTCTATGTTTTGTTCAACTACTACTGAAGCACCTTTTCTTTTTGAAGGTACTTCAGACAGACCAATCTTCTCAACTGATGAAGTTCCCACTTTACCTGCAGAAAGGATTCCAGCATACAGTAAAAATGGCACCCTTGAAACATTATATAGTAGTAGAGAGCTACAGCAATGAGATGGCTATCTCTGTGGGTACCTACATTAGAATTTGTAGGAATAAAAATGCCTTATGTTAGTGCTGCCGGGGGCGCATGATTGGAACAATTAGTTTGTGGAAGGACAGGTATTGGCTTGTTGTTTTAGTTCTGAAGAGCAAGAATTACTACAAATGTGTAAGTAAGACACACCATTTCTTTCCTTACCCAGAGAATCCATCAGGGCTGATACCAAATCTTTCTTTTTGCCTTTTGCAGGAATTCCCATCATCCTTTAAATTCACAAGAACTAAATTAGAGAGGCAATCAATTATCATCGACTGACAATAAGGGAAGGATGTGGGTATGTGGTAAATCTAAACCTCGTGATTTCCCTGAGCTCCTTCACTGTCATGGATTGGAGTCGATCAGGGTCATTCCTAAGTTGCTCTATCTCCAATTTGCTTTCAGCAACATCCTCCTATAGTCAAAGCAAATAAGTAATCCAACCATAAACAAGTTACAGTGGATAATGCCACCTGTTTAGTACAAAGGACATAAAAAGGCTAACCTTTTCAAGGACATGTTCATCGTCTTTCTTGATCTCAGTATTCTTAGAGGCAGCTCGACGTGAATAGGTGGCTCGTGTTTCTGCCATCATCAAGCTTAGTCTTGTCAGTGCTAGTTTGCTGGGACTGAAATTTGCGCTTGGAAGCCCACAGCCACACCTACAGTCACAGAAACAAGTTTCAAGTGATTCTTGTGCCAAGGACTCCAAATGCAGAACAAAAGCACAGAATTTCCTCAATGCAAAGTGGCAGAAACGCCACAGCGTTTGACAGCGCCCTGACCGATTCGTACTGCTAAATGTGCAAACAAAAGTTAACTGGGAGCGCTTCCTAAGGGGATTTATTTTTTCTTTTAGAAAAAAAAATGATGCATACCCACAAATGCAATGAACTCAGGCCTAGTACGTAGCAGCATTTATGCGACTCCGTCTAGAAGAAAATTGGGAACTCGGATTTCTATTCGTCACCAAAGGTAAACCCTAGGAGCACGACACCCGTATCCAGAACTGCTGCTCATCGAACCGGCACGGGAAGAACAAATGCGCGTAAGAGCGGGGAGAGCAGGAGAAGGGAGGGGGGACGAGAACCGTACCCGTAGAGACGGAAGAGGGAGCCGCCGCGCAGGAGCAGCGGCATGGGCGGGCGGGCGGGCGAGCTAGGGCGCGAGGCGCCGCGACGTGGCCGCGCTAAAGAAGGGAAGGGGAGCGTGGCGATGCGCGCCGTGGCGGCCGGGCCGTGCCGCCGGTGAGCCCTCGCGGAGTCTCTCGGTGCTATCCGAAACGGCCCATCTTGGTGTTAATCGGTTATCCGGCCCGGCCCATGTTGGACTAAGAAAGCGGTTTCTCTGCTGGCCGTCCGATGGTAATCGTGTGGATCGTACTAGCTCGAGATTATTCACACGGAATGTTTTCTTTGATCTGCGCGTAGGGCAGATAGACAACAACCAGGCAAATATTCAATGGAGTTTGTAACAGGCGACTGGCCGCACGAGGTATGTAAACAGTATATCCTGATGTGTTTCATGGGTGCTTCTCACCTGTTGTTTTCAGGCAAACTAACATCTCGTTATATCTTGGAAGTGTTTTTATTTGGCAGTAGTAGTCAAGTAGAGCCCTGCCTTTAAAGAAAAGAAAAGGAAGGAGTAAAGCACCATGTTTTCGTCTCCCGGTGTCATACTGTTAGCCAAGGCCGATGACTGTCGCCTACTTGCCTTTAATGAACGATGAATGAAATATGTTATACTCGTTCTCAACTGCCATCGGTGTTATACAACAATTTGCAGCACAGGCTAGCCCCGAAAGATCGAGGACTTGTCAAATCAACCGTTTGCCAAAATTTAAACTTTACAATTTATTTTGTGTAGTTAATTTTAAAATATTTCCAATCTAGTATTTTCTTTTTCAAAATTAACTTTTAAGTCGCTAATTACATATATAAAAAATATCTATAAATTATTTTTTATCATTAATAAACCATTTGGACTTATAATAAGCTCATAACTGAAAGATCGATGAGACCCCGAGTTTCCAACAATTTGCAACGTTGAAAAGAACAACGACGACGACAAGAAATATTTGGAACTTCAACATTGATCCCAAGAAGAAAATAGATAACTACTACTATTTAACACGATTTACAATTTGAAGTAGCCGCATCATGTTTGCCGATCGGAAGAAGAAGAAGAAGAGCGTGCGTTACAGGAGGAAGTGCTGCAAGCATCTGAGCCCATCGTCGATGCTCACGTACCTACACTGTGCCATCACACCGAACCTCACCTTCTCCAACAGCCTCTCCTCGCCGGACACCTCGAACACCACCTCCGCCTCCACCGTCGCGCCGCCGCAGCCAGGCGCCGGGAGAGGCCCCGTGGCCCAGGTCTCCCCCGTCGCGCCACCGAACAGCGCGCGCGCCCTCGCCGCCGGGGCCTTCGCGTCCATCATCTCGACCGCCAAGGGGGCAAACCCGATCAGCCCCGCCCGCAGAGCCGTCCACCGGACGCTCCAGAACTCCCCCGGCCCGACCGCCGCGTTCCGGCCGGTCAGGTCGACCTCGAACTGGAAACGGCCGGTCTTGGCGATGGCGTCGCGGGCGGCGACGACGAACGAGAGGGTGTTCTCGCCGCTGGCCGCGAAGATGTCGATAGCGAAGGTGACGTCGTCGAGGGCGAGGCGCGGTGGCGGGAGCGCGCGGCGGCGGGCGGAGGCGGACCGGAACAGCGTGAACAGGCGGCGGTACGGGGACGAGCTCCGGCCGCTGGCGTCGGCGCCATTGCCCTGCAGGGGAAGGAGGCCGAGAGCGGATGGGTACTGGGAGCGCAAGAGCTTGGACCAGAGGTCCTCGGCGGTGAAGGCCTCGCGGCAGGCGGTGGAGACGCAGGAGGCCGCCGCGAGCGACTCGGCGTCGAGGAAGGGACCCACCAGCCGGAGCACCAACCACGGAGGTTCAGGTTCCAGCATTGGCGCAGACGGCCGCGCGGGCTCCGCGCTCACGCCAATGCGCGGCCTTTTCCGCGCACGCGAGACCGAGCCGTCAGCTTCCACCGCCGCGCAAGCAAGCATATCAATCAATCTGGAGGTGGAAGGGGGAAACAGGTAGCGGAAAGAAACCAATCGATTCGCCGAAACGGCTTGCCTTATATCGACAGGTTGGTGGGTACAGCACGACGGCCAAATTGGATGAGATCACGGTTTCATCTCCGTAGTTCGACTAGTTTATCAATCTGTTTATAGGTGAGTCCGGATGCTGTACGAATGCAACGGATATGAAGTTGAACAGCGGCGACGGGGGTGAAAGGTCTAGAGATCGATCAGCGGTGCGCGCGCGCGTGCGTGCGCGCGGGTGGCGCACACGTGGTCCGAGAGGAACACGGTGGCGCGGCACGAGCAAGGCGCGTGGCGCGGCACGAGCAAGGCGCGTGGCGCGGGAGGAGTTGCCTTGGGAAGAAACGTGCCGAGAGGATGGTCGCCAAGTTGCTCGTTCCCATGCAAGCGTCGACGAGGCACGAGGGGTTGGACATTTCTATGTTAGCTGTTCTTCTGTTCTCCACTTCTGCGCCTCTACAGAAGAGATCGAATGGAGCACGATTCGGGTACGCGACCCATTGTCCGATTTCAAAGCCCAATGGCCTGCGATTGTATTTGACTATTTGTATTTGGTGTTACATAGATACGAAACAAATACTGCTGAATATCCAGTATTGTTTTGTGCTACAATTGTCATTGTGTTTTATAAAATTTTAGTCTCTTCTTAATTCACACGCTCAATTTTATAAACAGGGAGGGAGATTATGCGTTAATTCTAGGATCGGGGAAGAGCGACATCATGGTTTAGTGCACTGATAATATGATATGATTGTCATAGGCCGAAGCATATATATAAGGTGAGACTTACTGAAATTAACAGATTATGCAGCTTTTATGTGTAACAAAAGCTATCTTAACAGGCTTATCTAACGGTACAGCTAGTGTTCCAAGTTATCATTGTCTCATGTAAGGGTGTCCAAAACAGCCAAACCGCAATAACTTATTTGCCATTAATATTTGCATCCGTAGCCTGTAACTAGGGGGAAACTATTTTAATCCCTCGAGGGCACTCAAATGGTTATATAAAAATTTGAAACAATTTAAGAAGTTGTATTAACATGTGATATAATACTCCACAAACATACAAATTCAAATTCAACTTCTACATCTCGTAACGAAAAAAAAAACAAATTAAAACCGCAGTTAGTTAACGTATATTCAGAGTCAAATTTGTTTTTCTCGTTACGAGATGTAAAAGTTAAATTTTAACTTGCATGTAGAGTGATATATCACATGTTAATACATCTTCTCATTTTTTCAATAACCATTTGAGTGACATGCAAACAACGAGTGGATATTCCTTCGAGGGATCAAAATCCACTTCCTGTGACTAGGAGGAGATTATTGTGAATTTGTGATCGCTCAGCAACTTCACACCTCCTGAGTTGCACTACCAGATCGCACAAACAACATATTGAAGCATGTTTGTGAGAGGCGCATTTGTTGTCAGTTGCCATGAGTGGTGCAGTGGCGCCGTGGCGGTCCTCTCGTTCCATGTATGCTTCCATGTTCGGTCATTGGTTAAGATTCAAACTGTCAAACCATTCGCAAGCATTACATGAGGAAATACTGCAAGTACCTGAGCCCGTCGTCCACGTACCTGCCGTCGCTATCACTATCTGATGTCAGTAATGTCACCCCGAAATTAATCTCCTGCACGAACGACCTCATCTCTCCGGTCACCTTGATCTCCATCCGGGCCTCCGGAGTCCGGAATCGCGTCGCCCCAGTCATCACAACCACCAGGCGCGGGGAGCTCCGCGTACAGGCACACGCCCATGCCGATCTCGTCCGCTTTCGGAATCTCCAACTCCTCCGGCACCGGGTCAATCATCATGAACGCTGCAGGCGCGAACCCCGGCTCGGCCCGCGCCCGCACAGCCGTCAACCGGACGCTCCAGCGTTCCGCGCGCCCAACTGCCGCGTTCATGTCGCCCGTGTCCACCCCGAACTGGAACACGCTGTTCTTGGGGCCGGCGTCGCGGGGGGTGACGGCGAAGGAGAGGACGTTGTTGCCGTCGGCCTCGATGTCGATGGCGAAGGAGACGTCGTCGAGGGCGAGGCCCGGGGGTTGGAGGGCCCGGTGGCCGGGGGAGGTGGCGGTGTGGGGACTGGGGACGAGTGGGGTGATGGGGTCCTCTGGCGTCGGCGCCGCCGTCGGCATCGAGCAGGTGAAGGAGCCCGAGCGCGGACGGAAAGTGGGAGCGGCAGAGCTGCGCCCAGATCATCAAACATTTGGAACGCAGTTTATTATCCGCATAGAGAACAACTAAGACGATTTAGAACGCAATTTATTATCCAGAGAGAGAACTAAGACGATTTACAACGGAAACACGGAGATCGATTTACGACGCAAAACACATAGGTACGTTCTGCCGATCAACAACGGTTCATCACCACTACACTGACCCTGAAGGCTAAAAGAGAAACGCGCATTTCACAGGAGGAATTGCTGCAAGTATCTGAGCCCATCGTGGATGCTAACGAACCTGGGCCTGTAGTCAGGCTGCATCACCCAGAAATTAACCTCCCGCACAAACCTCTCCTCTATGCTCACCGTGATCTCCACCTCCGCCACCAGAATGCTCGTGCCACGCGCGCTGCAGCCAGGTATGGGGAGCACCCCACGCAAGCGAATGCCGATGGTGGGGGGCGCAGGCATCTCCTTATTCTCCGCGTACACCATCACGAACGCCGTAGGCGCGAGCCCCGGCCCGGCACGCACGGCCGTCAACCGCACGCTCCAGCGTTCCCCCGGCAAAAGCGCCGCGTTCCTGTCGCTCGTGTCCACCCCGAACTGGAACACGCTGTTCTTGGGTCCGGCGTCTCGGGCGGCAACTGCGAAGGAGAGGATGGCGTTGCCGCTGGCCCCGATGATGTCGACGGCGAAGGAGACGTCGTCGAGGGCGAGGCGCGGGGGCTTGACCTGCTGGCCGTGGGAGGCGGCGTGGAACAGCCCGAAGAGGCGGCGATGCGGGGAAGAGTGGGGGCCTCTAGCCTCGGCGCCGCCGTCGTCGAGCAGGTGAAGGAGCCCGAGCGCGGACGGGAAGTAGGAGTGGCAGAGCTGCACCCAGAGGCCGTCGGCGCCGAAGGCGGCGCTCCAGGAGGTGCAGACGCAGGAGGCCGCCGCCAAGGACTTGGGGTCGAGGAAGGGCACCACGATGGGGAGTGCTCCCCACGGCGGCGTTGTCGGCTCGCGCATTCCTCGACGTGCTTCGTGGAGTGGTTCAGACATTGGATCCTTGTGTGACAACGGGTAGCGGTGGCCACTGGCCAGTGGGGGAAATGAAGCTGGCTGTCCTGGCTGTGGGCCGGTGCGCCGGGTGGAGCACACGTTGGAACAAGGGGCCGCGTGGCGCGCGAGGAGCAGCTGCCTCCCGAATGGACGTGTCGGTTGCCACTATCAATGCAGTTGATCTCTAACTTGTGTTCATTACTCCCTCCAATTCATTTTATCATCATCTAAGATATTTAAGATCTTGTTAAAATAATTATCTTTTAATAAGTATCTCTTTATTTATTTGTGAAAAAAATGACTATCATTAAATACACTACATTCAACCAACCAAGATTAACTCTTATTGATACAATTTTATACAATATTTAAAACATGATGTAATCCACAAAATACGAAATGACATAGCACCTTAACCGACAAGGATCGAAAAATTTGCATGGAGATCTACAAGAGCTGAATGGGTTTGGGTCCCGGCACAATACAGATGATCTCTCAAACTTGTGTTCATTATTTTAGCGCAAAAATTGTGTTTATACAATGAAACAGTTGCACTAACCCCTGCTCAAAAGTGTTGATAGAATTGCAGGTAAGAGGTCAAGCCTATCATATACCGTTCTCTTGTCCTGTCATGCATTGTGAATCATCCAAAATAAAAGCTAGCTAAACAGATTTGATTTGTTTTGTGTGCACCAAAACACACTATATCAGTAACAATTAAGTATATGAATGTACTTGTCCAAAATAATCCGTTCCGCTATAATACACGAGTCTTACTCCGGTGCTTTCTACTTGCAGTAGAAAAATAATCCGAGCCGTTAATCGTATATAATCATAGGGTTGAGATCTAGTTCTACTACCACCACGCTTAGTGGTAGTAGAAACGTGGAGGGGTATATTTATCCATAGATAATAATTCACGTAAGGGTATTATCGTAAATTATTATTAAGTAATTCTACACCTTCACCATTCTCAAGCGCCTGACCCATCCATCGTCGAGTTCGTCGCCTGTGCATCTCCCGCTCCGCCTCCATCATCTCTAGCGCGATCGACATCTCCTCCCTCTCCAGCGACCAAGGGTGGCCCTTCTCCTCTTCGCCGAGCCGCTGAAGGTCCTTGCCCACAGCGGACGACTAGTCCTACCATGTAGTTTTGACCAAGACAGAGGAGATCACCGGGCAATTGGATGGCGGATGACGTTCGACGGGTTCCGGCGAACGGCGGCGAGGTAGGAGGAATGGGCAACTGTGAATGAACGAATGTAGTATGGGGATGTGGTGGATGGCTTGGATTGGCCAAGAAATGAGCTACGGCAGCCGGCGATGTGCGGTGGCGGAGCTCGAGTGAGGCGGTGGCATTTGGTCACCGCCGGCGACCGTACGAGCGGCTAAGGGACTTGGGAATAAGGCGTTTGGATGCTACATGAATAGGGACTGTGCATTACTTCACTGGCTGTCGCGGAGCTAATGCAAATGCTTTTGCATAAACACGACAGTAGACCAGGGAGTTTGCAGCAAAGAGTGAATCAAGATGTTCTAAGCCCCCATTAGTAGACATTGTCCTATGACTTGAAAAAAAAAATCAATCTAGTGGCAATTGAGCGCTTAGCTACCCCCATATGAGCAAAAGAAAGGAATCATGTAGCGATGATTCAGAGCGCCAGAATATGACAGAATGCATTAGATGTTTTGATGGTATGAAATATAAAACAAATCCTGAATTACAGCTCTGACTGAAATGCAATTTACATATGGGCAAAACTCTGATAGTGAAAAATCTCATTTAAGCAGTTTATCAGATTTTTTCAGTCTCACTCTTTCAGAAGCAAAACAACTTGTTTACTGATCCAAGAGCAGGATGACATATTTCAGTTCAAATTGCCTGCACTCACCTCACCCCATCACAGTTGCACACAAAAAAAATGTACAACACAATGACATGGTCAACACATTGACATTACTAGTAGTCCCTCACTATTCACCTTTTCTTTTTTACTTAAACCATTACTGAACAATGAATATATTGGGACAGTCACAAGATCCAATAAACATCAGTATCTCAAAGCTCGTCAATTAGTCAATGAAGTATTCGACACACCATACAACTGAATACTACAAGCAGAATGAACTGGGCAGGCCTTCTTGTTGTCACGGAGCCACTTCGCAGTGTTGCAATCCTCGTGGAAGTCATGCCCGCAGGAGAGCGTGCGGACATCGTCGCCGGCCACCATCCTGAGCTAGCAGATCGGGCATGCCGCATGCATCGTTCAGCGCCCGATCCAGTGTCCTGACGCTGCCGCGAGCACGGATGTGCTGAAACCTCTGAGCATTGCGGTCTATCTGGTTCGCCGGCGACGCCTTCCACGGCAACACGCAGCGAGCGACATTGTTGCATATTCTGCATCTCATGCCATGCTCGCGGTCGAGGAGGTGCTCGCCGATGCAAGCCACAAGACTCGGACACGCACGGAGGGGGACCGGGGAGCCGGCGCCGGAATGTATCGCAGCTGCCTCCCAAGTGGCCGCAGCCCACACAATCGGAGCAACACGGAATGGAGATCACTACCCGCCGGCGGAATGGATTGAATCCTCCAAAGTGGGCGCTGCCAAGAATCTCAGGTCTTGCGCAGGGGCTCCGGCGGAATCGAACGCGCGCGAAAGGCCACTCGCAGCGGACAGAAGGCCACGACGGTGAACCAGGATGCCGGCGTGGAATACAGGAGAGGAAGGAGAACGGATTACGGATAGACAGGTGAGAGGTGGGAGGAGGGGACGCCTGAGGGTTTCGCCGCGCCGCGCCGCCACGTGCCGGGAGGAGTAGTGATAAGCTACGTGCGTCGGGCGAGATGCTGTGCTTGCGTCGGACCTGATGCGATCAAGCCAAGACCGACTGAGACAGAGAAAATAGATCCTGCCAAAATTACCCCTAATATGTATTAGGAGATTACTAATCTACCCTTTAAAATACACGGTCGAGATTAATTCTACTTGTAGTATAATACTTTAAGTAGAAAGCACCGGAGCATTGCTCAACAATTAAGTATATGAATGTACTTGTACATGGCCCCGTTCACACTGATCATCTCGTTAAAACAAATTAACCATCCAATATTCTGTTAATGTATGATGACCATATCTTTCGTAAAATGAGAAAATATACTTAATTAGTAGCAGTGCACAAAAAAAGAGTAAATATAGGATAAGAGGAGAAGAATTTATTAATTTCTGATGATGTGTGTTGACAACGCTCATGCTGCCACCACTCCCAGTGACTCAGGGTATGTAATTATCTCTAGGAGTTTTCGTGTGCATGCTTAATAAATTGCTAGACGATGCTTTTTTTATAAAAAATATAGGAAAGTTACTTTTAAAAAATATATTAATATATTTTTCAAGTTTTTTAAGCTAATACTTAATTAATCACATGCTAATTAGCCACTTCGTTTTTCGTGCTGGAGAGAATTAAAGGTTGTGAACACGGAGGTTTGAACTCAGCCTTAGAATAGACCGCCGATGACCAAACTCTCAAATTACACATCTCAAAAGACAAAGCCAATATCTTCTCTCCCAATGAGATCGGATTATTGTTGAAGAGAAAGAATTGTGTAGTCTGTAACCATAATTCAAAAGAGGGAAAAAAAGCATGATAATTCAAAAACACACATAAAATTCTTTCATGGAAGTTTCTGTAAAAGCTTACTTTCACACTTGGAGTCAGCCTGAAATGGCCTCTTGTAGTAGTCAATGACATAGTTGACTTTCTCCATGCTCAAAGACTTCTCAATCTCCTTGAGTCCTGCTTGGGGAGAATAAGATTCTAAAAATCAAGGTAAGTCGAAAAAGCTTCTCCTTCTTATATAGTGCCCAATGACGGTTAGATATGGCGGTTTCCAACGTCGGTTCACTTGCAACCATCATTGAGAGCCTATGGGGAACCGCCACATGGAAGATGAAGGTTAGAGGCACCATCTAGTCATTTGAAAAGATAGAAAATCTAGAAGATATTATTTATTCATTTTTAATATTTATTGTACAATATTAAATATCCCACTCACATTGGCCACAATTCCCCACAAGTGACTCAAAATAGATTATTGCCAATGGACAACCTCACAAATTACACATATCCTAAAAGACAAAGCTATCGTCTTCATGCCTGATAATATCCAATTATTGTTGTAGAGACGGAATCGTGTAGCCTGCAAACGTAATTCAGAAGAAAATAATAAATATCATTGACAATTCATAAAACAACACAAAATGCTTCTGTTGATGTTTGTATTAAACTTACTTCCACACTTGGAGCCAGGCTGTAGTGGCTTCTTGCAATAGTCAGCGACATACACGACCTTCTCCATGCACACAATCTTCTCAATCTCTTTAGTGACCTTGGAACATAAACATGGGACGTTTGCCTTTTGAATTACGCTACAACATGCGTTTGAGGGTTCTATCTTTGGGTTTGCAGGATTCATAACATATTTTTGACACTCCATGATTAAGTCCTGAAGATCACGACTGCAACCCTCATCTGATTTTGTACCAGCCACCATAGCCAATACCAAGGCCATAACCCAGAACAAACCAGAAAGCTTTCCCATGGCTATTGCTTTTGTATAAAGCAGCTTGGATAGACCTTTCTCTTGATATCAATACAGTAGCTATATTGTTGTGGTGTGTATCTTCTAGTTGGGGATAGTTGGGTTTATATAAGGCCATCGAGGGGAAAAGTTTACATGTTGCTCGAATTGTATCAATTGGATGTAAAATCAATGGTGAAGAGAGAGCCTATGCATGCAAAGATTTAGATATTTGTGCACCTTATATTTAATTGGCTCATTTATTAAAGATATATGCATCCATGCATGTTGAACCCACACATTAATAGAGAAAAGATTTAAACATTTACTACTCATTTATTGAAGATATATGCATCCATGTATGAATCCACACATTAATAGAGAAAGATTTAGATATTTATTACTCACCTATTGAAGATATATGCATCCATGTATGAATCCACACATTAATAGAGAAAGATTTAGAGATTTACTACTCACTTATTGAAGATATATTCATCCATGTATGAATACACACATTAATAGAGAAAGATTTAGATATTTATGTACCTTATGTTAGATCATTTATTGAGGATGCAGTATTCACTTTTTATATGTGAAAAAAATAGCAGATTGTAGTGTTCAAGAAAAATATAAAGTCAAATATTCTTTCACTATCCCAAAAGTATTCAATCTCACAGTACAACGGGCTAGTTATATGATGAACACCATGATGAGAAAATTCTTTATTTGTCCTCTTGTCGAGGAATCGTCCCCTCTAGCGGGAGATCGTGGGATCCCCCTTTCGTGAGTTCGGCTGGGGGCAGTGGGTGAGATCTGAGGTTCCTTTGTGAGTAGAATTGGGCGATCTTGAGGGGGTTATGCCCCTCAAAGATGATGAGACAAAAGGGGTTTATACAGGTTCGGGCCGCTAAGAAGCGTAATACCCTACTCCTGTGCTTGGTTAATTGAGTGTGGAACACAGGTGCTTGAGGTTGCGAGACCTAAGCATGAGTTTTCTCCGGAGTTTCCTCCTCTCTCGTGGAGTTTTCTAGAGTTTAGGTCTACTGACTGTCCTCTTCTCCTTCCTAGAGTTTTTTCTCTCCCCTCCCTAAGTAGGCCTGGACCTCCTTTTATAGCTCGAGGGGTTACCACATGGGCCCAACAACCTAACTTAGTGGAGAAGTATTACAATCTTTGCATTAAATGCATGTCTTGTTGCTTGTCTTGGAAGTCTCTCGCACGCCTTACTGTGACGTGGGGTCCACCGGGTCTTGTCCGGCTGACAGAAGGGACATGCCCGTAATTCGGCATTTAATGAGTGAAGACTTTTGGGTCCTCGCTTGCGCCGGGAAACGGGAGCCCTACCCTGACCGGGTTAGGCATGCCGTCTCCGGCATCATGACTGATGCGACAGGGCAGGACGCACGCCGCCTGACACGCGCGGTAGTGCGCCTGGCACCCCGGGTCCCATCGGTCAATCGGCCGGTCACAGACCAGTTGAGTGCACTGCACGCCGCATTAAATGCGGCGTGGAGCAACCGCTCAGATCGTCATAAATGCGGGTAGGTGGGCGCTAGGAGGCGGCCACCTAACCCATCGCACGTGGTGACCCACGAGGGGGGTCGGGGGAGCCCGACCCCTAAGCGAGGAGGGGCAGCCGCCGCTCTGCCTCGGGCCCGATCCCCCCTCGGGGGAGGGCCACATGGTACCTGGGGAGCCCGACCTCCAAGCGAGGAGGGGGCAGCCGCCGCTCTGCCTCAGGCCCGATCCCCCCTCGGGGGAGAGCCACGCAGCACCTGGGGCAGCCTCCTCCCTCTAGTTTCGGTCGGGACGGGCCCGACCTCCAAGCGAGGAGGGGGCAGCCGCCGCTCGGCCTCGGGCCTGATCCCCCCTCGGGGGAGGGCCACGCGGCACCTGGGGCAGCCTCTCTCTAGTTTCGGTCGGGACGGGCCCGACCTCCAAGCGAGGAGGGGGCAGCCACCACTCCACCCCAGGCCCGACCCCCCTTCGGGGGAGTGCCGCGCGGGTCTGGGGGCAGCCTCCTCCCTCCAAACTTGGTTCCCCTAATTTGGGAGGGAGCAGCCGCTGCTCCACCCGAGCGCCTCTCCCCTTAGGGGGCACCACGTGGGTTTGGGGGCGGCCTACTCCCTCTAAACTTGATACCCCCGGGCCCATATCACCGACAGTAGCCCCCGGCATTAGCCCTGACCAAAACCTTTCCCAGGTGGTCAGGGTTGACGCCAATCTGCTAGTCAGTTGACATGTGGGCCCGATCTTCTGTCCTATCATTCTGGGAGTTGGGCGGTGGGAGCCTAGCCACATTCACACGCTAGCCGAATTCCCCACCCCTTTCCGGGTTCCCGATGCGCTGTGGGCACGGGAGCGGAACCGATATGCGGGGGTTTCTTTGCTCAAAAAACCCCCTTCTGGCCATGATTCGCTCCGACCGTGCCCTAGCCCCTCTGCTTTCTTTACTAGCACTAGGGATCATGCGCCTTTTTCGCCCCAGCCTGAGGGTGACTCGCCAGCTCGTTCCTTAGGCTGTGAACTTGTTTCCTGTGTCTATCCAGCAAACGTTGTTAGACTCTCTCGGGCCCACGACCTCACGTCGCGTACCTCGCTTGCCTCTGCCTTTTTCTAACCTCTGTTCGCATTCTACTTCATCTACTCAAATGATTAATTTCGCGTGAGTGCGAGGACTGAACTTTCCATAGCCAGCAATCTTCACCCGCAATCAAGCCAAGCTGGGCGCCATAGCCAGCCGGCGGGGCCAAAGCCAGCCTCTACGGAAGAGCCAGCACAGGGGGCCCTGGGCGTCGATGGCGCACAGAGGTCGACGCAGGGCTAGGACGGAGCTAGGAATCGTAGCCCCCACACTTTTAGCAAATGATCGTTTGAATGGACAAAGCAAACACAAAAACTTTTGTTACCAAGGGGAGCAAGCAAGCGCGCGACACGTGGATATCGCGAGACCGTGAGGAAGAGATGGGCAAGAGATAAATATAAGCCATGATAATTTTACTGATAAGCATGAATAAAGAATATATAAACTTAAAGGAAGTATTAAGTCATGCTCAAAAAGAAGCCCCTGGTTTAGGCTTAGCTTTCCTAGAGGGGTCTGCTTTGGCTCAGGTACTGTAATACTTCCTCTGTTACCTTTGTTCACCCCTGCTTGCACGACGTGACCTTTCAAACCTTTGGCTTGAAGAGGGCTTCCCACTTTGAGCTCTGAACTTTTTAGGGAAACCTGCTGCCACTTAGCAAACGAGGTTAGGTTCCCACGAACCTGTGCCCCCACGCTACACATTCTGTTTGCTCTTTCCTTTCGGTGGCCTCCTTCCAATATCTCTTCCTTCTACATGGACGACTACCTTCGCACGAGTGTGGGAGCCGAAAAACTCTAGAGCCAGCGATCCCTGTCCACAGTTGAGCCAGGCCGGGCACCGTAGCCAGTCCGGTGGGACCAAAGCTAGCCGCTACGGAAGAGCCAGCACAGGGGGTCCCGGGCTCCGACGGCACCCGGAGCTCAACTTAAGGCTGGGATGGGGCTAGAAAACTTTGCCCTCACACTTTAGCGAAGAACCGTTCATGTAGATGGGAGAAAGGTTGGGCTCTTACCACCGAGGGAGCAAACAAATGCGTAACACGCGAGCGTCACAGGGCCATGAGAAAAGAATGGGGAGAAAATAAATATAAGACTTCAAGCTGTATTAAGCTTATGAATTGAAAAATTGAAAATACTTGAAGCTTGAAAGGACGATTAGTTGAGCCGGGCCGGGCACCGTAGCTAGCCGGCGGGACCAAAGCTAGCCGCTACGGAAGAGCCAGCACAGGGGGTCCCGGGCTTCAACGGCACCCGGAGCTCAACTGCAAGAGCCCTCCCAGGAGTAGACCGAGGCGGGTGGCTGGTTCATGAGCGATCCCCGCGCTTGGCGCTGGAGGGCCATGGGGAAGAAATTCGCCTTGACCCGGTCGTCACCCCACCTCGCCTCTATGATCGTCATGTGGATCTGGAGGGACTCGGAGGGGTTGACGCTATCGTGGTACCTTTCGGTGAGGCTGGGCCGAAACTTTTGGGGGTCATCGGACATTCCGAAGACTCGCCATAAAGACCTGGCCGCCAGCCTTACCCAGTGAAGATGCGAGGGGCCTAGCCCCCTACCTGGGGTGGCGCGGCACTCCTGAGGAGGCTGCGCCTTCCCCCGCATTGGCGGCGCGATGCTTATCACGCCAGCGCTCGAAAGAACCTCAAAAATCACGAACGCGCCACCTATCTGGCGTGCCAGCTGTCGAGGGGTGCGTCTTCTCTAGCGGGAGATCGTGGGATCCCCCTTTCGTGAGTTCGGCCGGGGGCAGCGGGTGAGATCCGAGGTTCCTTTGTGAGTGGAATTGGGCGATCTTGAGGGGGTTAGGCCCCTCAAAGATGATGAGACAAAAGGGGTTTATATAGGTTCGGGCCGCTAAGAAGCGTAATACCCTACTCCTGTGCTTGGTTGATTGAGTGTGGAACACAGGTGCTTGAGGTTGCGAGACCTAAGCATGAGTTTTCTCCGGAGTTTCCTCCTCTCTCGTGGAGTTTTCTAGAGTTTAGGTCTACTGACCGTCCTCTTCTCCTTCCTAGAGTTTTTTCTCTCCCCTCCCTAAGTAGGCCTGGACCTCCTTTTATAGCTCATGGGGTTACCACATGGGCCCAACAACCTAACTTAGTGGAGAAGTATTACAATCTTTGCATTAAATGCATGTCTTGTTGCTTGTCTTGGAAGTCTCTCGCACGCCTTGCTGTGACGTGGGGTCCACCGGGTTTTGTTCAGCTGATAGAAGGGACATGCCCGTCATTCGGCATTTAATGAGTAAAGACTTTTGGGTCCTCACTTGCGCCGGGAAACGGGAGCCCTACCCTGACCGGGTTAGGCATGCCGTCTCCGGCTGTGATGAGAGGCTAAGACCTCTCATCATCATGACTGATGGGACAGAGCACGACGCACTCCGCCTGACACGCGCGGTAGTGCGCCTGGCACCCCGGGTCCCATCGGTCAATCGGCCGGTCACAGACCGGTTGAGTGGCGTGGCGCAACCGCTCAGATCGTCATAAATGTGGGTAGGTGGGCGCTAGGAGGCGGCCACCTAACCCATCGCACGTGGTGACCTGCGAGGGGGGTCGGGGGAGCCCGATCCCTAAGCGAGGAGGGGCAGCCGCCGCTCTGCCTCGGGCCCGATCCCCCCTCGGGGCAGGGCCACGTGGTACCTGGGGAGCCCGACCTCCAAGCGAGGAGGGGGCAGCTGCCGCTCTGCCTCGGGCCCGATCCCCCCTCGGGGGAGGGCCACGCGGCACCTGGGGCAGCCTCCTCCCTCTAGTTTCGGTCGGGACGGGCCCGACCTCCAAGCGAGGAGGGGGCAGCCGCCGCTCGGCCTCGGGCCCAATCGCCCCTCGGGGGAGGGCCACGCGGCACCTGGGGCAGCCTCCCTCTAGTTTCGGTCGGGATGGGCCCGACCTCCAAGCGAGGAGGGGGCAGCCACCACTCCACCCCGGGCCCGACCCCCCTTCGGGGGAGTGCCGCGCGGGTCTGGGGGCAGCCTCCTCCCTCCAAACTTGGTTCCCCTAATTTGGGAGGGAGCAGCCGCTGCTCCACCCGAGCGCCTCTCCCCTTAAGGGGTGCCATGTGGGTTTGGGGGCAGCATACTCCCTCTAAACTTGATACCCCTGGGCCCATATCACCGACACCTCTAGAATTGATTGGTTCCGTATTTGTTCTCACAAAATTGGCTTCCCCTCTTATACACTTATTCTTAAATTTGATCTCTTATTTGCCCTTTCCGTTAGTTGTCCAGTATGATTTTTCTCTTGTCTATTACTTTTTACCAATAAATATTGTTGATTAAATATAAGTAAATCATAGGTTATATTTTTGCAGTAAACGTTAAGACGCATCCAGAATAAACGAAGCAACCAAAAATAATAATTTTTACGACAAATCTTTCAATTTTAGCTATTCAAAAGTCAGTGCTAAAAAATAAATATGATAAAAAACCAAAATCAACTTTAAAACTTCTAAAATTCAAATTCAGTACGCGCACAGCCTATAAGCTAAGAAGTAGAAATTGGGAATTATTTTTTATGTAATATACTAAATATAAAGGATTTAGCATCACACTTGATTACTAAAATAACATTATGGTTCATGAGAGATATTCGACCATCAATGCATAATAAGCTATCCTAAAAAAAATGTATAATAAGCTAGTATAAAAATTGTCCCTCAAAAGAAAATATAAAAATCACAGATCTTGCATTAAAACATATTAAGAGAAAAATGTCTTTTCACCCACATTAGGTTGACGGAACCTAACACAAAGGACAAATAAATGATGGAAGTTGAGAATGAAAGGCATTAGAGGAAGAATTACTTTTGTGTGGACAAATAAATATATAGCATTAAGATACACCCAGTGTGCGCAATAACTAAAAACACACTTCTTACATAATAAAATTATTACTATGAGTTATTATCGCTAGGTTCAATAGGATATTTTTGCTATTATTGCTATACCACATCTTGGGTGTAGTATAGTAGTATGTGTTTTATCACTTGTAAATTAACATACATAATAATGCATGTGGACATCAATGTTGACTTTATTTAGGAGAGATCCATGTGTATCTCTTTATCATGTAGACAAACTTAGTAAAACAATATATTATGACTGAAGCCATAAAATGGCATATGATCAGTTATCCGTGATAATGCAACTGGCAGGACACATAAGCATTAAGCGAGGGAAGCAGGAACATGGTAGCCTGAAAAATAAACCATTCAAAATAACCATGATTATGAACATGCAAACAAACAAATAAATACGCACACAGTACACACACATAAACTAAGATACCACATATATTAAATTATCGTGATTGTCTGCCTTTTATACTGTGCATACAGTTTATAAGAAAACCAGCGTATATAATGGGCCCGCAGTCATGGACAACCACTATGCATTGATTTTTAGAGGCAGCCATCTAAAGCGATCAACTTTAAAATAGCCTGATTTCTAATAATGAACGATTTATGTAGCTGCATCAGAAAATCACCTATAAAATAGATTTTTAGAGGCAATCGTCTTAATTGCCTCCTCATTTCTAGAGACGGTTGTCTTAAACGACACCTATAATATATTAAATTATAGGTGTCGGTTTTCTAAAAAACTGGCACCTATACCAAACCAAGCCGAGCTTGCAATCCATATAAGGTGGCCTCATCCCCTCCCGTCCCTTCTTGATCTCTCTCTCGCCCTCTCTGTCTCGGCGGCGGCCAGACGGTGGCCTGGCGGAGGCAGGGACACACCCTCTCCATTCGGCGACGACGGGAGGGGTAGAGAAGTATGCCAGCGGCAGGGGTGGAGAAGGACGCCGACTGCTATTGTGTTGTTGATGTTAATCTTTTTGATGTTGTTGATGTTAATGTGTTCATGGTTGTGTTCATTGTGTTTTTGTGTTGTGTTCTTTTTGATGTGTTACTCTCGCAGTGTCTTGTCGGGATGCAGTGGAGCTGCTCGATGGATCAGCTCGATTCGAGCCAATGCATTGAGCCCTTTTTTTGGAGGTCTTGGCCAGAGCCTCAAAGGTGCCGATTTAACTGGCACCTTTGAGAACACCTTAAAGGTGGGGTTTCCCAACCGGCACCTTTAGCTGTTTGTGTATTAATGGGATACATGTTGAAAGCGAATCTAGCCCCCTAAGTGAGTATTGGTGGATTAAAGATAAATCAGTTAAGGGACTAATGAACTTGTGAAGAAGTGTGCGCGTGTTTTAGTCCTCGATGATTTGAGCAAAGAATGGAGATATATACCCCAAACTTAATTGAACGCGGAGCGGGAACTCGAGCGTATTAGACATATAGACTTACTTCCACAGTTGGAGCCAGGCTGAAAGGGCTTCTTGCAGAAGGCGACGACGTACACAACCTTGTCCATGCAAATCAGCTGCTCGACCTCCGGGATGACCTTGTTGCACACGCACGGCATGTTTGCCCTCTGGACCGCCGCACAGCAAGCCTGCGACGGGTCGATCTTCGGGTCGGCCGGGAACATCACGTAGTCCTGGCAGTTGGCCATCAGGTCCTGCACGTCGCTGCTGCAGTCGCCGCTCGTCGCTGGAGCGTCCGCCGTCGACGACGTTGCCGGCCTCGCTGCCGCCGCGGCCATCGCGAAACTGAGGAGAACGAAGCACACGGCGAACAGCCTTGCCATATGGTAAGGGTGTGTGTACTTGTTGAAATGCATGTCAGTTGTGACTCGCTTCCCGTGTGCTGTGTGCATGGACTGTGGAATGCTGATGGTTGGGTTTATGTAAGTATCATGGTTTGCAAAAGGACAATTACTATTGTATATAGCTTCAGGGCTTCAGTACTTATTTTATCAGGTGCGCAGCTAATTCTTAAGCGTTGGTTTTACCGATATACCAGCCATCCAGATAGGGCAAAAGCACAAAAAGGAGCCAAAGCCAATGGCTATATGGATTAGTTAACCTTATGCTTCCAGACTTCAGCGTGTAACTGAGCTGTTAAGCACGGTGATATACTGATATGGTGTGGGTTTTACCGAGGAAATGGAGAATATACACCAGAAACAACCATTGCCTCTCCAATTATTAAATTTCTCAACTGGCACGTTGTTGTAGACTTGCAGTTTCCATACATGAACAACACCTAAATAAAATCATATTTTTATTTCCAACCCATTTTATCAACCGTACATCAATCTACATCGGTTTTAATTATAGGTTCTTAGATGTCACCGTGCTGGTTTAACCTACTTGATATCAGGACAAATTTGTACATATTTTCCAAAGTTTCTATGATATATACCATAAAAGTTTCCTATGTCATATGAAATACATCCATACTCTACATAAGTCGAGGTCCAAAGTACGAATGTCGCAGCTCATGCGTTGGCGTGGTTGTCCACAGTGGCGACAATTTTGTATTTTAGCCTCTTCACTATAGTATGTTCATAAATCGATTCCCACCGCTGTTGAATCGTATTAGAGCAGCGACAGAATGTAACGCTTCAGTGGCTGTTAGGGTAGCAGTGGAGCAAGGCATGCTATAGTGGTTGTGGCAAGGACTGACGAACAGGGGGCAAAACTTGTGAATCCATTGCCGGTGGCAAGTTGTGTTCTTGCAGTAGATTATAGCCAAAGAGAAGGAACAAATTAAGACGATTTAAATAAGACAATCACGCCACGTCGAACTCGTGGGATCATTCTCTTCCTACTACACCATCTATGTTAGCTTTGAGGACCTCTTATTGCCGCTACCCTAATTAATGTCTCTTCACCTCCTCTACCAACGTCGATGTGGGAGTGGTGGGAATCGATTCAGGAGCATACTATAGTGGAAGAACCTAAATACAAAATTCCAATCACCATGAATAGCGATGTTAGTGCACGAGCTGCCTCATCTGCACTTTGAAAATTGGGTGATACACTAAACCAAGATTAGAGCTAGATCCATATTTTACAAGTTCACATACCTAAGTGATCATCTCATGGAAAAAGTCTACAACACACCCCTCAACTTCACAACTGTTTATGTAATATCCCTCTACTCTTGAAATATTAGCAGGTAAAGGTTAGCGATGGAGTAAATGTTACTATCAGGGAGAAAAATTATGGAGTATTGCAACCAGCACGAATGTAAACACGAAATCAATGGACTAGAAATCGAAAGAAAGAAAGGACTGGAAATCGAAAGAAAGAATCTTTCTTTCGATTTCCAGTCCTTTCTTTCTTTCGATTTCTAGTCCATTGATTTCGTGTTTACATTCGTGCTGTCCATTGATTTCGTGTTTACATTCGTGCTGGTTGCCAGATTTCGTGTTTAGATTCGTGCTGGTTGCCAGAGATAAAAAACACAGCAAACTGAAAGAACAGGGATTCGATCCTAGGACCAACTGGTCGCACGCATCACGCCTCAACCAAATGAGCAGTTATCCAAACTTGAATTAAAACAAAAATTACACATTACTTAAACTGTAATTACATAGAAATTACACTGTAATTACATTTGAAAGATTTTTTCTAAAAAAATCTGTCGCCAGAATTTTAGATAGTCCCTATTAATAAAGTAATAGAAAAAGGAGTCTCCACATTCACTTTCACGGCATAGAAATTCTCACATTAATCCAAAAAATAAGAAAAAGGAAAATAGAATCAGATTAGGATTAGTTAAAAACTGAAAAAAGGAAAAAAAAAGACATATTAAGACACTCGAAACGGACAACATATTGAAATGAGATTAGGAACAGTCAAACGGACAAGGCAAACGGACAAACGGATGAAAATATGACAACAAAAAAAAAAAAGCAAACGGACACGTATACATCAAACTGTCAAACATTAATAAGAAACGGACTCTCTGGTCATAGTGTATTACTGAACGGACAAGAGTTTAGACTCCAAGTCAAAATAATACAATTTAAAATACATGAAATTCAAAGTAAAAACTAAAAAATAGAAGAGGAGTCAAGGTAGAAATACAATTTAGATTATTCTGAACTTTTGATTTTAAAAAATAAAAAATACTAATATTGAGATAAGAGTTATATGGAATTTACTTAAAAGGACTTCATATAGAAATGCAATTTATGAGAAAAAAATACGAATTTTGAAGTGAAATTAAAAATAGTTAATATTGAGAGAAGAACCCATGTAAAAATAAAATTTAGAAACAACTAAGATTTGGATTAAAGATAAATATTATGGAGAAAGAGTTCAAGTAGGAGAACAATTTACAAATATTTTAAATTCAGATTACAAAAAATAGTATGAAAATAAAAATTTCAAGTAGAAATAAAATTTCGAATATCTTAAATTCAGGTTAAAAACAAATATTATTGAGAAAAGAGTTCACCTACGAGTACAACTAAGAAAAAAAATTGGTCTATTTAAAAATAAATTTTAAAACATCTATAATTAGGGAAAAATAAAGAAAATTAAAAAGGAGATTCCATGTAAGAAGTATGATTAACAAAATTCAGAATTTAGGATTAACAATTACAAAAAAATAATATTTTTGATAGGAGTCCATGTAGAAATATAATTTAGAAACAAACAAAAGATCAAATTGAAAATAATAAAACTAACATAAAGAGTCCATATAGGAAAATCGGATTGAAGATAAATATTATAGTGAAAAGAGTTTTGGGAGGAGTGCAGTTTAGAAATATTTTAAAATTGGATTAAAAATAAATAATATTGAGGGAAAGAATCCATGTAGAAATAAAATTTACAAATATCTTAAATTCAGTTTGAAAATAAATATTAGTGAGAAAACATTTTATGTAGAAGTTGATTTATAACTATTTTAAATGTGAATTAAAATAAATACTATTGATAGAAGGGTCCACATTTTTACAATTGAAGGCTAGCTCTTCTATTAGTTCTATATTAATACTATGAGATAAAAATTAGCTAAAAAAATCTCATGTAAATTAGCTAAAAAACTAGCTGATGAGATTGGATCTTAACCCTATACCAATGTGATAGGAATTCGTAAAGTCCGAACTGTGAGCAACATTAAGAAAATAAAATATAAAAATACCCAGTGACATAGTAATATTGATAACGATAGAACATTTTTAATTTAAGGTTATAAACTATTATGAATATACAATACAATATACCATCTTTAGTAGGTGGAAGAATGTCATTCGAGGTAGTGGAAAGATGCAACTATAGATACAGATGTAGGGAAATAAGACAAACAAATATACCATAGGATTTATGTATCTTTGATTTATTGTATTGTTATGAGAATACTAAAAATTCCATCGTGTTTGTTTAATGGATATGGGGATTACTATATTAATCATTTGTCATTTTAAATACTTTTTCACAATAGTTTGGTCAAGTTAGGTCAAAGCTCAAAATCATTTGTCATTTTAAATATTTTTTTCACAATAGAATGTGAAGTATATATGTTATTATACGTGGATATTTTATAGCGATGCTAGCCGCGCAATCTGCGCGGGGCACTTTGCTAGTTTACGTGTAATTCAGCATCTATTTACAGTGTACCTAGCTATATACTAACAAATAAAAAAAAAGTAGCTACTGTTTCTCCTTGTGAATATCAAGTTGCTTGTAAGGTTGGATCATCTGGCTCCCTTCACAATCCTAAATTGGTCCCGGACCGCCGACGTGTTCGAGTTTACAAACTGAAAAAAGAGAGTAACAGTTGTTCAGACTTGAGATGCAGCCATGCTCCATTGCTTACTCCGATAGTAGCATTTTTTTTAGAAAAAAAATCAATCATTCCATGCAATAGTTATTTTACTACTTGTGAGCAATGATGTATTCTTTTTCCTTATTTTACCAGTTGGAATATTTCATGATGAGAATTTAATTTAGACAAGAGACATAATTGAGAGTTAAGACAGGTGATATTCTTTTCTAATAAAGATGAAGATAAAGTTAAAGTAAGAAAAAAACAAGAAAACCATTAGTACATGATTAATTAAGTTTAATTGTTACAAACTTAAAAAATAAATTTATTTTATATTTTAAAGCAACTTATATATAAAAAGTTTTTACACAAAACCCACCATTTAATAATTTAAAAAGTGTGTTAACAGAAATCGAGGTAGAATATATATGTGGACTGACCTGAACCAACATATCAGTTTTCGTCGCATGTACCCTGGCATATCCAAACTCTGAAATCCTTGATAAGCTCCAGCTACGCAGCTGAACAATTTAACAGAAAGACAAGCTTGTCACTTTAACAGTATATGAGTTTTCAGGCGTTAATGCGTTCTTATCAATTAGGAGTATATCAATTTGTTACCACCATACTATGTAGTTTGCAACTATGACTATAGTAATTGCCTAGGAGAACAGCACACAAAAGGTGTAGATATGAATATGACTCTTACACCAATCTTAGGGAAGCCATCCAAGCTGAATCCCCCTGCTCCAACAACGGCATGAACAGGTGCGGCGTAGTTGCTGTTATCGTAGGTATCAACTCCTTTTGCGTCCTTCTTTGGCATGCCTTTGCACTTTCCCTGGTATACCGCACACGTTCTCTCGTAGTTGTGTACATGGCCAAAGAAGACCAAATCGACCTGTTCATCATAAATCAAAACATCCTTCTATAGTCTATGAACTTATGAAGGTACATTTAAACCTGAACTTTGAGTGTGACTAAAGATGCATTCCAATCTTACCTTGTGGTTAAGCAAGAGTGGCTCAACAGAGGAAACGAAGTTCGGATCAACGCTGGGCGGTATACCGCTGCTGGATGAATACATTGGTCTATGCCTGCAGTGGTCATTGAAGTGACAAGTGTTAATTCTTTCTAGTATCAGACAATTTGCATTCTGGAGTATGGAACATATTTTTTACCTGTTTTATTTCAGAAAATAATATCTTTTGTTTGATTGATCCCTAGGCAAACATATATTTTTTTAGAAGAATAAAAGATCATTTAGCTTACCCAATGAAGATCACCCATGGTGTTCTTGATCTATCAACTGATGACAAATCCATTTCCATCCAATTGTACTACTCACACAACAAAATTTGGAGAGTGACATGAACATGTAAACGATGTATCTGAATAAGTGAAAAGGAATAGAAAGGTGACTTTGATCACTTACTTGGTCTGACTTCTCTGACCACTCGTGCTCGGTGGACATCACAACGAAGTGAACGCTCCCTTGCTCGATCGAATACCATGGCTTGTCCCTACCGGAAGCAGGCATGGGGAAGTAGGACTCGTAGGGGACTCCACATTCGCCTCCTGAATCCGGCGTCGGATATACCGATCCAGACCCTGCATAGTCTCTGATGAAAGCATCATCAGCTCATTGTCATCCACACCTAGAATTAATGTGCACAGTGTTCTGGGTGCAGGAATCACCTCTCGTGGTTACCGATGGCGGTCATGTAGGACACCTGCGACGCGAGCGGCGTGATGAGGTGAAGGAAGAAATCCCATTCGACAAGGAAGCCCGTGGCGTAGCTGATGTCTCCGATGTGGAAGATCGAGTCGACCTTTCCGGTTTGCATCTCTGCAGCTACTGCTTTGGCCACGGAGGTCGACCCAGGCTGCAAATTTTGCATCGTTTAACACCACTATCATCATCATTGTCTCAGAGCAAATATACCACGCGGAAATGTAGGATCTGCTAGTGAAAATGGAGGATTTGCAGGAATGTGTACCTGAATGTAGTGTTCCACCGATGGGTCCAGTGGAGCCTTCCCCATATCGCCAAAGATCACGAAGGACAGCTCGCCTGAACCTGCAGCTGGTGGGGTTCTGAATTCGGTTGTGTTACTCCAACCCACAGAATCACTGCACATCAGCGGCAAGCCCGTATTGAGGATGTTACTGACAAGTGACAACTGCTAATTTTTACAGCAAAAAAGTGAAAAAAGAAGGGGGAACCTGTACCTTCCGTAACGGTATTTGTAGGACTGAGAGGGCTGGAGACCGGTCATGAGTGCCGAATGGATGTAACCCGGATCATGCCACCCGAAATCCTTCGCAGGACTCGGCAGCACGGCGATGCCTGCACATCGGTGTTTCCATTCCATTTGAGATGATAGACATGATACTGAATTAATCCTTTTCTCCATTGCCTTTTAGCAGTGATAAAAACATGATTAATTACTACTCACTGCACATGTCCTTATGAGTGAATGTCGTGGCGACAGAGGTAGCAGTCTTGCCCGTCCCGTACTGAACCTGCTGCGGCCTCGCGTCTCCGCTCACCCACGTAAGCCTCATCTGATTCATCATACAGAAACGCAACAAATTACTACTCCATTTGCAGCTGCAGAAAAGCAAAGGTGGAAAAGCTTTGGATGATACTAGTAGATGTGCTCACCGAGGTGGCCTTGGAGTCGACGCTGGAGAGGTGGCCGTGGAGCGGCTTGGCGGGGTTGGCGAACGGGAGCGCGCCGGAGCGCTTGAGGACGCACGGCGTCGCGAAGCCGCCGGAGAAGAGGACGAACTCGACGTCGGTGCGGAAGTTGATGACGTGGAACGCCAGCGTGGCGGCGCAGGTCCGGACCTTGCAGGTGCCGGACGCGCGGCGCTTCTGGCACGCCGAGGCCTTGCAGCCCAGGTAGCCCGGGTCGCTTGTCAGGTACTGGGCCTGCACGCCCGGCCTCGTTAAAAATTTGGCTGGATCGCAATTTATCTAGCTTTAAAGTAGGGGCCAGTACATTTCTACTCCCTTCCTTTCATATATTACTACCTCCGTTTTTTAATATATGACACCGCTGACTTTTTACATCATGTTTAACCATTCGTTTTATTCAAAATATTTACGTAAATATATTTTATTTTATCGTGGTTTGATTTATCACTAAATGAACTTTAAGCATGACTAATATTTTTAAGATTTGTACAAAATTTTTGAATAAGACAAACGGTCAAATGTTGTAACAAAAGTCAACGGTGTCATATATTAAAAAATAAAGAGAGTATAAGTTATTTGATTTTTTTTCTTAGTCAAAAGTTTAACTGGTTTATAAAAAAAATAGTAACACTTTTCAATACAAAACAAACACGTATCAAATATATTTAATGTTAAATTTAATGAAACTAATTTAGTGGTGTAGATGTTGCTATTTATTTCTATAAACTTGGTCAAACTTAAAGAATTTTCATAAAAAAAATCAAACGGCTTATAATATGAAATGGATTGAGTATATACTTCTTTAGAAGCCACTGATGATGGTAACATTGAATATGCCACGACCAACTCACCCCTTGTTTTGCAATTTTTATAAATGAGCCATTGATATTTTCTGATATTATGGAGTAGCCCAATATTTATTTCAAACAAGTGAATACATATATTTAAATAAGCAATAAAGTGATAGTAACATGCATATTTGATAAAAAAAATATTTTGTCTATAACATTTTATAATGTATTGTTTTTTACCCATAACAAAGTATGAGAACTTTTCTAGTTGTTGCTGATGACTCTATTAACAAAATTCTACCCAAATAAGGTACTCCCTCTATCTTTAAAAAAGAATAAAAAAATTAAACTATGAACCTGGATAAGTATGGGAATTTTTTCCGCTAAGAAAAAAAAACCTATGAGACTAGATAACGTTATATTCAGATTTATAGGTAATAATTAATTTATTTTGGAACAAAGCGTGGACTGAGGTAGTACTACTATATGATTATATTAAGGTTGTTTTAGAGTAGATATTACGAGGTTGACTGATTGAGTCATACTGTCATGCATGCATGTGTGTGTATGCCGCACCATATATATATACTTCATGCATGTGAGACGTAGTTGACAATAGGTCATTAGCACGCTTGACAGTGGAGAACACAGGAATTCCATAATGAGTGTATAAAGTAAATCAAGCAAGATCCTCGTTCAAAAATAAAGCTAATCAAGAAACCGTTGGTTAATTTAGGGCATGTATAATAGTGTCTAATAACGGGCTCTCTTCGTTATTATACAAGTAAATTTAGTAACGTGGAAGAAAGAGAGGGAAGGAATACGAAACTCGTTGCTACGTATGACAACGGTTAAGAGTCGGCTCTTAGCATTTATTAACGAAAAGTTTGTTGCATGAGGATATAGAAAAGGAAAGAAATATAATAAAAAATATTTAGTGCATTAATGGTTTAGAAATCTTATTATCTCTACTATTGTAGGAGGCTAGTCTCTAATAACATTAATTAATATATAGAGTCATATTAGATTCTATCTTTATACATGCCCTTAAAAGTAGAGGTATATGAGCAAACACTAAAACAGAGGCAGTTCACATGTGATTTGGTTGGGTTGAAACTGGTGTTTCTGGTGGAGTGGACCACACAACTATTTAGATCTAACCATAGTATAAATACATGACACATACTGGAATTTCTTGCAAAAGTATTTAGGTGTACAGATGTAGACCCATGACAACTAGGTCCGCCGCCCCTGACGCTCTTGACAAATAGGATTGCTTCACGAATGATCATTCATGTGAGGCTTATATAGCACAGGCATTGCTGCACCGTGTAGCAACTAACGATCTGATTAGCACGTCGTTGTCGAAATGTCCCAATTAATTTCCTTGGACTCAACAACCAATTTAAGGAAATCTTCAGACATGGTGGACATCATCAAGGATTTAATATGGCAAGTGTCGTATGTCACGTTATATACGTACTACTAGATCTGATCGACAAGCATGATCAGGGTTACGTTGGTGTGTGGCAACTAAATCCTCCTCCTACTACAGTGGAAGAGTTACTGGTGCAAACTGCTACTAGTAGCTAAATTAGATCAAGTTAATTAAGAGCATAGAAAAAGCGGTTGTCTTTGCGTGCAAGAACTCACCTTGACAGGATAGTGGCACAGAAGAGGGAGACTCGCCAGATCACCTGTCTCGATGTAATTGACACCGTTCAGAGGGCACCCCAAGACACTGCATGCGCATCCATGAATTAATTTACTCGCACACAGTTGCATTAATTACCAGAGAAGAGATCGATCCAATCAAACTCAAACAGAGACGTTTACAGTGATGATGGGATCGATTTGCATGCATTTTCTCATTCACCTGGAGTTTGAAGGCGTGATCATGGCGAGCCAGTGGGAGCGGTCGGGCCTGAGGACGCCGGAGACGGTCACGTTGAGGAACGCCTCGTCGGGGAGCGGCGCCCCGCCGGTGCTGACGCTGATCGCCAGGTACGGGCTCGGGTCCAGGCACGTGCCCAGCGGCTTCCTGTTCACCGTCCTGAACTCCGACTTCCCCGCGAAGCTGACGCGCATCGTCTCCGCCGCCGGGAGTAGCGGCGAGCTCGCGGCGGCGGCGCAGATGCCGCCGATGAGCACGAGCAGCAGAAGGAGGCGCGCCATGGAGCCGGAGCCGGAGCCGGTGCCCGTCGTCGATCGCGTCTGCCCGTCCGCCCCGCGCCGCGCGCAGCCACGCTGAACCAATCAACTGGCAACGAACTGCACGGGAGTACGTGTGAGCGTGTGGCTGGCTCTACACCTATACGCGCGCCCGGCCGCGCGCGCCCTGGTGAGACGAGGCCGTTATAACGGGCACACTGCGATGAAACACACGTACGCCGACGTGAACACACACACACGGGCACACGGCTCCTCCTCCAACAATGTGGATGACAATTAACGGGGAGACGTCGCGGCGGACGCTTCTGGGCGCGGAGCCATCGGTGATATCTGCGCCTCTCTGAAAGGGAAATATATATGGGGGCGAGGGAATCGAGAGGGATATGCTGTACGTCGCGGCGAGCGTGGCGGGAACGGGCGGAGCGGCCAATTCCTTTCGCTGTCCGCAACCACGTCGCTTGCGCGCGATTGCAATCCCTCCTGCATTTGTAATAGCATTTCACATGTACACCGGAAAAATGCCCGAGAATATGTCTTGTTCACAGGATTGTTACCTGCCAAACGGCGAAAAGGGGGAACCCTGTGTGTATCAGTGTATCTGCGCCATGCTGCCATCGGCGGGCAGTTGATGGGGGTGATCAAGTGGCCGAACCGTGCGGCGGACTGGCGGTGTGGCTTCGGCTTTTAGGGTGTTCCAACCAAACGCATGGGTGATGGGCGGATGGAACATGGGGGCAGCAGTACTGGTTCATGACAATGTTAGGCGCAACAAGCCGGGCATACATTAATTTGCCGCTCGGTTCGACTGCTTTTGTTCCCGGCAGCCAATGGTTTTCTCGTTGGGCAATTGCTTCGCTGCGAGGACACGATTATTGCCAAATTGTCTTGACATATTACACCGATACCATAGATGAATTAAAATAAGGGTTCTTTTGGTTGCTACTACTACTTGCTAGTTCTCTCGATATTTCAGACACTGTATCTGCTTCTTAGTACAGCTTCGTTTGGTATATACTCCTACTATATATCAAACGCACGTGCCGAAAAGATTTCAACAGCTACTAAGATCAAGATTAAAAAGTGACTTAGCGTGGACGTTCTCCGTCAGTTCTTGTCAACTGGCATAGAACAAACTCTAGGACGTCACGCCATCGATCGTGCACGTCGCGTTGTTGTGATTTGCCAAACATAGTTAATTGAACAAGATCCAAATGGCATTGGCCAGTCGTGTTACCATTAATTGATTATGTACCAACTAGCGTATGATCCTTCCTTTTTCTAACTAGGTAATGTACTTTGATATGCTAATGACTATTGTTGAATGGAATATGCTAATGACTATTGTATCAGTTGCTTATGGCCCACCTCACAAGTGTACTATGAAAAAGTTTGCCAGTGACAGTACTATTGCTCAAATATTATTATTATCTTTATCTTGGCAATGATTTTGCACTAACGGGGGGATATACTGCAAGCATTGCAACACAGAACAGTTTCATGATTTCCATCAATTTGTTTTCACAGAAGGCTTTTTTTTTTTTTTTTACATTAGCCAACAGTTTATCCACTCAAATACAAGTGATATAGCAATGTACAGCAACTCCAGGACATTGATCCTAAAAGAATTTCCAATGAGCACAACAGGAATATTTTTTTGCCGTATAACACTGTAAAAACTGCAATCTACGAAAAATGTCACCTGGATACAAGCTTGCAGAATTTATTGAAGATGCAGGACTTGTAAACTGTTAGCGACAAAACAGACTGGATAATTGATCAACTGTAGAGTTTTAATGAAAGTAAGGAGCTGAAACTCAATTGTTGAGCTGTCTTCGGTTGTGTCTGGAAAGCCAAATCAGCTAGGAAGAAGTCATGAAAACCATTACTCAGAGATATCCTTTGTTATCCCCTGTGATCCATATAAACAAGAGGAAAAACCAGTACAAAATCAGATAATTGTGATGGCACAACTACCTAGACACATAGTAAACTAGCCAGAAGACAAGGATATCGAGCAACTCATACTCATTAGTTTGTTTGAAGCATCAATTGATCATATATTCATATGCACCTGAGTAATCTCCATGCATCAAACAGATGATCTTCTAATATGTCAGTTTATCATCCTGATCAACCATATCCAAATATCATCGATTATCTCAAATACTCAACGCAGCAGTGAAAAAAGATCGGGTAAAAACTTGTATTCATTCCACTGATGCCCCCAAACAGATTTCACCAAGTAGCATGTAAAGTTATCCTCTGAATACTTCAGCAGTGAAGCCAATCAAAAGAGGCTGTGTCCTTCCATTCTGTCCCAAAACTTCCAGGTTGTGGAAACCATATGAAAAATCAACTGACTGCAGGAAAAGTAAAGTCCTGGGGTTCGCCCACCTTGATGGAGCTTGACCCTCTGATCTTCCACACATTACGTTCCTCCATCAAACTCCTAACCCTTAACACATCTTCCCACTGTCCACCCATGGCATAAAGGTCAGAAATCAGTGCATATAATCCACCATTTTCTTCTGATATCTCCATTGACAAGACTTTCTCTATTCCCTCCACTGCAATGTAAAAATTTTTGAACTTCTTGCATGCTGCTAACAATGAAGTCCAAATGATGATATTTGGCTCCATTCTCATGGTCTTGATAACCTCATAAGCATCCTCCAGTTTCCCAGCCTTTGCATAGAGATCAACAATGCAGCCATAGTGATGTATAGTCGGCTCAAAGCCATATGTGTCAACCATAAGTTTAAAGAACCTCCTCCCTTGATCCACCAGTCCAGCTTGCCCGCATGCACTGAGAACAGCTGTGAATGTCATCTCATTTGGTTGCACTCCACTCCGACACATCTCCTCAAACAGCTGGATGGCCTTTTCGCTGCCAAGATGCGCTGCCGAGCCACAAATCATTGCGGTCCAGTGCATCACATTCCTCAAAGGGACTCGGCAAAACACACGAGATGCATAATCAAGGCGGCCAGCCTTGGCATAGCAATCAATCAAAGCCGTGCCAAGGTGCATGGTGAAGGTGATTCCGCGCCGGACAATATATCCGTGAATGGCCCTGCAGGACACCGGCAGCAAGCCAGCCGATGCACAACCCGTGAGAACGGTGACGAGCATCACATAATCTGCAGCAAGCTGAGTGGTAAATGTCATTGCGCGGAAGAAAGCAAGGCCTTCGGCTACGCGACTGTGGGAGAAATAACAGGCAAGCATGGTTGACCAAGAAACCACGTCCTTGTCAGGGATGCCGTCAAAGAAGGCTCGCGCGGAAGCTAGATCGGAGGATCGGCAGAGGGACCCGAGCATGACGTTGACGACGACAAGGTTGCAGGTGGAGGGTGGTATTTGATCGAACAGGTGGCGGGCGTGTCCGGGTGAGAGGAGTGAGTAACCGCGTAGGAGGGAGGAGGCGACGTGAGGGTAGGCGAGGAGGTTGGACCTGATGAGGTGGGCGTGGAAGTGGGAGAGGAGAGGGAGGGAGGCGGCGGCCGAGAGGGGCTTGAGCGCGAGGACGGCGGGGCGCCAGGCGAAAAGGGCGGGATCGGAGGGGCGGGCGTGGATGCGGATGAGGGAGTAGAGACGGAGGGCTGATGAAGGGCAGGAGGCTCCGCGGAGTGCGGTGACGAGTTCGCCGGCGGCGAGGTGCTGGAGATGGGACATTGGGGAGCAAGGGCACGGCGTGCCGCGGAGCCGGCGCCGGCGCCGGCGCTGGTGAGCTCGGTTTGGAATTTGGGCGGGGCAAGGGTAGGGGAGGGGAGGCGACAGGTTGGTTCTTCGGTCGGGTATCGGCGCCGGCTCGAACAGGTTGGGCTGCTTGCCGGTCGCACGGTCAAGCAACCGGAATCACTACAGGCCCTTGCTTGATGGGCCAGTATTTTTAGATGAATTCTTTTTTGAGTAAGTTTAATTTATGTCTCTTAACTTGACAGCGAGTTGTATTTTCGTCCTTGAACAGAAAAAATACATACAAGTGGTTCTTCAACTATCCAAACTGGTATAATATAGGTTCCATGGCAGTATAGGGGTGGTTTTATCCGACGTGACAATCTAAGTCAGCATGGGTCCCATATGTAGAGAGAGAGAGGGAAGAACAAGTGAGGGAGCCTGACATGTGGGTGTCCACCGTCCATGCTGACTTAGATTGTCACATTGAACAAAACCACCCAGTATACTGCCATGGGTTTGTACCAATTTTGATATTTGAGGAACTTGTTTTATTTGGTTTTTGGTTCAAGGATGAAAATCGAACTTGTTATCAAGTATGGGACCTAAAATGAACTTATTCCATTCCTTTTGTACTCCCTTCGTCCAAAAAAAACTCAACCTAGGAGAGGATTTGACTATCTGGACTACCCTTTGTCTATATTTGTTATCTTAGGAAGGGTCACATCCTCTCCTAGGTTGAGTTTTTTTTAGGACGGAGTGAGTAGGCTTCTGTGAAGCAGCAGGACCATTGTTGTACAGTTGTACTATCATCTATCCATACTCCAGCGATTCATGGAGCCCACTTAAGGAAACTGGTATCAAGTCCAAAAAGGACCCTTTTATTGAGTTGGACTCTAAATAATTCATTTTCTATTAATTCTATAATTGGCCCAACTGACTCTCTCAGATAACTTTATATGATAGTATGTTGTATGATGACTTTAAATATAGGTGTGTCAATATATGGGAGAACGAGAGTTGAATGAATTTAACTACTTGAAGTTAGAGCATAAAATTCTCCTTCAAGAATCAAGAGTAAGTCCAAAGAACATCTACAGTCTTACTTTTGCCAGATAATAATCTTGGCCTAAGAGTCAGGATTTTGTTTTTTTTTTTCCATTTGCAGGTGCTTGGAATTTGAGTCAGCGTAGATGGATCTTTTGCTCAAGACATTGCAATGAGTTCAAACACATTAGTGCAGACCAGTGCATCTTGGCTAAACCACACTACAATTGACAAATCTGATGAAATTATTTGCTGTACTGATCAGGAACATCAACTACGTCCTTGAAATTCAGCAGACGGAGGCACAATACAAGGGCCCGGTTAACGAATGGTCGGCATGTGTCTACTTCCGTTGGGCTCACTTCCACATACGAAGACATGTTTGCAACATGACAAGGAACTGAATGTACATTAGTAACCATGAAGCTTTGTGATCACTTGGCTCTCCGGTCAGCGAGCTACGAGAATGCCCGCTCGGTGTTTAGTCACCTCACCTGTCTTGTCATCTGCTGAATTTCCCGAATAGCTTTGGTCTCTGTAACTCTACCAATGTTGTACTGTGCAAAGACAAAAGTTAACAAAGATTAGGGAGGGCCAAAACACCCCCCGTCTGTTTCCACCAAAGTTCTGTTGATTCTTACGGGAATAGCTATCCATCTTCCGAATTTTAACTATTTGGTTTGTTTAGGTATACTATACTTAGTAGAAAAAAAAGTACTCTATCCATTCCCCATTCCAAAATATAAGACATAATCACCCTTAATTCAAAAACTAAAAAATAATTATTACGTATCATCTTGTAGTTTGGATCATTATAATAAATATAATACATTCATTCAATAGAATTAGATAACGTAATAGTGGAGTATTTAAAAAGTAATAATTTAATAGAAAAAATTATAGTTAATTATATATTTGCATGCATGTCTTATATTATAAAATATTAAAAAAAGTGGTTGTGTCTGTACCATGGAGGGAGTAAAAGGAAACCGTCGAGTTTCCATTTCCAGATGCTTCATGCCGAAGTACCCGCGGTCAACCAAGCTGGGTCCGGCCCGGCCTTCCTGTGTTAAATGACACGATAGATTGGCAGATTACCACCATCCTTATGACCCAACCACACTAACAACACGCGGCACACGCTAGCGTCCAGGCCGATCCGGTGTTGCCGAACAGCCTGCTCGTGTCGCCGCCGCGCGAGTACAAAACACGCTCGGCACGCCACGCGGGGGCGGCACGAGCTTTCCACGGTGGATTCCCCCCATCCATCCCTCTCGCCCGAGTTCCCTGCCTCGCCGTCCCTCCTCTCATCTCGCTTTCCCCTTCTTCGCCCACGCGGCCGCGGCCAAGCCCACCGACCGTGCCTGCCTTCCTCCACCACATCACCGCCGCGGCGTCCACCCGAATCCCCCCCTCCCACAAAACGACCGAAGAAAATCGGGCAATCGCCAAATCCCCGTGAAACCCCAAGCGGCCGCACCGCGGGCCGAGCCGCCGAGGCGATGGAGCTTGCGACGCACGACCTCGCGGCGCTGGGCGCGGCCGACCTCGTCCGTGTCTCCGCCTCGATCCCGCGCGCGGCGCCGCGCACCTTCGCGCTGCTCACCGCGGGTCTCGTCTTCCCGCTCTCCGCCGCGGTGCTCGTCCACTCCCTCTTCACCCACCCCATCATCCTCCGCCTCCAGGGCGCCAACGGCGACTACTCCTCCTCCGACTCCGCCCAGTGGCTCAAGCTCTTCGCGTACCAGTTCCTCTACCTCATCCTCCTCTTCACCCTCTCCCTCCTCTCCACCGCCGCCGCCGTCTTCACCGTCGCCTCGCTCTACGCCGCCAAGCCGGCATCCATCGCCTCCTCGCTCGCCGCGCTGCCGCCCATCCTCCCGCGCCTCCTCCGCACCTTCCTCTGGGTCTCGCTCCTCATGCTCGCCTACCACCTCGTCTTCGCCCTCACCGTCCTCCTCCTCCTCCTGCTCTTCGCCCCATCTTCCTCCCCGCCCTCCCTCCCCTTCGTCCTCATCCTTGTCGTCGTCGTGTTCGTCTTCCTCGCGATCCATGTCTACATCTCCGCATTGTGGCACCTCGCCAGCGTCATCTCCGTGCTCGAGCCGCTCTGCGGTCTCGCCGCCATGACAAAAAGCAAGCAACTGCTTCAAGGGCGCACCCGCACGGCCGGCGTGCTCGTCGTCTCCTACTTCGCCGCCTGCGGCGTTACCGCTGTGCTGTTCCGCGCGGCCGTAGTCAAGGGCCGCGGCGAGGAGGGGAGCCTTGGCCTGAGCTTGCCCGGTCGGGTGCTTGCCGGTGCTGTGCTGGTGTCTGTTCTTGTCTGCGTCAATTTGCTGGGGCTACTCGTGCAGAGCGTGTTTTACTACGCTTGCAAGGCCTTCCACAACCAGCAGATTGATCGAAGCGCATTGTATGAGCATCTCGGAGGGTACCTTGGTGAATACGTGCCTCTCAAGAGCAATATTCAGATGGAGAACCTTGATGCATAAAGGGTAAGAACTGCTGGATCTTGCTCTAAAGAAGAGAGTAGGATTTGTTTTGTGCTCTTCTATCTAGTTCACTATGATGCTTTGTAATCTGTAAGTAGTAATAATATGGAATGGTCTATGCAATGGAACAGAGATGCATAAGGAAAATTCTCTTTCTTTTGCATTATTGTGTCTCTGTTTACATTACTTTCCTGTCATTCATGACTAATTTATGATATACGGGTTTCTTTTCCTCTTCTCTTTTTACTAGTGTAAGGAGTAGTTCTCATTTGTCAGTGCTATATTCGACTGGGTTTAAATGACACTTGTAAAGATTCTTAAACTTGTTCTAGATAAATAATGCACTGTGATAAAAAAAAAAGATTTTACACATTACACTATTTGGAAGGTATAGATGGTTTAGGGCAGGGTTGATTTTACACATTACACTATTTGGAAGGTACAGATGGTTTAAGGCAGGGTTGGAGATATCATATTGTTAGTGGTGGAGAGTATTTGGCTGTATCTAGTTGAAAAAGATCACCCACTGATATGATTGTTACGGCAGGGTTGGAGATATCATATTGTTAGTGGTGGAGAGTATTTGGCTCTATCTAGTTGTAAAAGATCACCCACTGGTATGATTGTTAGGACCATAAAAAGGCACTAAATTTCATTCTGATTTTCATCACCTCAATAGGAAGAACAAACTTGTTGAAATTGACAAGCATTATATCTAGTCATTGCCCTACAAAAATGTGCTATGCTACGTCTCTGCTGATTACTTTATTGAATTGCAAATAATCACATGATGTATCAATCTGTTTTGAATTTGCAAAGATTCAATAATCAATAGAGGTAGTAACTTATATTATGGTTCTTTTATTCTTTAGACTAGTTCTCATTCTTTTAAAATCTTTCAAAAAGCTTGACCTTGGACGTTATTTGTCATACGATGACTTCTAGATTTTCTTCTATGAAGTATTAGTGGTTACTATATTTTAGTCAAAAGCATGACGATAATAATGGGGGAACCTCATGTGTGTTACTATCCTTAATTGTACAAAGAAGATAGCAAAGCTGCAAAAACTAACATATCGTGAATCAATGAGAGAGATTTAACAATAACAACTTATGAATTCTGATAAATATATGATGTGGTGGATTTCAGTTGTTCACATGCTTGCTGGCTACAGATTGTTGATGCTAAGTCAGTATGCAACGATAATACCTTACAAATTTTGATGAAAACCATGAAATGAATATATGCTTTGGTGGGTTTCAGTTGGTCACATGCTTTCTGGCTTCAGATTGTTGATCCCAAGTCATCATGCATTATACCTTTGCTTTGCCTGCCTTCGCTGCTGTGTGCAATGTTTTTTTGGCTGACTGAAAAGTAGAAGTCTATGACGCATCATGCAATCCCCATGTTATCCGACTTTTGTTTCTTAACAGTCTATATGGTTCTCCCTATGGTGAGGCTTTATCTGTTTTTGTGGATGTCTTGGAGATAAACTGTTGTTGATTAGTAGTATTCATTAATGTCGTCATTCGTCTCTTCACTACTGTCAGAACCGTGAGGATCAAGGGATATGCAATGTGGTGACTACCTGAAGAAATCTGGTGAGCTGCTCCTGTTCCTAATGTAGTTTATCTGGCTGAGCCTGACTGAAAGGCAGGATAACGACAGTTATTGCTAACTGCCCATCTTCTTAGAGTAGCATCTGATAAATTCAACTTGTCAACCACCAAATTGTCTCCGAGGTTCATTACCCTGGCTCCCAACACCAGACTGGGCAAGGAATTCCACCCATGAGTTGAGACCGACAGAAGCTGGAGCTGGAGAGTTGGACGCTGATGAGTGATAATTCATGGAGCCGTCGTTGTTTGTAGCAGGAACTTGTAGCAGGAACATGCGTATGCTCATTTCGTTTTTTTATTTGGGGGGACTGCAGCTATAGCACTATAGCAGCTGCCAAATGCTATGAGATAACATATGATGCATTTATGCACTTCCTAGTGTTCTAGTACTTCACCTATAGCACTCTTGAAGATGCATGTGAGCACTCAAAGGACAAGTTACAGTCGATTGCTCAATTTGAGTAATTTGGTGGGAGATTTCTTTGACAATAACATATAACAATGAATTTATGTTAGTTTGGCACACACTAAAATCTCGAGGAACTTGCATAGTTTTGGATTTTGGATATCGTAGCAAAACTAGAACATCCTTAATTACTCAGCGAAGGAGCAAAATGAGTTATCACGCAGCAACAATAGCAGGATAGCAGCTGCTAAAGGCTATAAAATACACTGATGCTGTGATGCACTTCCTAGTTACACTTACATCTATGGGCACTGTTGGAGTCTTGGAGATGCATGTGACTAGCATGTCAAAGCCTCAAAGGACAGAAGTTGTAATGCTGAAGCTTCTTTCGAGTACTTAGGTGACAGATTTCTTTGACAATGACACATCAATGAATATATGTTAGTTTGGCACGTACGGAGTACACACTAAAATGTCGAGAAGCAAAACCTTCATGTAGTTTCAAATATCGTAGTCTTCTCTTCTGACGTGGAACATAAAGGCAAAACGAAACATCTTTACTCAAATACTCAGCAATGAGCAAAACGATTTGTATCTTGTCACAGCAAGAATAGCTTGGAGAAGTTTCAACATTAATCGACAGAAGTTTTTCTTTCTAAATGTTTGTGATGAGATAGTGTGAGTATACAGCAATTTTTTGGCAGATTATTCAGCCGGTTTCCAAAAGCTACAAAACATTCACTCAATTTCAAGCCGTTGGATAAAATGCACAGAAGATTGAATCACTCAATTTCCTACATGTTGCCGAGGAGCTTCATATTGAGACTCAATACAACAAAATTTTGGTTAATATATAGCACAACAGGCTCTAAGCTTCGTCCAATGCTACTACTCCTGGAAGTTCCTTTCCTTCCAACAATTCCAAACTTGCACCACCTCCGGTTGAAATATGGCTCATAACATTGGCAACTCCTACCTTCTCAACAGCTGCAACAGAGTCTCCACCTCCAATTATTGTTGTTACACCCTTGCCACTAAGCTCAGCCAGCTTCTTTGCAATTGCCTGCAGAAGACAGTTCATGTTTATGTTTCTTAGCATGCAACTGCAAACAGGACTTTAGTGAATCATATTACCTCAGTTCCTACTGCGAATTTTTCAAATTCGAAAACTCCCATGGGCCCGTTCCAAATGACTGTCTGAGTAGTTTCCAAGGCAGAACTGAATGCAGCAACTGAATCTGGGCCAATATCCAGTCCCATCCATCCATCAGGAATTGCAGAAGCAGCAACAACCTAAAGAACAATCCCATGGGCAGATCAAAGTTTAGCTTTTCAGCCATCAAATTTGGGTGGAAAGTTTTCTCTTTTTTTGAAGGAATTACTGATAAGCTTCTAGTATTTATTGGTAATTAAGTGATCATGAGCTATAACAAACCTGACAGTTAGCCTCAGGAGCAAACTTATCAGCAACAATTACATCTGTTGGCAACATAAGAGATACACCCTTTTCTTTTGCCTTTGCAAGGAGAGACGTTGCTAGCTCGAGTTTGTCATCTTCCACCAAGGAAGCTCCTACTGGAAATCCTTGTGCTTTGTAAAATGTGAATATCATACCGCCACCCAATAGAAGGATATCACACTTCTCCAAGAGTGATTCAATAACTCCAATCTTAGATGACACTTTGGAACCACCTACAATAGCCGCAAATGGCCGCTTGGGGTTTGAAACAGCTCCAACAAGGTAATCAAGCTCCTGTGATTTTGTTATAAAAATGAAAAAGAAAAATGGAGAGGTTCAGTCATTCAGACACTCTTTGAAGGAACAAAAATTGGAAGCAGAAAATAATGATTCTTCTTAAAAAGGAGGGTGTTTATACTCCAAGTTCAGGAGTTAGCGAAAAAGTGAAGAGATGCAAACCTTCTGCAAAAGGAACCCTGCAACAGAGGGCTTCAAGTAGTTGGTGACTCCCTCAGTTGATGCATGCGCTCTATGAGCAGTTGCAAATGCATCGTTTACATAAAGATCAGCGAGGGAGGCAAGCTTCTTCGCAAACTCTGGGTCATTCTTCTCCTCCTCCTTGTAAAATCTGACATTTTCAAGCAGTAAAACACTGCCGTTTGGCAGCACAGAGACCAATTTCTCAACTTCTGGACCAATAACATCATCTGCCTTTTGAACCTGATTGTGCATGCAAATGCAAATGTTCTTAGCATAAATTAGTACAGATGCGTACACCAAAAGTGTTGACATTGTAACAGAGGAAAGATACCTGTATGCCAAGAAGTTCAGATAACCTTGGTACAAGAGGAGCTAAGCTAAATTTGGGAGTGATACCCTTAGGACGGCCCTGAATCATAAGAATCTACTCATCAGACTGGCACTATGAATCTATGATACTTATGTGAAGAAAAGGTTCACCAACAAGGCAGGTGAAGAGTAAATTATTAAAAATTTCAACACAATTTACACATACCCCTGCATAATGAACTACATCTACGATAATCAAATTAATAATGCTAGATCCAAGGACATGCTAACCCGAAGGTTAATTTTTCCTGATACAAAGCAAACAACTGTGTATGCGAGTATGTCATCTCAAAATCAATAGGACGAATTGCACACTTTTGTCTGTCCGTGAATACAATAATTCAATTCCTGATGTAGAAGTAATCAAGTAATGTCGAAATCATCTATAGTAAATCTAATAATAATGTAGTATATTCAGCACCACTAATGGCCACGGGCACTCATAGAAGCGCATATACGATACTACATCTGAATCCACAGCCTAGAACCTCTGTCAGGCCTACAAATTCACCATCTGATCATTTTGATTGTCAAGTTTTAGTCAACTGTAAGTATGCAAATAACATTATATCTGAGAAAACATTCAGTACTCGGTTAAAAACAAAACAATCAGTATTGGGATGGCGAGTCTTACGGCTTACCAAGTGGCTGCAAAGGATGACCTTGGCCCCATTGCCAATGAGGTGTTTGATGGTGGGGATGGCGGCTCGGACTCGGGTGTCGTCGGTGATGTTCTGGCTGGCGTCGAGGGGCACATTGAGGTCGGCGCGCAAGAGCACGCGCTTCCCCTCGAGGTCCGCGGCTGCCAGGTCGCCCACGCTCTTCTTCGCCATCGTCGCCACGGCGCGCGCCAGGCGGTTCCCCGCCGACGCCGAGGCCGCTCGACGCCGCGACGAGACGTGGATCGCCAGCCGCGGGTCGGTCCCGCGGGCCGCGAAGCCCAGCGACCGCGCCGGCGGGCACGTGGAGGCGACGCCAGCGCGGGGAAGCGGCACGGTGGAGGCGGCGGCGCCGGCCACGATCCCGCGGGCCGCGGGGCGAGCCATGGAGGGGAAAGTGGTAGCGGCCGCCGACGCCATTGGCGGGAGTTAGGTGCAGAGCGGGAAGGAGTGAGAGGGACGACGTCTTCCGAGAAAACTAATCCGCGCATACGCGCTGGCGCGCACTTTTTCCGGTGAGCCACGTCCCACGTGAGGCCCAGGCCTATATCCAACGATCACCCGGCACGTGTGCTACCGTGTGAAAGGATTAGAGTATATTAGGTGAAACCAGGGCTCACCATACCGCCGGTAACCGCGCGGTTACCGTGGTTACCGGGCTTACCGTAGGGGTATAGTAATGTAAATACCGCGGTAACCTCCTTAAATTCAAATAGATTTAAAAAATAGAGTAAATTTCACAAAACTACAGGTATTTTGCACAATTTATCATAAAACTACATATTTAAGAGCTTGTTTCACAAAACTATAGATTTAGTGTCTACTTTTATCACAAAACTACAGGTACTTTGTATAATCTATCACAAAACTACATATCTAAGAACTTGTTTCACAAAACTATAGATTTAGTATATTCGTTTATCCCATAACTACACATTTAGTGTCTTCTTTTATCATAAAACTACTAGTTTAGTGTCTCCATTATCACAAAACTATAGGTTTTAACAATGCTAAAACATGTAGTTTTGTGATATGAAGACACTAAACTTGTAGTTTTGTGATAAATGAAGATATTAAATCTGTAGTTTTATGAAACAAGTTCTTGAATATGTAGTTTTGTGATGTATTATGCAAAGTATCTGCAGTTTTGTGATAAACGTAGACATTAAATCTGTAGTTTTATGAAATAATTTCTTAAATCTGTAGTTTTGTGATAGAATGTGCTAAGTATATATAATTTTATGAAATTTACTCTAAAAAATAATTTGAATTTTTGATGAATTTTGCACGGTTTTGTACGGTTTTTCACGATTACCGCGGTTACCGCGCGGTAACCGTGCTTACCGCCGGGGCGTGGTAACCCCGGCCCCGGCGGTTTGGGAAACCCTGGGTGAAACCCCGTGCATTGCTGCGGGAATTTAGTATGAAGATATACATCGAAACATTATGTAAATTATGTTGGATGATAATTTAACATGTTTGTATTTGAAAAGCTTTTAAATTATAAAAACTATAAAGATATAGCATGTTTGCATGATGTTTAAATGTGATGATTGTTAGTGGATGATGATGTGGCATCTTTGCATGTTAAGCTTAAGGAGTTAGTGGGGGATAACTTTATATTAAGATAGGATTTCTACTCGCATGAGTTGGTTTTTTCGTGTTTTTTCTTAATCAAGCACGGATGAATTTTTTCACGATTTTTAAAGTAACAGGTTAAAAAAATATATAAGTCAAGTCAAATTTTAAAAACTTTCACGATTTTTTTCACGATTTCTACTCGCATGAGTTGGTTTTTTCGTGTTTTTTCTTAATCAAGCACGGATGAATTTTTTCACGATTTTTAAAGTAACAGGTTAAAAAAATATATAAGTCAAGTCAAATTTTAAAAACTTTCACCCTAAAATTGAAAACTTTCAGCGCATATTTGAAAACTTTTAACTCAAAATTTGAATTTTTGAAGTTAAATTTTGAAAACTTTCAATTTTTCATCTCAAATTTGATAAACTTTCAACTCAAATTTAAAATTTTCAATCTAGATTTGAAAGTTTTCAACTCAAATTTGAAAACTTTTAAATCAAATTTAAAAACTTTCAACTCAAAATTTGAAAACTTTCAGCACAAAATTTAAAAACTTTCAATTCAAAATTTGAAAACTTTCAAGTCAAAATTAAAAACTTTCAATTCTACATTTGTAAAGAAGTGTGCGAAAGATTGAAAAAAAAATGAGAAGAAAAAAAATTCGTCAGAGGAACCAAAATCGAAAAAAAAGTGCAAAAAAAAAACCGCGTGGGGATGGGCGGTGGGCCTAGCTGACGCGCGCGCCAGCTAAATTGCTGGCGCGTCCGCGCGCTAGAGCCCCCCTTTTCGACTTCTTCGGCGACAGGGAAAGGATTAGGGATGTCAATTTTGCCCATGGGTTCGGGTATCCGCGGATACCCGACCCAATGGGCACGGGTGTGGGTGTGATTTTTTACCCGTGGGCACGCCCGCCCAAGATCCGTAGACATTGTGGGCAACAACTGGGTTTCATTTTTTACCTGTGGGTAACCCATGCTCGACCCGATATATATGTATTAGCTAATTTTGACTTATCTCTTAATTCTTATACCCTTTCTCTTGGTTCATTTGTGATACTAACTAATAATAAGTTGTGATGTAATTCAAATTATTGTTGATAACTGATAATTTGGTAAATTGTTGATTTTATTTTTCTTTGTTAAATTATATATCTTTTGAGTTATTATTCATATGAGATTCATTGGGTACCCACCGGACATACCCGTGCCCGTCGGGCATGGGTATGAGTACAGAGTTTTGCCCGCTAACCCTAGTGGGTAGGGTTTAGGCGGATGACGATGGGTATGGGGTCGGGCATGGTTTTGCTCTACCCGTGCCCGACCTGACCCGTTGCCATCCCTAGAAAGGATCTGCGAGCACCGGATCATCTCCTGGAATAGTACTTGAAACTTGAAAGCGGTCAGGGTTCAATATTGGATTGAAATTTCGTGAAAGCTTCGGTCCCTTATAGAAAACTTTCTTTTCAAACTTTTTTCTTTTTTCATTTTAATTTAGTAGCAAAATTCTCGTTGCAACAACGGGAGAAGATAATTTCAAAAGAACAGAACATAATTGAAGGATCAAAATGCATATATACTAGCTAAATGCAAGTGCTTCCTACAAATAAAAAGAGTATATCATAATATTATCTATTTAAAAAATAATTTTCATGAAATGTGTTGCACATATATTTTCTATATGAAATATTTCTTATTTGAATTTATACGTAACTATGCATTTAGGATAAATTTTTTTTGATATTAGAAGTTTCAGGGATAGTTTACAAAATTTACAACGAGAGTAAGTGAAGTGTCAGATTTGGGGTGAAAATGGTACATAAATTTTCTGGATTCTGGACCTATTTTCGAAAATATGAATCTATCGGTCAGAATTTTTTTGATTTTTTTTGGAAATGGAAATGAATTCAGAAATATTTTCTCGGAAAAGAAATCGAAAATGATAAGCGCAGTCTTCGTCAGAACTCAGAATTGATCGAAAGCTTTTCAAAAATTTTGTGACTGAAATACAATGGGTTCTTTTTTTAAGGACTGAATAGTGAATACCATAGTGTTTGGCTGTTATTTTTTTTAAAAAAAATGTTATGCAAATATGAAGTTACATAAGAATTTTTTTTCATGCACTACGATTTATCAACAATATTACTCTCTTAAACATAGATAATTTATTTCATAGATTGTGTTTTGTGATGTACTGTTGAGACTTAACAATTGGATTTATATGATTATGTTTTATGATGAATTATTGACCATTGAGACTTGAATTGGATTTATCAGTTTGAGGGGTTTTTTATTCCAATAAATTTTTGTTACCATATTCACGCCAGTTCGTTTTCGGTTTCGATAAATTCGATTCCATTTTTTGTATCCGGGGTTTCCGATTCCGACTCTGAAAAAAATAAAAACGAAAACGATAAAGATGGTTTCCGTCCATTTCCGTACCGTTTTTATCCTTACCGCTATCACATTCTTTTCAATAAGTAAGTATAAATATATAGTGATTGGTATCATAAAGCTGCTATATCACATGTTGAACTGTGAGACCGTTTGTGTATGGCTGATCAATTGTGATAGAAAATTGGCATCATAAATCGATTTGCATGTGTCGAAAAAGGTAAGAGTTTTCTTTTTTTTTTTCAAATCAAAGGGGATAGCGTTGTACTTCAGGCTCCTACCTCCGTGAAACTGTTCATCATGTCACGCACAAGATACCTTTTTTTTTATATAAACACACACGATAGCACAAGACAGGCAGAACTGCAGAAGGCCCATCGGACACTGATACGATGACGAAGCCACGGAAAGTGATGAACCAAAATTTCTCGCAGAAACAAGCATCACCAGCAACTTTCTTATTCTATTTTCTATTCTCATATTTAAAAATTTTTGGTCAAAAATCACATCTAACATAATCCCTAACATGTTTTCTAATATTCCAGGTTACCAACTCCTAATATCTTGTTCCCCACTTTAATGGTGCAATTCTTTGTTCCCAGTCGATCTCTCGCGTGCACGGAGAAAAAATAACCACACACCGATAAAAAAATAACAAGATGAAGGAGGAGAGTGCCCGTATGGGAGGGGCAGAAAAACTAATTTTCTCTGATAGTAGTTAAAAGAAGGGCCCACTTTTTTTTCAGGACGCGACTACACAGCTAGTAGCAGCTGATTTGTCTAAACTAGTTACCACTCACCTATACTTCAAATATAATTTTCTCTTAAACTACTCATCCGATCTATGATCCGATTACACCATTATGTTCGTAACAATCAAATCTTTATAACAAGATCTCACATGATTATGTTTTGATGGAAAATCACAAATTACTTTTATAATATATCTAAATTACTTTTAGATTTCACTAAGTTACTTATTAAACATATAAAAGTAAATTTAATAAAGCCTAAAAGTAATTTACATATATTATAGAAGTAACTTGGAACAAAACGAAGGTAACTTTAATTAATGCCTTTTTTTATCGAACAAATTATCATATATATAAGTTACTTTTAGATTTGATTAAAATACTTCCTATACATGTAATGCTCTGAGGTGATTACTTTTATTATTGTTTTTAGTTAATTCCATAATTTTTGCTGATTAATTTAATTTCTAGATAGAGTCATGTTTTTACCTCTACAACGGACTTACTTCAAATGACATGCCAAATTTACCTTCATTTTATTCTAAGTTACTTTTATAATATATGTAAATTACTTTTAGACTTTACTGAATTTACTTTTATATGTTTAAGAAGTAACTTAGTGAAATCCAAAAGTAATTTAGGCATATCATAAAAGTAATTTGTGATTTTTCATCAAAATATAATCATGTGATATATTGTTTTAAAGATTTAATTGTTACGAACACAACGGTGTAATCGGATTGTAAATCGGATGAGTAATTTAAGAGAAAATTTTATTTGAAGCATAGATGATAGGAATATTTTCTCTACTTACTTAATGGATTAGTACTATAAAAGGCATGTACGTTGACATAATAGGTTGGTACAAATCCATGCCAACCTAGCCTTAAACTCTGACTTAGATTTTTTTCACACTTAGCAACTGGACCGTCGCTGCTTAGTACTAAACTGAAGGCGCTCTCGGTTTAGATTTTATGTTTCTTTATAGGAAATCAATTTTAGGTTTTCTGTTGAAGAGATAGTTTTTCTCACTTTCTATATTCAGTTTAGAAGATAAAAAAATATAGTTTTAGGAATTAATTATTGGGATACTCTTGGTAATGCTCTTACTTCCTCCATCCCCTACAAAGACTTCACTTTTAGCCATTGATTGACAAATTAGTGGCAAGAGTAAAATACCAGAGTGTACCTTATCAGTAAGATAATGTTCTGCTTCAAAAGCGATAAGATATAAAATTTTCTATTTATAAACCTAGAATAGGTAAGAGGATAAAAACTACTACTATCTAGGACAAAGTTTGGAATGAAGTCATTTTTTAGGAAGTACTAGTAGAGACAAAGATATCCCTACTACATATGATTTCGATAATTAATGCACAGATTTGGATACATCGATGATTAATGCCCAGATTTGGATACATCGATGATTAATGCCCAGATTTGGATATCCAAATCTGTGCACTATCCATACGTTACTCTACCTTTGCCGATGCAGTGGTCATGGCCCCTGTTGATCTATATATAGGAGGGGAAGCTTGTTAATTTTGACAAGAGAACAAGGTACTCGCGGAAGAACTAGAGTGGTATTCGAGCTCACTGCTGATCGAGGCCATGTCGACCGGTCACCTCCGCGTCTTCGCGGTCTTCCTCGTCGTGCAAGTTTGCCTGCTTGCAATGATGGCCGCGCCATGGACGGTACAGGCCGGGCCTGTGGTCTCGTTGCTTTCCAATGTATGCTGCTCTATGCACATTGCCGGCTGTTGCCCCGCCATTGCCGGCGGCGGCAGCGGCGATGTCGCCAAGGCCAAGCCTTGACCTATGCATCCATGGAAACGCCACATCCCTGCGGCTTCCGTCAATCTCCTCCCGGTATTTGGTATCCAGCATTGTGACAGAATAAACAAATGGTTCATGTGTCCCTGTAATGTTAAGAGTTCGTGGTATTGTGAGAATAATTCGCAAATAAAATGGGAAGAGATTCTTGTCTTCAGGCTAAGTAAATTCGTCTTCTGTCTAGTTTGCAGCTTGTTTTCTTCTACTAAGAAAAATAACAGCTGGATTTTGTGAATATGTGCTGTGCAGTACTGCAATTCTGAAAATATTTTCTGAATTAGGGGCACAAAAATGTACTGTAGCCCTCAGTCTGTTGCTTCTCATAAAGCTAGCGAATGCTACACTTTGCTCATTTAGAAAAAAAAAGGAGTAATACTTTGAAAAGTTCACCCATCGTTCATGCCCTGGGTAGACCATTTGTCGAGATAAACGAGAGATTTTCCGCTATTTTTTGATAAAAATATTTTCGATAATTATTCAATTTTTTACTATTTTTATAAAGTCAGTGAAAAATGTTTGGAAACAGGTAACTTGACAGTGTTAATATCCTAAATTTCTAGAAAATATAAAACAATTAGTAGCAATATTTTCGTTGAATTGTACAAATTCTAACTACCTAAAACATTAAAAAAACAAAAGTGAGACATGACATTAAAGAGTTTTTTTCTATCCTTTGAAATACCATAATTGATTCTTCATCCGTACTCTACAAACACAAAACTAAATCACACTAAAGAATACTTTTATATGTTGATATTTGCAAAAACATATAATAGTATTGAAGCAATTAGTATAAAATGATCACATGCTTTAAATGATTTAAAAATAATATAAATGTTCTCCAGGGAAAAAAATATGGGTTAAATTAGCAATTGAGCCAAGAGACACGTTGATTTTTTAGTGTATTCTTAACTTGTTGTTTATACCTGTTTTTCATAAAGCTGGATGGTGTTAAAGTTTGCTCGGTTGGAAAAAGAAAATCAAATAGCTTATCTATTTTATTTAAGGTAAAATAGGCAGTAGGCAGGAGTGTTACAGTTGGCTTAGTTCATGCCTGACCATTTTTTTTTCTAAGTTAAAAAAGATATCCCCTATAATTAAGTGACGGATTTACCCATTCTTGTCTACTTAATTTAATTAATTGTATAGTCAGAGATAAAATTCCACAGTATGGTAGTATATTTGGGTTGGATACCACGGTATGGAACGAATCGATCATGAGTTTGAAATACAGCTTGGGTTATTAATGGTCAAATTTGGATAATCATCCATTCTTAGGTTCGATATAGAATGAATCAATCATGGGTTTAAAGATATGGGCTGGATTATCGATGGTCAGATTTGGATAATCATCCATTTCTGGGTTCGATATAGAATCAATTAATCATAGGTTTAAAAATATGAGCTGGAATATATGGTCAGATTTGATAACCATCCGTTCCAAAAATAGCCTATGTTGATGTGTTTGCTAGCCTATTACACATACTACTCTATCTAAAACAAATCCAATTCCTAAGATGTATATAGACAATGGGCATGTTCAGATACATTTGATTGAATTTTTTGGGACGAAGAGAGTAAATAAGCAACCCCTGCTTTGACAATATCAGAGGCACCCGTGGAAGAATTAGTGGTGTTCTTGCTCAGTGCTGATGGAGGCCATGCATGTCTACCGGATGAAGCTGGATAATCAATGGCCAGGTTTGCGTATGGCCAAGATACCATAAATTTGGGTTCGATATGGAAATATGGAATGAATCAATTAATGGGTTTAAAAATATAAACAGGATTATTAATGTTTACATTTAGATAATCATCCATTCTTAAGTTTGATATGGAATGAATCAATCACATTTTTTAAAATATTAGCTGGATAATCAATGGCCAGGTTTGCACATCAATCCATTCCCAAATCTGCCTATGTCTATGCTATTTGCCATGATCCCTGCTGCATATAAAATCAGATCCAAGCCCCTAGCTTTGCTTTGACAAGACGAGAGGTAGTGAGGTACCCGTGGAAGAATTACTGGTGTTCTTGCTCAGCGCGGATCCAGGCCATGTCGACCGCCGGCAACCTTCGCGTCTTCGTGGTCCTCCTCGTCGTGCAGGTCTGCCTGCTCGCGTTGCTGGCGACACCGTGGACAGTGCATGCAAGGTCTGCAACCGCGATGTTCCCGGCTAACCGCCCCTGCCCCCGCTTCGCCGAATGTTGCCGTGCTGCCGCCACCGGCCGCCATGGTCAGTTGGCCACCAAGTCCAATCCATGACCCATTCATGGAGCACTGCTTTCTTGTGTCTTCCTGTAATCTCCTCCGACGGTTCTGTATCAGTGCTCCGACAGAGCAAGCGTGTTGCTAGCTGCGAGTACTTTTTATATATGGTTGTGGTGTAACGAAGTTCATCGTATTGCGGATGAGTACTTAACAAATAAAAATGGAAGGAGATTATTATCAGAAGTTCGAGCTATCTTCTCTTCTTGTTTCCTGTTTGTTGCTTGTTTTCTTCACCCCGTGTATTCGATAGTGTGGTGCAATCGTAGAATTTTTAAGACATTTCTGTTTGTGATCCATAAGTAATACATTTCTACCGCTTGGAAAGATTAAGAGCATGCCTACTTCATCCTCTAATCCAAACGCTCCTAATGGGCTGTTTACACGAGGAGGTTATGATCAATTTAAAATAACTACGGAGCAATTAACACGTTCTCCTTCCGTTCCAAAATACATCTACATATAAAAATAGAGCCTGGGGCTCATCATTTATTTATTTTTCTTAATCTACAATCTTATAATCTAGTTTCATCATATGGTGTAGGATTTTCTTTTTTTCTTTAATTAATGTAATAATTTATAGATATCCAAAGTGAATACTGATCCTTTCTTTTAGGGTCCATAATCAATCGCAAGAGCATGTTTTGTTATATTTTTATTACGAAAGATATATTTTTTTATGACTTTCACTTATTTCTAAATTGTATTACTACTTTATTCCTATTTTTTTAGAATTTTTCATGATTTCAGTCTCTTTTCGAGTTGTCTTAATAATATGAGATAGATAGATAGATTTTGATTTTGATTTTAATTTTCTAGCCTCATTTCGAGATGCTTTTTTTAAAGATGTCAAAAGCTTTGCCTTGTATATGAGATGCCCTAATAATAGATAGATTTATTGATTGATTTTGCATCAGCATTTTAGTTTTTAGCCTCTTTTCTATCTATCTTAATGATAATAGATAGATATATTTGGATTTTAGTTTTCTAGCCTCATTTCAAGATGCCTTAATAATAGATAGATATATTTTGCAACAACATTTTAGTTTTTTTGGCCTCTTTTAAAGTAGTCTTAATTATAATAGATAGATATATAGACAGATAGATAGATTTCGAATCAGCATTATTTTGCTATTTGGTAATTTTTGGTAAGTAGCAAACCAGAGGTTCCTATAGGAGCTGTCTTAAAAAAAAAACTGCCTGTGATTCTGTGAAGATGTCATCAATATTTATTGTTGGAATTCAGTTGGTTTTCCTACTGATTATATCTGAATGAAAGTCACAAACGATGTTTGATGGTTGTTCAGATTTTATCTCTTTGGTTCTGTTCATTTTGTACCACCGATTCTTCAGTTCGGTTCGGATAAATATATCTGAACTTTTGCCTTATCTTCAGATTTCGGTTTTCAGTTTTGATCTTGTTGGTTTGAGCTGTACGTGGAAGATAAGTCTTTATCGTTCCAGATTTTCAGGCCGACGAAAATCAATCTGTTGATTGTTTGTTATCCGGCTTAGAGATAAGATTTTCTTGTCGCTATACAAGGCTATATAAGCCACATACTGCTGCTGTATTGAATATACGAAGTTTTTACCCACATTCATCTGCTTGTTTTGCATAGAGAGAGTTACATCCCACGAAAGTCCGCTGGTTCGTTCTTGGCCGAGTGCACGGCTGAGGATACGAGATCATTGTATCTTGGAGGAGAGCCGCCGTCTGTCTCGTGCACCTCGGCGAGGGCGTGAATCTCCTTGAAGACAGCGCCGCCGGCGTGCCTTGATCAAGCTAAAGCTGCTGTTCATTGTTCGGCAACGAGCTACATCTTCAGAACTTGCAAAACTGCTGCCTACGACACAGACGACCTCCAACAATTTCAAGGAGATTCAGCGTCATCTTCGACTCGTAGGTAACAGTTTCCATGGCCCCATCCAACTCTTACGATGATGCTATGAAGCCTGAGAAGTTCAATGGTAATCACTTTAAGCGCTGGCAAACCCGGATGATGTACTGGCTCACTGCCTTGGATTTGTTTTTGGTCATCACTGACCAGGAGCCACAGCCAGGCGAGTTCTTTCCTGGGGCTGTGCCATATGCTGATTTTTACCAGACCAGGAACTTTAATTATGTGGGTAGAATTTTGAGCATGCTTTCCGATAAATTCTATGATATCTACATGCATCATACCTCTGCTCGTGTACTGTGGGAAACTCTAGAGAAGAAGTACAGTGTTCCAGATGCTGGAAAAGACCTGTACTTGGTTGAAAAATATCATGACTTCAAGATGACCAATGGAAAGTCTGTGGTGGACCAAACCCATGAACTCCAGCTTCTAGTGGAGGAGCTCAACCATAGTAAGATTGCTCTCCCTGACAAGTTTCAGGTGGGAATGGTGATTGCAAAGCTCCCACCCTCGTGGAGAGATTTTGCTACTGCTCTCAAACATCGCAGGGAGGAAATGACTATGGATGACCTAGTTGCTTCCCTCGATGTTGAAGAGAAAGCCCGTGCAAAGGATGCTCCATTGGTTAATGAAGATGATAACTCTAGAGTGAATCTCACTGATACAAATAAGAGAAGGAACAAGAAGAACCCAAAAGAGAACAACAGTGGCATGAAGCCAAGAGGAAAGATCGACAAAGGCAACGGCAAGAAAAATGGCAAAGGTCCGATGAGTTGCTTCGAGTGCGGCAAGCCTGGCCACTTTGCTAGGAATTGTCGTTACAAGAAAAGAAATGAGAAAGTCCAGAAGGACAAGTCTGATGATCAGACTGATGCCAAGGTCAATATGGTTATTGACGAAGCCGAAGTTGCAAGGTGCGTTTCGAACATGTCTCAAAAATTTGATAAGTGTCAACCTGCAAATTGGTGGGTTGACACTGGAGCAACTGTTCATGTGTGTTTTGATCGATCTTTGTTCTCCACTTTTCAGGAACAGCAAGGAGGCCGTTCTGTGACTGGTCTTGAGAGCAAGTCCAGGGTGTTGGGTAGTGGTCGAGTGGATCTGAAGCTTTCTTCAAGAAAAGTTCTGACCCTACACAGTGTGCTCTTCGTACCAGTAGCGAAAGCAAATTTGATTAGTGGAAGTCTGTTAATGAAGTCAGGCCATAAGCTTGTCTTCGAGAGTAATAAATTTGTAATAACTATTAGAGGTTCTTTTGTTGGGAAAGGCTATTTAGATAATGGCCTAATTAAACTATGTCTGTTGCTGCCTTGTTCAAGTTTTAGTGATAATAATAAATCTTTCGCTGTTTCATCTCATTCTGCCCCTAGTGATAATTCTCTGTGGCATAATCGTCTTTGTCATGTTAATTACAAATCTATATCTCGTATGATGTCACTAGATTTAATTCCCAAGCATGACACACGAGGTATAAAGTGTGAAATATGTGTGCAAGCTAAACAACCTCGTAAACCTTTTAAATCTGTTGGTAGAGACAACTCTATGCACTCTGATATATGTGAGATGAATGGAATTCTGACTAAAGGAGGTAGACGGTACTTCATTACTTTTATTGATGATTGCTCTAAGTACTGCTATGTTTATCTCTTAAGAACAAAAGATGAAGCTTTTGAGCATTTCAAAATTTTTAAAGCAGAGGCTGAGAATCAGCTTGATTTGAGAATTAAAATTTTGAGGTCTGACAGAGGAGGAGAATACTTATCAAATGAATTCTCTAAGTTTCATCAAGAACATGGAATCATCCATGAAACCACCCCACCGTATTCACCCCAATCAAATGGGGTAGCTGAAAGGAAGAATCGTACTCTCACTGATTTAGTGAATGCAATGCTCAGCAATTCAGGTCTTCCAAACTATATGTGGGGAGAAGCTCTGTACACAGCATGCTTTGTGCTGAATCGTGTTCCTGCAAAAGGAACAGAAGTTACTCCATATGAACTATGGAAAGGCAAAAAACCAAATCAGAATTTTCTAAAAGTGTGGGGGTGCCTTGCCAAGGTAAATATACCTGTTGTCAAGAAGAGAAAGCTCGGACCTAAGACCGTCGATTGCGTGTTCATAGGATATGCACAGAACAGTCCAGCTTATCGTTTCCTGGTAGTTAAATCTGAAACTACAGAAATTCGTGAAAATACTGTGATGCAATCACGTGACGCGACCTTTTTCAAAGATACATTTCCACTGAAGGTAAAATCTCCAAGTTCTGAACCTATTTCTGTTGAACCTAGAATTAGCATTTCGTCAGATGATTCCCTTAATTTAAGGAGGAGCAAGAGATGACGAACTGAGAAAACATTTGGTGATGATTTTATCATATACCTTGTCGATGATGTGCCCAGTACTCTGTCAGAAGCATTTGCATCTGCTAAAGCTGCATACTGGAAGGAAGCAGTGCAAAGTGAGATGGACTCTATCCTCTCTAATGGCACTTGGGAAATCACACACTTGCCTCAAGGCTGCAGGGCCATATGCTGCAAGTGGATTTTCAAAAAGAAACTGAAACCTAATGGAACTATTGACAAGTTCAAAGCCAGGTTGGTCGCAAAGGGGTACACACAAAGACAGGGAGAAGATTACTTTGATACATTTTCTCCAGTGGCTCGCATGCCTACAATTCGTGCTCTTGTAGCACTGGCTGCTGCATATGGCTATCAAATCCATCAAATGGATGTTAAAACCGCTTTCCTCAACGGAGAGTTAGAGGAAGAAATATACATGCAGCAACCGGATGGTTTCGTCATTCCTGGACAAGAAGATAAAGTGTGTAAACTTGAGAAGTCCCTGTATGGACTGAAACAGGCCCCAATGCAATGGCATGAAAAATTCGACAAAACATTGATCTCTGCTGGATTCACTGTTAATGATGCTGACAAATGTGTATATTCCAGGTTTGATGGAGATATAGGTGTCATACTCTGTCTTTATGTTGATGATATTTTAATCCTTGGTACAAACCTGAATGTCATCTCTGAAATCAAAAGCTATTTATCAAATAAATTTGATATGAAAGATTTGGGTGAAGCCAAAGTAATTCTGAGCATTAAAATTCAGAAAAAGGACAAAGGTTTTGAACTCAATCAGTCACACTATGTGGAGAAGCTTTTGCATCGTTTTGGTCATTTTAATAGCAAATCTGCAGCTACTCCCTATGATCCTTGTTTAAAATTGCATAAAAATCAAGGTCAGGGTCTTGACAAAGTGAAGTTTGCACAAATAATTGGGTCTTTAATGTATCTTCCAAATACTACTCGTCCTGACATTTCATATGCAGTTAGCAGGCTGAGCAGGTATTCGAGCAAACCTGATTCAAATCATTGGCATGCTTAGAACGTGTTCTAAGGTATTTGAAAGGGACCATGAATCAAGGTTTGTTTTACTCTGGTTTCCCAGCTGTGCTGGAGGGAAATAGTGATGCAAATTGGATCACTATTCTGATGAAATGAAATCAATGAGTGGTTTTGTTTTTACCCTTGGTGGAGCTGCCATATCGTGGAAGTCTGCAAAACAGAATATATTAACACGATCCACCATGGAAGCAGAACTAGTAGCATTGGAGACTGCTTGTTGCGAAGCTGAATGGCTTAGGGAACTATTGATGGATATTCCAATAGTAGAAAAACCAATTCCTGCAGTGCTCTTGTATTGTGATAATCAAGCTGTGATAGCTAAAGTTACAAGCAAAAAAGAAAACATGAAATCTTCTAGACATGTGAAGAGGAGACTAAAGTCTGTTAGAGACTTGAGAAATACTAGTGTAGTTACATTTGACTATATCAAGACAGAAAAGAATTTGGCTGATCCATTCACAAAAGGATTAGCACGAAAGCCGATACTAGAGTTGTCGGAAGGGATGGGGCTGAGGCCTGCTAATGAATTATTGATAGTGGCAACCCAACCTGTTTGATTGGAAATCCCATGACACAGGTTCAATGGGAAAACAAGCTGATCTATAATGGTGAGTACTGATTAAATTACATTATACCCCTTGCTATTGATTCAGTACTTCTAATTTGCAAGGAAGAGGTTGAGCTATGTCTCTTAATGGATTCAAATCTAAGTGATGGGATATGTGCCTTGCAGGATATCCTTAGAGAATCCACCTACTTGAGCGTGATTGTTTGGTCGCAATCCATGGAAGTTTAGCTGGCTGCTTCCTAAAGCACTCATGAGATCCAAGATACTTGTGTATGACCGAAAAGCACAAAACTGAAAGGGCTCTTGTGGCTGTAGCCGTGTATTGTGCGCATACTTGATGATGTTTACACTGCGCTCCTGCGTAAATTAAGTCATGTACTAGCTAGACATAAGGTTCAAGTCTGGAAGGCACCTGTGTCGAAAACACAATATATCAAACTCTCTATTGCTGAAACATCATTTGTAACTTTGTGGGAGATTGTTGGAATTCAGTTGGTTTTCCTACTGACTATATCTGAATGAAAGTCACAAACGATGTTTGATGGTTGTTCAGATTTTATCTCTTTGGTTATGTTCATTTTGTACCACCGATTCTTCAGTTCGGTTCAAATAAATATATCTGAACTTTTGCCTTATCTTCAGATTTCGGTTTTCAGTTTTGATCTTGTTGGTTTGAGCTGTACGTGGAAGATAAGTCTTTATCGTTCCAGATTTTCAGGCCGACGAAAATCAATCTGTTGATTGGTTGTTATCCGGCTTAGAGATAAGATTTTCTTGTCGCTATACAAGGCTATATAAGCCACGTACTGCTGCTGTATTGAATATACGAAGTTTTTGCCCATATTCATCTGCTTGTTTTGCATAGAGAGAGTTACATCCCACGAAAGTCCACTGGTTCGTTCTTGGCCGAGTGCACGGCTGAGGATACGAGATCATTGTATCTTGGAGGAGATCCGCCGTCCGTCTCGTGCATCTCGGCGAGGGCGTGAATCTCCTTGAAGACAGCGCTGCCGGCATGCCTTGATCAAGTTAAAGCTGCTGTTCATTGTTCAGCAACGAGCTACATCTTCAGAACCTGCAAAACTGCTGCCTACGACACAGACGACCTCCAACATTTATAGCCTTATAGGAGCGCCGAGCGCCTGACCGCCTGTTACACACACCAGAGGTTCCTGTGGGAGAATCAGATCATTCTTAGCTCTGTGCCGATAGAGGCCATGTCGACGTAACCTCCACGCCTTCGTGGATTTCTTCGTCGTGCAGGTCTGCCTGCTCGTGGTGATGGCGTCGTCGTCGTCGTGGACGGTGCAGGGACGGCCTTTGGCGCTGGAGTCCGTGCCCGCTTGCTGCTTCTACCACCCGGACTGCTGCCAGGCCGCCGGCGCCGATCCGGCGATCGCTGATCCGTGATCCCATCCGTCTCATCCAAGACGATCTGTGCACGTAGTCACATATACGTGCTTGCCTTCGATGTGGCTGTGTAGTGATCTCCTGCTTGTCTGCTTCCTTGATGTTTTCAGAACTTGTTCCGCTCTGGTTTCTTAGCACTGCTATTGCTACTTCATTAATAAAGTGGGAGGAGATTTCTGTCTTCGTTAATCTCAAATAAAGTGGTAAAAGATTGAGTTGTGCAACTGTCACTTCAAGTTATGCACTTGTTTTCTGTTCAGTTTGTTTTGTTTTATGTAAAAGAGGATAATAGGGCGGATATGCAGTGGAGAAAGTTCCAGCACATCATAAAAGCCCGTTTAGCTTTTCTCTTTTTTTTTGCTATTAGCAAATAATTAATTAAGTATTAACTATTATAAATTTTAAAATGTGTTTATTTATTTTTTTTAAAAAAATTCTATATATTTTAGAAAAACACACAGTTTAGCCATCGTAACTTCAAAACGAGGAAATGAATTGAGCCTGAGTCTGGGTACATCACCACTTTCCATATTTCCACATCTTGTAATTTAAAATATGCAGATGTTGATCATGCCAAAGTATGTTTACATAAAAAAGCGAAAACATGCTAAAATTTTGTATTGTGTTAAAAATGCAGAAGTAACTTAAGACGGGAAAGCCATGTCTGCTTTATGTGTATCGTACATATGTGATCATAATTCAGCACATACTCTCATGCAAACATATTTAAACATGATCTACATCTTCATACTTTTCTTTCTTTATGTGAGACAAGTGGTCCAAGAATTTTTCACATCCAAGTTTGCCACCAAGGCTAAGGTGTTGCAACTACTCGCCAAATACAAGACGAAATCAAGCTTTAAAGCATGTGTGGAGAAAAAAACATCACGAGAATATCTGTTTAGGTTTCATTTAGTGTGGGTTTCTTTTTTCTTTTTCCTTTGTCTTTTTTCTTTCCTTTCACCTCCTTTGGTGATGTTGTAAATACTTCTTTTCTCCTTAATATAACTCTAGCTTAGCCTGGCTTCGGTTTCAAAAAGGTTTTGCTAGCTTGGTGGGCACGAACAATTTTGAACCGGAAGAAATGTTTGGCAGAGTTGGATTGACAATGAAACGTTTGGAACAAAACTAGGCCTCGAGAGAAATTAAGATAATAATTGATTATTCTACCTCAACTTCATACACCTGAGACAACGAAAAGTAGCAAAGATGGCAAAAGCACGAACATAACTCAAACTAGACAAGCAAAATAGAGCTATCACAAGATATCTGTGGAACTAAACTCAAATGGGTTTAGTACTGCAGTAGATATCATGTAAAGAGCATAACAGGGGATACAACAAATTGGATAAAACTCAAGGAAAATGTGTTTGCATAAATATGTATATATTATGTATAAATGTTTAGTCACACGGTCACACCCTTATTTCCGTATAGACATGGTCTACATCAGAGCATAGCGTTTAAATAGTACAGCCATAGACACGTAACAGTAACATGCATATACATATACCAGGATGCTTCAAGCTCTCATGCACAGCTCAACACAAAAATGAAACCAGAAAACCATAAAGTGTAATGATACATGTTTCAGCATATAAAAGACACATGAACATGGTCATCGCTGCAGTAAAGTCCAGGTTGCTGAGTGTATCCTTGCTTAGCCAGCAATCCCCGTGCTTTCATCACAAGGTCCTTGTTTGACACATTTCCGCGCTTGTCTGCAAGAATGGTCTGGATAGCATTGCTGAGGGCACCATAAGAAGAACCCTGCGGTGTGGTTGCATCGGCTGATGTTTGATTACTTTGGCACCCACTAATCAGAATGCCGTTGTTAGGTGCCCATGTCTTAGTCCCAGCATACACCTCGTCAACACTGTGAACCTCTTGTTCTATCGCTGGCTTAAAAGCTTCTTCCTCATTGCCTTCAAGCTTAACCTTCAGAAACTCTTGAGCAAGGGAGCCAACCATTCCCATGAGACCGCCCTGCTCGCCTGATTGGCCTTGCTGGAATTTCCCAAGCATGACTTTCATGAATTTCTTGACCTTTGGGCTAGCATCATCTCCAAAGATGTTAAACAATGTCATACGAATTGAGCCCACATCAATGTCATCCTTCCCAGTTTTCTCTTTAAGCATCTCAATAAGAGTTGAAAGTGGCAGTGACCGATTTTTAGTGTGGCCATCGGTTGGTTGAGCGTATGTCTCATCCTGGTCCTCACCTCCATAGTGGCTCTGGCTATGGCGACTACGAGGGAGGTGGATTCCCTCAGACTCAAACACGTCCCGAACAGTCTCTTTGAGAAATGACCGGAAACCACTGCCAGAATCAGAAGGTTCTTCGCGTTCACGGGACTGGGTTTGATTCTGCTTGGTACTATTACCTATCTGCTCCTTGGCGCTGTCCAATAGGCCACCACTGTGGCAAGAATCAGAGACGATGGTAAATAAGCAACCATTGGGCACCTTTTGCACAAGTTCTCTGAAATCTTGATCTGCATATAGCAACAACGAATGAATTAAGTTATAATAATTGTTTGTACTCGTCTTGATATGAGAGTATCTTTTCAGATCAAAAGCAGAAATATGGAGTGCAAAAGGCCAAAATGCTTGGCCTGGCATATTGATAGAAGGAAATCATCATCTAGATAGAAAGCAACAGTCTATCAACTAGAAAAGAGAATGAATCAGAAATGGTTGAAACAAACTAAAATCTGGTCTAAACATTTTCTCACTTTCGATCAGGATTTGGCATTTGTGATAAGAAATGTTCACGTAGACATGAATGATTGGCTAATCCTGCACGATAACTACCATTTGGTAAGACCAAAGCAAAATTCAGACAAGAAAGTTCCCTAAGTGGCAAGAGACATTCTTTGCTTCACCCTAAGAAACAAAAAGGTAACTTGTGAGTTATTAGATATTTAGATGTTGATCTAGCCATTGATCGACAAGAAAAAACCAGTTCTTGATAAATAAATGATTTGTATTTATATTAAAAAGTTATTCCCTTCTAATTCCGACAGTATCAGTAGTTGAGCTGCATCTTGAAATTAACAGTTCAACAGAAGTCAGGGCATAAGAAATCCAAACTTTTAGCAGATCAGAACCATTTAATGGGACTCTTAGTTTAACAGCCAACAGGGAAATAACAACAAATGAAGCCTAATCGATCTTAAGCATAAGCTCTAAATCATAAACACTACGTGAGCAATGAACTCTCTGTCCCCCACAGAGAAAAAGAAAAAAAAAAGGCAGTCTGATCGAATCATCTAGTAATCAATCTGAAGCATAGCTGCATAGGACCTAAAATCATTAACTGTCAACACAATCTAATGGAACCATCTAATATTTTGATTGCCCAATAACCAATCCTGAATTAGATCTGCATCCCATCAGCGTTGACCTGCGTCTTCCCCGTTTGTTGTTCACATCTGAAGGCAGCACACAACTTTTCAACTCCTAACTTTTACAGCTTATCGATTGAAGCAGTATGATAAAGGAAGAAAGGAACACAAAGGGGAAGGGCCAATTCCAGATCGCACCTGTGATAAGGTTCATGTCGCTGGGAACGATGCACTCGTCATAGCCGGTGTCGTCGTTCTGCCCTGTCTCGGCGGGCAGCCGGGTGCCGTGGCCGCTGTAGTGGAAGAAGAGGAAGTCCCCGGGGCGCGCGTCCCCGACGAGCTGCGCCAGCGCCCGGCGGATGTTGGCGCCGGTGGGCTGCGTCCCGGAGGAGTCGCGGTCGAGGAGGACGCGGATGTCGTCCTCGTCGAAGCCGAAGCGGTCGACGAGGCAGCGGTGCATGCGGTCCACATCGTTGTGGCAGCCCTTGAGCTCAGCCTTGGTGCCGGGGTAGTTGATGCCCACCAGGAGCGCGCGCTTGCGGCCCATCGCGGCGGCGTGGATCTCCCCTCTCTGCGTCGCCGGCTGCGGCGTCGGTGGCCGGACGAGTGGGTGCTGGTTTCGTCGGTTGGTGATCGGGGAATGATCTTTTTTTTTTTTTAACTTTTTTCTTTTGCCCGAAGGTGCGCTGCGTTGATTGGCGTTTCCGATCTGGCAGGTGGGGACTTGGGCGATGCGGATTGGTGCAGCGTGAAGGTGTGCCGCGTGCGATAAGCAAACGCCCCCTTCAATGCCGAACACCATGTTCGGGAGAAGGAAAAAAAAAGATTGAGTAGATAAACAAAACGACATGAGCTATTTGGTATATACTAATTGATAAAAAAATAATTTTAAAATGAAAATGATTTTTAAAGCAATTTTTCTGTAGAAAGTTTTTGCAAAAAAATATATCATTTAACAGTTCGGGAAGTATGTGCGTGAAAAACGAGATTTTTTTCCTCTCTTTTTTCTAAGCTGGGTGCTTAGAAAAAAAACAAATTCTAAATGCAAGCAAAGCAAGGAAATAGCTATACAATATTAGATGGTATTTCAGTAAAAGAAATAAATATAACCATAATATAATTAAAACTAGCTGGGTGGCCCGCGCAATTGCACAGCTAGCACTCACACAAAATTATCTACTCTCTCCATCCTAAAATACAAGAATATAAAATCAGATATGACATTTCTTATATTTAGGGATATTTTGGAACACAATTGTAACACCCCGCTTTTCGCGAGACACTAAAAACTAAATTTATAAAATCCTATTCGCGAAAATTTCGTTCTTTTAAGTGTGAGTCTAAGTTGTGCCATGGATCTCAATTCAAATCCCCTTGTCCCCTCTCATCGACATAAAAAATCAACCTCATTAAAATTCCTATCCCAATTCAATGTCTTCGAAATCAAATTTCGAAAGTCAATCGCATCCTTTGAATTCTCGCCAAATACTTGTCCCTGTTCCCAAAAATATCAAATTCTCATTTTGAATCTTTTCCTTGACTTCTCCTTCAGTCTCCCTTGATTCCTCCCTAAACCCTCGAGTTCGAGTATCAAATTTGAATTCGAATCCAAACCCTAAATACCCTCCAAATCAAATCTCTTCGCAAAGTCTAGCCTCCCTAAGGTTTTATGGGCCAATTTCTCCCCCTTGGCCCATTCCTCCCTCTACCAATCTCCTCCCTCCTCCTCGCATGTGCTGTGCACGTGTGCCGCTCGAGAGAGCGCTCGCTCTCTCTGTTCCATCTCTCCTCCCTCTCTATTCCTCTCTCATCTCTCCTCCCTCATTTTTCCTGTTGCTTCCTGTTTACACCCAAATTTGGCACCTAGGATTAAAATAGGAAAGATTGCCAAAATTTGGAAGTCTACCGGTTTCCTTCGAGTGGGCTGGTCTGACCGCCATGTGTTGGGCGGTCAGACCGCCGGTTGAGGGCCGGTCAGACCGGCGGCGTGTGGCCGGTCTGACCGGTAGGTCCGAGTCCGACTGTGTTTCGTCGGGTCTCGAGGTTTCCTTACTCAGGAAGGCATGTTTCGGGTTTCCTTTGGTTTCTATCCCGAGTTGGACGTGGAGGAGGGCCTGTAGAGGGCAAGACCAACCCCTATATAAGGGACATGACCGGTTCTATTGTAACTAACCAATCTACAATCAATCAATCGAATCGTTTTTCATATTGCTTTTAGTTTTCTCTTAGTTTGTCTATCTTTGTTGGTTTGCGCCGTAAACCGTCCGCCGCCGCTGCGAGAGTGCGACATCTCTTTGTAGGTTTGTCCTGAAAACCTTCCGTTTTGCCCACGAGACGAGTAGTTATCTAAAATCGGCTCCGCTAGCCGGTTTATTTGTCAAAACCCATCTAGGTTTAGCTCTTTGCTAGATCGAGGTGGTTGGCGACTTTAGGATCACCGCAAGGCATAAGGTGCTATGATCGTGCTAGTCAACTTGTCACAAAAAGTTGCCAACACGATTTTTGGCGACTCCACTGGGAAGATCCGTTCAGCGTCAACTCAACTTCGATTTCGCCATGACGAAGCCGCCGTCATCCAAGGCGAAGGTGGAGCCGGCCAATGTGATACCAATCACATTGGATGATTTCGAAGGAGAAGACCGCAAGTCCATGGAGGAGTACATCAAGGAGATCACACAGGAGGCGTTGATGAGGGCATGCACTAGGACTCGTCAAGGCGTGATCATCAAGCCCGGGCCACGTCCTAAGCTCACTCCCGATTTGGTAAGCAATGAAGAGGTAACACAATCTATCCAACAACAAGTAGCATCTACAATAGATTCATCCATGACTGTTTTTAAAGATAAGTTAGATGCAACTTTTGAAGGTAAATTTGATGAGTTTTTAAGATTTAAATTCGGCCCTCTCATGGCCGATTTCATGTTAAAAGATAAAGTCTCTACCACTGCTAGCCAAGCTCTTATAGATCAAACAAGTAGTGGAACCGATGGAGCGGCGCATATAGCCGGTCCAACCGGGCCTGATGGCCGGTCAGACTGGGACTTCGCCGTCGGTCCGACCGGACAAACGGCCGGTCCGACCGGGTATTACCCCGGCGGTCAGACCGGGACTCAGGCCGGTCTGACCGCACCTCTGGATGTTGGTCAGACCGGGCCCTGGACCGGTCAAACCGGCGCAATCATACCGATTCAGGGTATAGATCCAATGACTAATGCTAGTCATTTGTATCATCTTAGAACATTTGATCCTCCAGTATCTACTGCTGCAACTAATCCCCAAGTTCCCCACATGTTCCTAATGCTTATAATGATGTTGCTAGGGGTATCCTCCCGATACTAGGCAAGGCCAATATAATCATATTGCGCCGCAAACACAACCTATTAGGCCACCAAATCCACCACCAAATCTACATAGGCCTGATAATATGGAGGAAATAATTAGTGGGATTATTAGGGATAAATTCGGGATTGAAACTAGGAATCGTGCTAAGGTTTACCAAAAGCCGTATCCTGACTATTATGATAATGTGCCATTTTCTCGTAATTATAGAGTTCCCGAATTTACCAAGTTTAGTGGTGAAGATAGTAGGACCACATGGGAGCATGTAGGTCAATTTTTAGCGCAATGTGGTGAGGCTAATAGTGATACTTTTAAATTGCGCTTGTTTTCTTTATTTTTGTTCGGTACCGCTTTTACATGGTTTACTTCTTTACCGGCAAATTATATTCATACTTGGGCTCAATTAGAACAAAGATTTCATGATTATTTCTATACTGGAGAAACTGAGCTTTGGTTATGTGATGTAACATCGGTTAAGCAAAAATATAATGAGCATGTCATTGATTATATTAGGAGATTTAGGGATGTTAGAAACCGATGTTATAGCTTGAATATAACTGATAGAGATTTGGCTGTTCTTGCTTTTAATGGTTTAATTGCTCCTCTTAGAGAAAGACTAGATGACCAACAATTTCTTGATGTTAGTCAACTTATGCAAAGGGCTCTGGCTCAGGAAAGCTGAGTTAAGGATAATAAAAAATTTGTTAGACCATATGAGAAAAAGCCTAATGTTAATGTGATTGATTACCCTGAGGCTAGTGATAGTGAAGATGAGGGTGATCATGATATGTATGTTGCTGAGTGGTCATGGACTAACAAAAACAAACCTTTTGTTTGCTCTAATTTAATGCCGACTCCTCGCAAAGATCGGCAAAGTGAGGTTAAATATAGTTTTGATGTGGCCAAGTGTGATAAGATCTTTGATTATCTTTTACAAGAAAAACAAATTAGATTACCTAAAGGCCATGTCATACCATCTCAAGAAGAATTGAAACGTCGAGCTTATTGTAAATGGCATGATTCTCACTCTGATTCCACTAATGATTGCAATGTATTTCGACGACAGGTTCAATCGGCCATAGATGAAGGACGATTGAAGTTCACCGATGGTTCCAAGATGAAGCTTGATCATAATCCTTTTCTGGTGAATACAATTAATTTCAATGATAAGAAGGTATTGATTCGGCCGGAGCAAGCCGAATCTACTAAGGGAAAAGGAGTAATCATTGGTGAGCTGAGGCCAAAGATGATAGTGCCAAAGAAGCCGGAGGTTGGTGTTTGGAAGGAAAATAAGAGTGAAGCTTCAACTTCTAAAGCTCCTAGGAAGACCAAAGTGACCCTTGATATGCTTTTGGAGAAATATGGAAAGCAAGGTGGTGAGAGAGCTCGCAACAAAGGGAAAAGACCAAGATCACCTCCTAGGGAGCGATTTGGTCACTCGCCAAGACGGTTGCATTCACCTCCATATTATCATTCACAAGACATGTCATGGGGTCCTTATCCAATGCCGCCGCCGGGTTATCCTTATCCTTATTACATGCCATGGGGGGCAATACCACCAATGTTCAATCATATGCCCAATGCAATTCAACCAAGGGTGGGGAGGACCAAAGAGGCCAATTCATGAGCGTTTGTCTTCACCAAACAACGACCGGTTTTATGGTAAGAACCGGGCCAATGAGGAAAAGAGGGAAGGAAAGCGCATTAAGGTGGAGGCAAGGACTTCGGAGGTAATTACCATCAAAGTGGGGTCTCATGATGTGCCAATACCTTCTGGAGATGAAGTTGGGGAGTCTTCAAGCAACAAACCCGAAGCCGGTACCAGCTCATCGCAGTCGGCCGGTGTGACCAGGCCCTCTGGCCGGTCTGACCGCAGCCATACGCCCGGTCCGACCGGGCCATCTGGCCGTTCTGACCGCCGATCGAGTGACGATCCGACCGATGCCTCAGGCCGGTCTGACCGCCGATCAAATGTCGGTTCGACCGGCGCATCTAGCCGGTCTGACCGGTGGTCTCCATCCGGTCTGACCAGGCTCCAGCGCTGGTTTGATAGGAGGTTTGCAAAGGGCGATGTGAGGGCTTTATCGTCATCAAGTAAACTCAATAGGGGGCACTATTTACCTCCTGGAACAGAGCCGAAACCTAGGTGGATGCCTAAGGATTTGACGGCTACTCAAAGGAGAAGGTTGGAACGTCTTCGGGCCCAAGAAATAAGAGAGAAAAAGGCCGAAGAGCAAAGAGATAAAAGGTTCAATGAGTTGCGACCACCGCCGGTATGGAGGCGTAAAACCATAGGGAAGGAAGAACCGGTTGTTGTAGAGGAGAAGGAAGAACAATCGGTTGCTAAAGATGAGTCATCTCTGAAAGAGGACATGGATATCAACATGGTATGTATGCTGCCTAAGGAGTTTTGTGCTATGGATGAAGTCGAGGTTGCTCAGTTTTCATTAGGTCTTAAAGATGCGGTTTTTGAGAAGCCCGATGAATCGAACCGTCATATGAAGCCTCTCTATCTCAAAGGTCATATTGATGGGAAGCCGGTCTCTAGGATGCTAGTGGATGGAGGCGCCGCCGTGAATTTGATGCCGTACTCATTGTTCAAAAAGTTGGGGCGTGGAGATGATGAGTTGAAGAAGACCAATATGATTCTCAATGGCTTCAATGGTGAACCAACGGAGGCGAGGGGTATCTTTTCAGTGGAACTTACCGTGGGGAACAAGACGCTACCAACCGCTTTCTTCATCGTCGATGTGCAAGGTAATTACAATGTTATTTTGGGTCGTTGTTGGATCCATGCCAATTGTTGTGTGCCTTCTACCTTGCATCAATGTTTAATTCAATGGGACGGTGATGATGTTGAAATTGTTCAAGCGGATACATCGGCCGAGGTTGCAATGGTCGATGCTACTTTTGAGTGGTGTCATGGAAATATTCAATGCTTATCGGGGAGGGATCTTTCTAGCTATGATTTTATTAGTATCTCCGATGGCAAATTTGTACCTATCTCTGTAAAGCCGGCTAGTGTAGCACGGCTAAGCCATATAAATTTATATAATGAGTAAAGAGGCTAATTTAGAGTGGTTACAAAAGAGGGTGCAAGAATATCGGTCTACAAAGAACGATATTGGTGAAACTATTGAAGATTTTGATGAAGTAGAGAAGCTTGGACAAGGGTTTACATCGGCCGATCCATTAGAGGAAGTAGACATAGGTGATGGAACTAAACCAAGGCCGACTTTTGTAAACAAATATATGAGAGCCTATTATAAGGTTAAGATAATCGAGCTACTTAAAGAGTATGTTGATTGCTTTGCGTGGGAGTACCATGAGATGCCGGGTCTTAGCCGTGAGCTTGTTGAGCATCGGCTTCCAATTAAACCGGGTTTTAGGCCTTATAAGCAACCACCTCGTCGTTTTAATCCTTTGCTATATGACCGAGTCAAAGAGGAGATTGATCAGTTGTGTTTATTAGGCTATGTCGATATGCGGAGTGGGTTTCTAGCATAGTCCCGGTGGAGAAGAAGGGGAGTGGTAAGATTAGAGTTTGCATAGATTTTAGAGATTTAAATAAAGCCACTCCCAAAGATGAATATCCTATGCCTATAGCCGACATGATGATCAATGATGCCTCGGGTCATAAGGTGATTAGCTTTTTAGATGGTAATGCCGGCTACAATCAAATCTTTATGGCGGAGGAGGATATGTACAAAACGGCTTTTAGGTGCCTGGGATTTGTTGGTTGTTTGAGTGGGTTGTCATGACTTTTGGATTGAAGAACGCCGGTGCAACATATCAAAGGGCAATGAATTTGATCTTCCATGATTTGCTAGGTATTATCATAGAAATATACATTGATGATATTGTTGTCAAATCGGATGGTATGGAAGGACACATAGCCGATTTGAGGTTAGCTTTTGAGAGGATGCGCCGGTATGGTTTGAAGATGAACCCACTTAAATGTGCTTTTGGTGTGTCGGCAGGGAAGTTCTTTGGATTCATGGTGCATGAGAGAGGAGTTGAGATCGATTCTAAGAAGATAGAAAAAATTCGTGATTTCAAAGCGCCGACATGCAAGAAGGAAGTTCAAAAGTTGCTAGGTAAGGTGAATTATTTGAGAAGATTTATTTCTAACCTAGCGGGTAAAATCGATGCTTTTGTTCCTATACTTCGCTTAAAAAAAGAAGCCGATTTTACTTGGGGGGCAAAACAACAAGAAGCGTTTGAGGAGTTGAAGAGGTATTTGTCTACTCCACCCGTTGTGCGGGCGCCTAAAGCCGGAAAGCCTTTTCGGTTATATATTGCCTCCGAAGACAAAGTCATTAGTGCCGTTTTGACGCAAGAGGAAGATGGCAAGGAATATATTATTACATATTTGAGCCGCCGTTTTTTGGATGCCAAGACGAGGTATGTCTTTATAGAGAGACTTTGTTTATGCTTATACTATGCTTGTACCAAATTGAGGCATTATTTGTTATCTAGTACATGCATAGTTGCTTGTCAAGCCGATGTTATTAAACACATGTTGCAAAGGCCAATTCTAAGTGGGAGAATTGGCAAGTGGGTATATGCTTTGATAGAATATGATTTGGCTTATGAACCATTGAAATCTATGAGAGGCCAAATTGTATGTGATTTTATAGTAGACCATCATGTAGATATTGCTTACGAGGAAGAGGCGTGCATAGTTGAAGTTATACCTTGGAAGATTTATTTTGATGGTTCTTCTTGCAAAGAAGGTCAAGGCATAGGGGTAGTTTTGTTTTCACCTAATGGCATGTGTTATGAAGCATCGGTTCGTTTGTAATATTATTGTACAAATAATCAAGCCGAATACAATGCTTCATTATTCGGCTTACAAGTCATGGAGATGGTTGGGGCTAAATACGTGGAAGCTTTTGGTGATTCGGAATTGGTGGTGCAACAAGTCGCCGGAGTTTATAAATGCTTGGACGGATCACTAAATAGGTACCTCGATTCATGTTTGGATATTATTGCCAATTTTGATAATTTTGCTATTAGACATATTGCTAGGCATGATAATTCTAGAGCAAATGACTTGGCACAACAAGCATCTGGCTATAATGTGAAGAAAGGATTATTTCTGGTATTAGAAGAGCCGGTGCTTGATTTTAAATCTTTGTGCGAAATTGGCAAAATTGGAGACCAGGGGCGGTCTAACCGGCGTTGCGCGGCCGGTCTGACCAGTGACCAAGTGCGGTCTGACCGGCCACATGCCGCCGGTCTGACCGGCGACCCCGAGCGGTCTAACCGGCCTTGTATGGCCGGTCTGACCAGTTCTGGGCAGAGCGCTGGGTGGCACGCCACAATCAATTTAGAGGCCGAATTAATTGTGAATTCGGACATTTGTACCCAGGAAACAGAAGAGGATTAGAGGATTCCTTTGATTCGATATTTGAAAGATCCCACACTTAAGGCTGATCGGAGAATTCGGCGGCAAGCGTTCAAATACGCATTGCTTGATGAAGATCTATATTGCCGAAATATAGATGGTGTCTTATTGAAGTGCTTAGATAAAGATCAATCTAAAGTGGCTATGGGAGAGGTACATGAAGGAATTTGTGGAACTCATCAATCGGCCCACAAGATGAATTGGTTGCTTAGGAGAGAGGGGTTCTATTGGCCGAAGATGATTGAGGATTTCTTCAAATACTATAGGGGATGCGAGGCTTGTCAACGGTTCGGCAATGTTCAATTGGCGTCCGCCGCCATGTTGAATCCTATAATCAAACCATGGCCGTTCTGAGGTTGGGCTTTGGATTTCATTGGTCAAATTTATCCTTCGTCATCAAAGGGGCATAGGTTCGTGCTAGTTGCTACGGATTACTTCACCAAGTGGGCCGAAGCCGTACCGCTGAAGAATATGACTCATACGGAGGTAATTGACTTTATTTTGAAGCATATTTTCCATAGATTCGGTATTCCCCAAACATTATCTACGGATCAAGGTGCTTCTTTTATGTCTAAGGAAGTGAAGAATTTTGCCGAATCTTATGGTATTAAATTGTTGAGTTCTTCTCCTTACTACGCTCAGGCTAATGGACAAGCCGAGTCGAGTAATAAGACATTGTTGAAACTAGTGAAAAAGAAGATTGAGGAACACCCAAAGAGGTGACATGAAGTTCTTTCCGAAGCATTGTGGGCACATAGGATATCTAAACATGGTGCCACTAAAGTCACTCCTTTTGAGTTGGTTTATGGTCAAGAAGCCGTTTTGCCGGTTGAGGTAAATCTTGGTTCTCTTTGCTATATCAAGCAAGATGTTTTGTCAAGTGAAGATTACAAGATATTGATGGGAGATAACCTTGATGAAGTCATCGACAAGCGCTTGAAGGCTTTGGGAGAGATAGAGAAAGAGAAGAAGAGGGTGGCCAAGGCGTACAACAAAAGGGTGAAAGCAAAGTTGTTTCAAGTTGGAGACTTAGTTTGGAAGACAATTTTGCCTTTGGGTACTCGATCCAGGGAGTTCGGTAAGTGGTCTCCTAGTTGGGAGGGTCCTTATCGAGTATGTGGCATTGTTCGAGGAAACGCATATTTTTTGGAGACACTTCAAGGGGAGCGTTTTCAGCGAGCAATCAACGGGAAATACTTGAAGAAATACTTCCCAAGCGTTTGGCAAGACGCTTAGGAGGTACTACGGCCGGTAATTGGATTATCGTTCTAAGACCAAAACATGTCCTATGCTTTTAGATTCATGTTGTTCATACAAAAGGCAGGGGGGCATGTGTTTACACCCAAATTTGGCACCTAGGATTAAAATAGGAAAGATTGCCAAAATTTGGAAGTCTACCGGTTTCCTTCGAGTGGGCCGGTCTGACCGCCGTGTGTTGGCCGGTCAGACCGGCGGTGTGTGGCCGGTCTGACCGGCAGGTCCGAGTTCGACTGTGTTTCGTCGGGTCTCGAGGTTTCCTTACTCGGGAAGGCATGTTTCGGGTTTCCTTTGGTTTCTATCCCGAGTTGGACGTGGAGGAGGGCCTGTAGAGGGCAAGACCAACCCCTATATAAGGGACATGGCCGGTTCTATTGTAACTAACCAATCTACAATCAATCAATCGAATCGTTTTTCATATTGCTTTTAGTTTTCTCTTAGCTTGTCCATCTTTGTCGGTTTGCACCGTAAACCGTCCGCCGCCGCTGCGAGAGTGCAACATCTCTTTGTAGGTTTGTCCTGAAAACCTTCCGTTTTGCCCACGAGACGGGTAGTTATCTAAAATCGGCTCCACTAGCCGGTTTATTTGTCAAAACCCATCTAGGTTTAGCTCTTTGCTAGATCGAGGTGGTTGGCGACTCTAGGATCACCGCAAGGCATAAGGTGCTACGATCGTGCTTGTCAACTTGTCACAAAAAGTTGCCAACAGTTCCCGCGCGCGCGCCGTGGTGGCCAACTGGTCAGTCGCCGTCGCCGTCAGCCCTGCCGCGCCTGCCATCGTGTCGCCACTCCTCTCCAAACCGCCCCCAGCCGTCATTGCCGTCGTCACTCCACCTGGCCCCGTCCTCCTGCTCGCATAGCTCCAAAAATCGAAGGCAGAGCTCGCCCGCTGTCACGCCTAGAAATTCCCGAATAGAATTCCAAGCAGAATGTGCATTAAAATCCCCGTCTAGGACCGGCCGGGGTACACAAACGACAATGTTGATATTCAGATCCACGTCTTACAAACATCATAAAAGTCTTACATAAATGCAGCGGAAAAACGAGAGATAACAGGAGCTAAGCCTTGACTTGAACTGCAGCGGAACACCACTCCACAGGCATCCTCGACGGCACGGATGAAGCCTACTCCTCGGAGAAACCACCATCTGACACATACTCGCACTCTGGGGTTGGGGAAAGAAGAGCAAGACTGAGTACTACCCACTGTACTCAGCTAGTCATACCGGAAATGGGGGTATGATGCAGGGAATTATCAACGGAGAGCTAGACTGGTTCATTTGCATAAAGCGAGCATTTATAAACAGGAGTTGAAAGAAGTAAACAGTTGTAATAATTACTCAATATTAATCATCCACTGTGTAACGCTATCCCACGTTGCAACAGGCCCAACCATCCACCTAAACTATCCAATTTCATTAGACTAAACTAGGGTGAAACTAATCACGGTGAATCTGGTTGACCACCCATAACCGTGGGCACGGCTATTCGAATAGTTTTACTCTGATCAGAGATGTACAACTGTACCCACAAGACACAGCCCCACGACACGTTTCCGTGCGCTGACATGCCACCACGACATACCAGAAAGAGGCCATGACAGGACCCTTCGCACAACCCCCTCTCACCAAGCACACCACACCTCAGGTTTCACCCCAATTCCTCGCAAGGCAGCGGGCAGTCCCCTCTCGTGCCTAGGTGAATCCGGAAGCGACAGAGGCCGTCGCAGGGCCCGCCCCGCTCCATCACGCCCACCCTTGCCTGGATGCGTCAGCTAGAGGAAAGCTACACTACAAGCCCAGCCGTTGCCCATGCTGGCTTGTGGTAAGCACGACAAATTCTTCCAGGGTTTCCCGCGAACCGGTCCTTAATTGCCATGGGTGCGACTAGCAAAACCATGCACCCACAGCCCACCATGTGATTCCTTTTTAATTAATCAACACCAAAGCGGTGGTACTAATCCAACATTACCATTAGGACCTACAGTCTAAACATTAATAGGATTTCCCTCATTGTGTGCTAGTTGAACTAAGCATGTCTAAGCAATCCCTAGTCCAATCTCTAGTCATGTTATATCCCAAGCTAACAAAGAAATATGGTACAAAATAGTACGGCTATGACAGTAGGTAAACATCCCATAGTGACATTATAAAACAATGCAATATTTAGGAGAAAACGAGAGAGCATTTGCAATATAGGTTCAATATGTTCAAGTGACAAGCATGACTTGCCTTGCTCTGCTGCTGGAGGAACCTCGGCGACTATCTCGAAGTACACCGGAGCGTCGGAAGAACCGGAATCTAAGCGACATACAAGGAAAACAATGCAAATAGGCTATAAGACTACTGAAACAGAGAACAAAACCATTTTTAACAGATTCTACACATTTTTCTTGATTTACTAAGACTTGAATGGGCTTAAACGGAGCACGGATGAATTAGATATGAATTTTAGAAGATTCACTGTGTTTTTACTATAAACAGAAAAATCCTTAATTGAATTATTGCGCAATAAATAAATCCCGGAGAGAGAGGGGGCGGCGCCGACATGTGGGCCCCACATGGCAGTGACTCGGGGAGGGCGGTTCACGGTGGACCGAGTCCACGGACCCGGGGAAGGGGCGGCGCACCACGTGGCGCTGACGTGGCGCCGACGCGGCGGCCACGCGGCAGCCACGCGGGCGGCTGAACGAACGGCCCCGATCTACCCGAGGGTAGATCGGACGGTGACGGGGGCGCGCGGCCGGCGCGCGCGGGCGGCTCAAGCTGGCCCGGCGGCCATGGCGCGCATGCGGCGGCGGCGCGAGACGGCGACCGGCGGCAACCGACCGGCGGCGGCGGGCGGCGGCGTCGCGGCGGCGCGGGCGGCGGCGTCGCGGCGGCGCGGGCGGCGCTAGCGGCGGCCGAGCGACTAGGCGGTGGCACGGCGGCTAAGCGGCGCGGGAGGGAGAGAGGAAGAGGAGGAGATGCCTCACCGACGACGGCGAGCGACGGAAGGCGATGGCGGCGGCGGGACGAGCTCCGGAACCACCTAGCGAACACGATAGAAGGGGTTAGAGAGGGAGAGGGAATTGGAGGAGAGCGAGGACGCCGGCCGAAGGCGGCGGCCATGGCGGTGCTCACCGGCGCACGATGCGGAGGGGGTTCCGGCGGCGGAATCTGATAGAAGAGGGGTGGACGGGGTGGCCCGCACGACGGCGAACGCGACGGCGTCGTCGGCGCGGCTCGGCACGGCGGCTAGCGGCGGCGACGGCGGCGGAGAGGAGGGCGATGGCGCTAGGGCGGTAGAGGGCACGGGAGAGCTCGGCAGAATGGGGAAAAAAAGAGAAGGGGTGGCGGTGGTGCTTAAATAGGGAGAGAGAGAGGGCCGGACGTGGCCGGAAGGAGCGGGAATCGCCGGCCGACGTGGGGGAGCGGGGAGGAGAGAGATGCGGGATTCGAAAATCGAATCCCGGCCGTCTCGGGAGCGCGGGCGAGCGGGAGAGAGGAGGAAGTGGGCGCGGGAGGCGGGCGCGAGGGCGACGTGGGCAGCGTGGCCCGGGAGACGCGGGAGCGGGGGCGCGGCGGCGGCGGCCGGAGGAAGTAGACGGGCCCGACAGGTGGGCCCCACCTGTCGGTGTCTCCGAGAGAGAGGAGGGGGCGCGGCTGAGTTGGGCTGGGCCTCAACCTTCGGCCGGCCCAGCGGGAGAGGGGGGAAGAAAAGAAGAATGGGCCGGCGGCCCATTCAAAGGAAAAAAAAGAAAAGAAAAAGAAAGAAAAAGGAAAAAAAAAGAAGGAAAAAGGATTTTCCTCGGATTAAATATTGCTTGTGCTCATTTTTAGTTGGTTAAAATTATTTCGAGGGCTCTGAAAATTCCACTAAAAATCTTATTAGCGAATTTCGACATGTAGAACTCAAGAAAAATTCCACATGCCAATTCCGATTGTTATTTGCGTTAATTTATTAAGGTTTACTCTTGCTTTACACAGGGTATTTTCTTGAGACCATTTATAACCTCAATTTAGGCTTGGGAAAGAACTTCAGGGTGTGACACCCTCTCCCACCCTCATTTTCTCCATTTCATGTTTCGGCAAGGGGCAAGACCCTTTTCCCTCTTCCTTTCTCCTTTTTCCCTTCCATCGCCGGTGTCACCTCCCCTGTCACCGTTTTGGCCGCTTGCCTGAGCACCAGCCGAGCGCTTGACTGCCTCGAGGTCAGTTTCCCCCTCCCAAACCGACATCGCCATCTATCAAACCCGAACCACTCCCCTATCCCCTCTCGTTTTTCCCCTCACCACTGCTGCCGCGCCATTGTCGCCCCTGCCCTGCTATCGTCCTCGCCATCCATCGCCGGAGCACCAGGGAGACTGGTGCATGCGAAGGACGCATGAAGAGGACTCCAGGCGCCGTCTTCTTCCCCTTCCCCGGCCCAAGGCCGAAGAGCTCTTTCCCCGCCGTCGGCAGCTCGTCACTGCGCCCATCCCGGCTCGGTAGTGCATCCCTCCATTCTCCCTCCTCGCTCTCCTCCTCCCCTTAGCATTTGTGTTAGCACCCGTAGCACTCCCGATAGCTAGTAGGCGCCGCCCCAAGCCCCGCCGCTGCTTGGCATGGTTTCACCATCATTGCCGCCCGCCTCCGAAGGTCGCTGCTCATCACCGGCCCACTCTATAGACCCTCCCTCCAATCCGGCGTTAGGAACGTGTTCCGGTGGCCATGAACTCCCGCCGCCTTTAATCGAACCTTCCCCGGCGCGATTTCCCCTTTTTCTCGCCGTCGGCATTTGCCGCCGCGATTCGTCGCCGGCCTCCCTCCGTTGAATCCGAGCCATTGGCTCGACTCCTCTTGTGTCCCTCTTCGCCCCGGTGTGCTCCCTTTGGCCGAAGGTGTCTCGTCGACTTCCGGTGAACCCCGCCACTGCCCGCCGTCCATTCTCGGCCAGCCTCGTCTTCCTCCCCCACTGGCCCGCGTGGCAGCCACGTCGGTGCCAACTCGGCATGACCTGGTCAACAGGACCAGCCGGTCGCCGCCCTCCATCCTGCGTCCCGTGCGCGCAGCCCACGGTAAGCCGTGAGGCTGTGCGTGGGCCCGCCGCCATCCAGCCCACCCGGCGCTCCGCTCGCAAGCCGCGTCCACCCGCCCAAGGCGCTGTCTCTCATATGCACCCATTCTCCCGTGCGCCAAGTCACTGACTTGTGGGCCCCGTCCCGGGACCAGACACGATGGATCCGGTCTATCCGGACCACCCTCTCTCTCCCTGTGCGCCCTAATGGGCCGCCTCCTCATGGCCGCGCCTAGCCCAATGGCTCGGCCGAGCCATATAAACCCCTCGGCCCACACCCTTGCCGCCCGAGGAAGTCTAATATACATTCCTCCTTCAATTATTTTCAAAAAGGGATTTAATAAATCCTTTTCCCTTTTCTTATAAAATCAATTAACCTTAGAAAATCCATATATCCTCAACCGTTCGTCTGATTGCCTCCGTTCAGGTTCTAATAATTCGTAAAATTGAGATCTATCTAATGGCACTATTAATTAGTCTAAATAGGACCTTTTTATTGGTCTTTTTTTTAGGTTTTGATTGTTTGCATATAGTTCGCGTGCTGGATTTTCGTTCAAGAGCGGTTTTCGAGAAGCTTCATGAATACCTTGAGCAAGGCAAGTCACCCTTTGACCAGTTGCTCCTATAATTGGCAAGTCATTATTATTTTGTTTGCAACTTGCATTGTTAGGGTTACGCACTTAACTTGCTTGGCCTCGGTTTGCGTGCTAAACCGATGGACCTACCTAGTAGTCGCACTAATTCCTGTAGGCCGTACTACCCTGATTCCTTGTCGCTCAATCCTTGTGGTACTTCGGTATCCGTGCTCTCTAAGCACGTATACCAACTATTCCACATACACTGTTGTTTGTCGATAATTTGGGAAATGGGTTTGAGAAGCCTTGAAAACCCGACATGTGGTGTCGGTGTGTTTGAAAATAAAATGAATTATGAAAACTCTCGATGTGGGGGTTGTGCCTGTGTGGCGTTGTCCCGTATTCGCATATAAGGACCAATTCCTGTGGGAAATTCATCCGAGCATATAACAAGTACGACCACATGGGTGGAATGGGACGCCGCTGACTGAGTAATTAGCTAATCAGGGGAGCCTTGATGCCAAGAGACAAGTGGATTCACCGGGGTAGTGTCGGTGAGAACCCTGGGCTTCCTGGCACAGCATGGTCTGGGACCTAACCTGTTGTTGGTCCGTGGGACCCCTTTCGTTGGCATATGGCAACTCAGTGTCCGCTTTCAAAATGCCTTGTCATGAAAGCCTTAAGGTCACCAGATGTGGCTGCACTGCACGGGCTGGGTGATCCGGGTTAGTAATGATGTGACCATGGCTACTACGGATACAACCATTGCTCACATCATGCATGAACAAGAAGACATCAAGATCAAGGCCTCCAAGTGCTGAAATCCGATTCGGCCACCTGCTGCGCTGTTGATTCAAACGGCCGCCGAATCAGCATACGACCTCCGTTTTTGGCTCGTGAGTACTTGATGGAAAGCCCACGGAGTCCTCTTTCAACGGATCCAGCCTCATCTCCGAATTCCATCTCGTGTGGCCACAATCACAGGAACAAGGTGCTGCGTCACCTATGATGGGCCTATGGGCTTGTAACTTCATTTGGGACCCCGGCCCAGGTGGGGCCCATTTGGGGTGCGCCCCAACCAGGTGGAGCACGACCCTAGGGTCCCCTTAGGTCGTCCTCCCACCTCCTTAAATAGTTAGGTACCCCTTTAGAGTTTCTTGGGTTTTGATAGATTAAAGTTTAGCCATTGCTACTTGCTTGCAGCGCGCGTGTCGGCTAGACCGTCCGTCTGCTTGTTCTTCGGAACCCCAACTTATCATTTGTATTAAATTCCTATTTGCATTTCAGATTGCTTTTATCTTGTTCTTGCTTGTTTCTTCGATTTGCTTGCAGGAATAAGGTTGATCTGCACCGGCAAGATCAACAACCCACGGAGAGGTGTAACGATCGTTAAGACATAACACAACGTCTCGTACGGTTGTAGTCGGATCGTCAACGTTTCTCCCAAATCGTAGTTACCTACAACTCACCGAAAGATCGGGCCAACAACAGCCTTGAGTGTTGGGAGGAACTCAGGGTTCATCAGGTGGTATCAGAGCTTTCGTTGCTCAGTGAGTTTTTATCTTCCTATAACCAGAAAATAGCCATACAAAAAAATTCGTATCATTTACCTAGCCATATTGTGCCATTGCATTGTTCTTTTCAGTTTTTGCTTTGTTGAATTTTGTGTTGCATCGTCACGTCATGTTGCTGGTCTTAGCGTCTAGTTCGTTTAGAGTTTTAAGTTCTGGTCACGTTTTGTACCACAGTCGTCACTGCCACCGTGTCTCTGTTGTTGTCGGGACCTACGACAACGGAATCGGCTCGCTGCCACGGTTCTATTTTTGTAGTTTTCAGAATTTTTTATCGGTCAGTTTTGGAGTTGCATTTAGGATTTGCTTGAGTTTCTGGTTTGCCCGTGAATAGATTGGCCTGTGCTTGTTGCCGGTGTAGAGAGGAGGAAGAAGAATTTCCAAATCAGTTTTTGGAAGTATGAGAGTTTAATCTGGAAAGAAATAGTAGATCAGATTGATTGAAATCAGTTTCCCTTTTTCTCTCACCATATCTGGACTCCTAGGTAGTGCCGCATCCTTCCTTTCCTCACCCACCACCACCCCGGGTCCGCGACCAGGCCGAGTTCGAGTGTCTCCTCTCGGTCACGGTTTCAATCTATACCGTGATCTTGCATACTGCTTGGTGAAAATTTTTCGAGTATCGGATTGAAAATCCGTTTGCAAAAACGAAACCTACAGGACGAGAGGATTCCATTTTTGTATAGTTCTAATTTTGGGTTTGATCTTTTATATTTGAGTCCCTGTAAATTTTGTATTTACGTTTGAGTCCCTATAATCTTACATTGAGGTCCTTGAATCTGTTTTTGTAAAATAAAATCAAAAAAAAAGAAAGAAAAAAAGGCAGAAAGGTGCATTAAAAAAAGAAAAGAAAAGCCGCACCCAAAAAAGGAAAAGAAAAGGAAAGGAAAGAAAAAAAAAGAAAGAAGAAAGAAAGAAAAGAGAAAATATTGTTATGTTTGAGCTGAACTTCATATATCAGAGTTGTGCGTGAGTTGTGAGTTGTTGCTAGTGCTATCTTGTGGTATCGTTTGTGTCTAGGCTCGCGTCTCTAGTACGTTCTAGCCTAGTACCAGCACGGTACTTGACTTTGAACCATTATTCAACTTTGCATTATCTGATTTGAGCATTTGCTATCCCTTTGCTATATATTTAAGCCTACCCAGAGCTCCACAGATCTAACTGTAGCCGTACAACAGGTGTTTGCCAAGGCATCGATACATCCAACCTCCATTGGGGTGCTTGGTTGAGTCGGTGTATGTCACCATTCCGCTTGCATTGATAAGAATTTGTAAGAGCTCGATATAAAGCTTGAGTGTGTGTGATTTGTGAGCTTCCACTACCTAGTAGTTGATAGGAATGTATATATTCTTGTATATGTTTCTTGTTTGCTACTAACTATGGCAGGGTTACACAAAGAGTTAGGAGCTGTTCGTGCTCAATGTGGACATTTTCACCTGCGACAACACATGGCAAGTGACCAACATGACGCAAATAAGGTACATGATCATAATCTTGCAAGAGTAGAGTCTGTTTTGCCATCTTTTGATGGAAAGTATGATTCCGCTGCATACATTAATTGGGAGCTAGCAGTAGAAAAACAATTTGATGAGTATGATTTTTCTAATGCTCAAATGATTAAGGCTGCTAGTAATAAGTGTACCGGTTCTGCATCTTTTTGGTGGCACACTGTGGGAAATAAGTTTGAAACTTAGGATGAATGCAAAATACTGATGAGAAAAAGATTTGTGTTTTCATACTACAGACGTGCTCTCCTTGAGAAGTTTGAACATCTAAAACAAGGTGACAAAACTGTTAGGGAGTACTTTCATGATTTTAAAATTTGTATCACTTATAGTGGTTTACAAGAATCTAATGAGAACACAATGACTAGATTTTTCAGAGGGCTTAATTCCAATATTCAGACTGGGCTAGTTAATGTGACATATAATCATATAGGCCAATTGTTCATGCTTGCTTGCAATGTTGAGCGCAAAATTTTGGAGAACCCAATGGAGCAACAAGCTATGCTTGTGCCTCCTATCACTGATGTTTTGCAGGAAGTTCAGAACAGTCCCCAAAATAAGAAGAACGATATGTTTGAGATGTCACTTCCATCACTCGCGAATGAGGAGAAGGCTGATGCACCTACATTATCTGAAGACGGCATAAAAGGTAAATTAAATGGTGCAGAAATTACTCAAGGTGAGTATGCTTCTGATGAATTACATTTTTCCACTTTCCATGCTGACCGAGAGCAAACTTTAGTGGAACCTACTTCTGAATTGCCTTTGTCACAAGTTGATTTCCATTCTGTTCCTTGTGGTAAAGAAGAGTTGTGCGATAATACTTCACTTACATCCATTCCACAACTAGTGAATGAACATGCTACTTTTAATCTTGATTCTCCATATACTGAATTTAAGCATGTTATTCACACGTCCAGCGAGAATGATGAACTTCAATTGCAATCTTCTTTAAATACATTGGGCTATATTCTGTTTGATGATTCTTGTGAGCTCAATTATTTGAAGGCCAAAATATTAGCCATGTCCTCGTAATGTTATTTTTCACATCTTTGGCAAATATAATGATAGCGACATTTATTTGGTGCACAAAGTTTACATTTGTTCAGATATGCAACCCTCTGTTGTTGTGCCAAGAAAATGCAAACTGGAGAGTAGTGTTAGGACCACTGATGTTACTTCAAGTTTGTTTTGCTTTTGTCCAAAGACACAGGTCGGTTTTGAAGAAGGGGAGCAAGATTTGCACCACATGGAAAAACCGAGGACGGTTTTCTGTGAAGAAGGGGAGGATGATGTGACCATGGCTACTACGGATACAACCATTGCTCACATCATGCATGAACAAGAAGACATCAAGATCAAGGCATCCAAGTGCTGGAATCCGATTCGGCCACCTGCTGCGCTGTTGATTTCAAACGATCGCCGAATCTGCATACGACCTCCGTTTTTGGCCCGTGAGTACTTGATGGAAAGCCCATGGAGTCCTCTTTCCAACGGATCCAGCCTCATCTCCAAATTCCATCTCGTGTGGCCACAATCACAGGAACAAGGTGCTACGTCACCTATAATAGGTCTATGGGCTTGTAACTTCATTTGGGACCCCGGCCCAGGTGGGGCCCATGTGGGGTGCGCCCCAACCAGGTGGAGCACGACCCTAGGGTCCCCTTAGGTCGTCCTCCCACCTCCTTAAATAGTTAGGTACCCCTTTAGAGTTTCTTGGGTTTTGATAGATTAAAGTTTAGCCATTGCTACTTGCTTGCAGCGCGCGTGTCGGCTAGACCGTCCATCTGCTTGTTCTTCGGAACCCCAACTTATCATTTGTATTAAATTCCTATTTGCAATTTAGTTTGCTTTTATCTTTTTCTTGCTTGTTTCTTCGATTTGCTTGCAGAAATAAGGTTGATCTGCACCGGCAAGATCAACAACCCACGGAGAGGTGTATCGATCGCTAAGGCGCAACACAACGTCTCGTACGGTTGCAGTCAGATCGTCAACGTTTCTCCCAAATCGTAGTTACCTACAACTCACCGAAAGATCGGGCCAACAACAGCCTTGAGTGTCGAGAGTAACTCAGGGTTCATCAAGTAATGTCATGTGGGTAAAGTGTACCCCCTCTACAGAGGTTAACTAACTGTTCGAACAGCCGTGCCCACGGTCATGGGCAGATGTGAGGTGTTTCCCGTTGCGTAGTTTTGATTGTCTATTCTTTGTGAAAAGTTGTTGTAGATTAGGAATCGTTACCAGAATCAGCCTATGTGGCAGATGGATGACCTGAGTGGTCAGAAACGGATCTATATGATTCGGGATGTCTGCGGGCATCATAGACTAGGCTTCCCGAGTGGAAGCATATTGTTGTGCTGCGGGATAGCTGGACTGTTGGAGTCTGAGAAAATGAAAAAGGCTCTGGGAGCCGCTTAATCAAGTGAAATGGCTCTGGGAGCCGAGAAGTAATGATCTAACCTAGGAGGTTGGTGCATTACCATTTGAGTTGTTGAAAAGCATCTCTCGAATTGAGACGCATGTCTCTTTTCGACCCAAACCTGAAAAGAAATTATCACTTAGTGGTTTCAAAATGTTTCCAAATAAAGGATTTGCAAAACAACCTTGCCTCTTTTCTAAGCTTGCATTAAACACCTAAGTTGCCGTGACTTGCTGAGTACGTATACTCTTGCTGAGTACGTATACTCACCCTTGCTCTATAAATATATATATATAGTTCCTCTGCCTTGAAGTGAAGTGAAGTGAAGTGAAGAATAGGGTTTCGTCCTGGTTCCCAGCCGTCGCCTGTGGTGTTGGGTGTTAGTCCATTGGTTCCGTTGCTGCTGTTATTGGTGGTGTTTGCCTCGTCCGTGTCGTCAGTTGTATTCTCGGGCTATCCTAAGCTGCAACCTAAGTTAAGATAAATAAGTCATCTATTTATTTTAAGAATTGTAATGATTCATATTTATCACCGTGGGTATCAGCGATATGTCCTGGGACAGGTACTGAAATTGTGGTTTCGTAGGAAGCGGTTCGCGCTATTTTTACTACGACACGCTCCTATCAGGTGCCGTTGTATGGCGGTGCTAGATTGGGGTGCGACAACAATGCATGTCTGCCCCTATGCTAGAAACACGGGCACTGTGGCGCACAACCTTTATAAACACATACGTGCTAGGCAGTTAGCACACTACATATGCCTCAGTGCACATGTGCCTAGCATATATAGGCGTATGGCGCGGCATGAAAAACAGATAGTTGCGGCAGCACAGATGCATAAGACCATAGGAACGCAAGTGACTATATATCTTATAAAGAATATTTTCTTCGTTAAGCACACATTTATCAAATTTATTTGTTTTTGCTTTAGTTGAAGAAAGAAAATCAGATTGAAATAAACTTTAAAGTCACTAAAATTTAAATTAAAATATAACAAAAAAATCTCTTTGGACGCTAGAAATTTTTATATGAATCGGTGAAAAAAACCAGCAGTTCAAGTAGAATATAATTTAGAATTGACTTAAATTTGAAAAAAAAAACAAGAAGAATCCATCTAAAACTTAACACGGGACTAATCAAAATTTAAAATAAAATAAATTCATAAATTGGAAAGAATGAAAAGGTTAAAACAGGAATACAAACTAAAATTCATGATTGAAAATAATGAATATTTTAAAAAATCTAGATTACAGCACATGATTATCTTAGTGGTCTAAACCGCGGGAATTGAAGCAAACAAAGCATACCATACGAAGGAATCTAGACTTTCTATAAAATTATAACCCACTAACTCTAAAGTTTAACATGCAACCATACCACATCATCACCCAGTAACAATAATTACATATTCAACCTTATGCAAGCATGCAAGAGCATCTACAATCTATTTAATTAGTTCTACAAATTAACATGCAAATATCTTCAATCACCACCTCTCACATCATTTCCACAATAGTTTTACAACTCTCTCTATCATTTTTATAATATTTAATATATACTTATCAATATGTTCTACGTTAAAGTGAGAATTCCATTTGTTTCATGATAAATATTGATAAGTTCTGATATTTGATTTTTTTTTCTTTTTACTCCTAGCTGAATTATAACGAAAAATAATATTAAAAATTACTTAGTAATTTCCGCAGCAAAACGCGGGGAATCCCCTAGTTAAAGCTAATAACAAGGCCACGCCTCAACCTTGCTGGGAAAAGACCTTGCGGCAATCGAGTAGCAAATACAAGCAATAACTTACCAAGTGCCTAAACAAAAATATTCAACACATTGTAAACATCTCCAAGTGATGAGGACGAGGAGGGGCTAAAAGGCGAGCCAAGGGGCAGCAGAGGAGTAGATCCACGGTTCTAGCAGGACTTCGAAAAACTATAAAATAGGACCCATTGATAATAAAATTAGATTTTTCAAAATCCCAATAATAACAAAGAGGAGAGAAAGCGGGCCGGTGAGCGAACGGGCAGGAAAGGAGTAGGGCAAAAGTGATCGACACAAAGTATAACCTTTTAAGGTCCAAAGGACAACAAATAAGGTTATAGGGGCAGCAAGCGAGGAAGTGGAGGCATGATACATTTAGTAGGACGGAGGTAACAGGTATACTTTTGAAAACGATAAAATTGGAAACTCGACGAAGATAAGGTTCGATTATTTTGTAGATCCTAACACGACGATTCAACTATTTAATAAAATTTGAACATAACCATATGTAAAAAATTATTGAAATAGTTACATAAGTAAATATGTCTCAGTGCTTGCGCACAATCGCGTGGGGTTACCCTACTAGTTATATATATGAGAAATAATTAATGGGACGTATAGTAGTGGATAGGTGTTAACGACCAAATTTGGTAATATCAGTATCGGAGATGAAGATTAGATCGAAACGGAATTGAAGATGAAGATCGTTTCGGAAACAGAGTAAAAATCGGCTGGAGTCCAAATCGGCTACGACCAGGATCGGTTGAGTTCGAGTCAGACTGGATAAGCCGGTACAGCCGATTCCGACAATACGATTCGGTATACATCATCGGGTTGAATTAATGTGCTTCACGTGAATTGCCGCACACGGATTGAGTCCTAAGAAGGCAATTGTATCTATTAATTAGGATATTTTATGTAATTTCCTTAGAGATAAGTGTGGGCAAAAGTCTGCCGCAAAGACTTATGGTTTCTTAGAGTTTGTTAGAGATATTAGTCGTGTCCGATATGGACATATCTTGTAATTCTCGGTATAAATAAACCCGAACCCCATGTAATCAAACGAACACACGTTCAATACAATCTCGGCGCATCGCCACCCTTTTTGCTTTCGTTTTATATCGACGACTTCTTACTTTCGGGTTGAGCTGCATCAGTTTCGATCTTTAACAAGAGGTAAAACTTGTTATGGCGGCTTGCGTTCTCGGGATTAGTGCTTCCATCTTTATGATACTCTAATCTTGTTTACGTAATTCGTCGAGTTATCATATATCTTATATAATCTCTGGCAATATCGATATCTAACTTACAATCGACTAACATATGTCGGTAACAGGCAGCCAATTAGGTTAGATAGCGACGTTGGCTTAGATTATATATGATATCCACCACTCTATGAAACTTCCAATGGCTTGATTGTCTAGGTATCGTCCTTCTTTTCATACTTATAGCTGTATCAGTTGAGTTTGATCTTATAAGTCGTGATTAGAATCTCAATCTCTAGCCTGCTTCTTGGTTGCCGATTAGGGTAGTATCGGGGTTTCGGCCGATCTTACCTGATTTAACCATATTTATCTTATATGCTTCGTTGACATGTTGAATCTGCCTTTATATTAAGATCTTGTTGCATTTAAGATAAATATGGTTAAATCAGCCGCTCTTACCTCATTTAAGTATATTTGGCTTTTTGTTTGGTATATTTTACTCGCTTTGATATCTTAATATAGAGTAGTATCGGAGTATTGGCCGATACATGCTAGATCCATCTGATCGGCTATGCTATGAACATATATAGTCTCGTTGTTAGTATATATTTCGATCTAAGTGATTTATACTGTCTCGGCATGGCGACCGATCTATCCCAATCACTTGATTTAAGTATATATCGACATAAGGATTATATATCGTTAATATCTATAGCCGATCGAGTAAATTTAGTTCTTTCCTACTTATTAATGACTGCCGATCGATGCATATATGACATCGGCTCAAAAATAAATGATATGGCATCGGCACCTAGCCGATCGGCTATCGTTTATGGATTTAACCACGGTTTCTTTGTTTTTGTTTCTTGTTGATTGCAGGATCAAATCAACTGGCACGCTAGCATACCCGAAGACGAGTTTTGGACCTGTACTGGAGTTAAGTAAATCTCCCAAGCCTCGTGTTTTCACATCAACGATAGTGCAACACTCAGATAACTTTCTCTAAAGGCTAAAAATATTTGATAAAGCAACAAACAATAATAGTCTAACTAGGTTTGTCACGCTTAACTTGTGCGTGCCAAGTTGAGGTATCTATACTCCTTTAAAAAGACTCCAATGATAGTGGCAGTGAATCTGTCACCCCACCTAATCCCGCTAAAACATATTATCCCTTGAACTTCTTAATATTACATAATAACTAAATCTAAATGAATAGCCATATATAAAATTAATATGGATAGCCCACATTGCTATATTTAATGGAAAATATGATTTATTTATGTTAGAAAATATAGTTATATTTTTCCTTGTATACGTAATAAAGCACGGACATTTAGTAGATCAAAATATATAAATAATATATATATAGTCTCCAATTTTGACCCCCTCGATCTAGAACACCTTTTTTTTTCTGATTCTGTAATTGTACTGTTTGCTTTTTAAATACAAGTTGGATGTAAACATCATGCACATACCACACTCACATCCACACACACACACCTTAGGTGGGTGATTTCAAGCACACGTCTAAAAAGATTGAAGGCCTAGTCCCAGTAGCACAGGTACGTGCTTTTACCACAGAATGCTGGAAATCCTGCTATATTATTTGGTGTTATCAAATACTACTATGTTATTTGGTGTTATCAGAGAGTAATAAGTGGACAGCATTGAACAGAAAAGAAAAAAAAATGATGCAATTACAAAATAATGCAGGCAGTGCTAGCTTGAGGGAGAGACGTAGTACGTGGTCACTCACATTCACGGCTGAAATTGCTCCATATCCGCTGTGACCACTGCTCCGTACGATCTGATACTGAAATTTCAGCGAATGATGATGTAAACCGACGTGCACGGTGTGCACGGTTAGTTGCTTGTGACTGATGAGAAGTTCTGTCATATTCCTTCCGTTTAAAATAAAAAAAGTCTAATTCTTGCTACAAAGATCATGTATATGTTTAGATTCGTAGTTAGGATTAAATTTTTTAACTAGATAAAATGTCCGTGCGTTGTAACGGATGAAGGCTATTTTAATCTTATTATTGTTTATACGGTTTAGTTAAGGTGAAATTCACTGCTGGAATTCGCTAGGATATATATTTTTTTTATAAAATCATGTGATACAATTAGAAGCCTGATCATCTCAACTTAGCATGCGAGTTTTTTTAAAGATATTTCTTATATGACTTCGTCTATATTTCCAAAAGTGAATGAACTTAAAAACTGACTTAATTACGGATATGTATTTTCAAAAAATGAACGAATATAAAAACCGACTCATATACGGAGGCGTACTGAAATACCGGTAAAACATGGTACCGAATGATAGAAGTACCAGACATGAGTAGCGGTAGCATCACAATGTATATGTGCCAATCCGAGTAAGCATGACAACCTATAACCGTGCAGCTCAATCATGCATGGCAAGGCCAGTCAGTTGCAAGGTAATGGGCCGGCTTAACCAACAATCAATTACACACAGGCTGTTCCCATCATGATAAAGAAAAACCCATCAAGTGAAGAGAACCACGGAACCACCGTCCACCGCCAACGGCAGCGCTAGCTCATTTCATGATAAACAAGGCTGTAACCTGTAACTGCAGGAGCAGGGAGACGAAGAAGCAAGAACACCAGACAGATGAAAAAGGCTCGGCACATGCCAAGATTCTCGCGGAGATGTGCGCACGAGAGCAAACAGCTAGCGCAAGCGTGCATGCGACGTACGTACATCCGTCCAAAGCGATGAAGGAAAATGACATCACTCGCAAGACAACCACACACCGAAACGAAACAAAATTGTACTACACACACTTTGGTCCTCTCGCCGTCAACATACCGGTACACAAACAGAGTCGTCGAATGATCGATCACATGATCAATATTAAAAGACATACTACGTGAGAACCACTTCGTTGGTTACTTTTTATATAAAAAAATTGCCGTATGACATTGGCACTGTGACCTGATATATTACTTCGTTAACAGATCGACTTGGTACTGGCCGTTACATTTTGGTTACGTTTATAGATGCCGTATTTCCAGCTTGGTCGTCGCGAGCTCGTGATGCGGAGATGAAAATCCTATGATACAGCGCATGGCGCATGCGGAGTAATGGCACGGTGGACATGGCTGCCCGGACCGGAGGAGGTCCAGGAGGAGGTGTTTGCGTGTCGCGGTGGCCCGGACGGTGCACTGGCTGGGTCCGTCGCTGCGTCCGCCCATCTGCGCGCACAGCGCGGACGGGTGGACGGACGAGCTAGCGAGAGCAAGAGCTGCAGCGTCACATGCGCAGGCTTTTCTTCCCCCTCCCTCTCTCACCTACACATGCGCTTGCCGGCAGCACATGGCCTGCCCCTGCTTGCTTGCCTGCCTGTGTGACTGTGAGCCTATCTCATCTCGCTTTAATCAAGCCACATGCACTGGGGATTGGGGTAGCCCACCCCGCTAATGATCGTCACCCTATCTCTATCTCGAGACATGAAAGAAAGAGAAAAAAAAAAAGACACGCACCAAGTGATACGTACGTAATTGACAATCAAGCTTCTTGCCTAATTAGGGACAATAATCTACACAAGCACACACATACACACACACTCTCGCAAATCAATACCCGTTCTGTATACTACTACTTGAGGCTATCTCATCTCTCACTTTTCTCTTTCCTTGTTTTCTTTTCTCCTTGCTTCCTTCGGGGAGCTGGCCGGTAACTGTTTTGGCGATGGTCAGATCGGTTATGCGGAGGAGGAGGAGGAGCAGACGCGGTGGCGCGGGCATGACACGAGGTGGTCGTTGGTGAGCCCGACGGCCTGCATGAACGAGTGGATGACGGTGGGGCCGACGAACCGGAAGCCGCGCCGCACCATGTCCTTGCTGATCGACTCCGACTTGGACGTCTTCACCGGGATCTTCCGGCTGTATTTGTAGCTCGGCGACAGCGGCTTGTTGTTTACGAACGCCCACACGTATTTGCTGAACGACCCGAAGTCCCTCCTCACCTGTTTCATCGAATATATCAAGTACACCATTAGATTCTCCTCCATTCTTCCACTGCATATACACTTATATATAACAACTACTTGTACGTAGAATGTGAGTAGGTACTAGGTATATACGTACCAAACCTCACGAAAATAAGATAATCCCTGGTCAGTGTACTTACTGATAGATTAGTTGGCGTCAGCTACGTACTAAGCGTACTTAAACTAGGTATAGTTGATTGCACTCCGAATATTGGATCGCTAGCTGTGCAAGAGCGATGCATCGTGTGCAGAACCCTTTGCCAACTAAACACGAAAGAGAACAGTTGCGCACAGTTAATTAGCCGTGTCTCCTTCGTGATGGCGTGAAGCAAGGCTTCAGCCAAAAGATTGACAGCAAGTACTAATAGCTTCTTTCTGCCTTTCAGGCTAGCTCTTGGGTGTCAAATGCCAATTAGCTAGGAAGTGTTCGCTCTTTTTGGTTGTATCGTACTTTACCACGCACTTTGCTTTGATTCTGCAAATTACTAGTGGCATTTAAAGGGCCCTGCAGCTGCTGATTGAGCTGTCTACCATGAGGGGGCGTAAGCTGTCAGGGGTTCTGTTAGGCTTCGCTTTCACTTAACTGACCTTTCTTTCGCAAGCATTCATTCATTGACCTCCCTTTTTCTTTTTGGTAAAGTTTCGGTTGTCAAGTTGTGGTACTGTCTCATCCGGTCTATTCATCAACCGGAAATTAAACACTAGTATGGAAATGCAAAAAAATAAGCTGAGGAGGATGGGCTCTATGTGAACTATCTATAGAAAAATACAGTTTTGGGACATCGCACGTCAGTGAATAGGACGAAGAGCTTGTTAGAATTGTCAAATGTCCTGATTACTAGGAATGGAAACGGTCTTGCTTGAGGACAAGTTCAGAAAGATCATGGGCTTGATTGATAGTACTAGTAGCTTGGCATGCAGATGCAGGTGACAGTACCTCGGAAATCCGGCAGGCGTTGTTGACGGCGCCTCTGATGGTGCCCAAATCCAGGCCGAACTCGGCGCTTAGCGACGCCATCTGCTTCTCCGTGTACTTGGCGACTGCGTCCACGTTGAAACCGGAGAATGCCTCCCTATTTGTGATCAAGCAAGCAGCAACGCAAAATCAGCACCAATATACTACTGGTATCACACGGATGGCTTCATCTTTAGCAGCAGAGTTTGGATTGGGTTGCTCTGTTTTCGAACCTGTAGACGTGTCTCCTCTTCAGGATCGAGGTCCAGTCCGCCCCGACTTGCACGCCGGACAACGTGAGCATCTCGAACAGCAACCTGTCGTTTCAGTTGGCACGAAATGTGAGGACAACTGTTGCAAAGCAATCGGATGCTAGTATTATTCGCAAAAAAAAAGAATGGCAAACTCACTCGTCGTCGCGCACGGGCACACCCCACTCCTCGTCGTGGTAGGCGACGTACAGGGGGTCTGCGCATGACAAGAGAAAACGATTGCGTATTAGTTAAGAGTTAATTTCGCAGGAGTGTAAATTGTTTTGTGTGGTGTCGTGTGCGCGCACCTGAGTATGGAGTGATGAAGCTGCATCTCTTCTCGTCATGCCCGGTGACGGCGCCGGCGACGAGCTCCGCGGCACCCGTCGCGGTGGCGCTGACTTTCCCTTCGACTCGGGAGAAGGACGCGGTGCGGCCGTAGTGCGCGATCCGCATCTTGCGCTGCGCCTGCGCCATCGCGACGTGCTCCCGCTGCGCCGCCGCGATGCTCCCGGCGGGCTCGTACGCCTCGAGCCCCGCGAACGTCACCACCGGCAGCACGGCGGCGCCGGCCTTCTTGGCGGGCTTCCTGCTCCTGTCCAAGCCCCCCATGGCCGCAGCCGCCGCCGCAGTCCTGGCTGCAGCCACCTTGGCTCCAGACACCCTCGTCGTCTTAGCACTGACCGAAGCTGGAGTAGGTGGTGGGAGAAGAGACGCCGCCGCAGCGCGGGCGAAGTCGGCGGCGCGGGTGTTCTCGGGGGACGCCGTGCAGGTGGTTGCAGCCGCAGCATTGTCGAGCGAAGCCGGCATGGAGAGCGACTTCTGCAGGGACTTCTTGAGCGGCCGGGCAGGTTCAGGCGCCGCCACGCGGTTCCCCGCAGGCTGCAGCACCGGGCGGCCGTCGATCTGAGCGACGCCGGCGGACTTCACGTTGGAGTTGCACATCTTGTCCGTGAGGAGAAAATTGCTCTGAGACGGTGTACCGACGATTAACTCCGGGAATATGTGCGCTTCGAGTAGCAGCAGCGAAGAGATGAGATGTGAGTTGGGTTGTGGTGCGGGGCGGGAAGCGGTATATATAAGTCGGGAGGGAGGCGGAGCTAGTTGGCCGGAAAAGGGCGGGGAGCTGAGGAAGGTGGTAGGGACGGAGGCGGAGAGATGAGGAGGAAGGTGGTGGGGGAAGGTAGGGACAGGTCACAGGCGAGAGAGGAGAGGAGGCTGTGCTGTCTGCGCATGCATGCATGCATGCATGCATTGAGTTTTGGAATTTGGTTGCAGAGTGAATGACTACTACTGTAGCATTAGGATGCTCTTTCCCTTTGTTTTGTTTTTCCTGTCAGATTGAACGGCAACGGGTGATGTCAAGAGGAACGGGTAAGGATCGGTTGGTATTGGTCAACTGGGCTGGTAAACCTCTTTAATTGTCTGTATATACTGTACAGTTGTACAGGGAGCACAGTTGCAAACTTGCGGTAGAGCATTAGCGAATGTGGCAAAAACTAACGGACGTGAAGCAAGCGAAACGCTGGGCCCTCCAAAGTGCACAGTGCAACTACGAGATCTTTTGAAATGCTCGCGATGAATACATTGCGATACTGTGATACTACCTGCGTCCTGAAACAGTTTTTATTTGTAACTTTTATCATTCGTCTTATTAAAAAAACTAGCATAGTGGCCCGCATAGATTGCGCGGCTAGCATCATTATATTTTCTCTCATATAATAACATATATATTTTCTCATTATATTATTCAAATATATTAAAATGATAACATAATTTTAAATTTTGCAATAACTTTACAGAACTACTAATGTGTAATATTCATATTGTATTTTATATATGTGTTAGTTATTAATTATTTTTAATATCAAATTTTAGTTATTTGTAAATTATATATATTCATATATGGACTCTAGACTCGTCTTTTAATATTTATTTTTTTTTTAATTCCGAATTTTCTGTAAATTGTATTTCTATATAGACTCTATGCTCTTCTTCCAATATTATTTATTTTTATTTCTGAATTTTTATTATTTCTAATTGTATTTTTGTGTGGACTCTAAACTCATCTTTTAATATTCTTTAATTTTTAATTTCGAATTTCAGTTACTTCTAAATTGTATTCATATATTGACTTTAAACTCTTCTTTCCATGTTTTTCTTAATTTCGAATTTTAGTTATTTGTAAATTGTATCTTTATACGGACTCTAAACTCTACTTTTAATTTTATTATGTTTATTTTAAATTTTAGTTAATTTTAAATTTCTATATGAACTCTATACTCTACTTCTAGTATTCTTTTTTTTTAATTCCGAATTTCTATTTTTTTCCTTTTTTAATTCCGAAATTCAGTTATTTCCTAATTGTATTTCTATATGGACTCTATACTCTACTTCTAATATTCCTTATTTTTAATTCCGAAATTCAGTTATTTCCTAATTGTATTTCTATATGGACTCTATACTTTACTTCTAATATTCCTTATTTTTAATTCCGAATTTCATTTATTTCCTAATTGTATTTATGTATGGACTCTAGTCTCTTCTTCTAATATTCCTTATTTTTTTAACTCCGAATTTCAACTATTTCTAAATTGTATTTCTATATGTACTCTAGTATCCTCTTCTAATATTCCTTATTTTTTTAATTCCGAATTTCAGCTATTTCTAAATTGTATTTCTATATGGACTCTGCCTTTTCTTTTTCTCCGATTAATGTGAGAGTTTCTAGGCCATGAGAGCGAACGTGGAGACTCCTTTTTCTATTACTTTAATAATATAATAGATAATTTTTTATTTATTTTGTTTGTGACTTACTTTATTATCAAAAATACTTTAAGTATGGCTTATTTTTTTTATAATTGCATTCATTTTTCAAATAAGACGAGTGATTAAACGTTAAAAGAAAAAAGTTAAAGCGACAACTAATTTGAGATGGAGATAGTAATACTGAGGCACAGATAGAGCTGACAAATGCAGCTTCCAGGCTGATGGTTGAACACAAAGGTGAGACAGACACAGGGAACCAGCCAGTCAACCATGCAACGCCGACCGCTGCTGGACCCTGAGCCCTGAATGAGTGGAATTGTGGACGTCACAACCAAAACTTCCGATAGTGGTATAGTGGTATCGGTCTCTAAATGCTACTACTCCTGTTCTCCATACGATCTCGCTCATGGTTAATTCGGCCATGGAGAGGGGAAACAAATTTTCTTCCTGGCCGACCAAAATAACCAAACGATAGAAATTGCCCATACCTGGTTCCCTCGTGCCTAAGTCAGCCAAGATACCTTAATGCACAGGGTATATATACGACCAAGGAAATCAAGACCAACCGGCCAAAAGTCACCAGTTGATCAGTAGTACATCGATCAGACGTTTCATCCATGTAGGAACAAAACGAGGCCTCATGCATGTACAGTCACACATGCCCGATTAGTATCTTTCACCGAGCCATTTCTCTCTGACAGTCCCAATGATAAGTCCGTACACCGCTCACACGCCCGCCCGGGCGGGTGCGCGTACGTGTACGGTGTTATGTACCGCGCGGAGAGAGCTGACAAACTAAGAAAACAATCAATTTAAGCTAGCCTCTGTATTCACGAGCCACTTGGAGCTTGCAGGAAGTATCCTAGCTACATTCCCTCCACTAGCTGGCTATGCCTCGTCGCCATGCCGTGCCTCGTGCGCATGATTGAGCCGGTAGCGCGAGCGTAGCCTGTAAACCCGTGTAATGCATCGATCGATTGATCGGTTTGCCGGTCCGACAAGCGGGGATAGCCTCGCGCACACACGCCTGGCTGTTTCGATGGGGTTTGGGTGGGGGAGAAGAAAAGGACGGCGAGCGAGCCCGGCCGACCCGACCCACGTTCTCTCGCGCTCTTTCGAGCTGGCACGGAATCTCGTGCCTCTCTTTCCATTTCCCCTCGCAATGATCCAATCGTTCTCTCCTCTCCGGTTTCCGTCGAGCCACTAGTGCATTAGCTAGGAGATGTGCATGTACTGTACTCCTATGTTGGTTAATGCGCGGTTCCCCTCGCAGCATTGGGGGAATTGATTGGAGGCGTAGCCGTTGCTCTCCGTGTCGCGGCTGGCTGCTGCAGTTGTACTGGTCGCAATCACTGCAGCTGTGATGGCGACAAATCATTCAACCGATCGAGTCGAGCCGAGCATACGTGCCGATTAATAAAGGTTGGGGCGGGCGCGCAAGTGCGCAACCGACGTATCATTTCGGAATCCGCGTCGCTGCGACCTTTTTCAGCGAGCGATCGCCCAGTTTGTCATGAACTCATGATACGGAGAGCACATGGCTTCGGTTGAGCCGGATAATGCCCGTGTCTCTCGTCGCGCTCGTGTTGAGGGGATTCTCCGGCTAAAATACTGAGATCGTTGGTTCAATCGATCGGAGGAAGTTTATGTGATGCACCAAATCTGGTGGTTGTAACTATGCATGCATGCGTTTCCTTCTTTCTACTATCCTGCCAATCTGCAATAGGATATCACTGTAGAATCGTGCGATTCAGTTATATGAATGATGCTCTACCTCAAATGTTGAGTTCATTAAAAAAAAAATGTTGCTTGCACAAGTGGTGGTGACACTGCTAGTCTGTTATGTGTGGGCGGTGGTTTGCATCGCCATTGTTTTGGGCTGTCGGACACTGAGTATATCCAATCGAGCAGGGGGTGCATGAACCTTATGGCACGCCATGCGCTTCATGTCCTACCACAATAAGAGGCAGCTATCTGATGCTGCTTCTGCCACTCATCCATGGTAGTAGTAGCCCTCACTCTGACCGGCTTGCGTGAACCTGGTCTGACTGAATGCAAGCAAGCATGCATGCATCATCTCCATTGATCGCAAGTCCGGCCCTACGCGTTCATGTCGACTTATCAGCCACATTGATGGTTTGATAATACAAGGGCAGCCTCAGTTTGATTAGATCCAAGCCCTTTAATGTTCATATATAGCAACCATTCCATCGCCTTGGGTTTCTTGTATTCTTTTGTTCCCCCAAATTGAATGGCAGATATATTAATAAGCAGAAATTTTAGAATGGCAGAGCTTTGACCTTCTGGAGAAGAAATGTATTTCGTAGCAATTGAGTACTCAAATTTCACATCTTGTATGCCCCAATATTCATGCTGCGACGAAGCCAAGTAAAGTCCGCCAAGGAGGTAATCACGGGCCTACTAAGTTAAGGTCATGGGTTTAGTGGGTCTGCGAGAGAAGGAAATACTACACAGCTACGGGCCGATTGGCCTAATTTACCAATCATTTAATCCGTAGAACCAAGGTCCGGGAGGTAGCCACAAACAAAATAATGGCCTGCATTAATCAGGGGCTTTGTGCCGCTACCGTTACGTGTTTTGGCTCGTCCCGTCGCATCCACGAGATCTGAACGGGACGAACGGGGCTAGTACGCGAACAGGCCAGTACGACGTGTACTAGGCACTGGACCGTCATTAACTCCTCCTAGACCGCACTAAACCCCGATGGGATTCATCGACCCGATCTGATCCACGATCCGGTGAAAAACCCGCGCTTCTGCACGCCCTAGACGAAACGCCGGCGCGATCGAACTCCCCCGGCAACTAACTTTGGCGGAGCGCGGCGCGCGGGCGCGGTTGTGGCCCTGCAGGCAAGGTGGGCGATCGATCGATCGATCGATAACCGGTGGCCAGGCGGGGGGGACATGTCCATGTGCGGCTAGCCCCAGCGGCACGCCCATTATTTCGATGCCAATCTTGTAGGAAAGCACCGGGAGGCGGGCGGGAGCCCACGGTGCGGGCGCGCGCGCGCCCCACCTGCCGTGTGCCTGCCTCGCGGACTCCGTGAGAGAGAAGGGGAGGGCACATCAAGCTAGCGCGGAGGAGTGAGTTGTGCGGCGCGCGCTCCGGCCGGTCGCGTGCTGGCTGGCGCGGTGTTGGGTTGGGGAGGGGGTGCGGGCGGATGCGGCGTCAATTCGTATTGCAGGGGTTGGGAACTTGAGATAGATCGTGCATGCCGCCCCACGCATCGAGCCAGGTTGGTGGATTGCACAGTTCCTTGAATAGCCAATGCAGGGCTCTCGGGTAACAAGGTACTGTAGCTAGGATGGTCCGTGTCGGGGGTTCCGGCCTTGGTAGATGCGGACTGTGATTTTGCACTCGGATGCATATATAGCAAAAATATCTTATCTGCTAAGTTGATGTTCGAACTGCTAACGTTAAGAAAACAGAACTTTCTTCTTGGCCATGGGTTTATTATACAGTTTATATTAGCACCACCGTGGACCTAGTGGGGTAGAGCGATTCCATTTTCTATCTCACTCTCTCCCTCTAATCTCATGGACGTGGTTAGAGTTGTGGTGCTCGCTGTTTGTTTTGGGCGGTTTCGGTGGTAGCTTCACTGTTGGTCTAGCAACGGCCGGTTGGATGCTAGTGTTCTCTTGATTCTGTATAGGTGTTGTCAGTGCGTGGTGGTGTGGTTTTTTATTTCCTAACTACTGCCTTTCAAAGTGCTAGCCTTTTAACTTTTTTTCTGCTATATTCAATGAATCATCGGACCATCTACTGTTGGTCGTTAAAAACAAGGCAAAATTCGTTATATAGTATCAAAAGTTTACGTGTTTTGTTTTAGAAAAAAGTACAAATTATCCCCCCGAACTATCGTGGTCGGCCGAATTTCTCCCTGAACCCGAAAAACAAACATCATTCACCCTGAACTTTTAATACCAGACGAATTACCACTCTCGACCCAATCTAGAGCAGTTTTGTCCTACGTGACGTACGCGTGGCAACCCAGTCAGCATTTTCTTTTTTAAAAATATGGTGGGGCCCACCTGTCATTCTCTCCCATCTCCTCCTTTTCCTCTCCCCTCTCTCTCTCTCTTGCGACATCAGGCGTGGCCGCGCGGGCGGTCGGCACGCGAGGGAGGGCGGTGGACAGCGGCATGGGACATTATTGGCAGAGAAGCGAGGCGGAGGCGGAGGCGGGCGCGGCTGGGTGCACGAGGCAAACGCGGCAGGCAAGCGTCGCGGCGGGCGCGACTGGGTGCACGAGGCGAGCGCGGCAGGCGGCTCTGGTTGCGCCCCAAAATCCGGGAGGCGGAGCTGATGGAGGAAGCGGCCAAGTCCTGACGGCAGCGACGAGCACCCCGGACAGGCGCTGGCGCCGGCTCATCGCAGAGGACACTGTGGCTCGAGCCGGTCGACGGCAGTGGCAGACCAACGAACGCTGGCGAGGGAGAGCCGGCCGACAGCATGGTCCAGGAGAAGGCGATGACCGGAGAAGGAGGAGGTCGAGGCTGGAGGCCCCAAGGTCGACCGCGGTCGCGGCGAAGACCGGAGCAGATTCCGTCGACGATGACCTAGCCAGCGAGGTGCCGTTGCTGCTGCTTGACGACGACAAAACCAAGGAGATCGATCTCTCCTGAAGTCCTGATGACCAACAACAAAAAAGACGGGACCGCCGGAGGAGATCGGGATCGATCTTCTCGGCCCACCGCCAGCCCTTGCGCGCCGCCGTGTGCGCCGACCGCCCGCGCGGCCACGCCTGACGACGCGCTGCCGCCCATCGCCGCCCTCGTGTGCCGACCGCGCCTGAGAGAGAGAGAGGGCGGGGAAGAGGAAAAGGAGGAGATGGGAGAGAATGACAGGTGGTCCCACCATGTTTAAAAAAAAGAAATGCTGACTGGGTTGCCACGCGTACGCCACGTAGGACAAAACTGTCCTGGATTGGGTCGAGGGGGGTAATTCATCCGGTATTGAAAGTTCAGGGTGAGTAATGTCTAGTTTTCGGGTTCAGGGGGGAAATTGGGCCGACCGCAATAGTTCAGGGGGGTAATTCGTACTTTTTTTCTTTGTTTTATAGCACCGAAAGATACTGGTTCACTTTAATAGCACCCAAAGTTCACCCGTTCCTATTTTTAACACTTCTGTCAATTCTCGATCGTTTTTCGTCCGTCTTGGTCATTATTGACCCAGCCACGCACGCGATATGACGTTTCTATCCCTCACAAGTACAAGTAGAATGCATGGCAATGAGGGGTAGAAACGTCATGGCTGGCTCAATAGCGATAAAAAAGATGGAAAACGATCGAGATTTAATGAAAGTGATAAAAATGGGAACAGTGTAAACTTTGGGTGTACTATTAAAGTGAACCGGTATCTTTCGGTGCTATAAAATAAAAAAGTGAGCTTTCGATGCTATATAACCAATTTTACCTAAACATAATATTAGCACCACCGTTAACCAAACTCCAAACGAAAGCAGTAAGAGAACCAGACCCTTTTTCTTGGCCATGGTTTTATCTTAATGTGTCTAGGTCGTATGTAGGATTGATTTTTTTGTTTGGACGGAGGGGGTATGCGTAAAGAATGGTGGTCATCCACAGTATTGGTTACCTTAAAAACGCAGCCTAAACCACAGAGCGCAATGGTGGACCTGAGCAGTCCCATGTCTTACCGCTTGGCACATTTGACATATGGAAGGAGCGCAACCTACGGACCATCGATCCATGAGGGCGCATCCCCGTTCTGAATGTCGTAACCGAGCAAGTATAAGAAAGAGCCACGCACTGGTGCATCGTGCCATCGTGGGAGCAAGGGTGCAAGGTTGGGGTGCTCACTACCATCATGCTGCAGGCGAAGGCGAGGAGAGAAAGGACGATGAAGACGACTGGGCGGGAGACGATGGAGAAGAGATTACTCACTCTTAACGTTGCTTACGGTTCGCTGGAGTTCGCCGCCGACATGAGCCAGAACCTTGTAAAAGGACAATATGGGGCTGGAACAGGATACCCATGAGGAAAAAGTACATATGAGGTCTCTCATTTTGTCACTGAATTAGAAAATCATCTCTTAACAAAAAACCAGATATATAGCATCTTTCAACTTACAAAACCATATTACTCTAGTTCCTTAAGCGGCATTGACTCCGGTTTTATCTGACGTGGTGGCTGAGTTAGCGTGGGACCCATGTGGACCCCACATGTCAGTGAAACCACAATTTCTTATTCCCCTTTCCGTTCTCTTCCCTCATCTCTTTCCAGTGCACACCTAACATGAGAAGGCGATGCGCGTGACCGGCGACGGTCGGCAAGGAGAAAGGCGGCGGATATGAGATAGGCGTTAGCGGCACTGGCGGAGAGGAGTCGGGCAGCATAGACGCTGACTGGCCAGTAAGCTCGAGCTCGGCCACTCGTCAGCGGAAAGGCGGCAGCAGCGGGTAGGCGGTGGAAAGGCGACAACAACAGGTAGCAACAGTTGTGCCTTGACCTCGCTGTCCACACGTCCTCCAGCCTCCCCACGTCCCGCCTTGACCTCGCTGGCCACGCCATCCTCTTGCCTCCCGTGTGCGAAGAAGGCCGAGCAGGGCGAGGTGTAGAGGAGGAGGCTCGACGACGAGGTGATGGTGGTCTGGGCCAGGCGAATCCCTCCACGGAGGCGACGAGGAGAGGCGGAGTTCACCGGTGAGGATGTCGCTAGGGGGCTCGGCCCTCCCCATGCTCCCCCTTGTTCCGCTGCCTCGGCTCTCTCACGGCGCCGCCACCCCCCTCACCATCTATCTTCGCCAGCGAGCTCCGCCGCCACCAACAAGGGCCACCACCGACTGCCACCCTACTCCGGTTCTCCCTGTCTGCTCTAGAGGCTTGGATTAAGATGGGAACAGAGAGAGAGATGGGGGATCTATAGAGGTGGAAGAGGATTGAGGTGATGATATGTGGGTCCCACGCTAACTTAACCGTCACGTCAGATAAAACCGGAGTCAATACCGTTTAAGGAGTAAGGACCTGAGTGATATGGTTTTGTAAGTTGAGGGATGCTATATCTCTGGACTCTGGTTGTTCGGTTGAAGGGCGATTTTGTAATTCGGTGACCTTGTATATTTTTTCCTACTTTTGAGCGTGTAATGGCTTCATATCTGGGCCAGATAATAGCCCATCCTCTTCGTACGGCCTACTTTCTCAGCAAAACTCTGAACGGCCCAGCCAAATTAAACCTTTTGCTGGACGGTTGGTTGTTGCGCACAGCTCCAGGTCACAACCTGTAGAGTATGATTGTGGTACAAGTATAACGATGGCATCATGGATGGAATGGTTGAATTCACGATGAACAGCCTCCGGAACACGCTAAAATGTTTGAATTATTAAAGATTTTTGAAGTGACTAAAAACTGTGCAGACCTAATTAAAGGCAAAGTCATACAGAGCTGAGCTCCGGATGCAACTTCTAATTAACCGTCCACATTTATCATAAATTTTCCAAATAAGAGTGATGTTCTTTGATAAAACCGTATAGTACAACTTAATATATGGGCCTGCTAAACAGAAGCTCATGTGCTTTTGGATATCTGTTCACTGTTGTTTTTCTCAATTGTGTCGAATCCTCGGAGCTGCTGCTTCCATATTCCTCGTGTTGAGAACCACCAAACAGCAGAAATGTTCAGCCCGGGTGCATCTTCATCCTTCAGTTGCAAGATATGGTAGCATTGGCCCCCACTTTCTGAACAGTATCCAACGCTTAATGCTTTCGTCGTCCCAGATTAAACTGTCCCACCAGAATGTTTCTCCTATCGTCGTGACAAATGGGCTGTTTTCATCAACGCCAACAGGGATTTTTCTCAGCTTTGCACAGCTTCTCACCTTGAGATTCTTCAGAGACGGCAAAGTTCCACCACAGATACAGGATAGCTCAGGAAGCTCCCACAGTTTCAGTGACTGCAGCCTTGGAAGAGCGTCATCTCCCAAGACACTGTCATCTTCAAATACCCTCTCCAGAATGTCACAAAACTTTACATGCATCGTTTCAAGATTCGGAAGACATACCATTGAAGGAAAGATCCACTTGAGATTTGGACAACAATCAATGAGCAAGTGCTTCAGACAACTGAAACTAACCACATCTTTCACCCCTTCCAAAAGGGATGACAACCTTTCTAGGTTGGAGAGCCATAGATTGTGCAAGTTGCCCCATGCAGACAAAATCTCAATTTCATCTACTGAGAGAAGACTCTCCAGTTGGCTACAATTCTCTATCCAAAGTTCTCGAACTGCTTCCATACTAGTAATATTCAGGTCTGAAGGCCTGGTGGTCGCTAATCTCTTTAATGATACCAGTTCAGCATGACCAAGAATGCCCTCAGTTTCGGAAGGAACATCAAAGGTACCGTTTATTTCAAGAAACTTATCAAGATCAATGGAATGTGTAAAGTGTTTTGTCTTAAAGTAGGAACTCCGAAAGATGAAATCTGCCTTCATTAGTTGTGCATCAGTATCCAAGGCTTGGTCATCCTTCAGAGGAGAGATGACAATCTGAAACCTTTGAAAACCATTCAACCATAATGGAGACTCCTTTTTCAAGGAGTGAAAGAAATAGGTGTCACTCGCATAAACAAATGTTTTGCTATCCTCGTTATCGCTAAATAGTACTCCCATGTTGAACATATCACACAGCTGAAAAGTCAGCCCGCAAGGCAACCACAGCATAGCCATCAAATCTGATAAATCTCCTATTCTGCCTAGCTGCAAATTCTGGATAGCACCAGTTTTGGACACTCCGTAAGGAAACCTGATGAGTTCTGTATCAGAGAGTATGCCATCTGATTTGATGGTGTTCTCAGACCCCAGATATGGGCAATTCTGCAGCAGCAAGTGGCAAAGCTCCCTGGAAGCTGGAAGAGAAGGCAAGCATTTGATGGAAGTTGTGGAAAGATCAAGGAGCTTTAACAACATCATATGGTCAAATGATCCAGATTCTATACTCCTCAGGGAACGACAACTAGATGCATCCAGGACCTCTAACTGTGCCAATGAAGCTATGTGCTGAATTTCTTCCAGGTGATCACAGCCCATGAGTAACAATATTCGGAGCCTAGTCAAACAGGAGATTGAACGCGGTAGTATCTTGATTCCAGTAAATGAGAGGTCTAGTATCCCAAGCATTCCCATATGGCAAAAGAGTTCTTCTGATATATATTTCATATGGCGGTTTCCTCTTAAAAATAATGATGTAAGCCAGAAGCATCGTACACTTCCATCAAGATATTCAATTTCGGTACTCATTAGTGAAACTCTTGTGCTTAACTTGGCCAGACACTCTAATTTTCTTGCAGGATTACCAAACTTGAAGTCATGTTGCTCTCTGTAACCGTTTACCTTTCCAAATCCTGATACAGTCTCTCTAATCACATCATGCATACGTACGTGATCATTACCATCCATATACAGCATACGACGCTTTAAAAGGACATCAAGAATTTCCTTTCCAATACAGCTAGCCTCGTGAAATTTAATAGATTGTGTGATTAGACCATCCATTACCCAGAAACGGATTAAGTCATTGACTGGAATTCCTTGATCCTCAGGGAAGAGTAAACAGTATAAGAAGCAGTGCCTTGCATTAGCATCAGGAAGTTGATGGTATGCGAATTTCACAAGACGCTGCATTGTGTGGAACACTGATACCTTGGATCCTAGAGTGACACAAGCATTTCTGACCAACTCATTTAATGTATCTTGACTTGGTACATCACACAATACTCCAGCCAATAGAATGACTGACAGTGGGATGCCATAGCAATTGTTGATTAAATCTAGTGTATATGAAGAACCAACATCTTTTCCAATCTTTGTACAGAGTAGGTTATATGACTCTTCATAAGTTAGAGGTTGTGGCATTATTACTGTATCTGGGCCATCTGGCCACATAGCACCTGCTGTCCTCCGAGTTCTTGTGGTCACGATTACTTTTGAACCAATATTTTGCTGGCGGGGATGAGGAACTCCCATGTGCTCCAAGATATTTTCCTCAGTGAAATAAGCATTATCAAGAACCAACAGGAACTTCCGTTTTGTGAGATATTCCTTGATCATGGTAGTAGTTCTTTGTACTGACAAGTCCTCTCTGATTTCACATGACAGGCATGCAGTAATCTTATCTATACACTGTATCAGGCTACAATTTATTGACAAGGAAATCCAGATATACTCATCAAAGAGATTATTGGCCCTTGCTGCTTGATATGCAGCCTTTGCAGCCCATGTCTTCCCTAAGCCACCTATGCCTTCAATGAGAATTGATCCGACCTCTGGACGAACAAGCAATCTGAGCACATCTTGGATTGAAATCTGATCCCCTTTCACTAATTGCACACGTCCCACATTGATTGGTTGTTTTGGCTTCCAAAAACAACAATAGGATGACATTTGCTACTTCTGTTTTGTCAGCTCCAGTACCCTGTGTAGTGAAACTGCCAATTCATATGCATTTGCACGGAAGATAAGACCATGTTTATGACCCTTCCTGTTTCATGGAAGTTATTATTATGTCAAACAACTATAGTTGATATTCTTGGCTATCCTTTTTTGTGGGTAAAAAACAAGTTCCCTACATGCAAAAATAAATTTTCTCAGTCACTATAAATTAGACATCACTTCAGGTATGACAAAAGAACGGTTCATATATAACTGATGATTTATAATTTTGTATATGTTTTTGCTATTGCTTTGGTTAATACATGATGTTTTTGTCCCCTAATATGTTCTTTATTTCTCATCGCTGTCACATATTTTTAAATGAACTAGTTAAACAGTGAGTGCCTCATGCAGTCATCCACTTTCACGCAAGTATTACAGGATTCATATATTAATGCTAGAACTTATCATTCAGAGAATTTGACAATAAACAGTGTTTACTCAATGCTTATCATCGAGCATAGACGGTACATGGTTACCAACATAACATAATGTTTTTATAGCTAAAGCAGATCATAGATCTATTCAATTTGGTTTATTTGAAATTTGATATGACTCCCCTAATGGTATTTGATTCTACTGTATTTTTAGTATACCTATAAAACTAAGTTTTATGTGATAACTAGTCAAGTATGAGTCTAAAAGTTCATAAACCGGCATAGCATGAGACCGACAAGGCACGCTGAATGTCACCAACAGCTCAAAATGAAAGCCCATTCGATAACTCAAGTGTACTGCATAATGGCTCCTTAAGTCCTTTAAAATTTTTAGGGTGGTCTCTGCTGGTATTGGAATCAATCTAACCATTTCATTGTTCCTTTCAAAAAAAAAATCTTTCATCTTTTCTCATTCAATGGACTATATCTATTTATTCTACCACCTTAACTACTGATGATAGAACACATAAATCAATGGATTAAATTGTTTATACCGGTGATAATACTACTAGAGACCACCGTAAAAGTACTTCTAGGTGACTACTGACTAGGACTCAGCCCAAGAGCATTTCGTGTTTCGAAAGAGATTTAAAAGACATACATGTACTGAATTATTTGTTTGACAGAAACCTTAGCATGGGAAGTGATTTGGTATGGTTGGGGCCCCATGTCGCCCTGTCGCACGGGGGGTGAACCCTAGCCCCCGCCGCCGCCCCCTCCCTTCCTCTCCTTCCCCTCGCTGCCGCCGTAGCACGCTGCCGGAGTCCGAGCGGCCAGCCGGGAGGGCAGCGGCAAGGCCTTTCCCCGGCGACGCGACGTCTCAGCGCGAGGACGGCGGCGCAGCGCGCGGTGAGCAAGGGCGAAGGCTTTGGATCCGGCGGCACCGCGACCGGATCCAGCTCCTTGCCGCTGGGGACAAGGCGGGGGCACGGGCGGCGCGATGGGACGCGGAGGAGGCCGAGCGGCGCGCGTGCTGGCAGCCGGATCTAGGTCGCGTGGGCAGGCGGCGCGATGGCGCGCGTGTTGGCGGTGCAACGGCGCGTGTGCTGGTGGCCGGCGCGGAGTAAGCCAAAGTGGGTGCGGCAGACCTGGCCCTCCCACGGCTAGACCGAGAGGGGGCGGCGGTGAAGCTCACGGCGAGCGGGCAGCTCCGACGACGCGACTGCTCGTGACGGTGGCGGACTCGCGGCGACAGCGGCCGGGTGGAGGCACGGGGCGGAATAAGGGGGTGCTGCCGTGGCCGGTGGCGGAGGACGACGACGACGGCTGCATGACGCGGCGGTCAGCGAGGCCGGCGCGTCGGGAGGCGACGGAGGCCATGTGGTCGGCATAGGCGTGAGCGACGACAGGGAAGCCGTCGCCGGGAGGCCGGCACGGACGATGGCAGGGAGGCCGTCGTGGTGAGTCCGGCGGTGATGGCGGTGGTCGGCTGGTGAGGCGCACGGCGCGGTGGCTTGTGGCTGGCGAGCGCGGCGCGTAGGTTGATGCGGTGTGGCGGCCGTGATGGGCCGGTGCGACGACGAGGCTACAACGGTGGGAGGTCAGAGGCGGCGGGGATGCAACCAAGCGGCTCGTCTAGGGCATGGTTGAGGCGGCGGGGGCGGTTTTCCCGCCGCAACATGGCCACGCTAGACGGGCTAGTGCGGGGAGGGGGATCCATCTTCTCTCTCACCCTTTCCCTCTCCAACCTACCCACGTCGATGGATCTAGAGCGAGCCAAAGATTGTGAGACCCTACTCTAATGGCCGACCGGCGGCGAGGCGTCGGCTGGGTGGCTGCGCGTTGAAGGGCATTAGCTGGTGGTGATTGTTGAATCTGACAGGCACTCATTGACGTGGGAGGGTAGGAAAGCTTTGGGCGAAGACCTAGTCTTCGGGCCGGCAACGACGACGACTGCGGGCGTCGCATTCTCATTAAGGCGTTGTTGTGTTTTCTCCTCCTCCTTTGGTTTTTTAGGTGAAAACCATATCCTGATTCTCTAGGACGGGCGACGACGACACTCTTCGACGTCGCTTTCTCCTTGGAGGCGTCGTTTAAAAGTTCCTTTCGGGTTGTGTGTATGTTGGGTTTCTACAGCAGGATCAGACGTGGACGTGTGGTGTGGTTATATTTTTTTTCCTGACTACAGTCTCTCTCTCAGAACTGTAGACTTGTATTTTTTTTCTTTTATATCAATAAAAATGTCGCACTCTCTTGTGCGGGTTGTTTAAAAAAAAACAGAAAAACTACTCAAACATATCCCGTGGAAACGGAATAAGTGGGTAACGCTTCGATCTTATCTATTCGTCTTCTCTCCTGAGTCTTTGTCTTCCTCATCCGCCTCTCCTATTTCGTCCTCCTTTTTCCCCTCCCCCTCCTTCTCTCTGTCCTAGAGAGCTCGCATGGAGGCGACGAAGCAGGCTCCCTAAAACGGATCCCCTCCCCCTCCTCCTCTCTGTTGGATCTATACCGAGTGCACGTTGGTTACAAGGTCCTATTGCCTCCTTCTTCGTATCATGCTTTTGAGACATGGGCACCCTCTGGATCTAGCTCCCATGGCGGAAGGGGGCAACTAGAAAGGAGGGAGGCTGTTGGGAAAGATGCTGACCAACGTGGGCTTCTCGGCCTCCTTCTAGGCGCGTTGCTGATGGTGATGGAGGGGCGTGACCAATGAAGCTTCTGGAGCTTTCATTGGCAGCGACGTGATGGTGAGTCATCATGCTCATTGCCGGAGTGTGTACAGGTACATCGTGCAATGTATCATCCACAACCGGTACCTCGTAGGTACCATGTCTGGTACATGTGGTATCACCGCTGATACCCAGGTATCAAACCTGGCACCTGTAGGTACAATGGTTAGTACCTGTGGTATCATGGCTGATACCCATAAGTATTAAACCTGATACCTAGTACCTGCGAGGTATCAGGTATCATGGCTGGTTGCAAGGTATCAGGTATCATGGTTGGTTATAAGGTATCAGGTATCATGGTTGGTTATAAGGTATCAGGTATTATGACTAGTTGCGTGGTATCAAGTATCATGGTTGGCTACGAGGTATCAAGCACCACACGCCTTTTTCTCTCATCTTCTCCTTTCCCCTCGGCTCGATCCTTGTTCCCTACTACTGTCGCAACTCGCCAATGTCACTCTCTGCATCGCCAAGCGTCGGTTCAAGATGTGTGGGGCGCGATACCAAGGAGGATCTTGGAGGAAGAGGGCACTATAGCTCTAGCTAGCTGCGGCGGCGCTCCGCCGACGAGGTGTTGCGTGCGGAGGCACGCGAGACCGAGGAGGATCCGGCTGGGGAAAGCAACGAGGAATCGCGTGGACAGCAGGTGATGCGGTTGGAAAGATCTATTAATTTATCGAGTGTTTTAGTTATCCCGTAACTTTAGTCTTGCACGGTATCCCGTGCGCTAGCTGCCTAAAAAAAAAAACTTAGCATGTATTCTTTGTTCTTTATAACTACGATCTTGGATTTGGCAATCCGAATTCCAGAATATTGAATCAATGGCCTTTACAAACAGCAGTCTTTCTTTATTTTTTGTCACACTGAACAAATCTACCAGGATTTCAAGTTCATATATCAATAAGTATACAGCCTATCTTATTAAGGTAGCTAGAAGAGGTGAAACATATGTGGAATTGAGTAGATGAGTATGATGAAGTACTGAATCTAGATACCAAATGGTAAAGGATGGCTAGTTTGTGATGCCACACCAGAACGAATCTTACGAGAGCATGTGGAACAAAAATCACGAACCTCATATGGGAGCATAGGCTGCAAGCAACAAGAATCAAACTGCTGCCCTTCCAAGGTGCTCCATCGAACAACTCTGTTTTTTTTTCCACTTCTCTGCTTGGCTTATCATCTTCTCCAAGTTCAGTCTAATCTCTTAAGTAGCGAGGTGAGAGGTTGGAGTCTGCTCACGCGGTTCCCCGTCTGTGGGGGAGGAAAACGAGATGAAGCCGCGTGATCCGTGTGTGGGACAACACTGCAATAAAAGATTAAAAGAGGTCGTCTTCTCGGAAAATACTCCATAGGAGAACATTGACCACTTGGGGGTCGTTGCGTCGTCTCCACTCTCCAGCCGTCTCTGCCAATGGCTTTGTTGTCGTCTTCGTCTCCTGTGTCTTCCTAAAGGAACGAAGGATCAAGGAGAGATAACAGGGCAGAAGTGGGAATTCACTACAAGAAAAAGCAGTGACAGAGTACATATCTTTCACCCCTCACGTCGGTCGGGGACTCGGGTCGACCTAGATGATGAGAATCTAGATAGGGGATTCAAGAGGAGCAAACCCTCGGTCTCAACGATTACGAGGGTAAAAACCTCGCTCCACTGCCGCGCCGCGGTCGAACGCGGCCGCGCCTCTCGTAGGTCGAGGGGCGCGCAGACGTCGGTCGGTGCCGCCGTCGAACTGTGGCCGCCCCTTCAGGCCGGTTGACCCAGAGCTGCTGCCGGTGCCCCGCCGGCCGAACTCGCGCCGCCGCCGCCGCCGCGGCTGTCGCCCTCCTGGCTAACGCCTATTAAGCTCGTGTCCGCCACTCTCTGCCCCGCGCCGACGCCGGTGAGGGTGAGGTTAGATATACGGGATAGCCGGGTAGGTGAGTACAGTGTTTTATAATTGTATAGTATTATTATAAAATTTTCTGTGTTATAAAAGCCCTTTCTTGTATATTCATGTATTTTTTATTTATCAATTTTATAATCGCAATTGTATCATATATGTTTTGTCCTGTATGTTTTATTCCGCTGTTTTTCATCATTTGTTCAAAACAGAACCTCATAAAGCCTCGCAGTTGATAGCTTCAGCCGGCAACTATTGGCAGTGCTGGTCTGCTGGACTCTTACCAGCAAAGGAACGAACCCTCGTTTGAGTGAGTGTGTGGTTTATCGTTTCTCCCCTCTGGTTGGGTTTACCCCTTTATAACAGTAGTAATCTAAATGAGTCCACCCTCTGCAATTTTCTGTTTGATGAAAACAAGTTGAAGCCGAATTACAGAACAGATATATGGCTGAGAAGCATGTTATTACCGAGTTGAAAAAATATCATCAGCTTATATCAAGATTTTAAGTCAATATAGCTTCGTTTGTTTTGGTCAGGCATATCAAGATTCAAGAGCTGTCTCTTTTACATCAAACTGTAAAGTCCAAAGTGATACTGATAGGTCTGTTAGGTTTCGTTTGGTTTCATAAGAAGATGTTGGAAGTGTGCTGCATCGCTAGATGCTCCAGACTTTTATTAAGCATAATTTTTCCAGCCTATATTGAATGCTAATTAAAGGGTAAGGGTGCTCCAGATTCTTAGGATATCTGATATCTTGCCAGTATGATAATCTCTTGCTGCTCATTTGTCCGGGAAACTATTTTGATCTCTTGAGGGGATGTCCCCTCAAATGGTTATGAAAAAATTTGAAAAAAAAAAGTAGATGTATTAACATGTGATATATTACTACACAAACATGCAAGTTCAAATTCAACTTCTACATCTTGCAACGAAAAAAACAAATTTGACTGTGAATATATGTTAACTAGCTGTAATTTAATTTTTTTTTCGTTGCGAGATATAGAAGTTGAATTTGAACTTGCATGTTTGTGGAATGATATATCACATGTTAGTACATATTTTCAAAAAAATTTCATAACCATTTGAGTGACATGCAAACCGATCAAATCCACTCCCCATTTGTCTCACTGGTGGTCTGCTTAGGTGTGTGGCTGCTTTTGTAACTTCGTTAAGTCCTCAGGCTAATGTCTCTGAAAACTTTGCACAGTGAAGTTTCGCTGCTAATCTGACTGCTTTCTCTTGAATCTGAAGAAGAAGAATAGCATACATAAGAACTTTTTAAATTTTGAAAAACAGAAATAATTAATGAATACAATCTTAGTCGAATCAGCTAGAATTTTGCATAGCAGTTCTTTCATTTCCGTAGCCAACCTAGCCTCATTGTAATATGATTTCTGAGGCCTGAGTTAGCTTCAATACCTCTCTTAGAGGAACTAGCTGAATTTCCTATCCAATCGGGCAGACAGTCTACTAAAACTATAATTGTGCTACAAAAATCTATCTTTATTTCTAAAAATACAATTGTATTTCTCATAGAGTTTTAAGACTTGCTTTCATGTTTAGAGATATTATTGAATCCAAGCACATCCAAGTACCTTCCTCTTTTTCACATTGTCAGCTCTGTTTCAGGTGATTGCAGCTGCAGAAATCACGATGTTACAGGAACGAGCACTAGACGAAGTTGTGTCCCCCTTTCTAATGCAATTATCAAAAGCAAGACTTCTTTTTCTAAAACTAGATGAGGACAGTTCATTTTTAGAGATTAAACATCTGTTTCAAAATATTGAGAAAGAAGCTTACGAAGTGGAGAATATACTACAGAGGGTATCAAGATGGGAAAATGAGATAATCGATGACTTAGGAGGGATAGCTCGGTACTTGGATGACATTGTAGAAGAAGAAAGTCACCTGAATTCAATATGTTTGAAGCTTCAAATTGTCAATGCTGAAATGTCCAACTTAAAAGATCGCATGAAACTTCCTCTTCATGTTCCTGTGATCAAACCATCAGTTCCTCCACTTTTACCAGCATCTTCGCCCGCTAAATTGTTGCCAGCAAATGTTTCAGAGGAATGGAGAAGGCTGGAGATCGAAAGGAACATCCTTGAGAACTCCACCATGTCTACCTTGCAGCTCAGTTATGATAATCTTGATCTGCAGCTCAAACTGTGCCTATTGTGCTTCTCTATCTTCCCAGAAAATTCCATCATCAGCAAGAGGGCCATGATCCATTGGTGGATAGGTGAGGGCTTAGTAGCAGCCACAAGAAATCAAACTGCGGAAGATGTTGGGAAGGATTGCTTTGACAAGCTTATTGCTAGGGATATGATTGAACCTGTGCACATGAAACGCAGTTGTAGTGTCAGTGAATGTAAGTTGCATCCTTGGATTCGCCGTATGTTGATTACTGTTGCAAGAAAAGCACAATTTTTTGAATTTGATTCAGAAGGCAATGCAACATGGGACTTTTCAGGAACTCACCGTGCTTGTCTAGTTGAAGAATATAAGCAAGAAATAGAAATAGCACCGGTCAAAAACCAACCCAATACAGATGGCCTGCTCACAATATTTAATGTGAATGAGCGATACCTCCAGTTTGACAAGAGTTGGTTCTTGGATTTGAGGAAGATTGCGGTGCTCCAACTAGGTCGATGGCATAACTTGTATCGATACCATATCGAGGTTGACAGTACTGAATTTCTGGAAGGACTGCAGTTGTCCAAACAAATAAAATATCTCTGCCTACGGGGTATCTCCAGAATAACTGCGCTTCCTGCTTCTATTGGTGAACTCTCAAATCTCATGATCCTGGATCTTCATGCTTGTCATAATCTTGAGAGGCTGACTGAGAGCATCACCTCTCTTCAGATGCTCACCCACCTTGATGTGTCAGAATGCTACCTGCTAGAGGGCATGCCAAGGGGGATTGGTTTGCTTACAGAACTCCAAGTGCTGAAAGGGTTTGTTATTGGTGGCTCCACAAGCAATTATAATTGTCGAGTGGCGGAGTTGGTCAGATTGGAGAAACTGAACAAACTGAGCGTATATATTGGAAGTAAAGTTGCAGTGACAGGAGATGAACTGAATGAACTTGAGAACATCAAAGGCCTTGGTTCGCTGACTATTACATGGGCTGTATCAGTGCTGGCGAAAGGAAACTACCAACAAGCTTCTGTGGCAACGGCAATGTTAACTTCATTATCCCTTCCTCCAAATCTTCAAAAGCTAGACCTTCGTTGCTTCCCTGGAAAGAAGATACCAAGCTGGTTGAGTCCGAGTAAGCTACTGGGACTGAAGAAACTGTATTTTACAGGCGGAATGCTAAATACTTTTGGAGATGGGAGCATGTCAGAGATGTGGAAAGTTGAGATATTGCGCCTGAAATTCTTGAATGACTTAGAGGTGGAATGGACCCAATTGCATGAGACATTCCCAAACCTGACCTTCCTGGAGGTCTTCAGGTGTAGCAAGTTAGAATCTTTCCCCTGTGACAAGGATGGAGTGTGGATGAACTGTGATAAGCAGAAAGTCAGATAAGTAGAATGCAATGTTGAATCAAGTGAGTTTCCTTTCGCTGATCTTTCTTCTCGGTGTCACTCAATAGTCAATAGATTTCATGAAAAACAAAGGAGCCTAAGCAATTCTTTAGCTTAACTACAGAATATTATGGCTGTATTTGAGCACTGAAGAGCAATTCCTTCATTTTGAATATTCAGTTCTGAAAATATATCATTTTTCGAATATTACAGTGAACCAGCAACTATCCTACTGTTTCATTGCCTATATCAAACTTCCGCGGCTACCTATTCTTGCTAAGTTCCTGGCTAGAAGTTGAGGCGGGCGATGATAAACTCCTTGCAAAGATGTCTCCCAGTGCCTTGGCCGCTGACGGGAGCCCACCGCAGGTATCAATGATCTCATCTTTCATGTTGTTGACAGTGGTGAGGTCAGCCGGCCGTCTTTCTTTGGAAAATGCATCCATGAAAATTGCCCAGCAGCTCTCGCCGTCGGCCAATGGCTGCACACGGTGCAAGCTGCTCTTCCCCACCATCGTCTCTGCCGCCTGCTCCAGCCGGCTGGTGACGACCACCACCCCGCCTCTCTCTTTGGGCAACCCGAAGGCGAGGCGCTCTCCCCACTCGTCGCCGGTGGGCGAGGCATTCCGGCGGCCTACCACGTCGGCGTACCAGCCGTCGACGTTCCAGACATCGTCGAATACTACGAGGTACCTCTTCCCCTTGAGCTGCTCATGGACTGCCAACACCATCTCTCCGAGGTTGTTGCCACCATCCATGGACAAGATGACCTCCTCCTCGAGGCCGAGAGCCATGAGCATGCTCTGCAAGACTTCCTTTCTCACGTCCGCTCCGGCGCAGGCGGTGCTCGACAGGCACACCCAGATCCTGGGGAAGAAGCGGCGCCTCGCCCGCGGGCTGTTGAACACGAGCTGCGCGAGCGCGGTCTTCCCGACGCCGCCCATGCCAACGATGCCGACGCCGGTAAGACCTCCGGCGCCGCAATCCGCCCCGAACGCCATGGATTCCAGCTCGGCGAGCTGCTGGTCGAACCCGTGGATGGTGCCCTCTTCGAGCCAGGAGGAGGTCCACCGGCTGAAGCCCGCGGCGGCGCTGTCCTCCTCCAAGGCTGCGGCGTTGCCACTGGAATCGCTCTCGACGCACCGCAGAACGCGGCGCTTGACGGCGATCACCCTCTTCTTCACCCTGTTGGAACGCCACGCTTCGGACGGGGAGAAGCAGCCCGGCCGAGTGTTCGTCCGGCTGGTGAGCATGCGGCACTCGGCGAGCAGGTCGTTGAGCTCGTACAGGCACTGCCTGAGCTCATCGGCGTTGGTGGAAGAAATGGCGGCCTTCTCCAGTTCGGCCTTGACGTCGTAGAAGTGCGCGCGGAAAGGGAGCTCCGCTGCTGCCTCCTCCTCCGCAAAGCTATCCACGAACTTTCTTACAAGAAACTGGACAACTTCCAGCGCCATCAATGGTTCTGGCCTCTCCAACTCACTAACAAAGAAAGGAGTTTAGCCAAATCAGTACAGTAGTACACACTACACAGTATGCAAGACTGCAAGATGGTTGCATCAGCTTTGCTACAAAGTCAGTCAACATTCGAGTCAATTTTGTTGGCATTGTTTCTCCTTTACGCGTTTTAAGCTTTCCATCGAGAAAAAACAAATGGCGTTGACCGAGGGAAGACCAGAGGTCAGTATCTCCGAGAGGATTAGGCAATGACCGGGGAGAAGCAACACTGAAATCGTGCTACAGGCGGCAGAGATGGAGGGAACCATGGCAGGCATGGTGGCCTTGTGGAACGAGTGGGAAATCCGCGTGCTTGTGCTCTCCAGCCTCGCGCTGCAGGTGTTCCTCCTCTTCTCCGCCGTCATCCGCAAGCGCAACGTCTCCGCCGTGCTCGGCCTGCTCCTCTGGCTCGCCTACCTGCTCGCGGACTCTATCGCCATCTACGCGCTCGGCTACCTCTCCCAGACGCGCGTCCCCAGAGGCGTCGACGTGCGGTCCTTCCGCAACACCCACCGCATCCAAGCCTTCTGGGCGCCGTTCCTCCTCCTCCACCTCGGCGGCCAGGACACCATCACGGCCTTCTCCATCGAGGACAACGAGCTCTGGAAGCGCCACCTGCTCAGCTTGCTCTCCCAGGTACAAGCTTGAACCACGCGCACTCTGCTTTGCTGATTAACCATGCCGTCTCTCACGTTTTCAATGAACACCTCGTGTGCAAAACAGGTTGCCCTCGCCATGTACGTCTTCGCGAAGTCGCGCCCAGGCGCCGATATCCTTGCCCCCGCCGTGTTCATGTTCTTGAGTGGTATTCTCAAGTACGGCGAGAGGACATGGGCGCTGAAGTGTGCGAGCATGGACAACCTGCGGAGCGGCATGGTGACGACTCCGGACCCAGGCCCCAACTACGCCAAGTTTATGGAGGAGTACCGCTTCACGCGCGAGGCGGGACTCCAGGCAGAGATCGTCATTGAGCCGGAGCGACGGGGCGGCGGGGTCACCGCGGCGGCCATCGCCGAGGAGAGCGTGCCGTACACGACGATCATCACCGACGCGCGCCGCTTCTTCGTAACCTTCAAGCGCCTCTTCGTCAACCTCATCCTCAGCTTCCAGGACCGAACGCGGAGCCAGGCCACGTTCCTGCGGCTCACGCCGGAGCAAGCGTACAAGATCATCGAGATCGAGCTGTCGCTCATGTACGACACCCTGCACTCCAAGGCGGCGGTCATCCACACTTGGTACGGCCGCCTGTTCCGCTGTGTCACGCTCCTCTCGACGTCGGCGGCGTGCCTCCTCTTCAATCTGCTTGACAAGGATCGGTACGAGTCGCACGACACCCGCGTCGACATCTTCATCACCAACCTGTTGTTCGGTGGAGCACTCTGCTTGGAGGTTTACGCCATTGGTATGATGCTCATATCCTACTGGACGTACGCCGCTCTGCAAGGTTGCAACTGCCGCACGCTGAGCCATCTTCTGTTCAAAAGCATCAAGTATTTCCGGCCGGAAAGCCGGCCGAAGTGGTCCAATCTGATGGCCCAACACAACCTTATCAGCTATTGCCTCCATGACAGAGCAACGTTGCTCACCAAGGTCATCACCATGGTCGGGCTCAAAGGACATTGGGATAGTTGGCTGTACATCCAGCACATAGGCGTGTTACCCGAGCTGAAAACCTTGGTGTTCAGGGAGCTCAAGGACAAGGCGGTCAGCATCGTCGACAACGCCGAGAGCTACCGCAAGTTCAGCAACCACAGGGGCCAGTGGGCGCTGCAGTGCAAGGGCTACTACAAGGAGCTTGGCTGGAGCGTCGAGGTAGAGTTCGACGAGAGCATTCTCCTCTGGCACATCGCCACGGACCTCTGCTTCTACTACGACATCGACGGCAGTGACGGCGACGCCAAGCTCACCGAGTACGTTGGCATCAGCAGAGCGGTGTCAAACTACATGCTTTTCCTGCTCGTCGCGCGGCCGTTCATGCTGACGGCCGGCATCGGGCAGATCCGGTGCGGCGACACCTGCGCGGAGGCCAAGATCTTCTTCGAGCGGGAAATGGCGCTGCCGGATGAGCGAGCGGCGGCGGCGATGGTGCTCGAGGTGAACGCGGAGATCGCGCCGAGGGACGTGAAGGGAGACAGGAGCAAGTCGGTTCTGTTCGACGCGTGCCGTCTAGCCAAGTCGCTGCTGGAGCTGCAGCCCGGCAAGAGGTGGCGGCTGATCCGCGTGGTGCGGGTGGAGATCCTCTGCTACGCCGCGAGCAAGTGCCGGAGCAACTTCCATGCCAAGCAGCTGAGCAACGGCGGCGAGCTGCTCACTGTCGTCTGGTTCTTGATGGCGCATCTGGGGATGGGCGAGCAGTACAGGATAGAGGCTGGGCATGCAAGAGCTAAACTAATTGTAGACAAGAACTGAGATAATCACCTTCCACCAAAGTTCAAACGGTAGGTAGTATCATACGATCAACCACTGCCACGGAATTTAATTTTCTCTTAAACATTGCTGCCAGTCCGCCATGAAGTTTATCATTACATGTTTGGCCATAGATTTACCTGAGAAAATTTTTTTTTGAACGGAATTTACCTGAGAAAATTAACAATTCTACACACGGTGTATAAAGAAATTGAGTCAACAATCCAAATGCTAGATCGGCGGCGTGGGCCCCGGCGACTAACTCTGGAGGGAAAGACATGAAACACACTATCCAGCATCAGCTGGACAGGATCAATCGGCAGTGTGGCTCTCCACTACCAGCCTACTACCAAACCGCCTGCAACCTCGCCCCAATATATTACTGCCACTACACTAGACGTACGTCCTTGTTCAAGTTGCTGCCAATTTTTCTCGCTATGTCCCAAACGCCCGATGCTGACTCCGGCTGTGACACCTTCACATGCGGCACTCTGTTCATGTGCCTCAATCTACGGGGCCTCTTCAAGAAGAAGCCAGAAGAGGTTGGCAAGAGCCGGCAGCCAAACCAAGCCGCCGCAGTCGATGCCGAGACAGAGCAAGAGCCCCAGTACGTGCCGGTGCCGGCGCCGGCGCCAATCCGGGCCGCGTCCTTCGAGAAGCTCGAGTGCTCCCCGCCCTATTCGGGCAGCAACATCGTCTTCGACCTCCTCGTGGAGCCGGAGCTAGGGGAGGACCGCGGCGCCCGGCAGGTCCTTGCGTACTGCCCGTCGCCGTGCTTCGACCTGCCGGCGGGGCTCATGATGAGGGCCGGCGAACGGTGCGACGCGCCTGGCACGGCGGGGTTCGTGCTAGATGGATGCCCGACGAAGGGCGCCCTGAAGAAGGTGGCGTCGTGCCTGCCGCCCGACGTCGCGGGCGGCGACGGCGAGGCGCGGCCGCCGCATCTCGTCAGGTTCTTGTCGACGTCGGGTTCTACCGCACCAGCGAACGGCGGGCTCCCGTGAGGCCCGTGATTTCCTCTTGGTGAGGCACGATTGCACGAAACTCACGCCCAGGTTGCCAAGTTGGGCCATCTGGGCTGGGTTTACGCATGTCTGTGGGCCTTTCATACGTCACCCAAAGGGAAAAGTCCTCCTCCTAGTTGATTTAGCCCATATTTCAGCTGGACTTGCAATTTTGCAAGCGTGTCTCTACTCTCTATACTCCATATCCCCAAGTCCTAGATGAGATACAGATCCCTTTGCTTGCGTGTTTCAAGCAAGTTTCTTGCATGCAAGCACAGGCACACAAGAAAAGCAGGCGACTTGGGGAAATTCATAATCCAACTTATTCACACATTCATGACCTACTAGATTTTGAACTTCCAGTTGAAGCGTATCTTCGATAATAAATAATGTTTTTGATAACATCTTTTGGTGGGTATAGTTGAAGATATCTTTGAAGATAGTGTAATCCCTCGTGGGAACTTGAATATAGTCGTCCTTCTATAGTTCTGTGAGTATTCCCCTTCAACCAAAAGAATTTTTTTTAGAAAAATCAATTTGCATTTGTATTTCTGCTACAAGGAACGAACCATGTCGTGGAGCCACACCAGTACTGAGGATCAGGCGGCGCCCCGGTGCAGAACGTCTTGGCCGTGCGCATCTTCATGTAAAAAGAAAAAAACCAGATTTGAAGGGAGAGATGTCTCTCCTCTAAATATTATTTAAGAAGAAATCGTGAGCGTGTTGGTGATTAAACACGGACCCTGGAATTGAAACCAAGTTTATAGACATGCATGTTCGCATTGAGATTCGTATTTCCTTGGAAACCACGTCGCCATTGTTGAATTGATCAATTGATTATCCAACCACAAGTTGCTACTGAACTTATAACACACACATGACACACCAGCACCAGGTTACATCCATGATCCATCGATAGAAACTCACGCTTAATTTACACAACGTCAAAACCCGTCGATTGAAACTCACGCAGTCACGCTTAATGTACACGACAGCAGAACCCACGGGGCCACGACGATACTACCGGAGTTGAAGAGCTCTGCTCCGTCACGGCCTCATCTCATGTCTCATCACGTCATGGGCTCCGTGCGTCCAATGCACGCGCCGTAACTACCCGTGCGCTAGCTTCGGCGTGCTCGTGCCAGACGACGCGGACGCCGGCGACGACGGGAAGGAGAACGGGCCCGGCGCCGCGCCGTGTGGCCTGACTCGAGATGCCTGGGACCGGCTCCAGTGCGAGAACGAGAACGACGCCGACGCCGACGCCTCGCGGAGCTGTGACGACGCCGACGACGTCCTGCCCGCAGCACCGGCGGAGACAGCGCGGGGAAGTGACGACGGGCACCTCGACGAGACACGGGGAGCGCTCGGCACCTCCTTCTTCGCCTTCGCCTTCGCCTTCTGCGCGCTTGTGGGCGCGGCGCTCATGGTGGCCGGCTGCACAGCTGCCCGCTTCTTCTTCAAGAGTCGAGGGAGGTACAGGCACAGGGCGGTGCACTTGACGCCATCGGCGCCGGCCTCGCCACCGCCGTTGCCTGCTCTCCGTTGGGGCGTCGAGGACAGTGCAGATCTGGTGGGCTTCTCTGGCAATAGCTGGAGCGACGACATATGAGCGCGGCGGTTTGCAGAAGCCATTGGTCGGGGGGGTGTTGCTCTCTGCGATATTGTGATCAGCCACAACAAGAAAGGATACGAATAGGCTTTTGTGCAATGTTTTGGTAAGAAATAATGCTTTATTTAGGTTGTGTGCTGTTTCAAATTCATATATTGAAATAATCCACATGGCACCAAATCAATATAAACCTTTTCTTCTTTTGCCCCTTGCCTTTTTGTTAAGTTTTTTGTGATCCGCGTTAGCCCTAATCTTGCCATTAGCTAACTGTTTAGGCATTGGAGATCACCAGCTCTCTCTCGGGTCTGTATCGTCTGTCTCTGTAGCCAAAGACAAAGCTTGCCGTACAATCGTACATTGCTTTTATCCAGGCCAACCATGGAGCAATGAACTGCTGGTCTGCTGCAAGACTTGACGAACCGTAGTTAATTATCGGCCAACTAATTGATAAAACAATATGTTTACTCTGTACAAATAATCAACAAAAACAATCACAGGTGGCAAAGCAGGAAAAACTAAAACCTGAGCACACCCGTTCTCTTTTTACTGCCAACATCAAAGAATATATGTATCAAAATGACAACATCCAATCTGCATTCATCCATTCATCTAGAAATAAGAAAGCGACAAAAAATAGAAAAGAAAAAGAAAATCATTTGCCGATGCAGCAGCAAAATGATCCTATCACCGAATCAAACAAGCAAGCGACACAAGCAACTTCCTTCTTGTTTGATCTAGCATATCATGCCTCACGGCCTATCTTTTTTTAAGACTAATTTCGTTTCTATCTGGACCTAGTCTATAGCGTTATTCACTTCGTCATGTGTTGTTAGTTGTTACTTGCTTCTTCTATAAGGTTATCGAAGCTGTGGCTTATACTATTTCGGTAAAAAAAAATCCATTTTCGTTGAATAAGAGTAGCCTTTTGTTTATTGTGCGTTGCCGCTGGAGATTGTTTAATTGTTTTCTCTGTAGAGTAAATTCCCGATTCTATCAATTAATTTTGGGAATCGCCAAAAAACCGTCGCAAGGTTTTTGATAAAAAGAACTTTTAATGTAGAGCATCTTTGTGGTCCAGCAAAGAGTACCGGCCGGTACTGGTACTGCTCGGTACCAGTACACATCTGGCCGTTCATTCCTGTATGGGTAGGATGGGGAGAAGAAATTCGCTCGGCGCTCGCTCGGTCCTTCTCCTTCCACAGCCGCGCGTGCGTCCTCAATCCATCGTCCCCACGTGCTTCCCTCCGCAGCCCAACGCCGAAAATTGATTAATGTTCGAATTGCTATGGAGAGATTTCTTCAATAGAATTGATTTCTCCTTCTCTGCCGCCGCCCAACGCCGCCCAACCCTAACCCCCCATATCATCGTCTGCGTCGTCCTTCGTCGCTCCTCGTCGCAAGGGTTCAACTCGAACTCGCGGCACAGGAGCATGAACACGGCGACGGCGGCGGCAGAGGATAACGGCGGCGGTGGCAGCAGAGCAACATGGCAGCGAAAGGCAAGGAGAGCAAATACTAGGGTTCGAGCGAGCCGCCAGCCCCGATCCATCCCTCCTGATCCATCCAGCAGCAACACGAAGTTACAATAATACCCTTCCAACCAAGTTGTCTGGGCGGTACCGCATCAGGGACATTCTTGGTACCGGGCGGTACCAAACAATCCCAGCCGTTGGATCGGGCCAGATCCAACGGCCAGCATTCGGTACCGCCCGGTACCGTTGGACGGTAAAAAATCTCTTTAATGTAACTATCTTATATAATTGTATATAATTGTAATGTAACTACAATATAAGTACACTATAGTTATATTGTAGTTATAGAATAATTATATTATAACTATGTTATAACTATATTGTAATCTCTATATAACTTAGATATAAAGTTGCATATAATTTTTTATTACTACTCCCTCCGTTTTATATTACAAATCGTTTGATTTTTTTTTTCTCGTAGTAAATTTTTTTAAGTTTGATCAAGTTTATAGAAAAATATGGTAATATTTCCAATACAAAACAAACATATTATCAAAATATATTTAATGTTAAATTTAATGAAACTAATTTGGTGTTATAAATGTTACTATTTTTTTTAACCTAATCAAACCTAAAGAACCCTGACTACAGAAAAAAAGTCAAACGACTTATAATATAAAACACAGATGGAGTATAATAAAGTTATATTGTAGCTATAGAATAGTTATAGTGAAAGCATATTACAAATAGACTTTTTTGGTGGAAATATTACAACTATATTATATTTAGGTTTGAAAGTGTTCACTTAAAAAGCTTGCAGTAGTTTTTCAGATAGTCCTTTACTTCGCTATGTGAGATCATGCCATGTAGCGGTCGATTGCACTACGGCAAACTTTGTCTTTGGCAACAACACCGTGCAAAATTAGGGATTTCATTGTCTACTTATTGACTCGCCACTCGCTACCAAAATTTAAATTTTAGATACTACTATAGTTTTAAATTTAATTTTAAAATTTTTAATATTAAGAAAGATGTCTAAAAGGATAGTCACATACAAAATTAGATTAAGATGAATATTCTCTATAGCAAAAAGATGGATAACACATTAATACATTTTCTTTTATCCGTAGCAAAGCACGAACATCTTGCTAGTTATGATAAAAAAAGGGGCTCTATATAGAGAGATGTTATGAAGGATCACCGTTCGCCATATACTTCTAGAAAAGGTTTTTATTAATGTAAATGAAACTGTTTTCAGTATTTGTCTATATAATACACCAGCGATATACTCCTAGTGCCATGTAAACTGTAACATTGTTAGCCCGTTTAAAACAGAAATGTATACATTTCAAGTTGTCAAACGCAATATAACAAGAAAAGAAATTCAAAAACCAAAGGCGAACAGCGATATGAATGTCAAACACATCAGTGTATAGGCAATCGAGAAACTCGTGCCTACTTCAACTCAAAGGCAAACCATTGACACCGAGGAGAGATTGTCAGGTCCTTGGTGATGACGGGTTCGACAGTTCAGGCGGTGCCGGGAAGCTAAAATCAAGTTCCGGCAGCTCGGGCATCGTGAACTTCTTCGGGCCCAGGCCGCGTCTGCCGTCGAAGAGGAACGCCGCCGTGACCGGCGACTCCGTGTCGACGTTGCTGCTCCTGAGCAGCTCCAGCGGCAGGTCGAAGTACGCGGACGGCTCCTGCTCCTGCTCCTCCTCTTCGCCGCCGGCGCGCTCGAACACGATGCCGGACGACGACGACGAGCTGTACTTGAACCTCTCCATGGATGCCCCCTTGGACGCCACGCTGGCCCGAGTCTCGGCCGTGCTCGCCCGGGCGCCCGGCTCGCTCAGGCTCATGGACTGCTGCTGCTGCTGCATCGGCCGCCTCCTCGACAGGCCCGGCAGGGGCAGGCAGAGAGCGCCGCACCAGAAGCCGTCGCCAGCGAACCTGTCCTGCCTCGCCCTCCGGTAGTTGATCGACGAGTTGCTCGAGATGTCGGTGGCCGACGAGGCGACGCGGGATCGCCGGCCGGTGGCGGCGCCTCTGGCTGCATTTGATCCGTCCGCAGAGGCATGGGACCTCCGATCTTGGTCCTCCTCATCATCGATACCTGCAGCTCCAGCTTCTTTCTTGAAGGACGCATGCTTCTCTCGAAATGAATCGCCTTCTTGAGAAAAACTCATGGCATCACCGTACCAGAAGTGAACTGCATGCACGAGATGTTCCGACTGCTTCCTGACAACTAAAACAGGATGATGGAATTGGCTACCATGGAATGGTGGAGAGCACATTCGGATGAAGGGCTGGTCTGCCTCTTTGTCATGCCGTGCTGTGTCGGTGAGCTGGTTGACCTTCCACTTCATCAAATCTTCAAGCTTAGACCGCTGCACCCGCTGTTCTTTCTCTACACAGCTGTGGTCAGCTGCTGCCTTGTTATCATTGTTCGTGCTTGCTACTAAGCGGCATTCTGGCACGACTATGTTTCTTAAGAGGAAATGGTGAAGATGACACAACGAAAGGATGTCGACTATGTGTAAAGTGCTGGCATTTTCTGGCTTGTGGATATCTATGGATATAGTATAACCGCTTGAGCTTGATGCAGGATATGGGGAAAAAGCAAGGTTGAATTGAGAGTAAAGGCCAAAATACTTTGTACATTTTTTCCCTCTCTATTAATACATGAGGCAAAGCTTTTGCCCTCCTTTCAAAAAAAAAAAAGAGTAAAGGCCAAAATATCTTAGGGAAAAAACTATTTTCAAGTCTTCTATTTTGGTAATATGCATTTCACGGATTTAATATCTTGTCAGTTGTCATATCACCACAGAAACTATTTCACATCTTCATTTATTCACAATAATGAAGATTAAGCTGACTCAGAATTAAAAAAAAAAAGAAGAAAAGAAGAAGAGGATATCTGCCTCGGGAAGCAAAGATGAGCAGGGCTGAACTACTGTAGAGAATTGTAGAAAAGAATCAACACGACTGATATTCCAATAATGACAGGAAAGGCAGTCAACAGATATAGAGCAGAATATCCCTGCAAAAAAATAATTGAAAAAAAGGTGTGCTGTTAAAAGGATATGGCAAAAAAAAAAAAAGGTACAAGAGATCCGTTCAATTTTGATCAACTGTTTGCACCTAAAACCAATATTGTTGGCATATGTCAAAATCAACATCTTACCACTGCGGAGGGCACTTCAGTTTCATCATCTTCCTCCTCTTCATCATCCAAATCAGCAGCAGAATCCCAATCAATGTTAAGTCTTTTAGCAGCTGTCTCAGGATCAATGCCCGTATCTGTAGCCTTTGCATAGACAGATTTCCCAGGTTTGCTCTTCTTTTTTGGAGCTTCCATCTGTACAAAAGATTTAAAATGAATTTAAACACAGTTTGACTAAACAGGTTGTTACAAAAAGACAATGAAAACAGATGCATGGGAAAGTGACGAGCAATGATCAGTGGTACACTGGTACTTTTGAAAGTGATGAAGGCTGACAAAACCATAAATAATCAGTATGAGTCAAGCAGTTTGAAGACGCTGATAGACAAAACTATTGTTATGGTGGTATGGTAGCTGGAGAAAACTTTATATGCATTTCTAAGAAGTCGATAAACTGAATTGTCAGTATTACCTCAAGATCTGGCCATTCAGTCATCTCCTTTGAAAGCAACTGAAGGGCAACACGGTTTTCTGGAATCCGGCCTTCATTAACCTGCAAGGCATATTATTAACTGACCGCTGAAGCAATATGTTGGGGCCAAACTAAGTATGGAATGAAGAAGGATGGTATGAAGGTCATGTAAAAAGGTACTCACCCCACTTTATTTTGTTACATGAGTAATGGAATCCAGACAAATTCATTTGGAAAAAAAAAGTTAGAATGAATAAATTTAAATGACTGTTTGATAATTATAGGTTCTCAAAACAAGTAATTCACATCAGGCAGGCAGCAGTTCTTGCGTGACACCAGCAAAGGCACAATAAATCTTTCAGATTTCCTTTATCATTCAAATGTCAACAATAGTGCTACAGTACAGAGGCAGTGTTTTTTACTGGTCTTTTCAAATACTAGAGCATAGCATGTGACTGGTTAGTATACACTAAAATGTATGCCGACTCCTCAAGTGAATGAAGATGCTAGTTACCAAGAACGATATTTACAAAATGAAAGTGACAGAAGAAGATTCACGTTCATTGATAGTGTACCTCAACCAAAGCATCAGCCAAATCATCCCTGGTGATTTCATCAGGATCCTCTATGCCGAGTAATCTCTTCCTTTCTACATCTCTAGGATCCTCAATCATGATAGTCAGCTTAACCTGTGATGCAGCAACGAAGAAGAACACCATAGTAAGTTATCATCGGGCATCGGCAATAACCCGACCAGGATTATCTTCACTGTCCAAAGACTGCTTACCTCGCCAAAGGTCATATCCCTGTTCTTCTGAAGAAGCTCAAGCACCTGCAACCGCAGCCGAAGTGCCGAACCAAACACCAAGTAAGCACGAACTCATCCCAAAAACATAAACCAAGCGCAAGGGGGCGTAACTAGAAGGCGCGTACCCTTTTGACCTGGCGGATATCCTCCAAGTCCTCGGGGCTCGCCTCCGGCTGCTCGGCGGAAGCCGCGACGTCGCCTGCGGCTCCATCGGAGGAAGCCGGCGGTTCGGAATCCCCTTCTCCCTCAGGAGCGACAGCTGTGTCTGACACTCCAGATTCATCCTGGCCGAGCGAGGCAGCTACGCGGCGGCGGCGGCTGCTACGGAAATACGCCCGTGCGTTGGCTGTAGAAGGGAGGGGGAGGCCGCAGTGGCAGTGGGGCAGGGAGAGGAGAGAGCTAGGTCTCGTCGCGACGGCGAGGAGTGTGGGAGAGGCGAGGCCGCGGCGAAGTGGCGGGAGCGGAGGAGGCGGGGAGGGTGGTGAGAGCAGCGCCATTTTGGCTCCCCCCTATCTTGTTGGGTCCGGGGCATCTCCGCTCGCCCGCGGCCGCACGGTTTGCGAGGATGACGACGGTGCGGCACCTCTCGGCTCTCCTCGCGGGCCCCAGGCGGCAGTGAGCGCGCCGTTGCAGCTGTGTAAACAGTCGTGCAGTACACAAAGCCCTTGTCTCTTTGGTACTTCGAGATATATTCGCATGGGCTTGGCCCATTTTGTTCATGACAGCCCGTTCTCAGCAAACAGGCCGGACTTTGCTGTCTTTGCCCAACTCGGCCAACCGATCAGAGCCTACTAGCCCTAGCGCCATTTGGAACTGAGCTCCCATGGGCTCCAGCCCATCCTCCCATTTCCAGGCCTTTTAATCTTGGAAAAAGTACACCGAAGGTCCCTCAACTTGTCATCGAATTACAAAATCGTCCTTGAATCACCGAAGGCCCCACATGTCTGGCGCCTAACGAAGAGCGCAGTCACATACAACATCCAAACTAACCGCAAGGTCACGGGAGCTCCAGCCGCACGACGGCCTTCGTCTCAGCGGCAACCGCAGCAGAAGAAGCAGCAGTATCTCTCCCACCCGGCGTGACAAGGTAGCCGTCGGCGGCGCAGGGGCTGCCGCGCAGAGGACGCCGAGCCGCCGAGGTACTCGAAGCGGACGTGGGAGGAGCCGAGGAAGAGAGAGAAATAGATACAAGGGAGGATGATGACGTGGCGACCCTGACATGTGGGGTCCACATGGGTCCCACGCTGATTTAGCCGTCACATAGGATAATACCGGAGTCAAAACCGCCGAGGGATCTAATTTGCACTGGTTTTGTAAGTTGGGGGATGTGTTGTATTCGGTTTTGCGCTTTAAGGATGATTTTGTAATTCGATGACAAGTTGAGGGACCTTTGTTGTACTTTTTTCCTTTACTCTTTTTCTCCTGCGCAACGTTGAGGGCCTCCACGCTCTCTAAGCCTGCATTATTTGCTTGATGTTGGAACTAATTTTTCGCGAATCGTAAATCTGAGTGACTAATAAATTATTGATTGATTAAGTATCAGCTAATTTTTTTAAAAATAAATTAATATAATTTTTAAGCAACTTTCGTATAGAATTTTAAAATGCACCGTTTAGTATTTTGGGAAACGTTTACCTAGAAAACATAGAGCAAATTGGGAATTTAAACAAAATACAACCCAAGGCTTCGTACCTTTCTTATGGTTGGTGGTGATTTTTTTAGCGCATGTTCGTAAGTACATGATTAAGAATTAACTATATATAATCTTGATATTGAATTTATTTAATTTTATATTGACTTCTATATGGATTTCATTTTAAAAAGTACACCATTTAAGAGTTTGGAAAGCGTATTAACGAAAAACGACAAAGTTAAGTTGAAGAAAAGAACCAAACCTAAGGTTGTGTTCGTTTCAGCCCACTCCCAACCCATCTTCCTCGTTTTTCACGTGTACATTTTTCAAACTGCTAAACGGTGTGTTTTTTAAAAACTTTCTATACGAAAGTTGCTTAAAAAATTCAAATTAATCTATTTTTTTTAAAAAAAATCTAACACTTAATTAATCACACGCTAATGAATCGTCCCGTTATTCATGCATGGAGATGGTTCCCAACCCCACTAACCGAACACAGCCACTAGTGCTCCTCCGCTTCGTAAGTTCGTAGTCCGACGCTGGATGGTGTGCTTCACTGAACTGAACTATTGAAGAGTGAAGAAAGGCAACAAAGGACAACGTATGCTCACGACGTAGACGATGATCTAGGTTTTTGGACGGACTTAGGGACGTACTGTTTGGTTTCCATCTCCAACTTGCCACGTCTAAGATTAGCTACGCCCTGACTTATTAGACAATCATTTGGTTCATTGATACAGCTATAACTCACCACATCTTTCAATTACAGGGTCACATGTAGTACTAGTACAATAAATCGGAGCACAAAGTATGTCCAGATTTATTATACTAGAATATATCACGTCGTAATACGAGGTTAAGTTTTTTTGGACGGAGGGAGTAGTTGATACCCCTCGCTTTGCTGTGAGATATGTGAATGAATGCATGCTATACGTTATAGAAATGGTGGATGTATGTGTTTAATTAATGTGAAAATTATGTGGAGTCACAGGGAGAGGGAGAGCCTGCACTACATGAAGTCATAATACGATCCCAGAAGAAAAAGGCAAAAGGGCCGCCGAGTACACTCACGTTGATTGCGGCTTCACGTTCGGCTGTCCCCTTCTCGCAAAGAGGGACAGGGACGTTGCTCGCCGTTGTAGGGCTGCTGATCATCACTTGATCGACGCGGCGCTCCACGGTTTCGCTGTTCAAACCAGTAGATCGAGAACCGAAATCGATAAGTCAGGAGGAACACGCACTTAAGGAATGGAGTCCAAAATACAAGAAAAATACCCCGAGGAGAAACCCGGGTCACGTCCTCCGGCCCAGAATAGTCAAAGGCTGAGTGGGCTCGAGCTTGGAGCGGCTGGATCCGTCTACCAATGAAGTCGGCGACGACTTGATACCCCGACAACCCTCGCACTCGGAGGTCATCGGTGACATCGATGAAAGACTGAAGGAAAGGGGTTAAGGCGGGTTTGGAGGTCCAAGACGAAATCTTGTCTGGTCGTTCCTCAGGAACAACAAAGACTGGATCCGAATTTTCTATCTGAAGATAGAACCACCTCGCCCGCCATTTGCTACGAGAAGAGGGGCACTGGAAGAGGATGTATCGCGACTTCAGGCCATCCCGAAGTCGAAAACCAACACACCCCGACACCTTTTTAGGTTCCATCCAGCGTAGCTCGTAGTAGAAACGAAAGAGATCAAGAAACGGCTCTACCCCAATGTACGCCTCACAAAGATGGGAAAAGATGCTGAGGAAGGCTATGGAGTTGGGGTTCAGATGGAGCAAAGAAAGACCGTAGAAATTCAAGACGAGAAGGAAAAACTCAGAAGGTGGAGGGAGAAAACCACAGAGAATATAGTCCTCAACCGCAACCATGCGGCCCAGATCAGGTTCAGGTTCAATACCTCCTGGTTCCCTCTCCATGGTCCCGCGACCGGGGAGAGCGCCTTCCTCCTGCAACTTCTTCAGGGACGCGCTGGTAGAAGTGGACTTGTCGAGGTCCATTGCCGCCGGAGATCGCCGGAGGAGGGACCGAGATGAGCAAGCTAGGATTTGTGCGGAAGCGGACAAGACGAAGAGCACTTGGAGGCTAGGAAGTCTTTGCAACAGGCGGGCTCCAAAATGGATCCCCAAAACTCCCTTAAATAGACGCACTACCGATGATGCAAGTTCCAAGGAAAGGAGAGAGATGGCCGCCGGAAATTTCTGGGTCCGTTACGCGCGGCAGTTTTTGGACTTCATTTTAAATTCACTCACAACCGCTGAACTTCACATGGCATTGTCGGTTACTCCTTGTCTCTACGCTCCTCACGTCGAGAACGACAACAAACCCGACATCAGAAGTCGCGATCGGTTACATGAGTTCATTTAAGCAGAAGTCGGGGGCTACTGTCAGGGTTACGGATAAGGTATACCCTCTACCCTTGGATATACGCTATACATCGATATGGTATATTTGCGCATATACGGACGTTCTCTGTACGCGGTAAGGAAATTCATCACGGAGTCTACAGTTGGAGAGATTCCTACCCGAATAGGACTGGGTCGTCACTGTATCGTGTAGGGTCCGATGTCTCCGAGTCCTACTTGGAGCCCACCTGACCTGCGGTATAAAAGGGACCCCCCGGGAGGACCTAAGGCATCGAATCTTACCGCCAACACATCTACCACAGCCTACGAAGTCGGAGTCTACAGGAGCCAAGTCGCCAGGTGATCTAGTCGAACCAACTCGACTACGATCTCGTCGGTATCATCAAGTTCCACTGTTCCCTTTGTAATCTGTGTTTTCTATCGTATAATCCCATATCAACTGGATTAGGGCTATTACCTACCAAAGGGCCTGAACCAGTATAATCCCTATTTCCTGTTTGCTTGATGTCGTACTACGTAGATCCTCGTACCAGCGTACCCCAATACCCTCTATATCCGGTCTGCGGGTATCCCCCATCGACACATATTGAGTTCTAAAAATACGACAAAATTATAAATATTATGTTATGTTTGCATGATATTTAAAATACTTCAGATAATAATTACTAGTGGATGATGATGTGACACACTTATATGCTGAGATTTAGATGTTAGTGGCTGGGTATCAACTTTATAGTAATATAGAATATCCGCGATTGTAGTATGATCGTGTCTTGTCTTGTAGAATAAGACTGTACTTATTGCTCCCAGAAGTATTAGAACAACGCCTTGGAGTAAAATCCTGGTAGCGAACAATATTAGAAACCAACAACACAGAATGCAACTAAGAACTTCCTTCATTAAAAAACTCAATCTAGAAAGGAATGTGACCCTCCTAGTATAATGAATTTGGATAAAAAAATATACGGATTCGTTATAATAAGAAAGGACCTCTGCTAGACAGGGGTGGTAATGGGTCAAGCTCCATTCGCTCTTTCACAACCCTACTTAACCATCAAATATTTTTAGGCAAAAAATGCATAAAAGCAAGTCCAAACCATTTTGAACCCAGCCCTTAAATTTTTGAGTGTAAAAGGTTGGGTCCATCATTACCACCCCACTACTAGGTTAAATTTTTTTTTAACGGAGCGAGAACAACACCTCTAAAAAGAAGCCAAGAAGCCAGTGTTGATCGTATGAGCACTGTAATCTCTCTCTTACTAGCTAGTTCCTTTTTTAATCTGCACCTACCGTATCTTAAGGTTGCAGACCTTCTGATTCGTTAATTAATAATCTCTCTCTCTCTCTTTCTCTCTCATTACCGCTGCCGCAGGGCAATGAATGAATTGGCGGACTTGTCGCAGTCGCTGAAAGGGGAACTTAGCGCTAAAGTCATTCTCAACCCATAGGTTAAACAGTCTCTATAATATCGTGTCAACAAAACATCACAATAGAAACTACACTCTACAACCCATGGTTTCTTAAAGTGGATTATTAATAAATATATCATCTCTCTTCTCTACCAATCATATTTATTCTTCATCTATTATGAAGACACTATTCTCTCCCAATGCAAAACTTAATATATAGTGTCTAGTGGATAGGTTCTCGTGTTAAACCTATATCTTGCATGAGACTCGGTTTCTTCCTCTCTTCACCCTCTCTTAATTAATATAGTGCCACGTAAGGTAAAAGTCCTACATGGCAATGTAGTTAATTACATAGACATCATCCTAGGTGGAGGGTTGGGACTGCCCTGAGAGCAGGTACAATAGCAGACTATTAGCCAGTTATAAACATATTTTAATAAGATAAAAGATGATAGAGAAAAGCAGCGGGCTACAGATCTGTAGCCAATTGCAGCACGAACTCCAAAACGTAATGTGTGTATAACAGGTGTGACCATATATTAATATTATAGTAAGCAACTATTGTATGAGTTGGCTATTAGATTAGTTATAGCTGAATTGGAGTTTGTAGTGGCTATACTATTAAACTTGCTCTAAGGTGTGGGTCAAACCGAAAAGATCACACTAAGGCTGTGTTTAGATCTAAACTTTAGATCCAAACTTCCAACTTTTTTCATCACATCAACCTGTCATACACACATAACTTTTCAGTCACATCGTACCAATTTCAACCCAAACTTCCAACTTTAAGAGGAACTAAACACAGCCTAAGCGAGTGATGATAAGGAGCACAATGTGTATTTGAGAGTTTGAGACATGTGTGACATAAAGCCAAATGCACGAGGGTCTGCTGGATGGGATGCTGAGATACCGCACTATCCGCTATTCCACTCGCGGTCATTGCAAACTACTGGGAATTAGAAAATTCACCATAATGGATTGAGCATCATAAGCCTGGAATCGCTTCTATAATGGTGTAGCTAAAGTTTTGGCGCATGCACATGATGTGCAGGATACTCAGAGCAGCTCCTAAATCGATTTTAGTGCATAAAAATGAACCATACTACACTGTAGCAGTAGTATGTCAGAGGAAAAATTGAAATCTAAATTATGATCGAACCAACCGAGTAAAGAAATGTTCGTTGCCTATAGCTGTTGGTATATGCACGTAAAGCAAAACTAAGTGATTGGGTTTTTTTTTAACATGGTCCCCATGATTCGATATTTTTTAAAATATAGTATAAACGCATGCGCTCGCAACGCGCGTACACTCAATAGACTTATCAAACCAAACATTAATTTATTCGTCTTCCGTAGACTGCAATAGTCGATCCAACACTAATACCCATGTGCAAGAGATAATAACAGAGGATTGGATCGAATGCGACTAGCAGATGAAGTACAACCTCATCCTCGTGGCGCCCTCGTCTCAGCATGGGTGCGTGCGGTCCGGTTGTAGTCGAGTACGCTTCTACTGTGGTGTCAAGCACTAGTTTTCTATATTTTAGATTTTATAAAAAACCTTATATTGTAAGTAAATATCTGAAATAACTTATCATAGAAATAGATTTTTTTTTTGTCCAAATAGGATACAACGTCTTGGCATCAATGATTCTGGCGTTGACATCCTCATCCTCGTGATAGTAGCACCGGAAAAGACGATGAAAAATTTTGATGGTGGGAAGAAGAATAATGTTTCAGCAGGTGCCAAAACGGAAATTTTTTCCAGTATTAAAAAGACACCTACAACATGGGAGAATGGTATGAAGGCAAGGCCAGTCTTATCGGATGACGCCCTCAATGCCCTGAAGTTGATTCCAAATCCAATCCATTGTTTGATTTCATCCCGATTAATGTAAAACAAATTAGAAGAAGAGTAATATGAGTATTTGGTTTGTTTCGTCGAGAATGGAGACTGTAATGTTACCGTCAATAGATTGAATATATCATCAGGAGATCAACACCATGAAGAAAACATGGCACATGCATGATGCATTCATTATGCCATTTAATTTTAATTGTTCACTTCCCGCAAAAACAAAAACTTTAATTATTCACTGTTTGTTAGTTACAGTATGCATATATAGCCTTTTGTCACAGGGATAGTAATCAAAACGCTATGATTAATCATTCTGGACCATGTGAAGAAAAATTTAGTCATCCTAGTGCTTCTATGCAATGTCATATCAAAATATAGAGGGGGCTTCGGTTCTCGCGCATGGTATTAGAAAAAATAGAAGATGACATGGCTACATCTAGAAACCAATGATTCAGATTCGTAGAAATACACCCGGTGGATTTTGGAACCCACCAAGGATGAGGTGCCGTCAAGGACGATGCCGTCCGTATCCCCACATTTTTGCGCTGTCCGTACAGTTTCGGCCGTCACCCAACGTGTCCGGCGCCGCAGGTACAGACTGACCCAGGCCATAACCCACAGGCCGCTGATACACCGCCCTCACGTGACCCATCGCGCGCGCGGTGATGTCAGCTGACCACGGGCCCTGCCACTCCGCCGCGCCGCTGCTCCACTCCCATTCCCCTCGCCGTCCTCAGCCAATCCCCAGTCCCCACACCGTTAAAGCCTCTGTGCCGCATTCTGTGCCCAGCGGCGCCTGCCAACCTGCCACCCACCGTGCGGCCCTTTGCTCTGGACACACCGCCCTGCCTTAGGCCGTGTCCGCATAAACAGAAGGCGCTGCAGCACCAAGAAGGCAGGAAGTTTAAAGGAGAGACTAGATAGCGGTAGGGGATACTGGTTGTCTACCCGCGAGCGGCGGGAAGTGCGTGGGCGTGGGCGTGCGAATCGAATCGCGCGGTGTGGGTCGGGCGAGCATCGGCGTCGGCGTCGGCGTCGGCCGAGCCATACAGCTCTCGTCTGGACGCGGGCTGCAGCGATGGGACGTGTGCCTGGGGTAGCGTGCGCGTCAGAGTCCGGTAGGTCCCGTCCTCGCGAGAGGCCGGAGCACGGATGCCGTGTCGCTGTGACGGGAGCAGGTCGGGCCTTGCCGCACGTGGTGGCAAATGGGGGGAGCAACAGGGGCGCCGGGCGCGGGCTGGCGGGCGTGTTTTGACCGGATCCACGCCCCTCGCGGCGCTGGCTCAGATAGTTGGGCGGGCCTACGTCGCTTGCAACGTCGTAGCGTCTTCTTCGCCTCTCCATTCGCCCCCAGTGGAGTGGATGGCGATGTCCGTCGACCGTCTTGCAGCTTGTGTTCCTGTCTGATACGGAGTACTTCTGACTACTGACGGGCTGGCCCAAGAACCTTCTGGCTGACGTGTTCACGCAATCTTGATCCGCGTAGTACGATTTCTCGGCACGATTTTCTGCAGGACAGAATACCCGTGCAGGACTTACTCCTCCATAAAAAAAAAAAAACCAACCTAAAGAGGTTATCCAGATTCGTTGCACTTGAAGGGGTCATCAGGGAGTAGCTCGATCGATGAGTGCTCTATATTTGCTTCATCGACAAGAGCACGTAATGATAAGACTATCCTGCAAGTTGCTACGTTTCTTTGATCATGTTTGGGAAGCAACTATAGTTCGTAGCTAGTATCATACCGGTTCGTATATATGTTTCTTGCTTCTGCCTCCTGATTTATTTTCTCGATTATGTAATTGCAGTTTCCTAAATTCTGGATAAAAATCTAAACTATTTGGGAAAAAAAACGTTTGATTCGGAAAAAAAAATTACACTTGTCAGAAACTCTCTAAACAAACCCTTTATAATTTTAATAGAAATAGGCGAAAATAAAGCATTGTACTATGTTAATCAAAACTAAAGGCCCTGCGTGCTGGTACATGGCAGGTTACATTCCAATTAATGTTACTTCAGAGACTATGAGGTTGTTAGGAAACAATAAAATAGTGATTATAATCAGAAACTTATCATGTGTACACAGTTTAGGGTTCCTTTGGAAGGTAGGAAATCAGTAGGGAATTTAACTAGAGGAATCCAATCTAAAGAAAAAAAAATTCCTATGAGAGACCTTTAGATGGTGAGATTGGTTGAAAGGAATTTGAAAGAATAGGAAAATGTGTTTAACATTTTGATGGAATTTAAACATTTGGTCGCACTTCATGTTTATGAATTCCTTCGATATATTCAATACACTTCCTCTTTATCCTCTCTCTCTCTCTCTCTAACAAGTCTATATATAAATCTTAAATTTCACGTATTTTTCCTATGAGATATCTAAACAACATTACATGTTTCTATTGTTCATGTGGTATTCCACAAGCCATGACACATTAATCCCATGTTTTTTTTTCTATTCCTACATTTTTTTATTCATGCTTTTAAAAGGAGCTCTCAGGGTTTACACACCAAGCATACCAACTAATAAATGTCAGTGAAGATTTGGAAATGATGCACGCGTACTTCCGACACTATTACACATATATATCTGAGCATCTCTCCGCCCAAATATAATTTAGAAAATGACTAGAAATGCTTATATTTTTTTATTATAATATACTAGTTTTTATGATATTTATTAGTCATAGAATATGTTTCTATATCTAAAAGTGTTGACGGGTTGTACCTGACTACGATAATTGTAAAGTATTGGAAACGTTGATACTAGGGCATACACGAGATTGCGGTAAGAGAGACCGGGAAACATAGATTTTGATATAGGTTCAAGCTCCTCTACCGACGAGTAATAGCTCTACTCCTTTTAGGCGAAGCCGGTGTTATCATTATATAATCACAATCTCTTACAAGTACAATAGGGAGTAGAACCTAATCTAGTCTGTCAGTATAGCGGCGTAAAGTTCGATCATGGGATCGATGGCTAGCTGTAACCGATTTGCTCGAACAGGAACTCGATGAGATTGGATGTGGCTATGGATCTTGTGGCACTCGTTGGATCATCTTGTCATTTGGGGTGGTCTTGTATTTATACCGTCGGATATCTTCTCGTCCAAATAGAACTAGCAACTATGGATATGACCTAGTAGTGCCGAGTAGGACGTTGCTTCTCTCTCCTTACCTGGGACTCGTTTTTTTATCTTTTCAGGACTTCCACTATACGTGTAAGGTTTGATTCCGTATAAGATTTGGTATGACAGACTTACACTTTCTCTTGTCCCGACATGATACATGTGTTTTATCTAGGGTTAATTGGATAATGAGCCAGCTCAACTCGTTTGAGCTCGTTGTCTTAACGAGCTGGCTCGGCTCGGCTCGGCTCGTGGATGTTAACGAGGTAAAAGGCTAGCTTGGCTCGGCTCGCGAGCTGGCTCGTTAACCTCGTTAACGAGCTATATCTTATTGATATCATATTAATAATATCTAATTTAACATTTTATTATGTATTAACATAATAATAAACACTAACTAATATAGTACTCCCTCCGTCCCACAATATAAGGGATTTTCAGTTTTTACTTGCAACGTTTGACTACTCGTCTTATTCCAAAAAGTTTTGCAAATATAAAAAACGAAAAGTTGTGTTTAAAGTACAGTAGATAATAAAGTAAGTCATAAATAAAATAATTAATAATTTCAAAAATTTTTAAATAAGACGAGTGGTCAAACGTTGCAAGCAAAAACTTCAAATCCCTTATATTATGGGACGGAGGGAGTACTCAATAAATATGAATAGTTTTGATGTAATTAAAAGACTTAGCACTAGTCAACAAACACTAAGTTCATAAAGATATGGTGATGTTTTATACTAACGAGCTAAACGAGCAGCTCGCGAATTAGCTCGTTAAGCTCACAAGCTAAAAGACTTAGCTCGATTCGACTCATTAAGACTACGAGTTCGAATCGATCCGAGCAGAGCTTGCTACGAGCCGATCCGAGCCACGAGTTTTAAGCTTTTTATCCACCCCTAGTTTTATCTCTATGAATTTACTCTGACCACAATATTATTGAGCGATACGGATGGTTACCAGCTAGAGCTTGGAAAGGAAACATTGTACCAAAGAAAGTTATAGGAGACTACAAGTTCATTAAGTATTCGGACTATATATGCGCATATCTCAAAATTTGACAATGTAAGCCATCATGTCAAGTTCGACTACTCGATCAATTTATATCGATGTCTACTACTCCCTCCGTCCCATTTTAAGTGCAGCCATAATTTCCCTCCGTCCCATTTTAAGTGTAGCCATGGTTTTTCACGCTCAAATTTGACTGTCCATCTTATTTAAAAAAAATTAAAACATAAGTCACGAGTAAAGTACAATTCATGTTTTATCATCTTATAACAACAAAAATACTAATTATAAAAAAATTTTAAATAAGACGGATGATTAAAGTTGGACGCGAAAATTTATGGTTGCACTTAAAATGGGACGGAGTGAGTACTGAGTAGTCAGAATGCACGAATATAGAGAATAGAACATTTGTCAACATGGAGAAAAGAAAGACACACTATTTAAATATAGGAAAAAACAAAAGAACGCATATCTTTTTTACTTATATATCCCTTCTTTTTATAAAGCTAATGTCCACTAAACACCTATAAAGCTCAACATGCAAGCAATATTATTTATTAGCACTCCTAGAACCTACATGCAAACATGCTATATCAACCCATTAAACACACAAAGCTCAATATGCAAGCATATAGTAATTATATCTAGAATTTATTTCATTTTAAAACTAAACATACACATGCTAAATCATCATTCTCAAATCATTTTCATAATATTTTAATCCAAATTATTTTATCATTTCTTCAATATCTATCTTATATCCCGTAATAAAGCGTGGGACATCATCTAGTTTAAGTAGTGTGTCAAAGTATGCGCTTTTGTTAGATATTTTTAATGTGTTTTTGCCCATTATGATAGAGATAAATAGCTCTTTGATATCATATGATGTGAAACATCACCTGTGGTTACTTTATGTAGGTTGTCCGAATTTTAACTTTTTGCTTACACTATTTGACCACTCGTCTTATTGAAAAAAAAATGTGCAAATATAAAAAAATGAAAAGTTGTGCTTAAAGTACTTTGGATAATAAAGTAAGTCTGTTGACGACCAAATTTGGTAAATTGTGAACCATGTTCGACATTGGGATTGAGGCGAATTCGATAAAGAGATCGATTCGAAGAACAGAGTATACATCGGCTGCGAAGGCATCGGCTGGAGTCTGCATCGGCTGAGATGGATCGGACAGAGGACAGCCGACACATCCGATAGAGGTGGTGTAGCCGATTGCGGTGAAGACGGTTTCAGGGCTGTTTCTGGCATCGATCAAAGTGCTTCACGGGAATTGCCACGATGGAGATAAAGCTCTCAGATAGTCAATTGTATCTATTAATTAGGATATTTCATGTAAATTCCTTAGAGATATGTTTGGGCAAAAGTCTGCCGCAAAGACTTATGGTATCTTAGAGTTTGATAGAGATAAGTGTCGTATCCGGCAAAGACATATCTTGTATCTCGGGTATAAATAGAGCCCGAACCCATGTAATCAATTAACAACAGTTCAATATAATCTCGGCACATCGCCACCCTTTTATTTTCGTTTATTTCGACGAGTTCTTGCTTTCGGGTTGAGCTGCATCGGTTTCGATCTTCAACTAGAGGTAAAACTTGTTATGGCGGCTTGCGTTCGCGGGGTTAATGCTTCCATCTTTATGACACTTTAACCCTGTTTATGCAATTCGTCGAGTTATCATATACACCTTGCAATCTATGTTAGTTGCGCTATATAACTTGTTATCGGCTAGTTCTTATTGTTAGGAAACAATCGATAGAGTTATGTTTTGTTATTAATCTAGATTGTATCGTGTATCTACCATCTCTTATAGGTTTTCATCACCTTGCCTAGATCTTATACTTGTCTTTATGCTTAATGCTGCATCGGTTGAGTTCGATCTATTAAGTAATATTTATAATTATGATATCTAGTTTGTTTTATGATCATCGAGAGAGATAGTATCGGGGTTTCAGCCGATCTTACCTGATTTAGCTTTATGTCTTATATGCTTACTTGATATGCTAGATCTGCCCTTTATATTAAGATCTTATCGCAATAAAGTATATTAGGCTTCTGTTTGATATATTCTATCTGTTTTAATATCTTAATATAGAGTTGTATCGGAATATTAGCCGATACATGCTAGATCATCTGATCGGCTATGCTATAAGCGTTTATAATCTTCATGTTAATATATACTTTGATCTAAGTGATTTATACTGTCTCGGCATGGTGACCGATCTATACCAATCACTTGATTTAAATATATATCGACATAAAAATTATATAGCGTTAATATCTACAGCTGATCGAGTAGATTTAGTCTTATCTTGCTTATTCATAACTGTCGATCGATTCACATATGACATCGGCTCAAAAATAAATGATATGTCATTAGCGACTGGCCGATCGGCTATCGTTTATAGATTTAACCGCGGTTTTTCTCGTCTTTGTTTCTTATTAATTGCAGGATCAAATCAATTAGCACACTCACGAAGCTAAAAGCAAGATTTTGGACCTGCACTGAAGTTAAGCAGATCTTCCAGGCCAGTGTATGTTTCTCACATCAACAAAGTCACAAATAAAATAAGTAATAATTCCAAATTTTTTTAAATAAGACGAATAGTCAAACAGTATAAGAAAAAATCAAAATCACTTACTCTATTATTTCAAGTACTTTGGAGTATACCGTAGAACGGATGAAGTATATTCGACCATATAGCAGAATTATCGTTCTGATTTTTATTTAGTTGATATAAAGTGGTGACTACTAGATAATTGTTGACTTTACTCTATTATACTAATGTATTGTACTCCCAACGTTCCAAGAAAAAACTTAATCTAAAAGGGATGTGATCTCTTATAGGTCCTGTTCTTACTTCATAAAGATACATATTTTTCCTCCTTTTTCATTTGTACGCTTTTTAAACTGCTAAACAGTGTATTTTATGCAGAAAAATTTTATATAGAAATTTATCGAGGAGTGATCCTCTCTAGCGGGAGATCGTGGGATCCCCTTTTTTGAGTTTGGCCGGGGGAAAAGGCCCGCCTTCGAAAATCACGTATCCGCCCCCTAGACTAGCTGCTAGTGCGCACACAGCAAGATTATATAGGTTCAGGCCGCTAAGGAGCGTAATACTCTACTCCTGTGTATGGGATTTAGACTGAGAGTTACAAAAGTCCCTAAACTCCGGAGAGGGCTCTTGTTTCCCTTCTCCTAGAGCTCAGGGTTTCTGAGAGTCGTCCCCTTTCTCGGCAGGCAAGGTCCTCCTTTTATACCTCAAGGGGATACCATATGCACCGCCTCTACCTACTCTTCTCTGGGGTGGGGGCCCACCCTACCTTGACCGGATCTTGGCCCGTGCCTTCGCCTGGAAGCTAAGCCACAGTTTGTCCTTGAGTGGGGCCCAACGCCGCCCCTTGCCTGATACGGGGGACACCCCTATCAATCCCCCGTTAATGGATGAAGAATTGGGGTGGCCGTCCTCTCATGGGGAGGACCTCGAATGACCCTTTCGATGGGACGGGTCATACCCACCTCCACTCCGCCGGAGGCAGATGCGACGTGGGGGCACAGCTGTCCGTCCAGTCAGATGTGACCGGTGACAGGCCGGTCATTCCTGACCGTCGCGCGTCAGTCGGGCGTGCCGCACATCTGCCCCTACCGCATTGAATGCGGCAGGGGGTAGTTGGGGCGCTGCATTCAATAAAGGAGGTTCGGCTTGGGCCCCCTCCCCGCTTGCTCCCCCGCCAGATGGCGGATAGGCGAGGGCTTCGGGGCAAAGCGGTGTGAGGGCCCGAGGGGCAGGACGTGGCACCCCGAAGCCTCGGGGCAAAACGGTGCGAGGGCCCGAGGGGCACGACGTGCCACCCCGAGGCCACAGGGTAAAAACGGTGCGAGGGCCCGAGGGGCACGACGTGGCACCCCGAGGCCCCCTGGCCGCTCCTGCGATCCGCGGGGTACGGGGTAGGGCCAGACTGTAGGTCATGCGTCAGGATGGGAAGGTAAATTCCCCTCATTCCACATACCCCCGAGCCCACTTCACCGATAAAATTACTTTAAAATATCAGATAATTCTATTTTTCAAGTTTATAATAATTAAAACTTAATTAATCACGAGCTAATGGATTTTTCGTTTTGCGTATCCACTTTTAATCTTCATCTACAGAAGATATGAATGCAGACAGTATGTGTTTGGAGGGAGTATGGATTTTTCGTCGCCCTCCGCCGCTGACAACGCTCCACAAAGGACGCCGATTTCCAGCAGCCGCATCGACGAGTGGATCCTCTGCGCCGCTAACTTGTTCATCAGTCGTTGTGTTGGACAGTTGGAGTAGTCCGGTCGCGCCGTTCCGCCGATCTTTTCTGTTGATTACAGCTGTATTGGCGTGTATAATTCGTCAACCTTATTTTCTTTTTTCGGGGGGCTCTCTGTACTACTCTACCGGGGCCGCGCGACGACTCGTCAAGCGTGATTGCGTGAATCACGGGAACGGGACGGTACGCGCTCGTCGTCGGCAAGCTTGGAGCAGTGAGTCGTTTGTAGTGTATCTGGCTTGTCTCGCAAGCAGCGACAACGCACTGCATGTTCCGAGATTTTGTTCTATGCTGGTTGGTGTCCCGTTTACGAGTGCAAGTTTAATTACGTAATAGTAAAACTAGCATATATATCTATATCTATAACTAATATAAATATTTAGATTTTTCCGGTCATCACATCGATTTTTCGTCCCTCCGTAACCTCACGCGCACCTCCTCTCCAAATCACACATCCAATCCAACCCAAAAACAAAATCTCAATCTCAATCCAAATACAAATCGGAATCATTACAAAATCCTAGAGAAAACACTACTGCAAAATCACAAGAACATATTTCATCATCAACAACGACAACACAAGAACATCACATGCACAAAAACGCTTCCGCCGTCGTCGCCGAACCACCGCCGTCGCCATCACCGCCGCAGGGACGGCAGGCTGCCGGCGGCTCCCCTCCTGCTGGATCCAGTGGAGGGGATAGCGCTACCGCCGCTGGGACGCCGACGAGCCGCCGCCGCCTCCCCTCCCGCTAGATCCGCCGCCGATGGTGGGGGAGGGCGCCGCCGACGCCGCCGCCGACGCCGCCGCCGCTCGCGGGGCACCTCCCCTCCCGCTAGATCCGCCGCCGGTGGTGGGGGAGGGTGCCGCCGACGCCGCCATCGGTGGTGGGGTCCCTCCCGCTAGAGCCGCCGCCAGTGGTGGGAGGGCGCCGCCGCCGCCGTCGGTGGTGGGGGAGGGCTTCACCGCCGCCGCCGCCGCTCGCGGAGCGCCGCCGCCGCCTCTCGGGGTGCTGAGGGGAGGGCGGCGAAGAGAGAGACGGGAGGGAGGGAAATGGATTAGGGTTTCGGCGGCTGAGGGAGGGGGTTTTGTTTCCCCGATATCGACGCTTGGCCGTCCGATCAAAACCCTAGAGATCGGGCGGCCGGCGTCAGCCGGGCCGAAATCGGCCCAAGAGGGATCGAGAGTGAGGCCACTTTTCCGGCCCAAGCCCAGGTTGTGGCCTGCGGGAGGGGAAGTGAGCCCGCGCATGCGCAAAAGGCTGTGGGCCGACCGACAAGGGCCGGAAATAAGTCTATATTAGGTCTCTCTGGCCGAAAAAAGAAAAGTTCATTTTTAGTGCTTCATTTTTTCAGAAGCATTTATACAATTATAGTTATTGAATGTGTTTATTTCTAAGTAAACCTAAAAGGAAGGATTTTCTTTCTTTTTCCAATTAAATAATTATTAAATGATGTTTGCATTATTAAAATTAACAATTAAGCTCTGAAAATTCCAATAAAATACTTAAGAGCGTAAATAATTATGGAGAATTTAATGAAATTAAATTTAACCATGTCATTTTATTTCTCACAGTTGCTTTACTTGTAAATTTTTTTAATTATACACATACCTACTTAAAAATACCAAAAATTTCAGTGAATTTGTATTTTAATTAATTGCATATTTTTCTGATCTGTACGTTTCCCGGTGCAACGCACGGGCATTTTTGCGTGTGTGTGTATATATATAGAGAGAGAGAGATTACTCCCTCCGTCTAAAAAAATAACTCCTCACCTAGTACGGTAAATCTGGACAATCTTGTGACCAGATTTATTGTTCTAGATGGTGATTTAGATGGTGTCAAATCACCATCTAGATTGTCTTTTTTGAGGGAGTAGTTATAAATTTATCTTTACTTTTTCAAACTCCCTCTTTCTTTCTCTCACTTAATTTTTTTTTCTTGAGTTATGTATAAGTTAGCTCTTACATTAAAGCTTACATCATTGTTTTTATTATCTTTCTCATCTGTATAATTTTGTAATTGAATTATAGTCCACTGTTATTCTTGCCCTTATTAGGAGGGGTCACAATTTTCAATGATCTATTGACACTATTTCTTCCATCCTAAAATATTAGCTTTTTATTAAAAAATATAATTGGTTAAGAATAGAAGATAGGTAAAGAAATTAAATGAAGAATGCTTGTGGTTGGTTGATATGAGGTTGTAGGTGTAGAAATATATTTATTTTGGGATAAGTCGTTGCGCTAGAAATAGCTATGCTTTAAAACGGTGGCGGTAGTGTATATCCGTATCGAAGAGAAATACTAGTTGTTTCGGGACAGGTAAATCAAAGCAAAAGGTGTTGCCCTGCCCAACAGTTACGTACAAACAAGAAATCCTTAACGGAATAATTAGGTGCAAAATGCTACCGCTATTCGGTCCAAACCAAAAAAATGTCACCCCAACGGTAATCACTCCTAGCCAAATATTCATTTTTTACCATTCAGGAATGGGGTAAGAGGTTAAAAAAATATCGCTCGACATAAATGATGAAGGCCTATGTAAAAAAGAACTAGCATGAACGTAGTTACTAACATGAACATGTAAAAAAGAACTAACATGGAGTAAAAGTAAAGTGATTTTAGTGTATAATAAATTACAAAAGTTATAAAGTGCTAAACAAAATTATAATTATAGTTGATCGGAATTTTTTTTGGAATCAGGATATCATGTCTTTGTCATGAACATGTAGAAAAAGTTGCTTCAATAAGAACGTAGTAACCTGCAATTATTCAAGTATTTTTATGTTCGTGATATTTGTATGGAATAATCAATTGCAATATTTGTGGTACAAAATTTAAATAGTCTTTGGGCAAGTCGATAGAATTTTGAAGGTTCAAAAACTAATATTTTCACTGATTTTGGTTATTTAAAGGCTCCACAAACAAAAATATTCATAATATATAGTCTATGAATTTTTGTTGGCCAGTAGTCATCACAGCTAGCCACAGACAAGTATATATAGCCTATGGAGTAGGGAGGGTTGAGGTATTAACTGGACTGGAATATCAATTTAAGAGCAAATATAGCCCTTTTGAGCCAAATACCCAAATATTCACTCCTTTACTATTTTAGTCCGTCATGCAAATAAATATTCTTCTTTTACAACACACAAATAAATAAAGGCCTAGCCAAAATAAAAGTAAAAGCCTATTTGGTTTTCTACCCTACAATGAACCTACACATTCATTGGTAGTGCAAAAATATAGATAAATTTTGGCACTTCCAATTTGTTGGTAGGACAAAGTTAGCTAGCATATGTTTGGTTTGATATTAATATGAAGCCAAAAATTAGTACTATGGTGAAAAAGATCTTAGAATATAGTCAAATTAAGCATGGACACTACTAATTGTTTGGCTTCAATATAAAATATCTTATCTACTATCTAAGTTACCAAAATTCTGGTAGAGCATGTTTTGGCTTCAATCCTAAACGGCCCTAATTTCTCTAATCTCTCCTCTTCTCCTTCGTACAGTTACTATTACCATATAGAAGAAGAGAAACATCGGAACCCAACTAATACCTACTATTGCAACCTTCGTTTTATATTGTAACTCGTTTTATTTTTTTTTAATCAAACTTGTTTAAGTTTGTTTAAGCCTATAAACATATAGTAGCATTTTCAACACAAATAAACATATTATCAAAGTATATTTAATGTTAGATTTAATAAAATTACTTTGTATTTTAGATGTTGCTATTTTTTTATAAATTTAATCAAATTTAATAAAATGTAAAAAATTAAAATGATTTATAATATGATATGAGAAGTGAAAGTATCATATACACCGCAGCGAGCAAGCTCCATGGCTAATGCTGGGTACCTCGTCCGTGTTGACAATCTAGCAGAAGCATCGGAATTACTACAACGGTTGAGCTGAGGCCACCAGTCCACCGCCGCTTTACCAACCCGTATCTATCCAGTACCAGTACTGCATGGTGTCGCTCGGCGCTCGCCATGCAATCGCAAAAGATTGGGAAAAACGTGGCGTGGCGGCAGGACCCTCGAGGCCCCCCACCTGCAATGACGCACACCCACGCCCACCACGCAACCGCGGAATCGGCTGTGGCGTACTACGCCTGTCCTGATGTGTCGGCACGCTTTTGTAGCCTACGCTGTGATTGCAAATTTTTACTTAGAACTTGTTTAGTTCTCGGAACAAAAAACCTTTTACCAATCATATTAAATATTTAACATATATATGACGTATTAAATGTGATAAAAAAATCAATTACATAGTTTATGTGTAAATTGAGAGATGAAATTTTTAAACCTAATTGCGCCATGATTTAACAATATGGTGCTACAGTAAATATTTATTAATGACGGATTAATTAGTCTTAATAAATTCGTCTCGCAGTTTCCTGGCGAAATTTTGTTATTAGACAACGTTTAATACTTTAAATATGTATCCGTATATCCGATGTGACACTCTAAAATAAAAATTTTTGCCATCTAAATCGGGTCATACTAGCACACACGAGCAAGAGCAATATGTCATTTGTCCTGACTATTTGTGCACTAGTAATTATCTAAAAAAATTTGTGCACTACTATGTCTGATTGTAAACATGAGTCATTTTAGATTACGTATAAGATCGAATTAAGAAAAACCATTATCTAGAAAAAAAATTAAGAAAATAGTCAAACAACTTAGCTGCCTATCTATAGAGTAGTATTAGAAAAGATGAACAAGTTGAGAAGGTGCCATTTCTTACCAAGCCAAAAGGAGAACAAGTCGGAAAAATAACTTGAATTACAAAATAACTTATCCTTAGCCATTTAGTGTATAGTAGTAGTTGAGAAGGATAAAAATAAAACCTTTTGAATAATCCGTACTACTTAAAAAGAGCGGTCCAATTGCGGTAGCGGTAAATCTGCCGTCCCACATACTCCCATTCCCATTGCAGATTTTACACAGAAACCTTAAACTTCTCAATATTAGAAACTAAATTTAAATGGATAGTTACATATAAATTCCCAACAGAAAAATTAAATTAGACATAAACGAATAATATGTTCTTACTTATTTTAGGCAATACTATGATATTTTACATTTTATTTATCCGTAGAGAAGCAGGCATTTAGCTAATCATCTCGAAAGTTTTATTCACTATCTGTTGACTAATAAACGATAGGCTAGCATGAGAAACAACATAGTGGAGAACGGAAAATAAAATGTTCAAAAAAAAGAGAACGGAAAATAATTCTCATGGTGAATATAAAAACATAAATATCATGATGTTGCACAATATGATTTTTTAAAAATTGATGGTCAAAAGATAGGGTTTAACTTAATATAAAGTCAAAATGAGAAACGGTAATTTGTAACTGCAAAGGGACACTACTGGAGAAAATGACATTACTCCCGGTTGGTAACCCCTTATAGTTCCGGTTATACAACCGGAACCACGAATCTGGGACTAAATATGGAGCCAAGCCAAGTCTGGTTGCTAGTTCTTTTTCTTTTTTTTCATTGTTTTTAACATTGAATATTGATTTCACTCCATCCCCAAATCGTGAAAACCCAAATCATTATATATTACAAAACGGATATCTCCAAATCCTCAAATCGATCATCTCCAAATACATCACAAATTCAAAAAGAATTACATCACAAATTCTAAAAAAACATCACAAATACATCACATATTCATATCACACACAAATCAAATACATCTTAGATCCAGAATCACAAATTCTCACAAAAAAAACATCACAGATCCATGCGCATCGCTGCCGCCTCCCGCTTCCCCTCCGGCAGAGAAGCAGGCCACCGCCGCGCAGGCCAACGCTTGCCGCGCGGCCACGCCGCCGGTCGCCGCCCTCCACCCTATGTGCGGCCTGCCGCCACCAGCCGCCAGCCCCCACCCCCGCCCGGCTGTCGCCGACCCCGGCCTCGCTCTCCTCGAAGCTAGGCTCCTCGCTCGATCTGCAGAGGAATAGGAGAGAGAGAAGGAGAAAATAATAAGAGAGAGAGTAGGAGTAGGAGATGAGGAGTTTGGGCGGATAAGTCTTAGGGATTATATATTGTATATGGATTTTCAGTCCAACCGGGAGTGAAGATCAATTTTTATTCCCGGTTGATCACGCCAACCGGGTCTAAAAATCCACGGCCTCTGACAGCCTCGGATAGAAAATGAACCGGGACTAAATATCATCTAGGGCTAATAGAGTTTTAAACCGGGAAAAAATCATTTTAGTCCCAGTTTCTATTTAAACTAGGACTATTGTGGTTTTTGGCCAACCCAGTAAAGATGGTTTCTCCAGTTGTGGGAGTACATCAATTAAAAAAAGATTTTTAGATAATGGAATTTATATCCCGGCCTTTACTCAACAGAGCTACAACCAATTATTACAAAGTATCACTCATACAAAGAGTGTAGTTCAAATGTAATCAAACACACTCAACAAAATAAAAAGCAAACCAAGATAAGGAGTACACATTTATTAAAAATCTATTTGTGAATATCCGTCCATAGTTTGCAAAGAGTTGCATCACCGTCATCTTGAGTTTGTGACATGCAACCTTCATAAGTTCTCTATCCTCTTCACACTTTTGCAGCTTTGCCCAAAACCGGAGCCAATATGTTACCTTGAATATTACCTGCATATATGAAATATATGGTGATTTGTTAAAAACTAAATCATTCCTACTCAACCACAGGACCCAACATATGGTAGATGCTCCTACAAGTATGAGATTACACTTCTTCTTATTAACCCCCATAAGCCACCCATCAAACATATTAGATATGGTACTTGAAAGGTATAAACCAAAAAAGAATTATACTGCTCTCCAGACAAATCTTGCATAATGACAGTCAAGAAAAAGATGTTGTATGGTCTCATTTTTCATGCAGAAACAACATCTTAAACTACCATTCCAATTTCGTCTTGCCAAATTGTCCTTAGTTAGCACAACTCCTTTAAGCAAGTACCACATAAAGATCTTAATCTTAAGTGGCATCTTAAGCCTCCAAATAATCTTATTTCTTTCAATATATCCAGTATTAATTAAAGCTAGATACATTGACCTAACAGAAACACTACCACTCTGATGATAGTTCCATCTAAAACAATCAGAGGAATGGTTCAATTGAACATGTATAATAGAAGTACACAATTCATGCCAATATGTAAGATTCTGGCCAACTAAGACTCTCCTAAAGGAAACATTAAGTGGAACATAACTCATAACATTAGCAATAGTACAACTTTTCCTTCGAACAATAGAATATAAAGATGGATATTTGTCTTTAAAAGCCAAGTTACCTAACCATTTATCTTCCCAGAACCTTATTTGTCTTCCATTATTCACAATCCAAGAACCCAAATTTAATAAGGTGTTTTTGACCTCCATAAGCCCTGACCAAAAATGAGAATCCCCTTATTTTCTATTATTAACTTGGGTTATATACTGATTATAAAGATATTTTCTCTTTAATAAGGTCTGCCAGATCTCTTCCTCATTAATTAATTTAAATAACCCTTTACTCAAGAGGCATTTATTTTGTATTTCTAAATTATGGACCCCTCAACCTTCCTGATCTTTGTGTTAGACAAATTATATCCCATCTAGTAAGTCTATTATTATTATTAAAAAAAGATATTATTATTGTTATGATTAGGTATGCAAAAGTTGGATCGTTAGTTACTTCCTAAGTAGCGCCTATATAAGAAAGATATTTTTTATTAATTTGCTAATAATGTATAATAATGCAACTAAGGAACTCATTATCCACGATGCCTATTCTAGTCAAACTTATCCAACGACATGCCGATCTTTAGCTATTATTTAGTTTCCTAGGTTTATTTTTATGGGACGTAAAAAGTAGGCATACCGTTTACGTGGGTTAGACAAACAATTTTGTTTTAGGAACAAAAGGAGTTGGCCTACTGTTTATGTGGGTCGGACAAACGGGCTTCACCCGGTTTTGCAAACCAAAAGACGAAAATTAAGATGAGCGTTAATGAGCTACTCCCTCCGTCTCAATAAATGACGGACGTATAATTTATTTGTTGAATATTTTAATAAGTAAATTACACTGGTGGTACTTAAACTTTTAAGTAGGTTTTATCTAGGTCGACGAATTTGTAAAGTATATATCAAGGTCTCTAAATTTGGTTTATTCTCGGTCTAAAGTCTCATTTGACCATGGTCTTACATACGTGGTATACCATACAGACGACGACATGGCACATTATTATTATTATTATTATTATTATTATTATTATTATTATTATTATTATTATTATTATTATTATTATTATTATTTCTCTCTTCTTCCTCTTTCATTTCTCTCTTATTTGCCCTCTTCCTCCGATAGTAGCGACGTTTGGTTACGACGGCAGCGGTCGGCATGGGGGAGCACGAGGTGGCTTCAGTAGAGGAAGAAGATAATAGAAGAGTAGGAAAAAAGAAAAGGGGAAAAGGAAAAAAATGCCATGTCATCGTCCGCGTGGCATGTCACGTAGATAAGATCATGGTCAAACGACGTTTTGGACTGGAATGATACAATAAACCAAATTTAGAGATCTTGATGTGCACTTTGCAAATTTGTGGATCTAAGTGAAACCTCATGACAAGTTTAAGTACTGCTAGTCCATTTTACTCTATTTTATATGTAGTATGTCTAATACTTAGTGAACTAGATTAGAGAAGTACTTCCTCCATTTTTTTTTGACGGATGGACTAGATGATTTCAAATAATTATGCTTTACTAAAGTATTGAAAACCAAAAATCTAGGAGAAGATAATTTCTTAGATTAAAAAATACAAAATATAATATTATACTTAGTCGAGTACATATATGTGTGTAATATATGGGTTTTTCAATAAATACAAGCAATACCTACCGTGTCCATCACTAATCCCTGTAAGACTATAATTTTAACCCGTCAAAACTAGGTTAAGTAGAAGGTTAAAAAGATCACTACATCCCTTCATTAATATGGAAAGAAAACAAGAATGAAGAAAGGAGATTATTATTAGTTTGATGGCTAATACCACGGCAACCGAAGAAGGAGAGGCGGCGGTGGCTCGATCTTGGCGGTGAAGAGGAGAGAGAGCTTGAGCGGGTGAAGATGAGGGAGGGGTGGAGAAAGGGAAGAGGAGCGTATCCGCCGATGAAGGGAAGAGAGAGAGGTGGAGAATAACAGCGTTAGAGGTCGGGCTATCAATGTTGTGACGTGTTTGGTGGTGGGGAGAGGGTAGGTTGAAAATAATAAAGGTGAGAGGCCGACAGCAAGACTATTATGTGGTTAGAGTATATATGTGTTTTTTTACAAGGACTGAAGCATAAAAGTATTTATTGATTTGGTAATAAAAAAAATAACAATAGCTGACATGTAAAAATCTGGGGGATAAACGTGAAAGCTCTTAGCGGTAGCATCCATGGAAGGATGATGTGATCTATTCGTGGTCTTAATTTATATGGAAACCTAAGACCACTGATAACAAATGTTCTCCATCGTACACGCCCTTATGGCGGTGATGATGAACAAACCCGATTTTGTTCATTATTCAACCGCATCCACTGGCTAACAGATGCCTCAGCTTCCAAATTCAACCGCAGTATCGGAGGCTGTGTTCGGAGAGTGAAATTCCAACTTCCAGCACAGAAAACGTGGTGGTTATGGATTTATAATTAATTAATTATCAGCTTAAAAATTTTCAAAATGAATTTATATGATTTTTTAAATATAACTTTTGTACACACTTTTTTTTTAAAAAAACACATAATTTAGGAAGCGTGCAAAAGAACGAGAGTTGAGTTGGAAAAGTCACCTACTATTACTAAGGTTGTGTTTAGTTTAGCGTAAAGTTTGGATTTTAGTTGAAATTAGAGATGATGTGACTGAAAAGTTGTGTATATATAATAAGTTGATGTGATGAAAAGAGACTGAAGTTTGGATTCAAACTTTAGATCTAAACACAGCCTAAATAACTGTGTTCGGTCCTTCGAATTTTGGAAGGAGTCCGGGCTAAATTAAAGGTAGACACAGAACGGACACACAATGAAAGGGCGCACGAGAACGCGCCTTTTCTGGTTCGCCGCTGCCCCGGCCACGCCATCCGCTGCTCCTTCGCCCAACTGGTACTACTAGCACTTGCATGAGCTGGGGCCCAACCTGTCATCAACTCCAATCGGTGCCCCCTCCGTGCCCGCACGTCCCAGTCAATGCCCCCACTCTCCACCGCACCACGCCTCACCCGTCGTCTACATCCCCCGTTACGTGCACCACTGCTTTTCTCCTCCTTACCCTTTGCCGTGGGCTCAGTGCCGTCTACTAGCATTTTCAAAATATACTCCATTTATATTCGTAGACTGTGTTTAGATAAGGGGTGAAAATTTTTATAATATCACATCGGATACACGGATACACATTTAAAGTATTAAACATAGTCTAATAACAAAACAAATTACATAATCCATCAGTAAACCGCAAGACTAATTTATTAAGCCTAAGTAATCCGTTATTAGAAATGTTTACTGTAGCATCACATTATCAAATTATGTAGCAATTAGGCTTAAAAGATTCATCATGCAAATTAGTCGCAATTTGTGCAATTAGTTATTTTTTAGCCTATATTTAATGAGATAATCCAAAAAATGCCATTGACAAGCGTCCAAGTCCCAGAAATACCATCGACAAGTGTGAGTTCCAAGAAATGCCATCGTACAAACGATTTTGTCTCAAAAATGCCATCGCCGTTAGGGTTCTGTCTATTTTGCGCCGTTAAATACACTGCTCATCGTATAGAACTTAACGGCGCAAAATGGACGGAACCCTAATGGTTATGGCATTTTTGGGACAAAGTCGTTTATACGATGGCATTTCTTGGAACTCACATTTGTCGATGGCATTTCTAGGATTTGGACGCTTGTCAATGGCATTTCTTGGATTATCTCATATTTAATACTTGATACGGGTGTTTAAATATTTAATGTGATAGAGTGAAAAATTTAGGGTGTGATCTAAACATGACCTTTTTTAATACAACTACCGAACTACAAGTAAAGCTAGTGATGGAATAGTACTCCATTCGTCTCAAAATAAGTGTAGTTTTGGCACTGTTCATATCCAACGTTTGACCGTTCATCTTATTTAAAAAAAATATGATTAGTATTTTTATTTAATTAGATGATAAAACATGAATAGTATTTTATGTGTGACTAATTTTTAAATGTTTTTTAATAAAATTTTCAAATAATACGCCAATCAAAACGCTGAACACATATATCTATGGCTACATTTACTATGAGACGGAGCTAGTAGAATTTAATATGCACGTTACCTTCTTTCTGGCTTCTGCTACGGTTATAAAAAGTTGAATCGGATCAATCAAGATTGTAAGGAAAAAGGTTAACAGTACGTCAGAATAAATAAAATGCATGGCACTGCTAGACGTGACCGTAATGCAGAGCTAACGCCATGCTCGGTGGAGTAACGCTCCCGTGTACTCGCAGCAGGCGCCGCACTAAGAATTAGGTGTACCAAGCAGGCGAAAACAAATTCCTCCGGAAGAAATGGTCCTCCTACCACCAGTACAGGCCAGAACAAACAAGCGAGCGGTAGTAAAGGCGGGGAAAGCGGCAAGCTTCCGAAGGCGGGGCGCGCGCGGTGGGTCCCACGGCGAGGAGAAGCTGCCGCCGCGCGAATCACTGCCTCCAGATGCCCGCCCTCGCGCGCCGCTGGCCCACGTCTGTCGGCCGAGACCACGCCCGGTCCTCGCGCATATCGCCGTGCGCCCGCCCGAACACGCGCCTCCTGCACCGCCCACTACGAGCCCGCCACGCCATCCGAAGCCTCGACACCCTCACGGGCCACAGGCCGAGCAGCGCGCGCTGATCACCGGCCGCGGCCTGGAGGGGGGGCTGGCAGCCGCGCACACGTGGCCTGGAGACATCGCCCACACGCACACGTTATTCTCAAGGTCACGAGGAGAACAACAACGCAGCTGCGATTCCATCGTACGAATAGATCGACCGTGCTAGCGAAAGATGAAGGCACCCCACCGCACAAGGCGCTCCCCCATCCACACTTGTCTCCTTCCATGCCCACTACCTGTACAGCCACTGTTTACGTTGGCTTTTCATGGATTAGATCTCCCGGCTAACCACCACCGTCTCTATACCGCGCGCGTGTCAGTAATGTGAACGATTTGAAAATAATTCTTCGCCGCAATTGTACTGCTAGGAACGGAATTTGTGCAGCGCTGAGCTGTTGTTTTCGACTAGAAACACATTGCAGTAACTTTATGGCGCGCCTCTACCCTGCCTACCGTCAAAAGATAAAAAGTGAAGGAGCGTTAAACAAGCCCTGTTTGAGTAGTAGCATTCGTCCAATGAAATGCGTCATTTGCATAACCATTAATCGTCGTGTCGCATAGATGGCAACAAACTACTACCCCTGCGAGTACTCTCACTATGATGGACGGCAAAAACGCACCGGCGCTAATAAATGAGAGCGTATGTTTCTCAACCATGCATCTTACCTTTTGGTTCGAAAGACCAAATAAAAACGTCAATCAAACTCAGTGTGCACAGATATTTTTGTGACTTTCTGAATAATTTCTTCATACTAATATAAAGGAATACATACACTCCACGGTTTAGTCCATTTCATCGCCGGCATGATCTGTTCTAATTAACAGATCCCAAGATGGATTTCGCCCTCGGCAGAAAAACTATTTACAAGGCTCTTCCGTCTTTCACTGGCTACTAAACAAAAACACAAAGAGGACCAAAACATCGGAGAGAAATATCCATCAAAGAAGAAAATAAGAGAGAAACTACAAAGTCGTCAGCTAACCCATCCTGAGCTAGTTCTCTACCGGCGGCGGCCGGTTCAGATCCAGATCGAAAGCTGCCGCCTTGTTCGCCGTAACCGCTGGAGGTGACGGCGCGAGATCAACCACCGACGAGGAGTCGGAGTCACTTTGTGCAAGCGCCGCCACGGTGACCGGCGGTGCAAGCTTCATCATACGGTATCCAGCCGCAGCTGCGGCAGCCGCTGCAGCCTGCTCATAGAAAAAGTAAGGATGCGTTGCTGGACGTGCAACGGGATATCCTCTGAAAGGAAAGCGAACGCCGGTGCCGGCGACTGCAGTCACAGCAGCCGCGCGGTGGAACAAATCCAAGTCCAGAGTCGGCGGCAGAGGCATGGCCTGCATAGGCGTCTGAACCCCGCCGCCACCGGTATCTACCGTGCTATTGCTGCTGGGGCTGCCGCCACAGTCGACCATCGACTGTGATGCAAACGGAAAGTTTGTTTTTGCCTTTGCACCCCGGAACTCTCGAGCGGCGGCGTCGTAGGCGCGGGCGGCCTCCTCTGCCGTGTCGTAGGTACCGAGCCACACCCGGCTCTTCTTGGCCGGGTCACGGATCTCCGCGGCGTAACGCCCCCACGGGCGCTTGCGGACGCCCCTGTAGTGAGGACCCCCGGCTCCGACACCTCCGCCGACGCCAAGACCAAGTCCGGTGGGTGGCGCCACAGCAACCTTCTCCACCGTAGCTGCTCTGGGCGCCATGGGTGCAGCAGGTTTACAAGTGGCGGGCGCGGATCTCTGGTAAACCGGGTGTTTTGGGAGGTTGGGTTTGTGTGTGTGGCGTCTAGGATAAGGAGAGACAGGGGAGGCCGTATTTATAGAAGGGCGAGGGGTTAAAAAAAACGCAGCTGGGAAAAAGGGAGGCGAGTGGTGGAGCGGCGGTAGGGAATAAAACTCGGCGCAGTCAGCGAGCGGTTTGACTGTCCTCTCCTTGCCGCCGCCCCTCGTCTTTAGCGAGGCGGCATTAAAATTAGGCGAGCGCTTTTCCGTTTTGGCCACTACAACTGCACCAATTTTGGAAACGTATGGCAGCTGTTAGGGTCAGTTTTGCATCTCAGTCCCCATGATTTATGGTGCTTTACGGTAAAATTTTTTGCTGTCACGCTAGTGGGAGTGTATAGCATGCCACAAAGCTTGTTATGTGGAATTACCTCTCCGTCCTAAAATATACTCCTTTCGTTACCTACCTCCGTTTTAGGATTGAGTTTTTTTGGACGGAGTAAGTATTTTCAAAATATAACAATTTTTAGCCTATTTAAAAAATATTAAGGTTAGCTAAAATAATTTATTTTTAGTTGTTTCAAGTTGTTAATTTTTAAATTTTGAATTGAATAGATCCCCTTTCTAGGCTTCTGATTGGTTTTAGAATTATTGAAATAATGATAATCATATGAATCAATGTAGTAATATTATGTGTATCGTGTTAGAAAATTTGAATAAAAGATTCTTATATTTTGAGACGGAAGGAGTAAGTGATTAATTACTTTTTAAGGAAAAAATCAATTGAAACCTGAGCTAATCAAATTTCAGGTGTGTTTAGTTCACGCTAAAATTGAAAGTTTGATTAAAATTTGAACGATGTGACGGAAAAGTTGGAAGTTTGTGTGTGTAGGAAAGTTTCGATGTGATGAAAAAGTTAAAAATTTAAAGAAAAAATTAGGAACTAAACCAGGTATTATGTAGTGAAACTATGCTTTTGCAGGGAGCCCTAAGAGCATGTACAATAATAGGCTATAAGCTAGCTACAAATATATTTTAAGGAGATAAATAAGGAGAGAGAAGGACAGCGGGCTATAGATTTGTAGCCAGCTGTAGCACGGACTCCAAATCCCAGTGTGTGTATGATAAGTGGGACCAAATATTAATAGTGTAGTATGTGACTATTGTATGAATGAGCTATTAGATTGTCTATAAATGAATTAGAGCTAGTAGTTGGCTATACTATTGAACTTGCTCTAATGGTGGCTGGTGGGAAATGAAATTATGAAACGGCTGGGCAACCAACGAGATGCTTCCGCCGGCCGCCGGGGGCGCGCGGGGAAAAGCCTCCGAACGCGAGTGCCAGAATGGAAAAAGGCTCCCAGATTATCCCAAAAGCGAAGCGAGGAGGGGGGAGGAGGAAGCAAAGCCGCCGCTCGGGACGCGGCCCCACCTGGAGCGGGGGGCGGCACGTAGTGCGAGCACGTCGCGGGCGGTGCGGGCCCCACGGCGAGGAAGACGACGCATCACGATCCGTGCGTCCCGAGCTGGGGTCAGGCGCGGGCGGGGGCAGCGTCGGCATCGGCATCGGTATCGGCAGCAGACGGCCTGCGCGTAAAGACACGTGGGCCGCGGCGGCCACCACCCTCCACGCTGTCGTCGTGTTCCGCGCACGCCTCCCGCGCCAACGGATCGTCAACTTTAGCTAGCGAGTCTGAGCGGCGCGTGTTGGGGGGAGGAACCTTGTCGTGCGGGGAAATTTTGGTGCCGCAAGCAAAGATACGTACGCCGCTCGCATCGGATTTGGAATATTTGCTTTTCGGAAGCCACTGATGCTTCCTGTGTTTTCGTGGTGATAAGAAAAAAAGCTTACGTGATGCTTTCCTGTGAATAGACCAGGAGTGTTGGCTTTTCTTTAGGCGCCACTAGTCGTCACCAAATGATGCATCATGGCAACTATTTCGAAAAGGAAAAAGTACGAATTACCTCTCTGAACTATCACGGTCGACCGAATTATCCCCTGAACTCAAAAACCAGATATTCTTTACCCTGAACTTTCAATACCGGACGAATTACCCCCCTCGATCTAATCCGGAGCGGTTTTGTACTACGTGGCGTACACGTGGCAATCTAGTCAGTATTTTCTTTTTTTTATGGTGGGACCCACATGACATATATACTCTATTACGTCTCTCTCTCCCCCTCTCTCTGGGATCGTCGGGCGCAGGTCGAACGTCGCGGGCGGTCGGCGCGCACGGCGCCGCGTAGGGGTGGGTGGTGGGCGGCAGCGGCGGCGGGTCAACGAGCTCGGCTGGCTCCGGTGGCAGCAGCGGCGACAGTGAGGGCGGCGGGACGTGGAGCGAGGTGGTGGCGGCCGGGTTCGACTGCCTCAGCGAGGTCTATGGCAACGCCGCCGCCTCATGCTACTCGCCGCGCACCCGGAGTGGCAGGACTGCGCCCACACCGAGGTGCTCAAGGTCTGCGGCGGTGACGGCGCCGCCGTGCCGGACTTCGACATGGTGTCCCGGATGCGGGCGGTGGGGATGGTGGTGTAGGAGACGCTGCGGCTATTCCCGCCGTCGTCGTTCGTTGTGTGGGAGACGTTCCGGGACATGCAGCTGGGAAAGCTGCTGGCCCCCAACTCCTCAAGGGCACCTACCTGTTCGTCCCGATGTCCACCATCCACCACGACGTCGCCGCCTGGGGCCGACGGCGAGGCTGTTCGATCCATCACGCTTCCGAAACGACGTGGCGGCGGCGTGCAAGCACCCGCAGGCGTCGTTCATGCCGTTCGGCCTCAACGCCCGCACCTGCCTCGGCCAGAACCTCGCCCTCGTCGAGGTCAAGACGCTCGTCGCTGTCGTCCTTGCTCGGTTCGAGTTCACGCTCTCGCTGGAGTTCAGCCTGCGCTTCCACATCCGCTGCGCCGCCAAAAGTAAAGGATAAAAAGAACGAAAGAACACTGAAAATAGAGTGTAGATTCACCATCAAAAATAAAGGAAAAAAAAGAATGAAAGAACACTGAAAATAAGCAATCTCCTAGGTAGCAATAAACACCGACTCCATGGAATTACACTACAGGTTACCAACCCAACTAAGCTTCTTTCTTGCTTGATCGATGCATGTTGCTTGCCGGTCACAGCTCGAGCTCCTACCAGAAGCACACAGACGCGGCGGCCGGGGCGTGGTCGACGCCGGAGAGGTGGCTGTAGTGGAAGCGGCCGCGGTGGATGTTCCGCGGCGCGAGACCCAGGCGAAGCAGAGGCGGAGGGCGCGCACGGGGCCTTCGGAGCCCCGTGGCCGTGGCGCGGCGGAGCCTTCGCAGCCCCGCCGAGACGACGCGCCGTGCCCACGCCCGCGGCGAGAGCTCGACGTCACACGAGAAGTGGTAGGAACAACTGCCTCCGCTCCACCTGCCTCCAACTGGGCGCCGCCCCCTCGCCTACCTCCTCCTTCAGCCGTAGCCGCCGCCGCTGCCGCCGCTTGCCTGCTCCGATTGGGCGTTGCCCCCTCGCCTACCACCTCCTCCACCCGCCGCTGCCTTCACCTGCCACCAGCCTGCTCCGACTGGGTGCCGCCTTCTCCCGTGACCGGGCGCCGCCCGCGCTGCGTCGGACCGGCCTTGGCTCCTCGTCCTTGCCAGCAGCCGCCTCCGTCCCCGCCCGCCAGCCGCCGCCTCCTCTGCTCACCGAAGGGAGATGGTAGAGAAGCAGAGGAAAAAAATGCTGACAGGTGGGGCCCACCCGATTTTTCTGTATCACCACGTGTGTGCCACATAGGCTGAAAACCGCTTCCAATCGAGTTAGGACTGTAATTTATCTGGTTTTAAGACTTTGAGGTGTTAAATGTCCGGTATTATAGTTTAGGAGGGTAAATCGTACTACCGCAATAGTTTCAGGAGGTAATTCGTACTTTTTTTTCCTTTCGAAAACAGGCATGACCGAAGGTCTAAAATCTTACTACTGCACAAATTTGAGTCATGAGAAGCCTAACTACACTGACTTTGTTTGATACTCACCGGGAGCTTTAGTTTCTACGTGCTTACGAAATTGATGATTCAATCGAGCACCATATGCTGTTACTAGTACAGTTTCGGAGTATAGTACTCCCTCTGTCCTATAATATAAGGGATTTTGAGTTTTTTTTTAATGTTTGACCACTCATCTTATTTAAAAAATTTATACAAATATAAAAAACAAAAAGTTATGCTTAAAATACTTTGGATAATAAAGTAAGTCACAAAGAAAATAAATAATAATTTTAAATTTTTTTAAATAAGATGAATGATCAAACAGTGCACCTGTCTAACCTTATCAGTCTTTCGCGGCAGAGAAAAAAAGGTTTTCCTCGATCCAGCTATGCGCTATCCACGTTGAGTGTGATTGAGGAGCTACTTTTGAGTTGAGTATACAAGAAACTATGCAGCTCTCGTGAACCTCACAAATCGGCAGAGAACACCCAGGACGCAGAAGATCACCCGACGGTGCGCGCTAACGGCGATCGCGGAGAGAGCGTGGGGCGCGGCGCGCGGTGGGCCTGGCTGGCGGTGGCGGGGCATCCAAATGTCGGCATCACCCGGCTCCGCGGGCGGGCGTGCCGCTTGGATCGCGGGGACGTGGGCCACCCACCGCTACCGCTGCTGGCTGCGCCTGCGCCTGCGCCACTGGGTGCGGGCGGGCGGGCGCGGGTTTCTTTTATTTCGAGGCGCAGGCGCGTCCGTCGCCTAGACCGACAGTTTAGTACAGCCGCCCCCATGCCACCCACCCACGCGCTCGGCGAGGGCACCGGCACGCGCCGGTTCCCCGCGGATTGCGTGATGCCGCCGCGCGCGCCGCTTCCATCACACGCTTGCGGCAGCGGGGCGCTAGCTGCCACTTTCGTGATGGACCGGACGAATGAATTGCTAGGCGTACCTATGACCATGTACCAGGCGCTGCTAGCTACCATCCATTTATGAGTCGGATGGATAGGACATCAGGCGCCCCACCTTGCCGACGCATCAGTTCCCGATTCTGTTTTCCTCGACGGCAAAGCATACGTGCTCGGAATCGTCCAGACGCTCCTGTCTCAAAGGAAGCATAGCAATACTAGTACAGTATTTATTTTAGAAAAGGGGAGCACTCAAAATCACTGGCATCATTGGTTGGCATACTAAGCCAAAGAAAAACTTAATTTTAAAATATTTTCAATATAGTTTTTTTTAACATTAACTTTTATGTCGCTGAGAACAAATATATAAAAATATAACTTATAAAGATTTATTAGGGAATATCATCAACTGATGAGGTTGCATATTCTACCAGACTCAAGGATTACAAAACCGATGAGATTTCGCGAAAACCGATCGACTTTCTTGAAACCACTCGGTATTGGTTTATGAAAATTGGTTGTTATTAGTAGGTCATCGTACGGCGTTGATCAAAAGTCATCGGTTTTTACCGGTTTTGGCAAACCGGTGAGGAACGGTTTTTACTTCGAAATCGAAAAGTTAAACCCTGGTTGGACTTCACATCCTACTGGGCAAAGTATATACTACCTCTACTCAACGATACAAGTATTTCAAGTCCAACTCGGTTTTTGTTAATTTCGAATACTTAAATTATCAAGCCCTAGAAAACTACTAATATGTTAATATTCCAAACAGAATACAACTCCACGTTTATTAATTCCAAAATTTCTGAATTATTAAACCATTAACATAGTAACATAGTAAATAGAGAATCCAAGGCAAATACAACTAGTAGACTACTAATTCTGGTTTTGACAATATTAAAACAACATACTAAAAAGTGACACAAAATATATTACATCCGTCCATGAAAGCACACAGTTTTACCTTGTCAAATATTACTACAGACTAAGCATTAGTATAAATAACCACTATGTCGTTCATAAATTTGGAGATGAAACGAGAGGCAATGTCGCAATGAGACAGTAGCTAACAATTGCTAGCTTGTTGGATTGAATATTTTTTGGGGGCATATATAAAAACGTTTTCATAACTCATGCGCCTAGGGAAATACGGAGTAATAAAGAAACTAATTGAAGTAGGAGTATATGGGCTGCCATGAAAGTGATACTCATAAGTCATAACCAAAGCGCTACTCCGTCCGTTTCAAAATATAACAATTTTCAACATCTAAAATATAATCAACTTCTTATCAATATTTTATTCTCAACTAATCACAACTCTCCGTTATTCAATTTTCTTAATCTACTTACCACCCATAACCTTTCCTCATTTAATTTTATCTACCACTCCCTCCGTCCCATAATATAAGGGATTTTGGGTTTTTGCTTGCAACGTTTGACCACTCGTCTTGTTTTTTTTTTGCAAATATAAAAAACGAAAAGTTATACTTAAAATACCGTAGATAATAAAGTAAGTCACAAATAAAATAAATAATAATTTCAAAATTTTTTAAATAAGATGAGTAATTAAACGTTGTAAATATAAACTTAAAATCTCTTATATTATAAGACGGAGGGAGTAACTTTTATTAACGGTGTCCAATATTGACGGAGGTAGTAGCGAGGAGGGAATACGTGGGTGGAGCTGTTTCGAGCGGCAGCTAATGCACCCCACTTTGGAGACGGAATTATTGAGGAAGGAATTTATGGCGCCGAGGTGGAGTTGGACTGATGTGGTGGTGTGCCGCGCGTGGGTCGCCACTGTTCCACGCACTTGGTTTGGCCGCGTCGCTAATAAAATCCGGACACATTAGAGCAAGTTTAATAGGATAGTCCACTATTAACTTTAAATCATATAATAGTTATTTACTATACTATTAATATTTGGTCCCACCTATCATACACACATTACGTCTTAAAGTCCGTGCTGCAGCTGGCTACAGATTTATAGCCCGCTACTCTTTTGTTTATAGCTGTTTTATAGTCTGACTTGCTGTAGCGTAAACCAAATATACGTGTTCATACACGGGGCGTGGCCCCACTACCCAGCCACACAGCTGGCAGGTGCGTATCCATCGGGCCGTATCCCTATTCTTTTATACGCCGTCGAAAAGGACGGGTGGGGACTGGGGACAGGGCGAAAGAGACACGCTGAAAAAAAAAGGACGCGAAAACGAGAGTGGGGAGAGAGACCCGGGCCGTCTTCTACGTGCTGCCTCTCCAAATCAGTCGTGGTCTCGTGGAGAGGGGCGCGTGGGTCCGCAATCGCATCTCACCCTCGCGAACGGCGCGGCGCCAGGTGGAGATACGGGGCGTGGACGCACGGGATTGCCCGGCGACGCCGGCACTTGTCCCGTTTTGTTTTTCCTTTCCTTGGTGGCGAATGATGCCAGTGGCGGGCGGGGCGGGCGGCGTGGACCGCGCGGCGCGGGGAGGAGTGGGAGGGGACAGAGACGTCGCTGCTCGCGGCGCCTACCGGGTCCAAGTCGTTATTTATCCCCCCCGCTCCCACTTGACGTCTCGACCTGCCGCTGCGTAAACAACGCGGCTTGGCGTGCCGGCCTCGCCGTATCTCACCTTTGGAATTCGGCGACGGTGGGATAAGCGGTTGAGTCTACTTGGGTGGGCCCTACCGCTGCTGGCAAACGTAAGCACCACAAGTCGGAGATACTCCACGTCTTCATATATGGATTTGGATCGTTATTAGACCAAGTTTAATAGTACGGCCAACTACTAACTCCAAATTATATATAGCCAATCTAATAACCTATTTATACAATAGTTATCTATAAATCATTAACATATAGTCCCATCTCTCATACACACAATGTATTAGAGTTCGTGCATGGGAGTTCGTGCTGCAGCTAACCCAATAGCAATACAGGCTCGTGACCCGACAATACTAGTGCCCCTTTGTGCATCTCACGCCCAAAAAATCAGCCGCTCCCGCTTATCCTCATCCCCGCGCGGCTTCACCGCATGTGACCTCTCATCCTTTTCCCACTATGGCTACCTCCCTCCTCAAGGCGATGGCGCAAATCGAGGTCGTGCCTTGAATCCCATTCCCCACTCCCGCACCGGCGACGTGCTCCGCCACCGCCTCTTTCTCTCCCCTCTACCCCTCTCCCGCGGTAGAGGGCTCGAGGCAGCGGTGACGGGCATGCACATTGGCAGCGACACAACTCCAGCTGTTAGCCCCGAGGCGTCGCGATGGCCTCGGTGGCGGAGGCCTCCAGGCGGTGGTGACGGAGGCCTCAAGGAGGCGGCGCAGTGGCCTTGATCGGCGGCGGAGGTCCTTGAGGCAGCTGAGTGAGGGGCAGCAACTGCCGTCGAGCTCGGAGCGGCCCCATCCCCTTTAGCGGCTGGTCGTGGAGCTCAATGGTGACCAAATCTAGGCGTCGTTTCTTTCCTCCCCGTTCACTGGGGGATCTGCTCGATGGTGGTGGTGGAGAAGCCCCGGGTATATCCCTCGTAATCGCCTTCTTTCCCTTACTCTGGTCGCCGTTTTCTCCCACTCCGGCCGTCACCTCTATGACCTCCTGCCGCACCATGGCCAAAATCGTACGGGCACGCTGTGCTAGGGGACCGCACTGGGGCACACATCTCTCCAACAAGGCAACTCGTTCAAGTTCTTCACCCTTCTCCCTGACATTTTTTGACGAGGTTCTCCGTTTCTCAACAGAGAGACGAACGACCTTCTGAAGGTGCGACCAAAGCCGAGGTAGAGGGGAATCTCCGAGCTGGCGCGCTTGAGCCACGCGACATATCATCGCACTATGAAGGGCCTTACTTCCTTACTCCTATGGTATGCTACAAGGTGTAGTAGGAAAGTAGTACAGTAGTACCAGCCGGTAGCTCCTCCAACGTTGGATGGGAAATCGGTACAGTATGTAAAACCACAGCTGGTTATCAAGGAATACATTGTTTGACTTCATCAAAGATGTATGAATTGAAAGATACAAAAATATCAAAACAAATCCAGGAATTCTGCTAAAAGAAAACATGTGTTTGAGAATATAGGGCTAGCCCCGTTTATTGTGAAAACTGACATGTCCCGATTTACCTTCAAGCATACTCTCTCTATAAAAAAAAAAAAGATAACCTTTGTCCAAATTTATTATCCTATGTGATGTCAAATCTTCACATAGGTTACTTTTTTTTTATGGAGAGAGTAGGCATTAGCTTCGTACAAACCACTACTTGGTCCCAATCAATTTCAAACAAAAACTTTTCCACATGGCATAAATAATCCGCCAATTTTCTACTCCTTCCGTCCCAAAATATAATAACTTTTAGCCCACATGATTTGTTCCAAAATATAACAACTTCTACACCAACATTCTCTTTCTAACCAATTACAACCCTCCACCGTTCACTTTTCCTACCTACTCCCTCCGTCCAAAAAAAACTAAACCTAGGATGGGATGTGACATTTTCTAGTACAACGAATCTGGACAAAAGACTGTCCAGATTCATTGTACTAGGAGATGTCACATCCTTGCCTAGGTTGAGTTTTTTTGGGACGGAGGGGGTATCTCCACTACCCATCCAATCACAACCCTCCACCACTCACTTCTACATACTTTCTTAATAACCGTGTCTAACCTTAAAACTTATTATATTCTGGGACAGAGAGGGAGTACCTTTTTCAATAGTGGAAGACAGGAAGAGCATACATAAATTGATGGGGTTAACGTCGATTGTGTGTGTAGTTCGCCGTGTGTCATTTGAAGTGTTAAAGGAGAAGATAGAAGATGAAACAATACTTACATGTTGCCCAATTTTATATTTCCAATACCTTTATATGGATTTCCTATATATAGATCACTTATATTAGTACAGTATATGAGACTGACACACCAATCTTGTAAAATCGCTGTCCATGTGCATGAAGTTTTATTACAAAGGTACGTCAGTTTTAGGAACAAAATTGTAGATTACTCATTACTCCGTAGATACATACGGAGTACAAGCGAAGGGCGACGGTAGTCGTTGAGTGTAAATGTGGATATACACTATATAAGTAGACGAATATCCCACCGTGTTACTGTGAGAAATTAAGCTATATAATATATACAATATGATAATTAAAACTAAAACAAATTTATACATATGAATTTTAAGCCTAAAAGTAATTAAGATTGAGATTGTATGGTTTTATGAAAGAAGAAAGAAAAGACAATTTGAACCATTGATCTATCATCTGAAAGCTAGAAATAATTATGGTAGTATAGTTTAATGAGAAAAGAGAAAAATATTATTAACTATATTTAGTGGGGATGATATGTATACTATATAAGATACGCTGATGATGATTTCGGCTTGCCCATCAAACAAATCGTCGGCCATTTTCCTTGTTTTTTTCTGAGAGGTACAACTTCGGACGCACACTTACACACACCGCACGGCTAGCCCATCAAACAAATCGTCTTCCATTTTCCTTTTTTTTCTCGAGAAGGATACACAACTCAGGACGGACACTTACACATACCGCACTCACACGCCCCTAACACATGCTAGGAATGAGATTGGCCCGTGCAGTCCCGCGTGTGTGTACCCCTATCTAGGAAAATGTCCGACGGAGAACCAAGCATTGCTCGGTTGGCTAGCGTCGCCAGGTGAGCGAGCAGCCCGCACGGGTTCGATCCCCCGGATCGCAACTCGCGTGTCTCACCAGGTGTTTTTTCCCGTTTCCCCGGGACTGACTTAACACGCTAGGAATGAGATTGGCCCGTGCAGTCCCGCGTGTGTACCCCTATTACCTAGTCAGACCAACCGAAGCCAGTCCCGGGGAAACGGGAAAAAATACCTGGTGAGACACGCGAGTTGCGATTCGGGGGATCGAACCCGTGCGGCCTGCTCGCTCACCTGGCGACGCTAGCCAACCGAGCAATGCTCGGTTCTCCGTCAGACATTTTCCTAGATAGGGGTACACACACGCGGGACTGCACGGGCCAATCTCATTCCTAGCGTGTGTTAGGGGCGTGTGAGTGTGGTATGTGTAAGTGTCCGTCCTGAGTTGTGTACCCTTCTCGAGAAATAAAAAGAAAATAGAAGACGATTTGTTTCCTAGCGTGTGTTAGGGGCGACGCTAGCCAACCGAGCAACGCTCGGTTCTCCGTCGGACATTTTCCTAGATAGATTCCGAATGATCGTCGATGGCATCTGAGATTTGTAGACGTGAGCAAACGGCCCATTTCCTTTCATATGTTGGGCCTTAGCATTTTTATAGGCCAGAGAGCCCAAGGGATGAAAGCAGCGCATCAGCCCAGGAGATGATCTGTTTCTTAATCCCTTGGGCAAGAATGTGGTAGAAATAGCATTCGCTGATGTATAATGGAAACAAATAGCCTTTGATCTATGAGCGAAGAGTTAGCCCGGACCGGACCAAAAGCAATCAACGAAGAAGGTACAATAATACATTCGAATGCGAAGCGCTGGACGAAACCTTACCCTGTGTGGTCGCTGCAGGGCTGGAGGCTGCTCCACTGGGACCAGCATCATCTTAAGAAATAAGTTCACCAAGGTCTCTCAACTTAACAGCGAGAATTTTTGAGGTCCCTTAATCACAAAACCAGAAATCTTTAACCCTAAACTATACAAAACCCAAGGCGGTACATATGGCTGGTTTTAATGACGTGGCATCCTAGCCAGCAAAAATAATAAAATAAATATGTGGGGGCCCATATGTCAGTGAGAGAAAATGATGTGGCCCCACATCTATTTTTTTTTCTTTTTCCCTTCTCTTCTCAACTTCCCAGTTCTCACGCGCGCGCGGGCAGATGGCGGAGCGGGCCCTGCGGCGCGCGGGGAAGAAGCGCGAGAGGGGGAGAGGAGGCGGCCGGCGCCAGAGAAGGGGAGAGGAGGCGGCCAGCGCCACGGGCGAGCGCGGCTACCAGCGGCTGAACCCCTAAACCTAATGTCGCCGGCGGCGAGGAGCCTCCTGCTATCGGCCGCCCGCCGTCAACGCCGCTGCTTCTCGACGGAGGCCCCGTCGTCGACTTGCGGAATCACTTTGTATAACTAAACACACAAAAACCATGAGAAAATTGGTCTCAATCTCCGCATGTTCTATGAAATTTTCTAACGAGCGGTGGAATCCACTGTTCTCTTCCAATGCTTCCATGTCAGAGTTCAAGAATTCTTTGGTTTTCAACAACTCATGCCGCAGGTTTGCTACATTTGTAGAAAAAGCATCAGCATCCAGTGCTGCTACTCTCTTGACATTGTCCAGCTCATTAGTAAGCCCTGATACAATCTTAAGGCCAAGGTTGGAGTAGTAATTGCCATCTTCCTGTAGAGATTCATTGGAATTGTCATCAGAAGTACTAGGAAATGGTGGACTTCTTCCACTTTCCATGGCCAGTCTTGCTTCGCGAACACCTTCTGATCGAATGATCTCTTGAACAACAAAGTGCAGCAATGTGGTCTTCCCATCAGCTCCCTTGACATCTGATAACTTCAGAAGAGTGTCAAGTTTGAATGCGTTAGCACCACTGCGGAACGTCCCATCATTCAAAAGATTTCCAAAGAAGCAAGTCGACGACGGGGCCTCCGTCGAGAAGCAGCGGCGTTGACGGCGGGCGGCCGATAGCAGGAGGCTCCTCGCCGCCGGCGACATTGGGTTTAAGGGTTCAGCCGCTGGTAGCCGCGCTCGCTCGTCGCGGCCTGCCGCCCGCTCCGCTCTCCACCGCTTCGCCTGCCTGCATGTCCACCGCCGGCACTCGCCGCCACGTTCGCCCGTCGCCGCCGCCGCTCCAGCCGCTCGCCGCCGCGGCGACTGCTGCAGCTTCGGATGGGGAGAGGCAGGCGCCGGCTGTCGAGGGCGGTCGCGCCGGCCGCCTCCTCTCCCCGTCTCGCGCTTCTTCCCCGCGCGCCGCAGGGCCTGCTCCGCCGTCGGCCCCGTCGGCCGCCATCTGCCCGCTGCGCGTGAGAACTGAGAAGTTGAGAAGAGAAGAGAAAAAGAAAAGAAAAAAGAGATGTGGGGCCCACGTCATTTTCTCTCACTGACATGTGGGCCCCACATATTTATTTTATTATTTTTGCTGACTAGGATGCCACGTCATCGAAACCAGCCATCTATACTGTCTTGAGACCCAAATTAGACGGTTTTGTATAGTTTAGGGGGTAAAGATTTCTGGTTTTTATGGTTAAGGGACCTTAAAAAATCTCGCTGTTAAGTTGAGGGACCTCCGGTGAACTTATTCCTCATCTTAACCATACCCGCCGGCATCGAGGCCCTGAAGACACGGCCGCCGCCATCGCTATTGCCGCTTCCACATATTTGCTAGGAATAAGTCTATTCTTCCTCCCTCATCTCTTGCACTTGTTGAATCGTCTCCCTTAATCGTAAAACCAGATATATCGTTCCCCATTTTTGAAAACCAATGCAAATAAACTCTTTTGGTGATTTTGAAAGTGATTTTATCTTATGTGGGGCTCATAGGACCCACAAGTCTCAGTGAAAAAAATAAAAAATTGATGGCCCCCACATGTGAGTCATCCTAATCTCCTTTTCTTTTTCCTCATCTCCCTCTTTCCCGTTCTCTCACTCTCGCCAGGCGGTGGCCAGAATTCCGACTCCGATGGTAGGGTCAAGAGCCATGACTAGTGGTCGTGATTGCTTGAGGATGACGACGGTGAGCCCATGCATGTTCTGCCCAAGGGTGACCCACCATTCCACCACCGCGAACAGCTGCCGCGACTTGCCATCCCCGTCCTCCTCCTCCTTCTCCTTCGATGTCGGCACCGGCGTTCCCTGCCCGATAGCTCGTATGCTGGTGGCGGCCTAGGCGACGTCCACCGCACGGATGAGGTCCAGCTCGACAAGCCATAGCACAGTGGCAGCCGCAGCCGCCATGCGACCGCGGCCGTGGTCGCCGGCGCCCACGAACGTCACGTCCTCTGCTCCTCTGACTAGATTGCTCAGCCCGCGCGCACTACAACCACCATAGCAACTTGCGAGGTTGCGACACAATGCAATGCAAGCTCGTATATATGTTAGCAAAGGGCCTGTTTGGGGGAGCATATAGCTGCTGCAGCTTCTCCCAGAATTAGAAGCTCCCCAAACAGTCCAGCTTTTGGTATAGATTATGAGAAGTTGTAATTGTAGAATCCAGAAAATAAACTAGAAACCAGAAGCTGGTTACCAATCAATTGCTTCTCAGAATTTTAAGCTCTCCCAAACAGGGCCAAAGTTCTGCATACTTCATTGAAAGAAAAACCAAAACCAAAGGTTTTGGTACAACAAAACCAAAGGTGGTTGATTTTTCACCAATCACTGACAAAATTGAAAGAAGATTAACAGCAAGTTCTGCATTCTTATCATAAGGGGATAGGTTGATCTTGGTGAACTCGGTGCTTTCCTCCCTCCCCACATACTTCATGTGCTCCCTCTCTCTGCCAGTCTCTATTATTTAATCCATTGATAGAGCCAGGAGACATTGTTTATGTAGGGGTAATGACCTTAATTCCACTAAGAAATCTTTGACAGCTTGGTCAAAAGTTTGTCGGCCAAAAGAGAAGGGAGGGCTGGGTGTTGTCGGCCTACGAATTCAGAATAGATCTCTTCTTATGAAGTATCTGCATAAGTTTTATAACAGAGTTCAAGTTCCTTGGGTCAATCTCATTTGGTCAACCTATTACACAAATACAGTTCCTCATACAGCTAGAAGTTGTGGTTACTTTTGGTGGAAGGATGTTTTTCAATATGATGTTTTGTTCAGAGGAATTGCCAAACCTGTTTTGTGCTCTGGAAAGGATGTTCTTTTTTGGGATGACTTATGTGAAGGTGTAATTCGGTTTTCTAAATACCCAAGATTGTGCTCTTATGCTAAGCACAGAGATGACTCTGTAGCCCAACACTTGGCTCGAGATCCTCAAGATCAGTTCTTCCTCCTGCTCTCCCAACAAGCTTTTGATGAGTACAATGATATGCAAAGAGAACTTCAGAGCTTCACTCTCCAGGATTTGACTGACTCCTGGACTTATATATGGGGTTCGGCAAAGTACACTTCAAGATTTTGCTATAAACTCAGTTTCTGGTCTTTGTCTCCTCCCATCACTTTTAAATGGATCTGGCAGAGCAAGGTTAACATGAAAATAAAGCTCTTTGGCTGGTTGTTCTTCTTGGATAGAGTAAATACTAGGGATCTGCTGGAGAGAAAACACTGTGCTCCTCTGAATGCCTCAGTCAGCTGCCTTTCTTGCTCAACCAATGCTAAAGAGGACAGAGAGCACTTGTTTTTCCTTTGTTCTTTCAGCTCGGCCTGTTGGAATAGGTTGGGGTGGAGTTGGGATACCTCTCTTGAGTTCCATCAAATGATTCAAGCCCAAAGGGCAGTGGTAATGCTTCCTTGCTTCATGGAACTGTTTTTAATTGCAGCCTGGGACATTTAGAAGGATAGGAATGGCCTTATCTTTCAGGGTATCCAACCCTCAGTGCGCAATTGGCTAAGACACCTGAATTAGGCTCAAGGAAAGCTACAGACCATTAGTTCAATCATGGATAGAGCAATTGTAATTTTGGGGTAAGTTTCTCTTTCTTTTCCTCTTTCCTCTTTGTATTTATACTTATAAAAATTAATATACCGTGAGGGACTCCCTCACTGTTTTCTCTGTTTTCTGGTAAAAAAAAACAGGGCCAAAGTCTATGAAAGAATCGATCAAGCAAATGATAGGATGACAAGGTCACATTCGTTGACAAAGCGATGCTTTCCATGTTGTTGTTGTCACCGCCGGGCATGCACGGGAGCCACATGGGCTTGCACACACGGTGTCGTCGGTATGCAATTGGGGATTTGGGCAGAGGGAGAAGGAAATGGAGAACATGTATGATGGGAGAGGAGACGACGAGCCACGTTGGGGCAGCGAGAGGGAGACAAGGAGCGCCGGCCACTAAGGAGATGGAGACAAAAGATAGGCGCGGGCGGCGGGGCAGCAAGGACGACGTGCAGTTGCCGCCGACTTCCGCCCCCGCAACGCTTGTCGCGCTGCTGCGGCCGTCCTCTGCCGCCGCTGACCGCGCGTTGTAGCTATAGGTGGCCTCCATGCCATGCAGGATGAGGTGCACCGCCATTGTGTGGGAGCCTTCCCCATCTCTCTCTTTTTCTCGAGCTCGGCTCGCCGCTCGCCGGACCCGTGTCGTCGTCATCACAGTTGCTGTCTGCTTCCACCCGTCAACCCCGTCCTCTGCCGCTGCGGCGGACTAGTCCCTCTCCTCCGACGGCGGCGACGCTAGGGTGACGCATCGATGTCCGTCAAGATTGAGAAAGAAAAGTGGGGCTAGCTGTGGCAAATGGCCCCATGGTATTTTTACTTTTAATCCTGTCACTTTGGGACACACTTCTATTTTTAATTCCTTTGATGACTAAGCTGTCACGTCAACACACTTTATTAAGTTAACTTGCCACGCCAGCAAAAATCGCTTTCAAACCATCAAATGAGTTGATTTACACCGGTTTTTAAAGTTTGAGAATGTGTTATACCAAGTTTTATGGTTGAGATATACGACTCGACCATGGCAAAAGATAAGGGAGATTATATAGACTTATTTCTATTTGCTGCTCGGTTGCGGCGGAGTATGTACGGCTGCGTCTGTTTGGTCTTTGGAGCCTCGACTGGGCCTCGCGGAGAATACTCTTGTTTATGGGCCCAAATTGCCACAACCAGAAATTTTTGGACCATAAAATTTTGGGAGGCCCAAAATGTCATGGCTGCTATCATGGACCCACCGGGAAGCCGGACCTTGGGCCAAATTTACCACGCCTAGAAGAAAAGGGCTTAGATTAACCAGCAGAAGCAGCTCTGCTAAGCATAACATTGGCTGGGACACCGTAACTAGATCTTTACCCGCACATGCACCAAACAACTTCCTCACACGGCCGAACAAGATCGCCGTGCGAATTTGCACACAACGGCACGGCGGCAGGCAGGCCGCCGTGTGTGCCACTGCTGCAGCCCGCCGGCCTGGCAGCCAACACGTCCAGTACGCCGTTCGTTTTCGTCTCAACCCAAAGCGATCGTCAAATCCGGTCGGACCACACGCACGCTAAGCACAACGCGAACGCATCCGGCCTCCTCCTCTCTCGCTTTTATTTTTTTTTCTTCCTTCCTTCCTTCCCCTCTGCCTCTCTTCCGCAGTTCCACCCACCTCACGCTCTCCTCCCTCTCCACGAAACCACCGCGCCCTGCCGCCCTCCCGGCCGGCCTCCCCAACGCCTCGCGAGGGGCACCGCCCTTTCCGCCACCGCCGCAAGGGGGCCGGGGCCGCCGAGCCTCACGAGGAAATGCCCGCCCAGAAGCGCCCTCTCCAGCCGGCCGACTCTGACGATTCCGACGGCCACGTCCCAGTCGGCCGCGCCGCCTCCAGCCGAGGCGGGGGTGGTGGAGTCTCGCACGAGTCGGATGGAGAAGACGCCGCGCGCCGGGCGAGGGAGCCGCCTCGGGACCAGCGGGACGGGGGTGAGACGGACGGCACGCGGCGCCGACACACCTCTCTCTGTCTCTCGATTCACGCGCATCGCGCTCGAAGCCATGGGCTGTGGACGTGCCTAACAGGTTTTGTCTGCGTTTCATGATGGGTTTCGCAGATCCCGACGAGGGAGATGGCGGCGGCGGAGACGGAAGCGGCGGCGGCAGCGACAGCGAGTCGTCTCTGAACGGCGCCGGCGACAAGGACGAGTAAGCCTTCCTATCTCCCTCCCCTACCTCTCCCGGGTTGCCTCGCGTGGCCCGTGGTGGTAATCTGACCTCGCCGCTGCTTTTTGTGTCGTGCACTACCCGCTTACTCCCGTTCGTTACTTCTGCGACTCCGCTTTCCGGCGAGGCACGTGGCCAGCCACCGAGCCGGCCGGTGAGCTACTGTATACTATACGTGGCGATTCTCGATGATTGCTTCGTTCCAATTTTTAGTTTTTTTCTGTCATCTTTGCGTTGGGTAATCTGATCAGTTGCACGAAGGGTACTGGTAGAAATTAGCTTACGATGCTATGCATGCTTTCGATCGCCATGAGGCGCGTGTTTTCACGGGGACGGCGTGACAGAGATGGTGGCGAATGCCTGGGGGCAAGATCGAAGCAGCATCGATGAACACCTGGTGATGATGCGATGCTGTCATGGCGTGGCGTAGGCGCGTATCCGCTGATTCTCATACTTGTCCATCTGGCCTTTCTGATCCCTTCTAGGCAGGGGCTGTGTAATGCAAGTACGCAGCTACGGAAGAGTTGATGTTCTTCTAGCGTCATTGATTTATGGATCATTAATTCATTATCTTTAGTTCCATGACTTCTGTTGGATAGAAGCATCTACAGCTTTGATTCATTCTTAGAGTTAAAAACCTTTCATATTTTCGTTAATATATAGACAGTCTGCATCTTCAACTCTAACTCTATGCAGCATGATTTAAATTCAAGATGCTAATCATAACATGCCACTAGAGAACTAGTACCATTGTCAGTTTGGTACCCACAGTTTGACCGTGGTATAAACGATCACGAGAGTTTGCAATGTTAAACTACTGTTTGATCCCTCGAAACCAGACCATAAACCAATGAAAAGTTCAGGAGTTCTAAAAGTGTAGAGTCGATCGAGTGCAAGACCTGCCCATTTCGTCAAAATGATCTGCTGGGCTCACAATCATATATTGAGCAAATATTGCGGTCACTTTATACCTACTAGGGGGGTTGTTTCTTCCAGTCCATACATTTACGATAGTTCTGCATCTTCTTCTATCACGAGCAAACGTTTCTGCACTACATAGCTAGCTTCTTCAAAGAAAAGGGTGGGTAGTATGAATATTGAAAGCCCTCTCAGATAAAAATTTATCACACTCCCACCGTTTAGAGTCTTGGTTGGATAGTACTGTTTACGTGAAGTGAAACCTGACTATATCTTTTATTCTACCGCATAGATTGCTTTCGTAGGTAGGTTGACTTTATTTTCTTCTTTCTGAGTCATTTGTTTCTGCTGCTTGATCAGAATGGGTTGTTAGTCCCCGTTCTAGGCTTCTGACAAACGCAAGTTACATAAGCTAATAAAATCTGTTGCTAGCTGTATTATATTGTCTGTTTTCTCTTGTATCTTTCCTATCCAGTAGTTATGCTCTACAGGCTTACAAGAAGTACCGAGATCGGTTTGTTTCTCTTCGTCGACGTCTCCTGCAAGATCGTTTGGACCGATCTCCCCAGCCGCTGGATGAAATTTAGTAGACATGTCACCCGGCATTTGCCCCTGTAAGATGCTCCAGGGATACACATATGGTTGTAGCCGCAGGTTGCACACGCCGACTTATATGCGCCGGGCGGCGACCGCTGCCGGTCGCACATAATCGGCGACGCAGCATGGTCCACCCTCCGAGCCTGACCCGGCGCTCTCACAATCTCACTCTCACCGTGTGAAACACAAGGAGGCTAGCTTCGGTGTTTCACCTCACGCAACTCACGTTCTTTGATCAAAGCCGTACTCAAACGAGCGGCATGGAAGCGCATCCCTCGCCTTGGCCGGTGGCCGCTACCGCTACGCAGCTGGTCCGAGACTCCGAGTACAGCAGGGGTAGCAGTTTTCAGCAGAGAAAGGAAAAGTACGGCAGGCGGCCGGCCTGCATGCCCCGTGCGTCGCCGCCGCCGACTGCTGCCGATTGACTGCTACGAGTAGCTCGCACCTGGCCCTCTCGCGTCGCGCGATTCCCAAAGCCAATCGGACTGGAAGCACCCGCCTCTGCCCCTCCACGCAGGCAGAGACGGGGGATTGATATTCACATGCCACAAACCCAACTCAACACAGCGCAAACAGGTCCCAAGTCTCGAGCCCCCGTCTTTATTTTCCTCTCTCTTTCTCTCCGTCAGGCAATGCTCCCTCACGCACCCACCTGGCTGGCCACCTCCCTTCTTCCGCTGCCCACCTCTTCCTTCCTTCCTCCCTCCCTCCCTCCCCGACGACCGCCCCCGCCCCCTCCCGGCCTCGTCGCGAGGGTGGATAGCCGCCACCGCCGCCAGATCCTACGGGCAGAGGGCCAGAATGCCCGCGCAGAAGCGCCGGCTCTCGTCGTCGCCGTCTTCGAGGCCCCGCGACCACGTGGAGACTAACGGGATGGCTGGTGCTTCGAAGGCCGCCGCCGGCAGCGGCGGCGGAGGAGGAGGAGGAAGCGGAGGGGGAGTTCCGCTGCCGCCGAGGGGAGGTTCCGCCGCCGCCGCCGCCGCCAAGCGGGCGGCTGACCCGCAGCCTCAGCGCGAAGGCGGTGAGTTTTTCGTGGCGTCGACGTCGAGGCCTCCCATCTCCCCCGCGGCCGGCCGCGATATGCATGTCGCGTTCGGGGTCTCCGTGCGAATATGGCTAAGAGGCTTGTGTGTTTCGATGGGCTTGGCAGATTCGGACGCGGAGTTCGGCGGCGGCGTGGACGGCGACAGCGAGTCGTCGCAGAGCGACGGCGACATGGACGAGTGAGTTTTCCTTCCTTCCTTCCGTCCCTCCTCCGCTCCCTCTCCGACCCCATCCGGCCTCTTCTGTCTCCTCTGACTGCTGCGCTATTTGGCTTTTGGAGCCCCCCTCGCGGTGCCACGACCCGAATACTAGCTCCGGTTCGTCGTATATTACTTCGGTGGTTCTGCGAGATGCCGCCATGCCGGCCGGAGCTGGTATGCTCGGGGAGTCGTCGGTATTGGACATGGTTGCTTCGTCGTGTGTTCGGGTCGTATCTATGCAAGCGATCGCATGCGTTTACATAATATGGTATACAGATTGTCTATGCTAGCTGCGCTGCCAACACATACGACCGGAGATTGCTGGGAATCGACGAAACGTAGTCTATGGATCTCATAGTCTCAGCTGTGCAACCTGTTTGCGCTGTACTTTTGTGCTGGAGTCACCGCTTTCATCTGAACTGCTCTGTTCCACGTGGTTTCAGTTGAACGTTGGAGCTTGGAAGAGTTCTGTTTAACAGTTGTTTTTTCCATCGATGTATGCTGATACTTTTCCAATGATTGTGAGTTTTTTTAAATAATTTCCGTTACAAAGACTTAGATGATTTTCGTTGATGTTGCCTTAATCTGGTGTTCTAAATCTGCTTGCTTTTTGGGACTTGGAAGCCTCCTATAACTCTGTTTACTACAGGGGCATTATCGTTCCTTGTCATTTTTCAATGTCCTTTCAGCGGGTTGTCTTATAAGAAATATGCATTCTACGGACGTTCATGAGATTCAAGATTCTCTAAATCATATTTTATCTTAACACAGATTTGGTTGTCTTAATGCTGAAGCCTTACCTAATTACATCATTGGAATCTGGATCCATTATAGATGATAGTCGAAGCTCAACTAGGAACATTGCTATGCGTGTGACCTCCTGGATGGTTGAATGTGCTCAAATGTTCACCTCGACTAAAATCAGAACGTCTTCTTTTGCATGTTTAAGTTTCTGAAATCTGGGGTTATATAGTTTCTGAACAGGAACTATATACCATTGTTCAGTTTGTAGTTAAATACTTGCCTTCACTTGTATCTTGCTTTTTTTAATCATTGATTGGTTTCTCAATAGCTATGTTTTCAAGCTAATGTTGCACTGCTTTATTTTTTATTACACTAGGATGTATGGTATAAATCTAAGATCAATATTCAGGGGCATACATGCTGAAAGATAATGTTTCCCACAGCCTGAAGCTTATATGGACCTATTTCTCATGCAGGTTCATAGTAGTGAAATTAGCAGAAATACGAAAGGAGGTCCAATGCCCTATCTGTTTAGGTAAGGATTTTTCCCCTCGAGTTAGGTAAGGATTTTTCCCCTCGAGTTTTGCAGAGATTTGGATATAATATTGATTATTCATATTCACGCTTGAAAGTAAACCTAGACATGCCAATCCATGCATCCTTATGTTTATGTGCATGCATGAGCCATTTTGTATCTACATAATTTAACCTAATATAGCCAACATTTGCACCGCTGTTGTGTAAGATGATTTAAACTAGCATAAAACCCTGACGTCATTATTACATCTTTTGTCAATAAATAAATGCACTACTATGCGCATCTTAATTGTCAAATAGATGAATGAATTTAGCATGGCTGTAGTAAAGTTAGTTTCTTTATAACTAGGATTTTTTTTCCAATTTTGTTTTATTAGTAATTACATTTGAACTACAGGAACTATAGCCGATAAGTCTATATGTTGAATGGCTGATACTAATTGCCTGCTCAGGAGAATCTGATTCTTGTTTTTAGCATGATTACATGCATTGCTGGTTTGGTGGATAGTGCCAATTGTAACTTTCACTCTTTGTTTGGACAGTTACTGCTGACAGTATTATTTTCATAATCACTATGGTTTCACCTAGAATCACTCCATCTGTAGTTTCTATAGTAATTATTATATGGGCCAAATATCATGTGCTATATCCGATGGTATATCCTACCCAATTAGAAACCAAACAGTGCAGTTTGTCGCCTCTTCGTTTTACAAAACATGTCACAGCAGACAAATGAAAAGTCTAGGTTAAATACTATTTTCATGCATTGGATAGACCTGATGAAACCCAAGTAAAAAAAAAATCTGTAACTTGCAAGTTTGAAATTTTAGATTTAACATTAAACTACACGTGCCATTTTCTGTCATGTGAAACTATGCCATAATAACTATCTGATCCTTATGCTTTGCAGGGATTATCCGAAAGACAAGAACTGTTATGGAGTGTTTGCATCGGTTTTGCAGGGATTGCATAGATAAATCTATGCGGCTAGGGTATGGTGCCATACATCTGTTATGTGAAATATCAGTTTTCAGAAGAAAATGAAGATTTTACAAAAAATGATTTCTAAGCAATAAAGGAGAACATTCTTTGTTTGACAATATAAATAATGCACTTATTTTGCAGAAATAATGAATGCCCAGCATGCCGCACTCACTGTGCAAGTAGACGTTCTTTGAGGGATGATCCTAATTATGATGCATTGATTGCTGCCCTATATCCAGATATTGATAAATACGAAGAAGAGGTGATGTCTATGTGCCTTGTCATTATTTATTTGTTTGGTTTTTTTTGGCCTGGGTGCTTATAATATTTTTTTACCTGCAGGAACTTGCTTTCAGTGAAGAGGAGAGGAGTCGGAACAAAAAGGTGAGCTTATATCTTTGGTACTACTGTAAAGCCAGCAGACTGTATCTCGCATCTGAAGTAGAAAATTGATGCAAAATTAAGTTCCCTCTTCACCATCTATTTTTTGTTTTATCATCATATTTAACATTTTTTTTCATTAAAGATCCAAGCAACAATTGAGGAAACAATTCGAAGACAGTCAGAGGCAGTTGGTAAAAAGCGTTCCACAGCCAAAGCAACTGCCACTGTTTTTGCAAGGAAGTACAGGAGAAATATGCGAACGCGTGGTAGAGGTAAAACCATTGCTCCTGATATCGCCCCTACTGGCTCAGACAACGAGGATAGGGAAGAAGGAAATGCCATTGATACCACCAAGGAGTCATCTTCTGCTGATGACCGCTCTCCAGATTTAATGCCAAAAAGAGGTAGGAAAAGGCCCGCATCACGAGCATCTCCTGCTAGAACCATTGGCAGCAGTGACCATGGCTTTGAGGAGAACGATGAACTGATAGGCGGAAAAGAAAGTTTCACCACCTCTCCATTGCGGGGGGAGATGCTTGCATGGGGCAAAAATGGAACACGAAGCCAAACAAGACATGGCAGTGTTGGTGGTTCAAATGGCAGAATGGCAAAGGGTGGACGCGTTGCAAAGTTAGTGGACCACCTCCGTACTACTGATGATATGGATAAGGAGGTATTGTACTTCATTTGTGATAGATTATGAATTCCTTTCTGTATAAATTTCCTTTTTCTAAAGATATTCTTTCATACCTATAATTTGGAAATTCATAAATTTTCTAGGATCTAAACTAGATGATGTTTGAAGTTTTAAGATACAACATAAACTGTATGCTGTTTGAAATATTCTTCAAAAAGAAGAAAAAAAAGCAACGTTCCATGCTATGTGGTGATAGTGTTCCTGAGCTTTAATGGTTGCTATGTTTATTGTCACATGTTCTGGTTGTTCTATTCATGCAATCCACAAGTGCATGAATAAGCAGTGTCTGAGGCTCTAAGCTAAACATACAAGGAACACGTGCCAAGTAGCTGAATTTTCTATATATTTATTTTGCAGTTCAACTTGTATCTTGTTCTCCTTCCTCTTGATGAACAAAGTATGCCTAACTTGGAGAAGCCCTATATAAGTTGTCGACCAACCTTGTCCATTCGGCATCTTGTACAGGTTATTGCTTGCACCTAAAGATCTTTTATTAGTTTTGAAATGTTCTTGCTGGTTGATCTAACCAAAGGTTGTAAATCTTGTTTGCTTCCAGTTCATTGCTCTGCAGTTGTCTCGGCAAGTTGAAGAACTTGATATCTTTATGAGGATAGACCACCGCAATGGAAGTGTTACAACACAGGACTGCACTACAGGTTTTGCGAAAATGCGTTTATCTGATGGCCTGGAAAGAATAAGGGAGGATAAACTTCTTTCAGAGCTTCATCCTTCTTTTACTTCTCATCACGGTGATCTGGTAAGTTCAAATATCCGCATGAATTCAGCTTCCACATGTTTTTTTTTGTTTATTCTTGCACTTCTGATGTACTCTGCGTTTCCATTCAATTGTTAGGAATTGCTGTATGCTTTGAAAACTCAAGGCTAGATCAGAATTTCTTGACACCGCATTCAGTTACTATCGTTACAGAGGTACATCTGGCCATTCGGGCTCAGTCTGGTGAAAGGTTGTATATAAAAAGCATTCTAGTGGTTCTCTTTCTTTTTTCGTGATGTTTAAAATATAATTCGATTACTTTGTAATATATAGATTTTCATTGTTCGCAAGGATCAGTTGAATTTATTAGCGATTTTTATAAATAGACTAAGTAAATATCCTTCTGTTTATTCATTTGTACCAGTTTGCTGGATCATGGGTAGTAGTAGATTGTTGCGGTAAATTCTATTTGTTATTCGCTTGTTCAGGCCTTCGTTCATACAGAGATATCGCTTGTCTGGGAGCAGTCACCATTCTCTCATTGCCATGTGCCTCTGCGATTTGTTTTGGTGAAATATACTCTTTCAAAATGTATAACGCTGTTGATTTTTCACATAACGTTTGATAATTTATCTTATTCAAAAAAAATTATATCAATATTATTTATTCTGTTGTGACTTGTTTTATCATCAAATAAAATATAATTTTAACTTATACTCTTATATATTTATATTAATTTTTTAAATAAAACGAATAATTAAACGTTGTATGAAAAGTGAACGTCATGCATTTTGAAAAGGGTGTGCAAATTACGTCCTACTGCTCTACTGGCTGACGGAGTTGCGAGCCCCCTTCGTTCTTTAGCATGGGTTCTATTTCAACCGATTATGAACATTATAATCTAGGTAGAACATATAGCTCTGTTATTTTAGCGCAGTCCTTTACAAAAACTGAACATATAGCTCTGTCGATCTTCCTTTTGCACGACTTGTATTAGCAACCTATCGTTACGCAGAACCTCATGCAAAAATTCTGCAAAATTACGCAGAAACGTTAGACAAGTTTCCCACCAATGCACCACATACAAACTTGAATCACCAAAGCAAACATGCGCGATGAATAGTCGCAGTACTAAATTAGCAGATGGATACTTGCAGCTCCATTATTTCACTTATCCATTTGCTTATCCAAATCACTTATTATCAAATAAAAAACTCTTAGATACATGTCCTTAGCGACTCAAAAGCAAATGTTGTAAAATAAACTATGATCAAAACCAAAAAAAAAAATCAAATTCAAAATTAAGTTCTAAAATTCAATTTTTGGTTTATAGAAATAAGCATAAGCGAAACAATAAAACCTTTGGAATGAATTTGATTACCCAAATGTAAAGCCAGGGGCTAGCCTAGTTAATTGGCAAGTGATCTGCAGACCAAAGGAAATGGGGGGCCGGACTTGGAGTAATTGATTTGGAAAGATTTGCTTCGGCTTTGAGAATAAAATGGCTGTGGATGAGATGTCAGGATCAATCGAGGCCATGGGACAAGATGGATTTGCCATGCAATGAAAAAGACATTCAGCTCTTTCAAGCATGTACTGAAATTCAAATTGGAAATGGAAGGAAAACATTCTTTTGGAAGGACAACTGGCTCAATGGTTTTTGCCCAAAGGACATAGCACCAAACCTCTTCAAGCTGGCAAAGAGGAAGAACCGAAATGTTGGGATTGAGCTCACAAATGATGAATGGTTACACTCTCTAAGACAAATTACAAACTTCGAAGAGATCCAGGAGCTCATTTACCTAGGAGGACTCTTGAGCCGGGTCACTTTGCTGAATGAAACAGAACACACTGTCTTATGGAAAAGGAATAATGTGGCCACATATTCGGCAAAAAATGCTTATCTCTTTCAATTCATTGGTTCTCAGCAAGACAAGGTTTTTCTGTTGAACTGGAAGGCGTCCACACTTCCAAAGCAAAAATTCTTAGGGTGGCTTATTCTGCACCACAAGGTTTTCACAGCCGAAAACATGTTGAGTCGACACTGGGAGTGTGACTGGATTTGCCCCTTATGTAGAGGAGCTTTCGAAGATATTGACCAATTGTTTCGACAATGTGATTTCTTTAAAGAAACGTGGAATCGTGTTTCTGTCGTGCAAGGTATTCAAAATAACCGGACTTTCTCCTCCCTAAAAGATTGGATGAGATGCATCATGCAGAACTAAAACAAAACGAAGCAAGGAGAAAGGCTGGTGTGCTTGTCAAAACTTGGTGGCACATTTGGCTACAAAGGAACACAAAGATCTTCAGAGGAGAAAAACCGGACGTGCAAAGGACTTCACACCAGATCATCCAAGATATTCAAGAATGCAGTTTTCAATTCCAACCGCCATGAGTTTTCCCCTTCCCTTATCAAACCAGGAACTATGGTTCTGGGATGTCTCTAAGTTGTTTTTCCGATTTAATCGTGTAATCATCTAATCGTGTAAACCGTACTTTTTCTCTCCTTCTAATATATTTTGCAATACTCTTGCCGCTTTCCTTTTAAAAAAAAAAGATTACCCAAACAACAGAATCTTGCGAAGTGGTTGCACTGTAGCCTCCCTCACCGTTTGTTTTGGACGTGAATGAGGGTCGCCCCAGGATGCCTACGTCCGTGAGCCATCGCCAAACTAAGTCGATGGTGGTGAATTTGTTGCTCACCCCTTTAAGATCAATCCTGTAGTCAGGCGCAGTCCGGAGCAGGGAGGTCATCTCTTCTTCCCCGTAAAATATGCAAATGTACCCCTGCCATTTTTTTCGGATCAATCTCCGTCGTCTCGGCCGGACAAATTTCATGCTCAACCATCATGTGACCAGCAACCACTTTGGACTGCCGCACCTAGGCCTCAGCTCCTTCCTGCTCGCATTGCCTAAAACTTTAGATTGCCTGTACGTCATGGCGACGCTCGTGTAGGGGGCCAGCACGGTGTACAGCGTGTGCACTGCCCGCACGGTGTATATCGTGTACACCACCCACACGACACGGGGAAGCGGAAGGCACCGTCGCTGGTGCCGCCGCCGGAGCGAGCCGAATATCTTGAGAAGGACTCAAATGAAGAGGACGAGGACCTCCACGGCTCCACGTGCACCAGCTGCCCTCCCGTGCTGCGCAGGATCTCGCCCAACGCCGTGGTGCATGCTGTTGAGCTCCATGGTTTCCCCGACGTATCGACGCTGCTCTGCTCATATGGTTACCTCTTTACGACTCTCTGCTCTGCGTCTGTTGTACACCGGGTTACAAGCCTCGGGAGCTCTAAGATAAGCGGGTTAATTAACGTGCACCTGCGCATGAGCAGCATTTGAATTACTTTGGACGAGGGTTTTGCTGGGACACGGAACGGATGCCTTTCAGCTGGAAAGATCGTTCAACTCTCTTTTCTTGAGCACAGTCGTTCTCTTTCCTCCCTTAATGAAACCTTCCTTCTAAAAAACCACTTCATCCCTTTCCCAATAATCCGCTTAAAAAACCTAACCCATCATAAAAAAACCGCTCTACAAATTAAATTATATTTCTATCTTCTTTTCTTAGCCCCGTTGTAAAACAACGATATATAGTTAATAAAACAAAAGGCACGATACATACTTTTATTTTACTAAATAAACGTACCCTATTATACACTCGCAGGAAGTACGATGATCTCCTATTTTACTAAAGGTACAAAATAAATACACAATAAACTCATAGTATCGCACATACTCTCCCCGTCACAGAAAAAACTAACTCCTGATAACTATTGGTTTTTCGTCACCGGGAGTTGATTTTTTTTTTCTTAGACGGAGGAAGCACCATTAACATATCTTTAGGATAGGGATAGAAATGAGCCAGGTCAGCTCAAGCAAAAACATGCTCGACTTCACCCATTAGCATTGCCAGGCAGAACGTAATGTCCATACCCATGGTGTTGGGCATGGGTAACCCGATGGGTACCCTATGGATTTCTCTCAACATGAGTAATATGACTTATATTACCCCATAGGTAGATAATTAAACAATACAGTTAATTAGCTAAAAAAACCATCACCAATAGTTCATCAACACAGTAGCACAAATCAAAAACAAGCTATCATATTTCATCAAACTTCAACGGTTCAAATATAAGGGGACGTGTTAAAATCAACTAGGTTGGGTTTAGGTTACCCATAGATACAAAATGAATACCCACACCCGTCCTCTAGAATTTCGGGTATCATATTCACACATACATACAATTAAACCCACGCCCGAACCTATTTGACACGGTATTTGCGAATACCATGTCCACAGGTGGGATTGTCATCCTTGCTTAAAATTAAAAGCCCTTGGTGAGACGTACTGTTAACAGTGAAATTTGGTAAGCCCAAAGTTACCATCGGCTTAGAGTCAGTATCGGCTTCAAAGTTCTAGAATCAGCCGATGGGAGTCAAGTCGCCACGATGTCATGTTCTTGGTGGAGTCGGATCAATCAAAGGAAGCTTATCTAGAAGAGTCCGAGTTCAAGAAAGATGCGACATAATAGTTTATCTATTAATTAGGCATAGTTTGTTAGTTTCCTTTTATTTTTAAGAAAGTGTGTTTAGTGTCCGATAAGAACTTTATCTTTTCCTTTTTAGTTTCTTTCTCGTCCGACAAGGACTAGTATCTCCCTATGGGTATAAATATGTACACCCGGGGTCATTGTAATTAATCAATCTATCGATCAATAATACTCTCGGCGCATCGCCACTCTCTTCCCTGAGGTTTTAACTTATCTTCCGGCGAAACTTGGGCACCTGACGCAGGGCTGCATCGGCTTTCGATCTCCAGCGAAGGGGTAAGTCCAACGTTCTGTCGGGCCCTGGTGAATCTGCCGGCTACGTTGGTGTTGTTCAAGGCTACATCGCTTCGATCTCTTGGATTGCTCTGGTTTGGTTGATATATTTGCCTACCTGATATCTCAATTCTATCTTTAGTTGCATTGTGTTTAGAGACGCATCGGTTTAGTTGGAACTGTCTCGGTTAGGTCTGATCTTCTATCTTAGCTGATATATCTCTATAATCGCAATGCTGTTATAAATAGATTTGTTATATCCATCACATTAGACAGATCTATCGGCTCATCGAGTATTAGATTATCATATACAATCTCGTGCTGCATCGGTTAGGTTCGACCTACTAGATTGTTGTTGATAATATAAGTCTTGTGAAGCCGATAGGTTCATACTAATGTTTTATCGGAGTGCTAGCCGATAAGTTATTTGGACGTTGCATCGGCTCATAAGGATTACATATATATACAAGTTGGATTTAGCCGATGACAACAAAGGTTTCACTGTTTAATCTAATCTTGTGGATTTCATGACATCGGACCTCCAGCCGATGTATGCTTCAACCTTCGGGTCAATACTTATTCTACTATATCATGTTGTTAGCCGATTCGTTTCTACTGGATTATATTGCTATATTATATTGTCATCAGCCGATTGCCTCTATATCATCATCTACATTGGACATATAACCGATTGCTTAAACCCTATCACTATCAGCTGGTATCAGCATCGGCTATTATCGGCTATCGGCTGGAACTACTCCATCGACCTGTCAGCCGATCGGCTGTTTGATTTACTGTTTACATATCTTGTCAGTTGCAGGATCAAACTGACTGGCACGCCCGTATCTCATCAAGTTTTAGACCTGCACTGGAGTTAAGCAGATCTTTTAGGCCTTGTGTTTTTCGTCAATACGTACACACTAGGTTGTGATCATGGATCAAACCTAGGTGGATTGATCAATCAATTGGCAAAGTTAGCCACACAAGCATTGCTTTATTTTTAAGACCAACTTCTTTTCATAAACAATAGTCAATTTGCAGTGGATAAACTTATGCTACTACTTCCTCCTGTTTCAAATACTTATCACGGTATGCTATTTCCTTTTTTAACTTTGACCATTCGTTTTTTTTAAAAAAATATGTATAATTAGAAGTATGTTGTATTAGCAATGTATAGTGTGCTATAAATACAATAATACAATTTTTATGAATCATAAATCAATCTATTACAAATTACTAATGCTGAAATTTGAAAATTGTTGGTCAGTTATTAATCATAAATCATTAAATATTTTATTAATGATTAAATTGGACTTTTTATGAATCATAAATCACTAAAAGTATTAATGAGTAAATGAAGATGGAGTGAATATAAACTCACAGCTCCATTGTTTCGCTTATTCTTATGCTTATCCCAATCCCTTATTAGCAAACACAAAATTATTTGTGAGTAAATTATATATATGTCCTTAGCGACTTAAAATTAAATGTTGTAAAATAAACTACAATGACAAAAAAATATATATCCAAAATTAAGTTCTACAAATTTAAAATTTAGCTTATAAGCATAAATATAAGAGAAACAATAAGTCCCTCAGCTTTGTAAGAGGTCGGCAGGTCCCTTAAACGGAAGTTTTTTTTTTTAAAAAAAAAGGTTACAGAAAATAATTCATTTTCTGTAAAATTTGGAAAAACTCTCAAGATCTACATGCGCCAAAAATTAAAACTTATAATTGAGAAAAAGATCTCAACGAGACCCTTATTTCCCTTGTCGGCTTATAAGCCTTAGCTAAACTTTATATTTCCAAACTCAATTTTTAATTACTTTGGGTGTTCTTCGTCATTTTCTTTTTCCAGTTTTAGCTTTCAAACTGCTAAAATCTCATTTGTTTCTGTCCGGCACTCCGGCTTATCAGCCGAAGCGGCCGAAGCCATCCAATCCAATTTAACCGCCAGTTGCAAGTCCGTCCGCAGACTTCAGCCGACACGGGCCCGCACGCAGTGACAGGAGGGCATATAGGCGCCTGTATCCAAAGAATATCCTATCGATGTCTCCCCACCCCAACCCAAGCGGCAACAGCCAAGCCCACCACCACCTCGCTCTGATGTTAAGTCCACCGCCGGTGCCATTTCTCCCTCCCACCACTTCCCGTGCCCCCGCTCTCCTACCGCCGCCCAGAGCAACAAACCCTAACAGCGCCGACCCCACGACCACCACCGCCGCCGGCATGGGCGCGGCCGCGTGGTGGCGGCGCTCGCTGGGGCAGCGGTTCAACCCGGCCGGCGTGGCTGCGGTGGCGGCCGTCGCGGCGTCCGAGCCGCGCCTCGCGCTGCCGCACGTGTCTGTGCAGGACATCCGGTGGCTCGACTGGGGCGAGCTCCGGCGCGCCGGGTTCCGCGGCGTCGTGTTCGACAAGGACAACACCCTCACCGTGCCCTACGCGCCCGGGCTCTGGCCGCCGCTCGCCGCCGCGTTCGACCAGTGCCGCGCGGCCTTCCCGCCGGGCTCCCTCGCGGTGTACAGCAACTCCGCAGGTCTGGGCCTCGCTTCCCTGCTAGTATTAGAAAGCGGTTGGTTTGGGGGAAAAGGAAACATTGAGCTGATGAAGTTGATGTGTTTGTGGATTTCCGCAGGGTTGAAACAGTATGATCCGGATGGATTAGAGGCGACGGCGATTGAGGCTGTTATCCAGGGGGTTCATGTGATCAGGCATGGCAAGTGCTTGTCCTCTTATTTCTGACTCAGTGGAAAATTTCTCTGTTACTTAGCTCCTTTTTTTTTTTCGCTAAGAGACCTACAATACAAACGCTTTAGAACCCTTTGAATGCTCCATGCGTTTTGTTCTCTTGTTATTGAGGCTGACATTGCATAGAATGTAAATCCATCGTTAACTGAAAGGGGAATTATGGAATTGCTGGATTGTTCCACTGTCATCTGTGAAATATTGGAGTGTTCAGTCCTCTGTCACCCAAGTCATTTTTAATGATTCTTTCAGCTTTGTTTGGCACCACATATTTGTTAAATGGTTCCGTACTGTCAAATATGCAAGTTATATATTGCAACTTTGCAATTAGGCTGCAAAATAGTTCTTGTTTTGATATTATCTTTATTGTTGACTGTGAGGCTGTAGCTTTGATTTGCACATATAAAAGATAATGGGGATACTCTGTTTATGCATCTTCTCTGCTGGTTGCAGATATAAAGAAGCCTGGTGGAGAAGCTAAAGAAATAGAGAGTTACTTTGGTTGTTCAGCCTCAAATCTTGTTCTGGTAGGAATGGCTATAATCACTTGCGACGACTTTACTTCTAAAGTATTTTACACAGCTAAGATTATTCTTTCATGTTTACAGGTTGGTGATCGATACTTTACTGACGTTGTTTATGGAAACAGGAATGGTTTTCTTACTGTTCTTACAGAACCATTGAATTTTGCAAATGAATCTTACATTGTCAGACAGGTATGCTATTCAATTATCCTGTGAAACAATCAGCGCATTTACAGCATAACAAGGAAAAAAAAGCATAATTTTGTTGGCAACTATGAACAACCTAGGCTGAGCATAAGTTTTTCCTTTTTCTTAACAAAAAACTGCTTAAATTGCTAGTTTGTGACAGTTGTTTCTCTTTATGGATTTCCTAAGTTTGTGTAGATGCTAATTGCTACTAGTACATTATTAGGAAACCCAGCCAGTGAACAGTGTTGTGCTAATAACACTATGGATTCTTTCAAACTTCTTGATCTATTGGAAAACGTTTTGACTATTCCCTTGTGTATTTTTACAACTATGGTCCTAACCACCTGATAGTCTGTCCATCAATTTTCTAAATCGAAGTTTTCTGTGATACTGCTACATGATCTTACAGAGATACTGTACTATCAAACACAGGAGCAAAATATGTTACAAGTAAAACCCTCAGTTGATGTTACACCTTAGGTTTGCCATTGTTGTGATCTCTGAGTCTGGACCATCGTATGAGCATATTATGTTTTTCTGCTTACAGTAGCTCTTTTGTATAGATTTCTGAAAAGTTCATCCTGACATTTTTGGTTTACCAGGTTAGGAAATTTGAAGCATACCTTATCAGTTATTGGTACAGGAAAGGGAACAGACCAATTAAGCACCCGTTGCTCCCTGATGCAAGACGAATAGTAAAGTTTGATCCATACAAAGATCCTATGGCACCTGGAGCATAGCACAATTATGTTTTTGGCACCAGTTAACAGTACAGTCGGCTGATCCATTGAGTTCACTGTAATTTTTTTTCCTGAATCAGTATGAGCGGATGTTTACAGTCTATAGTTGAGCAGAATATAGAGAAGAGTATGTTATGACTAAGGTTGTCTTTTGGTGGCTTTCTGAATCAGTATGAGCGGATGTTTACAGTCTATAGTTGAGCAGAATATAGGTCAACTTATATTGTGCTTATAGTGTAAGATCATGTTGGCTTTTGCTGGGTTCAAATCAATAGTTCATCTCTCTTTTGATTAACTGCTGCGCCTGGAGCCCTGGGCATTAACTGTGTTTATCAATACTTGGAAGTAATCAATACCAGAGACGCTTCCTCTCAATTTTCTCGAACAAAATATTACGGACATCACCCTCCACATAATCGTTATTTGTTAGACCAATAGTAGTTAATTAGTCCCTCTGTTTCCCTTCGTTTCAGTTTATAAGACTCTCTAGTATTGCCCACATTCATATAGATGTTAAACATATATATGAATGTGGGCAATGCTAAAAGGTCTTGTACTATGAAACGGAGAAAGTTTGATCCATTTCCTTTTGTGAACATTCATCATTTCCGGGGCGTATTTGTGCTGAGTGAAAATGCAAACCGTGCGAGAAGTTCTGCATAGGAGATTACAGAAGTGCTAAGGCATGATCTGCTCAGTATCTATACATTTCATATTAGCTTAGCTTACATCACACGGCCGCCATTTTTCCCGAGTACTTTGTTTACATAGCCCAAACATGGCCTGCAGTATCCTGTTGTTGCAACTTGCAAAGGCGTAACTTGTTGGTGTTTATGTTGGACCTGTAAACTGCACATTTCTTATTTTTCACATTGACACACAAAATCCATAAAGATCATTCTTTTCTCTGCTCAGCAGGCACATCGATTTTCACAGAGATGACCTCGGTTTAATGGATGAAGACCTTGTCCCATACGAGTATACACCTTGTCCACGCTTCTTCCCAAGTCGGCCAGCATCAACATATTGAACGAGAAGAGGGCAAGGGCTGTATTTGCTATCTCCTAGGCCATTATGAAGTACCCGGAGCACTGAAAGGCAGACATCTAATCCAATGAAATCAGCAAGCTGCAGAGGTCCCATGGGATGATTCGTGCCTAGCTTCATCCCCGTATCAATGTCCTCTTTAGTCGCTACTCCAGTGTAAAGTGCCCAGAACGCCTCGTTGATCATTGGCATGAGGATGCGGTTCACGATGAAACCAGGGTAGTCTTGTGAGCATATTACCGTCTTCCCAAGCCTGCAAGGTTCAAAAATAATCAGGCAATATCAAGTGGACAAGTACTTGCCAACATTACATTGAACGGATTTACGGCTTCAAACTCTACTGCAACTACTTTTAATGTGTAACATGACTTTTTACCCGATAGGAATAGAGATCTTTCAGCTAGGGCAAACCTACTTGATATGGATCCAGTTGTTGCTTTAACTTGTACTGAACATCATGTGTGGCCGTGGGCACGCAAGTAGCATTGTGTATTTATATACAGCGTAAATTCATTTTGAACCACAATAAACAGAGGAGTTGAAATAATTTGAGAGGTAGAATATTCCTATTAAAGAAAATATGCACTTCACCTGACGGATGTCCTGCCCAAGGAAATAAAGTTTGCGATGCTAATTTGCGGACCTAAACTAGAAGTGAATTCTAAATATGCACTTCACCGGACGGATGTCCTGACCAAGGAAATAAAGTTTGCGATGCTAATTTGCGGACCTAAACTACAAGTGAATTCTGAATGCAGCATTTCCTGTGACTTCTCAAAAATTCCATGTACCAGCTATGAAATAGTACCATACATTTCAATTTGGAATCTAATTTAAACTGTGCAGAAGGTACATAACATTGGACATGTTTTCTGAAGTTGTGTACATCAGAAATAGAATTGGAGTACTAGGCCTAACAGAAGGTGTAAACACAAAGCTTTCAGTTACCTTTCAGAAAAAGATTTGACTTTAGTGAAAACCTCTTCTGATGTATCAGCCCCACGTATGATTTCAATCAATTTCATTATCGGAGGAGGGTTAAAAAAGTGCATACCAATCACCTGCAGCAAGAAAAACTCTCTATGAGTTATTACTCCCAAAGATCTGAACATTCAAACAGAGGCATGTTTTAAGTGATACACAAATCGAACTACAAAATGAAAGACATGTAAACCGGAGGTTCAGACAATTTCGCAACCAAACGGAGCATGCATGATAGGTATATCCACCAAATTTGCATTCTATCTTCAAGAGCATGTTTTGAAGTTAGCTTTAGTATATACAATAACCTTTTCTACCTTCCTTGAAATGAAGTAAACAGATCTGTACCTAAATTCAGAACGCAATACTAATCACCACCACTGGCTGTCCCACCTTACAAACTTCTGGCAAAAATGCAACCCAAAAGTTAACGCACAGGTGCATCACTAACCCGATATGAAATTCTAAACAAGCGCATTCTCCTTTTCAATCCAGGAGGTTGCCCCAAAACAATATGTTATACCAACACAAAAGTAACAAGTAAGCATATGATTGGCAATTGAGTCTAGGAAGGAACTAGCAGCTAAAAGACAGCGTGGAGATCAGAGAAACCTGACAGGGGCGATTAGTGGCTGAAGCCAATCGGGTTATAGAGATTGAGCTAGTATTGGAGGCAAGAATAGCAGAAGGTTTAGTGATCTTATCCAGCTCAACAAACAGCTTCTTTTTTATGTCTTCTGACTCCACGATGGCCTCAATAACAAGATCTGCATCCCTAAGCTCTTGCACACTGGAGACGCACTTAATCTGCTCGATGGAATGCTCACAGGAGGCCTACATCACCGAGCAAGACTAAAAGGGGTGACCTTATGTCTTCTGGCGAGAAAAAAAGAGCACGATTTTTGGGAGGTCAACGCGCTCACCTGAGAAAGCTGACCCTTGGCGACGAGGCGGCGGAGGGAGGAGGAGATGGAGGCGACGGCGCGGGAGAGGGCGGCGGTGTCGGAGTCGAGGAGGAGGACGCCGCAGCCCGCGGCGGCGGCGAGCTGGGCGATGCCCGAGCCCATCTGCCCCGCGCCGATCACTCCCACCACTGCAATTTCTCTCGCCGTCGCTTGCGTCGCCATGGTTTCGTGTGTCCTAATCGTTCTTGGGTTTATCTGCGCGTTTCGTGGTGTACTGGTGTGTTACTCTACGGCAATTTGGGACTGCACCGATAACCACTCTCACCAGCCGCTTCCTGCGAGAGAAGCCGTAGTACGCCTGTTGTTGCAAAGTTGTGACATGACAGAGGAGTATTTGAACTGTAAACTGCGCATATTTTTTCTAACTTTACCAAACTTTAAAATATTTGATCAGAAAAAAGTAAAAACGATTTATAAAATAAAACGAAGAAAAAATATGTTTGAGCATTCGATCCATCTCAACGACGGTTAGATATTTCTAGTTAGCATGTAAGTTTTCTCATTTTTGTTGAGTCAAATAGCGATTGAAAATAAGGTGTACAATGCAAAAATATCAATTCTTAGCTTTTCAGCGGTATAGTGAACTTGTGGTTTTCCCCTATTTTTCTTTATTTTTTCTATGTATAATTTTTTTAAATAACATGAATAAGATAGCGCGACATTTCGTATTGATATACTAATAAGAAATATAAGCCTATAGTCCTGAGAGGTTATAGCCACGAAATCAGAAAAAAAAATAGCCATAACATACATCTACAAACGGATCCTGCTGTTGAACTCAACATTGTTAGGGAAATGGATCTTCAAACGACACCTTCAAGAAGGATACAACACCGAGAGCGCCGCTATTGTCCGTCCTGTGAGATCAAGATGTGGTTTTCACATGAAGGTATCTATCACGAGGAGAAGGAGAGATTCCACGACAAAACCCCAAGTTAGGCCCAAAAACAAGTTAGGCTTTCACTCGTAATCCTCCTGCCCTCCTCTGCCATAGTGCAATCATTAGTAGCCACCACCACCCAACCACCTTTGATACATAGCCACCACGTCAGCGTCTCACCACCAACTGACCATCAAGTAGGAGAGTGAGCCCGTGGGAAGCTGAGCTCGCTATCGATGACTCCTCCCTCCTTCGGTTGACGCCACTCGCCACCCACGAGCCAATTTGTATGTGTGGCGAGAGAGGGAGGAGGAGATGAGATGGGAGAGAGAGAGGGTTGGGGACATGATGGGGCTGGGTCACAAGGACTTAGCGAGTCCACCTAGCTCGATTCTGTTTTTATAATGTCTAATATTTTTTTAGAAGTAGTCTACTTAAAAAAAATCATGAGTGACGATCCCTGTATGCGTTAAGTAGCTGCTAGATTTGTTATTGAGGGACTTCTTATTGTAGCACCGTTTGTTGTCTTGGAATTTTTAATACTTACTATCCTTATGTCAGTCTCTGAAGTCTGAATGCTATTTAACAAGATTTTTTTTTTATTTTTTATGAATGTTTTGTATGGCAGTGTTAGGATTTAGTACAAAATATTTTTCAGCTTGTTAAATTGTTACACAGTTGAGTCCCCATGACCTATAAATGTCCTATGATCTTCCGATGTTTGAGTTTCAACCAATTATTTGTTGTTAGAAATGATCCGAACCATTATTAATTCTTATTTGATTTTATGCCATGTTATAGAGCAGCAGGTGATAAGGGTACACAGATTAATTCAGAAATAATCTTGACGAAGGGCAAACATGTGATCAATTATTGGGGTTTGAAGAAGTATAGTCAGCAAAGACTGTACAATGGAGGCACAACCGACTGGGAGAAGCCGCAGCAGGGTTGGATGAAGGTTAATGTTGATGGGTCTTATGAAGCACAAACAGGGACTGGAGGTATTGGAGTGGTGCTTAGGGACTCGGAAGGAAACGTGATTGCTGCTTCCTGTAAGCAGCTGGCCAGTTGCCGGAATGCACTTGAGGCGGAGCTCCTTGCATGCAAAGAAGGAGCTGTCCTTGCGTTACAATGGACTTCCATGCCATTTGTGCTTGAAACGGATTGTTTGGTGGCAATACAAATGATCCAGTCCAAGGAGAAGGATATGTCTGAATTAGCGTATCTTATAATAGAGGTGAAAGAGCTTCTTGGTAGTAATAGAGAGGTCAAGATTTGTAAGGCTCTGCGTAGTTAAAACCGGGTTGGTCATAGTTTAGCGAATAAAGCCCGGTGTGATTCTCTGTCCGGTTTGTGGACTGAAAATGGCTGTAATTTCATTTCGCGGTTGGTCTATGAAGACGCCGTGTTTAAGTAATATATGCCTTTTTCCCGAAAAAAAAATTCAGAAATAATCTTAGTACAGGTAGTGGTATTACTTGCCAACTTGGTATTGGACTGTTTGCTTGCTGGATCAACCGAAGGATCCCGTTGGACAAGGTAACCCGCAGAAATGTGCGGGGCGGGTCATCTGCTAACACGCATGTCACCTTGGCCGGCAATTCGACCCGCGGGGCGGGCACGTCCAACTCCCGTCCCGCTTGCATCTTTACGATCTTAGCGACAGACCGGACACCCGCCGGAACGCATCACCAAATTCCAGCTACCCAACCACACCACACACATCACGTAGTCTTACACTGTTATACGAAGCAACCAAAAACTATCCATAACATATATATAAGCGCGGCTACATGAGCATGGCCGCGGCGGCGAGCAGCGATGAGCCGGCGCACGCCGCCCAGGTGCCGCCGCTGAGGCCGCGCGGGCTGCCGCTGGCTCTGGGTCTGATGCCCACGGGCCTGCCGTGGCCGCCCATGTAGGCGCGCGCTCCGCCTCGGCGCTCGTCCACGTCCATGTGGCTCGCCGCGCAGACGCAGAGCATGACGAGGACGAGCGCGCAGACGGGAAGGAACATCGACCTCCTCATCATCTTCTTTCTGTCTTGTGTTGGTCTCCTTGGCGCACAGGCAGTTTTTGTTGTGATTTCTTGCCTTCCAACTCGATCGGCACGTAACCTGCTCGTCGCCGCGGGCTATGTATTTATACACACCGATCGGAAATATCTTTGAACAATATGCACCACACCAGTCCCTCAAAGATTTATGTCTATATGTTTAGAATCTGTGCTTTCTCGCGTACGTGTTCTTTTCCTTTCTTTCTAACGAGAATCTGTCTCCTTTCGGTGTCTTTGCAGACGAATTACTCTGAAAATCTGTATGACTACACTATCTGTCACATAAAAATTCAATCTAGAATAACGAAAATATAATATTATTTATGTTTAGATTTATTGTATTAGGAAATATCATATCTCAATATAGATTTAATTTTTAATGATACAAATAGTATACGTAGTAACATATTGATGATAGAAGGATGCCGGACGGCATCATCGATGTTATTCTCACGCTTATCAACCAATTTTCTAAGCGCTTCTCTCCATCCGGGACCTCACACAGGATCCTGATGAATAGTAACAAGACAGATTTAGATCCTGAAATTCCGTATTGTCTAAACAAGTCTTCAAAGTTTGCTACGTGGCTTAATATTATCTCCTTGGGTCTATTAAAAATGCCACTTGAACATAAAACATCATCCAAATTCAACATTTGAATATCCATTTCTACACTTACATTTTCAATAGAAAATAGAGAAAGACCAGTGGCGGAGCCAAGGCCCGGCCAGCACAGGTAGGCTCCGCTGCATGCACCCATACATTAGAACTAACTATGGTGCTTAGCCATTAGCCTAGCTGCATACATGCCCCATTAGATTAGCACTAATCATCATACATAGTCATTAACTAATAGCCCAATTTACTTCTATCCATGATAAAATGTTATATATTTGTGTTTACTTGTTAATTTGTTTTCTATTGCTAGATTTGCTCAGGCTAAGAAAAATTTTTAGATCCGCCACTGAGAAAAACAATGGAGAGAAAAAACAACGGCAATTGTCCGTTCGTTAAAAAAATGTCGCATTGGTAATTAAAGTATGTGGCATTTTCCTTTGTTTTGTGTTCGCTTTCTATTTTTGTTTTTCTTTATTTTTTTCTAGAAAATGTAAGGGCAAAATGAGCATTTGAGCATTTGAATGTTGACTTTGTATGCATGAAAGATGTGGCATTTTCAGTGGGTCTAAAGACAATATTAAGTCATGTACAATCTTTAAAGATTTGTTTGGACAATATGTAACATTAAGAACTAATTTGACATCACAGCAAAATTTCAACAACCAATTCGATCACCCTTTTTGCAATTGAGAGATATTATGAATGAATTGGTTGTTCAAATACTTTGCGTGTTCTCTCAATTCTCCAAATACTTTGTGTGTTCTCCTTCGAAGAGGAAGGAATCTGAACAGATTACTCTTGCTGACTTTTTTATACACGGTTCCGACTTCATTCCTTGGTACACACACTGCTAGCCAGGAAGCTGCTATGGAAACCAGAGGAAATCTGGCACTCATATTGCTTTATAGTACAAGCTTGTAATCGGAATAGAGAGATCAATCTCCAACAATGGTGACCATACGATTGTGGACGGCAACAAGGAGCTCCACCGGTTACCGGATGCTGAAAATTGGTCACGTCAAGGTTCACCTATGAGGAAGCTCTAAAAAAGGTTTTTCAACTTATGTCTTTCATTTCTGTGAATTCTATAATTGCAGTTTCTCAGTTTCTGAGAATCTAGATGAAAAACTGAATTGTTTGGGAGAGCTTTAGATTTTTATGGAAGTTGTAGCAACAACAAACTCCCCAAACAGGTTCGAACACTACTAGAAAAATAATTTATCACCACGAAAAAAATCGTAGCATCAATGCTAAAATTATGGCAATAGATACATGTTGTCACAATCTTAAAATCGTTGCTAGCCGTGTTAATAAATAGCGTGGTAATAGGTTATTGCAACGATTTTTATTTAGTTGTAATAAATTTTGATATTGCCATAAAATGGATGTGCCAAAAAATATATATTGCAACACTTCACATCGTTGTAATAAATAACTATTACCACAACTCCATGTGTGGCATTAGTTATATGTACCAAACTAAATGTTTTTAATATTAATTTAACATCCTAACTATTTTCTTTTGATATATTGTCATGGCCAGGATTTGAACCCAAGATCTCTCCTTCATGCGCGCTCTCCATGACCAACTCACCTACGCATCAATTTTGTTTAAAAATGCATACAATTCTATTTGAGACTGCCTAACTGAGATTTGAATAATGAATTTGAGTATTTAAAAGATTTCAAATGAAAAATTTAAATTTGAGTATTTAAAAGATTTCAAATGAAAAATTTAAGTTGTAGATCTCATCGAGAGTTATAAATTTCATATAAAATTTATCCTAATTTGTGTCCATATGAAAAGAATAAGTTAAATTATGAGATGATAATTTTTTTATTGCAACGAACTTATTGATCATGGCAATAGAAAATAGTGAAAAGTACCATGTACTATGCAAATTGCCACAAAAATTAAATGTGTGGCGATAGAACATGTTTTTTGCAATAGTAATGTTTTGTGTGGTGATAGCTCATTTCCTATTGCAACAAAAATACTGAATAAAACAACGATCATAAATCGTTGCAACAAAGTATAGTTATTTGCCACATAAAAAATATCATTGCGATAGTACAATATATTGTCACGAATTATTTTTTGTTGTAATAAATTAGTGGCGATAGCTCAGTGGAAGCTTCATATCAAGTTTGGTGTCCAAATTCCAGTGAGGCCCATTTAGAAAACCACATGAAAGGCCGATAGTGATGGACGGCGCAACGCCTGGGTGAATAATTGCAAAGTATTTATATGGAAAATCCTCAACCTCGATATTACAAATTATCGGGCACCCTCCCGCTCACTTCCTGCATACACGCGGTTGCTCTGCCTCCTCTCTCTCTCTCTCTTTTCTCTCTGCGCTCTTTACAATTTATGCTCCCAAATAAAGGTCCAAATGTTCAAACAAAGACACTGTTTAAAGTGATAACACAAATCAATGACAAAATGAAGGACATGTAAAGCAGACATTCAAACAATTTCGCAACCAGACATAACATGCATGATAGGTATGTCAAACACATATTATTTTTTTTTCTTCAAGAGCATGTTTTGAAGTTAGCTTTAGGCCCGGTTTACTTCCCAAAACAAAAATTTTCACGCTGTCACATTGAATGTTTGGACACATGCATAGAGTATTAAATGTAGAAAAAAACCAATTACAAAGATTTCGTGTAAATTGTGAGATGAATCTTTTAAGCCTAATTGCGCCATGATTTAACAATGTGGTGCTACAGTAAATATTTGCTAATGACGGATTAATTAGGCTTAATAAATTCGTCTCGTAGTTTTGACAGAATCTGTAATTTGTTTTGTTATTAGACTACGTTTAATAATTCAAATGTGTATCCGTATATCCGATGTGACAAAAAAAATTCCTCAACTAAACAAGGCCTTAGTATATGCAATAACATTTTATCCCTTCATGAAAAAAGAGTTGCAGATCTGTACCTAAATTCATAATGCAATACAATCACCAGCATTGGCTGTCCCACCTTACAAACTTCTGGCAAAAATATGTTATTGAATTATTTAAAAGAATATGTAAATATTTATATTTTTTAAAACAATTCAATAACTTATATATTTGTGAAATGATATATTTAAATATTGTTAGAATTTAAACGAAGGGACCTCCGGAAAAAGAATTTCCCATCTAGAGACTTAAGAAGAAAACACTAAGATCATAGACGAGTTGCTAATCAATAACCTGACATAGGCGATTAGTGGCTAAGCCAGTCGGGTTATAGAGATCGAGATAGTGTTGGGAGTAGGAGTGTCGGGAGGGATAGAAACAAACTGAACTAATTAACCGACCGCGCGAAACCGAAATTACCGAGACCGCGATTTTCGGCTAGAAATTCGGTCGTGCTTCTTCACTAACCGAAATTATGATCATGACCCTCGATTAACCAAAATAACTGAATTAATCGAAATTAGGAAAGAAGCCCAGGAGCTGCACCAAACAGGCTATATTATGAATAAGGCTATCTTGGTGAGTGAATAGGTGCGTCATATATTGTCAGCTATTATATCTCGTTTGCTATTTAATTATAAAAAATATCCTAAAAGAGGAGAAAGGCTACCAAAATTTTGTTGTAATTTATTTGATTTTTTATCTCCTGAAAGTGTCACATATTTTGGTCATGGCTGAAGACTGAACTAATCCACTCAAAAGCGAATTGCTTAATCTTGGGACACCACTATATATCCAGTGGTCTTGTGATAGCCTAATTCAGCGACCCAATTTATTTTCCGTAACGAGTACCATGTTCAACCAAGTGCACTTTTAAAAAGTAGATATGTTTAATTAGCATTTTTCTCTTTTCCACGCGGGGAGTATGCAAGCATGCAACAAGGAAAGATAGTCCTAATAGCTAAACTTCAAATAAACTTTTATTTCAAATTACATATCCAATTTACAATCCGATTATACCATTGCATTCATTGTAATTAATTAAATTTTTATAACAAGATGTTACATAATTATATTATGATGAAAATAAATATATATGTTGTATATTACTTTTATTATATAGAGAAATAGTTGTGCGTTGCAACGGGTAAAAATATTTTTGGATCGCTATACATTCTATTATTTGCTTTTGGACCAAAAGCTCGTTCCTCCTTCCTTCCTTTTCAGTCTCAGCCATCAAATCCGGTCGAATCCTCCCCACCAAATCTGGAAGAATCTTTCTCGATATTTCAAAATTGGTTGATGGTTTTTATTCACTCGATCTCCTTTTTTCCGTTTTTATCCAAATCGGAGCAAATCCACAAAATTCAGGATAAAACGGTGACTTTCAAATGAAGATTAAATTTAATGAATTAAAGCAGAATTGAAAGAAAAAATAATGAGGAAAATGATGAGGGGGTAGGGTTGAATCAATTTTTGCAATCAATTGGTGTAGAGAACACATGGGGAGACATATGGACGTGGCGGCGATGTAAGAGTTCGGCTGGGAAAAAAAACATGGCAGATAAAAAGCAAATTCTTACCTCTTACAAGAAAATGCAACTTAAAAAAATAGCGATGAAGAAAAAAGCGGATGAAAAACTCGGAAAAAAGGCGAGAAAAAAAAAGAAAAAAACAGCGGATGAAAAATACCAAAAAAAGCGAAGAAAAAAGCAGACGGGAAAAAAGCTGAAAAAACGGACAGAAAAACAACGGAAAATAGATGGACGAAAAAAAGAAAAAAGGATGGAAAACAAAAAAAAGGCGAAGAGAAAAGCGGACGAAAAAAAAGCGAAAAGAAGACGAAAGGGTGTGTTTAGTTTTTTGGGTGTAAAGTTCTTTAAGTATACAGACACATATTTGAAGTATTAAATGTAGACTAATAACAGAACAAATTACAGATTTCACCTGTAAACTGCTAGACGAATTTATTAAGCCTAATTAATCCATCATTAGCAAATGTTTACTCTAGCACCACATTATCAAATCATGGCGTAATTAGGCTCAAAAGATTCGTCTCGCAATTTTCCCCACATTTAATACCCCATCAATATATCCAAACATTTGATGTGACGTTTTTGGCCAAAATTTTTTAGATCTAAATAAGGCCGGACAAACAAACAGTGAAAAAAATAGATGGACAGAAAAAACGAAACCAAAGAAAAAAGGAAGGAAAAAATGGCAAAAAAAAGACACATAAAAAAAGGAAAAAAGAAGCAGACAGAAAGAAAGGAAAAAAGGACCCAAAAAAGAGGAAAAATGAATGAAAAAAAAGAAGGAAAAAGGGCGAAAAGACTTATGCTTAAATTACTTTTTAGACATTGAATGAACAATTTATTTTATTGGTTAGTTGTATAATATGTTGATTAAATTTAATTTCTAGATAGACTTATATTTTTACCCCCAAAATAGATTTACTTTTAATGTTGTGACAAGTTATTATTTTTTTAAGTAACTTCTATAATACATATAAATTACTTTTAGATTTTATTGGATTTACTTTTTTATGTCTAAGAAGTAATTTAATAAAATCTAAAAGTAATTTAAATATATTATAAATGTAATTTGTATTTTTTTATAAAAAATATAATTATGTAAGATCTTGTTATAAAGATTTATTTATTACGAAAACAACGATGTAATGGATTGTAGATCAGTGATTTAAGAGAAAAAAAAATATTTGAAGTAGGTAGTAGGAATATATTTTGTACTTGAAGAACTAGTAGTACTATAGTTTAAGTAGATTGTTCGAGTCTGAGATATCCCATTGTTGGTTACGACTAAGTAGATTTTACGTTAATCTTATGTTGTTTTCAATGTAATTCGGTCCCGAGTATAATTAATTTAATGACCAGATTTTATTAACGACTGGCTGAATTTTTTGATCAGACCGAGAATGTCCACTCTCGGATGGGAGGCAAGAATAGAGGTAGGTTTCATGGGTCTTTTGAGTCTAATGATGGACCAAATTTGAGAAGAGAATTTTTTTTCACAACTATGAAGGCAACTAACACTACTACATAATAGGTATGGGTGTTGACGGTCCTTAAATCATAATATTTAACCGTCAATACTTAACATATAATGAAATAAAATACGGTATCCAACTTAGTGATAAGGTTTGTTACTAATCATTTCCACTAGTATTGGTGAAACATGTATACGCATGTATTTTGAGGAGAAAACACATCCGTCATGCAACAAAATACACCTCCGCGCATTCAGGACGCGTTTACATGGATTGGAGGGCTCATATGTCAACCAAAACCACTTAGAATTGAGCCAAATCAAAGTACATGATGTTGGGGGCCCAATAAGCTATCTACGGGCCAAAGGAGAGGCTGGGAAGACATTTTTTTGGTTCGGCCAAACCACTAGTTCGGCCGAACCGTTGTTGCGGCCGTTGATCACCATTTTACACGTGTACGCTCCTGATTACTTCCTGATGGCGGAGTTCACTCTCATATTCTGACACACAACTTTGAGCTGAATTACAAGATGCTCTATTGTATCTTTTGTATATTGGAATAAGGTAGAGAGTGGGGGGAAGCTCTGGAGGAGTGCCCAGAAGTTTGGCACTCATTCGACTTCTACCTCGACGAGTGTAGCTTCCTAGGAGGAATTCTGGAGGAGTACCGGAGCTGTCGCTACACTCTGCTCCGGGTTCGGAGAACTTCTTCTATTAAGTAAGCATTCACGTTCCTTTCTTATGTTATTTAATTACTTAGTCTGAATAAGATATATTTTTATTTTTGCAGGTTCATTGTTTAGTATTTATACTAAGTGCTCTAGTACTAGGACTCTGGATAAAGAAGGAAGTTCCTGTACAAGTATTAGAGTAGTAATTAATAACATAGACGTGGTGTCTAGGTTAGAGATTACCTTTATTTGTTGTGTATCCCACGGATTTGTCAGAGGTAGACGGCAGGTGGTGACAGCCCTAAATCCCATCCCAGTAATCCTCCACGTTCGGATACATCATAGAGCTATAGCCGGAACCACGCTGGCAGACCAGCAGGGGTCGGTGCCCGAAGCAACAGATAGGAAATTACCTTTGCTTAGCGTAGATAATTAAAGCGCATAGAAAGTCCTCTCTACCCTGCCTACCTATAGTTGTTGTCCTTGGATCGTCTTAGCCTTAGATATATTACACACGTTCCCTGAGTTCGATATCCTTTTGGGGTCACCCGAAGACGAAGTGCTACAGCGATATTCCGTGCGCTTGCGGATTTATCTGTGGTCGTAAGAAATACCAACAATGGGCTCATAGGTGCTAGTTAAATTTAAACATACAGCTATCCTAACTTATAGGTATCGGTTAGAAGATATAACTTGCACTATAGGTGCCGGTTTTTAACCTACAGGTCAACAGTTGGGTATTGATAGAACCATTGATAGGTACCAATTTATTTAAAAAACCAACACATATATGGAGGGGGGGTATAGGTAACGGTTCCTATGACAAAACCAGCACCTAAAAGTAGATCGCACTAATGATCCACAGATACTTTCTTAAGATTGGTGGGTTTTTCTCGGAGGTATAGATGTTGGTTCTTAACATGGAACTGGTACCTATAAATTGGGGATAGGTAACCGGTACCTATAACTAGGGATAGGTACTACTTTGGTTCCAAGAGTCGGTATCTATGTGTATGCAGTATAAATGTCCCCACCTACCTTGAACTGGCCGGGAGCAGACAGTGTGGCACCTCTATTCTGCTCAAGCGGTTAACTAGAGTGTCAGTGTCAAGGATAAGTCATATCTTCTATACATGGGTTTGTAGAATATGGCAATAGCATATACCTAATAGTATACGGAAAGGTATCCTTTGATTAAGTATATATGACGGATAAAGAATAAAATTATCTTCCCGAAATAAAAGTTGTCAGAGTTCTAGTCAAGAAAGGTAAGGTCTACTTAAACCCGTATCTTAGTCTATCTCTCCGAGTTTTACTTGTAGAGGAAGATAATCTTCACTATATATACAAGGCCCCCTCGTCTAGAGAGGGGCATCGAGTTATAAGCCATAACCAAAGGCACATCTAGAAGCAATCCAGAGAAAGCTAACGCCATATCGTTGAGTAGATCTCATCGGTCCGTTCTCGACAGCTCCTAGTCGGTGGGTTAATTTAGCCATCTTACTTCCTATTGTAATCCGTGTGGTATTCCTATACAAATTTACGTATAAAGTGGAGTAAGTTATTACTTATCTTGAAGGCTCGAACCAGTATAAATCCTTGTCCTTTGTCTCATGGGTCCGATCTCGCATATACCCTAGTTCAATGATCCCCATACTCTATAAATACCGTCTGCAGGTATAGTTCGTCGACGTAAAGGAGGGGAGGTTTTGTTTCTTTTTTTTATTTGAGGTCAGGGGCGGAGCTAGAACGAAATAAAGGGGGAGCCACTTTTTTAATTTACTCTACTTTATATCGAGTTTAATTTGATACGAGTGCATGCCTAAATTTATATTGAGGGGGGTACACACATGGTGAAAATAGGTAAGGTTTAGTTACAATTTTTTTTCGCCGGGTTCCTGGGAACCCCCCCTAATGACTCTAGCACCGCCCCTGTTTGAGGTTAGTTTCTCTATACTCTATCAACCTCTCTCTTATCCATGCTCGTTTCTATAAGAATTGCTAGATTTTAGCATTTTGGATGTAGATTTTAGTGCTTTGGTTTAAATTCTTGCATGCATATTTTAGAGATTTTGCACATATTTAGAACGAGTTTAGAGGATTGTTGGGAATTAAGTTACCAGTGTTGGGATTATAGGTATTGATTATTAAGTAAGAATCGGCACCTATAATAGAGAATAAGGAACCGATACCTATAATCTTTATAGGTACCGGTTTTACCTATGCGGTTGGGCATTGGTGCTGCCTGGGAAACCGATATCTATGAATGGCTCCCAACCGGTACCGATAAAAGGGTCTCGTACTAGTGTAAATAGTTGAATAAGTTAATCAAACTTATATGATCTAATATATGGTGGTAAGCTGTGGTAAAATATAATAGGCGACCAAATAGCACACCAAGTTTGAAAGTCTGTTAGCATATATGTACATCAACGCGTTATCTTGAAAATAAAATGCATGCAAAACAAAACGGAGAGGACTAGGGATTGGAATCTTCAAACGGTGTTTCACCATATAAAAAAGAATGTTGCGGATATTTCATCACTCAGAATATAATGTTTCAACGAAAATTATTTCAGGTGTTCGATTACTAAGTGAAAAATATTTCATTGTTTGGTAAAATTTGTTTCACACACATGCAACATTGAAAAAAAAAACTAAGTGCAACATCGAGAGCCTATTGTGTGGAACATCAAAGAAAAAATATTGCACATCTTATGCAACATCCGACCAAAAGATAATGAAACACCCAAATATCCAAAGTGCAACAAACATACACAACCGGACTACAACAGACTGGGAGCTTGAGTCTTAAGCACAGAGCAATGACACACATGTCCCGGAGAATACGGTGGTGAAGCTGTCGAGAGGACATGGTGGCCAAGCTCGGCAAGCTCCTCGGCAGCCGAATGGGGATGATGCCAAAGAATGGGTCTAGCATCATGGCCGCCAGAGCCGTGGCGTCGCTGGTGAACCGGAGCGTGCTCGCGATGGAGCAACTGGCAGCGGGGTCATAGTCTCATAGACGACGCTCCTCCCACAGCCTCCACGCTCATCAGGGAGACACCTTCACTGGTGAGGTCGTCGTCGTCGTCCCTCCTTCCACAGCCTCGACGCTCGTCCGGGAGGGGGGGTGCAAGTGGCGGCGAGTTCGTCGGCATACCTCCACCGCAACCTCCGGCGAGGTCTCGTCGTCGTCTTACCTTCTTCCATAGCCTCGACAGGGGCGGAGCACAATGGGCCAGGGGGGGGGGGGGCAGGAACCCGGCCCAAAATCTAAAATACCTTGTTACCCTCATACCTACAGCATAGAGGCACCACCCTAGCCCAACACAGGGATCCCCCCTCCCCCCCCCCCCTCTCCTCGTCCGGCCCAAATTTAAAAGGCCCAACCGGAAGAAAGCCCTAAAACCAAAAATTACGCAGTGTGAGACACTCAGGGTGTGTTTGGTTCACCATATTTTGTTGGATATGGCGATCCAAATTTATGTTTGTTTTGTATAGATATGGCGATCCAATTTCTTATTTGGTTGGAGGGATATAGCATGGATGGGAAAAGCTAAAAGTTAGTGGGACCCATTTATATATATATAATCACAATCCATGATTACATACCTAACTAATTATATGTTTGTATGCTATATACCTAGAATCAAAATCTAACAAAAACAAGTTCAAATTTAGTTCAAACTTGCTTTGAACTAGTTAGTAAAGTAGTTATTGTTAATACCTAAATATTTGAAAAAGTTTCATACTCATTTGAATTGGATATATACTCAATTTCAACAATGGTGCCCGGCACCATGGAGCACCAAACAAATTTAATATATATATATATATATATATAGTAGCTCTATTGTACACCCCTCCCTTAGAATAACTATTCACACCCCCCTCCACTCAACTCCCCCAGTCCGGCGCCCTCCCTCCCTCCCGGCGCGCCGATTTCTCTCCCTCTTTTTTTTTCTTCTCTTCCTCCGCGCGCCGATCTCTCTCGATCTCTCCCTCCCTTCTCCTTTTTTTTCTCTTCTCCCTCCCCTCCTCGATCTCTCCCTCCCTTCTCCTTTTTTTTCTCTTCTCCTTCCCCTCCTCCCGATCTGCTTTTTTTACTCCTCTCCATCGATCTATTCTTTTCTCTTTTTAGAAAAAAAGAAAATAAATTCTCTTCTCCCTCCCCCTCCTCCCGATCTGCTTTTTTTGCTTTTTTTACTCCTCTCCATCGATCTATTCTTTTCTCTTTTTAGAAAAAAGAAAATAAATTCTCTTATCCCTCCCCTCCTCCCGATCTGCTTTATTTACTCCTCTCCATCGATCTATTCTCTTCTCTTTTTAGAAAAAAAGAAAATAAATTGGTAAATTCAAGACTAGAACACATGATCTCATGGTTCATAACAAACTCTCCTAACCAATTTACCCTATAACACTATGTGATTTGGGATCATTGTTTGCTTTCTCTATATATCTATTCAGATTTTGTGAACACAAACCTGTTATGTTTACTCTAGGAATCATACCTTGTTACTGTGATTCGGTAGTAACATTATCGCAGAAGTGCAGTAACACGATACGTTACTGCGAAATTTATAGGTCGTTACTGTGAAGTTTATAGGTCGTTACTGCACTTTTTCAGTAACATTATGATGAAATTGCAGTAACAGAGAGCATATGATAGTAACGGTACTACTACAGTACCACCACTTGTGCATAGCAAAAGTTTTAAATCTGTGCATGTGTATGGTCATAAGTTAACACAAGTGCTAAAGTACTTCTCTTTGTCCATACAAAGATACATACATAGTAGTAAGCATAGTACAAGTAAACTTTTATAATTCTAATCTTTAAACAATAATATCTCCTACACCGCATATTATTTTTTAGAATCGTTTTCACCATAATGCTTTAAAACGACGTTACAGCGAGACAATAGTCATGTTACTATACGATGATCGAGACAAAAATGCTTTTATAACATCGTTACTGCGAAAAGTAGTCGTGTTACTGCACAATGATCGTTGTGTTACTACGCCGTTTCAGCGAGACGAGAACTTTAAAAAGGTAAATCTCAAACTTTAGAGAGCAATATCTCTCACGTTATATAGTATTTTTCTAATCCGTCTACACCATGATGTTTGTAAAAAAGTGCTTAACAAAACTAGATTCATCATGACTATTTTTCGATGTTGTTACTGCGAGAAAGTTGTCCTGTTACTGCATAATGACCGTTATGTTACTGCGGTATTCCTGCAAGACGTGAACATCAAAGTGGTGGGCGGGGGAGGGAGTCAATGGGCGGTTTGACTCGGGTTTGACCGGCGGGAGGGGGCTTTGACCACCCTTTGACTGAGGTGGGAGGGGGGATTTGGGCCCTAGGAAGGGTGGGGGAGGTGGGATTGGCCCATAAGAGGGAGGGGGTGTACAATAGTTATTCTAGGGAATGGGTGTAGAGAATATATATATATATAACTACTATATAACGCTATGGGCGCTACCTAACTAGGTGGAACGACACACAGCGCCACCACGCTATGGGCGCTACCTAACTAGGTGGAGCGACACACAGCGCCACCACCCTGGTGCAACCTCTCTCCTCCCAGTTCACAATATGTAGCTAAAATTTAACTCACCCCTACGCCCCTTCCCCCACGCTCATAATCCGAGTAAATTTTTAACTTGATGTTACCTAATTTTTAGCATATATACATATGTTGTTTCCCCACCTTGTAACTAACCACATATCCCGATCTTTTTTTTCTCACTCTCTCCGGGTATTTGGGATCTGAGTGAGGGGTGACCGACGAGATCAAGCTCGTCGCTGGCCATGGCAGCAATTCGGTGACGGCGGCCGGTGACCAGCACGCGCACCGACGAGGTTGCCCGATGGTTCTGTCCGTGCTAGAGGGGGACGGGCGGTGCTCGCCCTCTGTGTGGCTTAGGCCACCGGTCGATGGGCGGCGGGTGAGGAGACGACGAACTACTCCAACAGCTCTTCAAGCGATGAGCAGCCGTCTGCAGCGTGGAGGAGGGCGGATCTGGAGGACGCGCTCCTTGATCCGTGGTGGTGGCCCTGAAGCAGAGCACTGGATCAATCGTGAGGGAGGACCTTGGTGTTAGGATCCGGCGCCGCTGATCACAGCAGTCGCCTTCTTCTTGCTCACCGTGCGTAGGCTGCGTTTAAGCCAGAAGAGGAGGAAAATGTTGCGCCAATGGACGTCAGCCCCGGTGACCAGTTTCCAGGCGGACTAGGCCGCTGTCGATGAGGATGGTGAGGAGGCCGATGAAGGTGCTGGTGAGCTTTGGCTGCGCCGGATTTGCAGGCCAAACTCCTCTCCGGTGTGGGATCCAGCGCCTTGTCCTATCCCGGCAGGAACGGCGAAGGAGTATGTGACGGGGAGATGGTGGACATCGCGCGGCAGTGCTCTAGGCCACGGCGGCGTAGTCTGGCTGGCAGATGAACCCGAGTCCGACCCCGACCATGCTTTGTGCGGGGCTAAACTGGAGCCCTGTCGCCTTGCTCCTGCTTCGATGCCAACAGCTGCTGGTGGCTGGGATGGGATTGGAGCTGCTAGTCTATCTGTCTCGTGCCAACTGCTGCAGCACGCCAGCACCTCAGGCCATCAACATCTCTGCAGTGTGTCTCCTCCCTTGGATGGAGATGTTTTTTTTCCTCCTATTGTTTCTGTAGTTTTTTACGCACAGAAGATTTTGTGTGATTGATAATTTCATATGCATGATTGAATGTAGTACTCCCTAATTTTGATTGTATGTGTTAATATGCCCCGTAAAAATGATAATGATTCTCATATGTTAATGCCTGAAAAAAAATTCTCTTTCTTTTCTCCATACGGACAGATTGAGTAAAAGAATTACCAAAATATGTGATAAAAATATTACTATGAACGCCAATGATGTAAGAAATATGCTGGAGTAAAAATATCACTAACCTTGGTCCCCATAATTAGTTTATCGAGCCCCGAACACAAGCGATGCGCGCCAGCTAAACCGTGGCTCGACTCACAGCGCTTCTCATCCCGGTTTTTCCGTTTTTCTTATCCACCACCGAGTTTTCCGTTTTTCTCCCGTCATCAATCATCCTGCTCCATGTTTCCCACCCATCCTATCCGGAGTAAAAGAGCTACCGAGTAAAAAAGTTACTGAGAAAAGAAATCATTACCTTTTCTATGCCGAGTAAAAAAATCACTCACGTCTCTGCCCTAATTTTCTTGCCACCTCATCTGCTCGCTCTACGGAGCACGCAGTAAAAAAATTACTGGCCTGATCTGTGTTTAATTCTAATTTGATTGCTTGGTTAAAAAATTACTATGTGTCTTTACCCATCAAAAATACTATATAATCTATGGTCCATTATAATTTGAGTGCCCAGTAAAAAAACTACTCTACCCTCTACTCGTGATGAGGTTTATATTAGTGAAATTTTTTACTTTGACTTTTGGATAAAAGAGAGTAAAAAAAATACTCTACCCTTTACTCGTGATGAGGTTCATATTAGTGATATTTTTTTACTTTGACTTAAGAATAAAAGAGAGCGTTGATAATTTATTTACGCCTTTTGTCGGGAAAGGTAATATCAGTAAACTTTCTCCAATATATACATCGATAGATGAACAATTTACAAAATGATTATTACACTGAAAGGCACATTAAATCACAACAAAGCTGCACGGAAGTGATAATTTTACAGACACATCACCACAACAATTCAAGAATAAAAAAAAAATTAACACACATTCCAGCATTCGGTAAGCAGCGACTGTGGCGGCAGAGAAATGGGGATGTGGCGACCGGAGGTGTTCGGTGAGCGACGGCGTCCATATGGTCCTGGAGAAAAAATGATTCTGTTTTTAGGCATGGATTTTGATAATGGGTGGTAGTCAGATGTAAACACATTTTTCACCTTCCTCATTGGGATATCTGGAAACCAATGGGATTTTTTATTCATAATAACGTGTTCTTGAGGAGTGCACATCTAGAGATGCAGGTGAGGACTGGAGTTCCTTATTTTTGAGATGCATGAATTTTTTCTTAATTTTGCTTTTGCATTTGTATTTTGTTCATCATTGAGTTCTCCCAGGAGCTTTTTCTACCGAAACTTTGGGATCAACAGAGCAATTTAAGTGGAATTGTTCTCGTGATTTTGTTGCCAGCCTATCTAAAATACATTTTGTTTTCTGAGAAGTACAGATGCATGAGCAGTACATACTTCTGCGGCAGTAAACGCAGATATGACCATGATGAATTTTCGGGCTCTGATTCATTGATAGTGCTAGTTATATCAGAACTTATTTGATGGACTAGTTGTTCACATCTGATGCATTTGTTGCATTTCTGGGCCTTTTGTGTTCTCAATTAACAAATATGTTTGAATGGATTCCTCTTATACATGTGTCCTCAATGATTTTATCTGTAGATTTTAAGGAAAAAAATGTTGTTAGCCTAGTAGTTTTCTGAAATTTTCTGCTTCAACAGAGGAGCTCGAATGATGCCTGAAATGCTGAACTTCTGTTTTTTTTTTTTAGTACTGCCGCATGAGCACTGAAATTGTCTAGTTCAATAGAGCATTGTTGACCGGTTAGTATTTTTCTGAAAATCCCTAGTTCTTGTAGAGCAGCAAATGAATTTTCTTTGATCCTCCACTGAATTAGTTAGCCGTATGATCTTAATCCTTCACAATCAGTTAGCCACATCCTTGACTGAATCTGTAGAGCTGTTTTTTGTCATCTCATTTGTGTGGTTCTGTTAGTACTTTAATTAAATCGAAGTCAGGGCATATTCTCAACAGTTGTGCCTAGATGTTCCTTTGCGCTGAACGTATTGTTGTTTCTTAAACATCAAGGTATTCCTTAGTCTCCTTTGCTCTCTGACTCTGTATTCCAGATAAATTTAGAGCTGCTATGGCACTTGTGAAGAGTGACATTGGTGATAATATCACGGTAAGCATCCTTTTTTGCACGACACTAAATAGTACATTGTGTTTCATTCCTCATTTTCATTAGTAAATTTCTGGTGTTATCTATGTGATAGATTGTGAATTGTTCTTCAATTTTTCAGGGCTGTTATCTGAGTGGAATAGCTGATGGTGATTTTGATGCCCTTGAGGATGTTCATCATCTCCTCGTCGCCTGAAAAAAGGAAATTCAGAGATCGATGCAGTGGCCAAAAACGTTTCAGAAGTCGAGTTCTTGGATTGCTTCTTGTTTCATTCATTAGGTGATCGCTAGCTCCTCACCGGTTATCAACGAGAGGCAGGCGGGGACACTCGTGTCAACCCTCACCGCCGGCGATGCTCCGACGGCGACCACCGGGCACAGGGTCACCAGGCTGAGCCCGTTCTCCTCGGCGAACTTGGTCGCCTCCCTCTCCGAAAGAACCTTGGAGATCGAGTACGCCTGCAGTGCATGCAGCAACAATGGCGCCGAACTCATGTTCTACGAGACGTTGCTGTGGTTCAGTGACATGGATCGAACAGCTTGTGTGTATGTGTACCTGTGCATATCATTGGATCTGAAGAATTTTTTTTGTTGCCATTAGAATATTGTAAATCATACCAGCCTTTCCCCCTTATTTTTATAGAAAGATTGTACTGCTGTTACACCTAGTAATTTTGTTATTACTTATTAGTACCCTTCTTTTTATAGAAAGATGGTACTACTTTTATTTTTAATTTTTATGGGGTTGTCTAGTGTTCAGTTGACTGAAAACTTAGAAAATCTCAGTCACATTTTGCTCGATGTAAATGAAGAACAGTTCTGCTATTCGTCACTACTATTTTTGTTAATTGTTTTGCCCAGTTTTACTCAACAACTCTGCCCTACAAAATTGTGAATTAGTGATATATAGTCTATATACTTACTTCCTCTTTTTTTAAATAGATGACGCCATTAATACACATGTTTGATCATTCGTTTTATTAAAATTTTTTATATAAATACATGAGATATAAATCATGTTTAGAATACTTTCAATGATAAAACAAACTCATAGCAAAATAAATGATAATCGCATAAATTTTTTAAATAAATTTTTTTAAATAAGATAGATGATCAAACATGTATTAATTAAATTAATGACGTCGTCTACTTATAAAAATAGAAGTAGCGAATACATACATACAGTAAGCATTTTTTTTTAGGAAGCTCACAGAGCTCACACGAAATTCGGCAGTTGATTAGATGACTAAAATCGTATTTAACGTCTTGGGTTTTGATATAATGATTTAATTAATGTGCTGGGCTAATCTGCCTTTTAACTTTGTATGCATTTTCAAATCTCATCAAGCCTACCTCCAGGTTCCACTTCATATAAGATCTAGATTCCATCAATTCGAGCACACTTTTTTTCTGATTTTGATCGGCACAGTGAATTACTTGCTGAGGTTTTGCCTATTGGATGCATGGTTTGGTATACTGTAGTGCGAACCAGCGTGTAATAATTCAATATGAATACTCCCTCCGTAATTCACACTAGAAATGAGGGTCTCATCGTTTGCCATATGACTTATAAGCCAAAGCCAAAATTTGAATTTTAAAACTTGATTTTGAATTTAATTTTGATTCTTCACTTAAGTACTTGCAACTTATTAGGTTTTGATATACTACTAGAGCATGTACTCGATGGTTGCATGCATATGTTGAGGTCTTGGAAGTGTCATCCCTCGATAGCCTATGGTACACAGGATAGTGTAACTGAAGTATTTCTCTGATGAACTGGACCAAATAGAGTTGTCTTGACAACATTCTTAATCCACAAGAGTCAACAATAGGCTGTTTCGTGAAACTGCTTGAAACAGTTCTTAAAGAGTTATGATCCAGTTTAGTCCCCTGGATAAGAAGTTGTAATATGATGATGGTCTGATGACTACAAAAGCAAGCATGTTGTAGTAGTAGCTGATGGGAGCAATGACAAATTGACAATATTTACCACAAGAATTTGACTGAGTGGTATATTAAAATATGAAACCAGCTGTCAAACCTGCAAATTGAAGTTCAGAGATGTTCAGTAAAGACCGAATGAATAGCAAGTACAGTGATATAAAACTGATTAGAGCTTTTGTACTTACGGACTCACCGCTTGCATAGTTGTATTCATTAAAGTTTTTCTGTCTTGGCAAGCATTACTGGTACATCAGCAGTAATACATGTTTATAAGATAAGAAAGGCAGTGCATTTTCAGAAACTATAAAATCCGAGTCTCTATTAAGGTCTGGCGTTCATGAAAATTTTAATTGATAGATGGGGATGAGCTGCAGATCCTTGGAGCACGAAATTGAAAATCAAAACAAAAACGGAGCTCCTTCACTTCGGCATCGACGCTGTTAATTGAGATTGGGATGAACTAGAGTTTCTGGGCACAAATCAAAAAGGGAAAAGAAATGAATAGGGAGGAGGAAGAAAGATAATCAGATTGGGGAATACCTAGTCCTCGAGGTCCATCTGGGTGGGCTTGCCCCGGGTGGCCGAGTCGGAGTCGACGTCCATCGGCGGTGGTGTGGGGAGAAGGCGGTGACCACACGGCGAGCTGGTGGAGGACAACCACGATGACGGCAGCAGGCAGAAAGAAGTGAGCGGCTGCGCCGCCCGCCGCCGGACTCCACCCGGTGAACGACCGCCGTCCGCCAGCCATCTACCGAGTCTGCCCCTGGGCTCTCCTCCCGCAGCCCCTAGTGGATCTGTACAGGGCCGGGCGAGGGACGGCTGCCGCTGCCGGATCCGGGTAGTGGATGGCCCCGCCGAGCCCGTCGCACGCCGCTGAAACAGGCAGTCACTGTCGCCCGCCGTCGGAGGAAGCTGGAGGGACCCCGCCGCCTGCCGCCCGACGCGCTGAGGAAGACCAAGCCGGCGGCCGCGCGCCGCCGACCTGCGATCGCCGCTCGACCGCCCGTCGCTGACCTGCGATCCGGAAAAAAAGCGGTATAACTGTGAGAAAAATTGTGCACAAAGAAACAAAAATTTAAATTTAAGGCATGTGAAACTAAAAAATAACTCAGTAATGTGGAGAGGGAGACTAAAAAGTGGGTGGACGGTTCATACGATGGGAGTCCGTAATATATATACCAGATAAAGTCAAAGTCAGTATGTCAGGTTAAAAAATAACTCAATGTGTAAAGACCGTTGGATTACAGGACACACAATGGCTATCTCACTAACAGTTAAAAAATAACTGGCTTCGTATTTAACAATTCATTGTATGGTTGAGTTAAAAAATAACTCAATGTGCAAACACCAGTGGATCACAAGGCACACAAATGGATAACACCAAGTAAAAAATTTACTCAGATTATGGGAGTGGGGGAGGGGGCGCAAGGGTGCAATCGAGATTACATCCGAGATCTTGTTTTAAAGATTTAATTATAACAAATATAATGGTGTAATCAAATCATAAATTAGATAAACGGTTTAGGAGAAAAAAATCATTTAGAGCTTGCTTAATAGGAAATCAAACCAACCACAACTAATCGGAATAGGACACATCACCCAGTCCAAAACTGGATGGCTTCATCCAGCCAAATCGGCCGGATGCACTCATCCAGTATATTGAGAGAATATTCCATATTCTGGGCTGCCCTGTCCACCCTGCTTTCCAACCAAACACCACAAAAACTCGAACGGCCATCTCCCATTTAGACTCATCCACCCAACCAAACACACCCTGAAACGCCCAGCACGTAGGTGCAGCCGACGCGGCGACGCTTCCCCTCGAAGCCTCGCGTGATACCAAAGCGGTAGTTTCGATTTTCTCGCGTGAGTTGCCTCGACATAGGGCTGTAAAAAAAGCTCGAGGCTCGCGAGCTGCTCGAGCTCGACTCGTCCTAGGCTCGATTCGAGCTCGGCTCGAGCTTCAAACGAGCCGAGCCCGAGCCTGTTCCAAAGCTTGCGAGCTTTGTCGAGCCGAGCTCGAGCTTCTAACGAGCCTAGTAATATATGATTTTTTGTTGTTATTTAATAAATTAGGAGATCAAATATGTTAGTTGTATGCCTTGTATTGTCATCATATATTTATTTTATTCTTTTTCCTCTTCTATTAATATGATGAACCAGAAATTAATTATTTTTTAAAAGATTGTCCTTGAAATATATATTGTTCTAATTAAAAATCAAGCTCGGTAGGCGAGCTCGAGCTTGATCGAGCTCGGACCGAGCCTGTTTGAAAGCTCGAACATTTTATAGGCTAGGCTCGAGTTTGTATCGAGCTCGAGCCTAAGCGGGTGAGATTGCTCGAGCTCGGCTCGTTGACAGCCCTACCTCGACGCCCAATCTCTCTCCTCGCTCTCGTCTGACCTGTCGCCTCTCCATGGGAGGTCGCCCTTGCCTCGGCGCTCGCCGGAGACCCAGCCCGACAGCCCCAATCGGAGAAATTTCTCATGTGTAAAGCCTCTCCCTGGTAGGTTGCCTCTCTTTTCCAATTTTTTGCACTGATTAGGCTAGGGCTTGCAACTATAGTGGCATATAGAGAATTAGAGATAGATGACAGGGGCAGGAGGAGGAGGGCTGGAGGAGGACGGCGGCAAGCTGCAAGCTAGCAACGGCCAATAGCTGGAGCTTGCCGGCTGGCCGCTCGCCCTAGCTTACCGATCTACTCTGAGCCCCACAAAAATTGCAGCCAGCAGCACTAGCTGAGAGTAGCTGAATAAGTGAACTCTTTCTCTCAATTTTTCTTATCCTTAGTTTGTACTAGTTTTGTGACAAAATAAACTTGAAAATTTTTATTTGGTCTTAATAGATTGCTATATAGCACTGGATAGTACGAACAATATGAAGACATTTGTTTTAATTTGTACCAAATCATTTCATAACTTATTCTCTGTTGAAAAGTAAACTATATTTTCAAGGTCATTGTCCTATGGAGGAATGAAGACGGTGGTATTCGCATGATATATTCATATGATTTTGTTAATGGAGGTCTTTGTCTATGGTTGAACCATTATCAACTTCACAAATATTATTAGTTGATTTCTTTGTTATGGTACGTATTTTTTAATTCTTTTTTTATGTATTTCTTGTGTTATATTCCCTTCAAATGAAGAAATAATGCTTATATTTATTGGTATGCAACTATTTAGTATAATATCGCTCTATAACTGTAGATGTCAGTATTACATAAAGAAAGGTAGCTCTAGCTCCGCCCCTGAGCCTCGACGCTCATCGCAGGGGCGCTGCCGTCGGCGAGGTCACCGTAACTCCTCCGTAGCCTCCGGCGAGGTTGTAGAGAGAGAGAGAGAGGGGGGGGGTTTGAAAGTTGGAGGGATAAGGCTAACATGTGGTGGGGTTGAAAGAGAAAACGAGTGGAGTTGATGGGATGATCTGATGGTGGACCGTGGACCGATTTTTCTTTGAACGCTGGACGTGCGGCTTAAAGCGTTTTCGAAACAAAACACGTACAGTGCAGATAACTCAGGTACGTTCACAAATCACAATAACCGTGTTCTTGATTGAATAAATGAATACAGTGATATATACATCCACACTTTATAATCACACATCCCAGCTTCTCTCACGACGATAGAAGAACCAGACATGATATCTGCTATACGGCCTAGGCGCACAATATCCACTTGCCACTCCAAACACACACAGCATAGATCGATCACGTACACGAAAGAAGTATGACCATTAGGAGCAGCGCTAGCTACCAGAGCAAGGCCGCCGCCGCGAGCAACGAGGAGGCAGAGCATGCAGCCCACGTACCGCCGCTGAGGCCCCGCGGGTTGCTGCTGTCCACGTCCCCGTCACGTCCTCCGCCTCCGCCGCCACGTCCTCCTCCGCCTCCTCCGCCACGTCCTCCGCCTCCGCCGCCACGTCCTCCTCCGCCTCCGCCTCCGCCTCCGCCGCCACGTCCTCCTCCGCCTCCGCCTCCGCCTCCGCCTCCGGCTCCTTCCGTGAGGTCCACGAGGCTCGCCGCGCAGAGTAGGACGAGAACGCCGAGCAATGGCAAGAGGCGCCTCATCATCTGATGATCTCTACAGCGTCCGCAGCTTCTGACTTCTGGCCTGTGTGCTAACTTCGACTCGTCTGCCAAGCCGCCAACCCGTCGTTGTGAGAATCCCCATCTCGCGCATGGATACTTATACACATCTACAGTTGGCCACGGACAGTTGCCAGGTTTTAGGACAAAGACCGAAAGACCGCGTAAATATACTTGTACTATACAACAACGCGTCTGTAGCTAATTGGTTGATTATACTCACGTTTGCGGTTTGTAGGGAACCGATAACGAACTAATTAAACAGCTTGTGAGCTGAATTATCTACTTTAGCTAGGTAATTAGATGGATGAAACTACAATTCAGCTACCGCGTGCCCATATGTATTTTCGAGGTAATTAGATGGATGAAACTACAATTCAGCTACCGTGCCCGTATGTATTTTCGTATTGAGCCGACATTCCAGATTTTCTTGACCAGTATATGCCGTGAGTCGATCTTCTACAGTGGCGAATCCAGCAGGTAGCTTCGCTATGCTCTAGCCTACCCTCCAATTTTTCCAAAAGAATTTCCATACTGGCGCGGCTGGAGCTCTGGGGAAGACGAACAATAGCGATGGGAGAGAGAGAAGCAGCCTGAAGCGGTACCACTACGGTCCAATTCGTCATGCTAGAGACCCACTACGGCCCATCTCTGTCCTCGTCCTTTACTCATCACTTGGCCTACTAGGCTCATTCGTGGCTGATCAAGCCATCAACTAGCAAAAGCTTGCGGCGGCGGCACGGCAGCGAGCAGCCGGAACGCCGGAAGTCGGAAGTGGGGGGAAGGTGTGGAGTGCAGAAGCGATCTAACCATCTAGTAGCAGTCTACTATTGTGAGTCATAATATTCGTTGGCACCCCGCGCATTGCCGCGGGATTTGCTAGTTTTATCGTTAAATAAAATCAATATTTTAAATGATTAGATGTAACTCAGTATATATACAAAATAAATGATAACGTGTCTTCATATATAGCCTCTGCTTATACAATACAGTTCATGTTTTATTTTTTTTTAAACGTCATTGTGTTTTGTTATGATATACAAAAGTTATTTTCATGCACAATCTGGATATCGTCATAATTAGGGTAGTCTACACCTCTTTGTATCTCAAGCTTGTTTCAAAAATAGGTTTGGGTTAATGATTCCTAATTACTCTATGTTATCTAATTGTTAACAAAACTCACATCTTATATAATAATTTGAGTTGTATTAAAAAAGATAACTTCGCATTATCTTAAAGAACTTGGGAGGAGAAAACATAGTATTATGCGCAAAATGGATAACAATGCCATGCGTGATTATGAGCTAAAGTGAGGTGACTGGATGAGTAATCAATGATTAAATTAGATGGATGAATAGCTTATTGATCCAACGGCTGATAACTATGTACTAATATGATCCGATGGATTAAAATTATTGATGATGTGGCTTCTTGTATGCCTTTTTTTATAGAAGTAAATGTCCATTAGTGGGTACCAACTATATAGGAAGATAGGATTTGTCTATTCAATGAGATCATTAGATTTAAGGCAAGATTTATGAGGAATTGAGTCTCATTTTTTTCTATTTGATTTATTGGTAAATTTGCAATGGAGAAGAAATAGCATTAACTAATTATTTTACAACAAATTTAAGTAATATACCCCCCTAACTGGGGAACATATTCTATGCACACAAACTTCCTGTGCACACTCCATGCACACCGACTAGCAAATATCATGAAAAATTCTATAAAAAAAATTGGACATTTACTCCTATTAATATTACACATATCTACAAAGTCTCATATTCAAATTCATTATATTTTAGCCGTAACAAAAAGTGAAAAATCTAACAATTTTCAGCGTAAAAATATGTCAGAATTTTGTAGAATTTTTTTGTTCAAGGCTACATCGCTTCAACCTCTTGGATCACTTTGTTTAGGTTGATATATTTGCCTACCTATTTGTCATATATCTTCTTCAATGATGTAGTTTACCTGTATCGGCTGGGCTTTTTCTAGGGTCTCGTCGATATCGACTAAACTGTATCTGTTGGTTTAGATTGGCTAGGGTATCCACAACCCTGGAAATCAGTCAAAGGCTTTTAGATCGTATTCTTTTTTTCATACTTAATGTTGCATAAATTGGGTTTGACCTACTATGCCATGCTTAGAATTATAAGATTTAACTTGCCTATTGATTGCCAATAAGGGTTTCGTCAGGGTTTCAGCCGATGAGTTATCTGGACATTGCATCGGCTTATAAGGATTATATACAAGTTGGTGTTAGCCGATTGCAGCAAAGGTTTCACTGATTAACTAATTATTTAGATTTAGCAACATCGGATCTCCATCCGATGTATACTTTAATCATCGGATCAACATTAATTCTATCATATCATTATTAGCCGATTGATCTCTATTGGATTATATTATTGTTTTCTTACCTTATCATCACCTGATTGTCTTTATATCATTATTTACTCAAGTGTTAGAATCTACATTGAACATATAACTAATTGCTCAAAACTCTATTGACATCGACTGGTATCGCTACATCGGCTAGTATAGCTTCATCGGGTTGTTAGCCGATCGGCTATTTGATCGTCAATTTATATATCTTATCAATTGTAGTATCGAACTGACTTACACGCCCGCATTCCATCAATATTTTAATCTAGAAACATTTCTCGAGTTTCTCCGTTGTTTTTTGCTCTAGATTGTAATAAGGTGGCGCACACTGTTGCAGCCCTTGGTTGTAAGTGTTCTTTAAACACAACAACACTTACCTGGGATGAAACGCCTGAATGCGTATAGGATCTAGTGGCCAACGATTCTGCTGAACTATTTTTTTTGAACGGCCAGTCAGATTTGACTGGCGTTATATTAATAGGAGGGGGTTAAATACAAAGTCAAAATATCCAACAGACCGAGAAAAGAGAAAAAAACTGTACATGCCTCCGTGCAAACAAACTTGCACGAAGCTCTCCTCACTCCTCATGGAAACATTCTCCCAATGTGTTTAGCATCGGCCATACCCCAACCAACCTAACTCCTCTTGGATGCGACTGATCATTTGGTGCACAGTTGACTCCTTCCCTCTGAAGATTCTTGCATTCCGTTCCTTCCAGATTTCCTAGGTGATGAGCAAGGAGAGAGATCTGAGCACTTTTTTGTTTAGTTGCTTCCAGGTCGCTTGTTTCTTGTGTCCACCAATCCAAGAGGTTTCTACTGTCATTCCATTTCAGAATGATGTGTCCTTGGCGCAGCCAAGTAAGAACTCCAAACTAGATTTGCTTCGAAATGGAGCACTCGAAAATAGTTATTTGGCCATCCCATGATCTACAACTAGTCGGCTGTCCACACCCGGTTTTGAAGCACCGACCAGCTAAATATCTTGTATTTTGCCGGAGCTCATGCCTCCCAAGACAACTTTGTGGATGGCGACAGTACCATTCCATTGAATTGGAATTGATATGTAGATTTTGCACTATATTCGCCATTAGTTGTCCATCGCGAAACAATCAAGTCTTGTACCCCCTCTGTTAGTTGTGGGGAGTCACGGGCTAGAACTTCCCTAACATGAAAGAATTCATCCTGGAGGGGGATAGTGAGGCTGTGGCGGATGTCGTTGATCCATCTTCCTTGTTGTAGGGCATTTTGGATAGTTCAGTTTTTCCTTTTAGAATGCCTATAGAGCTTCGGCACTCGACTTCTTAGGCTTTGGCCTCCAATCCAGTTTGATTCCTAGAAGCTAGTCTTTTTTCCATCATCAATTTGGACTTTCGTCGAAGCCACAAACAGATCCTTATCCAATTCATCACAAGGTGTTTCAGTTCCTATCCAAGGCTTTTCTGGCATCCTCCATTCGAACCATAGCCACCTTAGCTGAAGAGCTCTAGCAAATTTTCCAAGTTTGGAACTCCTAGGTGTCACGCCCAGAAATTCCTGAATAGAATTTCGAGCAGAATGTGCATTAAATTCCCCGTCCAGGACCAGCCGGGGGTACACAAACGACAATGTTGACATTCAGATCCACGTCTTACAAACATCATAAAAGTCTTACATAACTGCAGCGGAAAAACGAAAGAATAAAAGAACCTAGGCCTTGACTTGAACTGCAGCGGAAACACCACTCCACAGGCATCCCCGACGGCACGGACGAAGCCTACTCCTCGGAGAAACCACCATCGGACGCATACTCGCACTCTGGGGGGGGGGGGGGGGGAAATAGAGCAAGACTGAGTACTACCCACTGTACTCAGCAAGTCATGCCGGAATAGAGGCATGATGCAGGGAATCATCAAAGGAGAGCTAAAGTGGTTCATTTGCATAAAGCGAGCATTTATAAACAGAAGTTGAAAGATTTAAACAGTTGTAATAATTAATTAATATTAACTATCCACTGCCCAACGCTAACCCACGTTGCGACAGGCCCAACCATCCACCTAGACTATCCAATTTCACTAGACTAAACTAGGGTGAAACTAATCACGGTGAATCTGGTTGACCGCCCATAACCGCGAGCACGGCTATTCGAATAGTTTTACTCTGATCAGAGGTGTACAACTGTACCCACAAGACACAGCCCCACAACACGTTTCCGTGCGCCGACATGCCACCACGACATATCGGAAAGAGGCCGTGACAGGACCCTTCGCATAACCCTCTCTAACCAAACACACCACACCTCAGGTTTCACCCCCACTCCTCGCAAGGCAGCGGGCAGTCCCCTCTCGTGCCTAGGTGAATCCGGAAGCCGCATAGGCCGTCGCAGGGCCCATCCAAACCCCATCACGCCCACCCTTGCCTGGATGCGTCGGCTAGAGGAAAGCTACACTACAAGCCCAGCCGTTGCCCACGCTGGCTTGTGGTAAGTACGATAAGTTCTTCCAGGGCATCCCGCGAACCGGTCCTTAACTGCCATGGGTGCGACCAGCAAAACCATGCACCCACAGCCCACCACGTGATTTATTTTAATTAACGAACACCAAAGCGGTGTCACTAATCCAACAAAACCATTAGAACCAACAGTCTAAACATTATTAGGATTTTCCCCATTGTGAACTAGTTGAACTAAGCATGGCTAAGCAATCCCTAGTCCAAACTCTAATCATGTTATAACCCCAAGCTGACAAAGAGACATGGTTCAACAATAGCATGGCTATGACAATAGGTAAACATCCCATAGTAACATTAGAAAACGATGCAGCATTTGAAGGAAAACAATAGAGCATTTGCAATATAGGATCAACATGTTCAAGTGACAAGCATGACTTGCCTTGCTCTGCTGCTGGAGGAACCTCGGCGACTATTTCGAAGTACACCGGAGCGTCGGAGGAACCGGAATCTAGCGACATACAAAGCAAACATTGCAAACAGGCTATAAGACTACTGAAACAGGGAACAAAACCATTTTTAATGGATTCTACACATTTTTCTTGATTTACTGAGACTTGAATGGGCTTAAACGGAGCTCGGATGAATTAGATATGAATTTAAGAAGATTCACTGTGTTTATTACTATAACAAAACTCCTTAAATCATTTATTGCGCAATAATTTCCAGGGCTGACGTCATCAACGGGGGGGGGGGGGGGGGGGGGGGGGCGGCGCCGGCAAGCGGGGCCCACCGGTCAGCGACTCGGGAGAGAGAGGAGGGCGCCGGCACGCGGGGCCCACCGGTCAGCGACTCAAGGGGGGGCGGTCTACCGTGGACCGGGACCATGCGGATGGTCCACCGCCGGTCCACGGGACCGACGGCCCGGATCGCCCTCGGGCCGATCGGACGGCGCGGAGGTGGCCGGGCTCGGCTCGACCCGGCACAAAGCCGGCCGAGCGGCCGAGGGGCGCGGCGGCGGCGCACCCGACCACGGCGGCGGCAAGCGACGGCGCGAGCGGCGGCGGCGGATGGCGCACAGGCCGACGGCGGCGACCGGCCGGCGGCGGCGCGAGCGGCGCTAGCGGCGGCTGGCGGCGGCTAACGGCGCGGGAGAGAGAGGAAGAAAGGGGAGGAGATGCCTCACCGACGGCGATCGGCGACGGCGAGCGGCGGAGCGAGATGACGGCGGCGGGACGAGCTCCGGATCCACCTAGCGAAAACGAGGAGAAGGGTTAGAGGGAGAGAGGGAAATGCGAGAGGGCGGGGACGCCGGCCGAAGGCGGCGGCCACGGCGGTGCTCACCGGCGCGCGGCGCGGAGGGGCTCCGGCGGCGGATTTCGACGGAGGAGGGGCGGACGGGGCGACCCGCACGACGGCGAACGCGACGGCGTCGACGGCGCGGTGCGGTGGCGAGCCTAGCGGCGGCTAGCGGCGGCCGGAGCGGCGGAAGAAGCGGCGGCGGGTGGATGCACGGCGCGAGAGCGATAGGGGGCACGAGGGAGCTCGGTGGAATGGGGAAAAAGAGAGAAGAGGTGGCGGCGGCGCTTAAATAGGGGAAGGGAGGGCCGGACGTGGCCGGGGGAGGCGGGATTTCGCCGGCCAACGTGGGGAGTGGGGAAGGAGAGAGAGGCGGGATTCGAAAATCGAATCCCGGCCATCTCGGGCGCGGGCGCGAGCGGGAGAGAGAGGGGAGTGGGCGCGGGAGACGCGGCGCACGCGCGGGCGTGGTCGACGTGGTCCGAAGGAGGCGGAGGCGTGGGCGCGGCGGCGGCTGGAGGCGCGGCGGTTGCGGGCGCGGCGTCGGCTGGAGGTGGGGGAAGGACCCGACAGGTGGGCCCCACCTGTCGGCGACCCCGGGAGAGGATGGCGGCGGGGCGGCCTGGCTGGGCCTCGGCCTGCGGCCGGCCCAGCAGGGAGGAGGGGGGAGGAAAGGAGAGAATGGGCCGGCGGCCCATTCGAAGAAAAAAAAAGGAAAAAGGGAGGGAAAAGAAAAAGAAAAAGGAAAAAAAAAGATTTTCCCTGGAATAAAATATTGCTTGCTCAATTTTAATTGGTTAAAATTATTTCGAGAGCTCTGAAAATTCCACTAAAAATCCTGTTAGTGAATTTCGACATGTAGAACTCAAGAAAAATTCCACATGCCAGATTCGATTATTATTTGCATTATTTTATTAAGGTTTTCTCCTGCTTTACACTGCTATTTTCTTGGGGTCATTTATAAATTAAATTTTAGGCTTGGGAGGAGAACTTCGGGGTGTGACACTAGGCCACCATATCGAACAGGAGAACAAACCCTAGACCAATTGACCTTACATTTCCCACCATGCATGTTATCATTACCAGCCCATAGGAAACGTCTTCTTGCTTTGTCAATTTCTTGAAGACATTGTTTCAGCGGTTTTAGTACCGTAAGGATGTATATCGGAACGACACTTAGGACTGAATTCACCATAATATTCACCCCCTCCCCGCGCGTATAACAATGATGGCTTCCATCCCGAGAGCCTCCCCTTGATCTTATCCTGGAGATGCTAGATATGCACCTTGCGTAGGCGGCCAGGAGTGAGTGGAAGTCCTAGGTAAGTCAGCCGGAAGTTGGCTCTTGACCTAGAGAAACTATGCAAAATGTCGTCCAGATCTATTTCCTGATATCGGATTGGTGCCACCATGCTCTTTTCAAGATTGACATGCAGCCCTGTTGCCATGCAGAAGTCCCTAAGAATGGTGATAAGGACATCCACCTCGCTTTGTACAGGATTGAGGAAGACAGCCGCGTTGTTTGCATATAGAGAAGTCCTCAATCTGGCATGTCATCTTCCAATGTTAGTTAGTTGCCTATATTGAGATGGCAGGCATAGAAGCCTTTGAGGGGGGGGGGGGGGTCAATTGCCACGATAAAGAGGTAGGGGGATAGGGGGTCCTCTTTCCTCAAGCTATGTCTGTGTGCAATGCATTCCCCATGATCTCCATTCAACCCCACCTTGGAAGTCGTGATGGCAAAGAGCAAACAAATCTAATCACTCCACCGAGGGCCAAAGCCCATGTTTTGGATCACTTCAAGCAAATATTCCCATGAGACCGAATCAAAAGCTCTAGCAATGTCTAGCTTGAAAATGAGTGTTGGCTTTCTGTTGGCGCTCACTAAGGTAGGTGTGTTCCTCTTAGGAAGCAGGGTGATTGCTACTCTATTGAGTGCTCCAAAGTCAGCTGAACTGTTAAGTTAATGGAATCTCTACTCCTCTGAAAAAAATGAATGAATTCAATCAATTTAATCTGGACAAAAGCGTTCTTTTGTTCAACTCTAAACTACAATTTTCTCAGTTGTTTGTTAGCACACTTTTCAAATTGTTAAATGGCGTATTTTTTATAAAAACTTTTATACAGAAGTTTCTTTTAAAAAATCAAACAAACTTATTTTTAAAATTGGAAACAATTAATACTCAATTAATCTAATTAATCTTGTGCTAATAGTTTATTTCGTTTAAAGAACTGAACGGAATCAAAGATTCAAACTATACCGAAGACATAGAGAGCTTACAAAACATTCACAATAATAACCTTGGCGCATCCACAGTAACAATTGTTTAATCACACTTATTCCTGTTGGCTAGCTTTCTGCCTATTACACGTCGACAGGACGATAGAATTGACATCAGCCAGACACACACCACACTGAAGGAGACAATAGTACTAACATCAGCTAGACGCACGCACCACATGGAAGGAGCTCCTCTGACTACAGAGGGACATATGTTCCTGACAGGTGGAACCCACACTAATTGGTCCACACGTTAAAGAGACATGTCCCTCACTTAAGTTAGAGGAGCCTTGTCGAACTCGCACACACCACACCTTACAAGTATAACCACTTCCCAAACACATTGCACGTCTGCACGCAGATTACAGCATCACATAAACGAAGAGTTTTGCTCCCATCCAGCAGGTACCATCGGGACTGTCCGATACCAAATTCCAGCCATTCAATCAGCGAAATCGGACGGTGGAAAATAAGTGGTACCTCTAGGTACAAATTTGCCCATGAGGAGGTACCAAAAAATTTCAAGTGGTGGAAGGGTAAATTTGTCTTTTCGCGTAGGAGTGTCCAGGGGAGGCAGCGGCGAGTTGCTTCGTGCTTCGTCGGCGGCGGCGACTTGCTTTGTGGGAGGAGGCAGCGTGGCAGCGGCGAGTTGCTTCGTCGGCGGCGACTTGCTTTTTGGGAGGAGGCGGCGTGGCGGCGGCTGATCCGTTTGAGGCGGCGGCGTCTGATCCGTTTGAGGCGGAGGTGGCAGCGGCGGCGGTGGCGGCAAGTGGTTCGTTGCGGCGAGGTTGTGTTGGGCGCAGTGGTGGCGGGCGCGGCAGTGGCCTGGTGCTGCTGGTGGCGGGCGCGGCGGTGGCCTGGTGGTGGCCGCGTTCACGAGGTAGCGGCGACGGCTGGTGTGTGGGCAGCCTTGGCTGCGAGGTGGCGACGGGCGCAATGGTGCCGGCCATGGTGACGAGGTGGTCGTTGGAGCCGGCGTTGTGGCGGCTGCAGCGGCGAGGTGGTCATGGAGTCGTCTTAGCAGGCGATGTGGCAGTGTATGCATCGATTTCTTTTCATCCGATCTAAATCATTAGCTTCGGTTGGTTGCAGCAGTAGATACTTTCATTTTCTGGGCTGCATATGCTCTTCTTCTTTTGGGCTGCATATGCTCTTCTTCTTCATTGCTTATAGGATTTGTATTGTACGATTTATTGGATGTTTTGATGAGCTCAATCGTTGCTTGTTCTCTGTGAATGTTCAAATGGCCAATACCCTCCCATATCATTTACTGATTACTGCAATTCGAGTAAGGGTGTGAATGAAGCCGCTGGTGAAGGAGCTCGCTGGTTCCGCCGCCGCGGACGGCGGATGCGGGGCGAGCAAGCGAGCGCACAGGCGGGGGCATGGATGCGGGGCGAGCATGCGCGCGGCTCAGGCGGGCTTCGCATGGGTGGGGCTGCGCTCGAAGGAGGAAAAAAAAGGAGATTAGATGAGAAAGCGGCGCCGCATGGAGGGAGGAAACAGAGAAAGAGCGAAAAGGAGAAAGCGAGGCTGCGACTCCTTTCTCTGTTTCCCGATCGTGCCCTTCTAATATGGACGGATGGATTTATCTCTGTACCTGCCGGTACAAGTCAACGCTCTAAACGAAAGGTGAAGCCCGCTACAGGAGTACGGCGACCGCGGCGATCTCCGAGGAGGCGATGCAGGCCGCCCATGTACCGCCGCTGAGGCCACGCGGGCTGCCGCTGCCGCTGCCTCCTCCCCTACCCCCGCCACCGTTGCTGTGCCCGCCCCCGCCGCGCCGCGCTTCCGTGACGTCCATGAGGCTCGCCGCGCAGAGCAGGACGAAGAGGCAGAGCGCGCAGAATGGCAGGAGGCGCCTCATCTTTTCTCTGCTGACTTCGACTTAGCTCGCTCGTCCGCTTGCCGACTAGCCGTGTTCTGCAGCTGCTGCATCGCGCAAGAGTATTTATGCACCTCTAGAGTTGACCTGGAGGGGAAGGAAATTTTTTTAAGAATGTTGGCAAGGATTTTTTTTTTTGATACAGAATACCACACTACACGTGTCAGTGAATGCTCATTGGTTCATTATACATGATATATGTATGAAAGCGTTGAGAATTTTAGAGAATCATTTGGTGCCACTTCATTGATAGCACTTTGGCTTCATATTCTACTGATGATTGCATTGTAAAAAACCATTAAGAATTGAGCGAACAGCTTGAGCTCAAGTATCTACTCTGGCCTATCTAGCTAGACAATTAGATGCATGGATGATCAGGAGGTTAATTAGCGTATTTTCGTATGCATGTGCCATGTGTACACAGTAGCATGCAGGTATATTATTACTGGAAAAGAGAAATATACATATATTAATTCCATTATTTCTTTATTAGTGTATCTGGAAGCTGGAAGACCAGGTCTTAACCATTTTAGGCGCTTAGATCATTGCTGTTATCTTCGAACTTTGGGCCTGCCCTCCGGCCCGTCCTAACTCCTAAGCTCAGTTCAATCTGTCTTTGACAACATTATGCAGAACACTCGGCTGGATCAGTGCGGGCAGCAACGTCTTGGGGGCCCTTCTCGCCGTAAAAATCCGATCTCACATCCGCGTCCTCTATCCGTTAGGAGTGTGCTTGTTAGTCTAGGTTTCTTCTAACGCGCACCTGGTTGTTTTGTAAGTTTTATAAACTGTGGCGTCTGCTGCTAGCAGCCTCACCGGTAACAAGACACGGCAGAGAGCAGGGGCTGTACAGGAACGAGGACCAGCAAGCAAAATGTGCCAGGGAATGAGGGAGTAAAACAAATCTGGCCCTTTTTGATGATCACGAACAAAAGAATCATCTACTGCAAATCTCACGACTTAATTTACAACGAACAATTAATCACACTTTCCAGAAAACTCATCCCCTGTATGCCCACTGCACAACCACATCACACAAGTCACTTATATACACGAAGCATCATGTATTGTATTTCATGAAGCGGAGCTACAAGAGCATGGCCGCCGCGGCCAGCAGCGAAGAGCCGGCGCACGCCGTCCAGGTGCCGCCGCTGAGGCCGCGCGGGCTGCCGCTGGTTCTCGTGGCGCTCCCTCTGGCCCCGACGCCGCCGCCGCCGCCGATGTAGGCGCGGCCTCCTCCGCCTCGCCGCCCTTCCGTGACGTCCATGAGGCTCGCCACGCAGAGCATGGCGAGGACGAGCGCGCAGACGGGCAGCAACGACGACGACCGCCTCATCTTCTGTCTTGTGGTTATCTGAGCACGAAAGCACAGTCCGGCAGCTTTTCTTGTGTGATTTCTTCGTCTCGCCTTCCAAATTCCAACTCTGCACGTATCTTGTCCAAGCTGCAGCGCGCGCCATGTATTTATACACACCTTATCGGGTTGACCGGTCGTCCGGTCATATTATTTTGACCACTATGCACCACCAGTACCTCGCAGATTAATGGCTGTGTTTAATAATTAATTTAGCGATTTTGTGGTACTGAACGTGTTCTTTCCCTCTTTTTGACTAGAAATCATCTTCTTTTGCTCTCTTGACAGACGAGTTGATCTGAAACTTAATTGATGGATGCATGGTTAGTGACTTTTCATTTGTTTAGCATATGTTGCCTGTTAATGGGGACAACCTCGTTGATGTTATCCTCAAGTTTTGTCACCAAATTTTCTAAGCGCGCTTCTCTGTACGTCGATAGCTTGCAAGCTTTCCATTTGCATGGCTGATAGTGATACGCGCCTACGCGGCAGACACCCCAGCTAGGATGGATTACAGTATCTGAACGAACAAGTTCTCGATCAACTAATGGCTAAATGCTCCAGCAATTTTGAGAGCGACGCTTCCGAATTAAAAAAAACGCATTTTACTTATCTGGAAACTCGTTTACGTACATGCACGTGCCAGTTAGGTTGGTGGGTAGCTCGTCCGGGGATGACTCTTGCTGACTTTTCATACACGGTTCCGAATTCTTTCCTCTGATGACACACGTTGCTAGGCTAGCTAGCTAGGAAACTGTTCAGAAAACAGGAGGAAATCTGGCACAACCTTTTCTAATGCGAAGCTTGTGCAAGGCAGGTTCCCAGTGCTCTCTTGGAAGTTAGGCTAATCTCCAAAACATGGCGACCATACGATTGCGGCCGGACGCCGACGACATTGCGACGAGGAAAGAAATAGCCGCGTCAAGGCTCGCCTGGGACGAAGCTTCTAAGTCCAGATTCCGGTGAAGCCCATTTGCGGAAACGGCCCACGGAAACGGCCCATAGAGATGGACGTGGGATGAACAATGATGAATCCTCCTCCTATGGGCGGCGGCGGCGGTCGGCGGGCCTATCCAACTACGGAAGCAATCAAGCAAGCCACGCCGGCGGCTTTGCAAGTTCGCATGGCCGCATTCCCAACTCGACGGCGGGAACTGACTGCTCGCCGCCGCCCGGTCAGCATCTAGCCATCCAGGGTACCCCCTTGTGCCTTGTGTGATCAGCAGTAGAACCATAAAATCGAAGGATTTATTGTAGATAGTGCAAGAAAATTTTGCCAAGTACAAGTAGTTTTCCGATCTAAGGTGACCATATGTAGATGATCACCGTTCTTTATTATTGACTATTGAGTAATCCTCTGGATTACTATGCAACATCTGCATAGAAATCTCGGATTGTGATCCGGACTGCGATGGGGATCCTTACCGTGTGATGCTCGTTGTACCAAGTTAGGCTTCCAAATGTGTATTCCCCTTGCACTTTCCACAAGGGTCTCATGCTGACCTTGAAGGTGTTCACTTTCTTTGTGGCATTGAAGACTAGGGTTGGAGGTTCAACATCGATCTTGACTCCTAGGGGGCTCTGTATAGCAGATTGATAAACTGCATCGACTTCCCCCACATTTGTGACTGCTCGCCGCACCTTGATTGGATGCCTTAGTTCAGGAATTGATATAGAAGGTAAGTTGAGGTGATAAGCAGGTAAAGTTGTAATGTTGCAGATCTCATGTTTTTTGATCTTGCAAGCGAAGAATTTATTGTAGTCCATTGGATCAATGTCGTAAATCAGGCCGGGATCTGCAGCTCCATTAGGATTTATGTTCCCCCCTCCATAGTCGAATGGGTCAGCAACTTTCCGAGGTAGAGCTTCCGCTAATATTGGCATGCCATATTCATCCTTGGTTGATGCTTTGGCCATGCAAAAGACAATCACATGTAAGACCATGTTATTGGATTGATAAACATAGTGTTTCATGTGGATAGTATAGCTTACCTGAGGTAACAATGGCTGATTTAAGAGCAGCATGAGACCAATCAGGATGCAGAGCCTTTAGCAATGCTATGACACCTGCTACATGTGGGGCTGCCATTGAAGTCCCCGAGTTAAATGCATATCCATCTTCTTTGGCTGCAAGGATGTTGACCCCTGGTGCTGCTATGTCTGGCTGTTAAAGTAATTATAATGAGATTATACCATTGCAGTAAAGCATTGCAAGCCTCAATCACTATTACAAGCAACTCAAAGTTGGGTAGGTCAAAAGGATGTGCACCGTTTCAGCTTTGTTTACCTTAAGAACTGTAGGGTACTTAGTGGATGGGCCTCTTGATGAGAATATTGCCACCTTTGGAGCAAGGACTTCTTTTCCTGTAATACTATGTGCTGGTTCAATCTTTGCAACCGGCATGCTGCTTAGTACAAAGACCATATTATTTTAGACTAAATAAATATAGTTGCACAGAAAATACAATTACTAAGCCTGGTTCTTCACATGAAATTTTCCCTACCTTTGACTACCAATGTATGTTGCAACTTGAGACCCAATATCAACATCGACTAAAACACAGGGTATGCCTTGGCAATCTTCAGTGCGCAAAAGCATATCTGTGGTATACAGTCCGAAAATAAGACCAGATGCCCCACCACTAAAAACGTTTTCGAAGACAGTATTGACAAAATTTAGTATTGGTCCATAAGTTACTTCGATGCACAGAACAATGCTTCCATTGATTGTTGTTCCATTCAATGCCCCTTTTGAACAACTGCAGACAGAAACAATGGTTGCTCAACCAATTTGGAAATGCAACATCAGAATCTAAGCTGCCATCTATCCATGAATTTAGTTAATCAATAAGTTAAACAGAAATGCACATACTCTCCACCATTTACAAGTGGTTGGAACCCACTCTTGGATTCGTTGTTTAACTTGTAATATAATGATTGACCCTGCAAATATGATAGAGATTTGCACATAAATTTTGAGTGGTAAGTGTTTGGAGATGATAGGCGAGGAAAGGTGCCTCTAGGAGCACTCCGTTCGATACTGCTAGTGGGCTGAAAATTTTCCTCATTTTCGTGCGCATGCTTTCCAAACTGTTAAACGGTGCGATTTGTGCAAAAGTTGAACTTTCTTTAAAAAATCAAACAAATCCACTTTTTATGTTTATAATAGTCAATTAATTATATGCTAATCATCTTTCCTGTTTCCTGTGCAAGCAATAATCATATCCTATATGCAGTATCGAACGGAGCCAAGAGATTGTGTTTCTACTATTTACCACTAATGTTTGCTTGTTTCCCAGGGTAATGGTAGTTGGAAAAGACCGATCGATCTTGCTTGCCGCGGCTGTAATAACCCAAGGAGCTGTATTAAAAATAACTTGTGGTCGAGGGCCATTATTTCCCCCAGCATAAACAACGGTAATCCCCTTCTGGACTGCATGGAGCGCACCAAATGAATCCTCATCAGCAATAAGTGAGAGGGACAGGATATCAACTCCATCATGAATTGCATCATCTAGAGCTGCTAGCACTCCGGCGCTAGCAAGCTGTAGGCTATTCCCTGTGTCCCATATGACCTTATACACAGCAAGACGTGCTCGGGGCGCACCTCCACGGGCTACTCCTGTTCCTAGGCCATGGACGCTGACTCCATCTACCACTGCACCAGCTGCTATGGATGCTGTATGCGTTCCATGCCCGATCATGTCCCGGGCAGACATGTAATTCTTCTTAAAGTCGGCTTTTTCTATACCTGCAGCATAGTACCGTGCACCAATGATTTTCCTGCTGCAGTTGGTTGCCCCCCAGGCCTGTCCTAGTTGACACACACCCTTCCATCGTGATGGTATTGGTCCGTATCCATGATCACTGAAGCTTCTTGATTCAGGCCAGATACCTGCATCAATTGCATATGTTTTCCAATTTACGCATTAAGGATTTTGCAAGAATTTGTATGGCCAAGGTCTTTTCAGATGATTTAGTGATATTGTACTAACCAGTGTCAATCATTCCAATAATTATATCTTCTCCATATTTGCTCCTCTGCAGAAGCTTATTGGGTGGTTGGTAGTTCAGTCCGAGGAAATCCCAACTTCTTGTGGTCAGCAATTCATGTTGCTTATTTGGGGTAACACTGATCACTTCAGGTAAATCTGAACATAAAAAAGTATACATGAGAAATTCTTCTGTATGAATAAATAAGGAGAAGAACCATATATATAGGGGAACGTATCATGTGCACACTCCGTACACGCCAACTAACAAATGTCACTGAAAAATGTAGCAAAATTTGTGCATGTACTTTACACATACGTGTAAAATATTAACCTCAAATTCATTGTATTTTAGCCGTAACGAAAAAAAAATTCTGGCAGTTTTAAGACTATGTCTGTCAGAATTTTGTATTTTGTGTTGCTCTCTAGACTCTATGTAGGATGAATTTGAACATGGGACTTTACACGTAGATGTAATACTATTAAAAGTATATGTGCAAAGTTTTCTAGAATTTTTAGTGATATTTATTAGTTGGTGCGTACAGTAGTATGTACACGTGAAGGCTTGTGTGTATGGGACACATTCCCCTCCCATGGGCATATATGTGTTAAGTTGTGTTAGTTTCTTTCTTCTTGGGCAGAAAGTGAATATCTTAACATAGGTACCTTCCCATAAAGGAGCTGTTTTTAATCAATGTCGAATATGTTTTGAGTGTCTTTTTCTTTCATTTAGAAATAGCATCATGCATCAGGATTGATTTCTTCACTTTGGTTGTCTTTGAATTTGTCTAGTGTGGGAGTCAGACCTACTGTCTCCATCATGGGATTCAACAGCAATTGCAGCTGGTCAAAGCAGTAGCTATTCAATCCTAGGAACGTTTTAGGATCATTTGATCATTAGGATTTGATTAGTTACATTCTCACAATGATAGTTGCTTTCCTTATCTTTATATTTCTCTGTTTATGAAGAGATGTTCACAGTGAAAAACAACTAGGCAAGGAAGAATAAACAAAGTCTCTAATCTTCTTCCCTCTTCAGCAATAAACCTCAAAGCTTCTGTACTGCAGTTGGGAAGAATTATGCCGGTGGTTAGATGGAAGTGAGTGTCCTACCCTTGGTCTCAAACCCATACCATGCACATAACAAACATGACTGGTAAATTTAGCAGTGAGTTAGTCAAGTTAACTTTTGTTAGCTAAACTCACTTCACCTGCAAGATTCTCTGCTTGCTCCTCTGTTAGCATTGCTGCAAAGCCTGAGAAGCCATGTTTGTAGCTGTAAGCAATGGAGGCCAGTGCCTCTTCCTTGCTGAAACAAAGTGGTAAGTCATAAGAAACAACACCGAACGTGTTTATAGTTAGTTATAAAATGAAGTGTTTGGAGTTGTTGAAGCAAATAGGCAGCTCATAAAATAATATTGGTGTTGAGAAGGTAAGAACTAAAACACCCCAAAGCAAATAAACTCTTTAGATTACCTTCCAAGAACGCTGGTGAGCATGTCATGGTGTGAAGCAGTGACAAGAGTAGGGTCATCATATTTCTTCTCGCCCAGATAGGCAATGTACAACTATGTATAGAGAAGCAGAGAAAACATCTTTGACAACCAAATCTGTATACGAAATAAGATGTAGGGTGATGGACTGTGCATACCTTGCGAGATCCATATATTCCTCTGATCATCAAAAGCCATACACAAAATAGGAGGAAAGCTGGAAAGCGCTGAAATGGAGAGTGCAGAGTCATGTTGGGACTTCTTATACATCAGTATGATCTAGTAGGTATTGGTATTTATAGGTCTTTAGGTCTTGCTTGGTGGCTTTTGTCCATGTCCAGAAAGAAATGTGACACTCACATTTGTTCAATGAATTAAATGTGACACTCAAATTCGTTCAATGAATTCGATCGCTGAATGTTTATGTCTACTAGTCTAGGGTCACAACATAAGACAAAATGTCATATGTTTTGCTGTTCATTTTCTTCCTGTCCAAGTGTCCTCCCTGGGTTTTCTCTAGGAGGGGATTCCCTGGAATTTTCTGCCAAACTAGCTTAACTCATGGTCATGGGTTGTATTTCTCCGTGCTACCACCTCCAGCTTATCTTGCATGAGTACTTTTCGTTTATCTTGGTTATGCTAGTCCTTTTAAAAAAAATCAGATATTCAGAGTGAGAAGCATGGGGGCTAGAATTTATTCATCTATACGTCAAGAACTCAAGAAATTGAATATTCGGACGCAAAGTGGAACAAAATTCCAGGAGATGCTACTATGGTTTACAGTTTACACTAGCAAACACGAAGCAGTGGAGCCCAGGAGCCCCCTGATTTGCTATAATGGTTTCTCAATCAGCGGGAAATTTTGACTCTTCTGTTCTCCCCGTGCCATTGCACATCATTATGTGGAGTCGTCTTCCGCGTTTGTTCGTTTAACTGATGGAGACTAGACGGCTAGAGTGCTGATTCGTGCAAGTTTAGTCTTACAAGACGTCGCTGCTTTCTAATCTTTTGTTTCTCTGGAAGAAAAGGGTACAGGTAAGCTTATATAACTGTAGTACTTCTGGATAATATGGAGATGAGCAGACTTTTGCATTCGAGTGCTGATCCATTGGCGCTTCGCTTCCATGTGGGTGCTGCCGGCTGACTGAAGCCATTTGTCTTAGGCGTATTGGATTGGTCTGGTTTAATGAACTAACGAAATTTTGTAGTGCCAGGTAGAGATGGAAAATATGTGTTTGATTTGATGCACGTTGTATTATTGTCAGATAAATGGATGGGTATTACCCAAATTTTGGTATGGTAAGATGTTGAGGGAGTATGTGCTTTGCTACCTTATCAAAACAATTTTTGAAAGAATATGACTACCGTTATGGGCATGTTTTTTTTTCTCTAGTAACCGGTTGATCCATTAGACAGGATTGTTACGTAGAATCGTGGAAAACTATTGTTAGAAACACCATCAAACATGGTGGAGCGAGATGGATTGGGATATCGAGAGTAATGCTGTAAAAAAAATATAGTATCCCAAAAATATGGGAAAAATATAGTATTGGTTAAGGCATAGAGCATCACCGATAGACATCTAAAATTTCATCCCAAAATTCTGTTTTTAGGATTCTAAAATTCTGTTTTTTGGATTCTTAATCAGATATTGAGATTTGAATAGATTTCTCCATCCAATATCTAGAAACCAATATTCGCTCAAAAAAACTAAGAGCGTGGGGAAGAGGTGCCTAAAAATCTCTTACCTAAATCTCTTTTTTTTTTTAGATAATGACCTAAATCTCTTTTTGAAAAAGATTCTCTATTGAGAATTGAAGGATTAAAAATGTATTTCCTTCTCTCTAAAATAGGGTCTTCCTCCACTCGGGCATTATCAAATCAAAAATGCTATACACACGACGGATTTGTACGACTATCGTACGACTAGTCAACAGCGTCATCTGTGAGCGTGAGCTGTTTACTTAGTGGGCTGTGATTGTTGAGCCTTTTAAAAGCCCAACTCCAGCCGAAGCTCCGTATTCCGGCGTCGATTTCTCTTCTCGATATTACTCTATACACAGTCGTGACTTTTCATCTTCTGCATTTGCTTTCTCACCGTAAACCCTCATTCTAATCCCCTTTGTCTCCTATCCATAACAATCAGTTAAGATTAATCGGAAAATTTTTTTGCGGCAACCACAACAGAGTATCCACGTTGAAGCTAACAGAAAGGTATGAGAAAGTTGTTGATTTATTTTTGCCTGACATTTTAGGCTCTGGTTTTCTAGGCCCGATGAGCAATTCTATTAATCTTCTCAATTCGTTTTTCAACATCTCTTGTTTTTCCATGCTTGCAAGCACATACATGACCATATTTGATTTGCTTTTAAAATCGATTTAATTTTCCTTGCCAAATTAAGGTAATGGACACCAATCTATGTTCTGATGATGAGCAAGAAGATCATATCATATCAGATGAAGATGGCTTTGCTGTTGAGGAGGTTGAGAGTGATTCAAATGCTCTGGTAGCAGATAAAACCAAACCGTTGGAGCCAGCCAAAGGTATGCTATTTGATAGTGAGGACAGTGCCACTTGCTTTTACAAAAGTTATGCTCGAAAGTTAGGATTTGGTGTGATAAAAAGAGGATCTAAGAAAACTGAGGATGGCAAGGTGAGATATTTCACACTTGCTTGTAGCAGACAAGGTAAGGCACAATACACATCAACAAATAAATTCAAGCCTAACCCCTCCACAAGGCAGCAGTGCCCAGCTAAAGTTAACTTTTATCTTCATGATGAGAAATTCTGCATTAGTACGCTTACTCTTGACCATAATCATGTTGTAAGTCCTAGCAAAGCAAGACATCTCAGATGTCACAAGAAACTTGATTTGCAAGCTAAGAGAAGGCTAGAGTTGAATGACCAAGCAGGAATTCGTATAAACAAGAATTTCAGTTCTCTAGCTATGCAAGCTGGAGGCTATGAGAATCTTCAATTTGGTGAAAAGGAGTGCAGAAATTATTTGCAAGATGTACGAAAGCTTAAGCTTGGTGCTGGAGATGCACATGCAGTTTATCAGTATTTCATGCGTATGCAGTCCAAAGATCCAAACATTTTCTATGTCATGGACGTGGATGAGGACTCTCGACTAAAAAATGTTTTATGGGTGGATGCAAGAAGTAGGGCTACTTATGAATCTTTTTCAGATGTTGTGACATTTGACACTACGTACTTGACTAACAAGTACCATATGCCATTTGCTCCTTTTGTCGGTGTAAATCATCACAGGGAATCAGTTCTATTAAGATGTGCTCTGCTATCAAATGAAGAAACTGAGACTTTTGTTTGGTTATTCAGATCATGGTTATCATGTATGTCAAATAAAGCACCAAACGCCATAATTACCGATCAGTGCAGAGCAATGCAAAATGCTATTATGGAAGTATTTCCTGAAGCTCGACACAGATGGTGTTTGTGGCATATCATGAAGAAGATTCCTGAAAAACTTGGTGGGTACTTAGAATATGAAGTTATTAGCTCTACATTGTCTAATGTGGTGTATGATTCATTAAACAGAGATGATTTTGATAAGGGATGGATGAAAATGATTGATGAATTTAGCTTACAGGATAATGAATGGCTTGCTGGGTTATATGATAACAGGGAATTATGGGCGCCAGCTTATGTGAAAGACACATTTTGGGCTGGAATGTCTTCGTCGCAAAGGAGCGAGAGTGTGAATGCCTTCTTTGATGGTTATGTTAATGCTAGAACCACACTTAAGCAATTTGTGGAGCAATATGACAATGCACTAAGAGACAAAGTAGAGAAAGAAAACAAGTCTGATTGTAAATCATTCCAAGAGGCAATTCCTTGCATTACTCACTATGAATTTGAGGGGCAATTTCAGGTGGCATATACCAACAAGAAGTTTAAAGAGTTTCAGGATGAGCTAAGAGGCAAAATCTACTGCTATGCAACTCTTCGGAAGACAGAAGGGTTGGTTCATACTTTCAGTGTCAGAGAGGACCAAAAAATTGGAGAGCAAAGGGTTGTTTCAGAGTTACTTGTTTTGTTCAACCAAGAGGATTGTGACTTGCATTGTGAATGTCGGCATTTCGAATTCCGAGGGAACTTGTGTAGACATATCCTTTCAATACTCCCTCTTGTTGATATAGAAAAAGTCCCTTCCAAATATATACTACAACAATGGATTATATACTACAACAATGGAGAAAGGATTTCAAGCGCAAGCACACATTTATTAAATGCTCCTATGATGATCAGCTCCGGCTTACATCTGATAGCTTTTATAGGTCATAGACTGCCCTCACAGACCAACACATGTCTTTTCTGCACACTTGCACACGAAGAATTTCCCGGTAACGTCCCGCCTTCCCCCAGGCCGGGCCCGCTTACATCTGATAGCTTTTATAGGTCATAGACTGCCCTCACAGACCAACACATGTCTTTTCTGCACACTTTGTCCTCACTCGTGTTGAATTTCCCGGTAACGTCCCGCCTTCCCCCAGGCCGGGCCCGCTTACATCTGATAGCTTTTATAGGTCATAGACTGCCCTCACAGACCAACACATGTCTTTTCTGCACACTTTGTCCTCACTCGTGTGCACCCGGGAAGAATTTCCCGGTCGGTCACCCATCCCAAATTGCTCCAGGCCAAGCACGCTTAACTCTGGAGTTCTTTGGAGATTGGCTTCCAGAAAAGAAGTTGCAACTTGTTGATATGATTATTCTATTAATCCTATTAAGCCCTAGGGCGGGATGTTACACCCTCACCCCCTTAAGAGAGATCGACGCCCCCGTCGATCAACCCCAGGCCAGGAACGTCCTCTTTTGGCCACGTCCATGTGTCTAGCGCCAGCGCATGTGCCATGCTGTGTAACCACTCCCGGTCTACACCAGCCATGCGCACCATGCCTGCGCAACTGAGACACACGCGCCCGTGAAACCGCGAGAGTCGGCTCTGATACCACTTTGTAACGTCCCGCCTTCCCCCAGGCCGGGCCCGCTTACATCTGATAGCTTTCATAGGTCATAGACTGCCCTCACAGACCAACACATGTCTTTTCTGCACACTTTGTCCTCACTCGTGTGTAACCATTCCCGGTCTACACCAGCCATGCGCACCATGCCTGCGCAACTGAGACACACGCGCCCTTGAAACCGCGAGAGTCGGCTCTGATACCACTTTGTATGATAGCTTTCATAGGTCATAGACTGCCCTCACAGACCAACACATGTCTTTTCTGCACACTTTGTCCTCACTCGTGTGCACCTGGGAAGAATTTCCTGGTCGGTCACCCATCCCAAATTGCTCCAGGCCAAGCACGCTTAGCCCTAGAGTTCTTTGGAGATTGGCTTCCGGAAAAGAAGTTGCAACTTGTTGATATGAGTATTCTATTAATCCTATTAAGCCCTAGGGCGGGATGTTACAGCTTGACACGCCAATTGTTAGGCGTTTTGATACTTTGTGCAAGCGTTTTAATGAAGTGGCAGAGAATGGTTCAGTTTCAGATGCATTGTGCAATTTAGTGATGGATGGCCTAAATGAATTGCAAATAAAGATTGATGCACACCATGGCAGCAAGGAAATTCAGGAATATCAGCAAAAATGGAAAGAATAAAGATATGGTGCCGAAACAAGGAAAAATGGTGCTAAGCCCAATATCAATTCGTAGAAGAGGTCGTCCTCCTTCACTGAGAAAACGATCAAAATTGGATCAAGTGGTAAGGAGATTGAGAATGAAGAAGCAACAAGAATCTACAAGTGGAGTACAAAGTCGAAGAAGGAGAAAGACAAGGACCAAAAATGTTATATCAAAAGATAAACAGCTTATCAATATTCAGAACTCTAGACAAATGGAGGTAATATATTTATTAAAATGTGTACAGCATATTCTATTCAGTAGTATTAAGTACTTGAAATATTTCATCTCTCTATCCTTTCTGAATATATACACTTCATTATTAGGTAAATTTTGATCATTGTTATGGTGGAGCATATGAGGCAGGCAGTGCAGAGTTTGCTGCAAATGAGTTTCAGGTAATTTGTGTGACTGATTTGCCATACATAATTTTGCATTGTTGTAATTGATTTGACAATATTGTTGTACAGGGACTCCAATCAAATCACCCGGCACCACCATCTCACATTAGTTCTTACATGGATCTTCTTCAGGTGCTAATTTTCATTGTTGCCTTCTAGTATATATCAGTGCATAGTACTTTCCCCTAACTTGTTGCTATGTTCCTTTTACTTTTGCAGGGAAATGGTGATTTGACGGAGCTTCTATCCCAGCATATGAATGGATGAAAGAGAGAATGATTTTTTGCTTGCATTACTTGTGATCTCAATCGATGAACTAAACAACATTTGCTTGTTTATTATTATTCAATGTTAGACAGTATGCTTGTGATTTTGGATGTCACTCTACCTGTATTTTGAATGTCACTCTACCTGTATTCTGTTTAATGAACTGATTTTGGCCATGAATATAGAAATTGAAGCCGTGGTGCGTTGCATTTCACAAGTCTGGTCAATTATTTTTTGCTTGTATGTTATGGCTTTTTTTTAGAGGACTTGCATGTTATGGCTGTGAGAATATATTGGTTTCACATCCTGAAGGCCTAAACTAATCTAACATCTGGAGTGAATCATTTTAATAGCAACCTAAGCTGATACATGTTCTCAGCCAGACTGGCCCTAGTGTACAGAAAGCCCAGTACGCAAGCAAACAACAACGAGGCCCAGCGACCCGTAGTCATATCTGACGTCGTCATTGCTCGTTTTTCCACCGTTTCAGTCGTACAAGCGTCAGACACATGCGTCGGACGTATAGCAAAGTTGTTATCAAATCGTGTGATTTGACTCTACGATAACCTATCTAGTACTTCCTCCATTCCAAAATTCTGGTCGTTTTACCATCCCAACGCTGTCCCAAAAAAGATGTCGTTTGATCAATTCAAATGTTTGAATCTGCTAATGATGGCTTTGCACTGTGTACTTTTTTGGGCAATGGCGCTAATGTGAACTGTGACTCTACCACGTGTCCCTGAGTTTATTGCAATCAGAAAATATCTCTGGACCTTCTGGGGAATGCATGTACACTTAAATCAAATGATAACTTAATCAAATGAATGAGGGTAACTTGGTCATTTTGTTTGCTTACTAATTTGGATCGGAAACCTTAAAACGTCAAGAATTTTGGGACGGAGGAAGTATTGTCCTCCCAAGATCCACCACTTAGGCCTTATCAAATCGTGTCATTTGGCTCCACGATTGACCATCTAGCATCGTCCTCCCACTCGCCCTTTTTTCTGGGGTAGAAGTCTTGCTCAAGAGACAAAAATTTTCTCGGGTAGAAGCCTTGCTCAAGAGACAAAAATTGAGAGCGAGAATGATACCCGATTTGTGGAGAGCAAAAGTAAAGGGAGAGAGGAATACCAATGTTTAGGGGAAAAGAAAATGCCGATTTTAGAGGGGTGGGGGGAGTAGGGAACCGTTGGAGAAGCCGAAAATCCAAAAGGTCAGGATTGAGAATGGAGTAGGGGCACTGATTTGTGGTGAGCAAAAGTAAAGGAAGAAGGAATATCAATGTTTAGGGGAAAAGAAAATGCCTATTTTAGAGGGAGGAGTAGGGAACCGTTGGAGAAGCCAAAAATCCAAAAGGTGACACTGTTGAAGTGTTGATGATGCTTTAAGCCCTTGTTTTTGTTTAGGAAAAAGTACACCGAAGGTCCCTCAACTCGTCATCGAGATAAAAAACGTTCTCGAACCACAAAACCAGATATACGAGGACCCTCAACTATATAAAACCGGTCACCCGAGGTCCCTCAGTGGTATTCAACCCGGTTTTGTCCGACGTGGCGGCTGGGTCAGCGTGGGACCCACGTGGGTCCCACATGTCAGCTGGCCATGACATCACCTTCTCCCCTCCTCTTCCTTTCTCTCCTCTCTCTCTCTTCTCGTCAGCTGGAGAGGACGTCGGCGACTCGGCGGGCTGCTACCTTCGGCGTGGCAGGGTGGGAGAGGACGAGGGCGGCGGTGGCCGGCGACGGGCGACACGATGGCGGCGCCTGGCGACTGGCGACGCGCCACCGCCGCCGCTCCGCCACCGCTCTCGCCCGCCGTTGCAGAGGCTGCAGGCGCGGAGGGGTAGCAACTTCTCATACGGGCCGACCAATGGGCGAGGTGGGAAAGGGCAGCCGGCGACGGGCGATGCGGTGGCGCGATGACACCGAAGAAGGGGCTCTGCGAGTTTCACCGGCCTGGGGGACGATGACGGCTCGGGGGACCTCCTCATCGATTCGCACGCGCATCTCGGTGAGCAGCGCGTCGTCCGGCTCCAGCACGCCCGCGGCGGCCAGCGACTCGAACAGCAGCGCCATGCCATCGGACTTGACGGCGTCGAGGGCGTCGGAGCGGAGGGCGACCTTGGCGAGGTCGTTGAGGTCGGGCTGGATCGAGGCTGTGGTTGTCGGCAGGGCGACCCAAGGGGCACCTATTCAACCGGCCGCCGTTGGCGCTGGGGAAGGAGCCACCGCCGCACCAGAACTACGCCGTCGTGTTCGATAGCCTCGACGCCGCGGTGCCACCACGTCAGCGGCGTCGCACTTGTGGCCGCCCGACGAGCGCGCGCAGGTGGAGCGCGTCGTGGTGGGCGAGGAGAACAAGGGCGTCCTACTCTGGGATGGCGCACACCGGCGGGAGCGGCACGCCCGGCTGCGGCAGTGGGCGGCGCGCATGGAGATGGTCGGGTTTACCAGCGTACCGCTCAGCTACATCGCCATCATGAAGTGGAACGACATGGTGAGGCGATGCGGATTGAGACGCTGCGAGAACAGGGAAAGCGGCGTCGCTCCTCCCCCGCCGGCCGCAAGCGCGCACCGCCGCGGCGAGAGGTGGCGAAGATGTTGCGGGCGCGGGCGCGGCAAGCGCTGGAGAGCGAGCGGCTGTGGTGAATCGGCCGGTGTTGCCTGGCGAGGGAGCAGATGGGGCATCGCCGGAAGCGTGGCAGGCCAGGTCCCCCCCTCCAAATCTCCGATTTCCCGATGTGCCCGGCCCCGCCTCCACCTCCGTGCCCACCGCCGCGGCGCCTTTCTTCGTCGACCCGTTCCCGGAGGCGACGGCGTTGGCATTGCCGGCACTAGTGCCGGGGTCCCTCCCTTCACGCCTCGTCTTCGCCATTGACCTGCACCACGGCGACGTCTGCATCATGTCGCGCTCGCGCGTCGTGGAGATGGACACCTCGTCGCGCGTGGTTCCTGGGCTCGCCGTTCCGTGTCGACGCGCTCGTCCAGGAGGACGGTGAGGGCGGCGGCGTGAGCGGCTAGGACGGGCTGGCCGCGGTGAGCGCGGCCATGGCGGGCGCGCGACGGGGCAAGGGCGCGGAGGCGGCGGCGAGGCAACGGTACGAGAGAAGAGAGATGAGGAAGGAGAGAAGAGGGGAAAGAGAGAGAGAGGAGGCTGACGTGGATACACTGACATGTGGGGCCTATATTGGTTCCATGCTGACACAACCGTCACGTAAGACAAAATCGGGATAAAAACCGCCCAGGGACTTCCGGTGACTGGTTTTGTATATTCCGGTGGCTGGTTTTGTATAGTTAAGGGACCTCGCATATCTGGTTTTGCGGTTCGAGGACGTTTTTTTATCTCGTTGATAAGTTGAGGGGCCATTGGTGTACTTTTTCCTTTTGTATAAGCCAGCCCTGAAATTTTTACAATTTGGTCCTTTTTGAAAACTTATTTTACAAATAGACCCCTGGGAAAACTTAAATCGGAAATAGTCCTTTTTGGGGCGCCAGAGTGGCTGGCGCCGTACCCCAACATGGCGGCGCCAGCCACACTGGCGCCGTGCCCGTGCCACCGTGGCACTAGGGCTGTCGTGGAGGTGCTGACTGGGCAGAATGGGGGCGCCAGCCACACTGGCGCCGCCCCTCATACCACGGCGCCAGCATAGCTGGCGCGCCCCTCCTCTGTGCCTTAAACCCCGTGGGCCCCACCACCTTTCTCCTCCCCACTCCCATTTTCGCCATTCCCAGCCCGAGCAGCGAGCTGCTGTTCTTCTCCCTCTCTCTCCCCCTCACCTCTCCACCTCAAATCCAATCAATTTGAAGCCGTTTTTCGCGGGATTTTTTGTGGAAATCGAAGAGAAAGGTAGACTCCTTCATTCCCCCCTCTTTTTTTTCATTTTTATTGGTTGAATTTGTAGATCGGTCGGTAACCCTAGAACCCCTTTTTTACCCAAATTTGTGATTTTTAGCATTTGTTCTTAGGATTGGCTTGTTGTAGTGCTACATGTTTGCAATGTACTCATTGGTGTCATGATTTTTTTAACCATATATGTGGTAATGTTAATTTTTGGATGGTTTGGTTGGATGGATGGATGAAAAATTATGGTTGAGGCATGACGGAGGTTTGGGTTGTATGATAGAGTATTTGTAATATTTCGATGTGTAATGCAGTAGTAAACTTGTTGATAGTTGTAGGTGGATTAAATATTTTTTTGGAGTAGTAGCTTTGGGACAATTTAAGTTATGCATTGGTTATAATATGTCGGTTTGGACTACGTTTAGGAATGAAGATTTAATTTTTGTTGCAAAGTTACATTTGATTTTTTGGTGTAGATGGATAGACTTGTTCGTGTTTACTACGGTGGTAGAGTGGTGGAACCTTATGTTGGTGGACATGTTGAGTTTGAGGATATGTCATTGAAGACCATTTTGTTTCCCACCCACCCAACTCTAGATGAACTAAGGTCACGAGTGAAAGAAGTTCTTGGATGGACCGAGGATAATGTGGAGATTCGTTTTTATGGGAGATACGATGTTGGTCAAGGGCATAAGTATATATTAAATGTGATAGGTTAGTTGGAATGGGAAGTTTACTTTGATTTGGTAAAAGAGTCTTAGTTTAGATCTCTAGAGGTGTTTGCATCAAAGTTAGTTCGTACCGTAGAAAATTTGGATCTAAACAAATCTCCTTCTTATCATTACGTTGAGAAGAATTTTGTGACATACTATTCTCGTCGTGGAGGGGGTGCAAGTAAGAGTGAGTTGGTACGAGAAGACTTGGAGGGGGAAGGAGAGAAGAAGAGACCTTTGCTTGGAAATGATTTATGGGAGGCAGGACCATCAAAGAGACATTGTGGTACTGATGATGTGGATGCAGCGAGGGTGATGAAAAGGGAGTTAGTACAAGAGGGGCTTGATCTAAGTGAACATTTGTCGGCGAGTGTTCATTGGTCGTCGTACGGAGTCAACCCTGAATACCCGACAGAAGTAGCAGGCCAATATGTGAATCCAGATGATTACTTTGATGTCGAATTGAGTGGTGGTCACGATTCTGTCTCAGTAGAAGTCAATAGAGATGATGTTGACGAGGAGGCAAGTGTTGAGCAATATGATGTTGAATTTGCTGAAGACTCTGATGATGACCGTCCATTCCCTCCACTTACTAATAATGACAAGTTAGCATTAGAGGAATGTCGTGCGTTTGAGAAGGTGTTTGGGAGAAAGCCGGACATTCCTGAGTTTAGGGACCTAACACATGCCCATGGTGCACTACTAGATGGCGGCATCAACCTAGATCAGTTGCCAGAACCATTCCAGGTGGATGGTCTCAGAAAGGGTTTAGAGTTCCCATCCATGGTCGCATTGAAGCTATGGCTCCAGGAGTACGCCATCGTGCACCATCGTCCATACCGTGTTGTCAATTCTGCCGCAAATAGGAGGTACACTGTTAAATGTGAAAACCCACGGTGCAAATGGAAGGTCCATGCAACTAAGAGGTATAGTGGCACGTGGAGGATATCACGGGTAGGTAAGGAACATAGTTGTGCTACTGCCGAAGGTTCAGGGAGCCACCGGCAACTGACATCAAAGTTCATAGCAAATAGGTTATGCAATGCCATAAAACTGCAACCTACACTCTCTGCTTCTGCGTTAGCTTTGTATATATTTGAGATTTTCCAGTATAGGGTGAAGTATGGCAAGGCTTGGAGGGCACGAGAGGAGGCTATGAAGCTCATTTACGGTGAATGGGGTGAAGCGTATGTCCGTTTGCCCACTTTGCTGCAAGCCATTAAGCAGAGGAATCCCAGTATGGTCTACCACATCGATACTCATCCTGATAGGGTTGTCAACGTTGATGGAGTGACCAAGAAAATTTTTATGCGTGCATTCTGGTGCTTTGGTCCTTCCATTGAGGCTTTTAAGCATTGTAGGCCAGTACTAGCTATAGATGCAACCTTCCTAACTGGGAAATACGGTGGTGCCTTGATGACTGCATTATCAGCTGATGCGAAGGACCAACTTGTACCTTTAGCTTTTGCCTTGGTGGAGAAAGAGAATTCACGAGACTGGTGCTGGTTTATCGATCTTGTCCGACGGGTTGTGGTTGGGCCGCATAGGGAGGTTTGTATTATCTCAGATCGACATGCTGGTATAATGAATGCCATGATGACTCCTGTTCCAGGATTGCCATCGGTTCACCACCGGTTGTGCATGAGGCACTTCAGTGCTAATTTCCACAAGGCCGGTGCGGACAAGCATCAGACAAAAGAGCTCCTAAGGATATGTCAGATTGACGAGAAGTGGATATTTGAGAGGGATGTTGAGGCACTAAGGCAGCGTATTCCCGAAGGTCCTCGTAAATGGCTTGAAGATGAGTTGTTGGATAAAGATAAGTGGTCTCATGCATACGATAGAAATGGCCGCCGGTGGGGTTACATGACAACCAACATGGCCGAACAGTTCAATAGCGTGCTAGTTGGTGTTCGTAAGCTTCCAGTGACGGCCATCGTATCATTTACGTTCATGAAGTGTAATGACTACTTTGTGAACAGACATGATGAAGCTTTGAAGCGAGTCCAGTTAGGGCAGCGTTGGTCCACCAAGGTTGACAGTAAGATGAAGGTGCAAGAAAGTAAGGCGAACAAACACACTGCAAGGTGTTTCGATAAGCAGAAAAAGACATACGAGGTCACAGAGAGGGGTGGTATAACGCGTGGTGGTGTTAGATTCGGCGCAAGAGCCTTCAAAGTTGAAGGTGAGGGGAACTCATGTTCTTGCCAAAGGCCATTGCTCTACCATATGCCTTGCTCACATCTTATACACGTTTATCTGATTCATGCAATTGATAAGGAATCTCCCAACCGAATGCCGTATCAGTTCTCTTCAAGAGCCGTTGTGAACACATGGGCAAGTCGCTTTGAGCCATACCTCGACCCCACATAGTGGCCATCGTACGATGGTGAAGAATTTGTTGCTGACCCAAAATTGAAGATTAAAACAAGAGGGAAGAGGAGATCCAAACGGTTCAAGAACGAAATGGACTCGGGTCTGGGTGGTTCTGGAAGGAAACCACCTTCATGCGTTCAACTTGATGCTGCGCCGGTGCAAAATAGATGCTTGTTGTGTCACCAGGAGGGTCACAAGAAAACTAAGTGTCCTAAGCGTCCAAAAAAGAAGAAGTCCAAAAAAAATTTAAGTGTTAGGGAGGTAAATATTTTGTTTTCCTACTCATGTTCTCGCATTCATTTCTTTTAATATATGTCACATTGGTAACTAACGGTGAATTTATTACTTTTTCATGTAGGATGGCCGAGGAGGGACAACCGCCGACTTACCCAGCCTTGGAGGCGTACTACGAGGCCCGTCATCGCGGGGCTGCGATCGAGGCGGGGAGGGTATGAATCGGCATTGATTCACTTGTGCATAAGTATCGGTAGCGTGTATTTGATATTATATTAACTAATTGATTTACAATTGCTAATGCAGATACTTCAACCGCTCCGAGTCAGAGCTCATGCCCCCCCCAGTGTTCGACGATAGGTACATCCCGTACCTAAGGGCTGCCGGGTTGCTCGGGGTGGCCTTGGTCGTGAGCAGAGGAATGCCAGTGTTCAACGCTCCTGCGTTGACAGCACTTGTGGACAGATGGAGGCCTGAGACACACAGCTTCCACCTCCCCAGTGGTGAGATGACCATCACTCTACAGGATGTGGCTATGATCTTGGCCCTCCCATTACGAGGGCATGCCATGACGGGCAGGACAGAGACTCCTGGATGGCATGCACAAGTGCAGCAGCTATTTGGCATTCCACTCAACATTGAGCAGGGGCAAGGGGGGAAGAAGAAGCAGAATGGAATACCCCTGTCTTGGCTGAGTCAGAACTTCTCACATCTTGACGACGATGCTGAGCCATGGCGTGTTGAGTGTTATGCCCGTGCATACATCTTGCACTTGTTGGGAGGGGTTCTGTTTCCTGATGCTGGGGGTGACATTGCTTCGGCGATATGGATTCATTTGGTCGCCAACCTTGGTGATCTGGGCCGTTTCAGTTGGGGGTCAGCAGTGTTGGTGTGGACATATAGACAGCTCTGTGAGGCCTGTTGTCGTCAGGCACCATCATCCAACATGAGTGGTTGTGTGCTATTGATTCAGATGTGGATGTGGTTAAGACTACCGGTTGGAAGGCCTAAGTGGAGGCAAAGCTTCACTCCTTGGCCCTACAATGAGCCAGACATGGAGAAGACAGTGGCCTACCTTTTTGAGAGTACTGCCACTGCACATGCTCACCGGGATGTGGCATACAAGCATTATGTCAATGAGATGGACTGCTTGCAGCCTCAACATGTAAGTACTTCCAATGTCACTTCTAGTTAGACATTTACTTCTTTAATTGAGATACTAACCAACGACATCTCTTCAACTTTTGCAGATTGAGTGGTTACCATACCATACAAATGAGGCTTCAAGCCTGACCCTGAACTCGATGTGCAATCGAGACTCTGACTATTTCATGTACCAGTGCCCATTGATTTGTTTCTGGGCAGTTGAGTACCACCTTCCGCACCGTGTCATGCGACAGTTCGGGAAGAAACAAGATTGGCCGGTTGAGGACATCTCAACTGGAGTTGAATTACACAAGTAAATATTTCTTATCTTTGTTTGCTTTCATTGTCAATGTTCAATTTTGTACCATTTAACCCTTGTCGATGCTCACTACTGTTTCATCACCTTCTACTTGTCTAGGTATGACAGGGTGAGAACAAAGAAGGTGAAAGACTGGGGGCTAGAGCATAATAAATACATTGATGAATGGAGAACAGCCGGAAGGAACGATAGGTACATCGAGACTATACACCAAAATCATCTTTTCTCAGAGTACCTTTATTGGCTGCATAGGACATATAGACTGTTCCTCCGCCCTACTTGGACGGAAGCCGACATAGAGGATGACCGCGACTCCGATGAGGGGCGGAATCCCTATGATGTCCGGACTAGAGTTGGATATCAAATGGAGCACGCCCCACTTAGAGACAGAGTCGTAAGTTTTCTTGCATTTGTCAAAGTTACTTCCATTTGCACCCTAGACCCTAACATATATCTTTTCACGCTTTCAGTCGAGAGAGCTCCTCAGGAGTGTGAATGAAATGGGGCATGCCCTCCAAGCTCCGAGGGGTGGTGAGGACACGGAGAACACGCTCCGCAATGTTTTAGAGGTAAAATTTATTTAGCACTTTGCATTACTTGAGTTATGCCTAACAAACCTCTTTTTTTTTTTGAAATGCAGAAAGTTCGTCAAAGGTGCCGGAAACTTGCAGCAAGATTAGGTTGCAGGTCGGTTGGATTGGACGACGTGTACCAACCGGGGAGACTACCACCACCACTACCTCAATCCGCGCGTCCAAGTACTGCTCGACACTCCATCAGGATAGAAGAGCGTGAAGGAGTTGGTGGCTCGTCGTCGTCACGCATTAAACAAGGGAGGGGAAAGGGGAAGGCGCCGGCTCCACCTAGCGACGACGATGACGATGAGGACGAGGAGGATGAGGACTACGCCGCACCAGACGCCGAGGAGATAGACATGTTACAGCTTCCCGACGCGCCTCAGGGGACGCAACCCGCGCAATACAACTTGCGATCCACTCGGGCAGCGAAAAAGAGGTAAAATGAGCTTACCATTCTCAAATGTTATTTGATTTCCCTTATTTTGTTTTTAAAATGTTTTAAACATTGGATTTTCAAATGTAGGTACACTCCGGGCTCATAAGCAATTCGGCGCCAACGGAAGAAGTAATTTGTATGAAGTTAATCTATTGGTTGGTAGTATGACATATGTGGTGCACTATGTGATATAAAATGTGATGGACTATGTGAGGACTATGTGATGGACTTTTGACATTGTTTCATGTGTGGAATATAGGATGGACTTTTTGCATTGTTTGTGTGGGATATGTGATGGACTTTTGGCATTGTTTGATGTGTGGAATATGTGATGGACTATGTGAGGACTATGTGATGGACTTTTGGCATTGTGATTTGTGCAATTGGAACCTGTTTTAGTCTGTACGAATCTGTGAATTGTGATTTGAATTGCGAACTGTGAATTGGTACATTTGTGCAATATGGATCTTCAATTTGCAGGGAGGCAGAGGGCGGCGCCAACCACCCTGGCGCCGAGGTTGGGAAGGGCGGCGCCAGCCAGTGCCGCGAGGCAGAAGGGTTTCGGGCTGGGGGAGGGCGGCGCCAGCTACCCTGGCGCCGTGGTCCATGAGGGCGGCGCCAGCCGAGGCCCGGAGGCAGAAGGGCTTCGATGGGGGGAGGAGGGGGGCGCCAGCCACCCTGGCGCCGCGGTCGAGGGGGGGGGGCGCCAGCCGTTGCCTGGAGGCAGAACAGACTTGGCGAAAATTGGGGGGGGGAGAAAGTTGGTGGGGCCCGCAGAGGAGGGGCGCGCCAGCCATGCTGGCGCCGTGCTATGAGGGGCGGCGCCACTTTGGCTGGCGCCCCCTTCGGCCTAGTCAACACCTCCACGACAGCCCTATTGCCACGGTGGCACGGGCACGGCGCCAGTGTGGCTGGCGCCGCCATGTTGTGGTACGGCGCCAGCCACTCTGGCGTCCCAAAAAGGACCATTTCCGGTTTAAGTTTTCCCAGGGGTCTATTTGTAAAATAAGTTTTTAAAAAAGGACCAAAATGTAAAATTTTCAGTAAGCCAGCCCATACAATGAAGGCCCGTATAAACCAACTAGCCACAAAAGAGGCCCAAGATTACAGAATCAACGTGAGGGAGCATTGCCTATGCCTTCTACTCCTCTCTCTCTCTAAAAAAAAGAAGCCATATGCCGTCCGTCACCGTGCGGGCGGCGGCGGTGGCGGCGGATGGCAAGCAAGGCCGGAAAGTGCAAGCGGCACATGCCAACCAGCCGTAGCAAGGCTGCGCCACTTCGTCCCAAGTCAGGTCCCACGGCGACGGGCCGACGGCGGAAGCGGTTTCCGCCCCCACGGCCGCGCCCCTCCCTTCGCCGGCTGCGCCGTCAGGTTCGTTGTTCCATCCATCCATTTGTCTTGTTGGCCACCCCGTTTTATGTCTATAATTCTCAACAAATGCAACTCCTATGTACAATGAAGCAAATTATTCTTATTGCAAGCGCTATTGGTGTACATGTTTATTACTGAGCATCTCCATTGTCTAGAAATATGTTTATTTCTAAGCAACATCAGCGTAGAAGTCTTGAATTGTGATCCGGACAGCAATTGGGATTCTTGCAGTGTGGTGCTCATTGTACCAAGTTAGGCTGCCGAATGTGTAGCCTCCCTGCACTTTCCACAGAGGTGTAATGCAAATCTTGAAGGCATGCACTTTCTTGCTAGCATTGAAGACTAGGACAGGCGGTTCGATAGTCATCTTAACTCCAAGGGGGGATTCTATAGAGGATTGGTAAACCGCATCCACCTCCCCGACATTAGTGACTGCTCGTCGTATGTTTATTGGATGCCTTAGATCTGGTATAGATATAGAAGGCAGATTCAGGTGATAGGCTGGCAATGTCGTAATGTTACAGATCTCATATTTCTTGATCTGACAAGCGAAGAATTTGTTGTAATCCTTTGAATCGATGTCATAAATTAGGCCAGGATCAGCAGCTCCAATAGGATTTATGTTCCCTCCTCCATAATCGAAAGGGTCAGCAACTTTCCGAGGAAGCGCTTCTGCTAATATCGGTGTGTCATATTCGTCCTTTGTTGATGCTTTTGCATGCAAAAAAGAGTAATTCATGGTTGAGTGGATTCACCTATATAGTTGTTTCATGTGGATAGCACACTCAACTAATTTACCTGTGGTGACAATTGCTGATTTGAGAGCAGCATGAGACCAATGAGGATGTAGAGCCTTAAGCAATGCCACAACGCCTGCTACATGTGGGGCTGCCATTGATGTCCCTGAGTTAAATACATATGCATCTTCTTTGGCAGCTAAGATGTTGACTCCTGGAGCTGCTATGTCAGGCTGTTAAAGCAGATATAATGTGGTTAGGAAATGCTCCTGTGGAATAAAATCATCTTAAGGTGCACGGTACCTGATGTCTGTCTAAAGATTTTCCTGACTAAAATAAAGACCAACAGTATGTACTTCCTTTCAGATTGTACCTTAAGAACTGTAGGGTATTTGATGGATGGGCCTCTTGAGGAGAATATTGCCACCTTTGGAGCGGGGACCTGATTTCCTGTAATACTACTTGCTGGCTCAATCTTAACAGTGGGTAATCTGAATAAATAATAAAGCAAAATTATTTGGGAGTTTAAATAGTTACAGAGAAAATACAGCTAAAGCTTGGTGGGTCGTTAAATATTTATCCATACCTTTCACTGCCTATGTATGTTGCAACTTGATATCCAATCTCATTGTCAACAAAAACACAGGCTATCCCCTTGCAATCTTCTGTGCTCAAAAGAACATCCGTGGTATAAAAAGCGAAGATAAGACCAGACGCCCCACCCTGAATAACGCCTGCAAAGACATCTTCGAAAATTCTTCCTATCGGGCCAAAAGTTAATTCAATGCATAGAACAACTTTTCCATTGATGCTTGTGCCATTTAACGCCTCCCTTGAACAACTGTAGACACAGGCAAAAAGCTTCAACACCTAAACATAAATTGGTATGTAAATGATGTTAATCAGAAACTGGCATTAACTTTAAACATACTTGCCACCATTTACAAGTGATTCAAATCTGCTCTCTGTATTGTTCTTTAACTTGTAATAGAGTGATTGACCCTGCAAATATAAAAGCATGTACTTTTGAGTGGTAAATTCTTGAGGAAGATTGCATGGAGCAAAGGTTCTAACAGAGATCACTAGTCTCATGTACCACTAATGTTTGCTTGTTTCCCAGGGTGATGGCAGTTGGAAAAGATCGATCAATCTTGCTCGCTGCGACTGTAATGACCCAAGGAGCTGTGTTATAAAGGACTTGAGGTCGAGGGCCTCTATTTCCCCCGGCATAAACAACAGTAATCCCATTCTGGACTGCATGGAGTGCACCAAATGAATTCTCATCAACACCAAGTGAGAGGGACAGGATATCGACTCCATCATGGATAGCATCATCTAGAGCTGCTAGTACTGCGGCAGTAGCGAGGTATGATCCACCAGCACCACCCTCCTCCCACCCAACCTTATAAACTGCAAGCCGTGCTCGGGGTGCACCGCCACGTGCTACCCCAGCTCCTAGGCCATGGAGGTTAACCCCCTCTACCACCACACCTGCTGCAGTGGATGCTGTGTGTGTTCCATGGCCATTGTTGTCCCGGGCAGACATGTAATTCTTCTTGAAGTTGGCTTTGTCAAGGCCGGCCGCGTAGTACCGTGCACCAATGATTTTCCTGCTGCAGTTGGAGGGCCCCCAGGCCTCTCCTAGTTGACAGACGCCCTTCCACCGTGATGGTATTGCATCATATCCGTGGTCATGGAAGCTTTTTGATTCAGGCCAAATGCCTGCATCAATAGTATGTGTTGTCCTACTTAATATACATCCATGTACATGTTCATGCATGAGGAATTTTGAAAGAATTCTGTAGGTCAAAACTTTTACAATTGATTCCATTAAAATGATGGACTTACCAGTGTCAATTATCCCAATAATTATGTCTTCTCCATAATTGCTCCTTTGCAGAAGCTCACTGGGTGGTTCATTTTTAAGCCCGAGGAAATCCCAGCTTCTGGTGGTCATTAGCTCATGCTTCTGATTTGGAGTAATACTGATAACTTCAGGTAATTCTGAACATGAAAAAAAAAAGCATCTCCTCAAAAATTAAAGCACATTAGTAAACATGCCATTTCTTTTTGGGGGAGAACGCATTGCTTTACAGAGGCAGTTTCTGATAGTGAAAGCAGTTTGCAATGGTAAATTGATATGCACATTAGTGAACATGCCATTTCTTTTTGCCATTCAATGCTAGGAATACATTGGAATTGAATCCTCTAGTCATCTATCTTAACTGATAGCAAAAGGCTTTTAACATGAACTATTTACAAATAAAGGTCAGTATGAGTTCAATAAAGCTTCCATTATCTTAAAAACAAAAACAAATAAAGGTCTGTTAAAAATCCGCCTACCTGCCAGATCCTCAGCTTGGTCTTCTGTTAACATTGCCGCAAAGCCTGAAAAGCCATGCTTGTAGCTGTAGGTGATGGAAACCTTGGCCTCCTCCTTACTGAAATTTAATTAGTAAATTACCATAACCAATTATAGAGATATTTGATATTGTTAAAGCAAGTGGTTCAAAGAAAAGAAATCTCTAGAAACAAACTCGAAAACCAAAAGAATAAATTCTGAGGTTACCTTCCAATAATACTGCTGAGCATGTCATGGTGTGAACCAGTCACAAGAGTAGGATCATCATGTTTCTTCTCACCAAGGTAGGCGATGTACAACTACATTTAGAGAGTCACATAAAACATTTTTAGCATTCCGACAGGATCAGTTTTATGAAATGAAATGCAGTGCAGTGTGTCATCCATACTCTGTGAGATCCATGTGCTTTTATTAACGTCAGGCAAAAGCTAAATAGGAGGCAAGATGAAAACAGTCGAGAAGAGAAGTGAAAAGCCATGTTGTGATTACTAGTTCGTTTCAGTAGGTGGTGTTATTTATAGTCCATTACCCAAGATCTTTAGCTGTCAAGCTAGAATGCATTATTTATTTCAGAAAGAAAGGTCAGAGCTAGGTCCTGTTCGATGAATTCAAAAAACTTCATTGTCAATCACAGTGCAAGACAAAAGGATATAATGTTACGCTTTGCGGCTTAGTTTCCTCATTCCAGTTTAACTGGTATGCCTTGAGGCTGAAGCATGGGTTTGTACCACCGCTCCAACCCCAGCTTATCTTGCAGCATAAGAATAATGGCCTAGAATCTCTATATTTCTGATTTATATGTTGAGAGGATAAAGACGTGTATTGCCGTACTGTGCAGTGAACAATGGCCTAAAATCTGTTCTGATTTATCTCTCTCTATATTTCAGGATAAGAGTAAGAAGCTATCAGCTCACTGACGAGCAGGGATTTTTTCCAAACAGTTAGTGAGTGTAATTTCTGTGCCAGTTACATCATCTGGCATTTCTTTCAAACAGTTAGTCAAACGTTCCAATCAGCAGGGATTTTCTTACAAGATACTATCATGCTTATGTGTCATCATTTTTTCCTTGGCATTTGTTAGACATCATTGTATAGAGTCATGAACCACACTTTGACTAGTCAAATCCAAGGAATAGTATGCGTTAATCAAGTGGAGCACTATCTGTTTTCCTGGAAGAGAAGTAGAAGAGGATAAATTGAACCTTGAATGAACTTGAGTGATGATACTTCTCGATGGTAGGATGAAAGGTTGATCATCCGTCTGTTTTCTCCTTGGACAGTGAACATTTGTTTTAGCAAGTGGACAGTGAACGCAGCGTTTTTTTTGTTGATGAGCGTTTCTGTGGTGCAGGGAAGTTGCACGAAAGAAGCCACTGCGATTTGAAAAGTCGTAGTAACTAGCAACAGCGCTGGTTACTTGGTTAGCGTTTCCGATGTCGAATGATACTCCTACACCTCTCGTTACAGGATTACAACTTTAGATAAGGTGGGTTCGCGTACGGGTGGTCGATCGGGTACTTGCCGGCGCAGATGAAGCTCCAGGTGCGCGCCGCAGACTGGAGGTAGGCCGGGTCCATGCCTCGGCGCCCATCAGAAAAGAAGAAGAGGATGGATGGAAAAGGTGACGGCAGTGGCATGGTTCTAATTTCGTAAATTGGAGTGGCACGGTTACAAATAAATGAATTGTAATAACATTTTTCTGAATATCCATATTTTTAATAGCATGGATCAAATTAACCCTATATATAACCAGGGTTATCCCATTAGATCTTGTTCGATTAATCCATATGAGGAAGCCCTAATGAGGGAAAAAAATAACTCTGAAAGTTAAAATATACGTGAAATGACCTAATCAGTTGTTAACAAGACATTGTCGCTATTGAATTTATATATAAACTTTACTTCTCTTAATACAATGATGTGCTTATTGTGTATTCCCAAAAATTATCACTATTGAAAAACACAGGGTTAGATGACAAAACTGTGAAATCATTATCATGATTAATATTTGTGATGAACAATTGGCTTTGCAAAATGATTTATTCGATGAATTGGTTTGGAATTATGTGTGAATGTTGGTATGAGTGTGTGTGACTAATGTAGGTCATGTTGTGATATTTGTGCCTAGAAACAGTTGTTTTGTCTTATTGTGTGCAGGTGACTTGAGATCAGCCTTGATCAATGGTGAGAACCAGGACTATGCTCAGGGAGGAACAGAGGTCTAGTGCGGTCGGGATACCATGTGAGAAGGTGATTAGAGTCAGGATTCTTGGAGATTAACTTCTGTCAACGGTGGGGATCGGGACTAGACTCAGGGAGGAGTTGAGATCCAGACGGTCAACGATACCAGGTGACGAAGTTAGATACGAGATGACACACTGTGGATGGACACCGTGTGGGAGTGATCTTCGCAATAGGTTTCATGAGGTGTGTGTGTAAGTGCCGGTGTCGCGAAGGAGATTGGAAGAAACTGGAGAGGAGTATATGGTGCTACAGTGCTTCAGGTTACTGTACTGTGCATATATATGTGTTTGCGTACTGTGGCGAGCAGTAGCATCATATATGTGTGTGGTGCATATGCATGTTGTTGCATGCATGTGTGTGCTGCTTGGTTGAAGAAGCAGCAGCAGGCAGCTCGGCCTGGGAGGAAGCAGCAGGGAGCCAGGGAGCGAGCTGGCCTGGGATGTGCGCAGGAGACCGAGACCGGGTGCCATACGGAGATGGTGTTGTGTTTGACGTCGGATTGGTTTCCTGCGGCTATAGTTTGAGAGATTAAAAATTTGGAAATTGTAATTTGATTTAGAGAAATTGAGGATAAAGTCCTAGTGTAACTAGGAGTTGTACTCCTACTTAAAGTATGAGGTTTTCGGTATAAATAGAGAGAGACTATGCCTTAAGGGTAAGCCAAGTTTGATAGATTAGATAGGGTTTCGTGAGAAACTTATGAGGGATACTATGGCTGCACCTTGTGAACAACATACTTGAGCAATAAAGATCATATTCAATCATCAAGGCATCGGCGATCTATTCTGGTCACGTGTGTTTTACGTTTATGTTTAGTTTTGGCATTAACTTGTGATCGTTCGTTTTGATGTGATTTTGTTCAAGTTAATCCATTCAAAACCTTTCTAATACTTCATAGATTAAATCTGGAAAGTTCCGTTGATTGGTTCTTGCTTGATTCGAATTTGCTTAAGTTTTAAGTTTAATTCAGATTTGCTGAAATTCTGAGATAGCTAACTTTCGAGGGTGTTTTCTCTTAAACCGTTTATTAGTTTGCAAATCCCTCCAGTGGAGTTGTTCCTTGGTTTGTCTAGTTTATTCTGTCAAGTTTGCAACTCTATCCACCGGTTGGTTTAAGAGAAATCGAGTTTTTATAAAGGCGTTATCATGTTGTTTTTAGTGCTGACGGTCAGACCGCCGAGTGACCTGCGGTCAGACCGGTTAGACTTCGGTCAGACTGATCCCAGTAGGTCGAATAGACCACCAAACGTGTGTTCCATTGGTTTTTGAGGTTGGGATGTATTTTGATCTATTAAGATTCGATTATTTGAGTTCCGCTGACGTAATGTACCATTCACCCCTCTCTGGTAGGCTTGGTTAGTTCGATGCTATTCACGGCGAAGCCTGAGAAACCATGCTTGTAGTTGTGGATGATAGAGGCCAAAGAATCTTCATTGCTAAAAAGTTTACGAATACATGTAGGGTTGGTTTGGTTTGTGGCCTAAATAGATCTTACCAAATTTTGTTAGTGCCAAATTTTGGCAAGTTTTAGTATGACTAATTTTGGTAAGGTAAAGTTGTGTTTGGATTGAAACCAAAATAGCCTAAGTTCACTATTGAAATGGCCAATTTTCTTAGGCATGCCAAAATTTGGCTTCAAACTAAATAGACACTAAACACAATTGAAATTGTCAAATATTGGTAAGCCTAATTTAAGCCTCAAACCAAACCAGCCCATACTTAACTAATTCGTCGACGGCGAAGCACATTATAAAAGAACCGTAGATAAATCAAAGTGATCATACAAATTAAGCATGGTTAAACTAACAAAGGGTACACATACCTTCCAATAACAGTGGTGAGCATATCATGGTGTGAAGCGATGACATCGTCGGGGTGGCTGTGTTTTACATCACCGAGATATGCTATGTAAAGCTAGAGGTGCAGGCGGTTAATTAGCGACATGTCTGAACTAGTTATATACTCCTTAATTCAAACAGTACTGTGTAATTCAAGCATACAATGAGCAGGCACGCTTAGTTATAACTACCTTACGAGACCCGTGTGCTCTAAACAACAATGTGCAAAAGTAAAGTAGTAGAATTGCACGAGAGGAAGAATATAATCCCATTTCGCATATACTAGTGTTAGAGTGACTCTACTCTACTCTCACAGGCTCTTCACCATTTCGTGAAATCTCGTCGACTAGTATTTGTAGGTGTCTGGAGGTTGAGTTCTTCCCCGAGTGCACCTGTCATTTTCCCGTTCTCTTGTTCTTTCCATTTGATTAGCTTCGAGACACGGTAATTTCAGAGTTTACATTTGGGTTTGTTTGTCGTTCATGTGACGAGCGCATCCGATTTCCATATACCGGTTCATGTAACTGTAACTACGCTGACTTATTGCTGGAGTATTTTTTTTTCCCCTGATTACATATGTTTGGAGCACCCATGCTGAAGCTCAGTTGGCTATGTTACTTATGATGAGTCAATTTTCCAACCTTACTAGGGCTAGGGGCGCGCCGTTGGCGCGCCACCTGGGCACAATTTCAGGGAAAAAGTATAAGAAGGCAGGGTGTTACAGAGAAGCAAAATATAGTATGAAGCACATACATGCATTCTGATACCTAGGAGTAAATACAGATGGTTCTTGACATTTAGAATACAGTGCAGGATCAATGACAAGCACCTAAAGTCCAGAACTAATCAGTATAATAATAGCGGTAGGGGAGGAAAGCAGCGCCTATGGCGCGCTGCCTGAGGGAAACATCAATTAATAGACATCTCGACTCTGCTGTAGAAATCCAACCACAAAATCAGAATATTGTCTACCAAACGAAAGGAAATAATAACCACATACTAACCATTAAAATACAAATTTGATGTACTGCAACGATATTAGTTCTTTTCACCAAACAAACTGCAAACAAAAAATTTATGCTAGGATTATCTAAAGCAATTATACATTCTCATTAGACAACAACAGCTGGTAAATTTTATTTTTGAGACAACTGAATGATATGGGAAAGAATTCTTATAACGATAAGAAAAACCATGATTCGTGTCAGGCAGGACTATTCCTGTTTAAGAGGCTAAATCATTACGTAATTGGCATAAACATTTGCTCTGCATTTTCAGAGGTCCCAAAACAAAGCAACACAAATAATATAATTATCGGTCGTTACAATATCTGATTACAGCACAATATATCTTATGCCATATTAATCTGAAAGTGGTCAGAAATATTTTACATACAAATAAGCAGTGTCCTTAAATTCATATCTACAATATCGTATCAAGGAGGATGAGAACACAAAGATAATTACTGTGGCTTGCATGCTGACACATAAGGCAAATATCATCAGAATAGTAAATACTGGAAGCTACTTAAAGGAAAAAGATATTCAAGACAAAAGGAGAGGGAAAATTGGTAGTATACAAAACTTTTCATGATGTTATACAGAATAGCAATGCCGGAGCACTGAAAATTTTACAAAGTAAATTTGGCAAAAACAAACCCGACCAGCTTATCAAAATGAGTTTTTAGGTAAGACTGGAAATCGAGTTGGAGTAGATTGATACTTTAAGCTCTAATGTTGTAGTAATATTTAAAACAGTCAATAAATTGCCTAGGATACATTGATCTAAAGAACGAATTTCAGCCTGTCCAATTTGAACTTGGGCTGAAAATGAGCAGTAACTTCACTAACAGCAAGCTTTTGATCTTTGTAAGGGGACAATATAAGGTGGTGCTGCTGACCATAATGACATGAATATCATCAAATAAAAGCCTAAAGCAGCTTTGCGAGCTTCAAGATCTCTAGAGCAAAGTGTGATGTAAGAAATGATTATTTTCAAGCACAGAAAAAAAATGCATATGTATTTTTTTCCAAAGAAAAGAAAAGGATATGTTTGGATTTCAGAATGTATGTAGATGGTGCCCCAAGATTCAGTGGACCACAGACCTTATAGTCTACTGAAGATATCTAACCATGTCATTGCTTTAGTATGATCTACAGCTTCTACAAGGTGTTCAAAATTTTGCTGATCAGAATCCTCCTCTAGCCTCTTTAATAGTGTGATAGTGAATCCACGAGCTTGGTGTTGTTAGAGAGGTAATAACCAATATGGAGAAGCATAATTAAATACTGCGTAGCTCATTACATGTATTGTCTAGGTTTACCTATGAAGCCAAATAACAGCTCTTGCAAATTATCAACCTTCCTTTCAGTGCCCTCCTCCACCTCCTTCCCCAGTGTCCTCTAGAGTATTTAGATGGGTACAACAACTACAAATCGTCTGCCTCTGCAACAGAATGTAACTCTTCAGAACAAAAAAAAAATGCATATGTATTTTTTTTCCAAAGAAAAGAAAAGGATATGTTTGGATTTCAGAATGTATGTAGGGTTCAAAATTCACATAAATGTTCACAAGATATGCATTGCACTGAGCCACAACCACTTATAAGTAAATAATTGGCACCCATAATATGCAGCATATATAGCATAATAATGTGTTCACATCTTGCCCATTAGTCCTTTTAGGCCATGAAGAAATCTACCTGTAGCTTACAAAGCACAGAATGCTGAAAACATGTTTTGGAGAAGAAGTATACACATTAAAGCAGATAGAAATTCAAGACCTAGCCTTAAATCAATTATATGCCTAGAAAAAAAAGAAAAAAAAATGCATGCCTTAAAATTTCCCTTTTCAGATAACAACGGATTATTCAATTTATCCTAAAGCATCCCAATTATCCTGCATGCAAACAGGTAAAATCCCCCTGGAAATCATGAATATCTTAAAGTCTGATATCACACAGTTTTAATCTCTCGAGTAAGATTTGTGCAAGACCATCTCTCGGCATGATGAGAAGATATTTATTTCTTGAAACAACAGCAATGCGTGTTTTTTTCTCCAAAACACCCTTTCAAACCTCATGATTGTGTTAGAAAATCTCTGTATGAACAACTGGACAGCCATGCAACGATCCATTTATTTGAAAAAGATGAATTTCCCTGGTACTAAACAGGCACAATGAACACCGAAATGCATCTATCTACCAATTAAAATGATACGCACAACATGCCACTGATCATTCGAGACAGCCACATAAACCCACAACCACAAGATATGCCTTCCAGTTATAGAGGTTGCTCCCCCCGCCCCCGGTAGATGTTTCCAGGGCCACAATAACCCTGGTGTTGTTATTAGCTATATTGTCCTCTTCATAATCTTAATAAACTTGGCCGGCATTTTTTTTCCGTCAGTCCTGCGAAGAATGCCTTCCAGTGACACATGTTTGTACTCATGTATTTACAGTCAGCACCTGATATGTTTTTGTTTCAGATTTGTATCTTCCTAAAAAAAGCTTGCAGTTGCATCAGTAATTTGTATCTTCCCTAGTAATTTAGTCTCCACACCAAAGGGCTTCAAAAAGGTATTGGAGATATTTGCCCTCTATTAATTTGCATGTCCAATTGTAATGATGATAATTTATGATGTATGCTACAAGGCTACACCTAGCCAAGGTTTTGTTCATATCAGCTACAGCTGAAATTACCTGTAGTCTGCTTTTAGCACCATTCTCTTTGCAACGTTGCTATTTCCTTTAGCAGATTCTTAAACAGTACCATAACCAAAGCACTCCCGATTTCTGGTAGTCAAATATCTGCGTGTAAACTGTGCCATCAACACAAGAAATCACATGAGATGATAATATGTATCAATATTCACCTTCTATTTTCTATGTAACACAAAAAAACAACAATTTGCAAGTGATCCCATAAATTTATGGAGTAGATCAAGAATTTTAACCCTTCTTCTTAATCAACAATTTCTTGTATAGAGAGAACAGCCCTAACAAATTGAAAAAACTAATTTGATAAGAATCCATCGATTTGACATCATATAGCTGCCTAATCAAAACCTTCTGTCAATTTATGTTGATCATTCTCTAAAACTGACGGATGTCTCTCCAACACAGTTATCTGTAAGCCAAAAAGGAACACCACGTTCACAGCAGAGGTCTCACCAAAAAAAGAAATTGAGGGCATTGAAATTGCATGGAGAAGTTGGCAAGAGTATTTCTTTTGAGGCGCAAAAAAATGCAAATAATCTGTTAGAATTTAAGTGGCATGACCATATGGCTAACTGTACTGTAAATCTTAGTGACTTGGTGCCCAACCGAACTCCAGTGCATTCTTTTTGTCATAAACTATAATGTCTTCCTTGTAGGTTTAGCATACAACACTATATTCAAAGGCCTTAAATGTAGAATGAGAAACAAAAACTAACTTGATCCCTGAAGACATTGTTTTCAATAAACAGAACTCAACACTTTGACGAGTGGTGCCCGCAAGACTTTGTTTTCAATAAACAGAACAAAAACCTGAATGGAGAAGAAAAGCTAACTTCAAATGGCAAGAGACTAAAAATCAGAAACTGGAACTGCTCTAACCATAACATGTAAGCACTACAAAAACCTGAACATGATTCTTTCCATCACGCATAAACTCTATATGTATATGCTCAAAGCAAGTATTATGACACCCTTCTTAACAAAGACCAAAACCCCTAATTTCAGCAAGCATTTGGTATAGATAAAACTCTAAGAGTTCATCTCAAAACAAAAGAATAATCTTTATCACCCTCTAGCACCCAAAAGGATAAAAAGTTTGTTGTTTGAATGGAGCTGAGTAACAAAACGAGTTTTTCACTTACTCTGTTCAGAAAAAGTTTCTTTCCGGTTGGTATCCTGGACCATGTTAATTGCAGCTCCTCCTTAAAAAAAACAAGCAGAAACTTTCTCTTCATATAGTTCAATCATCATGTTCACGTGGATTTATTGAACCAGAGGAAAAAATAGAACCAAATTTAAAACAGAACATAGCTAGTAGACATATAAATTAGAAACATCTAACTGTAATTATCTGCAAAGGAATTGTGCAGAGAGCAAGCAAAAACATTGATAATCACCCTATATATATGAAATAATCCAGGTTGCACTTCTGTGGAACTGACACTGAAATTGAGTTCATCCAATTTATTGTATATATATACATACATAAAACATGTTTTTGGTACCTAATCAGTATGTAGCAGCAGCAAGATCTATGCAATTTGACCCCACAAAAAGTTCCTGTAGTTGTTCCCCCTGCTTCAAATTTTGTATCGACCTAGATGCTATCCAGCCAGCTGCCAATGCTTTCCTATGACCCAAACCGCAAATCCTGTCACAAGACAGAAAAAATAGGCAGGATCAGAATTGGCAGACATATGGGCACCAAGAGAGAGCCACGGGATAAACCTACAGCAAGGCCAAAATCTGAAGGTGTTCCAAAGCCTACAGTGTAGACATCAGGTAGTCTATACACCACATTCAGGTTCCTATCAAGAATCTCATTCCTGCCTTGGGACAGAATTGGGAGGTTAGAAGGAAGCAACGTTTCATGATAGAAGGAATCCAGCGCTTCATGACAGTGCACGGATTCATCCAAGTTAGGTCGGGTCTGAACTGCTTCCCTCGTGGCCTGGGTTTCTCCAGCGCACCATGCAAAATTCCCAGCATCATCTTTGAGGCTAACAATAGGAATGTTAGACTCTTCTTTGTCCTAGAATAATTCACAAATCAAAGAACAAAATTAATATTATGAAAAGGCGAGCAAATAAGGCAAAACAAAATATCACTGAACCTTAAACATGTCATTATTCATCATTTCTCAAAAGGCAAGCATACAACTTTCCAACATGTTGACAGCAGTGGTTTGATACTCCATTGAAAAGAATAATACACAAAATTAAAATAATCTAAGGACTAAAATTATAGTTCGGGTTATTTTTAGCTACTGATTGAGTGCAGATCTGAAACCAGACTATGAAATGTTCCCTGCTCCAGTGGTTAGCCAAACTCTGACCAAATCGATTTTCAACTCCTCATTTGCATCAACGATAACAGAAGTATCATTACTTGATCCTCCAAGATGGAAACATAGATCAAGATGGAAACATAGTTTTCTGTTTCACATAGACTGTTAAAGTGACATGGCTGTGGGGTGTTTATTTTTGGAGTTTTTGGACCAACCCTTGCAGGGAATGCATCAGATTTTCTTCAACAGCATATTCTGTTTCAGACTTATTTATCTGTTTTCCATGCAACTGGTAAGAGATTTTGGAGGCAACAAGCTCCCCATCGTTTTCAATCTCCTTCTGCCCCCAAGAAGGCACTCATCCATAACCCAATTAGCCTTATCACCAAGTTAGCCTTACCAGGTTTGACAAAAAACGATTAACGGATCGGTGACGAGGGCGAGGTCGAGAGCCTGGCGACGTACGGTTCTCTTCTCGCCGCAACCACTGCCTTCCTTGGCGCCGGCTCCGTCACCACCACCGTTTCTTCGATGGCAGCCGCAACGGAGGGCGGAGCACCGGCCAACAGCGACGGCGGCGAAGCACACAGCGGGGGCAGCGGGGGCGCTCGGCAGCAGCGGAGCGAGGCGGAGGCGGAAGTGGCGGCGCTCGGCGACGACGACGGTGGTGACGGAGGCGGAGACGCTGCTCGGCGCACGAGGGCGGCCAGATCCCCGTCCCCCGACCTTGGTGCCGGATCCGGACGCCGACGGTCGGTAAGGACCGCAGGAGGTGAAGGTGGAAGTGGCGGTGCTCGGCGACGGCGACGGCGGTGACGGAGGCGCTGGGAGACGACGAGGCGACGACGGCGACGACGAGATGGACACGACGGCGGTGAGGTGGAAGGTAGAGGCAGAAGCGGACGCGGAGACGGTTGTGCGAGACGGCGGCGGCGGCGGCGCTACGGGAGAGTGAGGGAGAGGGTGAGACGAGAGAGAGGAGGGGGACAGGCGGCGGCTAGGGTTTTGGGTTAGTGGGCGTTATTTTTCGAAAAAGCCCCTCATCTTCGACATTTTACAGCGCGGTCCTTATTGGCGATTTTCCTCTCTTTTGCACGAAATATCCGGTTAATGCAAGGGTTCACACGTAAATGTCCGACTCACAGGGACTGTTCCTGAGGGACTAATATGGAATTACAAACAAAGTGAAGGTTTTTTTCGCAAAACGACCACCCCACGCACTGTACATACTGTAGAGAAAATCCGACGTGGCACGCCAGAAAAGCCGCCCCTCACGCCCCCCTTAATATACTCCGATGTAAGATCCTTAATTAAAGAAACAAGCATATGCATCATCCATCTCCTTATCGCGACCATGTCCTGCAACGGGAAGTAGTTGTCAACTTACGTGCTCTTTTCCTTTGAAGTGGTAAAAGGGTTTAATCTTTTGTTTTAGATGTGAGAGTGTTCAATCAGAAATTACTGATTGCATGAAGATTTAAAGGGTTTAATCAGTAATTAGTGATTTCATTCTCAGGCTTACACAGTACTCCTTCCGTATTTTAATATATGACGCCGTTGAATTTTTAACAAACATTTGACCTTTCGTCTTATTTAAAAAATTTATGTAATTATCATTTATTTTATTGTGACTTGATTTATCATCAAATGTTTTTTAACAATGACATAAGTATTTTTGTATTTACATAAAAATTTAAATAAGATAAATAGTCAAACGTTAATTAAAAAGTCAACGGCATCATTCATTAAAATCCGGATGGAGTACTAGTGTCTAACTAGGAATCTACTGGGATAATCTTAAGCGGCATCGCTGAATAATGAATGCTGATACGGCTGAATGGCTCAGGCCTTTCGTCGCTCGGCCCAGTTCATCTGGACAAGGGGCCAATTATTCATGGGCCTATTAGGTCCACTTCGAAGCACAAGGCCCATTTTATGCTTCGAAGGCCAGAAGGAAAAAGTACACCGGAGGTCCCTGAAATTGTCATGGAATTACGAAAACGTCCTCTAACCGTAAAACCAGATATCTGTCGTCCCTTAACTAATCAAAACCGGTCAAAAAAAAATCCCATGGCAGTATTGCACCCGGTTTTGGCCTACGTGGCAGCTGACTCAGCGTGGGACCCACGTGGGTCCCACATGTCAGCCTCTTCTACCTTCCTCTCTCTCCACCCCTTTCCACAGGCGACGGGCGTGCGCCGGACGGAGAGGCTGGGCGCGGCCAGCGGGGAGGAGCTTGGCGCGGCCGGCGGCTGACGGGAAAGAACTGGCGGCGCCGCGGCGGCGGTGGGGGAGGAGCTTGGCGCCGCCGGCGGCCAACGGGGAAGAACTGGGCTGCGGCGGCGGCGGCAGAAGAAGAACTGAACGACGGTGGCGGGGAGGGCGCGGAGCTGGCCGGCCTCAGCGACGGCTCGGCGCTTCCTCGTCGTCTCCGTCGAACCCGGAGTAGAGCGATGACGGCGGTGTTCATCCACGTCGTGCTATTCCCCCCATGGCAGAGGAAGACGCACATCTGCCAGTAGGGGCAGCGGCGCGACGGGCCTAGACACGACGAGCCACTGCGCGCCGTAGCCGAGGAGGCCCTCGAGGGAGCCGATGGAGAGGAGGAGCCATGTGGGGACGCGGTCGGAGGCGAGGCCGGCGAGGAGGCCGAACGCCTTGCCGACGTCCTTGGCGACGGAGAGGCCGTTGAGCTGTAGCTGGGTGAGGCGCATGAGCGTACGTCTTGATGGAGTGGGAGTAGTTGGAGAAGGTGTAGTTGTTGCCGGAGATGCACTGCACCCACACCGGAGATGCACTGCACCCACACCGCCGTGACGAGCCCCAGCCACCTACCCCCACCTCGTCTCGCCACTGCGTCCAGCGCCGCCGCCACCATCGCACTCAACTCGCCGCCTCGCCGGAGTAGTTGCTTAAATATACAGAGCTAATATACGGCAGGTGTATGTGCACGAGCGCTCCGTATGAGCTGCTCACAGTCACTCGAGTCTTTGTTTGCTGGTTCATGCATGCGTATATATTAAGCACACATATATAGCCTAATGCATATGAGCCATATGGTTAGCCACATATATATAGATGCATATACACTAATACGTGCAACAGGGGCGGCAGCACCAACAGGGATTTAACTCCGGACGAGGGCGGCGACGAGCTGGTCGCGGAGGATGAAGGCGCCGCGGGCGAGAAGGATCCGGAGAAGGACGTCGGGTCGAGGCGGTGGCGGCCGGTCGCGAATGGCGTCGGCGACGCTCCGTCGCCACCGGCGGCGAAGCGGCCCCGCGCGGGCGGGCGCCGCGACTCCCGAGCCACATCCTCCCTCTCTCCGCGTGCTCGCTGTCGACCTCCCCACCTCCTCCCTCTTCGCGCGCGCTCGCCGCCGGCCGGCGGCCCGGGAGCAGGCGAGCCGTTCGTGGCGTCGGCAGCAATGGCGGCACGGTGGATGAGGATGGGGAGGACCAGCGTCGTCGCCGCGTCACGTCCTCGTCGGCCTCCACGCCCAACGCCGTGGCGCCCACCCGCGCGGGACTGCTTCGCCGCCGCCGGCGACGCAGCGTCGCTGACTCTATGCACGACCGACCGCCGCCGCAGCCTCGCCCCGGCGGCCTCCTCGCTAGGCGCCGACCGGCTTGCCCAGAGAAGAGAAGAGAAGAGTGAGAGAGAGAGAGAGAGGAGGAAGGGAGAGGAGGGGGAAGAGAGGGTGCTGTGCTCACGTGGCATGCTGACATGTGGGACCCACGTGGGTCCCACACTGACTCAGCCGCCACGTAGGATAAAGCCGGGATCAAAACCACCGAAGAATTTATTGTGACCGGTTTTGATTAGTTAAGGGACATCCGATACCTGGTTTTGTGGTTGGGGGACCGGTTTTGATTAGTTAAGGGACATCCGATACTTGGTTTTGTGGTTGGGGGACGATTTTGTAACTCGATGACAAGTTGAGGGACCTCCGGTGTACTTTTTCCAGGCCAGAAAGAGGGCAGCCCATATCCGACTCTCTATCCATGTACAGGATCGCCGAATCCAACACCGGCACGGCGGCGCCGCCGTGCGGCGAGCCAACTCTGGCCAGCAGTCGTCGCCTCGGTCATCGTCGGCGGGCGGCCGCCGGCAAATGCTGTCCCCAAGTTCCCAGCATCTGAGCTGGCCAAGCCGATGATGGAGGAGGTAACAACGAACACACGCCCCCCAGGCCCCAGCCCTTCGCCGCTAGGAGCTAGCTCCGCACACGCACCAAGGCGTCGCCCGCCGGATGCTGCCGGGAGACCCGAGTTCGTCCCTCCTCTGCCGGTTTCGTCTCCCTCGGCGGCCGTCCCGATTGACGGCGAGTGAAGAAAGGTAATCCTCGCAAGCACAGAACGACTCTTATCCTCTTTTACGGGCACAAACACGCGGTGTTCAGATCGTTTCTCCCTCTCGGATTTGCCTCTTATTTTGCAATTTTCACGGACATTCGGGCTATGCTACATCAGCGGTAGAAATTATGAGCCGTAATCTGTACAGCATTTGAGATCCTCACTGTATGGTGCGGCTATCCTTCCAAGTAAGGCAATCTTCTTGCCTTCTTTTTTTTAAAAAAAAAAAATGTAGCCCCCTTCATTGCCGTACATGTGATAGGCTAACTATGAAGAGATGGATCGATGCCGATTTTGATTCCTGGTGAGCACTGGATCTTGGACTCATGGAGTGGCACACTGCCTCGAGTATGCTCAGTCACATTAGCGAGTTCTTGTTGCACTTCAATTGGATAATCAGAGATAGAGGGCAGGATTAGTGGCGAGCTGATAAACTGGTTAGGAAGAGTGTAAGGCCATTGTTTATATCTGTGCACGTTTTTCTCTAACCCATCAAACAATAGTACAATTTATAGAGGCAAGTTTCTCTGCTGGGCATCTTGAGAATTGACAGAAACATGACATACAAATGGAAGAAGACATTTATGTTGGATGAGTTATCTTTTTCCCCAAAATTTTGAAAGCTACTCCGTATTTGCCTGTCAATATCCATTATAGTAGTTAGCTGATGATATGCTGCGATCTTCCTATGTTAGACTTTAGCACCACTAGGCCCCTGTTGGTTTCACTTTAAAATATTTTGACTGAGATGAAACTGTATTATTTTACATCAATGCATTTGTTTCGCTATTGAAATACGTAATAAACCAGATAATACTCAGATAAATTTGTAAGACTTCTATTTTATTTTGTTTTTCATTTTAATGATCAGTTCTAAGCTACACAGATAATATTCAGATAACAACACAATGTGCAAATAGTCCATCTCCAGAAGTTTTGACTCGTCCCGTTTGAACAAGCGATGCTATCCTTTGTTCGTAAGTCATGTGTTTGTTGGTGTACAGGTCATGTGTAACCATTTGTGGATTATTAATTCCATTATGACCAATGTTGTTCCACATTGCACATAGACCTTTTCTTTCCCTTGCTCGTCAAAATACATCATACTATGAGTTCATCTTGGATACTCTGTAGTTTGTACTAATCATCTGGATTTTCTTAGCTTGCATGACATTGACTCTTTGTATGATAACTAAATTTAACATGGGAAGGGATACAACATGAACAGAAGATTTTGTTGGAGTTTTTTGTCCTAAAAAGTAGTCGTGTGCTTTGATGAGTAGTAACCTGTGCACTCTTACTGTCGCAACTTGTTGACACGAGCAAACCAAAACGTGAATAAATATCTGATAGGTGGAGTCAGGCTATAGAACTTTACACAATACAGGGGTGCCATTTTCCTTACCTTCTTTTGTACAGAGTAGCTAACAGATCAAATACCTGGAATTTCCATCAAGTAAAATCGTGTGTGGGACTGACTTCTGATTGCAAATGAACTTGCAAAGCATGTTTGAGTGTCATCTTGTGACTTTTTACCACCCCTCTCTGTCATTGCAGGTAAGCATTGTGACTTTAATCAGTGTCATACCGCGTTAGGTGGGAGGAAAAACTACATGATATTTTAAGACATGGCATGATATAGACCTGAACATTTTTGTATTTCTGTAACCAACATGGTATGAAATTGACCATCCATCGAAGTGATGATCAGATACGTGATAGAAATGAAATACATTGACCAGTCAACATTGGCCGGTCATTAACTCATTATTCTGGTGATAAGTATTTACAAGCAACCATATCTCTGTGGAAATTGGTATATCCTGTATTTTGCTCTATTGCCTCTAAGAGCACTGTGTTATTGCCTGCATGTTTTGCCCAGGTTATGCAACATCTGCATAGAAATCTTGGATGGTGATCCGGACTGCTATTGGAATTCTCACTGACTTCTTGTCATTGTGCCAAGTAAGGCTGCCAAATGTATAGTCCCCTTGCAATTTCCATAGAGGTGAAAAACTAACCTTGAAGGTGTGAGCTTTGTTTGCAGCATCGAAGACAAGAACAGATGGCTCAACAACCATTTTAACTCCAGGTGGGCACTGGATTTCAGCGTGGTAAACTGCATTAACCTCACCTACATTTGTAACTGTTCTAGATACAGTTGTTGGATCCCTGAGATCAGGAACAGCGATTGATGGTAGGTTCAGGTGATACCTAGGTAGCATTGTTGCATTGCAGCTGGCAGATGTCTTGATGGTGCACGCAAAGAACTTGTTGTAATCTGTTGGGTCGATGTCATAAATGAGGCCAGGATCAGCTGCCCTGTTTGGGTTAATGTTTCCACTTCCGTAGTCAAACGGATCAGCGATCTTCCGAGGCACTCCTTCTGCCAGTATTGGCATGCCTCGTTCATCAGTTACAGACGCTTCAGTATGCAAAATGAAACATGGGTAAGATAAATGCAGAAAATCACAGGAATGATTTAGAGGTTGGGGTATTGAATTTCTGTACCAGTAGTAACAACTGCCGATTTTATTGCAGCTGGAGACCAATCTGGATGGAGAGCTTTCAGCAGCGCAACAACGCCTGCAACATGTGGCGTTGCCATTGATGTTCCTGACTCAAGTTTGTATCCGTCTTTCACGGCTGCTAAAATGTTGGATCCTGGTGCAGCTACATCAGGCTGTTACAGAAGCAACCAGACCGCTGGTAAGATGAAGAAATTCCCCGGCTTTCATCGGATGAACCTCTAGCGCCTAGCTGAGTGCTAAGTTGGAATTAGCTACCTTAATAATATCAGGGTAATCAACTGATGGACCTCTCGAGGAGAATGCTGCCACTTTTGGCGCCAGTATCCCTTCACCCGTGACAGTGCGTGGTGGTTCGATCTTTGCCACTGATGAGCTGCTTAAATACGATAATAGTTTAGGAAGTCTTGAACTCATTAGAGAAGTTTGCAATTTGTTTTACCTTGTGTCGCTGATGTATGAGCTGATCAGTTGTGCAGTGTCAAGGTCCACAAGAACACAGGCAGTGCCGTTGCAGTTTTTTGTGACGTCCAGGATGTCGGTTGTGTATTGAGCGAAGATTAGACCTGAACCCCCAGCATCCAAGACGTTTTTCAATGCTACCGGAAAAAGCATAAGCGGTGGTATCCCGAGGGAGGTGCACAGCACAACTCTTCCCTTTATGTCCGTGCCGTTCAGTTCATTATCGGTGCATCTATCCACACAAGAAAACGAACAGCTCATTAGCTTCATATAAATTAAGCAGAAAAAAATATTGGCAAAGGCATTTTTTTCATACAGGCCTCCATCTACTAGAAGTTTGAAGGTGCTTCCTGATGAGTTCTTCCCTTCGCTGTACATGGACTGGCCCTGCAAAATAGCCAGGGTTTCGCACAAGATCAGCCGTTGAGCACACACCATGAGGTGATAAATGGTTCTCATTTGCGCCTCCTACCACTATCTGAGTCTTGTCCCCCAGAGTGATCACGGTCTGGAACGACCGATCGATCTTGCTTGCTGCGACTGTGATGACCCATGGAGCCGTGTTCCCAACCACCTGCGGCACAGGTCCAGAGTTCCCTGCAGCGTACACGACGGTGATCCCCTTCTGGACGGCGTGCAGCGCGCCGAACGAGTTCTCCTGAACTTCGAGGGACAGTGACAGCACGTCCACGCCGTCGTGCATGGCGTCGTCGATGGCGGCGAGCACGGTGGCGGAGTTCCCTGACCCGGCGCCGCCCCTGCCCCAGACGGACTTGTACACCGCGATGCGAGCCCGGGGCGCGCCGCCGCGGGCGGTGCCCCCGGCCAGGCCGTGGAAGCTGACCGCCTCCACGACGGAGCCCGCCGCGGTGGACGCCGTGTGCGTGCCGTGGCCGTTCACGTCGCGGGGCGAGAGGTAGTCGATCTTGAGGTCGTCCTCGTCCACCCCGGCGTGGTAGAACCGCGCGCCGATGATCTTGCGGCTGCAGTTGTTGCTGCCCCATCCTTCTCCGACCTGGCACACGCCCTTCCACCGTGCCGGCACCGGCCCGTATCCTTCGTCGCTGAAACTTCTTGACTCCGGCCATATCCCTGCGGCAAGTGCATTAATACTAGAACATTTAAACCTTCGCAAAAAAAGAAAGTTTAAGCATGCGCCCTAGACTAACCGGTGTCAATAACCCCGATGATTATCTCTTGTCCATAGTTGCTCCTTCTGAGTAATTCACTGGGCTTTTGGTAATCCAGCCCCAGGAAGTCCCAGCTCCGTGTGGTCGCCGTCCTGTACCTCCTGCTTCGCTGCACGCTGATGACTTCTGGTAACTCTGGAGATAGAATGTATATTAAGCAAACCGCACGTCAGAAACAGAATTTGTGAGAAGTATCTATGATTGGTATGCAAACCAAAAGTATCCTGCCCCTTCTCTTTAGGGATGGATGTAGTATAAGTTAGTTCTGGGTAGGATTAACCGACCTGCAAGTTGTTCTGCCTGCTCAACTGTCAGCATCGCAGCAAAGCCTGAGAACCCATGCTTGTAGTTATAGATGATGGAAGATAAGGATTCGTCTTTACTGAAAGTTCAACATTTGGTTGGCAAGAATTCATGAAACGGTTTGTTATGCACTTGAATTTGAAAGTACATATGGTTCGCCAAGGAACCGTTTATGCAAAACCAGAAAGGTGAAAGGGTGCAAAATATGAAGTAATTAAATTGAGTTACTGACGGAGCTAGGTCACCTTCCAAGAACGCTCGAGAGCGTATCATGGTGAGAAGCAACAACGTCGTCTGGGTGTGCATGCTTTCTGTCACCGAGATACGCTATGTACAGCTATAACAGAGGGCGTTTAGACATTTCTGAGTGAGTTAAATTATCTCTAGTGAGATGCAATTCGGGAAGAAGGCATGCTAAAGTTGCTAACCTTGCGTGATCCATGCGCTCTGATGAACAGCATCCAAAAACAAAGTAGCAGCAGTGAAACCAAACGGTGCTGACAAGAATGGACTTCCATTTTTATTTTCTTTAGGTGGTGAGTGACTGTGAAGCGAAAAGGCCAACTTATAGATGCCCGAATTTAAGGTGTCATATTCTTCGGGTCAACAAAGGTTTGTTTTTTTTTCCCCCGCAAAAAAAAAACAAAGGTTTGTTTTTTTTTTCTCAAGCGCCTCTTTTCTTTTAAATTTTCTAACTCAATCTCCCTATAATCTTCCTTTCACATCTTATAATAACTTGCAAGGCTTGGCAAACACCGTATGGTGCTGAGAATTTCCAATTTGCAGTATTTCTGATGACCGAGTCTACTCTCTTGGTCTTCTAATAATTTTACACCTTCAAGCTTCAAGGCTACAATGCATATTCCTTTTGAAAAAGACAAAATGTGGCTTAGCTTGTGGATACCCGAAAAACATGTTTAGTCCGCCCACTATTTTATTTTATTTTTTACTATTTTGGAGAGTGAAATTCATAAAATGGCCATAATGCCCTTAGACCAAACTCGTTCCTCATTCGACCAGACCAGCTCACGTCCTCTGTGTTGGAACCCAAACCCTAGACACGTGGCGATAGAAGCGGTGGTAGCAACTCCATCGGCAGTATACCCCCCGTGAAGGTGGTTGCGTGCTGTAGCGGGTTGGCTCTCTTGCTTTTGAGCTTCCGTATGCAGTGTCGCCCCAACTCCTTATGGCTTTGGTTGAAGAGGGGACACATAGCTCCTCGTGGCTTTGGTTGAAGAGGGGATACATGGTGGATGCGTCAATGTCTAGTCGACGCCGCCATCTCCACATGACTACTAAGTTTCACATCGTGCTCGCTAGGAGCGAGTACTCTAAGTCTCTTATCACTAGCCAAATATACAGTGTAGACTCATATGATGATGTGGCGGAGAGAATAGAAGAGAGGAGAGAGGACGAGCCACTTCTCATGTAAGGGGCAATCTCTAGACAAATTTCAAGAAATAAGAGAGAAAGAGAGTAGTGGATTGCTAGTGAGTGTACTAGGGTTAGTATAAATTGAGGCAATCTATTGTATATGTTAGTTCTAAATTAATGAGTAGATAATGCTGACAAAATTAGAGGTGAGTATTATCTTTATTATAAAACTTGCTTTGAGTACACGTTAATAAGCTCATAGATATTGGCTCCGTCCGCACTATCGAGGATGAGGGCCACATCGTGGATTTTGGCTGCCACGTATACATTGGCGACGCACACGGTGGGAGGCCTCAAGCATAAGGAATGTCGCCTCCACCAAAAGATACTCAACAACTAATGTTAGTGCCGCTTGCTCTTGGTAATGGGGAGGACCGATTGCAAGAGGAGTTTGCTTGCTATGACTATCATGCTAGTAGCTGTTTGGCATGCCCGTTGGATCTACATGTCTGCACCGACACATATGTCATCTCCTCTCCTTAAAGCAAGTTTAATAGTAGGTTATAACCAAATATAAGCTAATGTGAAGAAGAGAGAATAAGAAAAATAGGAAGTGTTAGGTTTTGTACAAGAGCTATCTTTTCATATTGTCTAAAGTAAGTACATTAAATACATACTCCATTCATTCTAAAATATAAACACTTCTAGAATAACGCTAAGTCAAACTTTTTAACTTTAACTATTAATAGCTAAAAAATAAAAACGATCAATCACGTAAGAATAATGTTACTGGATTTATTATTAAAAAACTATCATACTACGCAACTATTTTTTAAAAAATATCTTATTTTTGTAAATATTTTTAGTCAAATTAGTATCTCAATGATCGTGTCGAAGTCCAAAAATATTTATATTTTGATATGGACGGAGTAGGTGAGAGGAAGAGATTTGAGAAGAAAATTAGAGATAACTTTTTCGAGTGTCCACGAGGAAACAAATTATCTGTTATAAAAAAAATGACGAAATGCATTTCCGTGAACACGATTTAGAAGATGGTTCAGCCGTCCAATTCCTGGACGTGACAATATGAAACAGATCATGATTCATGCCACGACTTACATTACCAGGCTGCAGCCGCGTTTGACTAATTGGAGCATGGAGCCTCATAATCCATGTAAATTAACTCATCCAACGTGACAGCACGACGCGGATGGGTGAAAACGCAAGTTTCTATTTTGAAAGTTCACCGTCAACTCAACTGCACCCTCTCTTTTGTTCTACTTTTCTTTGCAGATGTTAATGTCAGGTCATTCTTAAAAATTGATTCGATCCAGCTAGTGGAACAGGTAGCCTCAGTGAGTTTTCAGATGAAACTGATCCTTCAGAAAGCTACTATCTGGTTATTACAAATTTTACAAGTTGCTGAATGCTTGACATGGTCCTCGCTCGCCTCAAGCTCATCAGGATTGTGGGCTAATTAATACAGCCCAATTATTTCATAGGCCTAACGGCAAGCAAATCCACGAAGTGGAGGCCCAAGATTGGCCACGGAACGGAAGCCTCAATTCACCCAGATTTCATGTCTACGCACAAAACTGGCCCATTTGGCGCGCCACAAAGAGGCCAGCCCGTCTCCATCGCAACCAGCTTAGGCCATCCGGCGAGCCCACTCCGGCCACAGCCTTCCTCCTCGCCTCCGGTCTTCATCGGCGGGCGGCCGCCGGCAAATGCCACCCCAAGTTCCCAGCGTCCGAGCCAGCTGGCCCAGCGCCGCCACCAAGGCGTCGCCCGCCGGAGGGACAACCCGCGAGTTCGTCCCTCCTTACCGGTCTCGTCTCCCTGCACGGCCGTCCCGATTGACGACGAGTGAAGAAAGGTAACAGCATCGCAAACACCAAACAACTATTACTTCTCTCTTACGGTGTTCAGATCGTTTCTCTCTCTTGGAATTGTCTCCCTTGATTTTGCAATTTTCACGGTGCTAGGCTACATCGACGTAGAAGTTCTGAACCGTAATCTGGACAGCAGTTTTGATCTTCACTGCATGGTGCTCATATGGCTCTCCTTAGGCGTTGAAGGCAGGGAGCGAGGGAGCGGTGGATTGATGCCGATTTTGGGTCCTGGTGAGTACTGCTGGATTATGGACTGCCTCGAGTATTCTCACATAGATTAAGGGCTTGTCAGGTTAATCTCTATGGGATTGAAGGGATTTGGAGGGGATTAATTTCACACCTGTTGAGATGCGGAATCAATCCCCCTCACTCCCCTTCAACCCCTTCTTTATTATTGGATTAACCGAACAATCCTTCAGTGACTTTTCGCACACTTTAATTGGATAATAATGCAGGTTTGCGTGACAAGCTGATAAGCTGGTTAGGAAGAGTGAAGGGCCATTGTTTATAGGAAGAGTGAAAGGCTATTGTACAGTACAAATTATAGAGGCAAGTTTCTCTTCGGCAGCTTGAGAAATGACAGAAGCATAGCATGCAAATGGAAAAAAAAAACAGTTCCTGTGGGATAACTTGCATTTTTTGCTGAAATCATAAATTCTATTTGCCTGTCCATATCCTGTGTATTACTGCTGGAATTTTGATGTGTTTTAGGCTTACGTTCCACCAGGCCCCTATCGGGTTCCTTTTAAAATGTTATTGTTTGAGATAGAACAGTACCCAAAAATGTAGTAAATATCAGGTTAAATATGTACGACTTCTTTTTTTTTTTTCATTTCAGTTCCAAGCTACAGAGACAATAACTCAGATCACCGTATTACAATGCGCAAATAGCCCATCTCCAGTATTTTTTTTTAATCATCTCAGTTTTAACAGGCAATACTATCCTTCGTTCACAGGTCATATGTTTCATCAGTGTAAAGGTGTAACCATTTGGGGATTAGTAGTTCCATTATCTTCTTCTGTTATGTTCCTTTTGCGCATAGACCTTTTCTTTCCCTTATCAAAGTACATCATACTATGAGGCCATCTTGGCTACGTTATACTAGTCAAGTTGAATTTTCTTAGATATGATGGCATTGACTTTTGTAAGATGACTAAATTGCTAATGCTTTGGATACAATATCTTAACATTTAGCATGAATGGGATAGGAAGAAGACTGTGTTGTAGTTTTTGGTCCTAGAAATAGTCGTGTGCTTTGATGATAAGTAATATGCACATTCTTGCGGTTGCAACTTGTTGATGTGATCAAAAACTGAAACGTTAATACGTATCTGATAGGTGAAGTCAAGCTATAAAACTTTAAACAATACACGATTTGTGTCATCTTCCCTTCTTTTTACAGCTTACTGGTCAAACAGCTGGAATTTCCATCAAGTAAAATCATGTATGGGACTTTGACTTTTGATTGCAAATAAGCTTGCAAAATGTGTTGGAGTATCTTCTTGTTGTCACATCTCTATCGTGTACTCCCTCCGTCCCATAAAAAACGAATCTAGAACCGGATGTAACATATTCTAGTACGATGAATCTGGACATATGTATGTCTAGATTTGTAGTACTAGAATGTGTCACATCCGCTACTAGGTTGGTTTTTTGTGGGACGGAGGGAATAGGTGTATTGCATGTAAGCATTGTGAAACCAAAACAGAAACTATCTGTAGTCATTGTCATGCTGCGTTAGGTGGGAGGGGGAGGTACATGATATTTCAAAAGTTGGCATAACATAGACCTGAACATTTTTGTATTCTGGTAATAAAGAAATACATAAAACCAATACTTCTGTAGTTCTGTGGAAATTGGTATCTCCTGTAGACTATATTGTTTCTATGAGCGCTGTGTTATTTCCTGCATGTTTCACCCTGGACCCAGGTTATGCAACATCTGCATAGAAATCTTGAATGGTAATCCGGACTGCTATTGGAATTCTCACCGACTTCTTTTCATTGTGCCAAGTAAGGCTGCCAAATGTATAGTCCCCTTGCAATTTCCATAGAGGTGAAAAACTAACCTTGAAGGTATGAACTTTGTTTGCAGCATCAAAGACAAGAACAGTTGGCTCAACAACCATTTTAACTCCAGGCGGGCTCTGGATTTCAGCGTGGTAAACTGCATTAACCTCGCCTACATTTGTCACTGTTCTAGATACTGTGGTTGGATTCCTGAGATCAGGAAGAGCGATTGATGGTAGATTCAGGTGATACCCAGGTAGCGTTGTTGCATTACAGCTGACAGATGTCTTGATGATGCACCCAAAAAACTTGTTATAATCGCTTGGATCGATGTCATAAATGAGGCCAGGATCAGCTGCCCTGTTTGGGTTAATGTTTCCACCTCCATAGTCAAATGGATCAGCAATCTTCCGAGGCACTCCTTCTGCCAGTATTGGCATGCCTCGTTCATCAGTTACAGATGCTTCGATATACAAAATGAAACAGGGGTAAGAAAAAATGCAGAAAATGACATGCATGATTTACAGGCCACACTTTAAATTTCCGCTAGCATGGTTACCCGTGGTGACAATGGCCGATTTTATTGCCGCTGGGGACCAGTCTGGATGGAGGGCTTTCAGCAGCGCGACAACACCTGCTACATGTGGCGTTGCCATTGATGTTCCTGTGCCAAGTTGGTAGTGGTCTTTCATGGCTGCTAAAATGTTGGATCCTGGTGCAGCTATGTCAGGCTGTCATAGAAGCAACAAGACAATTGGTAAGATGAGGAAACACCGTGGCTTTCTACCGGAGGCAGTTTTCTCCTAAGTTGGAATTGCGTACCTTGATAATATCAGGGTAATCAACCGATGGACCTCTCGAGGAGAATGCTGCTACTTTTGGCGCAAGTACTCCTTCACCTGTGATAGTGCGTGCCGCTTCGATCTTTGCCATTGGTGAGCTGCTTAAACACATCATAAATTTTGTTCTAGGAAGTGTTAGAACTTAGAACTCATTACATAAGATTGTAATCATTGTGTATCTTTGCAGTTTGTTCTACCTTGCTTCACTGATGTACGAGGCGATCAGATTTGCACTTTCAAGGTCCACGAGAACACAGGCAGTGCCGTTGCAGGCCGTTGTGATGCCCAGGAGATCAGTCGTGTACTGAGCAAAGATTAGGCCAGAAGCCCCAGCACCCAGGACGGTTTTCAATGCTAGTGGAAAAAGTACAAGTGGTGATATCTCGATGGAGATGCACAGCACAATTCTCCCCTTCACATCCGTGCCGTTCAGATCATCCTTGGTGCATCTATCCACAAGAAAACGGTAACAACCCATTAGCTTCATATTCCCTGATTTATTGATAGAAATTAAGCACAAAAACATTGGCGAAGGCTTCTTTTTTTTTTTTTTGTCTTACAGGCCTCCATATGCTAGAAGTCTGAAGCTGCTGCCTGAGGAGTTATTCCCTTCGTAGTAGTACATGGACTGTCCCTGCAAAATAGAGAGATTTTTGGACAAGATAAGCCGTTGACCAATGAGCACACATCGTGTGGTGATTAATGGATCACGTTTGTGCCTCGTACCACAATCTGGCGCTTGTCCCCCAGAGTGATCACGGTCGGGAACGACCGGTCAATCTTGCTTGCTGCGACGGTGATGACCCAGGGAGCAGTGTTCCTGACTACCTGCGGCGCAGGCCCAAAGTTCGTGGCTGCGTACACAACGGTGATCCCCTTCTGGACGGCGTGCAGCGCGCCGAACGAGTTCTCCAGGGTACCCAGGGACAGTGACAGCACGTCCACGCCGTCGTGGATCGCGTCATCGATGGCGGCAAGCACGGTGGCGGAGTTCCCTGACCCGGCGCCGCCCCTGCCCCAGACGGACTTGTACACCGCGATGCGCGCCCGGGGCGCGCCGCCGCGGGCGGTGCCCGCGGCCAGGCCGTGGAAGCTGACCGCCTCCACGACGGAGCCCGCCGCGGTGGACGCCGTGTGCGTGCCGTGGCCGTTCACGTCGCGGGGCGAGAGGTAGTCGATCTTGAGGTCGTCCTCGTCCACCCCGGCGTGGTAGAACCGCGCGCCGATGATCTTGCGGCTGCAGTTGTTGCTGCCCCATCCTTCTCCGACCTGGCACACGCCCTTCCACCGTGCCGGCACCGGCCCGTACCCTTTGTCGTTGAAGCTTCTGGACTCCGGCCATATCCCTGTGGCAAGTGCACCACCAGACCGGCTGCATTATAATGGTATTGCGGCAGAAATGGCGCCACCAAAAACATTTGAACGTGCGCTCTAGACTAACCGGTGTCAACAACCCCGATGATTATGTCTTCTCCGTAGTTGCTCCTTCGGAGTAATTCACTGGGGTTTTGGTAGTTCAGCCCCAGGAAATCCCAGCTCCGTGTGGTCGTTGTCTTGTACCTCCTGCTTCGCTGCACACTGATTACTTCTGGTAACTCTGGAGATATCAGATGCATCAAGCAAACCACACATGGTGAGTTTATCGGGATAGTCATACTGCTCGATCAGAATCAGAACGTGTGAGAAATATATATGATCGGTATGCTAGCCAAGTGAATCGATGTATCATCATCTTTTCAGGATGAGTACATGTGGGTGTGTTCGGCACCCCTTTTCCCAACTCCTCTCACTCGTTTTCCGCGTGCACGTTTTTCAAACTGCTAAATGGTGTGTTTTTTAAAAAGTTTCTATAAGACAGTTGTTAAAAAAAATCAAATTAATCCATTTTTTTAAAAAAAATTAGCTTATACTTAATTAATCACATGCTAATGGATTATTCCGTTTTCCGTGCGGGAGGTATTAGATCCCATCCCCTTAATCCGAACACAGCTATCAGTTACTGGTAGGATCATCTAACCTGCAAGTTGTTTTGCTTGCTCTTCTGTTAGCATTGCAGCAAATCCTGAGAAGCCATGCTTGTAGTTATAGATGATGGAAGATAAGGATTCCTCTTTACTGAAAGTTCAGCATGGTTAATTGGTTAGCAAGAAATGGTTTGGTTAAGCTCTTGACTTTCAAAGTTCAGATGGTTCATCAAAGAACCTTTGATACAAAACCATAAAGGTGAAAGTATACAAAATATCATGTGATCAAAGTCATCAAACTAACTGACAGTGACAGAGATCACCTTCCAAAAACGCTTGAGAGTGTATCATGGTGGGAAGCAACAACATCGTCTGTGTGTGCATGCTTTCTGTCACCTAGATACGTTATGTAGAGCTATAGCAGAGGGTGTTTAGAACATTTCTTAGTCCAATCTCTTGAAAAGCAAATCGTGAAGCATGCTAACCTTGCGCGATCCGTGCGCTCTGATGAACAGCATCCAAAAGCAAAGTAGCAGCACTGAAGCCAAACGTTGCTGACAAGAGTGGAATTCCATTTTTCTTCGTTGTGTAATTGTGGAGCGAAAGAAGGCCAATTTATAGGTGTGAGATGTCTGAATTTGATGGGGTCATATTCTTCAGGTCAACGAAGTTAGTTTTTCTCAAGCGCCCCTTTCCTTTGCAATTTCCTAACTCAAAATCAACTAAGGAAGCGCCCCTTTTCTTTTTCAATTTCCTAACTCACAATCTTCCTTTCACATCTTATACGAACTTTTTTACAGAGCACACATCTTATACGAACTTGTAAGACCTATGTTCGTGAAGTGCGCATAGTTCAACTGGTTAAATTTCTTATGGTGAAACCTATCCATCCGAGTTTAAGTTTTAAACTTGACACCATAGTTGCTCGTATTTATGATTAATTATTTTTTGAGTGGTAAACATATCTCAAGATATGAAGTGCCAGTCTTTTGGACATAGTGAGTGTGCACGTTTGTTTGTAGTAGTACTGTGTTTCTTTAAAAAAAAGAAAAAACAAGCTACCTAACTACTTCCTCTGTCAAAAAAAACTCAACTTAGTATTATATGTCTAAATTTGTATAATTAGAATGTGTCACGTCCGGTACTAGATTGGGTTTTTTATGAGACGGAGAGAGTACACCTGTTAAGGCTGCAATGCATTTCCGTGAACACGATTTAGAATCTAAACGGTTCAGCGTTTTAAACCAATCCGTGCTTCCATCTGCTTGCGAAATGACATCTTTGACATAACAATATGAAACAGATCATGCCACGACATATACTACTAGGTTGCAACCGCGTTTGACTAATCGGAGCATCGAGCCTTATAAGCCATGTAAATTAACTCATCCAAGGTGAAAGCGCGACGCAGATAGGTGAAAAGCATGCGCGTGTGTTTTGAAAGTCCACTGCCAAGTGCCAACCCAAGTGCACTTTCTTCCTCTCTCTCTCTCTCTCTCTCTCTCTCTCTCTCTCTCTCTCTCTCTCTCTCTCTAATGCAGAAGTTAACGTCACTTGTTAAAATTTGTCCGATTCAGTTAGTGGAACAAGTAGATCATCGAGTTTCCTTCAGTTGTCGCTTCCATCAGAAAGCTATTTGTTCTCAAGCCCACCAATAAAATTGGATCGCATATAAGAATATTGCTGAGCCCACCTGGAAAATCAGGTGAGCCCAAAAGACCCAATTAAGGTAGTCAAAATTAGATGAGGGCTGAAAAGCCCAAGAAGGCCTCAGATGAGGGCTGAAAAGCCCAAGAAGGCCGAATGCCTAAATTTAGCTCGGCCGTGAGGGGAGAACAGCTCGGCACGTCCTAATTCGCCGCCTCGCCTAACCAAAACGCGTCCCTTTCCTCGCTTTCCTCCCGTTTATAAGCGACGCGTGGTGGAGGCGGCCGGAAGCGCCCAGAACCAGAAGAGAGCTATCTCCCGTGGTCAAGCCGTGCCGCGTCGTCGTCTCCCTCGCCTTTCCCCTCCGCTCCGCTTCGCCGATCAAGGTGACCTTCCCCTTCCCTTCTCTTACCCCGATCGATCTGGCTTTCCCGAGTCTGAAGCACGAGAGATCCTTCTGTGGTGGGAGTTCCTCACGCGTTCCGTGATCTCGCCCCGAGCGAAGCGGATCTCGGTAGGTATTGGGGAGGTGGTCCTCTCGTTGATTTAGAGATCGTTTTGTCCGATTGGGTGCTGGCGTCGAGGGTCTGGGAGAGTGGAAAGTGGTGGTACGTTAGGTTCATTCGTTATTGCCTCGACGCTAAGATGGCTGGATTTTTTTAGGGCGAATTCAGGCGTCAGATTTGGGGAATTTTTAGAGTTAATAGGCGTTACCTGTTTTGTTTTGATCTAATCTGTTCATACATGAGCTACGATCCCGCTATTTTAGTTAGCCTCCGTAAAAGAGGCATTTCGATTTCCTGCTGCTTAGAGCATCACCAATAGATTATCTATAATTTTCTCCTAAAAATTTGTTTTTGGGTTTCCTAAACTGAAAATAGGAAGTGAAAAAACTCCTCCCTCCAACAGATAGCCTTCTGTTTTTTTCCAAAATTACTTTTGGGAATCATATAGGTAAACTGTTGGTGATGCTCTTAGAATGATCGACTTTATAATTGGCTTCTGTCTATGAGTTAACACTTTAATTTTGCAAGTTGGGAGGTGTATTGATGTTTATGCTTGATTTTCGTCAGATACGTTTTGATAATTCTGTACCTGCACGAATTACCCAATTAGTGGGACTTATTGCAAGACCATGGGTGTGTTCGGCTGCCCTATTTCAGCTGTGACACCGCCAAATTACACAGTAATTTGTCTCACTGCAAGCAGCTGTGTGGCTGTGTTGCAGCGGCTGCAACATGCAGCCGAACACACCCCATATCTGCTTTATAATACAACGTTGACATAATTGTTGAATGTTCTGTTCTACCACCAAGAAATCCATCCCTAACAGGAACTATGTGTGGTAGCCTGGTAGGATATATGTGTCATATAATAATATGTAAAACGGCACTGGTGCATTTTTGTTGGATTTTTCCGGGCTTAAATCCACCTCGATTTTTGTTGGATGTACTTGAGCTGTAGCCTGTATCTCTTATGTTTCCCTGGTTGATTTCATGTGCATTTTTTTGGATAGATGCCATCAGACCCAATCATGATAAGAAATAATTTTGTTTTGGAGATGCACTTCTTGCTGGCCACTTATCTTATCTTTTTGAGATGCGTTTGATTGGAATGTTTGCAGCTTGCATTGAGACGAAGAAATCAGCTTTCATCTGTTTGAGACCAATCAAACTCAACTAGCAAATTTCATGTCTGATCTCGACGTCCAGCTTCCATCTGCTTTTGGTATGCACACATTTCCTTGGATATTTAGTTATCATAACATCACCTGTGCTAGCTTTAACGATTTGATCAATAGGTTCTACTTCTTTAGAGAATAAATATTTATATTTCTTTTCTAAATTACCTTAGATTACTCTTAGTTGTATATTTCAATCAACAGGATATATTGATATCCAGTTACGAGCTATATTGTTTAGAATTGTATCTTATCTAGTTTACCTAATTTCTATTTAATTTTGATTAGGAGTAACTGGTAGTCTATTCTGAGCATGCCTGAACCCATCATTTGATAATTTTGAAATCTTCCCTGTAGATCCGTTTGCGGAAGCCAATGCTGAGGACTCCAGCGTTGGTGCTGGATCAAAGGACTATGTGCACGTGCGCATTCAGCAGCGCAACGGAAGAAAGAGTCTGACTACTGTTCAGGGCTTGAAGAAAGAGTACAGCTACAACAAAATCCTCAAGGATCTGAAAAAGGAATTCTGTTGTAATGGTACTGTAGTCCAAGATCCAGAGTTAGGCCAGGTACAAAATAGCATTTCTGTTGTGTTGGATCCACATTTTCTGGTGTGAAACAGTGAATGTGTATAATGATGAATGTTCTTCTATTTTTTCAGGTCATTCAACTTCAAGGTGATCAGCGTAAAAATGTTGCGACGTTCCTAGTTCAGGTAATTTATATGATACCAACGCTTATCTTCATATTTGTTCAGATTGCTTTTATCTGATGAGCTTCTATTTTGGCTAGGCTGGAATTGTAAAGAAAGAGAGCATCAAAATACACGGGTTTTAGGCTACGCATAATGCCTATGTGCTATTATATGATACAAGATATTGAAGTGTCTGAAGCCTGAAGTTGTGATAATACCAGTTTTTACTACTTCTAAGACATTTGAATTTGTGTCGGTGTGAGCTCTTGGTTATTGATGCAACTTGTTTCAATATGGTTTGTACGTGCTACCTATATGAAAATTCGGTTCTGTTATATTGTCTACTGAACAAAAGTATATTGTGTTTATCTAAGCTTTCGCTTCTCATGCAATTGTTGTTTGGATTTGGCATTCATCTCCTATGAGCTCTTACACTATCGATTACTATCACTTTTGAACTGGATAAATTCTAGTATTAATCAGCCACAGCGCACAAGACTTCGATGTGATCATGTGATCTGTGGAGGTTATAATATGTTATGAAACTAAGCTTGGGCTCATTAATTTGCTGTTAGGGAGACGCAAGGCAAGACCCAAGTCTTCGTTCGTATCCAGCATTATCATGTTTATTCAGCACCCTGAACTGCATCACTTTTGCAGCCAAGGAACACATAACAGAAGTACAGAAACCACCTGTGTTATCCTCATCTATTCTGCCATCAGGCTTGGCAAGAGCAACCCAAGCTTTGTTCAGATCAATATACACACACCACACCACGTTCAGTTCAATATACTACGAGCTGGAGGGTCCTATGCTCCTATTCCGCCCTGCCTTCCATGTCCCGGCCGCACCGGAGGTGTATCTCGTAGCCGCACGCGATGCACTGGTACGCCCAGCCGAGCCCCTGCTCGTCGCACTCGCAGCAGATGTACGGCCCTCCTCCCGACTTGTCAGACACGATGCTCAGCTCGTGGCGGTGGCCGGTGTGGCGCAGCGACGGCGGGTACCCCTTGGCATCCTCGTCCTCCATCTCCTGCAGCAGCCTGATCTGCTCGTCGGTGAACGGGAACGCCATGTCGAAGTAGAGGTTCACCAGGTTCCTCCCCTCCCTCGTCACCGTCTTGCCGTCGGGCCCGACCACCACCAGCGTCGGGATCTCCCGGACGTCGAAGTACCTGGCCAGCGCCCCCGACGACGCGCCGTCGTCGTACGGCAGCGCCAGCCACGGCATGTCGCTGCACGACCGCAGGTACCCGTCCTCCTCCTTGTCCATGGGGATGTAGATTATCTCAAAGTCCTCGGCCTTGCCCTTCAGGTTGCTGTATATGGCGGCCAGCTTCGCGGTGAACTTGATGCACGGCGCACACCGGTGCGCCGAGAAGTAGAGCCCTACCGTCTTCCCGACTAGGCTCGAGATGGGAACCTGCAGCCCTTAGCCATGGTGAGGCCAACAGCTGGATGCATTCATGCTTTGGATCAACGGCAATGGCAATGCAAGCTCGATCTTGTGCCATGCACCGACGCTCTTAAACTTACCTGTTCTTGGCTACCGTTCACGTAGTCTTTCCCGTTGACGGAGAAGATCTTCTCCAGCGTCTGAGACGCGAACTTGCGCTGCTCGTCGGCCTCCAGCTCCGCCACCCTCGCCGACGTGAAGGGGAACGCACGGTCGCCGTAGCGGTGCACGAGCTCGACGGCGTCAGGCTGCAAGACCTCGCCGTTCGGGGCGAGCACCACCAGGCGCGGGATGCCCTCGACCTGGAACCTCTCGCTGAGGCGCTTCTTGCAACCGATATCGCCGAAGGGCACGGCGGGCCACGGCATGGCGCGGTGGAACCTCTCGAAGGACGGTCGATTCTCGTCGCACGACACGAAGATGACCTCGAAGCCGGCGCCGTGGTCCTTGAGCCGGTGGTAGGCGGTGGTCAGCGCGGGGGTGAAGGCCTCGCACTTGGGGTACCAGTTTGCAGCGAAGTACAGCCCTATGATCTTGCCCTCTAGCTCAGAAATCTGCACCTGTGAAAAATACACCTTCCTTTGAGTTTTGATCAGATTGTTCATGGACCATTGGACCATGTATGGTTGACAGGAATGGGGAACAAGACATAGCAAAAAAGGCAGCAAAGGAATGCTGCCCGGTACAATAGAAGGCGTACAGATGTCAACACTGAGACAGCAAAGTTGCAAACACATTCTGCACGAAGCTAGTATTCTGATTCTTGTAGTGTGGACTGGACTACAGAATACCGAACTGTTCTAAAAGCCGAAACCTGATTCCTCTTCTATTTCACAAAATCCACATACAGTTCGGATGTTCTCTATAAGAAAAAAAAAGCATCTGCGTATTATATTAGAACCTTTCTTTCGGTTTGCGTTTTTACTTTTGCAACCAAGAAATAATCTTATACGGTAATTTATAAGTATATCCTTGAGAGTTGGGACTTGAGATTTCTTAGAGCTGGCAAAGGAGTTAGGATCGTAATTCAATTCTTTGGCACCCCGTTCCTAGCCACTTGTTTGAGAGGTTAATACTCAACAGTCGATGGGATCATAAGGCTTGCAGCTTCATCGTGAAAAACTGATGATTAAGGATAGTCAACCATTCCTGAGGAGTTACTCACTTTGATTTTGCCGTCTGACTGAACTGATACATCCATAGCACAATATATATTGATTTTCGTAATATCAGATCAATTCACCCGCATGATTTATATCCACCCTAGCATGTTCAAATCCACCCCAGAAATCAAGGATGTGCTTATTGCTGGCTTTGCCACAGTATAAGGCCTGGATAAGCAATCTTTAAAACCGGAGAACAGCAAGCAAGTTTAACCGACAAGAACCGATCGAGTAGAGAATCAGAAACAAAGCATGAACGGGATGAGCACCTCGTTCCCAGTTGGAGAGATGAGCGAGGCCATAGGCAGCACAGAGCCGCCGACGCCCCCATTCTCCCGTGCTTCCTCCATCTCCGGCGGCTCCCGTCCCATGTCCACTATTCTTCCCGGTGCTTTCCCTGTGGTCGATTTTGCTGGGCGGCAGCAGCTAGCTAGCTAACTAGCTGCAAGACTTCAAGTAGTGGAGCGGTCTATGCAGACAACGCCCGGCCTCGAGTCGAGTCACACCACAGATTTTCTCCAGAAATAAATGGGCAGTGGCGCAGTGCGCTGTGCGCTCGCTTCATTCCTTTCTCACAGGGGGGCGTTCACGTCATTTCGGCCGCTGTGACGCCGTCCGTCCGTCCGTCGCTGTAGGGCGCCGGTAATGGCCAAACGCGGCGGGGGCTTCGCGTGCGGTGTGGTGGTCTGCCGTTCGAGCAGCTGGCAGGGGCGCGGAGGCGACGGCGCGGAGCACGTCTTTTTGCCGCGCGGACCAGGGGTACGTGGGGGGCTCGCGCGGTAGCAAGCAACGGTGGGCGTGGAAAAGGCACCGGGACACGGCCACACGGGGTAGTAGTGCGCTCCGACTCCGAGACCGATCGGCCAGCTGCAACGCAACGTGTTCCAGTGGGCGCGCGCGCGCGCGCGACGGCGGCGTCACGGTGGTTGCATCGGCTGTGTGCGGACGCCCGCGCGGCTATCCGTCACGATCGTAGCCAAAAGTCTTGGACGGGAACACAAAGGAGGCAGAAGATCATCATCATTCGAGGATGGGAGGATTTTACAAAGAGCATTTTTTATGGTTCAGCAAATTGTACCGCTCGGTACTAGTATCGCTCGGTATCGGTACGCATCGAGCCGTTCGTTTTGATATGGGTAGGATCGGGAGAGAAAAAACGTGTGGGCTGCTGCGAGTGGCACCGGCATGATTCCGGCATGCGTTGAAGCAGGCTGTGGCGTTGAAGCAGGCAGCGGCAGCAGCGAACTCGTCGTTCTCGGCAGCGGCAGCGGCGGCGGCAGCGGCTGAGTTCACCTCTAGGAGTCAGCGGCGTCGATCCAGGAGGCGGCGGCGGCGGCGGCGTCGATCGAGGAATCCCGGTGCTTCTAGGGTTGTTATCGCACGCGAAGTTACGATTTTACCCTATCAACTCTGTTCTACAAGAGGTACCGCATCAGGGACAAGTTTGATATCGCACGGTACCAAACAATACCATTCGTTGGATCGGGCCAGATCCAACGGCCAGCATTTGGTACCGCGCGGTACCGTTGGACCGTAAAACCTCTCTTTTACAAAAGGTGATCCGTAGCCATTGGTGGAGGATTAACGTCCGTTAAAGTTGAATCATGCATCGTCGTTAACTAGCTAGTCCCAGCCGTTACAGAACTAACCAGAGGCGGCCTAACGTCTTAAGACACGTCGCGCCTTAAGGAACTCGCTCGAAAACGCGGAACGATCGTAGATGGGTCATCCATGAAATTACGAAAAGATGTGCTCCATTATCGCCTCAACATCGAAAGAGACATACGTACCGCGCCAATGATGCTCAAGGCCGTGCTTGCTCCAGAGTCCAGACAGACAACAGGAGCATGATTATAACCTTTCTCCCTTGTCTTCCAAGATAATGTACCCACACGAACACGGCAGCTAGCTTGGTCATCGCGTGAATCGGATAGGGCGACCGCACCTGTCACGCATGTACAGGAGTGAACTCCTGTAGTCCTGTAGCAGATGCGATCGCTGCGGAGGGACGTGATAAATGATGGTGCTCAACCAGCCCACCTGGGCACCTGGCCAGCAGCCGCCGCAACCAGAAGGGGCACGTGGTGGTGGTGGTCCTGGTGGAGAAAGCTAGGGGGATATAGTACAAAACGAACGGCCAGGTCACCGGTGCGGCGTCGCGCTCGCGCTGCTCGCGTCGCGTCATGCCGGGTTCAGCGAATGCCCATCAGCCCATCCTTCCTTCCGCACAGGGGCCGCGACACGTACGATACGACACGGCCAAATCGGCGCGCGTTTGTCCCTTTCGTCACGCAGCGGGAGACTGCAAGGAGGCCGGCGCAGGCGGCACCGAGAGGGGAGAGGTGAGGAGCCGAGGAGGAGGGCCCCTTCCGCCTCGAAGGAGCTATACTGAGCTATCCACCTTCTCGTGATAGCGTCGCGACTCGCGCGTGCTTCTTGAGTTCTTCGGGGTTTTTTTGTTTTTTTTTGAGAGAGGTTGAGTTCTTCGGCTCTTTGGCCCTTCTAGTCCACTATTGTGAATTTGTGCTTATCTTTTCCGGCGGGGACAGGTGTGAGGCGTTCAGGACTTCAGGTCAGATGGGATTATGGGGATGGGCGGAAAGAACGGAAAGGAGTAATATGCAAAAGTCGCTTGCGTCTTCGGATGATCAACTGTCCAAGTATACAGGGGAGAAGATGAGTCTATTCTCTATTGGGTATTGGCAGTCAGCCGTGGCAGTTCGAGGAAATCTCGACTCCAAGGCCATTCTAACTTTTTTTTTTCAAATTTTTAACTTTTCCATCACATCAAACTTTTCTACATACAAAAATTTCGAACTTTTTCGTCACATCGTTTTAATTTCTTTAAACTTTCTATTTTAGCGTGGAACTAAACAAAGCCTAAATAGCTTTCTCGGTGTTGTTACTGCTGCAGTATGACAGTAGGACTTGCGAATACTGCACCAGTAGGACTTGCCAACAGTGAAGCCCATACACGACACACTGAGCTAGAAGACGGCCTGGTTAAATCGGGAAGGACGCAAGAGTTGTGATGGGCTAGAAGTGAAAGCATGGGGCTGGTTTTGATTAGAATAAGTTCACATCAGGTTCCTTAAATTTGTCGTCGAGTCTAAAATTTATCCCTAATCCAAAATACCAGATATAACAGGTCCTAGGTAGTATTATACCCGGTTTTAGTTAACGTGGCAAGCCGAGTCGGTCTTCCGCAGCCCCCACATGTCAGTAAATAGTACTCTATTCTCCTTCCACTCTCTCTCTCTCCTTTCTTCTCTTCCCTTTCCTCCTAATCTAGGGCACCCGGACAGGCGGCGGCCGGCGGGGAGAAGGGGCGGCGCCCTGCCTGCTTCCGTCGCCATCATCAAGCCCTCTTGTACACATGGTGTTGTGGATTGACGTTGCCGCCATCGACAAGAGCAAGGTCCTTGAGGACACGACGACATAGTTAAAGACGACGAAGACGGTGAGGTTGCCGCCACCATCCGCCGTGACGAGGAGATGGATGTTGAGGACGACGATGTGGAGGCGGCCGAGAGGGAAAAGCGAGGCATGCCTACGTCATTCCAAGGAGCCGTGCGTGTGCTTCCGATTGTTCCGGGAGGAGGGAAGGTTCATTCTGATGGAGGTGGGGAAGGAGAAGAAGAGGAGGAGAAGTGTCACGCCCTGAAGTTCCCCTCCTTGCTTTAAAATTCATAAAATAAATCGTCCGAAGAAATGATTTAATTTAACCTAGAGCTAATTCCTCAAATTAATAAATACAAATAATAATCGGAATCGGCATGTGGAATTTTCTTGGATTCCACATGTCAAAATATGCTAACAAGATTTTTAGTGGAATTTTCAGAGCATTGGAAATAATTTTAACCAATTAAAATAAGCAAAGTGTAATATTAAATCCCTGGGAAAATCCTTTTTCCCTTTTCTCTTTTCTTTTTCCTCATTTTTCCTTTTCTTGGGCCATCGGCCCATTCCTTCCCGCGCCGGCCCGCTTCTCCTCCCCTTCCCGAAGTCCTCCCTCCCTCCCTCTCTCCTTCGGGCGCCGACAGGTGGGGCCCACCTGTCGGTCGTCTTCCTCCTCTAGCCGTTGGAGCCGGAGCTCCAACCGCTGGCGCCCCACCTCCTCCACTCCGCATCCGCGCCCCACTCCGCCCGTGCTCCGCGCCCACGTCGCCAGGCCTTCCCACCCCGCGCGCGCGCCAAAGAGGGCGGGATTCGATTTTGAATCCTCTCTCTCTCTCTCTCCCCCCACGTCGCTGGCCAAATCGGGGAGTTTCCCGGCCGTGTCCGCCCCTCCCGAGCCCCTATAAAGCTTCCCCGTGTCCCCCTCTCCCTTTTCCCCTTTTCGCCGCGCTCTCGCACGCCCTCTACCGCAACTGCGCCCGCGCCGATCTCCTCTAGCGCCGCCGCTCGCCGCCGTGCTCCAGCCGCATGCCGCCACCGCTAGAGCCGCTGCCGCGCCAAGCCGCCGCCGCCGTTAGCATCGCCGCCGCGTGAGCCATCTCGGCCGCCGCTCGGTTTCCGCTAAACCCCACCGGAACCCCCTCCTCCCCACGCGACGGTGAGTTCCTCCCTCCCCTCCGCCTCCGGCCGTCAATGGCGTCCGCCGTGGTCTCTCTCTCTATTCCTAATCCTTCTCAACTCCCTCCTTAGGTGCTGCCACCGCCCGTCCGCCCCTCCTCGTCGCCGGGTCATCGCCGCCGCCTTCATCCTCCGCTCCGGCCGCCATACTCGCCGGTGAGGATCCCCTCTCCTCCCTTTTCCCCCCTCTCTCGTTTGCGCCGCGCTCGCCGTCGCCTTCGGCCGACGCCGCCACCTCCCGCCGCCGGTTGCCGTCGCCGGTAACCGTGTGCCGCGCCAGCTCCACGCGCGCCGCCGCCCCATGGCCGGCCGGTCGGCTCGGAGCCGAGCCGAGCCAGGCGCCACCCCCCCTTGGAGCCGTGGCCAGTGGGCCCGCCCGCCAGGTCACCTCCCTCTCTCTTGTGCCGCTAACCCGTGGGGCCCGCCTGTCGGCGCCGCCCCACCCCTTGGATGACGTCAGCCCTAGGGATTTATTGCGCAATAAATGATTAAGGATTTTTCCTTTATTAGTAAAAACATAGATAATCTTTTAAAAATCATATCTAATTCATCCGAGCTCCGTTTAAGCCCATTCAAGTCTCAGTAAATCAAGAAAAATCCCTAGAATCCATTAAAAATGGTTTTGTTTCATGTTTCAGTAGTCTTATAGGATGTTTTGCTTGTGTGTTTTGTTTGTCGCGTAGATCTCGGCCGTTTCGTTGCTCCGCGGTTTCTCGAAGACGTTGATGTGGTCTCATCAGTGCGAGAGCAAGGCAAGTCATGCATTACGATTGATCATATTGTACCCAATTTATAAATGTCCCGCATTTCTATTAAATGTTGCATTCTTTTACAATATCAGGTGGGATGGGTCCTACTACTCAGCCATATATTGCTTACCTTATGCCATTGATAACTTGGGTATCAAAATGATTAGATGTTGGATTAGGGATTGTTTAGCCATGCTTAGTTCAACTAGGACACAATGGGGGAATTACATTAAAGTATAGACTTTGATTATTGGCATAGCTTTGGATTAGTGCCACCGCAATGGTGTTGGTCAATTAAAATACACTACATGGTGGGCTGTGGGTGCGTGGTTTTGCTAGTCGTGCCAATGGCGATTAAGGACCGGTTCGCGGGATGCCCTGGAAGAACTTATCGTACTTACTACAAGCCAGCGTGGGTAACGGCTGGGCTTGTAGTGTAGCTTTCCTCTAGCCGACGTACCCAGGCGAGGGTGGGCGTGATGGAGTTGGGTCGGCCGGGGTGTCCGGTTGATCGGCTTCCGGATTCACCGCGGCACGAGAGGGGGGCTGCCCGTTGCCTGCTGGGGACGGGGGCGAACCCTGAGGTGTGGTGCGATCAGTTAGTGGGGGTTATGCGAAGGGTCCTGTCACGGCCTCTTTCCGGTATGTCGTGGTAGCATGTCGGCGCACGGAAATGTGTCGTGGGGCTGTGTCTTGTGGGTACAGTTGTACACCTCTGATCAGAGTAAAACTATTCGAATAGCCGTGCCCGCGGTTATGGGCGGTCGACCAGATTCACCGTGATTAGTCTCACCCTAGTTAGCTAATGAACTGGTGTAGTTCAGGTGGTTGGTTAGGCCTGTTGCAACGTGGTGTAGCGTTGGACAGTGATTGGTTAATATTGATTAATTACTGCAACTGTTTTACTGCTTTCAACTACTGCTTTTAAATGCTAGCTTTATGCGAATGAGCCTTTAGCCTCCCTTGGATATATCCTGCGTCATACCTCCTCTTCCGGTATGACTTGCTGAGTACAGTGGGTAGTACTCAGTCTTGCTCTCTTTTCTCCCACACCATAGTTGAAGTTCTCACACCAGAGTTGAAGTTCTTCTCAGTTGAAGAGGTCTTGAAGAAGTTGGTTTCGTCGCTGCCGTCAAGGATGCCTGTGGTGTGGAGTCGCCCGCTACAGGAGTCAAGTCTTCAGGCTTGGCTCGCTTTTACCTTTTCCGCTGCATTGGTAATCTTTTGTATTTTTGTAAGACGTGGATCTGTATGTCAACAGTTATCGTTTGTGTACCCTGGTTGGTCCTGGACAGGGGTTTAATGCACATTCAGCTTAGAAATTCTGGTTCGCGAATTTCTGGGCGTGACAAAAAGGAGGTGGGGAAGAGGCTGACCATAATCTAGAGGTGGGTTGAGCAAGTCCGGTTGAGGTTCATCACCCTAGACGAGTTGGGCGACCAGAGCAGAGCCCCTCGTGTTGTCCCCAACGTTGAGGTAGAAGTTCTTCCTGAGGAGCTTGAGGCGGTCACTGTCAAGGAGGGCAGTGAGCAGGACGTGGACTCCTAAAAGGGTAGCAACGCAGCCAGCAAGGCCGCAACCTACTCCCAACTTGAGCGCCCGCGCGTCCCGGAGAGCAAGGCGTGCCGACTTGACGACACGCTCAAGGAACTTGGCGAGGACGACGTCGCTGTCCTAGACAACGGCACCGGTGACGCCGGGCGCGGCCATGGAGGATGGGAAACCGTTGCGTGTGAGAGCGCTAGGGCGGCCGCCGCCTGTCCTTGTGACCTAGTTGGGAAGAGATGAGAGGGAGGGGAGAGGAGAGAGAGAAGAGAGAGGAGAAGAGAATACTAGACACTGACATGTGGGCCCATGCTGACTTGGCTTGCCACGTCAGCTACAATCGGGTATAATATTGTCTAGGATCTCAGGTGATTCGGTTTTGTAAATTGAGGAACCTGTTATATTTGGTATTTTGGTTAGGGACGAATCTTAGACTCGGCGATAAATTAAGAGACCTAAAGTGAACTTACTCCGTTTTGATTTGTTTGTGCAGCTGTTAGGACGATGAGTACGTCGGCTATACAGGCCTTGTCTTTTTAGCTCTCCTGCCATCTTGGGCCCCATCTATTGGTCCCTCATCGTAACAAAGGCCGCAAAGACATAAATAAAGACTAGCTGGGTGACCCGCGTAATTGTGCAGGTATCTAGTTGTCTTAACATTTTAAAAACCAAACCTTATTGTCCCCGTGTTTCTATATTATTTTTATAGTTTTTTAAAATCACACCAGTTGTCACCCTTACTTGTGTCATCCCCTTATTTATTTGCTTGCTCGATCTACCACTATTTCTATTCATTCTCTTAGAACCTTTAAAAATTAAGCCTTATAATTTTTAGAGTTTATTGTCTCATTGGTTCCATTTTTATAATTTTTAGAAGTCCCGTCAAATGCTGCCATTATACTATTCTGCGGCCCGTCCGTTTCCTCCGCTTTTTACTGTCATTGGAATTTTTAAAAATCAAACATAATTATTGTTTGGGTTTATTTTTTTTACTTTATAGAAGTCCAGCCAAACCGCCAGAGGCTTTGTCACAGTACTCCTCTACGGCTCGCCCGTTGCCTCTCCTCTTTATTGTGATTGAGATTTTAAATCGAACATTATCATCATTGTTTTCTTTTTTACTTTTAGAAGTTACGAACCTTAGTTTATTATCTCGTTGGGTTTTATTTTTATAATTTTTAAAGTCCCGTCAAATACTGACACTATACTCCTCTGCAGCCTGTCTGCTGCTTTCTCTCTTTATTGTCACATTGGGATTTTAAAAATACAACATAATTATCATTTGGATTCTTTTACATTCTAGAAATTCTCTCAAACCATAAGTGACTTTGCCACTATACTCCTTTCCTTTACGGCTCGCCTACAGCCTCCCCTCTTTATCGTCGTTAAGATTTTAAAATCAAACATGGTTATCATTGGTTTATCTTTTACCTTTTAGAAGTCCCGCCAACAGTCGTGATCGTGTTGTTTAACGGTATGTCCGTCGTCTCTCCTTTTAATAGTCAGTGGGATTCTATTTGGGGTTTTATTAATAGTTTTTAGATGTCCTATTAACCGTCACCACTCTACTTCTTTACAAACATGTTACTTCTCCCATATTTATTGACATTTGTCATCTGTGTTCTAGATTTTATTTTTTAAAAAAATTCCATATTTTTTATTCCGATATTTTTTTTATTTACAACATTATGCTCCTATTTGAACTCTTATAATTATTTTTCTATCTTCGGAATTTATTTTATTTGTTATTTGGAATTTTAATTAATCTTGTCATGTGTTCTAGATGTCTCTTCTTTCAATAGTCTTTATTTTTTATTACGAATTTTATTTATTTATAAATTGTATTTCTAGTTGAATTCTTATTTTTCGTTTTCTCATTTCAGAAATTATTTTTTTTATTTTGAATTTTAATTTAATCTTGCATTGTGATATATATGGACTATTCTCCGATTAATGTGGGAATTTCTAATCCCCACAAGCGTTTTTCTGTGTTAATTAAACCATGATAAAAAACGAAATCATTGCGTATTTTTTTATTAGGTATAGATATAGGTTTTAGAACGGAACAACATGTGTCCAAAGTGAAGACTAATATTAGTACTCGGATTGTTTGCTCTGCTGTATGCATATCTATCACAATAAGATATGCATACAAATAAAATTATCTTATTGCGTATTTATGTTCTTCTTTGCAGCATGCAAACTCTCTCTGTTCGTATGTGTTTCTGACACCCAGTGTGGAAAGTGCTACTTCTAAATAGAGTTATGCCAGAGTTTAGTTGGCTTAAGAATAAACACTAATAAGAGTCTGATTATTAGAGGTTACTGCTTATTTTTCTTTGATATTTAGCTGGGAATTAGGCAGTCATCCATGGGAATTGGACACAAATTCGTACTTATGTAGCTAAAGCTAGTTTCCTATTTTTGTGTTTGTTTCCAACACTTACATATGGTAATATGCAAATTATATCACACTGGTGGAGAAATCGTTTGTAGTCCCGGTTCGTAACCCCCCTTTAGTCCCGGTTGTCCAACCGGGACTACGAATCCGGGACTAAAGATAGCGATCTTTAGTCCCGGGTGAAATAACCGGGAGTAAAAATCTATCTTTACTTCCGGTTGGTATCACCAACCGGGATTAAAGATAGCGATGCCAGCGCTAGTACCGGCCACTGTTTTTTTTATTATTTTTTCCCAAATCGAGTTGGAACTGCACAAATCTCTTCCAAATCAACCAAATCAAGTTGCTCCCTGTATCCCCAAATCAAAATCAAAGTATCATAACAAACATAGATTCACATCACAAATTCTCAAGAAACAACACATCATAGATTATACATCACATATCCAATGAATCACAACTTTCAGATCCATCACAAATTCTTAAGAAAAAAAAATCGAGTTGCCGCCGGCCGGCAGCCGCGCGCCACGCCGCCGCCCTCCCATCTGCGCGGCCCACCGGCTCCAGCCGCCCTCCCATTCGCCGCCGCCCGTCCTCCCTCCGCGCGGCCCGGCGCGCCAGCCGCCGCCGCCCGGACTCGGCCACCGGCTGCCCGCCAGCGCGGCTACGCCGCCGCCCTCCCATCCGCACGGCCCGCCGGCTCCAGCCGCCGTCCCATCCGCCGCCGCCCGCCCGCCCTCCGCACGGCCCGACGCGCCAGCCGCCGCCGCCGCCCGGACTCGGCCGCCGCCCATCCACCAGCGCGGCTACGCCGCCGCCCGCCCATCCGCCGCCGCCCGCCCAGACTCGGCCACCGGCTGCCCGCCAGCGCGGCTACGCCGCCGCCCTCCCATCCGCACGGCCCGTCGGCTCCAGCCGCCGTCCCATCCGCCGCCGCCCGCCCGCCCTCCGCATGGCCCGACGCGCCAGCCACCGCCGCCGCCCGGACTCGGCCGCCGCCCATCCACCAGCGCGGCTACGCCGCCGCCCGCCCATCCGCCGCCGCCCGCCCGCCCTCCGCGCGACCGGCCACGCCAGCCGCTGCCGCTCGGACTTGGCCGCCTGGAGAAGATGAGGCGGGGAGGGGCAGGAGAGGTGAAGGGGGAGGAAGAAGGGGAGAGGAGAGGGGAGACTTCTGAGGGGGAGAGGAAAGGGCAGGGGGATAAGATAGGCGCGCGCGGACTGATAGGCGCGCGGCTCGGGGTAAAGTTTAGTCCCGGTTAATATAAACAACCGGGACTAAAAATCTATTTTTAGTCCCGGTTGTTTATACGAACCGGGACTAAAGATAATTGGGGCCCTGACTCGTCCGGACAATTTTTTGAACCGGGACTAAAAATGATCTTTAGTCCCGGTTGGTGTTACCAACCGGGACTAAAGATCAAAAAGTTTTTAACCGGGACTAAAAATGATCTTTAGTCCCGGTTTAAATAGGAACTGGGACTATTGTGGATTTTGGACAACTGACCAAAGATGGTTTCTCTAGTAGTGTCAGATTCCAAATAACAAAACAAATCAAGTCAAACTTACATATGGACTGTCATTAAATCTCTACCATTAAAATCTAGTCATATCACAATCCAACGGTTAATATTTTTCTCTTTTTCTCCGATTAATGTAGAAATTTCTAGCCCCCACAGCGAACATGGTGCCTCCTTTCAAAGCTGTCTTAATAATATAATAGATAGATTATTAGACTGAAATAATCGCCATCAATTTCAACTGGTGTTATGAGGTCAATCGAAGTGTACGCAGTTTGTACCTTTATGGCTCTATATATGGATACCGGAGATTCCTTTGATACCACTTTGTTCACATCATAAAACAGGATTCAGTATTCATTCCTTATCACCTTTTCCCATGGTTGCACGTTTGAGAAGTGTTCAAGATTGATGTTCTAGTGTGACATTGGCTCCCAATAAATTTAATCAGGTTTACACACGAGTACTCACCAATATTGCGGTTTGGTCAAGCATGCACATCATCAAACCTGCCGCTGCAGCTTTGGGTCTTAGACAACGATTTGCCTACCAAGAACCTTTGAGTTCCTTTTTTGATGGAAGAAACTCTTTGCCCCCCGCGGGGGGGGGGGGGGGGGGGGGGGGGGGGGCGCATGCATTGCCCTGTCCATCTTCTTCCATGATGTGTGTTGGAACATGGAAGAAGTTGTATATTATGGGTGTGTGCGGCTGGTAATTTTGTAGAGTCAACTTGCATCAATTTTGTAATGCAACAGTCACACCGTTCTAGTTTGTATGGCTGCCGAACATAGCCTATGGGAGATGGATTTTCGGATCTCGAGAGCTTTTTTCTTACATGCATGTCACCTAAATATATATTATAGATTTTGAAATAATTGATTAAGATAGATTAACCTGAGATATATCACTCCTATATGAATATACAATGTTAAATTCGATCTCTACAAGTTATAACAAAATAAACAAATTAAATTAAAACTAGTACTATGTGTACATTTACAACTATATTTGCTATTTTTGTTATAACTTATAGAAGTTGAATTTAAACTTGCATATTTATGAGATGTATCATATATTATTCTATTTGTCAATATTTTTTTAAAAAAATAAATACTATTTAGATAACATGCAAGAAAATGAGATGATATTTTCTCGAGGGATGAATTAAAATGCTCTTCCGTATAATTATGCAGTGATATTACTCAATTTTATCCAAGAAAGTGACGGATTCAGTGTTGCCCCAGAATGAGTGACTGCCAGTCTGCACAATTATATGTCATTTTGCACCATTTCTGATTTTTCTTCTATCTAATTTGATCGGCAGAACTGCTACTTTTGTTTAAAGAAAAACCAAAGGACATATAATATTATTTCAAACACAATTATTTCCCACGTGCGCCTCTAGAAGAACTTTATCCTATTGAAAAATCAAACTTGAAGAAACGAGGATTGAAAGTGGACTAAAGGCCTATTTCGTACACCGGGATACTGGATATATTTATAATAGTAGAGATGTCACAAAGAAGCATGATGAACGTGAAGAAAGCGAGCCAATTGATGGATTGCTGGGCCGATCTGTTCTTCCTCGACACTTCAAATAAGTAAAGTGTCTATATTGAACAAAATAATTTGATTTTAGGATAGAGGCCTAGTCAGTATATTAAAGTGTCTATCTTGAACAAAATAATTTGATTTTAGGATAGAGGCCTAGTCAGTATATTACTGTGTGCGCAAAAAGAGAATTATCCATATCGGGGAATTCCAGTGAAATTTATCACCCCAAACAGACAAATAAATTGGCAGTGCTGAAGCTGAAGTTCCGGGCTAAAGTTCTCCAATTGCAAGGTACGTTTTAGAGTTCAACTCGACAACATGCATGATATGATTTGCTACTTAAATTTACAAGCTTTATGCCCTCTATGGTCATAAACAATGATAAAAGATCAAAATAATGCTATTATAACACACATGAAACCAACCGCCAATCGGAAAAATGATTCTCAGTTTTTTTTTTCTTCTTCTCTAGATCGAGTTAATGTTGTAATAGTGATGCCAGGATTGCACTGTGTACATTAGTACTTCCTCCGTTTTAGAATGTAAGTCATTCTAACATTTTCCATATTTATATTAATATTAATGAATCTAGATAGATATATATGTCTAGATTCATTTACAACAATATGAATGCGCGAAATAATATAATGAGTTATATTGTGAAACGGAGAGCGTAGATCAGAATCAATAATATTACTGAAGAACAAGTTCTATATATAATTGGCATTTGGCAAGCATCACCATTTGTCATTTGCAAGGCGCAGTTAGTGCACCAGTCCTTTTAATTAACCCATGCCAGTGCACCAGTCTAATGAAACCTTACCCAAAGATGGAGAATTTTCTTAAACTAATTCTCTTAGTTAAAAGACAAAGTTGGGTTGTTGCACCTAGTCGACCAAACGGAATTGTTCTCTAGTGTCATTATCCTTGCCTTTCCAATTGCTATCTTTCGGCAAAACAACTTTCCAATTGTTCTCTTAGTTAAAACATATCTTGTTGTAACAAACAACTTTCTGTGATATTGCGTATCACTCAGATTCCAACTATATTTCGGTCCCAAGAGACGTACGTATTGCATCTTTTTGTAATTTGTACAGTGTAAAGGGGGCTTAATTTGTTCTGATTTTCAGTGTCCAATCCTGAAACATCTGTCGTCTGTAGTTCTCGTAGCATTTACTTTACCATTTCCCTCCCATTTGATGGATGAAGAAGAGACACAAAAGAGCCATGACGTTGCGAGCACGACGTGTACAGTCTGTTGGCTAAGCTTCGATAAGATTGAAGCGAGAGTTTGTTGTTTACAAGCACTAGCTAGTAGCGAGAAGCCGAGAGCAAAGTGGGTCAAAGTTAAACGGCACAACCAGACGGCCAGTGGCTAGTGCAGCCTTCTACGCGCACTTGTACTCTTTGGGAGTTGGGACAATTGAAGCGCACATGGTTTACGAACCAGATTGGTGGAAGGATGCTACAAGCCCACACAACACAATACGCTGACGCATCAGAGTATCAGATACAAGAGATATTCCGTTCACATCGACTCATCAAAGTGCGTACGAATTTGCAGTGCAAATTCTTTTTTCCATGAAAACACTACATAAATATTGAGTATAGCTCCTCTCATCCTAAAATATAATAACTTTTAGCGTTTAGAAATTATTTTAAAATATAACAACTTATCTATTAACATTTTCTTTCTAAGCAATCCCAAAATTTTTATCATTCAATTTGTTCACCTGTCTCCACTTCTCAACTAATCATAATATTTTATTACTTAATTTTATCTTTTTAATATTTACGTTTAACTTTAAAATACTATATATCATGTGACGGAGGTAGTACAACTGTGAAAGAAATGAGCCTCATAAATCTCGTTTTTGCCAAAGAAATGCGCTGTCAATAAATTTCTTCGTGGCTACTCCTTTGTGCAATCATTTGAGTCAACTCTTCTGATACGAACTTCTTGCGTGTTAGCCCACAGTGGCTCGGCGTGCTGGAGTGCTGCCAGTTCATGCCACCCGGCCAAGGGCAAGCACCGTTCCTACAGTAGCGCTCTAACGGTGGAAATGAACGGGATGAACATGAACGCCACCGACACGGAAGCATGTCCTGTACCATTGGAGTTGGAACTCCTAGCTCATCCCTTCCCCGAGTATCAAGTCTCAACTACCGAGGAAAATTCTTGCAGTGGTTCACAGTTGCATCAGGTTTTTAATTGACGTGATTAGTTAACCGGATGAGATGTTTCTGGTAGAGACGAGATCCGATGCCAACGATCAACCACACGGACTAAATGAGGCGACACCCCAATCATGGGCAAACTTGAGAGCCGCCGCCACAGGATGTGTCAAACGTTGAGTTGCCAGTTCACCACCGCCGATCAATCTCACGCACTATAGCCGGTCGGCGGCCGCGCGCCACCGACGAGACGCCAACGGAACAGCACGCGGTGATCACGACGGCCCAAACCAAGCGCGATGTCCTCCAACCCGCCGCGGCTAAGCAACGTACGCAAAGCAAACCGCACGTTGGGGTGGTTCCGCGGCTGTGGCTCGTGCCGCGCCCGTGCTGCGTTGGGGAATCCCCCTCGAAAAGCCGCGTTCCCACCCCGCGCGTCGCGATCCCACCTATGCGAGATGCCCCCACGTCCCCGCGTTCAGACCTCCGCCCGCGCGGGGGCCACCACCCGCCGCCGTCCACCTCGGCGTCCACGTTGGACTCGACCTCCACATCGGCGCAACTTTAGGTGATGGGCGCCGCGACCGACCCGGGTTACCTCGAAACTATAAAAACGGCTGCCTTCCCTTCCGAATCGGTCACACAAAGATCACCATATCGAACACCTACTCCGAGACCGGAAGCAAAGCAGCGCAGCAAACAGCAAAGAAATCAACCCAGAAAGAGGAAAGAAGATCATCTCGATCATCTCTGCGCATACATGGGGAACTGCGCCGTGACGCAGCACGCCGTGTCGTGGGCCGACGACGGCGAGTGGGAGCTGCCGGAGTCGGGGGAGGAAGGCACCGCGCCGCCGAGGAGCGGGGCTCACATGACGGAGGTGACCATCAGGATCACCAAGCGGCAGCTGCAGGAGCTGGTGGACAAGAGGGCGGCCGCCGGCGGCGGCGGCCACGGCTACCACGTCTACCGGAAGAGCCGGCGGTCGGCCGCGGAGCTTCTGGCGGACATCATGAACGCCGGCGAGGTCTACCACCAGCACTACAGGGTGGCGCACTGGAAGCCCGCGCTGCAGAGCATCCCGGAGGCCGCCATGGAGTCATGACACGTCCTGCAGTGGCGTGGCCAACTTCGTTTGCTTTTCTCTGGCTGCATCCTTGCAGCTTCGTTCGATGGAACACAGCTTTTTTGTAACCTATGGTGGTGTTATTCTTTCCTAGCTCAGATTCCACGAACGATGTAAATTAGTAGGATGATTAAGTGATGACAGATACAGCGGTGTAAAGAAGATGATCTGTCGTCCACAATCCATTACTGAGACATGGGAAATGGAGAATTAATTCATGTGAAAATGCATGATGATCATGGGAGCAATTACGTGCCCTTTGTGCATTGCTGCCCTTGCAAAGCAGAGTATCAGTCGTTTCTTAATGGTCAACGAGATCTGCTCAAAATGATTGGGTACTCTTTGGTAAAGTTGTGGTACCCATGCAGACAGCAGAGCTTGGACTAAGCAGAAACCTTACTATACTTCCTTTTGGTTCAACACGGTATTAAAAAAATCTAGAGCAGTTTTGTTCACTTGATTGCCCCATGAGGCGAGAATAAGCTAATTTTATCCTACATTTGGATGATTTTTTTTAATGAAACAGTAGTATACATCTTGATTAGTTTTTCTTTTTTTTTTTTGAAGATAATGATCTTGATTAGTTTTTCAAGAGAACACTTTCATGCGCAAAATGTTCAGCTACCTACTAGCAGTTAGCTAGTCATTGTTTTCCAGCTTTTAAAACAAACCCTGACGCAACGTAAATGTTTCATAGTAGTAAACTACGAAATTATTACTAAACATTTATAAGTTTTTTTTTGTGAGACTTGACCCAAACAACTCAGCACATCTGGGCATCAAGTCTGAAAGGCCATCTTCACCACAAATTAATCCATGCATTTTGAGCTGCTGACCATGCAAAAGCACTTCCAAGTCAGAAATATCTATCTATTATATTATTAAAACAGCTTTGAAAGGAGGTACCATGTTCGGTGTGGGGGCTAGAAATTCTCACATTAATCAGAGAAAAAGAAAAGAAGAGTCCAAGTAGAAATACAATTTAAAAATAGCTGAAATTCGGAATTAAAAATAAGCAATATTGAAGTAAGAGTCCATATAAGAACCCAATAGGAGATTAATCAAAATTCGAAATAAAAATAAAATAAAATCTGAAATTAAAAAAGAAAAGGAGAGTCCAAGTAGGAATACAATTTAAAAATAATTGAAATTCGGAAATAAAAATAAGATATATTGAGAGAAGAGTCCATGTAAGAATCCAATACGAGATTAATTAATATTCAAAATAAAAATAAAAGTAAAGTATAAAATTAGCAAAAAGAAAAGAAGAATTCAAGTAGGAATACAATTTAAAATTAACTGAAATTCGAAATTAAAAATAAGAAATATTGAAAGAAGAATTCATATAAGAACCCAATACGAGATTAATTAAAATTTAGAATAAAAAATAAAATAATATCCAAAATTAGAAAAAATTAAAAGAGAGTTCAAGTAGAAATACAATTTTGAAACAACTAATTTTTTTAAAAAAAACAAAAATATTAAAAGAACACTATGCGATATTAATTAAAATTTGAAAAAAAAGCAATATTGAAATAAGAGTACATATAAGAACCCAATAGGAGATTAATCAAAATTCGGAATAAAAATAAAATAAAATCTGAAATTAAAAAAGAAAAGGAGAGTCCAAATACAATTTAAAAATAATTGAAATTCGGAATTAAAAACAAGAAATGTTGAGAGAAGAGTCCATATAAGAATCTAATACGAGATTAATTAATATTCGGAATAAAAATAAAAGTAAAGTCCAAAATTAGCAAAAAGAAAAGAAGAATTCAAGTAGGAATACAATTTAAAATTAACTGAAATTCGGAATTAAAAATAAGAAATATTGAAAGAAGAATTCATATAAGAACCCAATACGAGATTAATTAAAATTTAGAATAAAAAATAAAATAATATCCAAAATTAGAAAAAACTAAAAGAGAGTTCAAGTAGAAATACAATTTTGAAACAGCTGATTTTTTAAATAATAAAATAAAAATATTAAAAGAACATTGTACGATATTAATTAAAATTTGAAAAAAAATAAATTCTGAAATAAGAAAAGGAAAAACAGATTTCAATTAGGAATACAATTTATTAAGAAAAGACCATCTAAACACATGACGAGACATATTAAGTAACATGCCTATAAAAGAGTAGAGTGGTGGCGGTTGATACGACATATAAAAACCATTAATAAAACACCAAATAGAATCCTAATAATGATTAAATGGAGGGACAACAGGCAGGCCGTGAAGCAAATGGGTAAGGCGGTTGCCGGGACTTCTAGAAAGTAAAAAAGTAAACCTCATTGATAATCATATTCGATTTTTAAAATCTCAATGACAATAAAAAGGTGAAGCAGCGGACGGGGTGTATAGGAGTATAGTTGCAGAGCCACCGACGGTTGGCGGGACTTCTAGAAAATAAAAAATAAATTCCAATGATAGTTATGCTCGATTTTTAGAATCCCAATGACAATAAAGAGTAGGCGGCATATAGGCCGTAGAGGAGTATAGTGGCATCGTTTAACGGGACTTCTAAAAATTTTAAAAAAAATGAAACCCAACGAGACATGTCTAATTTTTAAAGGTTTTGAACTTCCAAAAAGTAAAAAAAACCAATAATAACCATGTTCGATTTTAAAATCTCAATGATAATAAAGAATGGAGGCAGCGGGTGAGCCATAAAGGAGTACAATGGCAAAGCCGCTGACGGTTTGGCGGAACCCGAACGATAATTATGTTCGATTTTTAAAATCCCAATGACAATAGAGAGAAAAGACAGTGGACGGGTTGTAGAGGAGTATAATGGCAGTGTTTGACGGGACTTCTAGAAATTATAAAAACGAAACTCAACGAGACAATAAACTTTAAAAACTATAAGATCCAATTTTTAAAGATTTCAAGGAGAATAAATAAAAATAGTGATAAATCGAGTAAGCAAATAAAAAAGGATATGACAGAAGTAAGGGGTAGCAGCTGATGTGACTTTTAAAAGCTATATAATTAGTAATACGTGGATGATAAGGTTTTGTCTTTCAAAGTCTTAAGACAACGAGATAGCTATTTAATAAATTTTAAGTAAAATCATACTAAAAAATATATGATTTTGTTTAGGTGCTAGGTGCGCAATTGCGTGGGCCACCCAGCTAGTTTTCCATAAATTTTATACATATATCAAAGTAAATGGGGGGGGGGGGGGGGGGCAGATATCAGTCGATGCACACTAGTAGAGTAGTAGGTGCTCTCACCAACACGTTGACAAGACAAAAGTCTGCGTCGAGGGTTGCTCGATGTGCCAATCAATCGATTTACTCTCGAATTAGTGGTGGCGTTGCTGTCGTTTTGACCGCGGATGGATGGTGTACGTTGCTCTCCCGGCCACTACCCAACAACAAGGCTCTGGAAATTGTTTATTCCACCAAAGTGTCAATTCCGATCAGCTCAATGCAGCTGGTGGTTAACAGATGAAACAATTATTAGGTGAGAATAAAAAAACTGGTGGAATTCGCCATACGAATTATAGTTTCATGGAAAAGGGTCTAGGCTGACGCAGAAATGACATAATAGTATCGCAATGGTACTTCAGCGTCTGCGTCTGCAGACTTCTTGTGCGGAATTAGCTAAAGCCTGCACATAAAGCTTGCATTATCTTAAAGAGGAAGTCTCCACATAAATGGCTACGTACAAATGTTTAATTCCGTGGAAGCTTGCCACTTGCTAGCTTGTAACAATGTTAAGGATTTGTTTGAAACATAGCATTATCAAAAGATGTGAAGGGAAAAACAGTATGAATACAATGTAATATTCACAAAGAATTTTATACGATTTTAAGACACACGAAATTTTTAATTTTTTTAAACGTAGTATTAAGAAAATAGAAGAATAGAACAAACACATATTAAATGCAAGTGTAAAATAGAGAATCAGAAAATATGAGGAAAATAAATGAATGATTGTATGAATAGGCCATAGGAAAAATGTAGTAACTAGATGAGAGATAAACTCATAGAAAATTTTTCAAGAGGTACGAGCTCTTACTAATTTTTCTCCAAAATCTATATGCATTGTGCCATTTCTGAGAAACTTCATAGGATTTGAAAAACTCCAATCCTTTATTTTGAAAAGGCAGATAGATGAAATTTCTATGGGATTTTAATCCTACAAAATTACTCCATAAATCTTGTGAAATTTGTTTCAATAGATCATCTCAAAATTATCGTTTGATTGGCATACATGAAAAACACAGAAACTCAAGACACGAGAATAAAAACATATGGGCATTATGCTTATTTTTCTCTCCGAAATTTCTATAACAGTTCACTCCATAGGAATTTTAAATAGATTGGTTGGAATCAATCTTTTGTTTTAAAGCACTCCATAGATTATGTCCCATAAAATAAAAATTCTCTAGAGTTTCTATGTTTTCCATTTGTTTTAAAGGGGGCCTAATTTTCTACTGTTCATGGAAGCTTGGAAAGGCCCATCGTATATGCATATATATTAGAAAAAAAATATTCCCTTAAGGAGACACCCTCTCGTTTTTTATCTCACTTAAATAGCCATGAAAAGTTAAAAAGGACAAGTTAATTAATATGAGTTCACAGGCATGTAGGTTTAATTTGACTTTTACAAGTTGTAACAAAAATAAAATATTTAATATGAATGTATTATATACTAATATACTGGTTTCAGTTTAGTTTGATCTTTCATCACAACTCGTAGAAGTGAAATTTGACATTGCATTTCTTTAAGTGATATATCTCATAAAAATCTATCTTTTTAATTTCTTTTACGAAACTTTCTATGACTATTTAAGTGTCATTCAAGAAACGTGAATGTCCTCTCAGGAAAGAAAATCTATCTCCACATATATTTTTTGGAGACAAGCAAAATGCATGGTAGTCCTATGCTAGTACTAATTACTCGGTCGGTTGTTTGATTTGGATTTTTGGACTTATAGTTCTTGCTTTGTTAGATTCAGTCACAAATCAAATTTTGAGCTAGCTGCCTAGCTACATGATACAGAGGACCACCAATGCACAAAATTTGGTTGAGAAAAGAATAGAAGCTGAGATCGATAGAACAGAAGCTCCACCATGTGCAATCATTTCATCCAAAATCTTAAGTTGTTGAGAAAAAAAAAATATGCACACTAGCTTGGTGATAAGCCTGGTAAAGTTTAGACATGGTTCACCAGCTGCTTTTTATTATACTTTATGAGGTTTTCAACATGGATCTCAAATCACACCCACTTTAAACTTGATGTTCTTTCGTTCTTTCCTGCGAAAACGTCAGGCGAGAGGTGCAATTTAAAACTGCTCGTGATGGCGGCGGGTAGCCGGTAGACATCGCGGCACGGATTTTGATCTCAACTTCTCAAGTGCCGTTCCGAAATATGCACGGTTTTTTTTAGTTGGCGATACCAATATACCATTGGCGCTGGAGAGAGGAATCCCGATCCCAACGGCGATCGATGGCTTCATCAAAGAGTTCTTCCATACGAGATCAGTACGACCACGACGACGCTGGGAGATCCCCTGCAAAAGCCGTGTTCACACCGGCAGGCCTTCCTCCGCGCTGAAAAGATTCCCCTTTCCCGCCACTTTCCCACCACGTACGCCCGCCACTCGCGCCGTCCCCACCACCGACTCGCCCCCCGCCCAATCCCGGCCGTCCAGTGCGCTCCCCGCGAGGCACGCTCGATGTCCCGGCCGTCCACGTGGCCCGATGGATGCTGCTCGGTGGTGCCCGCGCGACTCGGTCTCCACGCCTACGGATCCACGTCTCCAGCCAGGTCCAAGTTGGCACGTCGCGCTGAACGACGCCTCTTCTGTCTTCTCCCAGCATCCACGTATAAATAAGCTCTCACAAATGGAGGCAACCAAAGCAACCATTAAACCAACCAGAACACCGTCAAGCAACTCTAGCGAAGGGCCTAGTACAAAGCAAAGCTCCGCGGCTTCAGATTCTGAGATACACGCATCGATCATCTCGCATCTTCAGTTCTGAATTTCTGAGTGTATGGGGAACTGCTTCAAGTCGCAGCGCGCCGCCGCATCGTGGGCCGACGACGGCGAGTGGGAGGATGAGGAGGAGCAGCAGCAGCTACATGAGATGGCGGCGGTCGAGAAGATGGAGCGGGTGGAGGTGAAGATCAGGGTGACGAGGAGGCAGCTCCAGGAGCTGCTGGAGAAGGCCGCCGGCGAGGGCAAGGGGCGGCCGGTCGAGAAGGTGCTGGCAGAGATGATCAGCTCCGGCAAGGTTTGCTACGAGCAGGAGGCGGCGGGCTGGCGGCCGTCGCTGCAAAGCATACCGGAGGCCGACGAGTCATAGATTATTTGGATCTTTTGATTCCATAGGACTGTTCTATGTTCCTTGATTGATTCTCCACATGTGTATAGTTGCTCACTTGCTCTAGCTAGGAAGATATTGTAGTTTGATCGTCATTCTTTCGGAGATGTACAGGCTACGAGACTGATCGAGAGAGATTGCTGGAACTTTTTTTACTTGAGCAGATTTCGGATATAGCTCTGTCCCTGAACTTTGTACTCATATGCTCTCAGATGTCTCGATGATCACTGATGAACTGCAGAGAGACGATGAACTTCACAGCTAGTAATGAAAATTTTGAGCCAAAAATTGCTCGTCTCCTCCGTGATTTTGTAATTTTGTTTATCAGAATTAAGTCGGAGGTCAGAACCGAGCCTTCGCAAAGCAATTTCCACTACCTATAGCTATAATAAGGCCAGCAAGTGAAGGCTTTATATGCCCAACTAGAATTTCCATCCCTTTGCAATCGCAGTCAAAGTGACACTGTTGCAGAAATGGACACTTACTACCACTTTGGCCCTTTAATTTGTTAGCTCAATGACTGTATCTTCCACACTGAATTGGTCCATTCTATATATCTACAATGATTTGTTCCAAGAACCAAGGCTTGCATGGTATGACCTCGCGCCCTTCGCTATGCAACAAAAAGATCAAGTCTGCACCAACTCTATCGACATCCTGAAAGAGACACACTGTCTTAAGGCTACATTGGTCCTTAGTCCTTACTGCTGAATTGCACTCCATCACAATGGCGTTGAAGAAGAATCCATCGTGGATTTGGTAAGGAAATTAATTTCGTGAATTTTCAGAAAGCCAATGCAACGAAGACTTAGTCGGTGTTCGTGATTACCCCGAAGGAGACCGTGAGGATTTTGTACTGAAATATTAGACCTTTAAGCCAGAGTCAGAAGCTTGCATATATGATATATGATGGACCTATAACACCTGAAATTTTTAAATAATCGAGAAAGTTTGTGAATGGATGGAAGCATTCTTTGTCCTGCCTGCATCAAAGTTATGCTGACGTGAAGTGAACGCACGGCATGTTGAAGTTGAACTAATCCAGATCAATAATTTTCGAAAAAAAAATCCAGATCAATAATGGCGGGTCTCAAAATCGAGCCGTTCATATATACACTTATACAGAGGACCATGGCCACCGTCGAGCAGGTCTAGGCGTGTAGCCGATCGAAGATTTCTTCGCTTTATATGACAGAAATTTCCATGCGGCGCCGAGCGCTCCGCGTTATTATGCTAAAAAGATAATCACAACAGCTCGATCTGAACAGGTCTGTGTATATATCCGGCCGTTTGCAAAGCATATATACGAACACAATTGCTTAACAAATCATGAGAACTAGAAGATGCACTCGTTCGAGAGTTATTCGCAGCAGATAGGTGGGGCCTGGGATGAACTGCCCGTCTCTATAGCCGATGGATGTGGATGAAACTGAGTTATGACGATTATTCAAGGGACAGATTAATAAATTAAATAGAAAAAATAAAATGTTGATTTTAGGAAGTTTTCTAAAAATGCTGATGAATAAAGTTTTATTAATCGCACCGTTTAGAAGTTTAATCTATATATAATTCATAATCCATAAGCCAAAAAAAAAGTGATCTAATAGTAGTTGTTCAGTTGTTTAGGGGCACCTTTAAAGAACACACACACACAAAAAAAATCATAGCCAATTTGCAACAGCTTTCAAAAGCTGAGTTATACAGTTTGAGTTAGTTCCCTCAAAACCATACTAAAACTATTCGAATCCATCGTGAGTAGATTCGTGCTTGGGGCAATTGTAAATTTGACATTACTTTGAATTGTTATTGCAAGACTGCCACTAGAAAATTACAAAAATACCACTAGAAATGTCATTCGAGTGATATCCTTGCAATATTGTAAAAACCAGTGGCAAATTTACAAATGCTCCTTAGTGCTTACACCAATACATCCAAGATCCATATAACAAATGAAGAAGTATAGCACTAAAATGTAGAGTTTCTGTTTTTGGAAGGAAAAAATATATTTAATTTTGAAAACGTGCCTATCCCTAACGAACACGTGGCCACTGGCCAGATACCCTGACAAAATTCACCAGTACTCCTAAGTCCTAATCCACGCCACCGCAAAGTCTCCATCGAGAGGGAACATGTCCTGACCATACGGAAGCGCGAACGAACGGGCCTCTCAAGATTCGTTCCAGAGCCCATTCACACCAGGACCGGCCCAGTTAGAACGCGCTGCCAACCGTCAACCGACCTGCTCCTATGGAAACCCGGGCTCGGCGCGCCAGCGTAGATTGCTTTTGCCAGCGCGTCGCGCCGAGGCAACTCACTGTCACTGGCAAGGCACCACGCGCGCCCAGTTCGTCTAGCTTTTCTAGGAGGCCGGCACCGGTGGAGAGGAACACAAGAGGATTAGCTTCTATCCTACGACCGTCTCGCCACGTCGGAGCCAAGGAAATTCGCCACCCCACGTGACATCACGGACGAATTGTATTAGCGGTGGTTCGTGTCATGTGCGGAATCATCGCTGACCTGGCCCAGGTAGGCGCTATCTCTTTCCTGCCCTCCCCTGCCAACCTCCCAGCTATAAATGGACTCCAAAACCCATTTGGATTACATTACATATCCATCTCAGAGCAGCGTACAAGGACACGGAATCAGCCAAAGGCACGAACGAGCTCACGATCAAGCTAGAGCAAGCTAAGCTAGCAGTAAGATCGGAAGGAGAAATCTAGTCGTTGTTGGTCATAGACAAGGAAAAAAAAAAACAAGCCAGAAACCGATGGGGAACTGCGGGGCGTCGCAGCGTGCCGTGGAGTCGTGGGCCGACGGCGACGAGTGGGAGGACGAGGCGGCGGCGTCGTCATCGTCGGAGGACGACGGCCACCGCGAGCGGATGGAGCACGTGGCAGAGGTGACCATCAGGATCACCAAGAGGCAGCTGCACGAGCTGATGGAGCGCAAGGGCGCCGGGAATGGCCACGGGAAGATCAGCCGGCGGTCCACGCAGCAGCTGCTGGCGGACATCATGAACTCCGGCGAGGTGCACCACCACGACCAGCACAGGGAGGCGCACTGGAAGCCAGCCCTGCAGAGCATTCCGGAGGCCGTGGAGTCATGAGTTCCATTCCATCTCGCCGCTATTAGCTACGCCTTAAGCTTGGTGGTTAAGTCGCCGCTTGATTATTTTTCCAAGTTTGCTGCTTTCCTCCATGTTTCTTTTCCATGACCACATTTTCTTTACTCTGCACCAGATTTAATTTCGGTGCTTATTGATGTGCATAGCTAGAATACATTTGGGTTAATTCATCAATTGTTCAGACAGGACATGTACAAAAATCCACGCGCTCAAAAAGAAGTCGAAGAATATGTACATAAATGTAGGGGAAATCATTGTAAAGATATTTTACAATTGTATAAAGAAGGCTAATTTGAGGAATACGTTCTATCGTGGGAATTGCACTTTTTTTTTGTTTGTTGACGATGAGTTTGAGACCAAAGACAAGATACATATGAAAGTTATGACCTGCATCTATATATCAAATAGAATGCTACAGACGGTGAAGACTGTTCTTTTCTTGCTTTCTTTCTTGTTTTGGTAGCTATTCGTTTCTCATCTTCTTCACGAGATGATCTGCATGCACCGCATTTTCTAGCACAGGATACAGATGAACGCGACCGACCGGCACCCAAAAAAATGCCTGTGGCCCACACTTCAAAAAAAAAAGAAAAAAAACAGGCTGAGATAAGAACATACTACCTCAAAATTTTTCACCATGTCACATTAAACGTTTAAACACCTATATAAAGTATTAAATATAGACTAAAAAATAACTTTCACAAATTGCGACTAATTTGTGAGACGAATCTTTTAAGCCTAATTGCTTCATGATTTGACAATGTGGTGCTACAGTAAACATTTGCTAATGACAAATTAATTAGGCTTAATAATTTTGTCTCGCGGTTTACTGACGGATTATGTAATTAGTTTTTTCATTAGTGCCGAACACCCCGTACGATACCCTATAAAAACCTGATGCGACACGCCAAAACTTTAGACCCCTGGATCTAAACACCCCCTGAGTCTTGATAGGGAGGTGCTAGAGAAGGTACAATAGCATACTACTATAAGCCATCTATAAATATATTTTAAGAAGATAAAAGAGCAGAGATAAGAGCAGCGGGCTACATATTTGTAGCCAGCTGCAGCATGGCTTCAAGATGTATGTGTGTATGATAAGTGGGACTAGACATTATTTTATGTAGTACATGCTTATAGATAACTATTATATAAATTAGTTATTAAATTAGTCAATAGTTAACTTTACTACTAAACCATCGCCACTAGATCGCGTGATCGCCGATTGGCGCCGGGTGCTACATGCGCGGAACGGCGGGAGTGTTCAGTTGGACGTCCAGGTTTTTGAGCCTGCGTCCTGGACTCATGGCGTGCAGCCGGGACCCGGGAGCGGCTCATCCCGCGCGGTGTGCGTGTTCTGGGTAGGGCCGGGGCCCATGAATCCATGATGATTCCCTCCCCGCGACCTGCGGACGCGGAAGCGTACGCGGCACCGCCTTCGATAGATTCGGCGCCGCGCTCGCCTGGCCTGATGATAGTTGTTGTTGCGGCAGGCTTTCTTGTGTTCACAAGCACGTGAAACGGACAAGCGGCGTCGAGAGGGCGGGGCATGGGCCTGTGCCTTGTGGTCTTGTGGCCTTTAGCCCATTGCCTTGGGGAATGCTCGTGACGTTTACAGCTCCCGCGCGCGTGCTGGGAGTTGGGCTGTTTGGGCTGCCTGTAGACTTGTGGTACTATGATAGTACGATGCGCCTGGGCTGTATCGGTGAGTGATAGATGGGGATCATCGGATCAATGGATTATTATTATTGCCTTTAAGGCGTCAACCGTGACGTCGTATAGAGTATATACCAGTCGAGGGATTTTTTATGCCCGATTACATGACCAATTTGGATAATCAGTTTGGGTTATAGTTATACTGAGGGGAAAAAATTGACGGTGCCCGACTATTCTTCGTGCGCACTGACCCACCGACCAAACTGTACATGGCGTTCGGCTTTTGTAGTCCCAAACTGAAATTATGTTACGACCGATTGAAACTTTGGGCAAATAACATGTTCAGCGTGCCTCGGACAAGCATCAAATCGTTTCAATCGGTTGGGTAGTTTATATACCCCGTTCTCAAGAAACACAAGTTTTGAAATCTTGCAGATTACCTTTCCTAATCGCATCAGCAGCACTACTGTTCTTGGGTGATAAATTCGTGGGAAGCTTCAGTTGTACTACTCCCTTGAGGCCAAAACCACACCAATTCAAGGACAGAGAGCAACACATTTGCGTACCAAACACCGCCACCCTCGCCTCCAGTCACCGTGCTGCTCGTTTTTCACACGGAACCGGATAAACCAAGGTCCTGACAAGAAACCCCCCGTGTCCCCTGGACGGCGCATCCCACCCACCATGGCGAAGAACTCCACGCTCATCGCGGCTGCGCTGCTGCTGCTAGTGGCAGCCTCGCTCGCCGCGGCGCTGCTCTACTCCGCCGGCCCACGCGATGTCGACGGCCTCGTCGGCGCGCTGCTGCGGGCTACCCTGCCGTTCAGCCCCATGGACGTCCTGCCCCTCCTGCCGCGGACCGCGGCCATGGCGGCGCTCCGCGCTCTCCGCGGCGTGTCGGACATCTTCCCGGTGTTCGTCGGGGCGGCGTCGGACAGGTCGGGCGCGGTCGGCTCGCGGCTGGAGTGGAAGGGCGCCTGCTTCTACGAGAACGAGGCGTGGCTGGTCCTCCACAACGACTCCGGCTCCAAGTACGGAGGCGGCACGCTCCACATCAAGGTACGGTCAGTTTCGGCATGAACTACCAACTGTGTGCAATTTTGGCTCATGCTGCTAAGCTAAAACAACTAATCAAGTGACCAATGGCTAGTTCGATACGCTGTTCTTCCGGAGTCGCATTGATGCGATAAGAAAGATCGTGTACGAGATAAGACGATGAGATCAAACTTCGGGAGCGCCTCTGAATTTTGCCTCTTTTTTTTGTTACCAAATTCTCGTGTCACTGCAGTCAATGCACATCCCGGCTGTGCTGCAGGAAGAAGGGGGGGGGGGGGGGGGGGGGGACACGCACGCCTGACCACAGCTACTTCCGCACCTTCTTCCGTGTCCAACTCAGTGACTTATGACTGGGACACGTATTTACATCTTGGAATAGAAATATCAACCAAATCAAATTATGGACCACATGCCACCGTCCTCCTTTTAAAAGAAAAGAAACAGGGGGCATACCGTCATAGAGAAGGGAGAACTACTCTTGAGAGCAAGATTTTCACTTAGAGAACAGTATCGTATTTGTCAGCTAAACTTATGACAATCCTCGGGAAAAAAAAAGGAAAAGGGAAAACTATAGCAGTGAAATAATGAACATAGATTTACTGTATTGGCGCCATTAGACCTGCCGCCACCCAAGCTCCCATTCGTCAGTAATCTATTGGGGTAGTCAGACTCGTCCCGGACGGGAGGCAGCCAGGCAGGTAACCCTGGAGTTTGTTTCCGGGCCCGCTGCTTTCTGGGGTTAATGTTGTATTTGTAACCTAAACTCTCTTCTAAATCTCAATAAACTTCGACCGGCTTTACGCCGGTCCTGCGAAAAAATATAATGAACATAGACAAGAATATTCTTATATTAGCACACACCAAAGTTATGTAGAAACGGAAGATAATTTCGTTGTTCAAAAATAATAACATTGCTATTGCTAAGCAACATCTTGTTTTAATTCTGGCTAAGCAATATGTTGGCGATACTCCTTGTAGCCCATCGAAATACACAGTACAATACAACCAATTCTAGTCAATTCGTGCAATCGTGCAGAGTTGGAAACTTGCAAGCAACAAGGGATTATTAGAAGAAACAACGGATTAGTAGAAGCAACCTTGGGAAATAAAATGCAAATATTTTCTCTTTACTCGAGTGGCCGTCCCCTGAGTGAACAAACCCAAACGAGTCATCGACTAGAAAGAACTCCGTCACGGAAGGAAGACCAGCGCGGGGCAACGCGAAAGTCGCGGAGGGCTCCCAGACCTAACCGGCGGCGGCGGCGGCGGCCATGGGAGGAGCCTACAACCTCAAGCTCCTCGCCGCCCTCTCCGCGCTCGTCCTCCTCCTCGCCGCCTCGCGCCCCTTCCTCCCGGGGCTCCTGGAGGCGGCCCTCCGCGCCCCCGTCCTCCCGCGCGACCTCCTCCCTCTCCTGCCCTGGCCGGTGGCGCAGCCGCTGCTCCGCCGCCTCGCGCTGCGCGGCGCCGCCGACCTCCTCCCGTCCTTCGTCGGCGTCGCGCGGGAGCCAGGTGATGGCGGCGCCCGCGCCGCCGAGTGGAAGGGCGCCTGCTTCTACGATAACCGGGCGTGGATGGAGTTCCACAACGGGACTGATGGGGGCCTTGGAGGTGGTACGCTCCATCTCGAGGTGAGTGCCGGTCCCAAGCCCCGCGTCCCAGTGTTGGCTCTGTTACTCTGAGCCGGAGGCGGTAGAACCATTCTTCCTCCCCAAGGGAGGGAGGCAATTGGGGATTTGTGGCTTGTTTGTTGCAGTCTGCTAGTTTCAACCCTGGGACTTGATCGTAATTTTGAGATTATCACCTTGATTGCGTTCAGTTCAGTGAAACATTTAAATTAGTCATGTAGCTTAGTGTAGATCGATCGGTGCCAGAGTTGTTTGTACAGCGTACTAGATGGTACTAGTAGATGGTTCATTCAAATATGTTCGTTTCCCTATTTAGGCATATCACAATTCACAAAACTTGGCTCATGCCTAATCTTAGTTAGAGCAATTTGTGGCATCTAACTGGACATGCCCACTCCAGTATGGTTTCTGCTGTCTTGCATGTGGTTTGTGATTGGATTGAAGTCAGTAACCTTTTTTTCAGAGCTTTGTGATTTCTTAATACAAGTTAATTGCTTTCTGAAGGTTCTCATTTCTCTACACATGAATATTCTTCTTATTTCACTATTGATCCTGACACTGTTCCTTGTTGCAGACAAACAAAGCTCATAGCTGGACTTGCATAGACCTTTATGTGTTTGCAACACCATATCGTGTTACATGGGATTACTACTTTGTAGGTCGTGAGCATACCCTTGATTTCAAAGAATGGGAAAGCGAGGCTGAATATGAATATGTAAGTCCCTCTCCGCTGCAGCTGCTTTTGTTTGTAATCAGCATTTCTGATCATTGATACACATATGCATGATCTTTTACCTTAACATAGGTAAAACGCAAAGGAGTATCCATATTCCTGATGCCATCTGGAACAATTGGAACACTTAGAGCACTTTGGGATGTTTTCCCCCTGTTTACAAATACTCAATGGGGTGAGAATTCAAATCTTGCATTTCTAAAGAAGCATATGGGTGCAACCTTCGAGGAACGTCCGAAACCTTGGGTGTCAGAATTAAATGTTGACGATATCCACTCTGGAGATTTTTTGGTTTTATCGAAAATTCGTGGGCGCTGGGGTGGTTTTGAAACCCTAGAGAAGTGGGTTACTGGAGCTTATGCTGGCCATACCGCAGTTTGCCTCAGGGATTCTGAAGGAAAGCTTTGGGTTGGGGAATCTGGTCATGAGAATGAACAGGTAGTGGTCATTAACTGTGTAATTTTTTTTACTCATTTGAACATGACAGATTGACTGCATGAGACTGTGAATATAGAAGAATGGAAGAAAAGAAAAGTTCCAGCATCTTAACTATTTGTCGCAGGATGCATGATAGACCACGTTTGGATAATAATAGTCTTATGTAATTTTGGTCTGTGGTTGGATAGGAGTAATTGTGCTCTCGTGCTTTCATTGTTAATACCTTTGGCTTTGTACAATGATCATTTCTTTAACCCAATAATGATTCTTTCAAATGTAACATGGATATTTTAGAGTGAATTACAGCTTGGGCTAGCTTTTATCGACAAAGTTTCAATTTGGGCCACCCTTCACCCTTTGTTGCAATTTAGACCACCAGTCTCATATCAAGCGCATCAATAGCCTTAAGCACATCGGCACCTGCATGCCGGTAATCTCCCCCACTTACACAGGGGCCACATCTTTGCCAGAGGAGACACTAGATTTTGCTAGAAATGAGAGCTGGGGTGGTTCATAGTGCAAAAAGGGCAAGATTACCTGGTCTGAAGTGAAAAGATTGATGGGGGGCGATCAAAGTGAAACTTTGGTAATAAATGGTGGCCCAAACTGCAATTCACTCAATAATTTATATTCTTGCTCTTAACAGAATGTATTAACATCAACCATTGAAGATGAAACATGGGACACCTCTGATATGTCAGATGTTGTTCTATACTTCTATCTGGTTTACTAGTTATATACCGTAGGAAAGCTAATGTGATGTTTCCCTTGGCGTGAGGCGCATTTGTTTCAGCAACAGTAAGCTAACATGCATTAATTTTTCAGGGAGAAGATATTATTGCTATCTTGCCATGGGAAGAATGGTGGGACTTTGAAGTAAAAAAGGATGATTCCAATCCTCAGATTGCATTGCTACCTTTGCATCCAGATTTGCGTGCAAAATTTAATGAGACAGCAGCTTGGGAATATGCAAAAAGCATGGATGGAAAACCTTATGGGTACCACAACATGATTTTTAGTTGGATTGATACCATAAGCGACAACTATCCACCGCCATTAGATGCTCATGTGGTATGATCAATATCACCTTTTGCCAACAGTATTTTGCTAACGCTTATATTATTAAGTGTGCTATATCTTATCGCCATATATTTTCATAGGCTGGTTGCTTAGAGTTATAGATTATTATATGCTGCATACCTAGTGGATTAATTTTAATACCAGATATAGCAAGGATTGCTTGCAAGGTTGAGCTATGCATTTGAGATTTATTTGCTGATTGTAGTAACAAAATCTTACGATTGGCCTAGGTTGCCTCTGTTATGACTATGTGGAACAAACTTCAACCAGAGTATGCTGCCAACATGTGGAAAGAAGCCCTTAACAAACGGCTTGGAACTAAGGTTTGTTTCAATTGGCGCTTGTTATTTGTTTGATTGTATTTATTCTTCATGGTTCATCAGCAGCTCAGTGCTCTCTGAAGAGTCTTTGGGGGTTATATTACCTTTCCTCTTGTTCTGTTAGTTCAAATCAAACAGTTGCTTCATCATGTTTGGGAATGAATGCTGGCATACCGATTAGAGCAAGCAGCCAGTTGGGACACTTTGAAGCTACAGTAATCTGGATCTGTAGTTCTTTTATCTGATGCTGTGGAGGAAATGCATGGTTTTGTTTGCTACTGCTGCTTTCTGAGACAATAGGCTAGAGGGGGGAAGTATCCGGTGCAATCACCTAATTCGGTGCAACTATGCAACTCTCATCCTACACCGTTGGATCAAGAAATGGACGTCCGAGATTTGTCCACGTCACCATGAGTTAAAATTTAACTCACAGATTCACTCATGAGTTAAAATTTACTGGGAGTTAAATTTTAACTCATGCTGATGTGGACGAATCTTGGACGTCCATTTCTCGATCCAACGCCCAACGGTGTAGGATGAGAGTTGCATAGTTGCACCGAATTAGGTGATTGCACCGGATACTTCCCCATAGGCAGAGAGCCCAGTCCAGCTGTGTGGGCTCTGTAATAGAACTGTACTAAACGCTCAAGAAGGAGTGCAGATTCCTAAAAGTCTATAACTAAATCTGAAGATTTCCTTAAGTGGTTCCTTCTTCTAAAACTACCCTCAATTATTTTTAATAAGACGTAGTCTGCATGAGAATTTCTCATTTACTCAAGCGTCCCCTGGGTATATATAAGGGTTATGACACACCAAGGGATCCTATTTTATGATACGGGGATTGGCCTGCAACAGTTGATTAGCTAGTAATTCTCTTAGTTCTTTTGTCGCATATCCAATTTCTAACAGTGGATGGTGCTCCATGCTATGAGTTTCTATATACACAGAAAATCATTGCTTTATAGCTCCGTTGTGCTCAATGCTATGAGTTTTTCTGGATAGACTTATAATGGAGCTATCTTCTTCAGGGTCTTGATCTACCTGAAATCATAGTGGAATCAGAGAAGCGTGGGATGACATTTGACAAATTGCTAACAGTTCCTGAGCAAGATAAGTGGGTCTATACTGATGGCCAGTCTGCTTCTTGTGTGGCTTACGTCCTTATGATGTACAAGGAGGCTGGACTCTTTGACCAAATTGCCAGCTCTATAGAAGTTACTGAATTCACCGTAAGTACTCTTGATTTCTTGTGTGGTTTATGCTTAAATTCCGGCTTCCATGAGATCTAGGGTAATTCAGACATCACCGATGGAACTATATCATATGCTCAGTGATTGACTCATAGTGGAAGGCTAGTCTACCAGTTGGCGTATTGCCATTCTGCACTACCAAGTGATTTGAATTATGAATATTTCCTGATCATTATTAATTGCCCGCATCCAACTTCTGGTAAAAAAATACGTTCTCCTTAAATTCCATGCAGATAAAAGATGCTTACAGCCTCAACTTTTTTGAGAACAATATGACACGGCTTCCCGTGTGGTGCAACAAAGACGACAGTGTCAAGCTCCCCTTCTGCCAAATAAAGGGCAGGTATCGAATGGAGTTGCCTGGATACAACACCATGCAGCCGTACCCTCACATGAATGAAAGGTGTCCTTCTCTGCCTCCGAATTATAACAGACCGCGAAATTGCTGATCTGTTACACATTATTACGCCATGCATTTTGATATATGCTGGCTTTTAGTCTGTACTTTAGCTGTACATATCACTGTAGTCTGTAGGTATGCAATTGTTTTCTTTGTTGTTACTACGAAGCAACTTCCGCAAATAAGGAAGATTATGATTGCGTGAATGTACAGTAAATCTCTGCCCTTGATGCTACAGGTGTTACACTGCTGTAGGGTTCACATAACTTTCGTCATATAGTAATTGACAAATACATGTAGAAAATGTATGTACTTTGTTGTATTGAAAATTTGAAATCTGATCGTAAACAAAAGACTGGATGACTCATGCTAACTAATCAACGATTTGAGGCACGATCCAGAATCCCCTGGCTGCATGAACACAGCAGTTACGCTTTATGGCCATCGTTTGCATGGGTGAGATTGGACCGGAAACTGCCTGTATTCACTTTATTATATGGAGAATTTTATGGCCATCGTTTGCAGCGGTGAGATTGGACCGGAAACTGCCTGTATTCACTTTTTTATATGGAGAAGTGGGCATGTTCACTTTATTATCAATTTCAATCCTACCAAATTTTGGTGTTATCAAATTCACCAAATTTTGATAGGATAACAAACAAAACATTGTCTTACCATTGTTATTGTACCAAAATTTAGTAGTTTCGGAATTTTCTTCTCACTAGCAAATATGCTCGTGCGTTGCAATGGGATCTAGTAAGATGGATTAAACATTCCATTCCACTCTATTATAGTATGTTTTCAGTTTTTTTTAAGTGTGTTTTAACTTTTTTCCATGGTTGTTTTCTCCGTTTTTGTGTATGTTCACCGGCTTTTCGGAAACTTTTTTTGGGGCAATTGCATTCTTACCCCTATTTTGAATTGTAATTATGATTTTACCCATTCTTTTTAGGTTTGTGATTTTGCCCTTGCTTTTTTCAAACGAAGTTTCAATTTGCCCTTACTCTGTTAAGAACAACTAACGGTGTCAAATGAGCTGCAAGAAGACATATATACCCTTTACATTTGCTCTCAAATTTGACCAAACTTGACAAACTTTGATAGAGCTTGGATATCACTTTTACAGAAGTTGCACAGGGCGCAAAAAATTCACCAAGGATTCATCGCATTCACAAGAAAAAAATATTTACCAAACAAAATTCTCCCAAATATATACTATTGAGATGGGAAAAAAAATAAAATCAGGAGGCAGCATCCCTTGCATTGGCCTCGTGGATGAGCTTGCTTGTCGTGTGTCCTTGTTGCTGCTCCTACTCTGAACGATGTTCGCCGCAAGCTACAGCGTCGCTGAGCCAAGCTAAGCTACCCCTTCCCCTGCGACAGCGTCGCTGAGCCACCACCTGCTCGCGCGTTGACCGAGCAGCGCCGCCTGCTCCCTCTCTACCGAGCAGCCGCTGCTCACGCCGGCGAGCGCTGCCGCTTGCGCCGTCGCAGCCTGCTCGTGAGTTGCTCCGGTGCCGCCACCCCCGTCGCCTGCATCCACCTGTTTGGAATGGGAGAGGAGAAATGGGTTGGATGGCTAGGTGGTGGTAACTGGTAAGTGTTTTTTACAGGGGTACAATGGTCTTTCTATATTTTGTAAACATTTTTTTCTTTACCTTATCCATTTTATTATCTTACAAAATCTGGATCCACCTAACGCCATCTAAAACAGGGCAAACCGAAGCTTTTTCAAAAAAAGTAAGGGTAAAATCACAAACCCTAAAAAAGAGGGTAAAATCACAATTGCAACTTAAAATAAGGGCACGAACACAATTGTCTCAAAGAAATTTGTTAATGGGGTGTAACAACTCTTTGTTGGTTACTTTAGTTATGCAAGAATGGAGTTATTTTTTACAAAAGGAAATGTATCTTCTCCTTTACAAATTATTTCCTTAGTTACCCAATGGCTTCGTTTGTTGGGCTGTCCTCTATAAGCTGAAACTTCGAGACACTATTGTCATATTCCGATGGTCTCTTAATAGTTAGACAGTTGGACTATATGGCACAGGAATACTTTAGCCATGAGTATGAGTGACAATCTAGTGTGTAAATTGATAGGTGTTAAACATTATGTTTCCGCATCTCTTTTTGGTTGTTGTGGGTGTCATTTTTTGGCTGGGTGCATGTTGATGTAGAGGTTGGAAGTGAGCTCAGTATAATTGTATTATTTTAGTGTAATTGACTTAGTTTTAATAAAGTTTCTATTGTCTAAAAATACACAAGATGTACATGTAACTAATTAAGGCTTTCTCTAAAAAAAACTAATTAAGACTGTGTTTAGATTCAGGGGTAAAAATTTTTGCCGTGTCACATCGGATATACGGGCACACATTTGACACATTCTAGTACTATGAATCTGGACAGACATCTGTCCCATCCGCTCAAAGGTTGCTATATTTTGGGACGGAGGGAGTATTAAACGTAGTCTAATAACAAAACAAATTCAAATTCCGCCTTTAAACTGCAAGACAAATTTATTAAGCCTAATTAATTCGTATTTAGTAAATGCTTACTGTAGCACCACATTGTCAAATCATATAGCAATTAGGCTAAAATATTTGTCTCGCAATTTACACGTAATCTGTCTAATTAGTTTTTTTTTGTCTATATTTAATATTTTATATATGTTTTTAAATATTCGATGTGGCATGGTAAAACAGCCACACGCTGATAATTTCGTGGCCAGTTGTCTAGCATAGTACCGAGTACGTCGGAATGACAATGTGCAGCACGGGGCTCCTGCTAGAGGGCGTTGCATGGCCCCCTCTCTCTCTCCCCTTCGCCTAATGAACGGCCGGAGCGGAGGCATCGTGTGAACCGTGTGTCCATATCTTGCATTTATCCCTCTCCCCAACCAGCGACGGGCCTGTTGGAAGGTAGTAGTATGCCCGGCTCTTGACGTACTACGCGCGGTCCGATGCTTTCAGACAGCGTGAAACACGACGAGACGCGTGGACCCGTGCTAGTCTCGTGCCAAATTTTGTGCGGTGATTTTCATAGTAGCAACAGTGCAAATTTTATTGTATTAGTCTGTGTAAATTTTTTTCATATTAGTTGCAAATGTCATGGTAGCAACTTTATTGTATTAGTCTGTGCAAAGTTTTTTCATATTATTTGCAAAATTACTGCACAGCGTCAATTTTGTGTGCTGATTTTCATAGTAGCACCGGAAGAGGGTATAAATTTACGTCATCGGTTTAACAATAAATTTGATTCACTTTTTTTGTGTGAATTGTGTGATAAATCATTTCTTCATAATTGTTACCCTGGTAATATTTCCGGCAACGAAAATAATCATTTTCTTCTCAATATATTGGTAGAACTCGTCGAATCTTATCAAAAAATATTTTCTTAATAACAAATACCTCAGACTAATGAAATGGTTTAAGAATTTACATCGCACAATTACGAAATTGAAGCCATATAAAATCGATGAAATTAAATCAATGTTTAATTTCATTACTTATTTTTTTTCATTGCATTATAACCCGGGTGAGTTCATCCGCATGTGCATGTAGCATTTGCTGCTCTGCATTTACTTGTGCTGCACCGACTGGCAGCCTCGCGCAAGCCGCGCCGTGGCCTGCGTCCGACGGATTTTGTTGGCAGCCAAACGGCGTGTCGACGCCATCCCAGGCCGTCTGCATCAACGGTAGGTGCAACAGTGCATGTACAATACCTAGGTTCCCATCAAGAGTAAGTGCAACAGTGCAAAAGTACAGTGCCTAGGTTTCCATCAAGAGTAAGCGTAACAGTGCATGTACAGTGCCTACCTATTTTGAAACCTTAGCCACCTTAGCTGGTTTTATATTTCAGAAGATAAGCACTGTACAATTGCCACCAATGGTAACAAGGGGAAAGACAGGAGGAGAAGAGTAGAAAAAAGAAAAATTACAATAAAGGATGAGAGGTTAAGGCGCTATTCTTGCAAGATTTTTTGCCCCACATGCCGACCATGTATGTATTTCGTCCATTATTCTTGCCGTTAGTTGAGGGATTTGAAGTTCTTTATCTTTGAAAACTCGCCTGTTCCTCTCGCACCAGATTTCCCAACTCAAGAGCATGTGCAGTGACTGCATCCCCTTACTTTGACATTTGCTTTGTTGCTTTGTTCTTGATTCCCACCACTCAACTAGGCTCTCGTCCGGGTTGTGCATCGGGAAGGGTTGGTTGTGGTTCATCCTAGCTATTACTTTGTCCCAAATTTCTCGCGTGAATGGACAATCCTTAAATAAATGTTGCGCCGTCTCCAAGTTCCTATAGCAGAGTTGGCAAAAGTAGTTATTAGGCCATTGTCGGAGTTGCAAGCGTTCGGATGTTCATATCCTGTTTTGCAGGACAAGCCATGCAAAGTTTTTGCATTTGGATGGCGCCCATGTCTTCCAAACCAAGGTGGCGGCCCTTGAGTCTTCTCTACCGGCGAATTGGGCTAAATAAGCCGATTTTGCTATGTATTTACCGGTATTTATCCATCTCTAGGTGATGGTGTCTTCAACCCCTTCCTCCAGGTTTGTCTCATTATCCCAGATAAGGTGGAACACTGTGAAGAATTCTCGAATCAGTGGCATGAACAGCTCATGCCTAATATCCTCAATCCATTTGTCATTGGTTAGCGCATCCTGAACCAAGCGTTGCTTTCCTTTAGAGTGGTTGAAAAGCGCTGGCGCTAGGTATTTCAGCGGCTGGTGGCCAATCCAGTTGGATGTCCAAAATTTTGCCTTCCGCCCATTACCGATTGTTACTTTTGTTGCGGCCGCGAAGATTTGCTCATCTAACTCATCACAGGGGGGTATCGTCCCAACCCAAGGTTTGTCAGGGCACTCCCACTCAAACCATAGCCAACGGAGTCTCAATGCTCTCGCGAATTTATCAAGATCCAACACGCCTAGTCCTCCCATCTTTATTGGGGAGCATACTTTTTTCCAATTCACTTTGCACTTCCCCCCGCTAATCTCTTGATCACCGGCCCAGAGGAATTTCTTCCTAATCTTGTCCATGTCTGTGAGGAATTGTTTAGGCGGCTTTAAGGCAGTAAGGAAGTAGGTTGGTATGGAGCTGAGAACAGACGTGACTAGCGTCTTCCGCCCTGATTGCTGGATTAACTTCCCTTTCCGTCCCGCTAACCTTGATTGCAACTTGTCCATCACCGATTGCAAGTGTATGCTCTTGATGCGGCCTGGGGTGAGCAGCAATCCCAAATATGTTATGGGAAAATTGCCCCGCTGTCCATTGAAATTTTCCAACACCTCGGAGAGGTTCTGCTCTGCGCATTTGATGGGCACGGCCGAACTCTTGTGCAGGTTCACTTGAAGGCCTGTGGCCTCGCCGAAGAACTTGAGGATGCTAATCAAGTTGTTGACATCATTTCTGATCGGGTTTATAAAGATCGCTGCATCATCAGCATATAAGGATATTCTGAACCGCGCTGCTCGGTTTGATAACGGAGATAGAAGCCCCTCTTGCGTGGCCTTATTGAGTAGTCGTTGAATCGGGTTGATTGCTAGGATAAAGAGGTAAGGCGAGAGGGGATCACCCTGCCAGAGGCCTCGCCTGTGTGTAGTTGGTTCTCTCGCTATCCCATTGAGTAAGATTCTAGATGATGCAGTCGATAGGAGAAGCACAATCCAATTTCTCCAGCGCTGACTAAAGCCTCTCCACTGCAGCATTTCGACAAGGTATTCCCAAGATACCGAATCAAATGCCTTTGTTATGTCCAACTTGAAGAAGAGGGACAGTGCCTATGTTCCCCACTTCTAAAATGAGCAGCCAACTACCACATACGAACTAAGCCAAGTTGGTGGTTTCGTTTGTGGCCATGTATATATGAGCAATCCAAGTTCCAGGACAAGGACACTCGATCCCTCTCGTCCACAGTTTCACGTGTCATTGGATACATGTTTCTATATATACACACTCCTAACCGATAATAAAGTACTACATGCAGCTGTTGCTTGAGCAAACAGTTTTCGAGCTCATGTGCTAGTCAGCTCGTGCAATAACCATGGCCAACGAGCGATGTCGTGTTGCGCTCTTCGTCCTCATCGTTTGCACCTTCGCCTACGCCGCTGTCTACACCTCCTTGCCTGCAGTCTCCGTGAACCCATGCGCCCAAACTCTGTCAAGGGCCCTCCTCGCCGTCACCGGGCTAGACCCGTACGTCGTCTCCTGCGCCGCCGATGACGACGTCTCGACCTCCCAGCTCTCCGACGGCGGTCACGACAAGATCAACGCCGGCCGCGTGGGCGGGCCTATTGTCACCGACCTCCTGCAGTGCCGAAAACCGGTGGGTCCAGATTTCCCGGAGGACCTCCAATGCTGCCCGCCGATGCCCACGTCCGAGCCAATCGATTTCACGCTCCCCGACCCGAGCGAGCCGCTCCGGACGCGGCGGCCGGCGCACGTTGCCGGCGCGGAGTACATGGCCAAGTACGAGCGCGCGATAGCGCTGATGAAGGCGCTGCCGCGGAGCGACCCGCGCAGCTTCTACCAGCAGGCGAGCATCCACTGCGCCTACTGCACCGGCGCGTACCGGCAGGTCGGCCACCCGGAGCTGGCCGTCCAGGTGCACTTCTCCTGGCTCTTCTTCCCGCGCCTACATCTACTTCTTCGAGCGCATCGCCGGGAAGTTGCTCGGTGAACCCGGGTTCTCGGTGCCGTTCTGGAGCTGGGACGTGCCGGAGGGGATGCGGATGCCGCTGCAGTTTGCCAACGCGTCGTCGCCGCTGTACGACCCAATGAGGAACCCGTGGCACGCGCCGCCCAAGCTCGTGGACCTGGATTACACCATGGACGTCGTGGAGAACAACCACACCGACGAGGAGCAAATAAAGCACAACCTCTGGATCATGTACAAGCAGGTGCACTATATATACGGCAGTCCGTTCCTCTTGTTGCATGCCTTTGTTTCTTTATCAATTGATAGATTTGTTACGTAAGTTATTTTGCTAACACTGCTACAAAACACCTTATAGATATCGACTCAGTCATAGGCGCCGATTTATTTAAAACCACACCTATTACCGTTCTTCACCTTCATAGAACGAAAAATCTAGATAAAACCGGCACTTATAGTATAGGTACTTTTTTTAAAAAAAAAATAGCACATAAACTTATAATATTATAGTATTGGTACTAGTTTTTTAAAAATTCTACACCTATAATAATGGTATGAGTTTTTTTAAAAAAACCCCAGCACACATAATAAACTATAGGTGCTGTTTTTTTAAAAAAAAAGGCATCCATTATAAGCCGAGCCAAGCTTGTGCTTATCCACTCACCCCACCACCAAAAAAAATCATGTCGCCTATCCACTGGCCGAACCTTATCAGTTTTCGTTCCGCTTTGGCGGCACTGCTTTCTCCCCTCCCCCATCGGCGACATTCCCCTCCCCCATTGCTGTTGCCGCTTTCTCCCCCTCCCCCACCCCCTTCCCCTCCCTCCATCGCCGGCATGGCGCGCGCGGCAACCGTTTCCTTGGCACGACACACAGCATGACATGGCGATGGCGGGGCACGGCACGGCGCAGCGACGGCTGGGGCACGACACAACGATGGCAGCAACGACGCAGCGACAGCAGTGCGTCCCTCTCTCCCTCTGCCCCTCGGCCTCTTTGTTTTTTTCATCGGATCCGATAGGTGGGAGACGGTGGCGGCGGGACTGGGCCTTGACGGAGACGATGGCGGATGAAGATGGCGGATACAACAGGATGATGACGGCAGATGAAGATAGCGGATAGAGCAGGATGACAACGACGGCAACATGGTTGGTGAGTTCAGCTCAATTTGAGCTGGCTGACTTTCTTTTTTTTTTTTTTGGGCTCGTGCGAGCCTAAAGTTGCCGGTTCTATTTTCCTCTAGGTGTCGGTAGCTTCTATTGGCGCTGGATGAAAATCCAACACATATGGACCCTTACATACCAGCACCTACGGCATCTTTTGTGGTAGTGTAAATCTTTTGATTGTAGTTGTGTATATCCCCTTATGTATATATAAGCCGGATTTCTATCCATTATCTAAAAACACTTTAAATAAATTTCACAAAACAACGGATATATTATTAAACTATCACAACGCTATAGATTTAATGTGTTGTATAAAAAATCATATTTAACACTAAATTTATCAGAAAACTACATATTTAAAGTTAAATATCACACAACATTTAATATCGAGATATCAAATAACTACGGATTTCAGAGCTACAATACCTAAGACTGCTGTCATGTGGAAGCTATAAACGTTGCAGTTTTATAAATAAATTGGAACTTAATCTATAGTTTTGTGACCCTTTATCTTAAATTTATAATTTTATAACAAATTTGACACTAAATCTATAGTTCTGAGATAAAATACCTTAAATCTATAGTTTTGAGATAAATTTACTACTTAATCTATAGTTTTGTGACCCTTTCATCTTAAATCTGTAATTTTATGATAAATTTTACACTGAATCTATAGTTTTATGATATAATACTTTAAATCGGTAGTTTTTAAGATAGTTTGGTCAAAATATATGTAGCTTTATGAAATTTACTAGTAAACTTTTGATTTATAGACCATCAAACCACGTTGTGTTTCGTGAGTGGAGGAGAGAAAAAAAATGATAAACGGAATTGCTATATTTTTCTTGCAAGCCCCCCTAAAAAAAACTTACTATTTGTGTACCGTCAGATCGAGTTGAGATTCGTGCAGGGAGGAGGGATGCCAATTTGTGAACTGTCAGATCGGGTTGATATTCGTGCAGTGAGGGAGTGAGGGACATCAAAATTGTGTTGAGATTCGTGATAGGAGGAAAGAGAAAAAATCATGGCGCAAAATTTTGATTTATGGACCATCAAACCACGTTGTGTTTAGTGAGGGGAGCGTTGGTAGCCAGCCACACCAAGCGTGTTTTGTGATTAGTCATATATAAGTTAAATCGTAAGGTACAATGTAATTATACTTTAATTATATTATATTATAGTTATATTTAAAAGTTTTAAAAAAACTACTCTCCTAGAATTAATGATGTTTTATAAAAATATAAATAAATAGGAGTATTAAATTCTTAACTTACCAATATATATAAAGTTATGAAAAATCGAGATCTAATTATGTTTTAAGTTGTCGCTAGGGTATAGGCATGATCTTTGAGGCAGCACATATTTGATCATTATTTTTTTCTAATAATAAATTACTAAAAATAATAAAATATATAATATGGTCGTATTTTTTAACGATGTACAAATATCAGTATCATATATTAGATCTTAATATTTTGCATATATTTGTGAGTAACCATTTGGTGTCAAAATGATTAACTTCTGTAATTCTTTTTCAGATGATTAGCAGTGCGCCGTTGGCCTCCTTATTCCACGGTCAACCTTTTCGTGCAGGTGAGACTGACAAGCCAGGTGCAGGAACCGTGGAGCTACAACCACATAACTTGATGCATGCTTGGGTTGGCGACTTATTGTCTTATCCCAACGCTGAGGATATGGGAGCTTACTACGCCGCTGGTCGTGACCCGATCTTCTACACGCATCATGCTAACATCGATCGGTTGTGGGATGTATGGCGCAACATTGGCAAAGGCGAAGACTTTACGGACCCTGCTTGGCTCAACTCCTCATTTCTCTTCTATAATGAGGAGGCCCGTCTTGTGCGCATCACTGTCCGTGACGTGCTCGACATGGACAAGCTCCGATACACGTATCATGGTGTTGGTTTACCATGGTTGGATGCACGGCCACCCACTACTCCCAACGTGAAGTACAGAGTGAAAAACAGGATCGAGAAGCCCGTCATGTTTCCAATATCCCTTGACAAAGTGGTGACCGCAGAGGTGAGACGACCGCTAATATTGTGGAGACAGCCAAAAAGGGCAACACAAGAGGAGGTGCTAGTGGTCGAGCACATCCAGACAGATGGCATATGCAAGTTTGATGTGTTTGTCAATGCTAGGGAGCACAAGAAAATCAAGCCATGTGGACGGGAGATGGTCGGGAGCTTTGCGTGTTTAAGGCATCACAACACGCAAAACAATGTGACACGAAAAGGGGTAAAAACCACCATGAGGGTGGCACTGAATAATATCTTAAAGGACCTATGTACCGAGTAAGATGAGAGTGTGACTGTGACTTTGGTGCCAAGACATGGAAAGGTTAGGATCAGAGGCGTGAGAATAGAATACAATGGAATGTGAATAATATATATATATATATATATATATATATATATATATATATATATATATATATATATATATATATATGCAAGTAAAAATTTTATTGTGGATATAGTGATACTGAGTAGTTACTCTCTTTATTTCAAAATATTTGTCATGCTCAAGCACTAATTACCAAGAAGGCAAAGAGGTACGGAGCTTTAGTAAAATTTGATAAAATAGAACCAAATTTAACGCCGTAAGATAAAGGGCAGTTGCATTTATTTAATACGAATAATCATGCACCCATAAAAAAATAACATTGGGCTGAATTGCTGCATATTCTAAGATTAATTTGGGGTTCTTCTCCGCAACATTCATCACTCAAGATTGCCTTTCGAACTAGCTAAGAGAAAAGTGGGGCCTTCAATATTATTTTCGGTTTCTCCATTGATGTATCTTGGCTTACAAGCCGCATCTGTAAAAAAAATGCCATATAAATAGGCATACACAAACATATAAATTTAAATTCGATCTACATATAAAAAACAAAACAAAAAATCAAATTAAAAATAACAATGACATTCACGTAGATTTATTACTTTTAGTTTCTTCATATCTAGATCAAATTTGACCTTCGATAATTGTAGAGGGATATAAACATAGTAATCCATATTATCTAATTTCTTTAAAAAAATCAAAATCATTTGAACCACAGGAAACAAATGAATCTCTATAACCTAAAGGGCTTAAAATCCACCACAAATTATATGGAAATTATGCGCCATGCCCATGATAGAGAAATAAAGTTACAGCAAATTATGTGGCTCTCTTCGCAACGCATAGATGATTGGAAGATAATTCTTCTTTCCTTTCTTTTTGAAATGAAATGCCTCTATTTCACGTGACTCACGCTAATTATGGGGGTGTTTAAGATCAGGGGTGTAAAGTTTTGGTGTGTCATATCGGGTATTGTATATGGTGTCGTATGGGGTGTTCGGGCATTAATAAAAAACTAATTACAAAATCCGTTAGTAAACCGCGAAACGAATTTATTAAGCCTAATTAATCCATCATTAGCAAATGTTTACTGTAGCACAACATTATCAAATCATGGAGCAATTAGGCTTAAAAGATTCGCCTCGCAAATTAGTCGCAATCTGTGCAATTAGTTATTTTTTAGCCTATATTTAATACTTCATGCGGGTGTTCAAAATTTCGATGTGACAGGGTGAAAAATTTTGAGGTGGGATGTTTTCGCGAGACAAAAAGTTTTGGCGTGTCACATCGGATATGTTGATACACATTTGAAGTATTAAACGTAAACTCATAACAAAACAAATTACAGATACTGCCTGTAAACTGTGAGACGAATTTATTAAGCCTAATTAATCCGTCATTACCAAATATTTACTGTAGCACCGCATTGTCAAATCATAGAGCAATTAGGCTTAAAAGATTCTTCTCGCAATTTACACGTAATTTGTTTAATTAGTTTTTTTCTCTATATTTAATACTCTATGCATATGTCCAAGCATTCGATATGGCATGGTGAAAAGTTTTTGTTTAGGAACTAAACAGGGCTTGTATTGTGTTGAAGATGAAATGTTTCTATTTCATGCGACTCACATCGATTATATCGTGTTTTAAGTTGAAACCGATGTTCATGCGAACGTTTCTTTAAATTGTAACGATGTGTATCGGTGTTAGTCCTTTGGTCCACACCGACAAACTGGCATGAAACAAGAAATGCAAAATGAAGAGAAAATTCGATTGGTGGCACGGCTGTTATACCGGTATCAGAAAATATCACAAAAAATTGATGCCCCCATTTGAAAGCACAACTCTGTTAAAATGTTCTGATTTATAGCAGTTCCGCCTTGTTTTACCGTAACCATGAAACCAGAGACAAAACTGCCCTCACTATCCCGCATTCCCGCATTGGAATGATTAGGTTTTGGATCAATCCTCCTGTTCGAATGAATCGATCTCCCCGACCCCGTCATGTCGCGCGGGCTCACGCCCTTCTTGCCGAACACCACCACGATGTCACTGCTCGCCGTCATCGAGTTGCGCCGGCCCGGCGACACCTCCCAGCTGCTCCCATGCAATAGAACAGAGAACATTAGCTACGTGCGTGTGCAGAACATCATGGCCATGGAGATGCACGTACACTTGGCGCCTTGGCCATGAAGGTTTATGCATGTATATACGTACCAGGTTGATGCCGTCGTGAGCAGCGAGGGCGAGGATGTCAGGAAGGAGACAACGCTGGGGCAAGATGAGCCTGGTCGTCGCCGCCGTGGAAGACTACGAGGGCCGGGCCGGCGTGAGAGGGCAGCGACGCTGGCGACTACAACGCCCGTAGCTGCCTAGCTGGAGCTCCTCATCATCTTCGTCGGTTCATCCGCCTCCTCGTCATTGCTGCAGTGCTGGAAGAGGTCGATCGAATGGGTTGGGGCGGGCGAGGTGCGGCATTTTCTGCTGCTGCACCATGAGGGCGTCAAATTGGCTTGCGGCCGTGGCAAGCCAATTTCCGTCCCGCGTTTTGGAGCTGCGGAACCGTCACGGTCCCGCGTTTCCGTCCCACGGTACAGGCAAATCCGTCTCATGCAGGTATATAAACGTAAATTATTGAAAAAATAAGTATATTCGCAATTTTTTTCCCAGACACAGAGAAGGTGAGAGCAGAAAAGCCAACAACCTAGACTTGACTGTGCTGAAACACGTAGAGGGGTTCGGTGATTCGAGTAAGGAACCAATGAAATGATTGTGCTGAAACAAGTAGAAGGGTTCAGTGATTCGAGTAAGCAATGAAGCAGAGCACAGCAGTAACTCATAAATGGAGGAAACCTGATGAGGACACACTTAGATTAATGTGGATGGATCATATATGCCACAAACTGGAAATGGTGGATGGGGTTATGTCATTAGGGATATTCAGGATCGGTGATTGTAGCGGAAGCCGGGCAAATCCCATATCTGATGGACGCTTTTCACGCCGAAACTATAGCGGTCATGGCTGGAATTGATGCAGCAGCGAAGAAAGGTATAGTACAAGTGGAGTTGGAAACTGATTCTATGATGTTAATGCACGCTATGAGGGGGGCAAAATACAGTTTGGCTGCACCAGGAGGTCTTCTCCACGAAATAAAGTTGTTCACTGAGAACTTTTTTAGTACTTTCAAATGTTAATCACTGTCCTCGTAGCTGTAACAAAGTAGCCCGTGATCTGGCTGCTTATGGATATAATTGTCCTCAGCTTACCAGTCTCGTTAGGGATGGTATCCCCTCCAGGTCTGGAGGGTTTGGTTGCTGGCAATTCTGTCGCACCAGTGGTATAATGGAATTCGATATTCCTCTAAAAAAAGGTATGTAAAAAATGACAAAAGTATGAATGTATGGTTATTATATTGATCTCCTGAACCACACTAATTTGTAACAACATACCAGATAATAATGTCCAGAACATATTCGGCAGATGACTTAAGACAGTACTTTCAAACGCCTCAACTATCCCTGACGGAAAATAGTCACCATAGCTGGAATTAGCATATGTAACAAATCTCTGCTCAAGTCAATCGATCAAATGTTGGTGAAGTTCCTGATTTCTGAAAAAGACATGTTCAATGATTGAATTGAATCAATGGCCAGTACTGTTCATCTGAAAAAGGAAGCTTGACAAGTGTTGAAATGATATAATACTCACAAAAACAAAATAACCCTAGCAAGAAAAAATTGCAGTGCATTGTTTCCAGATTACTGCGTAAAGAATTCGTGAGATCAAGGAACCAGAAAAGCACATCCTGTTACTCCTGTATGACTAAGTCAAGGCTGAAGTTCAGAAGACTTCATCATCTCCAGCAGATTTGACACTATTTCACATCCATATTTCAACTATGCAACTAGTATCTATCCTGATATAGTAATTTCTCAAGTAACATAGATTGATTAAAAATAAAGTTGCTTGCTTTTTTTTCTGGAAATACAGACTATTTTGGTTTGACTGATTCAGGCCATTTGGCATCACAAACCAAATGTAGTCAAACATGCAACATGAAGCAAAAACAAAACTAAATTACACCTATGCTACAGTTAATACGAACTTAAAGATATGCACAAATTGAAAGGTTGGCAGAATGGAACAGTAGCACCAAAGAAATAATAGCTAAGATGGGTATGGGCACCACATTTTATTGTATAAGTATGATCATGTTCATCATCATCAGTTCAAATATATATCTCGGATTACAGCATCAGGGTATTTCATATAGATTAGCTGAAAGGTAGTAAATTGTATCAATAGTTCTTTTCATAAATCATAATAGATAGAATCAAATACAAGTATTGTCATCAACTCATCATTGTCAAATTAAAGAGAGAATATATCTCTTTGAACTTCCATTTGAAACAATATTTTCTTCTCAAATAAATCACTAGTTTTACTAGAGTTCAGCCAAAATGCTCAAGGTATTTATTGAACATTATTGGGAGTTGATCTACAAAGTCCCAACATTTAGACTTATACTGTATTTGAATAGTTGATGTATTTGTTTGGTGGATCTAGGAACAAAAAAAAAAAAACAATCCAAAATCGACCTCATAAGCTGAATTTATGCAGTTGGATTTGCTTAGTCCTTAAACAGTCCAATAATATCATTAAATAAAACCATTTTGTTACAATGACAACTGTCAGCATAAGCAAAATGCTCTCACCAATGCCCTTTGGTCTCAATACTCTAATATAGATGAATATACCAAATTAAAGAAAAATAAAGGGTTCTTGCTGGCGTATAGATTATAAAACGATTCTGTTAGCATTATATTCTTATGACCAGGAATATATTTACATGATGGAAGCAAAGAAGATTCTAGTCACATGTTACAAGCTCAATCCATAACACCGGAGCATGAAAGGAACAAAGTTCTCAGGGTGTGTTTAGTTCACGCCAAAATTGAAAGTTTGGTTGAAATTGGAACGATGTGACAGAAAAGTTGGAAGTTTGTGTGTGTAGGAAAGTTTTGATGTGATGGAAAAGTTGGAAGTTTGAAGAAAAATTTTGGAACTAAACTCGGCCTCAATAGTAGATCGTTTTGAATTAAACTAAAAGGGCACAATGATGTATACTTTATATTCAAACGTTATCTTTCATCTAAATGGATTAAAAGAGAAAACCGGAGCGACAGGTACTTCTCTCAAATGGAAGAGGATCCTCTGACTTACTTCCCGCTGACTTTGAGTCACTGACATGTGGGCCCGTTGGATAGAGGGTCCACATTCAGTGACTCACGTCAAAGGGAAGCAAGTTAGAGGATCTCAATCCAGAAGACATCACTTTACCACAAATTGTACTGGAATTGACATTGTGAATCATTTCAGATGTACAGTAGCTTGTGTGACACATCGAACGACAATACAATGAAACAAAGGACAAGTGAAACAGGAAATATTGTGAAACCAAACAGAATATGCAGCCAAATTAAAGCAAAGCAAATGTTTCACCTAACTATCTTTTTTGTATGTATAGAAGGCTGAAAAATACCTGCAAGTTCGTCCATCTGCTATTCTATTGAGGCAAAGCATCCTCTACTTCCTTCCACCCTTCAGCCTTATCTGGGAACTTTTCCTTCATCTTCTCAATGATACCTTTTGCCTCATCGACCCTTGAGCTTCCAGCAAGCCCATTCACAAGCATCTTCATGGTCGAAAAACACGGCACCCAATTCCTGGCTGCTATCTCATTGTACACCCCAACGGCAGTATCAAAATCACCACCCTTACAAAGGTAATAAATAAGCATATAATAGAAGCTACTATCCCCAACAAGCCCTTTCTTTGCCATCTCCTTGTATAACCGCTTAGCTTCCTCCAAATCCCCCTCCTTGCAGAATCCATGAATAAGATGATTATAAGTGAGCCAGCTCGGTTTTGTCCCTTTCTTCACCATCTCATTCAGCAATGCCTTTGCCTCGCCACTCCGACCAAGTTTGCACAGCCCCTGGACTCTAACATTGAACACTGGCAGCGACTCACCACAACCGTGCTTCTTCATGAGCTCAATCACCTTCCCTACATCATCAAACCGCTCCTCCTTGTAAAAACCAGCAATCGCCGTAGTAAACGTAGTGGCGTTGGGCTTCACACCCTTCTTGCACATTTCATCGAGCACCGAGTAGAAGGACCTTGTGGTGCCGGACTCGGCGAAGGACTTGATAATGGCGTTGAAGGTGTCAGTGTTAGGCTTGACGGAGTATGCATCGGGGAAGGTCTGGAAGACGCGGGCAGCCTCGGCGTGGTTGCCGGAGACGAGGCAGGCGAAGAGGAGGGCGTTGAGGGAGCGGGTCGACGGGGAGGACTTGAAGGTGGAGACGGCGTCGGGGAGGAGGCCGGCCTGGCCGAAGAGCGCGATGGCGTGGGGGGCGTGGTGGGGAGTGAGGAGGGAGGAGGCGAGGTCGCGAACGGAGTCCGGGGCGGAAGAGAGCTTCGAGGCGGCGAGGGAGAGGGCCACGCGGTCGAGGTGGGAGTCCGGGGAGAGCGCCGCGGCGCGGCAGATGGAGAGGATCTGGTCGGGGGGCGGCGGCGGGGTGGACTTGAGGAGGGAGATGGCGAGGCGGCTCTTCTGCCGCGATGTGAGCGGGGTGGATGGGGAGGACGGGTTAAGGATGGATCCGGGGGTGGGCGGCGGAGCGGTGGCCGTGGAGAGGCGGCGGCGCAGGAGGAGGCGGACGGCGGCGGCCATGGCGATGTCGGGTTTAGGGTTTAGCCGTTTAGGACGGAGTGGTGAATGGGGAACACTACTGGGATCGAAATGGAACGGAAAACCCTTTGTCTCTCTGCGTATGACCCCATTGTCAGCCTCTGTCCTCCTGTCACTGTCCTCGCATTCTCAAATACCATCCTTACCATTAATTTTAAATATTTTGTCATCGTGACCTATCAAGTTATTTCTGTTTTATTACTTTTGACTGACAATTCAGCAAAACGACGAGGAAATAACCTTATTACCCATGTCATTCATCTTCTTTATACCTTCTCTAGCATGGGACAAGCCAAGTAGTAGGGATGGCTAGTGTCAGGATGAGCTGGACAGCTAAACGGGCGATGTATACGACGCAACGATGCTTGATGGTTCGTCGGATGGGTCGTTGGGGCTCTCTATCTCGCATAGATCCCGTGAACTTGAGAGAAGCGATGCAAACGGAGGTGTGGCGGGGGAGGCGTTGGAGCCGGCATGGGTCAAATTGTATGCTCCCCCACCAACACAAGTATCTCGCTTGTGGTCAGGGTGGACTCGGCATATCCTCGCTCATCGATGACCTCACTACCAAATCCCGGAGGCTCGCGCCATACATCCAATTGCAACAGTACCTGTTATTCCCACGTCAAAAGAGAGGAGAGAAAAAGAGAGAAGAAAGATGAGAGGGGAGTGAGGTTTTTTTAGTGTAAAGTGGTAAAATAGAAACAATTTCGTGAATCACGATGATAAATAATCAAAATTATTAGGAAAGACGATATTTAAGAAGGTACCATTGAAGAGAATAACAAATAGTCCAAAAACCCTCTCTCGTGGCACCCTGCAAGTACCTTTGTGCTCTACTTTTTCAGAAAAAACAAAAAAACAAGGGACTCCTACCATTGCGAATAGAATCACCAGTAAACCTAGGAGAACAAGAGAACAAATGAGAACGTAGGGACATTGGGGATGGAACAATAACTACTTTCACGGCGGTAAGTGTCACGCCCAGAAATTCAACCCAAATTTTCAGACTATTTTGCGTATTAAATCCCTGTCCAGGACCAGCCAGGGTACACAAAACGACAAGTAATATACAGTTCCAAACGTAAATAAAGCATAAAATACTTACGGAAGAGGCACTTAGTCCTCACACCGAAACAGAACGACAGCAGCGGAAAAAGGCGATCCTAGCGGGGCTTCAGCTCCACTCCACAGGCAAAACTCAACTGGGGTCTGAGTCTTGGTCTTCTACACTTCTGAAAAGGGGGAAATAACAGCAAGACTGAGTACAACCACCGTACTCAGCAAGCCACACCAATGATGCAGACGTGCAAGGGGATACAAGGACGGTTTGTGGCTACTTGCATAAAGGCGGTTGTAAAACATTTTATTGAGCAAAACAGTAAAACTATTGAGCAATTAAAATAACATTAAATCTCCACTGATCAACACTACACCACGTTGAACAGGCCCAACCAACCCACCTGAACTACAATGCATTGAGTCGATTTATTAAGGTGGGACTAATCACGGTGAATCTGGTCGACCGCCCATAACCGCGGGCACGGCTATTCGAATAGTTTTACTCTGATCAGAGGTGTACAACTGTACCCACAAGATACAGCCCCACGACACGTTACCGTGCGCCGACATGCCACCACGACATACCGGAAAGAGGCCGTGACAGGACCCTTCGCATAACCCCCTCTAGCCAAGCACACCACACCTCAGGTTTCACCCCCGTCCCCAGCGGGCAACGGGCAGTCCCCTCTCGTGCCTAGGTGAATTCGGAAGCGACAGAGGCCGTCGCAGGGCCCGCCCCGCTCCATCACGCCCACCCTTGCCTAGATGCGTCAGCTAGAGGAAAGCTACACTACAAGCCCAGCCGTTGCCCACGCTGGCTTGTGGTAAGCACGATAAATTCTTCCAGGGTTTCCCGCGAACCGGTCCTTAATTGCCATGGGTGTGACTAGCAAAACCATGCACCCACAGCCCACCAATCAGTCGCATTTTAGTTGGATAATTACGACCATGAGACATGGCCAGATGTCTCGAGCACGCAGCTCATTCTGATACTAAAAAGGTCTAATACTGAAATTATCCCATCAACTGAGCTAGTGGTAATTAAGCATAGCTAAGCATAATGTTCTAGCTAGGTCACAGATGTAACACGAGCTAGTCGATTTATTACCCAATGTTGACAAAGGACAGATATCAAGTAAACATGGCACAAGCAAACAGATAGGCAATACCCGGATCCCATATAATTAGCAAAACATGCATGTTTATTTGCAAACAGTAAAACATTTATAAATTGGGATCAACATGCTCAAGGGGAATGTGTGACTTGCCTTGCTTCTTCAAAACAATCTTCCGGACTCTTTTCCTCGCGACCGCGGACTTCCGAAACGACGGATTCTACACGCTGGCACGCAAAACGAGGAAAAACTCTAATAAAAACCAAGGAAACAGTACATAAAAAGTAAACAAACATGTAGAGCTCAATTTTAGATGAATTTTACAAGTTGAATGGCTCAATTTGGGGTTCGAATGAATTAGATATGAATTTTACAAGTTTTGAGCCATTTAAATGAATTTCTAGAATTATTCACGAATTATTGCGCAATTATTATTTATTTTTACAAAGGAAATGGACCTCGCTGACGTCAGCAAGGGGCGGCCAGCGCCGACACGCGGGCCCCACACGTCAGCGAGTCAAAGGGGGAGGGCGCACGGTGGACATGATCCACACGTGGCCTCGGGTGCGCGTCCACCACGTGGACGGCCCAGATCGGCCTGAGCCGATCGGGCGGCCGAGGGGAGCGGCAGCCAGGGGCACAGGCGCGGCACGAAGCCGGCCCGGCCGAGCCAAGGCGCGGCGGCGGCATGCAGCCACCGAGGGCAGCAGCCGGTGACGTGGAACGGCGGCGGGCGGCCGGAGGACAGCGGCGCGCACGGGGACGGCGACGCACCCCAAGAGGCGAAGGTCGGCAAGAAAGGGGAACGGGAAAAAAAAGGAAGGGAGGAGAGGTCCACACCGGAAGCGGCGGCCGGCGCGGAGGAAGATGACGGCGACGACGATTGCCCGATGGCGGCTTGCGAGGACGGAGGGCGGACGGGGTCGCCCTTGACCTTCAGAAGGAGAAGAGGGAGTTAGGGAGGGGAGGACCGATGCGGGGTGACCGGTAACGATGGTCGACCGTGACAATATGAGAAGAATCTCACCGACGACCAAGGAAGGAGGAGCTCCGGCGGATTTCCGGCGAAGAGGGGCGGCGGCCGAGGTCCTCCTCGTCCTTGCGGAGCTGAGGGAGGCAACGGCGCGGGTCGGCGTCGACCGAAGCGGCGGCGCGACGCGGCTGGAGTCGGCGGCGGCGGCGGAGAGAGGTGGTTCGCGTGGCTACGGCGCTACGGAGGTGGAGAGGGGAAAATAAGAGGCGGCCGGATTTCCCCTTGCGGTGGCGAAGCTGGCGGTGGCGGCGGCTCGGCGCGGCGACGGCTGTGGCGGCGGGAAACGGCGACCGGAGTTCGCCGGAGTGTGGCAGCGCGTGGGTGCGGCGTGGGGAGAGCGAGGGAGAGTATGCCGGGCTCGGGAAAAATGGGGGAACGGACGAGGGGAGCACGGGGATGCTTTTTATAGGTTAGGGAAGGCGGGATCGAGCCCGGGAGAGGCGGCAACCGGCGACGGAGTGGGGCGGCATCGTGGCGGGTGTGGCGGCTCGGCGTGGCGTCGATTCCCGCGGGGAGAGAGGGGGAGTGGGGCGGGATGTGGTCGCGAGGTGGAAGGGGACTCGGGTCCACGCCGGTTGGGACGAGGGGAGGCGCGGGATCGGCGGAGGGAGTGGGCGGCGTGGCCGACGGTTGGAGCTGGCCGGAGGTTGGGGATGACAGGTGGGGCCTCGGGTCCCACCTGTCGGGGAGAGAGAGAGGGGAAAACGGGCGAGGGAGGTAAAGCAGACTTGAGGGAGAGAGAGAGCCGAGCGGGCCGAGGGAGAAGGCTGGCCCGAGAGGGAGAGAAAAGGGGCGCGCGGGCCGCGGGAGAGAAGGGAGACTTGGGCCGAAAATGGCCCAAAGAGAGGAAGGGGAATTTTAATTGTTTTCTTTTTATTTTAATTGATGCAATGATCTTTGTGCTATTAAAACTATTTCTCGAGCTCCGAAAATTCACGGAAAATTCCGGAGAGTACATTAGGGCACAAAGAATATTACAAAATATTCCCGGCCAATGATTTTTAAAGGAATTTTTTTTAATTCCCTCAATAATTCACTTGATTAAGCTGATTAACTTTTTATTTAATTTCTAGGAAATACATTATTAAATGATTTTTAATCCCGAACGAAAATCGGGGTGTTACAGTAAGACACATGCACGGTGAAGAATTACGTCACAGGAGAGTGATACTATGACATGCGTATGGACATCCGGCATGTGGTATGTATTTGAGTAATTAGTATTTGAGTAATTATAGGGATGTAAGTGGATAGTCCTGCTACCCGCATAAAAACCTGCTTGCTCTATTTTTCGCATGGTAGTATAAAATTTAGAAGAATAAAATAAGTTAGAAGTGAGATAAGCGGGAAAAAAGGTCCGCTTGCCCGCCCCGCTTGCATCCCTAAGTAATTATACAAAGAACCTATGCAGTTTGCATGGTTGGTAATTAGTATGATTCATCTCTATATCTGAAATAAGAATTGTATTTAAGGTATAATATTTTATATGTAATATATGCATGCATACGAATACATGTATCATGTATTGCAATATTAATTATGTGTGAGATTGTCCATGTTTTGGATCGGTAAATAATACGTGTTTCTCGGCATTATGCACTATCAAGAAACACGGAATTTTCAACTCATCAGAGTGAGACTATCTTACATGTTGTCTAAGAGAAAGTACTATAGGCATCTAAATACAAACTCTAAGATTCTAGATAGGACTGAATGGTGAGATGGAGAAAAGAAGAGTGGAGAGAGAGAAATTGACACTCCTCATGAAAAAGAGTAACCCCTCCCCTACACAAACTTCAATAAAAACTAGTTGGGTGGCCGTGCATTTGTGCGGTTAGCACCTATATAAAATTATATATTTTTAATATAATTTTACTTAAAATTTATTAATAGTTATCTCGTTGACTTAAGACTTTAAAAGACCAAATATTATCATCCCCGTGTTTCTAATTTTATAATTTTTAAAAGTCACACTAGTTGCTACCCCTTACTTCTGTCATATCTTTTTTTATTTGCTCGCTCGAGCTACCACTGTTTTTATTCATTTTTTTTGGAACCTTCGAAAATTCAATTTTATAGTTTTTAGAGTTTATTGTCCTGTTAGATTTCGTTTTTATAATTTCTGGAGGTCTCGTCAAACGCTGCCATTATACTTCTCTACGACTTGTCCACTGCCTCTTCTCTTTATTGTTATTGGTATTTTCAAAATCAAACATAATTATCGTTTGGGTTTATTTTTTACTTTCTAGAAGTTCCGCCAAAACGTCAGCGGCTTCATCATTGTACTCCTCTACGGCTCACCCGCTGCCTCCCTTTTTGTTGCCATTGAGATTTTAAAATCAAACATGATTATCATTGGAGTTTTTTTTACTTTTTAGAAGTCCGAACCTTTTAAAATTGGACCTTATAGTTTTTATAATTTATTGTCTTGTTGGATTTTATTTTTTATAATTTTTAGAAATCCAGTCAAACGCTGCCGCTATAATCCTCTAGACCCGTCCGCCGCCTACTCTTTATTGTCATTAGGGTTCTAAAAAACGAACATAACTATCGTTGAAATTCATTTTTTTACTTTCTATAAGTTGCACCAACCATCGGCGGCTCTGCCATTGTACTCCTGTACGACCCGCCTGCTGCCTCTCATTTTTATTATCATTAAGATTTTAAAAATCAAATATGATTATCATTGGGGTTTATTTTAATTTCATGAGAGTGAGACTATCTTACATGTTGCCTAAGAGGAAGTACTATGGGCATCTAAGTACAAACTCTAATGCTAGATAGGACTGAATAGTGAGATGGAGAAAAGAAGAGTGAAGAGAGAGAAATTGACACTCCTCATGAAAGGGGTAATTATTACACAAACTTCAATAAAAATATGAGAGTGTTAGAGTTATTGGAGATTGTAAATTAGAGACAATTAGAACAAGTTTAATACTCCCTCCATACTCGTAAAGGAAGTTGTTTAGGACATCAACACAATCTCCAAAACACAACTTTGACTTCTTATTTCTATAAAAATATTTATTGAAAATTGATATATGTATACTTTTATGAAAGTAGTTTTCAAGACGAATTTATACATATAATTTTTATATTTTCAAACTCAACAACTTGAGAGTTATCTATGATTTATATTCCTAAGATTTGACTTAAACATTGTCCTAAACGACTTTTCTTTATGAGTATGGAGTTTATGAGTATGGAGTAGTAGTATAGCTAACTAATATGTATAATAAATTAACTATAAGGTTGACTATATTTCTCCTTTATCTTTCTCTCCTATAAATTTAATGAAAATGTCTTGTAAATTTTTCATGAGAACCAATACTTTTTACTTTTATTTATCTCTCTTCCATATAACTTTATAGTTGACTTACTGTTATACTCACTCTTGCATATAAGCTCTTAATATATAATAATTACATGATATGCATAAAATTAGTGACAGCTGATAACAAATCTTCAACGTGCACACCGACGAATCCCGGCTACTCCCCCATGCGGAGCATTTTCCGAGGGATATACGTGCGCTCCCTGCTACGGTCTACGCTGTGATCCCCGTCTTCAATTTCTAGTTGGCTCCCACATACACGTCGCATCTCCCTGAACCGCAGGGAAACTGTTTTAATAGCTTGAGTGGATATCCACCCGTTGATTACATGTCATCTAAATAGTTATAAAAAAATTAAAAAAATATAAGCAAGATAGATCAATATATAATACATCAATTCACAAACATACATGTTAAAATTCAACTCCTATAAATTGTAACAAAATAACAAAGAAAACTCAAATTACTATATGTATATTTACAATTAAATTTATTATTTTTGTTATAACTTGTAGAAGTTGAATTTGAACTTGCATGTTTGTAGAGTGATATATTACATATTGATTTATCTTCTCAATTTTTTTTGAAAATTTTTCATAATAATCTAGTTAACATGTAATAAACAGGTGAACGTCGACTCGAGCTATTAGAATTCATCTCCCTACAACGCGCTGTCGCGCATGCATTCGCTCACGTGCGCTCGCGTGGCATGGCACGGTGGCACAGACTTACGCTCGCCTTATATATACCGTACCATGGCAAATCGTGATTTGCAAGAGAGCTATACCGATCACCATCGCGCTCGGTTGACCCAAGCGCGCAGCCATGGCATCACTCTCCCAGCTAATCACTAGGCCAGCCACCTTCTCTCTATCATCACCGAGCCCCTCCTCTCCAGGAGCGAGCTTTTGCCATAAGCCTCGCCGCGGCGCCGTCGGACGGGTCTCGTGCACATCGTCTCCCGCGGAGCCCGACGCCTCTAGGCTCGACCGCCGGGACGTCCTCCTCGGTCTCGGCACGGCCGGTGCAAGCGCCACGGCGGCGGGCATCCTCCTGTCGTTCCCGCGCCGCGCCGGCGCCGACCCTGTCGCGACGCCCGACATCTCCTCCTGCGGCCCGCCCGACCAGCTCCCTCCGTCTGCCAACGTGCTGACGTGCTGCCCGCCGCCCTCCAGCGCCTCGCCGGTGGACTTCGCCCCGCCCGCCGACGCGTCGTCCTCGCCGCTCCGCACGCGCCCCGCGGCGCACTCCGCCGGCGCGGACTACGTCGCCAAGTTCAACCGCGCGATCGCGGCCATGAAGGCGCTGCCGGCGGACGACCCCCGGAGCTTCGCGGCGCAGGCGAGCGTCCACTGCGCCTACTGCGACGGGTCGTACAGCCCCGACGGGTTCCCGGGGCTGGATCTCCAGGTGCACAACTCCTGGCTGTTCATGCCGTTCCATAGGTGCTATCTCTACTTCTTCGAGCGGATCCTGGGGAGCTTGATCGGTGATCCCACCTTCGCCATACCGTTCTGGAACTGGGATGCATCGGACGGGATGAGCATGCCGGCGATGTACACCGACCAGTCGTCGCCGTTGTTCGATCCCCGGCGGAACGGGCGGCACGTGCCGCCGAAGCTGATCGATCTGGACTACAATGGGAGGGAGCCACGGTTCACCGACAACCAACAGGTTGATCACAACCTACGTGTCATGTACCGTCAGGTATATGTGCAATGCGTGCATCGATGCAGCGCGTCCGTCTCTACGAAATTTACCAACGTACGTGACCAGAAAATGTACTGAAACGTGCATGGCAAATTGGTTTTCAGATGATCTCGCTGAGTCCGACGCCGTCGCTCTTCTTCGGCAGCCCGTACCGCGCCGGCGACGACCCGAACCAGGGGCCAGGGCCCGTTGAGAACATCCCGCACGGCCCGGTGCACATCTGGTGCGGCGACCCGGAGCAGCCGGCCGGCGAGGACATGGGCAACTTCTACTCGGCCGGCCGCGACCCTCTCTTCTACGCGCACCACGCCAACATCGACCGCATGTGGGCCGTCTGGAAGGGGCTCGACCCGCGCCGCCACACCGACCTCACCGACCCCGACTGGCTCGACGCCTCCTTCCTCTTCTACGACGAGGACCCCAAGCTCGTGCGCATCCGCGTGCGCGACGTGCTCGACATGGACAGGCTGCGGTACCGGTACCAGGACGTGCCCACGCCGTGGACGTCCGCCAGGCCTGTGGTGACGACGCAACGGGTGAGATCAGCGACGTCGTCGCTCCTCACGCCCACGGCGCGCGCCGCCGGTGCCAAGGAGGCGGCCAAGTTCCCCGTCACGCTGGACTCGCCGACGCGCGTGACGGTGAAGAGGCCGGTCTCGGCGAGGCGGAGCAGAGCCGAGAAGTTGGCCAAGGAGGAGGTGCTTGTCATCGACGGCATCCAGGTGGACATGGACGTCGCTGTCAAGTTCGACGTGTTCGTGAACGCCGGCGAGGACCACGCTGCAGTTGGACCCGGAGGGAGGGAGCTCGCCGGGAGCTTCGTGAACGTGCCGCACCGGCACAAGCACGACAAGAGAGGGAGGGCGATCAAGACCACGCTGCGGCTCGCGCTGAACGAGCAGCTGGAGGATCTCGGTGCCGAAGGCGACGACAGCGTGGTGGTGACTCTGGTGCCACGGCAAGGGAAGGGCAAGGTGAAGATCGGGAGCGTGAAAATTGAGATCATGGACTGATCAACTTCTGCTACGCGTCGTTGATAAGATTTTTGGCTCCTTGTCAGCGATAAGGTGGGTGCGTGCTTAACCCGCAAAATGGCTTTCATTTCAGAGATGCAAATTAGCGAACTTGTTAACTATCAACAGTATAAACGTATTGAATCCACTGCTTTACTATTTACTTGCACGTTAACCCAGCTTCCAGAAAATTCAGTTGCCGCGAGCTCCACTGAAATTTGCACTCTCCCCTGTTCCCGGAGAGAAGTAGAGAGACCATGTGCAAGGAGTAGGAAGTCAAGATCATGCATCCTCGTTGACGAAATAAATGCAGTATTTTAGTGATTGTTATGACAAACGTGTATGGTCCTGTTCAGGGTGGATCGATCAGGAAATTAAAATATGCATGTAGTACGTACTACAATGCAGTTGCGATTTCCATTTCTTAATTTCGCACAAGAATTATTTAATTATATATGATTCTGTTCTGCTGCTTAATATAACTGGGACGTGAATACGCCTCGGTCGTCCTACGGAGAGAGGGGGAAATCGTGACGTCAGCGTCCGATTTACGTGCAAAACTACTTTAAACTAATTTTTCTCTTAAATTACTTATCTAAATCATAATTCGATTGCACCATTAAATTCGTTGCAATTAAATCTTCAAAATAGGACCACACATGGATATATTCTGACGAAAAAAATTAGCTTATTATTGAATTATTTTTAAATGTTACACGATGTTCCACCAGGTATATCGAAATTGTTTCGCTAAGTATATCGAAAATGTTTTACTCGTTTAAATCGGGTGTTGTTTCACCCTATATAAAAATAATGTTTCAGCAAATAGCGAAAAAATGTTTTAATTCACTGCAACATTAGATCTATACATAGTGAAATATTATAAGTACACCAGGTGAAACATTTTTGGTTGAACAAAAAATAAACCAAAGTCCCTTAATATGGTGTCAGGGTTATGGATACCACATACCTAATAGTAGTCGACTAAATCTCGGCAGGACCCACCGTATACCATGTCTTATACGGAAACAACCTTCGGATATAGGAGGAGTTTCGAATAAGGAAGGATGAATAGAGTTCTACATGAAAACGACAAGGACTACTCGGATTGTGTTCATATTGGTTTCCCTAGTTCTACTTGGACAAGGGGACACCTATGAGCATAAATACAAGACCCCATAGAAGGAGAGAGGACACGGAACAACAGATCAAGATACAGATCAACACACAAGCCAATATACGCCAAGACACGTCGCCGGATATCGACATCAGAGATATGCCTGGACTGACCCTATCCGGTATCTACAGAGGCCGGCTGTAGGGATCTAGCGCTGTCTCTGATCTTGCCGGACACGAACTCGAGGAGGAAGACTACCCTGTTGTCAACTACGGGATGGTTTCATGGCCACCATGTTAACAACAGATAGATAGGCTACCCCAAATACTGTACTGGTGTGATTATGGTGAATAAGAGCAACGACCGGCTTCGGCCAATAGGAGTAGGGTTATTACCTGACAATTCAGGGACCCGAACCTGTATAAAAATCCTTCTCTCTGTCTCTTTTACCTCAATCTCACATATACCTTGGTACCAACGATCCCCATACTATGCAAATACCGGAATCGCGACATCAAACGTCGACATATGGGGTTTCCAAAATATGTGGGTTTTTTGTTGCAATGGAATGTTTCGTTCACTGCAACATTAGACATTGTGAGTACACTAGGTGAAACATTTTTTGTGGAACAAAAAATAAACCAAATTCCAAAATATGTGGGTTTTTTTGTTGCAAAAGAGTATTTTAATTCACTGCAACATTAGATCTATAAATAGTGAAACATTGTAAGTATACTAAGTGAAACATCTTTTGTGGAAAAAAAGGAGAGAGAAGTGAGTGGGCCCAACAGATACGCACGTGGAGGAGGGGCGCGCGGGGTGAGCATCCGATCCGGCTCCCCCCGCCGGACGCCCGGCAATGAGCATTTTCGATATAACTGGCTTATGGTAATGTCATCATTCTTGTCATTCTCCATCTTATCTATAGTTAGCTCCAATAACTTGTGACGGCAAGAAAGCAGACAGTCCTGCGAGCTCCAATAATCTGGTAATGAATCCTGACGAACAAACCAAGTACCAGTCAAGATCGACTTGTTGCTGTTACATCCTGCCTAGGTGGTGTACATTACACAAGAAATTCAAGAGAGCAGACAGTCCTGCAGCTCCTCCCTTCCCTGCTAGGCTGTTACTCCTCTATGGTCACCTGTGCTTGATTTCATCATCTGCCTTGATCTCAGAAACCATGTCTGTCTTCCTGGGAGGATTGCTACAGTCCCTGTCTCTGCTCTTCCGGGCGGCCTGATCCGGGCCATCTTGGGGATGATACTTCTGCTCGGCAAGAAACGAGAGCGCCGCGACGACGTCGCTGATCATCGGCCTGTTGCTGGCATCCTCCTGCAAGCACATGGAGGCGATCGCGAGAGCTTGGTAAAGCCCCTTGAGGGGGAATTTCTCTTCCAGCAACGGGTCAGCCAGTCTCACGAATCTCTTCTTGTCCTTGACGAGAGGTGCCGCCTGTGTTTGCACACACAGAGAAGCCAGTTAATTAATGCAGCTCGAAATCGGTTAATTTTTGTAGGACGAGGGCAGTGAGTTGCTCACCCATTGGACGAGAACCTGCTCGTGCGTCGGCCTGGAGGTGTCGATCGCCCGCCTGCCGGTGATGATCTCCAGCAGCACGACGCCGAAGCTGTAGATGTCCGACGTCTTGGTGAGCTTGCCGGTCATGGCGTACTCGGGGGCGCAGTAGCCGTACGTGCCCATGACCCGCGTGCTGACGTGGCTCTTGTCGCCGACGGGGCCGAGCTTGGCGAGGCCGAAGTCGGACAGCTTGGAGTTGAAGTCCTCGTCCAGGAGGATGTTGGACGTCTTGAGGTCGCGGTAGATCACCGGCGGGTTGGCCACCTCGTGCAGGTACTCGATGCCCTTCGCCGCGCCCACCGCGATCTTCATCCGCGTTTGCCACGGGAGAGGCTTTGCCTTTGGAGGGAGATCTGCACGCACGCACGCTCGATCGATCAGCGGATTAATCGACGACATGGCGATCCAACGCTGCCTGTGCCGCCCGTACGTATACCTAGGAGATGATCCTCCAGCGAGCCGTTCCGCATGCACTCGTAGACGAGGATTCTCTGGTCCATGTCGGTGCAGTAGCCGAGCAGCTTGACGAGGTTGGGGTGGTGCAGGAGGCTGAGCATCAGCACCTCCACCAGGAACTCGCGATTCCCCTGGAACCCGTCCTTGTCCAGCTGCTTGACGGCGACGATCTGCTTGTTCATGCATATGCGTGCGTTACAGCGTAGGCATGGACATGAGTACATGACATGTAGCATATTGATCGGTGCCTTACCTCGTTGATCTCTTCGAGGTGGCCTCTGTACACCCTCCCAAAGCCGCCTTCCCCGAGCAGGTTGTTCGGGCTGAAGGAGTCGGTGGCGCTGCATAGCTGCCTGTACGTGAGCACCATGCTGGGGATGTTCTGGTGGGTGATCCGTAGAATCCCCTCGGCTGCGTACACGTTGCAGACATCTGCAGCCATGCGTGCACAACAGCTCGTGCATGATCAGCGTGATCATATCGAGGGACGAAGCATCGGTTCTTTCTATGCATATTTTGCTTGCATATATGTTTGTTTACCTGACTTGGACGATATGTCGTTCACGAGGTCGGCCACGGCGTCGTTCTCGTAGCGCCTGCTGGCGCGCTCGCTGCCGTGCTCGGTGGCGGCGGCGTCGCCGTAGTGATCCTTCTTGGCCTTCTTCTTCTTCTTCCTCCAGAACCTTTTCTTCCTCCACCTCTTCTTATCCGGCTCGGAGTCCGCCGCCGAAGTCGACGCTTCCTCCTTGCCACGGACACCGGAAGATCCAATGGCGCTGGCGGACGAGCAGCGACAGGTGCGGGCGCCGCGGAGGAGCGTCTTGCCGTTGCAGCATCTCTTCATCGCCGATGTCAACAGGTCCATCGCGCGAATCGACGCGAGAGTGGGGAAACACCCTCGAGCCGATCCGCGGGGGAAGGCCGGTCGAATTTGTTGGGATACTTCAACAGCGACGCGGGGCACAACTTGTGGACGGGATCCGTTCTTCTTTCCTGGAGGTAGCTGGGACTTGGGAGGCCAGGATCCAAATTTGGCAAAGCCATTGTTTGCTGTTCGATCGGTCCTGTGTGTCTGCATGATGGCAGTTAAACTGGTCATATGAAGTGTCGACCGGGCACCTTGGAAGGTCTTCACGAGAAGTAGGAATCTTGCATGAATACCTTATAGGAATTCCCCTTTGGTAACTTTTCTTTTAATGATGAAAATATATTACATCTCCAGATTCTATCGTAAGACACACAGCTATAAAGTTGCTAAAAAATAAAGATAAAAACAAATCAAATAAGAAACATTGTGTTGGGACAAATCCCCTACTCTCTTTGGCAACTTAGGAAAAGAAAAAACAAAACAGACAATCTTAGGTGTGTTCTACCTTCTTTCCCAACTCATCTTCCTCTTATTTCACGCACACGCTTTTTAAACTGCTAAATGATGCATTTTATTTGCATGTTTTCTATATGAATGTTGCTTTAAAAAGTCATATTAATCCATTTTCAGGTTTTTTAGATTAATACTTAATTAATCATGTGTTAAAATGGGCAACACTATTTTTCGTATGGCTCCACCTCCCGAACTCAGTCTTAATAGAAATACAAATGCTTATGTGAATAAAAAAGAAAAAAATAATACAAAAAAGTTTCAAATTTAAAAATTCGAGTGATAGTGAAAACTAAAAGTCAATCGGATTTGGATCCGCGGTCACAAAGATTAAAACTCTTTTTACCTTTTCTTTTGGGAAACATTTAATTCAAGGAGTCGTGTTTTTACCAATCTAAAGCTGGCGGTTCCGCCAGCATTTGATTGGTCCACATGGCGCCATAATTTGTGAAATCTTTTAATGAGTTCTGAAAGAACTTTTCTATTTACAAATAAAGATCATCACAAATAAAAGTGCTAAAATTCAATCCCCTATTTTTTTACATGAGTCTCTAATGGGATTTAAGGATAAAAATATCTAACCCTCCAAGGCTTGCTCCCAACTTGAGTAGAGCTAGATTTAAGGAGAGAATGATTGATTTTTGGGGATAAGTTTAAGGTTATTATTGGAAGTTAATTTTTGCTTAAAAACATATAACATTATGAAATTAGGAATAGTATAAGACAACTGTTGGTCACGCCCCACGCTCTTCAGTCTTTGAGGTGAAATCAATTTTCGTAGCAGTTGAGAAATTTTTCTGAGTTTTCAAACAAGAATCACGGTGAACTGGTCCCACCTACCAGCCACCGCTCGCTCTCGTTCTCGGTGGGGGAGAAAATACAACGCCCGCCGCAAGAAAAGCTCGGAGCCCACCCTCCCCCGATCCCGGGATTCAGCTCGTCTGACTTCACCCCTCACGATGGCAGAGAGCAGTCGAGGTCATCCAGCCGTCCAACTTCCATCGAACCGTCCGCCCAACAGAAGGCAGCCGCGTCGTGAGTCTGGGCCAAGGCCGGCCCAACAAGCCTCGTCCCCCAGCTGTGCTCATACTCCTCGTCTGGCCGCCGCCATCGCCGTCATTCTTGTCCCCCTCGCCGCCCTAGCTCTCGCCGTCGTGCTCGCCCTCCTCGCGACCCTCGCTCTCGCCGTTGGGCTGCGGTACTCGGTTGAGGAGATGGGGACCGGAAGGTGCGCAGGATGCAGCGCCTGGTCGCGGCCACGGCACACCGGTGCCACGAGCTCGATGTGCGCGCGCGGAGCTCGAGCAGGCCATGTGCCGCGACAGGCAGCGCGCGGCGAAGGAGGAGGGGAGCGCGCACGCCGCGTGGTTCCATTTCGCCTCGGCAATCAGGGAGAGGAGGAACTCCTCCTCGCCGTCTCTCAACAGTGAGCGAGTGGAGGAACACAGCGGCCTCCTCTTCAGCTCCTTGATGTGGTGTGCCTCCTCTTCAGCTCCTTGATGCTGCATCCAGGAGTGTTGCTTTGTTGTGTGTCTAACCAAACCGAATGGCATTCCGAAGATACTGAATGTGCAGTTATTAGAATGATAGATTGTTCTTTACACATGCATCAGACCACTTGTTCTGAAAAATGGGGTTGCATGTGTTCTGTAATTTGTAGCAGAAAAACTCTGTAAATTGTTTGCAATGAGAATGGCTTGTCCAATAGAATGATGAAATGGCCATTTGTAACTTATCGCTGCAATGAAATTATGTTCCAATTCTGGGCATATGGCCTGTTCAAGAGAACTAACAGTTTTTTTTTTCTAAACTGCTTGCTCTGTGCTATCCAGTACCAAGTGTATATGACATACTATACTGTACACACTAACCACAGGCGTGTGCATTCAGTGCTTTCAGAAGTGCCTTGCCATGAGAATCCTCTTCCAAGTGCTCAACACCAATCATGTCATCCCCTGCGTTCAGCACCTGTTGGCAGTGGTGAATGGGGGCATCTGCACATGTTCAGTAACAAACAAGGGAGGTACAACCGATGGATGCATAAATGCTCACCTTGCCCAAAAGGAGGTGGAAGACAATCAAATAATTTGCTGAAAAAAGGAAGAGAAAAGGCCAGATTACTTCACCCGTGCTTGATCAACGGTGGAATCCGTGGTTCGCCGTCATAGCGCGTCGTCAGACGATCGCCCGGCGCCGTGGCCTCGTTTGGCGCCAAAACGCGTCTGTTCGCGGTAAAAAAGAAAGGAGCGATGGCGGCGCTACGAAACAGCTTGTTGGGCCGGCCTTGGCCCAGACTCACGACGCGGCTGCCTTCTGTTGGGCGGACGGTTCGATGGAAGTTGGACGGCTGGATGACCTCGACTGCTCTCTGCCATCGTGAGGGGTGAAGTCAGACGAGCTGAATCCCGATCCCGACCGCGACCCTCCAATGCTCCGCAGCACGCGGCCATGGCGTTCCTCAAAACCCTGAACCCTCTCCTCCGCAGAAGCCCCACCCCGATCCCGAACCCCCGCTCCCTCCTTTCCCTCGACGCCTTCCTCGCCGCCTCCACCCCCACCGCCGCCTCCCACGCCACCGCGCCCGCGCCCTTCGCCGCCGCGGCGCACCACCACGTCCCCATCCGCTCGGGGGGCCCGCTGTTCCTCTCCTCGCCGCCATGGATGCTCTCCCAGTCCGCCACGCCGCTCACCGCCGCGGCCGCCGCTCTCCGCGCCAGGCTCCGGAGGGCCCGCGCGCTCGCCGGCGGCGGCGCCCAGGCTGTCGCGGACGCCGTAGGGTGGGAGCCCAGGCGGATCTCCAGAGGTGAGAGCGAGGTGGCGGAGGCGGTGACGGGTGAAAGGGAGAGGTTCCTGAATCTGCCCAATCTGGTGTCGATTGGACGCATGGCGTCGGGGCCGGTTATTGGATGGTGAGCGTTTTCCTTTTGAGTTCTATGTGTGCTTAACTGTGAAACGGATGGAAATTCTTAAATAACTCCATTTCATGGTTGGATTGCGCCTGCTAAATTACAGAATTTTAACTGGGTTCAGCTAGTATTCCATTCAAATAAAACTGCATTGATTGTGTAAATAGTTTTATTAGCGGTACACTGTCTGGATCCAATCTAAGAGTTTGTAACCCTGAAGCCATGAATTGCCATGATACGGTGATTTTATTAGGTGCTCCTGAGCTTGTGGATTGGTGTATAAATTCATAGAAATATTGATTCGATGCATATGCATTGAAAAGTGCTGCCTGTGTTTAAAAATTTAGGGCATGGTTTATCTTTCATGTGGATCAAGGAGACAATGAAAATGACTAGACTATGCCCAATTATTCTCTTAAGTACTATATTCAATACATGCATACAAGAAATGAAAACGTGAAGCTGAATATTTATTTTTGGCACAGAGGAACAATAGTAATCTTGCATTGGGGCGTGAAAATGCCCAACATTTATTGGGATGACCATTCAGAAAACCATATGCAAAATTGAATGGATGGATCAACTAAATTTTATTCCTGTACAATGTCTCTTGCAAATGGAAGGACATGCAGCAATCTGATCTGTATTATGTGTGTATGATTATTTAGCTCTAATAATCTAATAGGGAATGCGTATATCATGATATGTTCTCTTGAGGCTTCGCACATTTTTACAGTTATTACATTTCAAGTTAGTTTGCTGATGGTGGCAAACTTGCTTTTGAATGCTGTAGATTGACAGGTTGAGAACTTGAAGTACTTATGTGTGAGGATAGTGTAGGAATCTGCTAAGACGTCAATACAGATATGAACTAGGATACCGGAACTTCCCGTCAGGGATTACACTCTATCAAATGGAGGATCTGCCGCTTTATGTTTTGTTTCTGCTTGATTAGTTTTTGGCCCTGGATATTTTGTCTTATCATGTTATATTTTAGATATAGTATGCTATTAGCCTATTATTTTGCTAATTCTTTCTTTGGTCTTGTTATGATTCTAATGAACCAATGATGTGCCTCAGGATGATTGTGAATGAATGGTATCTTCCTGCTTTTGGCACATTGGCTTTGTCTGGTGCAAGTGATTGGGTATGGATTGCACCTTTTTATTATCAATAGTTTGTATTGATGCTAAGATCATACGCTAATAACCTTACTCATTGTGCTTATTTGTTCTTTGACTGCAGTTAGATGGCTTTTTAGCGAGAAAGATGGGCATCAATTCTGTGTTTGGATCTTATCTGGACCCATTAGCTGATAAGGTTGAATTTCATACTTTCTTGATTTATGTCTCTTCATTAACTTATTCACATATACAATGTCTATGTTTTGCAGGTGTTGATTGGCTGTGTTGCCATAGCAATGGTTGAAAAAGACCTCTTACATCGTAAGTAAAGCAATGTATACTTGTTTGTCAGTTCTTTTAGCATTTCCAAAGCAGAGCAATTACTTTGCAGTTTGCTTGCATCCCCATCTATGGTACCAGTTCTAGTTATGTACTGACGCACCATTCACCAACTTAAAAAAGAATTATTATGATTGCTAGTGACTTATTCTTGTTGCTGTATTCTCCTTTGAATAAATAATTTGGTCAATAAATCAATTAATTTGTATTTTTAATGGTGCTCAAAGCTGGGCTTGTTGGCTTGGTTGTTGTAAGAGACTTGCTCCTTGTGGGTGGTGCTGTCTACAAACGAGCTTCCAGTCTGGGATGGAAGGTAGACTGTTTTACGGAAACTTCAGGATTTTTTTTGGTCTATTAAAATTATATTAACTGCTGTATATTGCCCTTGTGCCAGTGGAACAGTTGGTCAGACTTTGTTAACTTAGATGCAATTCACCGTGAGAAGGTCAAACCTCTTTTTATCAGCAAGGTGTGGCTTTGTGTTATCATAACATTTGATCATTTAGGATTATATCCTTATATGTCAAAGCATGACCATATTTTTTTGGTCCAGGTGAACACAGTTTTCCAATTGATGTTGGTTGCTGCTGCTCTCCTTCAGCCAGAATTTGGCACAGAGGAGACTCAGAATTATATTACAGTGTTGAGGTAACTCTTCTCTAATCTTATGTTTGTGTTACTTTGTAATTTTTAACCTTTATAAAACCAATTAAACCATTCCTGATGTGATCATACTGTAATGTAAACCCAATAGTTTTAGAAGAAACACTCACGTAGAAGAAAAATCAAATACAAATAGGTGACAATTGTAATAAATGGTTGCAGCTAGAGGGAAACTTGAAGATTTTGCTAACGGAATGTTGTCTGATCCTTAATCTTTTCTGTGTTTCATGCTTTATTTCTTTTGTTTCTTGAAATGCAGCTGGCTTGTAGCTTCTACAACAATTGCATCCACAGTAGGTTATGGTATCAAATATCGTCAGATTAGACCAAGAAGATGATGGCTGTTGCGTGTGTTTGTTTCATCGCTGATGAGAACATCACGTCTTTGTTGGTAAGCATGTATTGATTCTCGGACGTGCATTGGAGTTGTTAACTTCCTTTACATGGTCAAAGATTGGCGAGCCTTCAACGTTTATTTACGAGTTGTTTCCTTGGCCATGCAGTTGTTTGTCAAGCATTTGGAGCAAGACACCGAAGGAAGTGGCCAGACTTTTGAATGAATCAGCTGATGCTTTATATGTTAGGCCTAGGAACACTAGTTAGATTTGGAAGTTTTTTTCATAATATCGCTGTTTTTTTGGCTAAGAGCTCAGATCGGATACTAGAGGGCGATGTAGCAGAACTTTGTCTATAGTTTCGTCCATATCGGCTCTGATGTCGGGTGTACAACTGTACATATCTGTTTTGTAGTACTGTTTTATAAAGGGAATCACGACTGGTGGAAGCTGGCTGGTTGATTGGTGTTTGGCTTGCCCATGCCTCTCTCTGGATGACTTGGTTTCATAATTTGGTGTTTTATAGAGAGAAAAGACATCTGCAGATGGTTTCATAGTAATTTTCAGGGCATTATGGTTATTTTACGGCCTGCAGACCGCGACTGGAAATGTATTCCCGTATTTCACTGCACTTAAATTAGTGGAAGTACCAAACGTATGGATTTAAAAGGTATTCTTAATGTATACTGTTACTCCATGGTATTGTGTACTGTTATACCATTGTCAAATACAATGTTTACTGTTTTACTCGACTTGCTAATTTGGCGTGGTCTATAAGACTATAACGCGATTACGTGAGCATGTTCAAAGCACAAAAAAGATAACCCGAAAAATATAACCTTTAAGCAAACCTCCATGGGATACACCCTTATCAAAATAAGTTTATTTATCATTCATAGCTAAAAATAAATTCATTGACGGAGGGAGTAGAAAGCTTTGCTCAAGCGTTGAATTCGTTCTCCATCTCGTCGTTTTGAAGGCGTACTACTTCGGTCCACTACTTTTTTTCAACTTTAAACTCTTTCTCCCTCGTTTCTTAGTATGCTTTTCAAACTATTAAGTGATCTGTTATATATATATATTATTTTAAAAAATTAAATAAATCTTGTTTTTAAATTTATAATTATTAATACTTAATTAATTATGTGCTAACGAATTTTCTCGTTTTACATACGCTAAAATTCTTGTGGTATACTCCTTCCGTCCCAAAAAATTCAATTCCTGGGTTTCCGTGTCTAACGTTTGATCGTCCGTCTTATTTGAAAGAAATATGAAAAAATTTAAAAAGATAAATCACACATAAAATATTATTCATATTTTATCATCTAATAACAATAAAAATACTAATTATAAAAAAATTTCATATAAGACGGATAGTTAAACGTTGGACACGGAAACCCAAGAATTGAGTCTTTTAGGCCAGAGGGAGTACGTTTTATTATTTTTATAAATTTTGGTCGGATGACCCCCTTACTTTTATAAATTTTATTATTTTTTTAATTTTTACTTTTACCCTATTGACTGCTGTACTTCTGTTGGTCCTTCAGATGGGATAAGGACCTGCAACAGCTTGGCGGGATTTCCGAGAGAGGGAGGGAGACTGGGAGAGTGGTGGAAACAAATCCCGGGTTCCCTGCTCGGTGGCACGCCCAAAACTCCGAACTCTGAACAAACCTTTAAACCCTAGCCTCGGGTGGCGTCGGCTTCCCCCAGCGATTCCAAGGGAGCAGTCCCCTGTTCCCTCCATTGCCGGTGAGATCGCCGTCCTGCAGTTCCTATTTCTTTTGGTGCGTGTGTGTTTCGTATCGCGTGATAGTACTCGAGCGATCGAGCTAGTTCTTCCCCACTTCACCCGCAAGTTTGCTTAAGCCTGTTCTGCCAGCGTACATGTAGATGTAGGCAGAAGCCAGTTTTTAGCATTACCGATCTTTGATGTTTTTTTTTTTGTATAAAAAAACTTCTTTTTTTAGTTTGAGGGTTTTTTTTGGTTTAGAATCATCTTTTTCTTTGGTGGTTTGAGTACCCATCACCACCTGGGAGCACAAAGATTATGGTGTGATCTTACGATGAAGGGACCAACCCGCCCTAATATAGCAGGGATGCAATCTTTCAAATGAAACATTGGTTGCAGTTGTTTTTTTTTTCTCAAGAATCTATCTCTCTTAGGCTCCTTATGGTTTAGTATTCAAAGATAAACATCATAACGGTTTTGAATTTCGGATCGGTGTACCAAAGCCTGAGTGACAACGTTTGATGGTAAGTGGGATTTATATCAATCTGATCTGATTTGCTACTGTAAGAGAAGACTTGATTAGGTGTTAGTGGTTTTATGTTTTATCAATCTGATAAGGTATTTAAGCAATGGATCATTCTATTGTGTGCTGTGCAAAGCAGTTTAGGTCTGCTAGAGATTGCCCTGCTCTGTGAACACAAATTTGGTGGCCCAGTCATTGCAATCATGATGAGAGTCCACCAAACTTCATTGCATCATGAAGTGGCCAATTGAACAAATATAAGCTTTACATGATATGGGCCGTCCCCAGAGCATTGCATTTTACCATTTGGGTGGGGGGGGGGGGGGGGATATCATTACTTAATGTGTTAATAACTGTGGACCGTGTGCATGGCAGGTGCCAGGTGGTTAAGGAATCTGAAGTAGGGTTGATATGGAGTCCACTGATGAGCATGCAATGGAGAGTGACACTGATTTGATTAGTGTGCTGCCTGGAGAGGTCCTCCAGCATATCCTGTCCTTTTCAAGGATTAGAGCAATTGTGAGGATGCGCAGGCTTTCTAGGAGGTGGAGGAGAGTGATTGAGTGTCTGCAGTTCATATGCCTTGATTGCAGAGATTTTAAACATTGGAAGGTTGAGAAATTTGCTCGCTTTGTGGACAACCTATTACTCATCAGTTCTAAAGTAGACCTGCATACTTTCCAGCTTTATTGGTTTCATTATCTTCCACTGAACTGCAATGATCTTAGGAAGTGGATCCTCTATGCGGTGAAGCAAAATGTTAAAGTGCTTGATGTGGAACTGGATATGTATGATAAAACGACCTTACCGTCTCGCATTTTCACCTGCCGTTCAGTTGAGGAGCTAAGTTTGCAGATGGGAGAAGCCCCTGATGAAGATCTTGAACACGTAGGCCTTGTGCTTCCAGACATAATTCAACTTCCTTCTCTCAAAAAGTTGACTCTCTCTGATGTAGAAGTGGACCAGCTTTCTCTGAACCAATTCATCGGTCGGAGCCCTAACCTAGAAGATTTGCATTTGATAAACTCGGCAACATATCTTGATCTGATTGCCTCCAAAGTGCTAAAAAGGCTAACTCTTGATGGCTTCATGCATGGGCCCAAAAGATTCACAATTTCCGCCCCTCATCTCGTTCACTTTGAGTGCCAGGGTTGTGCACTGCAAGATGTTTCTTGGGGAGAGCAACCATCTCTAGAGAGTGCACACATAGATACTTGGGGGAAGAAATATGATGGTGAATCTGAGTTTATTGGAGTACTTTTATCTACCAAGACACTCGCACTATTTGGTTCTGACGTCAAGGTATATTTGCAAAAGATAAGCCTGCTGTCTTTTGTTACTTCTACTCTTTTGTTTTGCAAAAACCTTGACTATATTTATTCTAGTTAACTATTCTGAATGAAAATGTGCATGGCTTGAAACTATAACAACTTGGTATCTAGATCTTGTGTAACTGACTAGAATCTTGGGGATTTGATATGGAAAAAAGGGTTCTATTCTGGAAAGATCAGATCATACCTGTGTCTGTGTCTACTTGCTGTATATCTTTTCTAATTTTGCCCTTCGTATATGTGTCCTGCAAAAAGAGTAAGTTTGCTAGTTCAGTAATTAGTAATTCCTTTGATCTGTTAGTTTCTCCCATACAACTTTCAAAGCTGTCAGCTGTAGTATGAAATATTTGTACGATATGGTCTCACGGTAATCTCATGGGATAAATGTGGAATTTTCTTTCACATGTCAATATTACATTGTTATTATGCTTGGAGTTTGGAAACGTCCTGGTTTTAGTTCTTAGTTATGACTTGCTCACTCACTCAATACAAGGTTATGTTGGAAAAGGAGCTGCCGGCATGTCCAGTGTTTGAGAGGCTCACAACTCTTGAAATTGGTAATTGGTGTTTAACTGAGGATTTCTATGCCGTGCTTCGTTTCCTTCAACTTTCGCCGAGACTAGGAGAACTGACGTTGATGCAAGAGGAGGTATGCCGCATGTAAAAATCTTGCATCATATTGGAAATTCCTCATTAAATACACCCCTCTTTTTATTTATTTCCTGTTATGTCTCTAGCTTCCTCACGCAGCAGGAAAAGGAGAGAAACAGATGCTATGCCAATTGATGGAATGACCTTCCAATGTCCGCTCCTTGAGACTGTCATAATACAATGTTCCAAGGGCGATGATGGGATCAACAAGCTGGTGAATGTTCTGGCAGCAAATGGGATTAACCCAAAGAAGATACAGGTTACTTTCTATGAAGATATCGAAGAGATGGAGCAGGCTGAGAACAGGTGCATCATAGAGGAGCGGGAGAAGGAGCTGTGCAACTTCGAGAAGATGGCGAAGAAAAACCCAGAATGGGTCGACGAAAGCCGTTATGCTGAAACTGATAGCGATGAGTATGATAATGACTACGATGATTTCTAGAGTCCTGCAGGGTTTGCTTCCATCCTTTCGCGGCCGCATGAAGCCTGCATTTTATCTTCCCTTGGAACTGACTTGGTGTAATGGTGTTAGAGACTTTAAGCATTTGCTGTTTCTGTTTATTTTGTGCTCGTGACTGCTGGACTATAATGGAGCAAACAAGACAATTTGTAGGCACTAATCCTTTGCGGTTTCTGTTTGATCGTATCGCTTTCTCCATGGTACCTCTCAGCCTTTTGCTCTTCTTGACATATCTTGAGCTCTTTGAATTTGAAAGTGAACTTGAGAGTGTTTTGTTACATGAGGTCGAAAATCAAAAACAAATTTATCATTGGACGGACCAATGACAAACCAGTTGTCCAATCCCAAGCTGACTGGCAAGACTTGGGGTCGGTTCAAGGGAGCCGTCCGATCGAGCGTTAGCGGATAAGATTTAGTCAGAAACAATTGCGAGGAATTTTCACGAAGGCCCTTCTTGTCATGGGCCTCCTTTCTTGTGCTTATGTTTTGGCCCAGTAGCTTCATACCCATACCCCCAAGCAAAACCTAGCCGCTCGCCGCCTCCGCCTCCGCCGCCGCGACAAGATGGAGGTCGACAGGGCCGCGAGCGCCGCCGCTGTGGGGGAGTCCTCCTCCGCCGGCGCGATGGCGGTGGAGAAGCCGCGGTTCGAGGCGCTGAAGCCGAGCGAGATGAGCGGCGGGAGGCCCCAGTTCCGGAAGGTGCCGGTGCCGCAGCACCGCTTCGCTCCGCTGAAGAAAGCGTGGATGGACATCTACACGCCTGTCTACGAGCACATGAAGATCGACATACGCATGAACCTGAAGGTAGCTAAACCCGATGCTAAAAACTCACTCTTGGTTGTATACTTATGATTCTGTTGTTCGGGGCCTCAAATTGGGCTTTCGTGTAATATGTGGTTGCGAATTCGGTTTTAAAAAAAATGTGGTTGCGAATTGCGAACGGTGAGACATGTCCTGCCAGGCTTCGTGATTTTTGAGCATGACGCCGGGGTGTAAAAGTTTCATCTTTGACATTTACAGGTTAAGCGATTGTGTGAACCATATAATAGTTAGAACAATTATCGCAGCTGTTACAAAGTTGGTAGTGACATGCTTGGTGCTAGAGGATATCTTAGCTAGTGCTAGGACTAAATGGTGGTACTGTTTGAGCTATTGTTCAGTGGATCATGGTGTAAAAGTGTGCTCCTTTTATGGCCATTCCTTATGTTGTAGCTTCCTCATTGGAACTGGAAAGCCTTTCATGGATGAGTCGGGTTTTAACAACAAAGTTTTGGCAATATGACTGAATATAGGAATACAAAAAGAACTAAGTTAGTATTGCTTATAGATTCAAGTTTGCCAAACACTTGGTTATTTGTATTCGATTCAAGTTTGCCAAACACGTGGTTATTAGTCTATGAATGTACTATGCCAATTCAGTAAAGGAAAGTGATGCAGAATAAGTACAAATCACAAGAAGAATGCAGGTTGTGTCTAAAATGCGTAGGTAAATTGGTTTTTTCGTGAATTTTTAGTTATTACTAAACTCGAATGGTGGCTACCATGTTTTCTCTGATGTTTTTTAGGTAACGCAACGACTGCCATCAGTACTTACATTATTTTACTTTCTGAAAAAGAAAATCCTGTATTATCATTTTAATATTGAATGCTCATGCCTGCACTGTATCCACTATCAAGCTTTTCAACCTGTTTCTGTTATCCCAGGCAAGAAGGGTGGAGCTAAAAACAAGGCAAGACACACCAGATGTCAGCAATCTTCAGAAGTGTGCAGACTTCGTGCATGCTTTTATGCTTGGATTTGACATCTCAGATGCCGTTGCGTTGCTCCGCCTTGATGACTTGTATGTGGATTCCTTCGAGATCAAGGATGTGAAGACACTCCGGGGTGAGCATCTGTCACGTGCTATTGGCCGTTTGTCAGGGAAAGGAGGCAAGACCAAATACGCCATTGAGAATTCTACCAGGACTCGCATAGTTATTGCTGACACAAAGATCCACATACTTGGATCCTTTGTTAACATCAAGGTTGCTCGGGATTCACTCTGTAGTCTCATCTTGGGTTCTCCTGCTGGCAAAGTGTATTCAAAGCTAAGGGCCGTTTCTGCCAGGTTGGCTGAAAGATATTAAATGAGTTTTGGTCCAATCATATAGTTGCAGTTTTGATCTTATAGTATGTTCTACTAGCTGATTTGTGTGAGTGGGCAATTTATTGTAATGTTCCGATGAACAACCAAATGTATGCTAGTAATAGATTTGTAATGATATATGCCTTTTCTACCGCCTGTTTGGGGGCATGGTAAGTCGTGCTATGATGTACTGCATGTAAAATGTTTACATCCAGCTGTGCCACTGAAATGAATTCAGTGCCAGAAACCTGATAAGTTGCTTCCTAGAATTGTCGCCTCGTTCCTTCAGAATGCAAGAAATGTTGATATCGTCAAGCTGGTGATGGTCGTTTGTTCTTTTGTCTTGCTTATTATGCTCCGTCATTCTGGTTTTAGTTCTTATTACCGGTCTATTAGAAGAAGCCATTGCAAATCTTGTTTGTGCTGAGAAACTCTGCCTGTCAACACTGCACGAGTTACTAACCAACAAATTGAGATTTTTTTTTCGTCTGGTTTGGTTCGTGTGGAAGTCTAAAAATGACTTGTGCTGGGATGCATTTTCGGATGCGTGACTACGATGCCAAATAGAACGTGTAGAAAAGAAGTGACTAGTTTACTCCCTCGGTCCCCTGTCTCAAAATGTAATAATTTATAATTCTTTAGGTGATAGCGAATGTTTAGAAGGAACTATGGTAGAAATAGCTACTTATCTTCTCAGGATAGATAACCTGCTGACTCGGATTATAATAGAGTCAAGAGATAATAGATGTAATATGGGTGATTTAATACTTCCTCCGTTTCAGGTTACAAGACGTTTTAACTTTGATCAAAGTAAGTCAAACTATTTTAAGTTTGATTAAGTATGTAGAAAAAAGTAGTAACATTTTCAACCCAAAACAAATTTATTATAAAAATATATTCAATTATCGATTTGATGAAACTAATTTAGTATTATAAATATTTCTATATTTGTCTATAAACTTAGTCAAACTTGAAATAGTTTGACTTTGACAAAAGTCAAAACGTCTTATAACCTGAAACGGAGGGAGTAGTACACGTTATCTTTATATGTTCTAGCTGCTATGTTTTGAATAGATTCAAACTCTAGAACTTTGCTATATTTTTTAATAGTACTATAATGTGGCTCCGTTTAGTTCCTAAAATTTTTTCCAAAAACATCATATCGAATCTTTGGACATATGCATGAAGCATTAAATATAGATAAATGAAAAAACTAATTGCACAGTTAGGGAGGAAATCACGAGACGAATCTTTTAAGTCTAATTAGTCCATGATTAGCCACAAGTGCTACAGTAACCCATATGTGCTAATGACGAGTTAAGTAGGCTCAAAAGATTCGTCTCGTGATTTCTAGACGAGTTATGAAATTTGTTTTTTCATTCGTGTTCGAAAAGCCCTTCCGACATCCGGTCAAACATCCAATGTGACATCCAAAAATTTTCTTTTCACGAACTAAACAGGCCCATAGTAATATGACATCCTTCACCTTGAGATAATGCGCTCTTTTTGCTAAGACTAGGGTCTTTCCTGAAGAATTCTTGAGACTAGGTTGGCAAAGGCTCGAACACCTTAACGGCAAACCTCTCCGAGACTCCGATGCGCGCTCTCCTCCGCCTCCGCCGCCGGTTGCCTCTGCCCATAAACACGAGGGCCTTCTCGCCGTCTTTACCCTCCCCTGCGCCCCATGAGATCCCCACCGTCTACTCCTTCCTCCAGCCTTCCGTCTTCGCGCCGCGGCCCAAACCCCAGCCGCCGCCGCCTACACCTTCCGCCCCCGGCCCCGCGCCAAAGACGCTGCCCGTCGGCGATGCCGTCGCGCTCGAGGGCGAACTGCTCGCCGCCGTCTCCGAGGACCGCTCGGACGACGCGTGGCTCGCGTTCAGGTCCCTGGCGTCGGCCTCCCTCTCGCCCTCGCCTCCCGCCGCCGCGGCGCTCGTCTCCCACCTCGCCGCGGCGCACCACCACCGCCTCGGCCTCAAGCGTGCCTTCGCGGCCGCCGTGTTCCTGCTCGAGAAGAGCCCCCACGCAGACCCCGTCCCGGAGGCCGCCCTGCAGGCCGTCTTCACTTCGCTCGCCGCAGCGGGCTCCGCCGCTCCGGCCCTGGCCCTCGTGCGCGCTCTGCTGCGCTGCGGGCGCCGCCTCCCGGCTTTCCATGTCTGGGGCTCCCCGCTTATAGAGCTCACGCGCGCTGACACGGGCGCCTTCGTGGCCTTCTTGAAGGTCTTCGACGAAGCCTGCAAGCAAATGGTGGCGGAGGAGAAGTCCCCCTCTGCGGCAGCGGCGATGCGTCCTGACCTTGCTGCCTGCAATGCCGTTCTTGGTGGCTGCTGCCGTCTGCTCGGCTCAGTCACAGAAGCTGAGAGGGTATTGGAGATCATGTCGGCTATTGGAGTGTCGCCGGATGTGGATAGCTTCGGATGTCTTGCGTTCTTGTATGCTTGGAGAGATATTCCAAGCCGTGTTGATGAGCTCGATAAATTGCTGGATGCGTTAGGATTCGGCAAGAAGATTTTTTTCAAGAATTTGATCAGTGGGTATTTGAAGAGCTGCAGCTTTGAGTCAGTTTCATCAGTCATTCTTCGTGTGGTGGAGGAGAGAAGAGTTGGGGATAGCAATGCATTTGATTTAGAAAGCTATACAGAGGTTGCACAGCGTTTTGTAGATAATGGGAGGATCAGGGAATTAGCTCAGTTGATCATCAAAGCACAGGAAACTGAGTCGTTGCAGCAATCACTGGCAGTTGAGGATTCTGTTGGGTTTGGGATTGTCAATGCTTGTGTTGAGCTTGGCCTATTGAACAAGGCTCATAGTATACTCGACGAAATGACTGCTCAGGGAGCCTCTGTGGGGCTAGGTGTATACTCCTCAATCCTGAAAGCGTATTGCAAGGAGCAAAGGACTGCAGAGGCTGCACAGCTTGTCTCAGAGATTAGTGCAGCAGGGCTACAGCTTGATGCTGGCAGTTATGATGCTCTTATTGATGCTTCTATGACAGCCCATGATTTCCTATCTGCATTCTCTCTCTTCAAGGAGATGAGAGAGGCGAGGCTACCAGACCTTAGGACAAGCTATCTTACTATAATGACAGGATTAACAGAGAACAACCGTCCTGAGCTTATGGCATCATTCTTGGACACAGTTGTCGATGACCCGAGGATAGAAATTGCAACACATGATTGGAACTCAATAATACATGCCTTTTGCAAGGTTGGGAGGTTGGAGGATGCTCGAAGGACATACCGAAGGATGGTATTCCTGAGGTATGAGCCAAATAATCAGACCTACCTTTCGCTAATCAATGGGTATGTCTCAGCGGAGAAGTACTTCAGTGTGCTTATACTATGGACTGAAGTGAGGAGGAAGGGGGCTGATTTCAACCATGAGTTAATTGATGCATTTCTGTATGCTTTAGTCAAGGGTGGATTTTTTGATATGGCAATGCAAGTGATTGAGAAAGCACAAGAGTTGAAAATATTTTTGGATAAGTGGAGACACAAACAAGCATTCATGGAGACCCACAAAAAACTGAAAGTGGCAAAGCTGAGAAAGCGGAATTTCAGGAAAATGGAAGCTCTGATTGCATTTAAGAACTGGGCTGGTCTCAATGCATGACATTATAATCTTTTTATCAGTCTATCATGACTGATTTTAGTGACACGTATCTGAGATGGCATCCCATAGTCCTCTTGGAAGTAACAAGCAGTGGACCTTCAGAGATGAACAAGTGTGGGGTTTGGTCATCATGTCAAATTTTGATAAGGTTAGGAAGGTCGGTGCACTTTTGGTTACTTCTTTTACTTAAAGTAATACATGTTTTACTATATATAGGCTGACCTGTCTCTGTACTAGTTCTAGTAATTTACGCTGATGTATTTCTCCAAACCATGAAAATCTTAAATGAGTTAATAACATGTTTATCCTGAAATACTCATGCAATACATAATTGTGTTCATTTGGTTCATTTAGATTCTCCAGTCCTTTCACTTCCTCTTACTGTTAGTCCATACATGGACAAGGAACTTCTGCTCTCTAGTCTACTGAATAAAATAGTTTATACGGACAAGGAAGTAAGTAAGAATAACTGAGTAAGCAGCTCACATGGTTTCTGCTCTCTCATAGTGTTGAATAGTGAAAGCAGGAATAACCACCATAGTTGATAAGCCCTCAACACTAAAACTGAAACATTCTAAAATTGAAGTCTAGATGTTTTGTTCTTTCAAAAAGTCTAGATGTTTCAAGTCCAGTACGAACAGCTTGTGGCAATTGGGCTCATAGTAAGAATGTAAGTTTTTCCTTTTACTCTTCCAACTAAAAGAGAATGAAGTTTTGAACTTTTGGTTTTCGAAAAATTGCCAACTTGTGCAGTGAAGGTTTTCGAAACCAGTTTCCTTAAAAATATATATATATATATTTTCAAAACCAATTCGGCAAGCAAAGCAAATGGAGGTAGTTGAAGAGGCAATTTAAGTTCTAAAAGAGCATCCATAGAATACCAAATCTGCAAAGAAAACTGCACATCGATGTTCTAAAATAGCACCCATAGAAATTAAGAGGCAACATAGGTTCTAAAGGAGCATCCATACGATAGCAAATGTATCCGCGTCTCTGCGAAGCAAACTGCATGGGTACATGGCAGTCGACATCCAGCAGGCGCATACTACATTATTACAGCAAAGACACGATATAAGTTTGGCCTTAAAAACATTATTACAGGTCGTTAACACAACCTTAAAATTCTTATTAATTCAGCAAATTCTGGGAGATGCAGGGTGATCGGAGCCGATGAATCCCCTTCGCATGTTCTTGATTTTTATCTGCACACAGACCTCCCTTTTCTCCCTGTACAAAACAGATGAGAGCTCATCAGCAACACTAGCATACATTAGGAATCAGATGGAACTTCATTAACCTAGTTTAACAGGAAACTTGTCAATGAAATGAGATTACCTCGGATATTTTTCAGAATCTAGGCGTTGAACGGGCTAACCCCGTAGATACCAGAATGCTCGTTCATCAGCGTCTTCTTGACGAGGGCAATGGTGTCAGTCATGAGCCTGATCGCCGATGCCGCAGACCGAGAATACATGCGATCCCCACTGGCGAGCTTCACCGGAATCTGGAAGCCCATGGTCATGAGAGTTCCCCCAACCTCGCCGAGGGCGATACCGCTGCTGTCCTGGGCAGCCTGGCCGTCAGGGAGAAGGGAGAAGCCGGTGGGGTAGAGGGACGGCCCGCCCCGCCCAGGCGGCAGGTCGCTGGGGCTCAGGACCATCGTGTTCATCAGCTCGCTGTCGATTTGGGAGTAGACCATGAACGAGCCCGACGCGTCGTACCCGTTGTTCTGCAGGATCATGGTCCTTCCCCTGTCCTCCCTGCCGGCGCGCTGATCAACACCGCACATTGTCGGAGTCAGCCGGAGTACGGCACGAGATGGCCGGTGGAGGTAGCAAAATTAAGGTTTGTGGTGCGGTACCTTGCAGTGGAGGACGGTGACAGTGTCGTCGTTCCCGACGCCTCTGGCGATGGTGACCTCCTCCTTCACCACGCTGCCGTGCACCAGGACGTCCCACTGCACGGCGGGCGTCGCGGTGAGTTCGTGAGAATTGGAGTAGGAAAGAAGCTTAACACGGGCTAAGTCCCCGGGTTTTCTTCTTCTTCTTTTGTTTCGTCTACGTACCTTGCAGCGGTGAGTAAGGTTCCTGAGCAGATCGAAGGTTTTCCTCATGGGCAGCGGCAGACGCAGGGACGCGCTGACGGACAGGATCGCGTTGTAGCTGCTGCTGCCCTCGGTGGTCCTCCTGTACGCGACCCTGATGTCCTTCTCCGTGCCGGCGCCGATCACGACGGTCCACGTTCCTCCGCCAGTGGCGGCGATGCCGCCGGCGAAGCTCGCGAGCAGGTCGTCCGCTAGCTTCATTAGATTCTTCCTCCCCTTCGTGCTGACTGAGACACACACACACACACAACAAAACAACGAAAGGATGGAAAGGCTGTTCATGCAAAGCTGGAAACGGCTCCCTGTTCTGACAGGAATGCGGTAATTTTCAGAGTTTCAGACACCGAAAGGATTTTACAGGTTGCAATTACCTTGCGGAGCTGTCTTGTTGTGATGAACGTCTCTCATGCGTGCAGACTGCCGCGCCATGGTCGCCACCCAGCGCCGAGCTCCGAAGACGAGTCCATTCATACAAGGCTGGTAGAGCTCATGAACACCGGTGTCATCCGCAAGGACGTGCTCTATGGCAGTGACCTGCCAAGAAGATATCATACGACAGATCAGATACGGGATTGAATATCTTGGTAAAAAAAAAAAACAATTCTTGGCCATTTTTTTTATAACGTTTGTGTGTCACAATACCTTGCAGCTGTTTGGCCTTATGGATTGGATCAGAAACCCTGATGGCATTTTACGGCATTTGGAGAAGATACTGCCATCGTCCAATGACACATCAATGACGACCACTAATCCTTCGTTCAGCACATTACAATAGCGCAGGAATGTGCATTTCCTAGCCGGTACCAGGGGCGATGGGAACATCATCTCGACAGTCATCTGTTGTTCTCAAGAACTGTTAGTACCAACTAAAAAGCACATGAATATATATCACCAAAAGGTAAGTACTGCTGATTTTGCCTGCACTCTATTTCCCCATAAGATATACTACTAGTCTACTACATACCAGTTGTATAACCCCATTATAACCATCACTGGTAGGCCACGTGTAGATCCTGTTGGTTACTGCCCCGGAAATAACTTCAGGAAAGAAAGTTCGGTAGTTGTACTGCAGTAACAATTTAACATTGAGATCAAATTGCAACTTGAAATATTATCTAAAAAGAATTGATACGGGCATTCATATTCACATCTTTTTGGTAAGGCACTATTAAAATCTATATACCACTTACAGGATCCATGAGGAAATCCACAACGCTTTTGTAGTCCATCATCACCATAGAAACTGCACGAGTAGCCTCTGTCTTGAATCCAATGGCGTTTGCACTGTTATCCCCAGGATATGCTTGGTCATAAGCCATCTTGTTCAATACTTCATAAGAACAGCCAGGGACGGGAAACCATAGAGCGACATGGGATTCGGCCAAAATAATCAATGCGTGCATTGCGTTTTTGGCTAGTTCAGCAATCATTTGTTGGTCATGTTGCCCTGAAAATACATAGTCTGCTGATGAATTAAGTTGAAAGGCAAGGTTTGCAGCCGGGGGTGTTCCATTCGACCGTGCAATCTGACAAACAAACAACACAGCATTAGTTCAATTCTAGATACAGTCTCTATAGGACTCTGGAGCTTGGGAAATAAAGTCCAGACAAACTATTAGGAGGTAACCACAATCTATAGTTAGATAGGGTGCAGATTGGTAATCACAAGGTAGATCAGATTGTGCAAATAAATGAATCATATTGAGAACATAGTTTAACATGTATGGTTGCAGCTCGAACAAATCCATTCAAGATACTGAATTGAAAATTCAACATGCCAAATATTTGTGAAGTAATTGTAATTTAATAGGAGAACATATCAGAAGATGATGTACCTCTTGTTGCAGCCACTCACTCTGCCCCATTAACCTTTCCATCTCAACGGCAAGCTGGTTCTGTACTGATGAATTACGGCAAGTGAGGCATATAGCAGTGCAGTGAGCTATCTTAACTCTCCTGTTCTCATCCCTCAGAATTTCATTCTCCACCGACAACTTATAGTTCTCTTCCTTCCAGCACATAGTCTACATTGTGTCATGGAAAATTTTTTTTAATCATTCCACTAAACATTTTTGTTCATCAGTACATAGCAATGTTTTAGAACAAACCTTTACTTGTGTTCTTTTATTCTGAAACCAAAACTTCACTTGATCTAAACCAAGACCTGTTGTCTCACTCAGATGCCTCTTTTGTCCATCATCGGGATGCCCACAGATGCTGAAAAACCTGTTCATCCAAGAAAAATGAAGATAACCCACACGATGAAATTCTCCTCAGAAAGGAGTGCCATACTGCAACATACACAATATATTTAACCAGGATAGAATCCCTTCTTTTTATAAAGCTAATGCCCACTAAACATTTTTATAAAGCTAATTCCCGCTAATTCCCACTAAACACCTAAAACTCAACATGCAAGCATAGTATTTATTAGCACTCTTAAAACCTACATGTCAGCATGCAACATCAATCCATTAAGCATACAAAGCTCAACATATAAGCATACAGTAATTATATCTATAATTTATTTCATTCTAAAACTAAACATACATATGCTAAATCATCATTCTTAAATTATTTTCGTAATATTTCAATCTAAATCATTTCATCATTTCTCCAATATCTAACATCTCGCATCAAAGCGCGGGTCATCATCTAGTTATAACAGATAAGAGATGGATATATCTAGAAATATTTGTTGATGTAATAATAATAATATTAATAATAATAATATTTGCTAGCTTTCAATAAATGATGATATGTGCTTCAAGAAACATACCCCTCAAGTACCTCCGACTGTTTGCCAGTGAGCCTCTGTAGACGCCTCTTCTTTTTTTCGTTAGTGTTGCTACTGTTCCCAGGCAACAAGCCTGAGTCTGCCTCAATTGCTGCAAATAATTCTCGGGTTGGAATATTCATGCTCTGCTCCCCATCATTCTGATTAAAAGAAACAAGATACTCTCAGTGCTAGATTCACAATTCATTCTACAAATTATAGTCAGTCAGAGAGCTAAAACATATACTCCGGCACATTGAACTGAAAGAAAAACAAATAATTTAAAAGCCATCAGAAACTGATAATGTACAAGGCATCTATAACATGCCAAAAATAACATTCACCTTTGTTCGTTGGTTATACACTGCCTTTTCTAATCCTTTCCTCTCTGACTTAGCGCATGTACAATGGTTTTTATTAGTGGTCTCTCTCTATTGCCATATAAGTAAATTTGATGACATGAAAGAAAGAGAAAGGATTATGGTTGTTATGCATGACAACGGCTCAGAGTCGACTCTTAGCATTTATTAAAGCAAATTTTCTTGCATGGTGGTGAAAGAAAAGAAAGAAGAGTAAGAAAAAGTATTTTGATGCATTAATGATTAGAGACCATATTGTGTCTAACTGTTGTAGGATGCTAGTCTCTAGATAGCATAGAGTTTATATCTGACTCAACCTTTGTACATGCTCTAAGTACAAAAGTTTAGGTACAGTAAAAAAAGGAAAACCAATGACTAGTATATTTAATAAAGGCATCTGGATTGAAATTGTATACGTACTATTAAGGCCCCTTTGTTATGGCCAATATCTATACAAACAAATATCTTTTTTATAGGCACACATTATTAAGTCAAATGCTAAATTTAAGTAGATTTTTTACTTACGTAAGTTAGAGTTAGGATATTATATTTAAACTTAAGACTTAAAAGCCACCGATTAACAAAAGTGTACAAGTCAAAAAGTCAACTTAAAATCCTAAACCGAACAGAAACTATAGATCTCAGTATCTCACTAATTACCTTTTACCAACCACTGACCTCGTTTATGATCTCATTTATGATATACCTCATGAGACTTCAATATTAATAGAACCCTTCTAGAAAAGATGGCTTTAGTGATCCTAAACATCAAAATAACCAGGCCAGGGTAATTAAACAACTAAAACAACTTGTCTAAGGATTATTTTTTAGACATAGTCCAGAGGTATCGAAACTTTACGGGTAAAAAAGAAGAAAGGCAGGATTGACAACAGGATGTACAGAAAAGAAAAGAAGAAATTATAGCTGTACAAGTGTCTATGGACTATTATGGTCTGGAGTTAGTTTTAAACCTTTACTACTCTTTTGTCTTTTAGAGCTTGTTTGGAATGTATAAATTAAGAAAAAGAAGGGAATATGACAAAAAAGTAGGAACCGCCTTACCTACATGAGAAAGAATCGAAGGATTATGTTAAAAATAGCATTTCATTATACTGGTCCACAGTAAACACAGGGGACATATGTTAAACATTGCATGTATGTGGCATACATGTCATACACCAAATGCCCTCACAGAAGATTTCAACAAAGGATTTTTTTTTCCACAAAAGGATCATGAAAAAGTACCGCTCAATGTGGTTTTCAAAGGAATTTTGTGCATGTGTCCACTTTTCTTTTCAATCATAACATGTAAAAAAGACATAAAAACACATGCATATGCTATTTTGAGATCTCCACTATTTTAAAACGAAATCCTACTCCACCATCGTATTTCCTCACCTAAAGAAATTATACCCAAAAAAACCACCCTACCCAAAACCAGTACTATTCACCAACAAAATAAAACACTTATACTGAACCCCATAAAACCGTTTGTTTGTGTTCCTGCAGATCCCGTTGCAATGGACAAGCATAGCCCTAGTTAGTGAAACACAGTAAAAATGAGAAACGAGAGTTAGAAAGGAGCATCTAATCCTTTCAAAAAAAAAAAATATAGAGAGAGAACATATAAACAGAAAGCTTGCCAAACTATTTCAAGAGCATACCAAATATAACACTAGAAATCAAAGAACCATGCATGCCAGCAAATCTTCAAGATTCAGCTCGGTATATGCAAAGATAATGGACCAAGGAAACATGACGCTCGCAAAAAAAAACTTATTTACAGAACAGGAGTATGCCCTTATGTGCTCACATTTTGTGAAAAATCATTCTTCTATCCCAATTCTTTGGGAACACAAGCACAAAATTCTCAAGAGAAGAACTATAAAATTTTGGGAGAAAATACCGGTAGTGTTGCCGTCCCGTCACCAGCAACACCGTTCATCAAGGCCACGAAAGATTCGTTGCCCTCATTATGCTGTTGATTCATTTCCATCTCTGGAGATTCAACCCTAAAGGTTGCAAGTGACTCCCAGTGTGTCGTTCACCCAGTATTCTGTATTTCTGTTGTATTTCCCCGTGTATTTGCCTTTGCCCTCCCCTCTATTTATATAGCATTTGCCAGAAGGAAAAAAAATATATTTATTATATATTGGTGTTTATCTGTGGTCCTCATCTGTGTATGTGCACGATTTTAATTAAGTTGGCTTCAATAAAACAGTAACGTTCGCTTAAGCCGAGCAAAAATGATAATTCATTGCTCCTTAACAAAGTGACGATGTTGGTAATCTCTTCGCGGTAAAATATATACAAATTAGTGGGATTTGTGGGCTTGTGGCTCCTTAAAAGCATGCATCATGCCAATGCATGCAACAAATGTGTACTTAGTGAGGATATAAAAGTAATTGTGGCTAGCTAAGTGATTACAGTTTAGGAAAACTGAGGATTGCAATCAAATTCAAGGCAGATATGTCCATGTATAATTCATATCCTAATGGATATATAATTTTCAACAGGCATTTAGAAATGCTCTACCATTTAGCGAAGTAACTGTTGATAATGAAAATTGTGCAAATTTAGTTTCTCATGTACGAAATGATTTTCAGACACCGATGTTGAATGAAATATAAAGCCGTTTTAACAATGCGGCCGATAAACTAGGTTAGTAGGAGGAAGGCCATATTTGGCCCAGCTTCAGATTATAATCTAAAGCAGGTTTGAATATACGAACTCCGCCAAATATGGCCATAAAAACCAAGACGTCATATTAGTTGGATTGTGATGGGCCATTATGCGCGCTTATATTCGAGTCAATAGTTAGCAGAATTACAGGTTGGCCTGGCTAGATCGCTGCTTGGAATGTCACATATCCGTTGATTGGCTCTGATCCAACGGTCTGCGACACAAGGTATACGTGAGAAGGTACTAAATATGTGGACCAGGTACTTAACTTAGAGATAAGGTGGAAGGTTAGATATGTAATTTTGCATCTATTATTTTATAAATGAACGGTTATCCTCTGATGGATGTAGGATCGTTGACATCTCCCTCTTTCTCGCGGTGTTTTCTTTGAATAGTTAGTATCTCTATCCCATAAACTCATATGACGGTTATATTTTGTTGACAGAAAAATAATGCTTGTAGTTTCTTTCAAAAACAACTAGGTAGTTGATCAATAATTATAAATTATGTACTCATTTACCTTCGTTCATCTTGATTATGAAAGAATGTAGGAAAAGAAAGATCTATGGGCCATTTTGGATTGGAGACAAAATATGACCTTACCAATTTGTTGGTATTTTGAATAGTGATAGTGTGTGTTTGGATTGTAGCCAAATCATTGGTAATGCCTATTAACAATTTGGCACTAATCTAAAACTTTCTTCTCTCTATTATTAATATTTGGCTTTAAATTGGTAGCAATTCAAATATTAACCATACATCTCTACCCTACCAAAAAATTGGTAGTGCCAAAATAGACTAAAAATTTGGTACTACCAAAGATTTAGTAGGGTAAAGAACCAAACAGCCCCTATATATTTCTTTCCATTCGTTCATCTCGATTAAAAAAAACTGGTTTCAAATCAGTAGTAAAAGCATGTGTAGATTGCTGCAACGATGCCAATAACAGCGAGATATAGAAAATTAGTTAGTCTTGAGCGGCTAATGGCTATGTGAGAAAGTTAATTAGATGACAGAAAAATCAGGAAGGTTAGTTAGAAATTATTATTAGTCAGAATATTAGTGATTCTTAAGTTATTTTCTATCCCTAAAATGCCCTTTGGAGCATCAACGGTGGATATTAAGTAGCTTAGGAAGTACCTGAGGTACCTTATAATCACCGTAAAAGGCTTTTTTTTGGGCCGATCAAAATGGACCAAAAATATTATAAGATCTCCACGAATTGCGGGAGCATATAAAAGTCTAAAAAAAGGCCGACAATCTATGTATTGATTCATTCTTGTATTGGATCATAATATGTTGCCCATATCTGGCCCAATGCTTCTCTTTTCGATATGTGAATCGATACATTTAGAAAATAGGTGGTTGGATATTTTTCGAAATTAGACATGAAAAACAACCATCTTTTTCTTCATTTTTTCATAGTATATATGCCCTCCTAAAGAATTGTTGCTCCTAAAAGAAACCTGTTTAGTTTATCTCTTTTTTTACACAACAACAATGAATTGATTAATTATCAATCGATTATATCACATTGAATAGGAACACTTATTACATTATTATAGCACATATTAGCAACAAACTTAATCAAACCAACAATGAGTACATCTTTCTCTGTAAGCAAAGCATCCGTGTGACTGTGTTAGTGTGTTATGCTTGATCCACATCAACACGGTCATTTCAACAAAACGTTTCAAACGAGTGCATAGAACAGCGTCCCAATGGCCAGCCCGGCCGCGCCGGCAATGCCCGCCGCCCTGGGGCGCGCCGCGGCGTTGATCGACTGCTCCGGCGTGGGCGAGATCTCGATGCCCGACGGAGGAGGCGGCGGCGACGGTGGCGAGTTCGGGCTGGTGGTGCCAGCCGATGGGGCCAGCGCCGGCGCCGGCGCCGTGCCATTGGCGGCGCGCTCCCCCATGACCACGACGATGAGCTTCTCGTTGCGGTTGCAGTTGTCCTTGTTGCCGCTGATGAAGTAGTACGGGCCGGACCGGGTGAAGGTGAACACCGTGTTGCCGTCGGCGAATGTGTCGATCGGCGTGTTCGTGTTGCAGGCGTCGTACGAGCTCTTGTCGACGAGCAGCACCGAGTCGTTGCCGGGTTGGTAAGAGAACGCTGCATGCAATTAGAGGTTGATCAGAATCAGTAATTCTCTAGTCAAATTTTTTGAGAGCTGACGTCACGTGGAAGTTTCACTTTCTACCCCTGGGAGTAAACCAAACGGTGACAGTGTCATTAGCCGGTGACAAAAGATCGTTAGCACTTAAACACAGTTCGATACAACCTATGCTGCAGAGATATGTTCGGATGCAGATTTGCTGCATTTAAGGCTGCAGCTAGGGAAAGGAACCGTCATTCTATCTCGCATCTGTCGTTGCATCTCAACGGGCAGAGAGCGGAATTTTTGCCCGGGGAAGCTTCGCGGAGATAGAGAGATAGAGAGATCAAGCTTAGAGATAGGAACGACGTAAGCTATCTAGCCATAGCGTCAAAAGTATGCATGAACAGATGGGATTGGAGATATGCATCTGTTGTTCTCCATGGTCAAGGTGGGGAGAAGGAGAGCCAGTACAAAATTACGCACAATTGTCAGGTGTGACTCATAAATGAAGTGGCCCTGTGCCCCCTGTGTCATCCTGGCAGCCCAACGTCGCTTGCAAATTGATAAATGATTTCGATGCTATGGACGCGCATGATGTGTGTGCTTCGGCTCCGTGCAACTAATGCAAACATATCTGACAGCCGGACACCTAACACTACAACGTCTTTCTCCCTTTAATGCAGTACAATGAATATACATATGATCGAACGGCTGGGAACGAGCAGTCAAAGGGAGTCGGTGGAGAGCGAGCGTTGATTACCTACGGCGTCACCCACGCGAAACCGGGTGTGCTCGGCCCACTGGTTGTAGGCGCTGACGTTGGCGTTGGCCTGCTGATCCGGGACGCGCCACTCGCCCGTCCCGCCCGCCTTGAACACGAACGCGGACGCGGTGGTGGAGACCGACGCCACCACGCACGCCGCCACCACCCAGCATTGCATCCGCTGCACGCGCCCCTGTGCCATCGCGCGCGCTGCTACGACCTCTGGTTGGTTTTTTTTGGGGGGACGCTGGTGTAGTAGTGAATTGCTGGAGGCAATGCGGTTTCGGTTGCGATCGATTGAACGAGACGGTGAAATATATATACGTGCACAAAGCAGGTTGGTTGTATCGGCGTTCAGATGTGTTACGGTTCTTTACGTAAAAGCGAGGGGACGTGATCGCGGGGAACTGGAATATTTGCGCGCTTTATGTTCTCGACGTGCCATGCTCTGCATGATGTGACTTCAGTGTTTGTGTGTTATTTATTTGTTGTTTAGGAGTTTTTTCGTTTGCTGGCACGGGAGCTTACGGGAACGGGAAGCTATGCTTTGCTTCCTATGTGTTGTGGAATATCCATGCCTTGAGAGCTGGTTCAGAGGAAGTGGCCGGGCCTCGATCCTACGGAGAAAAATGAACAGGTTCACTTTAGGTGTCTCAATTTGTCTTCCAATTTGATTTTCATCTACAGTCCACAAAACCAGATATATCATATCTCTTAACTTATAAAACCAGTCCAAATGAGGTGCCTTACCACTATTGTCCCTGTTTTTGGTTGACATGGCTCCTTTGACTAGGTCTTCGTCCCACATGACATTGACATGGCAATTTCATCCGGGAAACAATAAAAGGAGCTGCATGGTAGCTGAGTCAAGTGTGGGACCCACATGTCAGGGCAATTTAGTCTAAATAAAAATATTAAATTGGTGGGCCACTGTTAACGGAAAAATTTGGTAAGCCCCGAAATCATCATCGGTCTAGAGTCAGTATTGGCTTCAAAGTACTAGAATCAGCCGATGAGCATTATAGTTGGATTTCTTGATGGGTTCGATTAAGAAAATCAATCAATTAAAAGAAGATTATCTGGAAGAGATCGAGTTTAAGGAGGATGCGATATGTCAATATATCAATTAATTAGGTAGAGTTAGTTAGTTCCCTTTAGTTGTTATGAAAGTGTGTTTAGTGTCCTTTCTTCGCCCGCAGGCCCGTTGACGAAAAATCCGCGCTCGGCTGATGGTGCCGGGTCTGTGTTGGCATGAACTAAGTTGACAAACACAACGGTCTGGGAGATTCACTTAGCTCCAGTGCAGATCCAAAAGTTGATGAAATGCGGACGTGCCAGTCAGTTTGATCCTACAACTGACAAGATATAGAAATAACATATCAAAGAGCCGATCGGCTTACAAGCCGATGTAGTAATTCTAGCCAATGTCGATAGAGTTTTGAGCAATCAGCTATATGTCCAATGTAGATGATGATATAAAGACAATCGGCTGATGATGATGTAATAAAATAATAATATAATCCATTGAACCAATCGGCTAATAATAACATGATAGAATAAATACTGATCCGAAAGTTAATCATATATCGGCTGGAGGTCCGATGTCATTAAATCCACAAGATTAGATAAACAGTGAAACCTTTGTTGCGATCGGCTAAATCCAACTTGTATGTAATCCTTATAAGCTGATGCAACGTCCAGATAACTCATCAGCTAAAATCCCGATGTAACCCTTATTGGCAATCGAGAAGCGGAATAGAGATTATGGTTCTAAACATGATTTAGTAGGTCGAATGTACTGATGCAGCACTAGGTATGAAAAAAAACACAATATCAAGCCTTTGAATTATTTTCAGGGTAGTAGATGTCTAAGCTAATCTAATATAATCTAGCAAGACGATTTAGCTGATACCGGCAGATACCGTAAAGCGAGAAGCAGCCGATAGAGCTAAATCGATATGCTAAGACTAAATTAACATAGATATATGATAAATTGGTAGGCAAATATATCAACCGAACCAAAGCAATCCAAGAGGTCAAAGCGATGCAGCCTTGAATGATGTCGACGTAGCCAATACAATTGCCAAGGCCGGCAGAACGTAGGACTGACCCCTTCGCTGGAGATCGAAAGCCGATGCAGCCCCGCGTCAGGTGCGAAGTTCCGCCGAATGATAAGTAAAAACCTCGGTAAAGAGAATGGTGATGCGCCGACAGTAGTTGTATTGATCTATGAGATCGTTTACAATGACCCCGGGTGAACATATTATACCCATGGGTAGATACTAAGCCTTGTTGGAAAAAAAACTTTCCTAAAGATAAAAGGAAAACATAAAGTCATTATTGGACACTAAACACACTTTCCTAAAAATAAAAGAAAACCAACAGACTAATCCTAATTAAAAGATAAACTGTCATGCCGCATCTACCTTGAAGTCGGTCACTTCTGGATAAACTTTCATTAGTAGATTAATTTCCTAAGAATCCGACTATTAGCGACTTGATAATTTCCATCGGCCGATTCCAAGACTCTAGGCCGGGAGGGCTTCAAGGCTAACCAAATTTCACTGTTAATAAGGCCCCGCCGCCTAGCGCTCGTCTATCCATCGCGGCCCTTCACCCCATCAGCCATCAGCTGCCGCTCGCCCCGCTCCGCTCCATCGGCCTACTCTGGCCGCTGCCTCTCTGCGCTCCGTGCCCTCTGCCACCCACATGCCAAAATGGGGAAGGGAAAGAGGAGTGGAGCAGTCGTTGCCGCTCCGCTAGCCACCCACCTCACTCTGCCCACTCCTGCCTTCTTGTAGGGAAGAGAGAGGATAGAGGAGGGAAGTAGTGAGGATGACATGTGGGGGCCATTCCACAAGGGCCCACCCTTTTTTATTAGTTTGTTTGTACCTAACATGTGGGCCCCACATGTTTTATTATTTTTCGGATCTAATTACCACGTAGGACGAAGACCTAGTCAAAGGATCCATGTAAGTGCTATGTCAGCCAAACCGGGGTTAATACTGTCCAGGGTACTCAGTTTGCATGGTTTTGTAAGTAGGGGATCCTTGTATCCGGTTGTATCCGGTTTTCCGGACTGAGGACGAAAATCAGACTTGCGACTTGAGGGACCTAGGGTGAACTTATTCAGAGAAGACTTGTGCTTCATGGACCCTTCCTTTGGGTTGGTTGCTTCATGGCTTGTGCGAGACTAGACTAGATTGTTTACATCCGGAATTCCTTTACAGCTTAATTAGGACTGCTACTATCAGGCTTATACTTGGGCTTCAACTGGAACGTAGAGGACCGAACTATATTATGCAGGCCTTATTAAGCCCAGAATTGCATCGCAAAGTTTGGTGTTATGTTGGGGAATCCCCTCTAGCTTAATCCGGCCATTAGTACGAGTACGAACACCACAAGTCCGGCCCCGTTCGATTCAGATTTATCACCGGCATATAAAACAAACAAGTCGCACATGACTAAGTATTAACTGTTGTAAGCTTAGATTTATTTAATTATTCTTGAAAAAAAACTTCTACTCCTATATATACAAAATTTTCAAATAAAATATACCGTTTAACGTCGGAAAGTATGCTAACTAAAAACAAAGAGATATCTCAGTTCAGAAGCGGAAAAAAAATTCAACCTAAAGTGGAAGTGGAGAACCAAAGATTGCAGATGTGGGTGTTCTTCTCTCCTTTAGGGCTTCCTTCCCCCAAAGAACATCGGCAGGCACTGATCCAAGTAGCAACAAAACCAAGTTAGATTCTTGATGGCTTGATGTCGGTGGTCTTCGAATTCTACAGCCTTCGATCGCCACAAATTCAAGTCAATTTGAGCGTGGCATATTGGCCCTCCGGCGTTGAGTCTTTGGTGTTAGCAAGTCTGCATGATGAATTGGTTGTTGCTGAGCTAGGGTGCTATCTCTAGGTTGATTTGGTTTTCGGCTAGGTAATTTTGCAGGTGGCAAACGCCATTTGTTCTCTTTGGGGGAGGCTGTCTCTGAGTTGTATTCTCTTCTCTGTATTCCCCGTGTATTCTCTACTACTATCCTCCAAGACACCTGTGATTACGCAGATAAAGTCTGCCCTGTGTAAAATCTCTTGATGCAATATATTCTGATGGGGAAACTCTTCTCTCCGGTGACTTGCTCAAAGAAAAAAAAAAGATTGCAGATGCTGTAGTCCAAGCAATGAGTTGGATGTTTTTTTAGCTTGAGCAGCTAGTATTACCGTGGTACTAGGGTTTATATTTTTGCGCTCCTTACCGATTTATCGAAACCATTAAAAATTGATAACTTTGGATTAACACTATACGAAAACTAACTAATATTGATCGGTTTTTAGTGGTTTCACGAAAACCAATCGATTTTGTGAAGCTTGTCCGCTAATTTTTCAGTCGATTAGCAGACTTAGGGCATCCACAATGTACTTCAAAAGTGGTCCATAAGCAATACTCCCTCCATTCAAAAATATAAGGCATAACCACCCCTAACCCAAAGACCAAAAAATAATTATTATCATCTTGTAGTTTGGATCATCCTAATAAATACAATGCATGCATCCAATAGAATTAGAGAACATGAGAGTAGAGAATTTTTAAAAGTAATAATTTAATGGAAAATGGGTCATAGTTAATTGCCTACATGCATACATGTCTTATATTATGGAACATCTAAAAAAAGTGGTTGTGCCTTATATTATGGAATGGATGGAGTATAATATTTGATTCAGCCACCTAGTAACATTGTGGAATAGTCCATAGGAAAGAAATAACAAAAGCTACCCATAAGTATATGGGCTGCCCATAGAGAATAAAATATATTATTTGTCTCCATCTCTTCTCTCCTACTGATACTATTTGCTATCTATATATATTGTGAAGGTTATAATAGTTAAAGTTTATATACGTGGGTCCCATCTCTATAGACTATTTTTGCCATATATATTGTTGTTGCTCTTATAAAAGGTATGCATGGCGCATCTTTTGAAGGATATGACTCGTCTGAACAACTTCCAAAGATCCTAGTTGAAAGTCTGCACTATGCGGTATGCATATCACTGAAGTGGAACGATACACTACATCCTACTCACCACTCCACAAACATGCCCATGGATGTGGTATCTGTAGGAAGATCAGAACAAATCAGATCCAATCTCGTTTGTCAGATTGGCTAGCTGTACAGTACTAACATCATCCTAAAATAACCTCGCTATGAAGGTATGTGGCGCCAATGAGATTGTCACTTTTATCCCCACTCCGGCACTTCACCAGTTCACCACCGTGGCACTCCCTGGGACTGAAGTGGAACCAACTAGTCCAAGACTCGGAGTCGTCTCCTCCCTCCGTCAGCGCTTCCATCTTCCACTCCACATCGCGATCGCGGGCGCCGGTATGCTTCTTCCATTCCACCTATGTGTTTCTTCCTTGCTAACAAATCAACCAATTTGTCCATTCCCTATGTCATCTCCTACAGAAACTCTAGCCAATTCGTTCGTTTCTTCTTAAGTTCCACTGAATCCCACCTGATGCTCGCCCAACAGTTGCATCTTCTCTGCTGATCAGATCGAGGTTCAGAAATTAGTCCCCATTCCTCTCCCATAGGCACTCGAATCCATCCATTCGTTCCCAAATCCAGTGCTTCCCCTTTGTATGCCACTAAAAACCGGAGCTTTCTTGGTAAAGATCGAGGTTTTTGGTTGCCGGAGATGGAGTTCGTGGCGTCCATCGTGGACGCGGTGTTCCGGCCGCTCAAGGACTACTTCGCCCGGACATTCGGGTATGTCATGTCCTGCGGCGACTACATCGACCTGCTGGGCCACGAGATGGACGAGCTCAAGAGCAAGCGCGACGACGTGAAGCGCCTGGTCGACGTCGCCGAGCGCCGGGGCATGGAGGCCACCAGCCAGGTCAAGTGGTGGCTCGAGTGCGTCTCCAGGCTCGAGGACGCCGCCGCCCGGATCGAGGAGGAGTACCAGGCGCGCCTCCGCCTTCCCCCCGAGCAGGCGCCCGGCCTCAGGGCCACCTACCACCTCAGCCAGAGGGCCGACGAGATGTTCGCCGAGGCCGCCAACCTCAAGGAGAAGGGCGCGTTCCACAAGGTCGCCGACGAGCTTGTGCAGGTCCGCTTCGAGGAGATGCCCAGCGCGGCCGTCGTCGGCATGGACGCTGTGCTTCAGAGGCTCCACGCGTGCGTCCGGCACGGCGACGTGGGCATCGTCGGCATCTACGGCATGGCCGGGGTCGGCAAGACCGCGCTGCTGAACAAGTACAACAACGATTTCCTCATCAACTCGCCGGACATCAATGTCGCCATCAACATCGAAGTCGGCAAGGAGTTCAGTCTGGATGATATCCAGAAAATCATCGGCGACCGCCTCGGCGTGTCGTGGGAGAACAGAACGCCCAGGGAGCGTGCCGGAATGCTCTACAGAGTGCTCACCAAGATGAATTTCGTGCTGCTGCTGGACGACCTCTGGGAGCCACTCAACTTCCAGATGATCGGAATTCCCGTACCAAAGCACAACTCCAAGAGCAAGATCGTGTTGACGACGAGGATTGAGGACGTGTGTGACCGCATGGATGTCCGCCGCAAGCTCAAGATGGAGTGCCTGCCATGGGAGCCCGCTTGGGAGCTCTTCCGCGAGAAGGTCGGGGAGCATCTCATGTTTTCCAGCATGGAGATTCAGGAACAGGCGAAGGCGCTGGCGATGAAGTGTGGCGGCCTGCCGCTCGCGCTCATCACCGTCGGCCGGGCGATGGCCAGCAAGCGCACAGAAAAAGAGTGGAAGCATGCCATCACCGTGCTAAAGGTTGCCCCATGGCAGCTTCTTGGCATGGAGATGGATGTTCTAATGCCTCTCAAGAACAGCTACGACAGTTTGCCCAGTGACAAGCTAAGGCTTTGTCTACTGTATTGCTCACTGTTCCCAGAGGAATTCTCCATTTCTAAGGAATGGATAATAGGGTACTGCATCGGCGAAGGTTTCATTGATGATCTGTACACTGACATGGATGAGATTTATAACAAAGGGCATGACCTTCTTGGTGTTCTCAAGATTGCCTGTTTGCTAGAGAAAGGGGATGACGAGGATCATATCAGTATGCATCCCATGGTCCGTGCCATGGCTCTGTGGATAGCATCAGATTTTGGCACAAAAGAAACAAAATGGCTTGTCCGTGCCGGAGTTGGGCTGAAGGAGGCACCAGGTGCAGAGAAATGGAGCGACGCTGAGCGGATTTCTTTCATGCGAAACAACATTCTTGAGCTGTATGAGAGACCTAATTGCCCTTTGCTGAAAACTTTGATGCTACAGGTCAACCCTGCATTGGATAAGATATGTGACGGCTTCTTCCAATTCATGCCATCTCTCAGGGTTTTAGATTTATCACATACTTCTATCCATGAATTACCTTCCGGGATCAGTTCATTAGTTGAGTTGCAGTACCTTGATTTGTATAACACAAACATCAAATCACTTCCAAGGGAGCTTGGAGCACTGGTAACCCTGCGGTTCCTGCTGCTTTCGCATATGCCACTGGATTTGATACCAGGTGGTGTAATAAGCAGCCTGACAATGCTGCAAGTATTGTACATGGATCTCAGTTATGGAGACTGGAAGGTTGATGCAACCGGAAATGGAGTTGAATTTCTGGAGCTTGAAAGCCTACGCAGGCTCAAGATACTCGATATCACAATACAGTCTCTTGAAGCTCTGGAGAGACTGTCCTTGTCGAATCGCCTCGCTAGCTCGACAAGAAATCTACTCATAAAGACATGTGCTAGCCTTACAAAGGTAGAGCTTCCTTCAAGCAGACTTTGGAAGAACATGACCGGACTCAAGAGAGTGTGGATCGCGAGCTGCAACAACTTAGCGGAGGTAATCATCGATGGCAACACAGAAACTGACCACATGTATAGACTACCTGATGTTATCTCGCAAAGCCGGGGAGATCTTTATTCCAATGACGAGCAGCCCATCCTTCCAAACCTGCAAAATATCATCCTTCAGGCGCTTCATAAGGTAAAGATCATCTACAAATCCGGATGTGTCCAAAACATAACATCGTTGTACATCTGGTATTGCCATGGGCTGGAGGAGCTGATTACTCTCAGCGATGAGGAACAAGGAACAGCGGCAAACGGCAGTGAACAAGCTGCAAGAATTTGCAGAGACATCACACCCTTCCCTAACCTCAAAGAACTGTATCTCCATGGCTTGGCAAACTGCAGGGCATTGTGCAGCAGTACGTGCTTCCTGCGGTTCCCCTTGCTGGGGAACCTGAAGATTGTCGACTGCCCAAAGCTGAAGAAGCTCAAGCTCTCTGCCGGTAATCTGAATGCGGTACAATGCACAAGGGAGTGGTGGGATGCGTTGGAGTGGGATGATGCCGAAGTCAAAGCGTCTTACGATCCACTGTTCCGTCCACTGCACTGATTCCAGTTTTAGTTACCACTTAACCATTTTTTGTCATCTGCTACTGTTGCTTCTCTGATCGTTGTGTAGTTCAGGTCTGTGTTTCCTCACTTGTATGATCTTACAAGTTGAGTGGTTTTACTACCTTTTTGCACAGAATTGTTCCACTGAGTTCCACACACGTCAGGTACGGCAGTAGGAAAACTTAGTGTCATTAGTACTGGATGTATAGATGTGAGTATGTAACTTGCGAATGCAGAGCAGCACCAAAAGGACCTAAACAGCATGTAATTTTTCTTCTTTTTGGACTATAAATTGATGATTCTTCATTCACAAACGATCAGATCAAAACAGAATGATTGTGTAAGACTAAGATCTGAGTCTGACTGACATTATGCCTGCGTTGTCTTTCAGGGACTCTCCGCATCAGTTGCAGAGATAAGGTTTGACGTTTTCAAAGCAGATTCGGCCACGTAAAAAAGAAAAAAAAAGCAAGTTATTGGGCTTACTTTCGTCTTAGCTACATAGGTAGGCTTTAGCTTAGTTCAGGAGCATGGCCCGGCCCAGCAATTTGCGCTAGTGTATTTGCAGTCCTTTATGGTATGGACCATGGAATATAACACGTGAATACGGCGTGGCAGAACGAACTTTTGAGATGCTCCTCCGATCAGATTGATCTGCGCCATTAGCATGCTTTATTGCTTTTATTTCCTGATGACGATGGTTGGTACTCGATATTGGAACCAACATGGTGCACGCGAACATGGCAACTCGTACAAGATGGCAGATCAATAATGTCTCTACCCTTCTAAGGACATTGCGGTGACATCATCAACAGAAATCCAGAATCAGAGCCCCTCGTTGTAGTTGACGCCGGTGGCCTTGAGCCAGTTTCCGCCCTGGATGAACTGCCCCACGGTGAACTGCATGGCGACGCTCTGGTCCGTGATGACGTGGTACCCGGGCCAGTTGACGCGGCCGGCCGTGCCGGCGCCGGGGCCCTGGTTCTGGTACTCGCCGTAGAAGAGCGTCTTGAGCGCGAAGTCGGCGCCGTTCCACTCGAGCCAACCCCTCGGGTCGACGTGCGAGTCCAGGTAGGACAGCATGTACACCGTCCGCGAGTACTCCTTCCACGGCCGGCCCAGGAACGTCGGGAACTGCTTCGCCGCGGGCGCCAGGTCGGGCGCCGGGACGACGCGGCACCGGTGGATGGACGTGCCGGTGTTCTGGTTCGGGTCGGTCCGGCCCTGCGCCGTGACCGCGTTCTTCTGCGCCTGCGCGGGGCGCCGCGCCGTGAGCACGCAGCCCTGGAGCACCGCCGCGGCGTTGCCGAACACGAAGTCCACCGTGCCGGAGACGGCGCAGTCGCGGTAGAACTGGCGGAGCTGGTGCGCGTACAGGGTGTCCTGGTAGCCGTCCAGGCGGCAGCGGTTGATCACGGCGCGGTCGGCGCTCACGCGGAGGGCCACCGCCTGCTGCTTCTCGGCGCCCGCCGTGTTCTCCACCTTGAGGTCCTGGAGGATGATCCCGTCGCCCGACAAGGCTGCACGCACGCATATGTTACGCATATATCCAAGGTCAAACTTAGTCATGACTGCTTGCAGTCAGTCAATGCAAGACAGGAAAATCCACGCAAATTGTTCATGTACAAGCGATTGGGCATGTTGTTAACTCAAGTGTGCCATCGTGGTATCGTCTTTCGTGGCAGCGTGTCGTACGTTTTGGGCCGTCTACTTTGACCCTTGGGCAGGGCTAGTGAAAACAGGGCATTTTAATACGGAAAAAGTCCACTTTGACTTCCTTAAATGTCGGCCGAATCTAATTCGTGACCCTCAACCGCAAAACTGGCTATGATGACTCCCTGAACTATTGAAACCAGTGCAATTTGACTTCCTGAGCGGTTTTGAAGGCGGTTTTGCTGATGTGGCGCTGACGTGGCGATGTTGACCTAGTCTTCGTCTCACGTGGCGCTTGCGTGGCATTCGAATTAAAAAAAATATATGTGGGACCCATCTGTCATTCACACACAAAATATATTGTGGGACCCACTGACACGTGGGGCCCACATGTCATCCTCTCTCTCTATCTCTTCCCTTCATCGGTCTGTAGGGGCGGGAGTCGGACAAGCGGCGACGGCAGCAAGCGACACTAGAGCGGCGGCTGCGCTGGTCGAGGGAGTGGTCGGCGGCGGCGGCGGTCTAGGGAGTGGTCGGCAGCGGGGCCAGATCTTCCCCCTCCCTCTCTCTCCCTCATCTCTTTCTCCCCCATTTGTCTTCACGGGAGCAGGGGCCAGATCGGCGTTGGCGGCGGCGACGGACAGGGGTCGGGTTGGCAGCGGCGGCGGACGGGGGCCGGAGCGAGATGGTGTCGCTACCGCCCTCCCGCCCGCTGGCGTCGGCGCCGACAACGATGCCGCGGGGAGGGGCCTTGGAGGCTGTGGCATCTAGACCGATGCGGCGGGGCGGCAACGGCGCCGTGGGCAGGGGCGGGGGAGGATGTCGACGACTCGTTTGGGGGAGAGAAGGAGGGGCGGCGAGGGTGACTCCCGGTGGCTCAGTTGAGAGTACGTGCCGCCGCCGACGATCTAGCCCCTGTTCCGGCCCTCGCCCTCCTACCCTCCCGCCGCCGCCGCCAGCGGCTCCCGGCCACCGTTGCCGCGCCGCTGGCCCTCGTCTCACGCTCGCAAAGAGAAAGAGAGGGGGAGGATGAAGAAGGTAGAGAAAAGAGGATGGCATGTGGGCCCCACGTGTCAGTGGGTCCCACAATATATTTTTGTGTGTGAATGACAGATGGGTCCCACATATATATTTTTTAATTTGGATGCCACGTAAGCGCCACGTGAGACGAAAACTAGGTCAACATCGCCACGTCAGCGCCAAATCAGCAAAACCACCCTCCAAAACTGCTCAGAGAGTCAAATTGCACTGGTTTTAATAGTTCAGGGAGTCATCGTACCCGGTTTTATGGTTGAGGGTTACGAATTAGTTTCGGCCGATATTTAAGGGAGTCAAAAGTGGACTTTTTCCTTTTAATACTGTTCGTCAAGCCGTGTTCGTCGTTAATTGGTTTGTGCGAGAAGCTGGGCTGTTTCAGGCTCCGGTTTTGCACTCGCCGCGGTATTCCATCGCCCTTGTGTGCCGCCTGCTAATTAAAGTATTCCCAGTTTGCAATAAGTGCTTTTGGTTAGCTATATGTCAACCTTTGATTCAGAGAATGTGCCTCCAAGCGATGGTTCTTCTACACTTCTACTGTTCTACACAGTACACACTGCTACAACTAGGACGAGTAGGCCAGTTTGATGGCAAAAATCGAGTAGGAGTCTAAAACTTGGGTCTTGGTGGAAGAAAAAAGACTCGGAGATTGGCTTATAGTATAGTTAGCTAGGGCCTAAGGCCCCTTACTCATACAGTTTACCCCTTCTTAATTAAATGAAAATCGTTTCGTTCAAAAAAAAAAAACAATTAGGACGAGTGAAGGCGATACCGAAGAATGTCATGCTTTATCGCCTGTGCTGCAGTTTCAGCACTGTTATGTACTCCTAGTAACTGTGTTGCAAGAAAATTATGTACCAATGGATGCCTTGACAGCTTTCTGTCCTGCTGCTATGGTTGCTGAATTAAAACCCACGCATTAAAAGCTGAAACGTGGGGAAACTCTCTTTGCCACGGAAAATTCAGGTGGGAAGACGACTCTCCCCTCCGATGATTTCTAAAAAAAAAAAGAAAAAGTTGAAACGTGGGTGAAACCACCATCTAGAAGGTTTGAAAATAATTAATAATAAATTAGAAAAGTATATAATCTAAGAAATTTAAATTATGATGCCCACCATCTAAAGGATTCAAATTACGATGCCTAAGATCTAAAATTACTAAGAAATCAGAAAATAATTACTACGAGTAAACCATGATATAAAAAAAAACTCAAATCCCGATACTCCTAAATGTTAAGTATACGTAGGTGCGTTTTCAATGAGGCTAGGAATGTATCTTTAGTCCAACAACAGAGTATGTGTTTGTTAAACTGTCATTGCTATATGTATGATTGTTTTGTATGATGTTTATACGATGAAACGTTTCTCTCTTAGCCGATGAGTGCTCTTGACTGCCGCGTGCGCATGCGCCGTGTGCTACATCGTAAGAAAAAATCGTACTTACAGCAATTAATTTCCTTTGTCAAATAAGAAAATAGAGCAGGTATTTATGGATGTGTAAGTGTGGTGTATTTATGTAGCAGTGGAGCATGGCATGGAGCACGTAGCACGGACATGTGCAAAATTAAGTACGTCCCCTGTGTGATGTGATGCTACCACCATTTAAGCCAAACAACCATAGCCGAAGATTTTAAGTGCTTTGCTTTTGGGGATAACTACTCTATGTTTCCACCTGTGTGTATTCTAGCCAATGGCACATCGATCTGCAGATGCGCACCATGTCACCAACAACCACTGGTAGTCAATGAATTAGATTATGAGATCCACTTGTTGATTCTTTTCCGGTTATTTCGAAGTTGACACTAACTGTTTACTGACCCAATCCTACGTACGTGAGCTTAGCTGGGCTTATATTATGGAGTATATCAGTGCACTACGGTACTGTGCCTCGTACACAGTACTGTGTAGACTGGTATACCAATTACCAAGCTATTAGGTTGTGTTCGGATACCCAATTTCTCAACCTCTCTTCCTCATTTTTCACATGCACGCTATTAAACGGCGTGTTTTTTAAAAAGTTTCTATATGAAAGTTGCTTAAAAAAATCAAATTAATCTATTTTTTTTAAAAAATAGCAAATACTTAATTAATCACGCGCTAATAGATCACTCCGTTTTCCGAGATCACTGTTTCGGATGGGAACGTGTTCTAGCGAACATAGTAGTGGATCGAGAGCATCACCTAGCGTGGCGGAGTTGAAAGTTGTGGAGCCGTCGACCACGTTGCGGCTGCCGGTGATGACCGTCTGGTCCATGCCGTCGCCGACGATCATCAGCTCCCGCTTCTTCTTCCCCACCTCGAGGTTCTCCTTGTACACCCCCTTCTTCACGTAGATCACGTACCGGCTCTTGCCGCCGTCGGGGGCCGCGTCCACCGCCTCCTTTATCGTCGTGTACTTGCCGCTCCCGTCCTTGGCCACCACCACGTCCGCCTGCACGGCGCCCGCGCCCACGTCAAGGAGCGTGCGGTCCCTCGCCGGCAGCCACGACGGGAACCTGTCCACGGCCTCCGCGAGCACGTCCCGAGCGCCGCCGGCGGCGGCGCTGAGCACGGCGAGCGACGCGCTCGCGAGGGACTTGAGCGGCTCCAGGTGCGCCCCCACGGAGTCGCGCAGCGGCCCGTCGTCGAGGCCGTCCAGGCACGTCACGTGGTCGGTGAGCACGGCGCTGAGCCACGTCCTCGCGTCGTCGCCGTCGCCGTCGTCGGGCGCGCCCGCCGCGTCGGCGAGACGGTCGCGCGCGAGTCCCATCAGCTGGACGCAGTCCTCAAGGGCCGCGCGGTGCCTCGGGTCGCTGGCGCGCCGGCGCATGCCGGCCACCGCTTCCGCGGCCGCGTCATGCCGATCGAGAGACGTGGCAAGGATGGCGCGGAGGACGTGCGCCGGGCGGCTCGGGTGGGCGTGCGGGGACGCTAGGACGGCGTCGGCGACGATGGCTTGGCACGAGGCCGGGTCAGGGGAGCTCGCGCAGAGGTTCGTGGCCGTCGGGGAGAGTAGGAGGAAGGCGGCGGCCGCGCAGAGGCAGAGCACGGTGGCTAAAGAGAGCAGCGTGAACGATAGAAGTTTGCATGGGTAGGCGTTTCTGTGCGAGGGAGAAGAGAGGAGAGGCTCGTCTCTCTGACGCATGGTGTCCTATCCCTGTGCGACAAGTGAGCCTGTTTACAACTACTGCTGCAACCTGTGATGTAGCGGCTCATGATGAGACTTAATTAGGTCATATTTATACTGCTGGGGACAGCGATTGGTTTTGGGTTATACCTTATCGCGAACATAGTTAATTAGCGCTAGTAGTTAGCACCGGTGCATGCATTAATTGTTCTCAACTGGAGTAGGAGTAGTTTTCTCTGGCGTCGCCTGATTCTGAATAGAGAGTAGTAGTCCGGTTCGATTTTTCGTTCAGCTCACTGATGTATCGACCTGTCGGTAGATGGTACCCGTTCTGTTTTTCGTTCAGCCACGTGCAGTTCACTGTGCTGTCCCTTCGGTGGATGATACCCATACGCCATACGTTCCAGCACGTGGTGTTTTACTGCCAGACCATTGTACTATGAACGAACCAGACCATTGTACTATGATCTTGATTAGTGCTGGTGTTGATGTATGGTTTTGATTCAGTTGCTATATACTCCATGGCCGTATGAGATAATAGGCACGTGTTCTTCCCCCATACGATTGGCATCGACGATCCTCACGAGTTAATCTTGCACTTTGCAATTATACTGTTGTGCTGTATTGTTGTGAAGCTTGGACATGGACAGTTTGATGTGGATCGATTTGAAGGTTTTATGCTTTTTTTTTTTAGCTAGGACTTAACAGTCCCCATTTCCATTACTAGAAATTAGAAATGATACTCCCTTCAGACTATCAAATGTAAGTTTACTGTCTTAAAACTAGAATAACTCTCACGGTCAAGAATCCTCTCGCGTCGCTCTCCCCAGGGGTGGCTCGGGAGGCGACGACCCGGCCGCCCCTCTCCCCCACCTCCCTTCTCCGCCTCGCCGTCGCCCAAGTGGCTGTTGGCAAAGCCGCGCGGCCGCAAGGACGGTGACGGCGGGGCTCTCCTCGTCTTCTCGCGCTCGGGCGGTCTGGGGAGCCGCCCGGAGCGGCAACCGCCAGATCCGCACCGTTCCAGCCGGATCTGGTGGAGTGGCTGGCAGCGGGGAAGGCGACGGCAGCGGGGACAGGCGATGGTGGCGGTCGAGGTGAGTTACGCCGGGTGGAGTTGTGGGTGATGGCGGCGGGGATGGCGACGGCGATGGGGCAGCGGTGGTGGAGGCCGCGGATCCAGCGGTGGCCGGCGGTGGATAGTGCATGCAGGCATCCCGCGGCTGCCGCTGGCGTTCTCCGGCGCTCCTCTTGGCGTCGGCCAGCGTTGGTGGTGAGGAGGGTGGCCGGATCTGGCTCCTCTTGCCCAGATCCGCTACGTCCTCGGGTGGGGATGGGGTGGATTGGAGTGAATATTGGGGTGGATCTCGTCTGTGCAGGTGGTATGAATATTGCAGGTACTCTCGGTGTGCAGGTGACATTTGGTGGCTCCCGTCGTGGATGCTATGGTTGATGGGGTAGAGAAAAAATAGAAAGCTGCTCTAGGCCTCCCAACTATTCTAGCGAGTAGCGACACAGCTCAAAAACACAGTTTGGAGCTCCAGCTGACAGTCTCTCATCTACTCCAGGTGCCTTGTGCAGACCCTCCATCCAAACCTGGACTGAAGACCTCATTTGCTACTTGTCTTGTAAGTTTGGTCCCCAGCAGCAGCCTTCTTTGCCTTTTCTCCAGCTTCTGCAAATTAGCCCAATTTTCAGTCAAATGACAGGTAAGAAAAGTTAGTTCAATAGGATCATAAGGCATTTTTTTCCAAAACATGCTTTGTTCCTGGCTTTCCAGTCTTCCAGACTTTATGCAGATTTATAAAGGTGTTTTGGTGAAATTCTGGTTAGGAATTAGCCCGTTGTTTCTCCTTGGCTTGCATCTGCACGGAATCGACTAATTTTTCCTTGCAAGTCGATTTGAGGGGATCACGGATCACCTCGATAGGATAGAGGATAAGCAATAATATCACGAATATGGGCGTAAGATCCCATCCTATGAGATTAAGGTTTCTACGAGGAGTTCAGGAGTTGTGTTGTCACTTGTCAGCCGAATGATTGTTCCTCAGTTTCGGAGGGCTAAATGTTAGACAATCACTGCATTCGTCTCAAAATGTTAACCTTTTTTAGATAGGTATAAATATTAATTAAGTAGGTAAAAATAATTAGATGAAATTTGTGATTGGTTGAGAAGAGAAAGTAGATGAAAAAATTAAATAAAAAAATAATGTGATTGGTTGAGAGGATGTAGTAGGTTAGAAGTAATTTCATTCTAGGATAAATCATTATGCTAAAATAGTTACATTTTAGACGGAGGTAGTATTACATGTAGTCCTTCATCTTAAAATAAATCAACTATTGAAGTTAAAACCTTATTCTAAAATAAAATAATTCCTACAATATCTTCTTACCTACACTTAGTCCTAGAATAAAAAAATATTTCTTCATCACTTCATGCTACTTTCTTACATTACCTTACCAACCCTCTCATCTCATCGATACTACTTTCTTGAAGTGGGTACAGGGTAAGGCCCTGTTTCTTTTAGTTTGAGATTATTATAATCTAGATTATTAGAAGTAAGCTGAAAGAAACAGACAACTTATTGAAGTAGCTTATTATAATCTAAAGCTCAGCTTATTATAATCTGATAAGCTCATTTAGGTGAGCTTTTTCTAGATTATTGGGTAAAAAATTACCCACCATGCCACCCCACCTCCTCTTTAGACTTACAAACCCAATAATCTAGGCTCTAATAATCTAGAAAAAAACAACTAACCGCTTATTCTACTACAGATTATAACAATCTAGTTTATAGTAATCTGACTCAATAATCTAGATTATAATAATCCTAAGCTAAAAGAAACAGGGCCTAAGTGATATAAGTGGGCTTTAAAAATTACCACATCAGATTTATATTATGGGATGGAGGGAGTAGCATAAAAATTCTGTTTCCTTTTAGGAGAAAACCTTTACTGTGGAGGAAAAGTTATAGGTGCATGGTTATATCCGTGAGTCCAAATCTCAAAACGGAGAAAATTCCTTACGTGTACATGAGTTTTTCTTTCCTCTAAATTTTGTTTAGTTCACTACATGCTATTGAGTTCTCATTTTAATCATCTCCATATCCAATATCAGTTAGTTAACCATAGGTTAAACATGTTTTATTTTTTTAAAAAAACAACTATATTGCCTGTCCGGCCCTCTATTATACTTATGTGCTGAATTGTTGAGTAAAATAAAATTCTCAATGTGAAAAAAAAAGATTCATTTGTGATAGAATTATTTCATCACAATTTAAAATTTAAAATTAATTTTTTAAAAAAATTTAAATCAAAATTGATGAAATTTTTAAAATATTTTCACCAAAATTTAAACTCAAATAAAAATAATTTTGATTTTTAGTTTCTCGCTGAAACACTATAACTCTTGTATGGATTTGATCGTTTTTGAATTTGTTTGAAAATTTCAAATTTTGCTTTCCAAATTTGGCAGGAAATAATTTTATTCCATTTGATTTTTTTTTTCAAAAAATTGATATCTATATTTTTAAAGTAGGTAGCACATAATTATGAGAAAGGGGCATTATAGTTATTTAGAAAAATCCAATGGTCCACTAACGAAATAGGTAAGAAGGAATCAAAATGAAAACTCAAAGTACATGTAGAGGATGAAGCAAAATTTATAGGCATGAAAAGGGTTGAGCCAAAACTCACGTGCACATAAGTAATTTTCTATAAGTCTACGTTTGGTTGAAGGGGTTGGATGGGTCGGGTGGGGTTGGACCCAATTTATAGGGTTTTCGTTTTTGGATGGGTGAAATGGAATGGACATATTCCATTTAGATCCGGGTCTAAATCAGCCAACAAAATCAAGCGGACCATCTCAACCAACATGGACGAGGCACACAACATGAGTCTTGCCGCTACTCCCCGTCGTCTGCCTGCCAGCCGGTCGCTACCCTTCAGTGTCCTCGGTTGGCACCGCTCCTCCTTTTTTTAAAAGGTATACGATTTTAACCTTTGTCTATTTCATTTTTTTAATTATAAAAGCATCATTTTCAGTCTTGACTCATATATTTGCCATGTGTTAAAAGACATTGTGATAGTACACATATTTTCTGTGTAACTGTAAAGAAAATGGTTTTCTTGTCTAAATGGATGTAAACCGGTAGCCCATGCATGGAGATTTCAATCGTTCCACGGAATTACTTAACAATCAGGAGAAGGCACAACGCAACACGGTCATCACCCAACTTATTCTACGATGCTACATGAACGAAGGTAAAAGTACAGAGGATGAAAGCCAAAAGGTAGAGACGGCCCGGAGAAGCTTCTCGCAATCTCGCGTCCATATGGGCCCAAAGCATCCTAGCACCCTGTTCCTTTCGGCAGCCACACGCAACCTGCTGCTAGCCGTAGTTGAGCCGGAATATGTCATTCTGCACGAAGAAGCTTCCCTGCTCGTTGGGCACCAGCTGAAACATCTGGGATCAAATCATAACATAAACACGAGATCAGACCGTTTCCAAACTGAAAGTAAAAACAAGAGAAGGGAAATGAAGTCGTGTCGGTGTCAGCCAAGTGCTAACGGGTTCCAAGAATTGTTACCTGGCTGAACCTGAGCTGGTGCTCCTCGCCGGCGAGCTGGAGGTTGCCACTGACGAAGACGAGGATGCCTCCCGGGAAGGACGGCGTGGGCTGGCAGTCGACGGTGCAGACGGCGTGCCGGCATTGCTCGAAGGGCAGCACCAACAGCTTCCGGCCGATCTCCTCGGCGCCGGCCACCATGTGTCCCTCGAAGGAGAGCATGGACGTCTGGCCGTAGAGCGCGGCGAGCGCGGCACGGTTGGTGTCGAACGTCTGGTAGTAGTACTCCACGAAGGCCCTGGCCACCACGTCGCACTGATCGCTCCAGCCGCCGCCGCCGCCGGCGCTGGCGCCGTTGCTGCTGCCCTCCTTCCCCTGCCCGTCCATTGCCCCTGTCACCGCGCGCCGTCTGTGTCTAGCTATCGGTGGCTCTCGTGTCTCGTGCGGCAGAACAGACAGAGTACGAAACGCTCGCCGCGGGCGCGCCGGCTATTTGTATGCGGCTGACGGATGGGACGAACGATTTGTATTGGGAGATCGAAGAGGTGCGTTGCTATGCTTTGCCTTTCTCTTTTCTGCATATTGGCGTAGGTCGCACGCCCATATCGTGTACGCGAGTGCGTGGAGGTGGACGAAAAGCAGAGACGATTCAGCTGAACACGGAAAAAGAGAATGAGAAAAGTGGGAGGCAGGAGAAAAGCGGCAAAGGGTGGATATGAATCTCTGCATTTCGGACTATATTGCCTGATCACAGTAGCGGCATATATTATTTGATGGGAAGTTGCTAAGTTGCAATGCACATCATCTCAAACTCCAACCTTTCATCTGAAATACTGATCCTTTGCATTGCTGGCTGCTTCGGAAGATGCACGCAAAGAATCCACACGTGGACGTGGCCAATGCCAAATATTTGGCTGACAAGGCGAAAGATAATTCGGAAGCGCTTGCCCACTAGCCGCTTGGAGCGAGCCTTCGACCACCATACACCGAAAGCCGGCGGTTGCTTTCGGCCACGGAAAGGCGACCCGATCCGGCGCCGTCCTCGCGTGGTCGCACAGCGGAAACCGCAGCACTTTCGCCGACCACACGAGGTGCCAATGGATCGCACCATTCTATGCCGAGTCGCCGCAGACACAGCCCGCCGCAAGGCCGAAATTACGTCGTGGGCTAGCTACCTTGGACCAGGCCTTGGAATCATAATTCGCCTGAAAAGGTACGCCGAAGGTCCTGAACTTGTCATCGAGTTAAAAAACATCCTCAAACCGCAAAATTAGATATTCGGTGTCCTCGCACGCTGCCTCCGTCCTTCACCACGAACTCGCCCGCCACCGCTCTGCTCCGCCAGCCGCCGCGCGCTCGCCTGCCGCCTCCATTGGCCATTGCTTAGCCCCGCTCACCACCACCTGTTGCTACTCCCCCGCGGCAAAGAGAAGAAAAAAAAAGAAGAGAAAAATGAAAGGGGAAAGACGGGATGCACCGTGTCGCCAGCCACCGGACCTCCTCTCCCGCCACGTCGCATCGATCTCCTCCCCACCCATCGGCCGGCCTGCAAGAGAAGAGTGAGAGAGAGATGAGGAAGGGAAAGAAGAGGAGAAAGATAGAGATGACGTGGCATCCTGACATGTGGGGTCTACATGGGTCCCACGCTGACTCAGCCACCACGTCGGACAAAAACCGGGGTCAAAACCACCAAAGGACCTATTGTAACCGGTTTTGATTAGATAAGCGACACCGGATATCTGGTTTTGCGGTTTGAGGATTTTTTTTAAATCTCAATGACAAGTTCAGGGACCTTCGGTGTACTTTTTCCTAATTCACCCATGGTTTCCAATCCCTTTCTACCCAATATAAGGGTGCGCTTCTATGCCAGTAGAATAGTTAGGAGACTGCTACAGATCGGACGTCTGATATTTAGCAAAAGATCGGACGTTGCTCACCCACCTGTCTGACTGGATGAAAAAAAAAACCCATCGTAGTTAAGCTGCTATGATGCAGCCTATACCCTAGTCTCGTGTGCATGCATGCATGAAATCTCTCTCTTCATATTCTCTAACAATAAACCTTTAAACTAATTTTTCTTCTAAATTACTTATCCAATCTTCCATCCGATTTCACCATTGTGTTCGTTATAATTAAATCTTTACAATAATATTTTACTTGGTTATATTTCTGATAAAATTTATAAATATGATTATATTACTAATTGGAACATTTTTATATTATACGTAAAATAACAAGTTATAATTATTGAAACATTAGAAAATATTCATTGCAACATCCCAAACAACACGTGCAACATTTATAAATGAATTAGTGAAACATTAGAAAATACTTACTGAAACATCCAATAATACCACGTGCAACATTCACAAATAAACTAGTGAAACGTCAGAAAAATGTTTATTGAAACATCGAAATAATACCATGGAACATTTTATAAGATCCATGGCAACATAAAACTTAAAATGTGCAACATAGCCAAACTCTGATTGAAACATTTATTTCTTACACGTGAAACATCCAAGTTCATCGGTTGAAACATATGTATTTTTTTAATCGGAATATAATCATGTGATATCTTGTTATAGAGATTTAATTGCAACGAATACAATTGTGCAATCGGATAGTAAATTAGACAAATAGTTTTCAAGAAAAATTCCTTTAAAGCTTACAACTAGAACCTCTTGCATGTATATACTCATAGACTACATGAAACTAAATAAATGCTAGCTACATGCAAGGATGAGACATGGAGAGAGATAAGGAATAGTGCATATGTAAAGTCAGAGTTATGGAAAAGGTGAATCAATTTTAGAATAGTACAGAGGAAAAAGTTGGTGTCCGATGTTTGTCTTCCGATGATCGGACGCACGACACGAAGCATAATCTCTATCTCTACTGTTATAAAAATTAAAGATGTTTTTGCCGGTATTTGGTACGCCATCCGTGTATGAGTCAGTTTTAAGTTCGTTCGCTTTTGGAAATACAAATCTATATTTGAATCGGGTTTTAAATTCGTTCGCTTTTGAAAATACAGGAGGGGTCATATAAGAAATCTCTTTTAAAAAAACTTACATGCTAACTTGAGATAATCGAACTTCTAATCACAGCTCATGATTTTCTAGAAAAATATATATCCAAGCGAATTCTCACAACGAAACTATTATAAAGATTGGAGATGTTTTTGCTAGTACTTTGATACGCCATCCGTGTATAAGTCAGTTTTTTCGTACATCATCCGTATATGAGTTGGTTTTTAAGTTCGTTCGCTTTTGAAAATGAACTTGAGATGATCCTCCTAATTGCATCTCATGATTTCTAGAAAAAAATATATATCCAAGCGAATTCTTAAAGTGAATTTTATCTCAACTGAAATGTATAGCAATATTAAAATAGTCTTCACCCGTTGCAATGCACGGGCATTTTTTTCTAGTTTATTTAAAAATATGTAGTGGAAGGATTTCGAAAATTGAGTAAAAAGTTTAAATTTGAGTTGAAATATTTGAATTTTGATGTATGAAAGTTTTCAATTTGAGATGAAAATTTTGAATTGTGTGTTGAAAGTTTTTTAAATTTGAGTTGGATGTTATAGAAAATACTCCCTCCGTCCTTAAATATAAGAAAAACGCGTATGTTATAGAGGAAAAAATTTTGCTAATATACTTATTTTTTTAATAATTTATGTTTATATACCCGTATTAGACGGATTTACAAAAATATACCCGTCCCCTGTCCCGCGGAGCGCGATGATCCCGTAGCTCCAAAACCGCGGATCGCGATGATCCCGCAGCTCCAAAACGCGGGACTGACGGTGCCGCGGAAAGGACGCGTAGAACTGCGACGGTCCCACAGGTTCAAAATGCGGGAGCGAGGCAACCAACGATTTTTAATGTTGTGTCTAAAGTCTAAACAGTGATGAACAGTGTCAAACAGCACGAAACAGTGTCAAACGGTCCTGATGCAGTAGATAAATAGCTGGCTGCCTCGCTCCCGCGTTTTAAAACCGTGCGACCGTCGCGGTCCCACATGAACGTTGTGGGACCGTTGCGGTTCTGCGTTTCCATCCCGCGGAACGAGTATATTTTTACAAATCTGTCTCATACAGATATATAAACATAAATTATTGAAATATAAGTATATTTGTACATTTTTTCATGTTATAGAGATCGAAAAAACGCGCGCCCCTTCCTGGTGTGTCTGCGCTAATCAGGATTCTCGAATATAAGTTGGCTCCACACCTCTTCAAAGAAGCGGCCCAGTCACGTGTCCGATACCCAAGGACCTATCGCAATCGTTTGGATTGGCCTACTGTACTGGGTTTTTCTTTTTTTAAGCAAACCGGCTAAACTTTATTCATTCAAGATAGTTACATCATTCATCAACGAGTCAAATAAATCTAGGGGGCTCATCGACCCAAATACAATTTGTCTCATTCTCTCGAGCTCTTCTAGCTAGGTTGTGAGCCACCTGATTCGCCTCCCTGCTACAATGTTCTATCGTTATGTCAGCAAAACCACTCCATAGGATGTTGCAATCTTCATAAATTGCAGCTGCCGAATTCGCTGTGAAGCCACCATCCGTCATAATTTGTACTACCTCCATACAGTCCGATTGGATAATCAACCGATTGCATCCTATCTGCTGAGCTAGCATCAGTCCTTCTTTCAGCGCATAGGCCTCCGCCATCGGAGCATCCACCAAATGTGGTACAAAACTATGAGCAGCTGCTAGAACTCCACCTGAACAATCTCTAATGACAGAGCCAACACTACCACGTCCACCCATCTCATCGAACCCGGCATCAACATTCACCATCACTTTACCCTCCGGTGGCTTCTTCCATCCCTGTCTTGAGACTGAATCTTTCTTTGTTGCCAGTTTATAGTTCTTGGTGAGAGCCGCAATTGCCATGCCAGACCTTGCCGGACGTTGAACAGTCTCGCCATGGACCAATTGTCGTCGCTCCCACCATATATACCAGGCAGCTGTGATGACAAGCTCTGCAAATCCCACCTCAAGATCCTGAACTTGATCCTCCCTGATTAATATTTCCTCAAGAATTACAGAACCCGATCTTTCCGTCATACATAGACGTTGTATCCTATCTTCAACTCCCAGCGAATTCCACACTTGCTTCGCTCGGGCACATGTAAAAAGCATGTGTTTTATATCGGCTCCGTTCTGACAAACTGGGCAACCTCCTGAATCACCCACATGTCGATTTTGCAAGAATCGCCCGGCACGGCACTAAACCTTTGAGTGCCCGCCAACCGAAAATCTTGATTTTTGCCGGAACCTTTAAATTCCACAACCTCTTCCATAACCGACTCCTCGATGCAGTACTAGCCTGCACTTGTGTGCTTCTCTCCCCAAACTTATAATCCCACTGACAGTGATATGCCGACTTTACTGAAAAGGTACCACTTCTATTATACTGCCAGGCCACCAAATCCTCCCTTCCAACCCGGATAGGAATTTGCGTAATTCTATAAACATCAATTGGCCAAAAGATAGCTTTCAGCAAGACTTCATCCCATGTGAAGTTTATGGGATCTATCAGCTCATCCACGGTAGCCACCAAATTATTCCCCCTATTTGTTTGGATTTTCATATTATGGCTACCTGGAATCCAGTTGTCTTCCCATATTTTGATCTGTATACCGTCCCCAACCTGCCAGACATAACCTTGCTTGAAACATTGCAAACCAGCTAGTATACTCTGCCAGGTATAGGAACTCCCACTCTTCATTCTGGCATTCAGCAATTTACCATCCGGGTATTACCGAGCTCGAAGCACTCTAGCACATAGAGAGTCAGGATCACTTAGCAATCTCCATACCTGCTTTGCTAACAATGCCAAATTGAAAGACTGTAAATCCCTGAATCCCATGCCTCCCTTGCCCTTCGGCATACACATCTTCCACCATTCTTGCCAATGGATTCTCCTATGATCTGCATCATCCCCCCACCAGTATTGCGAGATGGCATCTGTGATTCCTTTGCAAATTTTATTTGGAATTTTAAACACCATCATAGCATATACTGGGATGGCCTGAGCTATAGATTTAATAAGAATCTCCTTCCCTCCCATGCTTAGAATTTTCTCCTTCCATCCATCTATTCGAGACACAACCCTGTCAATCAAGTGACGAAAACAATCACTACGGTCAGTACCCACCAGAGCAGGAAGACCGAGATATTTGTCACTGAGAGCTTCTGTCATAATATTCAGGATTTGGCATACTTCCGTTTTAATATCCACCTCTGTATTACGAGAAAAATAAATGCTCGATTTGGCCTCACTTAGTTTCTGTCCTGAATTTGCACAATATCTGTCCAGTAAGCTTGCCAAGCAATCAGCATTCTTTTTATCAGCTTGCATTAAGATGAGTGAGTCATCTGCAAAAAGGAGATGGGAAATTGTTGGTGCTCCTCTACAAACTCTCACCCCATCCAACTCTCCTATTTCTTCTGCCTTCCTTATCATACAGGACAAACCTTCAGCAACCATCAGAAACAAATATGGAGATAAAGGATCTCCTTGACGCAACCCCCTAGAAGGTATAAAAACATCCGTCTCAGCATTGTTAAAACGGACGTTGTATTTGACCGAAGAAACACAAGCCATAATGACTTTAATCCAACGTTGATCAAAACCAAGTTTAGTCATGATCTTTTCCAAAAACCCCCACTCAACTCTATCATAGGCTTTATGCATGTCCAACTTTATTGCACATAACCCCTTTCTTCTCTTCTTCCTTTTCGTTGTGTGTATACATTCATATGCTAAAAGAATATTGTCCGTTATTAATCTCCCCGGCACATAAGCACTCTGATGGTCACTAATAATCTCAGGTAAAATTGATTTCAATATGAAAGATAACATTTTGGATATCACTTTATACACCACATTGCATAAAGATATGGGTCGGAATTGTGTCACCTTGTCGGGGTTATCAACTTTAGGGATCATAACAATGGTTGTATCGTTCCATCCCACCGGTACTTCGGCGCATTGGATTGCTCCCAGTACCTCCTCCACTAGATCATCCCCCAACAGATGCCAGAATCGCTTGAAAAAAATAGCATGAAGGCCATCTGGTCCTGGAGCTTTTAAATCGCCGATATTGAAGAGAGCCTTCTTCACCTCCTCCTTTGAAAACGGTGCCAGGAGGAGCTGATTCATCTCTACAGATACTTTCCGATCCACATCATCTAGAATTCCATCATATATCTCCATGACTTCCCTTGTAAATAATTTTTCAAAATATTCCTTCACCATCGCCCCCATAGTCTGCATATCTTCATGACGTACACCTTGATCGTTGACCAACCCCTTCACCAGATTTCTCTTCTTTCGACTGGATGCAAAATGATGAAAAAAACTAGTGTTTCTCTCACCATGCTTCAACCAGTTTGCACGTGCTCGTTGCACCCAATAAATCTCCTCCTGTTCTAACCGCAATTCCAGTTGTAAAAGAACTTCCTTTTGGGCTGCTATTGATTCATCCGTCATCGGACCTCGTTTCAATTTTTCCAACTCCTTCCTCAACTTCTTTCTACGGTGCACAGGTTTTTTAAGCACCTCTTTGTCCCAAACATGAAGATCCGAATGGACTTGGTTCACTCTTTGCATCAAAGAAATACCCTGGCCTTGCGACACTGCCCGTGCCCAGGCAGTCTGCACCACCTCCTGTACTATTTCTTCCTTCAACCATCTAGCTTCAAAAAACCTCGGCCGGTTACTGTGAACCTGTTGCACCCCTGGCGATTCAGTGGTAACACAGATAGGTCGGTGATCAGATTTCAGATATTCCCCATTCACCAATTCAGCGCTAGGAAAAGTGCCCCTCCACTGTGCGTTTGCAACACCCCGATCCAACCGCTCACGAATCTTCCCTCTTTGCCAAGTAAAACTGTCACCCGTATAACCGATGTCAGTTAACTCACAGTCATCTAAAACCTCATGAAAAGCTTGAAGATGCCTCTGCTGTCTTGCCCTTCCTCCTTCCTTTTCATGATGATATAGGATCTCGTTAAAATCTCCCACTACCAACCATGGTAAGGCATTAGTATTTGCAGTTTTCAGGAAACGCATCGCTTGCCACGTTTGGTCCTTCTGATCCCAGTTTGGTTCCCCATAGATTCCAGTTAATCTCCATTCACCTCCTTCCCCCACCACTACATCAATGTAGTAGCGAGATACGTTTAACTGTTTGAGCACCACCTCCTTTTTCCATAACATCAGTAAACCTCCGCTACGGCCACACCGGGATCTTGTTTAGCTTATAATCTAGCACATTAGAGAAACCATCGTACTCCTCAAGCACAATCGCTGCACCTCGGAACAACCAAGGACTGCCCTCCATAACCCTCGTCCAACCTCTCAAGCAATGAAGCTGGACCAGGAAAAGGTTTGGACCTAGCACTTTGAGAGTCACTTCCTTCACCGTCGACCAGGCGTTCCTCATGGCCCCGAACAGCGCTGCATGGCTAAAAGGCTTTGAAGTGTGAACCCTAAAAAGGGCTAGCCTTCGTACCTCCTTCACGAGCTCCTCGAACTCGCCCGAGAAATCCAGATCCTCTTCCTCCTCCCCTTGGAGATCTAGTCCTTCCAGCCGCTCTTCCAGACTCGGCATACCTCCATCGTCATCTGTTGCCATGTTCTTTCCGTTGTTCTTCTCCGTACGTGCCGCCATGCAACTTGCTAGGGGGGATTCCCAGACTCCTTACAGAGGAGAAGCCCTCCAGGCGAGGCGATTTAGAGGAGGAGATCACATTGTTCACGTCCTTTTTCTGGTGGACTCCGACGGCGCCACCGGAGGAAAAAGAAACCCTAAATTAGGGGATACAGTGTTGCTGTGTTAGTTCGGACAAACTTGGCCTACTGTACTGGGTTAAGGAGTCTTCTCCTGATCTTCTGTGCACTTCCCCATATTCTAATTTTACCATGAAGGAGACCTAATTACACCCAATAAATAATATACCATTTACCATTATTGCAATTCTCTGAATATAAGAGAAGTCCCGAAACAAATTTGGTGGGAAAAGAAAACCGAATTATTCCAAGCTCCCAACAGTATGTTGCGACGAACACCGCAGCGCAGGCACGCAAAAGAGACTACAGCAGCAAAACGCGACAGCTAAAACGGCAGTAACACTAACAGCAGATTGACTTCATTAACAGCAGGTTGACATCGAGCTCAAGCGTAGCTTTCGGCGATGTCGGCGAGGCACCGCGCCAGCTCGTCGGGCCTCGAGAGCATCACGAGGTGGTCCGCCGCATCGATCTCCTTCACCTCATCCACCGGGCTGTTCCCGATCATCCACCGCTGGAACCCCTCGGGTATGGCGAGGTCCTGGTTTACGACAACGTACACCTTCCGCACCGAGCCGTAGCGCCCCTCGGTGAACGGCTGCTGCTTTTGCAGGTCCTCCACGAACATCGAGCTCACCCTCAGCAGAGATCCCGCGAGCGTGACGTCCTGCAGCCGGACAAAACGATCGATTAGTTTCGGCATGCAGTATGTGCTATGCAGGCTCGAAAAGTCGAAATGAAATAATTGCACGTGCTTGTTTCTGGGGATCATATAAAACGTCTTTTTCTAATGGATATAAAATTTGTTTGTGATAAGAAGCGACCAGCTGGTGCTTGGCCAAGTCCGGTAGTGAATGGACAATGATGGATCATTTCTATAGACTGCGATCTATCAAATAATTAGTAAAACAACAATGAAGACGATAGGTGCGTGCCAACAAAAAATAATTTCAGTTTTCAGTACATATGCTAGCAGTGAATCTGGCCTTGTTTAGTTGGCGAAAAGAAATTTTTTGGATGTCACATTGAACGTTTGACCGGATGTCGAAAAGGGTTTTCGGACATAAATGAAAAAAATAATTCCATAACTCACCTGGAAACCGCAAGACGAATTTATTAAGTCTAATTAATCCACCATTAGCACATGTGGGTTACTGTAGCACTTGTGGCTAATCATGAACTAAGTAAGCTTAAAAGATTTGTCTCGCGATTTTTATACAAACTGTACAATTAGTTTTTTATTTTATTTATATTTAATGCTCCATGTATGTATCTAAAGATTCAATGTGACGTTTTCAGGAAAAAAATTTGGGAACTAAACAAGGCCTGAATTGACGTGTTTTTTTAGGCTCTGCAATTAATTTCCTTTTATACTAGTACCGTCCATGATACGAGTACCATTTTGCGGGTGTAGATATTTTGACTTGCTAAGCGATGAGCACTAGTAGTTCCTATCGTTCTCTTAAGAAAAAAATGTGGCATGAGGGCTACATGTAGCTAGCGGACACTATCATGCTACATGCTGATTTGATTCAAGGATCCACCAAACAACACCATCAATCCCTTTCTAGTCCCCACTTGGCTAAGGGCCTGTTTGAGGGAGGTTTTAGCTGCTGCAGCTTCTCTCAGGATCAGAAGCTCCCCAAACAGTCCAGCTTTTGTTATAGATTCTAAGAAACTGTAGTTGTAGAATCCAGGAAATGAGAAGTTAGAAGCTGGGAAACCAAGCTTTTCTATATTCTCAGAAGCTGGTTATCAACCAGCTACTTCTCACAATCTTAAGCTCCTCCAAACAGGCCCTAAGACTCTGTTCGTAGGAGCTGGCTCCCAACTCCCTATTCTCGTTTTCCGCGCGCACGCTTTTCAAACTATTAAATGATGTGTTTTTTACAAAATTTCTATACGAAGTTGTTTAAAAAAAACCATATGATCCATTTTTTTTTAAAAAAAATAGCAAATACTTAATTAATCACGTGCTAATGGACCACTCCGTTTTTCGTGCGTACTGTTTGGGTCGGGAACCGGCTGGAGCGAACACAGCCTAAGAGCAAGTACAATAGCAGGCTATAAGCTAGCTATAACCATATATCGAGAAGAAAAGGGAAGAGAGAGAAGAAAGCGGGCTGCAGATTTGTAGCAAGCTGCAACACGGACTCCAAGACGTTATATGTGTATGAGAGATGGGACTGAGTATTAATGGTGTAGTATATTTTTATATGTAACTATTGTATGAATGGGCTATTAGATTAGCTATAAATGATTCGAAGCTAACATTTAGCTATACTACTTCCTCCATTCTAAGTTGATCTACATATTTCATAGGTACACCAGGACCAAGAAAAGCTAATAACTCTCCCATACTATATTTACTCTAACAACAAATTCGATACATGCACCATCCCCAATATTTTCTAGCCAATAGCAAATCAAGATATTGCATGTGGGTTATAAATACTTGTGTGCATGGATGCATGCATCAATTTCCATTTACTCCAATGCACAAATAAGGAATAGACTTAATAAATGAACACAAATATGTTGATCATTTAGGAATAATCTCAAAAAAACTATATGTAGATCAATTTGGAATGGAGGGAGTAGGGAGTATTTCTCTAAGAGAGTTTTTTGAGATTATTCCTAAATATTGGAGTAGGGAGTATTTCTCTAAGAGAGTTTTATACTATATGTAGATCAATTTAGAACCGGTTGTCTTTATATTTTTCTCTTCTCTCTTTCTCTCACCTATATATTGCTAGCTCTTGCATGAGAACCAATATTTTTTATTTTTTTATCTCTCTCTTTCACATAAATTTATAATTGGTTTATAGCTACATGCACCAATTGCCAACTAAAAAAATAATCCTCATCCTTCCCATTTCCAAAGTTTCTCGAGGCATTAAAATCCACCTCCATGGCTCCATAGACATGGTGAAAACAAGCGCGTACGTACCTCTGGCGAGCACAGCTGCATCAGCCTTTCTTGGGCGATCTGCGGCCCGAACAACATGGAAGTGGGGAGCTTGCCCTCTGCATCCTGCGGCTTAAACTCCGTGTCCATCCAGTCCAGCCACTTCCCCTCGATGAACTTTGAGAGAGCAAAGCAAGACTTGAGAGTAAAATTCATGACAAAACAGAAGTGGATCGATCACAGATTGAGCTAGCATTTCGAGAGCTCCTCGGCTGATCAGCAGATCTTAGCATGAGAAATAAAGCAGCTATATATTTAGATAGGCAAAAAAAAAAAATCGGTTTCACCTTTTCGAGCACGTGTGACGGCCGGGACGTGTGGTCCGGCATGAAGGCGCAGAGGAACACGGCGGCGGCGATCTTGTCCGGGAACAGCTCGGCGGCCAGCGCGACGTTGATGCCGCCGAGGCTGTGGCCGACGAGGACCACCTTCTCCCCTGGAGGGAGGGAGCCGAGGAGGCCCAGCAGCGGCGTGGTGTAGTCGCGGAACGTCGGCACCTCGCGCAGCGGCCGCGGGTCGACGCCCGACGCGCCGAGGTCCGGCGCGGTGACGCGGTACCCGGCCGACCGGAGCCGCGCCGCCACCTTGAAATAGGACCAGCCGCCGATGCACGCGCCGTGGACCAGGACGAGGTGCTTGCAAGCTACCTTGCCGTCCGCCATGGGTGGTACAGGAGGTGTATCACGTATGGTTGTACGTAGTCCAGCCTCCTGCGAGTCGACGGGGCGACCTCTACGATCGGCCTAGGAATATATAGACCCCCCATGGGGTCATAATGTCATATACTGCCGAAAGTTCAAACTGGTGGTATGAAAATGGGATTTTACAACCTCTCATTCAAATTTCAGATTAGGGAATAGGGATGGTAGTGGGATGACCCATATGCACGGGTAATAATCGATTCGCTTTAGTTCCTTCAATAATTGGCGCACTTTAGTTCATTTAAAGTGGAGTATATATATAAAATTTTACTTCCTCAAATTATTTCAACTCATTAAGATTAATTTTGAAAAAACTTATAATAAAGTTAAATGGTCTTTTGTACAACAAACGTTGAGAATGGAAGGGTTTTTCTCCTAAATGGTGTGAGTGGATAGCTTCTTTTATTCAAGGTGGTCATGTTGGTATAAAAGTTAATGATCAAATTGGTAACAATTTTCAAACTTACAAAAGTCTTAGGCAAGGAGATCCTTTATCTCCAATTCTTTTTGATATAGTAGCTGATATGTTTGCTTTATTAATTAAGAGGGCTAAAGAGGTGGGACTTTTGAATAGGGTAATTCCTCAACTTGTTGATGATGGTTTGTCTATCTTGTAATATGCAGATGGTACCATCATCTTTTTGGAACATGACTTGTAACATGCAAAGAATCTAAAATTGATTTTATCTGTATTTGAAAAGTAATATGGCTTAAAAATAAATTTTCACAAGAGTGAATTGTTTTGTTTTGGTCAGGCAAAGAAGTGTTATGATCAATATTCTAATATATTTGGTTGTAAGTTAGGTTCTTTTTCTGTTAAATATCTAGGAATTCCAATGCATTTTAGGAAGCTTTCAAATAAAGACTGGAAAGTTTTTGAAGAAAGAATTGAGAAAAATCTTAGTAGTTGGAAAGGCAAGCATCTGTCGGTTGGTGGTAGATTGGTTTTGATTAATTTTATACTTTCGAGTTTAGCCATGTTTATGATTTCTTTTTTTAATACCGAAAGGGGTTCTTCAAAAAATTAATTATTATAGATCGCGGTTCTTTTGGCAAGAGGATGATCATAAGAAAAAGTACAAGCTCACTAGGTAGGATATTATTGTCTTTGGATACATAATTTGGAAATTCAGAATAAATGTATTTTAAGTAAATGGTTGTTTAAGTTAATTAATAAGGAAGGGGTTTGCTAAGACTTATTAAATAGAAAGTATCATTATAATAAGTTTATAACCCAAGTTGACGAGAAACAAGGTGACTCCAATTTTGGTCTGGACTTATGAAAGTCAAAAGTACTTTCTTAAATACGGGTTCTTGGATTGTCAATGATGAGAAAAAAAATTAGATTTTGGGAAGATAAATAGCTAGGCAACTTGGCTTTCAAGGATAAATATCTATATTTATATGCTATTGTCCGAAGGAAATCGTCTTCTATTGCCACTATCATGGGATTTGTTCCACTTAATGTTTCTTTCAGAAGAGTTTTAGTTGGTCAGAATCTTGTTGATTGGCATAAGTTGTGTGCTTCTATTGTACATATGCAGTTGAATATTTCTTCTAATTGTTTTAGATGGAATTATCATCATAATGGTAATTTCTTGGTAAGGTCAATGTACCAAGCTTTAATTAATAATGGATATATCGAGAGGAATAAGTATATTTGGAAGCTTAAGTTGCCACTTAAGATTAAGATCTTTATGTGGTACTTGCTTAAAGGGGTTGTGTTAACTAAGGATAATTTGGCGATGTGGAATTGGAATGACAGCTTGAGGTGTTGTTTCTGTATGAAGAATGAGTCTATTCAACATCTCTTTATGGATTGTCATTTTGCGAAGTTCATATGGAGAGCAATTCAGTTCTCTTTTGGCAAACGTGACACTGAAGCGTCAGCGTGGGACCCATGTGGACCTCACGTGTCAGCGACCAGCTTGCTCCTTCTATCTCCTCCTCTTCCACCTTCCTCGCATCACCAGCTCTCCCCAAGCGGGCAAGCGGCAGGGACAAGGGCGGTGCGCATCACCGAGCTGGACTAGCTGCTAGACTGAAAGGGGCGACAGGCGGCGGACTAGAAGGCGGCGGGCTTGCGTAGTAGACCACCTTAACACCCACCCCCCCCCCCCCCCCCCCCCACCCACCCCGGCCTTCCATCGCACCTCCAATAATTCCCCATCTCTAGCGTCGTGGTCGACGGGTGGGAAGGGTGACGGGATTCTGCGGCGATGCTTGACAGTCGCGCGGGAGCGCCACCGGGCCAACTGCGACAACACCCGGTTAGGAGGAGTCCACGCCACCGTCCGAGCTCCACCGCTAGCTATACAGCGGTACTCGGCTCCAAGCTCCACTTTCCGATCGCTGCCGTCGGCTTCTTGGCTCCGAGCAACACCCTCCGGCCGCTGCTACCATCTGTAGTTTTTCCTTTCTTTGATCTTCATTTTTCAGTAGGGCTAAATTTGATTGATATAAAAATTTGCCTTGCCAGTAGTTTCAATAATTTGGTAACTTCAGTAGCACTCCGAGCTAATTTAGAGTGGGGCCAATATTTTGAGAATTTTTACGGTATAATATACTGGTAGTATATACTATATATTGTCATTATAAACAATTCAAGGGTGTAAATTGATTTGTCTACTCACTTAAATCAAATGTTGTATAAAATTTAAGGGGGTAAAATGGTCTTTCTATGTGCTAGATAATCTCTTAAATTTGTATAAAATTTAAGGGAGTAGTTATCTAGCATGGGTTAATATGTTTGTGTGTTTGATGGATTGGTCTGAACAAGAGATTTAATTGTCATCTATTCAACCATATCTAGTCAGTAATACGATGACACAGACAATTAAGATTACTATAGCAATGGAGATATAACACGAAATAGCTAAAGATCATTTTCTATTTTGTGGCAAATTCCCAACGTATCCTTATTTATACTGACAACATATACTAGCAGTATTGTACCTAAAAATTATCATATTTTGGTAACACTACCTTACCAAATTTCACCAAATTTTGGTAGTATCAAAACAAACTTTATATTTTGATACTACCAACATTTAATAGTAGAGGACAAAAACACTCCATCTACCCTTAAAGCTGAAAATTTTCAGAAAAACTTATCCGAGTAACATATTTAAAGACGAGCATGTAGTAAGCTTTGCTTTTGTCACGAGGGGCACCCGGCAACTTAGGATCTGGATTATCTGCACTTATCTCCGTAGCTACAGTAATATGAGCATAGCATGGCGTAAACAGTACCTGGTCACCGTAGCAGAAGTGGCAGCATGCTCGGCAGCAGTTCATCTTGCGCGTTGATCAGCGGAAGTACTGTAGCAGTCGTCTCAAGCTTTGATCTGAAATATGCATGGCAGAGAATCCCATTCCGGCAAGTTAACATCTCAAGACTAAATTAGGAGGAGCGGTTCAATGGTCCGCAAAAGAATATTTATCTCTTCATGTGAAACCTCATATGTACAGTCAAAATCCCAAAGCTACAATAGGTAACTTCGTTGTTGCAGCGACAATGCTTTTATCCAATTTTCCCTGCCATTTTGTTCCACCGCCGTCGTCCGTCCAATTGCTGTTCATGTGTTTATTTACACTTCAAGTATTCACCAATCACCTCATGCCACTTAAAAACTCTCTAACACACGGCCTACATATTTTTGTACAAACATCTAAATCATGGTGATATAATTAAGCAGTGATGTAACACTGCTAGTATAGAAACCAACCGTCCATTTCTTGATCTCTACAAACATCAGAAACACTATGAAAAGTGATAAACTGTGCGGTCAGATGGCTTCACTGGCCATCAGCCTGACCTGTCATCCTCCCCATTGAGAGTGTGAAGTAGAGCAAGATCAACGTGCCCACACTAGACCTGCGAATCAAACAAGATATGTTAAGGGCTTGAGATCATGTAGTGGATCACATCTTATAAGCAAGAAGCCCAGAACCAAGGTGAGGTCTTGGATATGTTTACAAAGCAATCATTTAATCTTCTTTCTAAAGACAGTATGCATAATAAGATATCTATCCCATAAGGGCTCTATTTCTCAAGTCAATTCAAGATCACTCCATAAGTTGAGAAAAGAAAATAATATGACAACATTGATTAATTGTGGTTCAACATTGATGGATTGCATCATTTGGGTTGTCACCGTGTACTACGGATTGCAGATTTTCGTGTACATAGTCTGTTTATAAGAATAACTGGCCCGCACAACACTGTCATTTAAAAACAAACAGATAATAAATTGAGAGCTTAAAGGCTTAAGAAATATAGAGTTTAGTCTATTACAGCTAGAAATGTTGAGAAAATATGTTAAACCTGACAAATAACAGAACCCTGACAAATTAATTCTACAGGCTAGGAAAATTGTTCATCTGAAGACAAGCTGAGGTCGATTGGTACACAAAGCTAGACTGAAACAGACACATCTTACCAAACTGCAAGCTATTAAGAACTTTTCACCAAATGGAAAACTAGGCAGGTACACAGCTCCTAACCGCTGGCCATGACACTGACAAGGCAACAAAATAAAGCGCACACGGTTGGTCTGGAAGGGACCCCTATTGGTGTTTAATCATATCTTGGCAGCTTCAAGAATAGCTACAAAGGACCTATCTAGATGAAAGGGAAAAATGACCATATTATGAAAAATATCTCTACATAGGGCATCTAGTTCAAATGAAAGACCCAAGGAATTAATTCCTCGGAAACTCTTATAGGATGATGCACTTAAATTCGTTAGAATTTTAGATGATAAGAAACATCCAATCAAATTTATGGAAAATTTTCTTTGGACCTATGATATTGATGCCAATCATAGCGTGCAATACCCATGATTTTCTCTGTATATAGTCAATCATCTTTGTTACGTATTATTGTGTTTCTACTTTCTAATTCACATAAGATGCAATGTATCCCTGTAATTTTTCTATTAACAACACAGCTGATGAAGGCTACTGCCTTTTTTCCTTAATGGAAAATCAAACTCACAGTGCTGCGAAGGCAAAAAGGATCTTCCTCGGGTCACGCCACCCTGGGACCCGTCTGCCTGTTCGTCGGCGCTTTGCCCCACCAGCTGTTGGTGTTGAAGGGTGGAACTGCTCCTTTGGGCTACCATCAACGTGCACAGGCACCACCTGCTTCTCATACACGGCCAACACACCTGTGCATATACAATATTGAGTTGTGCATACGTATCTGAGTACATTGAGGAGATAGGACAAGATGATATGTGTTGCATTACTAGCGTTTTCAACACAATAAACTTACGATGATTTCTAGCACATGCAGTGCTACTATATTTCAGAAGAACTGCAACTGGAGGCTTCTACAGTAACAGAGCTCTGAGCTCTGCAGTAGTGCTGCACAGATATGGTGGGTTAATTTTTTCTCTATGAACTTTTAGCATATTTTTTTGGGAGACTGTTTGGCCAGTGTGGTTCATCAGATCATTTATGTTTGTATTTCTGACCTATATCCAACTATTTTGCCCTATGGATAACAATGTCAAACTCATAATTAAACCTGGTTTCCACTCCTTAATTTATTGCATAGAGATGTTGTCGTCATGATTCATGAATCGTCCAGATGCAAGGATTGATCCCTCTGACCTTTAAATGATGCGAGGAGTTGATGGGAAGCAGGATTTGGGGATCATTTGCATCGGGTTGCAAACCCTATGCAGTAGGCAATGTGACCCTTGTAAAGTTGTACCAAGTATCAGCAATGGTACAGCCAGAGATTTGGTGTACTAGTTAATAGTAGTACAGTGTGGTGCCTGGCCCATGGCCCGTGGGGATAGCCAAGTTTCATGATAGTCAAGTTGGTGGCAGGTAACGTTGGGAGTTTGTTCCCAAGGATTGATGAGAATGCAGCTATCTCACGCAAAGCATCTGACACGACACACGATTTAAGGTATGCATTCGAGGATCCCACGCAAGCTGACGCATGCGTGGAGCAGTGGACAAACTGAATCCAGCACAGGGCCATCCGGGCGATAAATTCAGACCACCAAACTAATTATTATGAACGGAAATTAGAGATTACGAGTAGAATTTCTAATTGATACTACCCCGATAGTGGCAAAACCGGGGAGAAATTGGACTCTAAGATGTTCCTGGAATCAGAATTTCAGAATGAGCGCAGCATGGTGATGAACTGACCTGTGGTAGAAGGATTGGCGTCTCCGCTCCTCTCCCGCTCGAGGCCCTTCCCAGCGAAGGAGGACTCCATCTTCTTCTACGATCGCACAAACAAGGTCAGAAGAACTAAGATTACCACACGCGAACAAACCGAATTCCAGTCAAGCGAGGACGCTTACGGGCTCCGCTTCTGCCCCGGCCGTCTCCGCCTCGCCCCCGATGTCGACCGCCACGAACTCCGGCGCGGCGCCCCGGTCCGCTTCCCGGCGGACGAGGTCCATGGCCATACGCATGCCGACCGACGACGCTACCTCCTCCTCCTCCACGAGACTCAGCTAATGCTGCCGCCACCCAAGGGAAAAGGCACGAACTCACATATATCAGGCACACGGGTGGCAGAGTACGGCACCGCTGAGTCCGCGACCCGCGTGGAGGAGTCGAGTCGTCCCCCGAGACTTGAACCGGTCGCTGCTCTTGACTCCAAGCGGCTCCCCCGCAGACGACGGGGCGAAGCGGCGTGGGAGACGGGGCGCCGCGGCGGCTGTGTGGAGCTTGGCGAGGTGGGGGAAGAGGAAGTGCGAGGGCGGCTTGGGCTTGGGATTTAAGAACGCGGCGGGGAGACGAAACGAAACGGCCGGACGATGGAGGATGGGGAGGGGGGGACGGCGGCCGCTCACCAAAATCGGGCGGACGAGGCGGGACGGGAGGGGACGGGAGGGCGAGCGTGACACGAAGACGTGGCGGCGGCGTGTGTGCATGTGTCGCGCGCGCGGAACCGGACAGGAAAATCTCCCTCCTTCCTTTTGTCCATTCGAAGCAAGGGGATTGATTATACGGTTCACCGCTCACGCACGCACGTACGTACAGCGGACGGAGTACAGGAGAAAGGAGATAAATGCCGTGGGTTTATCGCTTTTTGTTTAAGCAAAGCTCGATCATGAAACTTCTCATCCGCTCGTTATCTATCAACCGAGGGAGAGATCGAGGGCATATTTACTTTGATTCTATTTTTAACCTTATTAAATTTGATAAAGTTATAAGAAAAAGACTACATTTAATAAAAATATCAAATTTTGATAAAGTTATAAGAAAAAGACTATATTTAGTTTACTGTCAAATTTTAATAACTATACAAGAAATCCTACCAAAATTTTGACAAGTTGGCATCTTGACAATGCCAAAATTTGGCCAGATTTATTTTTAATCAAAGTGAACAAGCCCCAAAAAATGTAGCCTTGAAAAGTGTGGGTTGAATGGTGCGTGGGCCCCACAAGGTGGGTTGGGATGTTTTCCGCGCAATTGCTAATGTCGTGCTTCTGGTTCGAAAGAAGCTCAGAAGCTGTTTCCTCGTAGTCATAGGGTGATGTGGCAATTGATTATTTTTTTTTTTACATCGGGCAGGGCGAGCATTAAGGCATTAGAGCAAGTTTAATAGTATAGCTAACTACTAGCACTAATTCATCTATAGCCAACCTATTAGCTCATTTATATAATAGTACATACTGCACCTGGTTCCACCTGTCATACACACTGCATCTTAGAGTCTGTGTTATAGCTAGCTATAAATCTGTAGTCCGCTGTTCTTCTCTCTCCTTATTTTTTTTCTTAAAATATATTTACAGGTAGCTTATAGCCTGCTATTGTAATCTTAGCAGTGCGCCGTCGTGAAACCAAGGAGCCAAGTCTCCACGTAGGAAAAAAACAACGAAGCTCCCATCTCTCCAACGCATGCGTAGCCTTGGATGGGTCCATCATCAATTTTTTTTCTCACGTGGGGCCCACGACGAAAATCACTTTCCCCAACCATCCTTTTCCCCGAGCAAATCGCACCATGTCCTGTGCCGCCGCTCCTTCTCCAACCTCCACACCACCGCCGCTTCAGATGAATCCAGGCGCTGCAGCTTCCTGTCCTCCTCCTCTCGGCGGCGCAAATCGAGGCGGGACGGGGCCGACGAGATCCCAGAGGGGGCAGAGACCGGGATGGGCGAGATCGAGGCGGCCGGCGAGCTCCCGGCGACATGGATCGAGGCGGCCGGCGAGCTCCTAGCGACACAAATCGAGGCGGGACTTGCCCGATGAGCTCCCAAGGGGGTGCAGATCGGGATGGGTAAGGTTGAGGTCGTCGTCGCCGTTGTTCGCCTTTGATCTTCCTGGTACGCCTCCCGCTCACCTCTGCTTGTATCCATGGCTCCGCCGCCACCGCTGGGCTCTTGCTCGAGCTCCCGGCGAGGGCCGGGGGGGAGGGGCGAGGCCACGACCTCCACGACGCGGCCGCGCCGTTCTCCCCCACGTCGCGCGCCCTCGAGATGTCAGAGTTGCAGAAGAATGAGTGTCCAAACAAGGCTCCGCCGACTTCGTTTGGGAGCGCGCGATGTCTCTGTGGCTGCGAATCTCCGACGTGTGAAGGATTGACCGAACGGAGCATTGCGAATGGCCTTAGAGGAAGGTTAATAATATAGTCAATTTATTTTCAGTAAAGATTCTTTACAGCTTTCTTGTAGCCCACTCATATAACAGTTACTTTCTCTGTTTCACAATGTAAGTCGTCCTAACATTTTCTATATTTGTATTGATGTTAATGAATCTAAATAGATGTATATGTTTAAATTCATTGACATTAATATGAAGATGAAAAATGCTAGAATGACTTACATTGTAAAACGGAGGGAGTAGGTCTTTACAATTAATATAGGATCTACTTATCTCTCCTCTCACATAGTTGTTTGGTTCTTATATCCAAACAGGCTGTAAGTTAATTTACGGCCTGCTTCTTCTCTGTTTCTTCTCTTCTCTCCTTTAACTCGGCATTTAGTCGGCTTTAGAGCCTCCTATTATACTTGTTTGCTCTTAGTGGTGGGGGGGGGGGGGGGGGGGGGAGAAGATAATCAGCTCATGACCAGACAAACGTTATCCAGAAATAAAGATGGGTGCTCTTCCAACCCTCACCAGCCCATTCTCGGGTGTCACGTTCACTTACAGAAGAAACAGCTCAATAGTCACCATAAGCCTTGAGCCTTTGTTACTGGGCCAACTTTGTGTTGTGCTAAACATTGGGCCTCATATTGTAGGTCTATCCGGGCAGGAATATGTTAATCTTCCATACCTTAACTTTACACTCAGTTTATTTGACATCTCTTATCCTCAATATCAGAAATCTTCACCCCTAAACTATATAAAACCGTCCGATTTTGATCCTATAATAGTATAGACACCTGGTTTCACTGACGTGGCATCCTACTCAGAAAAAAGAAATAAAAAGTATGTGGGACCCACTGGGCCCCACATGTCAGCCTCACTCCTCACTACCTCCCTCTCCCTGTCTTTCTTCTTCTTCATCCTCACTCCTCTCTTCTTCCCTCTCCCTTCTCTTCGTCGTCTCTTCCCGGACGGCGGATGGGCGGCGAGGAGAACGGCAGAGCAGGCGGGCGGGCGACCTTGCTCCTGCTTGCGTGCAGCGTCAGTTTCGCCTTCATTCTCCATAAAGAGCTCCCCAACGAGCTAGCGGAAGGGTCGAGTCGAGCGGGCGGCGGCGAGGTTGAGCATCGGGCGCGGCTCTCGGTGGAGCGGCGCGTCGCAATGGGCGGGCGGAGGAGGAGCGGATCGGCGGTGCTCGAGCTCTGCAGGCCTACTCTAGCCATCGCCACCTATATAGTTCGCACCAAAAACTAAATATGCACTGAGCCACATCACCCAAAAAACAAGAGCCATTGGATCATGCACAAAAAACTAAACATTCATTGAGCATATTTTGAATCAGAATTAATGCGTAGGTTCAAATGAAAAGATATGATATGTATTCTCTAAAAAATTAATGCGCAGATGAGTTAGTAAAGGAGAGCGTGCGTGAATGAGATATCTTGGATTCAAATCCTAGCTATGACAATTTATCAAAACTAAATAGTTAGGATGATAGATTAATATTTAAAGTTTTAATTTGGTATGTAGAACTAATGTCACATTATTGATAGAAAACACGAGGCCTGAGAGATCTGCTTAACTCCTAGTGCAGGTCCAAAACTCGCCTTCGGATGCATGAGCGTGCCAGTTGATTTGATCCTGCAATCAACAAGAAATAAAGACAAAGAAACCGCAATTAATCCTATAAATGATAGCCGATCGGCTAGGTGCCGATGACATATCATTTATTTTAAGCCGATGTCATGTGTACATCGATCGGCAGTTATGAATAATTAAAGAAGAACTAAATCTACTCGATCGGCTGTAGATATTAACAATATATAACCCCTATGTTAATATATACTTAAATCAAGTGATTGGGATAGATCGGTCGCCATGCCGAGACAGTATAAATCACTTATATCGAAATATAAATTAACAACAGAACTATATACGTTCATAGCATAGCCGATCAAATAGATCTAGCATGTATTGGCTAATACTCCGATACCACCCTATATTAAGATATTAAGGCAAGTAGAATATATCAAACAGAAGCATAATATACTTAAATGCAATAAGATCTTAACATAAAGGGCAGATTTAACATGTTAATTAAGCATATAAGATAACTATAGTTAAATCAGGTAAGATCGGCTGAAACTCCGATGCTACCCTAATCGGCAACCAGAAAGCAGGCTAGAGATTGATATTCTAAGCACGACTTAATAGATCAAACTCAACTGATGCAGCATTAAGTATGAAAAGAAGAACAATATCTAGACAATCAAGCCGTTGGATGTTTTATAGAGTGGTAGATATCTCATATAATCCAAGCTAACGTCGTTGTCTAATCTAATCGACTGCCTTCTACTAACAGATGTTAGCCGATAGTAGGTTAGATGACGATATTACCGAAGATTATACAAGATATATGATAACTTGACGAATTACATAAACAAGATTAGAGTATCATGAGGATGGAAGCACTAATCCCGAGAACACAAGTCGCCATAACAAGTTTTACCTCTTGTTGAAGATCGAAACCGATGCAGCTCAACCCGAAAGCAAGAACTCGTCGAAATAAAACTAAAGCAAAAGGTTTGCGATGCACCGAAATTGTATTGAACGTGTGTGTTAAAAATTACATAGGGCTCGGGGTCTATTTATACCCGAGAATTACAAGATATGTCCATACCGGACACAACTATTATCTCTAACAAACTCTAAGATACCATAAGTCTTTGCAGCAGATTTTTGCCCAAACATATCCCTAAGGAAATTACATAAAATATCCTAATTAATAGATACAATTGCCTTCTCAGGACTCTATCCATACGTGGCAATCATCTTGAAGCATATCAATTCAACCCGATGATGTACACCGAGCCATATTCTTGTAATCGGCTGTATCAGCTAGCCCCGTCTGACTCGAACTCTGCCGATCCTGACCGTAGTCGATCCAGACTCTAGCCGATTCCTGCTCTGTTCCCAAATCGATCTCCGCCTCCGATTCCACTTTGATTTAATCTTCTTTTCCGAAACTGATATTACCAAATTTGGTCGTTAACCCATGCCCCCCAAGTCCGGAATATTTTGGTAATGTTTCGGATTTGCCATATACCGACTCCGAGTGGATATCGCACTTGCTGTTTTTTGACCGTTACTCCAGCTCCTTAAATACTAACCGTCACCCCCGAGAAACTTCACACCGTTTCCTCCGTTTTCACCGCTGAAGCAAAACTTTACCCCCTCTCTCTCCGGCGATTCCTCCGACGCGTAAGGCGATCTCCAGGCGACTTCATCTCCGGCCAGATCTCCGCCCGCGGCAATGTCGACTTCCGCCAATCCATCCGCCGCGCCATCGGCCGAATACGCAGAGGTAAGCACCCATCGGCTAGATCTCTTTTTTTCGCAGCAGATTGATTTTCTCTCGCCTTATCTTGCTCTCTTCTTCTCTATCCCTACTTGCATCTGTAGCATCTGTCCAACCTGGTTGCGATTCCAAGTCTGTCACATGAGAACCACTACTTTCTTGGCCCAATCGGCAACCTTGACCCCATTGATTTTATCACTGGTGAAACCAACAGAATCCCCTTTAGATTAGCCAACCCTAATCTGAGTCATTGGAAGAATACCTTCAAATCTTGGCCATCTCTTGAGAAAACTACCCCTGAGAAAAGTTGGACCACGTGGTACAAGCGTGTATCGGCTAGTAAGGCAGTTCACTGGGATGAGATCGGGATCAGCCAAGCGCTTGCCCTTACCATAGCCAATTCCGCTAAGGACGGACCCCTGATGTCTGCAGCCACCTATTTCTGGTCCAACACCATCAACGCCTTCCTATTCAACCAAGGGCCGATGACCCCGACTTCGATCGACATCACCATGATCACCGGATTAGATATAACTTCATCGGCCAATCCCATGAGCTTGAACACCAAGAACCAATTTGATTTCAAGACAAAAAGCATAGGTGGTTGGTCTGGGTACGTAGCAGCATACATGGGTAAAGGGTCTGTCACTCCTAAAGAGCATGTAGCCTTTCTGCTGATGTGGCTGGAGAAATTCCTTTTCTATGGATCAAGCTGTGGCCCTACAACCAATTGGCAATTTGTAGCCGAAGCCCTAGAATCAAAGAAACAATTTCCCTTGGGCAAAATCCTCCTCGACTATCTATACCAAATGTTGAATAATGCATCGGCCAAGATAGCCGTCGGCTCAGTAGTTGGGGCAGGTGGACCATGGTGGTTGCTGCAAACTTGGCTAAATTTGGTAGTTATGAAAGTCGTCAATCGGCTATCTGTGACAGAAGCTGAATTTCTAAGGTTGGAGCCGATTGTGGAAGATGATGGAGAAGAACGCACTCATCGTAGATGGATGTCATATGGAGAATATGCTTCTACACCAAGTGATGTTGGAGCAAAGCTGTCGGCTGAGTTGCTTAAGGATTGGTTCTGCAACTTTTATGAAGGCTTTCAGAAAGATGCCCGGGTTTGGTTTCCTTATGAGGACTCAGCAGATCTTGAACTTCCATCAGACTTCAGATTCGAAGATATCAATCATGAAAAATACCAGAAATCCAGAGAAGTTCTTACAGCTGCAATCAGCCCATGCATCCTTCCTGTTGGCATTCGTCAGGGCAGAAACATCCAAGTCTCTTATGAATTCTATCACTCAATGAGCTCGGCTAGACAACTTGGATTTGGCCAACTCCCAATCGACTTATTCTTTGCCGACAAGATCCAATGCCGAGGAGAAATCTTATCAACCCTGATGATAGATCGGCTACTCAACATCCCAGGACCCCCCTTGGGCAGTATTGAGAACATAGAGCTGGCAAGGTTCAGGAGCAAGAACTTTGATAGATGGTGGGGTAAATGGAAACAACATATCTTCCATCAACCAGCTTCTAAGTACATGACAGATCTGTTCCCCGATGTTATCCCTCCGGTAAATCTTTACTTTATCAATCTTACTTGAACAACTGGTAGCCGATTTGAATCCTGACTAATCTTTTTTTTCCTACCTGCAGACAACAGAATTCTCTCCTCCTCGCCAAAGCAACAGTGGTAAGGATATCGAATATGCTCCAGGTTTAATTCCCAATGGAGGTGGACCATCTCCCCCTGTCATCGGCTATCATGCCCCCAGGACTTCAACCCTCCTCCAAGGCCTAATCAGGGAACCAGCTGATGCAGGCAAGAAAAGAAAACCAGATCATCAGCTGTGGACACATCAGCTCCGGCTCCCAAGAAGAAAATCAAATCAAAGAAAACCAAGCCAACTGATGACCTGCCTGTCTTGGATCCATCCATCGAACAAGCTCTGGATGAAGAAGCCATTGAAGATGATATTGATCAGGCTGCAGCCGAAGTGAGCGATACAGAGAGAACACCATCGGCTTCGCCTAAGCAAACTCCTCCAACTCCTTCTGCTCCGGCTCATTTTTCAAGAGTAAGTAGCTTTCCTTGACTCCTTCTGCAATCATTTCTCTTATAGCCGATTGCTCACTGACTTTATAGTTGCAGAAGAAGAAAACTGCTGTGAAGAAGAAATCGGTAGCGCCAACTCTCAAACCGGCTCCACCAGTAAGATATTCTCGATCCTCTCATTAACCGATCCTGGCCGATTATGTCTAACATTTGTCTCCTTTACAGCCTCCTCTTCCTCCTTCACCTCCTGTGCAGCTAGAATCAGGCAACCGTACTCCATCGGCTACAGACAGTCAGAATGTCGAGGAGGAAGAACAACCAGCTGCTCCTACTATTCCAGTAAGTCTTGTTGTCACAAATTTAAGATCGGCCAATACTGTTTTGATCCTTAACTATCCATAATACTATCTCTTACACGTCTTAGCCGATCTGTTTTCTTTCGACATCAAGGATTATCTCGATGAAACAGAGGAGGACACCACCAGTAAAGCTATAGCCCCTCTGTCTGATGATGTGAAGAAAACGCTTAAGGATATCTCTCATCGGCTAGAAGCATCACTAGACAATTTGGTGACCAACTGTGACTCAATCCGGGCAAGGTTCACAGATATCCAAGCTCTACTCCCGGATGAACTAGCCGATGTCCTTACTCCGGCCGTCTACCTTGAGCAACACCAATTCAAGCTGGAGAAGGCCAGGCAGAGATTAGCCGATCGCCGGGAGCGCAAAGACATTGAAGCTACAATTCAGCGCAATCGGCAACTTGTGTATGTAGAGAAATCCAAGCTTGATCAGCTGTCTGAGGGCCCGATCAAGTCAAATATCGATCGGCTTGAATCTCGTAAGATTGACCTCATGGCACAACTTCAAGAATGCAACGCCGAGCTGGATATGGAGCACAAAAAGTTAGCCGATCTCCCGAAGTCTATCGAAGATCAAAAAGCCAGACTCAAATCGGCTATCAAGAATGTTGCGGATTTGACTAAGTCTCTGAAAGTCATCCCTGGAACCGATGGTCAAGATGCCCAAGCTATTGAGGAAGTAGAACAAATTAGGCAAAGGGTGATTTCGGCTATCCAGCGATACTTGTCTCAATGATTTTCTGTGTAATAGACTTTAGAAAATTTGTGTAATCAGCTAAGATACTCTAGTTACTTTGCTGTCTTGATAATCTTTTGTGTCGATTAATATAACTTCGAAATTTGCTCAAAAATTTCCATTACTTGTATATATATGCCCCCCTAATTTTACAATGTCAAAAGCATTGATAAAATTATAAAAACAACTAAGGGCGATATATTTATATCGGCCATTGTACATCGGCAAACCATAACCGATTACAATATAAAAACAACTAAGGGCGATATAACCATATCGGCCATCTCAAGGCGATGTAAACACATCGGCTATCATGCATCGGCAACATCAGCCGATCATGCATTAACCCAAACACTTGGGTAATATTTCTTCAAGTATTTGCCATTTAGCGCTCTGCCATAAACTTCGCCATCGAGTCCTTGCAACATGTAAGCTCCCTTAGATACCACTTTATGAATTTGGAACGGTCCTTCCCAATTCGGCAACCACTTGCCGAATTTGCTATCCGGAGTCTCAATCGGCAAAATCAACTTCCATACCAGTTCACCTTCCGAAAAATCTTTGGGCACTACTTTCTTGTTATAATGCTGAGCAACTCGCTCCTTATCCTTGGTAACCTTTGTAAGGGCTCGTAACCGTGATTGAACCAGATCCTCCCTCTCATCGGCCATAAGATTGTAATACTCATCGGCTGTTAAATCATTTTGCAATTCCGTTCTCCTAGAGCCGATTCTAACTTCCCATGGCAAAACAGCTTCATGTCCATAAACAAGTTTATAAGGAGGAACCTGTATCGACCCATGACAAGCCATCCGATAAGACCACAATGCTTCGGTAAAACGAGTAGGCCATTGCCGAGGATAATCAGAAATCTTCCTCTTAATCAATTTGATCAGGCTTTTGTTAGATGCCTCAGCCTGCCCTTTAGCTTGTGCATAATACGGTGAAGAATTCAACAATTTGATTCCCATGCTATCGGCAAACTGAACAAACTCATCGGACACAAAAATTGAACCTTGATCAGTTGTAATGGTTTGAGGAATACCAAATCGGTAAATTATATGCTCTTGAACAAACTGTATAGCATCCCAGAATCAACTTTCTTCAAAGGAATCGCCTCTACCCACTTCGTAAAATAATCGGTTGCCACCAATATAAACTTATGTCCTTTACTCGACGGTGGGTTAATCATACCGATCATATCAATTCCCCAACCTCTAAACGGCCATGGTTTAATAATAGGATTCATAGCCGATGCTGGCGCTCTCTGGATTGCTCTAAATTTCTGACAATCTTGACAACCCTTATAATATCTGAAACAATCCTCCAGTATTGTCGGCCAAAAATATCCAGCACGTCGAAGCAGCCATTTGATTTTATGAGCCGATTGATGAGTACCACATATCCCTTCATGAACTTCACCGATTGCAACTTTTGCCTGATCGATACTCAAACATTTAAGCAACACCCCATCTATCGTCCGATAATAAAGCTCATCATCTAGCAATGTATACTTCAATGCTTTATATCTTAACTTCCGAGAAGCCGACTGAGATGGATCCCATAAATACCGATAAACATCATATCTCCAATCATCGGCTATTATGGCAGCAACTTCAATCTGAACATCTTTGATCATCGGCTTATGTCCCGATGCCCCTTGGGCTAAATCATTAGGTTCAATATTCTGCCCTCGAGACACATGCTTCAAAGTTACTAGCCGAAATTTCTTCATCAGTTCTTGGCACTTCTCATTATAAACTAGCAACATATCATTCTTGCACTCATATTCTCCCGCCAATTGACTGATCACCAACAAAGAATCCCCCATGATTTCAATAGTATCGGCTTCAACTTCCTGGAGTAGCTGCAACCCCTTGAGAACTGCCTCATACTCTGCTTGATTATTAGTCGCATAAGGTGTAATAGTATAGGCAAACTCAAAGCATGCCCCCCGAGGGGAGATTATAACCATGCCGATGCCACAACCATGAGTACAGACTGACCCATTGAAGAATAAAGTCCATGGCACAACCTCAACTGAGCCGATTGAATCATCACGATGTTCCACAATAAAATCGGCTATAGCTTGACCCTTAATTGCCTTCGGCGACTCATACCGAAAATCAAACTCAGTTAAAGAGAATATCCACTTTCCAACCCTTCCTTTTAAAATTGGAGCCGATAACATGTATTTGACGACATCGGCCTTGCAAATGACAGTACACTCGTTGGACAGTAGATAATGCCTCAATCTTGTACATGAAAAATATAAACACAAGCATAACTTCTCCACAGGGGAATATCTAGTCTCTGCATCCAAGAGCCGACGGCTCAAATAGAACACAACCCTCTCTTTTCCTTCGAGCTCCTGAATCAAGACCGAGCCGATTGACTTATCACCGGCCGATAAATATAACCAAAAAGGTATTCCTTTCTGTGGAGGAATCAAAACTGGAGGGGAACTCAAATATTCCTTAATACTATCCAAAGCCTTCTGTTGTTCTGCCCCCCAAGTAAACTGCTGATCAGCCTTCAATCTCAACAATGGTGTAAAAGGTTCTAACCTTCCGGACAAATTAGAAATAAACCATCGAACAAAATTAATTTTGCCGATCATCTCCTGCAATTCTGTCTTGTCCTCTGGAGGTTTAATCTTCTTGATTGCATATCGGCTTTGCATCTTCTCGGAGGCTGTTGGTGCGATCTAACCCCCGGTTTAAGAGGTAGCTGATGTTCAACGATCGATCGGCTGAGTCCTGGCATCTCATAATACTCCTAAGCGAAGCAATCTCTGAATTCTTTCAACAGCTCTATCAACTTGGTTCTAAATTCTGCGGGTAAATTCTTACTAATATATGTCGGCCTTGGCCGATCACCTGGAACTATATCTATTTCCTCCAAATCATCGGTCGACATAAAACCCTGTCCTTGTTTGTCATCGAGATCATCTACCGTGTCCTTACTGTAGACGTTTGAACCCTCCACGACGCCCTCAAAGTAATAACTTGGGCTCTTCATCTTCAATTGGCTGTATACCAGAATCGGACACTTTTAGAAAATCTCCATCCCAAACCTTCCCACATAAACAATCAAGGTCGTCCATCTCCCAAAGAGCTAAATCAGCACTAGCAACATTGACTGACCTGTCGGCTGGCACGATCTCTATCTTGTCGCCTTGCCATTGAATCAAGCACTGATGCATAGTTGAAGGAATGCAGCAATTGGCATGAATCCAATCCCTTCCAAGCAACAAACTGTAAGAACCCTTCCTATCGATGACAAAAAACGTGGTAGGAATAGTCTTACTGCCGACTGTCAGCTCCATATTTAGAACACCCTTGGTTTCTGATGGATTGCCACCAAAGTTTTTGAGCACCATGTTTGTTTTGATGAGATCTTCGGCGTTTCTGCCTAACTTCCTGAACGTAGCATAAGGCATCAAATTTACTGCAGCCCCACCATTGACCATCATCTTAGACATCGGCTTCCCATTAACATAGCCATTTATATACAATGGTTTAAGATGCCGATTCTCTGTACCCTCAGGCTTTTCAAAGACTGCTTGTTCTGACGATAGAATCAACTTAGCCGATTCTTCTTCTATCTCATCAACATCGGCTTGGTCGACCCCAAATTCGGCTGGCAAGGTAAAAACCATGTTAACCGACGCAATCACAACGCTTTTCCCTTTGGCCAATCTCTTTGCTTCATCAGCCACAGCTTCATCGGCTACAGGAATTTGCTTCTTAACGCGCCATTCCTGCTTCGGCTTTGTTTTCTTCAACCGATGATTAATTTCCTGGTCGACTTCCTAAAAGCGTTCCCGGCTTCTCAATCTTTGAACCCTTCTCTTCTGATTCTTTGTAAAAATACCAGCAGGACACCACTGAATTTTCCTATCCTCGTCATCCTTAGGGTCATGATCCTGATTTACCGGGCCCAATCTTTGATGAACAGGAACCCTTGCATGTTTCAGCCGATTGCTTTTAATATACGGCCTGTTTGAACCCCTTGTATCACCACCGCATCCAGGACAGTCCTCGATAGATGGTAGTCTCATACCCTCATTCCAGCAGAATCTGAAGAACTCACAGACCCAATGAGGATCAAAACCACTATTATCCTCCTCATAATGCCTCTCATGTTGCTTATCATACCTCCTTTGGTACTTATTGATGATCTTAGCCGAATTCACTTGAAAACCTCTTGCACGACCCCCATCGGCTATTCGGCCAGCTGTATGCACCATATTGACAGGAAAAGGATTGCCATCAACCTTCATCGGCTTCTTGGAATCATCAAATTTGATTTTGCCTCCTTTGATAGCCGCTTGGATATGCTGCCTAAAGACCTTGCAATCATTGGTAGTATGAGATCCAGAATTGTGCCATTTGTAATACCTTTTTTTGCCTAATTCCTCAGCCGATGGAATGGTATGACCAGCAGGGAGTTGAATTTGCTTTTCTCGGAGCAACAGATCAAAAATCTTGTCAGCTTCGGTAATGCCAAAATCATACCTCTCCTCTTTTCCAGAATTCTTTACCCATTGGCATGGTATAACCTTCTTGCTCCTTACCCATTCGGCTGCAGCTATTTCAGAGTCGTCATCATCCTCATCATCCGATCCACACATATAAGAACAGACGTGATTAACCTTCCTAGAATTCCTCCTAGCTTTAGCAAACCTCTGCTCGTGCGAAGTTACCTTTTGTATAAGATGCGATAAGCTCTTAAAGTCCTCAGATGAGAATTTCTCCCTAATCGGAGCAATCATACCCTGAAAAGCCAAATCGGCTAACTGGGCATCAGTTAAACTCAAGCTAAAGCATTTATTCCTCATCTCTCTGAACCTCTGAATATATTCATGCACCGGCTCATTATGCTTCTGCCTGATTGCTGTTAAGTCGGACAACTTCATCTCATGTACCCCACTATAGAAATAGCTATGAAACTACTTTTCCAAATCGGCCCAGCTATTAATTGATCCACACGGTAAAGCAGAAAACCAAGTAAAAGCTGATCCAGCCAAAGACAACCGAAACAACCTAACCCTCAACGCATCTACAGCCGATGCTTCACCACACTGAGCTAAAAATCGGCTAATATGCTCATAAGTTGATGTACTATCATGCCCTGAGAACTTTGAAAAATCTGGAACTTTGAACCTGTTAGGAAGAGGAACTCTCTCAAACCACTCAGGATACGGTTGTCGATACAAGTTTCCAGTATCTTTCGGTTTAAGCCCGAATTGTTCCCTCATCACGTCAGCGATCACATCGGCCCACGGTCGTTGTTGAGCTGCTCCTTGCGATTGTTGCTGCATCGGCTCGTATTGACCGTACTGAGGCTGAATTAACCCCCCTGTTGATATTGGGCTTGCGGAGAAGGATGTTGATATTGATAATTTAAATTGCCCCCCTGGTAATTTTGGTAGTTTGGCTGAATATTTCGCACCAAGTGCTCAGGGACAATCTGAGGTACTACCGTGTGGTCTGGCTGCACGTGATGGACCAAATGCTCTAAGACAACCCGATTCAGATTATGTCGCCCAGCCGATGGATTCATCAAGCCCTGCTGGTGAATCGGCTAGATAGTCTGCTGTCCTAACGGCGTTTGCTGAATTGGTTGCACAATCTGCTGCCTTGGTGGCGTTTGTTGAACTGGCTGCACAACCTGTTGGATTGGGGGTGTTTGTTGAATCGGCTGCTGCTGGACTGGATCAACAGTAGACTGAGGTGGTAGAAACATGGCAGCGACCTGATCTTGTGTTAGCAGATTCGCAACTTGCCCATCCTACTATGGCTGCTCTCTCATCAACAGCCGAGGATTAACCAGCTGGCCCGGTGCCGGCATTGATGGAGCAGGTGGGGGAATCGATGTCGGCGCCATCGGCTGGGCTGGTGATGCGATGTGGGGAACCGCTTGAATAGATGGATGAATATCGGTGACCAGAGGCCGATAGTTTGGAAAAGTACCTCCTGGCAAATAAACTGGGCCTGCAGCCTGATGTTCAGCTATTGAACCATCGGCTATCGGCTTCATCATATTTGATAATGTATTGACTAATACCCCGGACTAATTGATTAAAGCATTGTGCACAGCATAGTCAACCCGATCTTGAAAATTATTGAAAAACTTCTGTGATGCACTGCTATCTTGATTAAGATTTCCTCCCTATGGTCCCTGAGTGCCATCACCTTGAACTCCATGTACCCCTTGAGAGTGGTTACCCTGATTCTCCTGAGCCGATCCATCTGCAGTGCCTTTGTCGCTCGGTTGAGCCGAGCTATCTAGGGCTTGTTTCAGTCCCCCATCCTTGGAAGAACCGGTCCCGGGAACATCTACCACTACTTGCACCTGATACTTTTGCACCACTATTCCCTTGCGGGTCTGCAAGAATGAGTTCAAGAACTGGTTCCGTGCTTGCTGCATGATTGCTTCAAACTCCTTCTGATCAGGTGTCAACTTGTCTGGAGTAATGGTCACGACGTTGCCCTCATTAACTTAAGATTGATCTAATTGCTGGATCTTCTTTTTAACAGAACTTGGGCTAGCCGACGACGGCGATGGTGGCGGCTTCTCGGCCATGAGGAAAATTACTTTCTGACTTCTAATCGGTCCCACCAGGCATGCCAAAAGCGTGTTGATAGAAAACACGAGGCCTGGGAGATCTGCTTAACTCCAGTGCAGGTCCAAAACTCGCCTTCGGATGTATGAGCGTGCCAGTTGATTTGATCCTGCAATCAACAAGAAATAAAGACAAAGAAACCGCAATTAATCCTATAAATGATAACCGATCGGCTAGGTGCCGATGACATATCATTTATTTTAAGCCGATGTCATGTGTACATCGATCGGCAGTTATGAATAATTAAAGAAGAACTAAATCTACTCGATCGGCTGTAGATATTAACAATATATAACCCCTATGTTTAATATATACTTAAATCAAGTGATTGGGATAGATCGGTCGCCATGCCGAGACAGTATAAATCACTTAGATCGAAATATAAATTAACAACAGAACTATATACGTTCATAGCATAGCCGATCAAATAGATCTAGCATGTATCGGCTAATACTCCGATACCACCCTATATTAAGATATTAAGGCAAGTAGAATATATCAAACAGAAGCATAATATACTTAAATGCAATAAGATCTTAACATAAAGGGCAGATTTAACATGTTAATTAAGCATATAAGATAACTATAGTTAAATCAGGTAAGATCGGCTGAAACTCCGATGCTACCCTAATCGGCAACCAGAAAGCAGGCTAGAGATTGATATTTTAAGCATGACTTAATAGATCAAACTCAACTGATGCAGCATTAAGTATGAAAAGAAGAACAATATCTGGACAATCAAGCCGCTGGATGTTTCATAGAGTGGTAGATATCTCATATAATCCAAGCTAACATTGTTGTCTAACCTAATCGGCTGCCTCCTACTAACAGATGTTAGCCGATAGTAGGTTAGATGACGATATTACCGAAGATTATACAAGATATATGATAACTTGACGAATTACATAAACAAGATTAGAGTATCATGAGGATGGAAGAACTAATCCCGAGAACACAAGTCGCCATAACAAGTTTTACCTCTTATTGAAGATCGAAACAGATGCAGCTCAACCCGAAAGCAAGAACTCGTCGAAATAAAACTAAAGCAAAAGGGTGGCGATGCACCAAAATTGTATTGAACGTGTGTGTTAAAAATTACATAGGGCTCGGGGTCTATTTATACCCGAGAATTACAAGATATGTCCATACCGGACACGACTATTATCTCTAACAAACTCTAAGATACCATAAGTCTTTGTAGCAGATTTTTGCCCAAATATATCCCTAAGGAAATTACATAAAATATCCTAATTAATAGATACAATTGCCTTCTCAGGACTCTATCCATACGTGGCAAAGCATATCAATTCAACCCGATGATGTACACCGAGCCATATTCTTGTAATCGGCTGTATCAGCTAGCCCCGTGTGACTCGAACTCTGCCGATCCTGACTGTAGCCGATCCAGACTCTAGCCGATTCCTGCTTTGTTCCCAAATCGATCTCCGCCTCCGATTCCACTATGATTTAATCTTCTTTTCCGATACTGATATTACCAAATTTGGTCGTTAACACACATATGGAATAATGACAATAATTATTTATGACTATGGTTGCAATATGATTTTTCCACATCCATTTTTTGGAAATATCGAAATTTATTACTACTAAATAAAAACCATTGCAATAACCTATTACCACGCTATTTATTACCACGGCTAGTAACAATTTTAAAATTATGGCAATATGTATCTATTGCCACAATTTTAGTATTCATGCCACGATGTTTTTCCTGGCGATTTTTTTCGTGGTGACAAATTATTTTTCTAGTAGTGAAATTTATAGTTGCATTGACACACGAATAGTTCGCCGCAACTTGTGGGGCATTGTCACGCCCGGAAATTCACTAGTAATTTCCGAACTTATTTGTGCATAAAATCCTCGTCCAGGAATCAACCGAGGTACACAAACAGACAATTTAATATACAAATCCATCATAATAATAACGTTACACACTTACAAAAGAAAAGAAAACAGCAGCGGAATAACAGTCTAGCGATGGCTTCAGCTCCACTCCCACAGGCAGCTCAACTGGGGTATAAGCCAAACGTCTTCTCCTTCTGGATCCTTTCTCTTCAACTGAGGTTGATTGATTATTGCAAGAATGAGCATATGACATACTCAACAAGCCACACAGCAAATATGCAAGTGCACAAGGATACCAAAAAATGGCATAATATAGGCTCATTTGCAAAAATAGCATTTAGCAAAACATTTAAGAGAAATAAAACAGTGGAGTAATTAATCAAAAATTTTAATCAACACTGAACAGCATACCCATGTTGCACAGGCCCAACCATCCTGAACAACCAACCCCGGCTGTACAGATCTAACTCTAAACCAGGAGTTAAGCAAATTATTACGAATTATAGCATCAATAATTATTGTGAGAGGTGTGAGACTAATCACGAAAAACATTGCTCAACTCGCCCATAACCGCGGGCACGGCTATTCGAATAGTTTTACTCTGGCCAGAGGTGTACCACTGTACCCACAAGACACAGCCTCAACATCATGTCTACCATGCGTCGCGATACTGGAAAGTACCCGAATAGAGGCTGTGACAATACCCTCTGCACAACACAACTCACCACAGTGCACCATTCCTGGATCATAATCACCCCCTTATAAAACAAGGCATGGACTCCCCAGCGACCCCCACGGACTTCTCGCCGCTTCTCAGTCTGGCACACCATAATGAATCATGCTATACAAAAGATAAAGCCGTTGCCCACGCTGGCTTGTGGTTGGCACGGTAAATGTTTCACAACAGTAGCTCGCGAACCGGTCCTTAATTGCCATGAGCACGACCTTCAAAACCATATGCTCACAACCCACCATTAATCATATTTTAATTACCAATTAATTATCATAACACGATTAACCATCGTGAGCTACCATTAAATATAACCATAAATAATAATGTAGTATATATGATTCATCCCATTAGTGAGCTAATGTTTCTAGGCATGGCTAAGCAATTATATCTAACATCTAGTTGAACCAATATATATAAAGTTCAACTAGTCAAATTATAATATCCCAAGGTATCAAGGAATAGAGTAATCAATGCAAACAGGCCATAACAAAGGAATAAGTTCACACCACCCGGTGACATTCGAAAATAAATGCACAGTTGAAATAAATAGAGAATTTAAATATAGGACCAACATGCTCAAAGGATTGTGTTTAGGATCTATGTGACTTGTCTTGCAATAATCGGTCTTCAATTAATCTTCTTGAACACTCCCGACGCACTCACGAACCTTCGCAACGACGGAAACGACAAGCTAACACGCAAAACGAAGAAAAAGACTAATAAAAACCAAATTAACAGTACAAAAACAAGCATAAACAATACATGTGGATATTTTTAACATGTAGATCTCAATTTTAGAAAAATTTAGCAACTTGAACCACTTGAAACGGAGCTACGGTTATTTAGTTATGATTTTCCGAAGATTTAATCTATTAGAAAAAGGGGAAAAAGAAAAACTGACGATGACGTCATGATGACATCATCAATGGCCGGCCCGGGTTGGCGACCTCGCCGGAGATTGGATGGTCGGCTCCGAGTTTGGAGGACATGTACACGTAGAGGACGATGAGGCGAACCCAACGGTACTCACCACAACGTCTACCGATGACCGACGACGGCCGGCGACGAGGCTACGGGGCACGGGAGACCACGGGAGAGGGGGCAAACGAAAGAGGAGGACTAGGGGGTCCTATTTATAGCTTTGGATTGAAGAGATCGAACTCCTCCCGCAAGAAATCGATCCGGGAAATCAAAAACTCGGTTTTGGAGATAAACTCGAAAACGAGTTCGATTCGGATAAAATACTCAACGATTTGCTCCGATTTTTGGGGGTAAAGATAGAGGAGAATGAGAGGATCAAAACCCCTCAAACAATCGGAAGAAACGGGGCCGAATTGGAGACGGATTTGAAGGGAGAAGGGGCGGCGGCACTGTGCACGAGCACGGCTGGCTCGGCTCTGTCTGGAGGAGGAAGATGGAGTACTGTAGCGCCAGGGAGGTAAAGTAGACTTTTCTGCCGGCTGAGAGGAGAGGAGGGAATGGGCTGAATTCGGCCCAGGCTGAGGAGGACAGGGCGGCGTCGGCTAGGCCGGCTTAGGCCGCGCGGAGAGAGAGAATGTTGGGCCGAAATTGGCCCAACGGCTTAGGGGAGGATTTTTAAAACTTTTCCAATTAAAATAATCACTTAAATGATCTTTGAATTGTTAAAAATACTTCCAATGCTCAAATAATTTCAAGAAAAATCCTGAAAATACTTGGACACTCAAAGTACTTAAAAAAATTATAATTAGACCATTTAATGATTAATTTAATATGTGGGTAATTACTGAAATGCTCTTTGTATGATTAAAAAAAATTAGGAATTGAGCTCCGAAAAATCCGAGAATATTCCAGAGAGTATAATTAACCATGGAGAATTTAATAAAAATTAAATCCATCCATGCTTTATATTTAGGAAATTTTATTTCCCACATCTAACTTCACTTGTAAATTAATGAACATTTAATATAAATTCTAATAATAATTTATTAAATAATTTATAAATCCTAAAACAAAAATCAGGATGTGACAAATCATCTAGTATCATATATACCCCAGGCTCCATTTGAACTTGTTGGAGATGAAAATTAAGTAGCGCATGCAAAACGAGAAAACCATTAGCGCATGATTAATTGAGTTTTAATTATTTTAAACTTGAAAAATAAAGTTATCTAATATTTTAAAGAAACTTTAGTGTATAAAGTTTTAGTGCAAAATACATCGTTAAAAAACATGCTAGCATTAACTGAGATAAAATCTATACCTTCATCAGAAAAGAACCTGATTGTTGTCGAAACGACAACCGCGTACGTCAAAAGACATGGTTACTCAACAGTGGTTGGAAAGAAACGAAGTGTATTATTTTAGAAGTTTTTCTCTTTTGGATCCCCCTATTACATGGCCCTAGGGGACTATTTATAGCCCCATGACAGGTTCTTACTACTAGGGTTTAGGTTATATAGGGGAATTTACATGGTTACCTTACGAAAGAGACATTTACAGGGGTACATAATGTTATGGAGGCTCATGGGCCCCTGATGGGCCGTCGGGCGATCGCCGACCCTATAGCCCCTAGGCTTGATGGGCCGGAAAGGCTTCTTCGGCCCTCGTGGGGGTGAACTTGCCATGGTGAAGTCGTCTTCCTTCGGCAGATACTCCTCGCCTTGCACCCTTCACCTGGGACGCCTCTGGCTTGACAAGGTACTCGCACGACCCCTCGCCTCTCGCCGTTCTTTTCCGTAGTCTTCGCCATGGGTTTCGGCAGATTTGGTCGAAGGGCCTCATGCCATCCGCCAACACTGACTATGGGGGTGTTTAGTCTAGGGGTGTAAAGTTTTGGCGTGTCACATCGGGTATTATATAGGGTATCGCATAGGGTGTTCGGACACTAATAAAAAAACTGATTACAGAATCCGTCAGTAAACAGCGAGATGAATTTATTAAACCTAATTAATGTCATAAGCAAATGTTTGCTGTAGCACCACATTGTCAAATCGTAGAGCAATTAGGTTTAAAAGATTCGTCTCACAAATTAGTCGCAATCTGTGCAATTAGTTATTTTTAGTCTATATTTTATATTTCATACATGTGTTCAAACGTTCGATGTGACAGGGTGTAAAATTTTCGTGTGGGATTTAGGCCTACATGTGTTCCCACTCCTGCAGATGAACTGACGAAGTCAATGCACTATTGATGTAGAGTTGCAGGCACGTCTGTAGTAGCCGGACTCTAGCGTAGGAAAAACACGCGTTGACAGGTGCAAAAACGCCCATGGCCGTGGTCCTGTGTGAACGTGCTACTATAGAGGAAACCTGTCTCATTCCCGATGTTTTTTTTGCCCTTTCCGCGTAGCCCCGTTCCCGATTCCCATTCCCAGCTATAGTACTGGTGGCTAGCTTTTGAGTTGACAGCCACCGTTTTTAACCAACGCGCGAGTTCTGAATTTTCTGAAGGCGATACCTCACCCACCTACCTATCCGCGGCCTTTGTCATTGTTTCTTTATTCTCGAGTCGTCCGGAGAGTTGTATTCGCGGGAGGCCGATGCCTGGAATGCGGCCAATTTTTAAGTCCAGTTCCCATTCCAGCTCCGTCTTTCTTTCTTCTCCTCCTGGATTTCTGCCGGCTCGAGATCTTTTCAACGCTCTTGAGCTAGCGGCGGCTTTGTTTAATTCGTTGTGAGCAACGTCGTCGTCGACGACGAATTCGATCCGGAGGAAGGGTTCGTTGTCCGGCCCAGTTCGGCCGGCCGGATGGCATTGTTGGGCGCCCTCGTCAGGGCGGTGATCATCGTCGTCGCGGTCGCGGCCGCCGTTTCGGGCAGCGGGCTGCCGGTGCCTGGATACGACGGGCTCGCCATCGGGTTCTACCACGAGACGTGCCCGCAGGCGGAGGACCTGGTGCTCGCCGAGATGAGGGAGATCGTCCAGGAGGACAGGACCCTCGCGCCGGCGCTTCTGCGGTTCATGCTCCACGACTGCTTCGTCAGGGTGCGTGCCTCGTGTGCTCGATCCCATCCTCAGTTCCTCATCATGTCGCGTCGCGTCGCGGGCACGAACCCTCGTGCGTCGGCGTCGCGTCGCCGTGGTGCGTGCTGCTGATCGATGGACGATGGGTTTTTGTTGATGTTTGTGCTTGCTTGGCTTCTTGGCGTGCAGGGGTGTGACGCGTCCATCATGCTGAAATCGCGGAAAAAAATCGGGGAGAGGGACGCCAACCCGAGCTACAGCCTCCGCGGCTACGAACAGATCGAAAGGATCAAGGCCAAGCTGGAAGATGAGTGCCCGATGACCGTGTCGTGTGCGGACATCATCGTCATGGCCGCGCGGGACGCCGTGTTCCTGGTAATGACGCCAACTCCCTGGCTACTTTAATTCGAGATCAGTAGTAATCCGATCGCCGTGATCTTTATTATCGTTCATCCCGACGTACTTTGACGAGCGGCTTCGTTTTACCAGAGCAACGGGCCGCGGTACCAGGTGGAGACCGGACGCCGGGACGGCAAGGTGTCTTGTGAAATTGACGCCAACAACGATCTTCCACCGCCCAGCTCCAACATTGTCGATCTCAAGATCTACTTCAGTGTCAAGAACCTGGGATGGAAGGACCTCGTCGTCCTATCAGGTACGCAATACCGCAAATACCAGCGTCCAGTACTACTTTTGGTCAGTGCGAGCAAAAGCACACACAATATCCATTCACCAGCTTCAATTTCTGCTCGATTTTGCGCGTGATTTTCCGCAGGGAGCCACACGATAGGGAGGGCGCAGTGCGGCTCGTTCGCGCGCGACAGGCTGTACAACTACAGCGGGGAAGGGAGGCAGGACCCGTCGCTGAACACGACGTACGCGCCGGAGCTGAGGAAGGCGTGCGTGGCCGGCGACCCTTTGGACAAGACGTACGTGGAGATGGACCCGGGGAGCCCGTACACGTTCGACCTGAGCTACTACCGGGACGTGTACAGCAACAGGGGCCTCTTCGTCTCCGACCAGGCCCTCCTCAATGACAAGTGGACCAGGCAGTACGTGGAGAGGATGGCGTCCGCGGATTCGACGGACGAGTACTTCAGGGACTACGCGGAGGCCATGACCAACATGGGGAGGATCGAGGTGCTCACCGGCGACAACGGCGAGATCAGGAAGGTGTGCGGCGCGTACGTTGACTAGGCAAGGGGGAGTAGACGGAGCCAACGCGCGGTTGGTTGGGTGCGAGTTGGCGCAATCGCTTCGATCGATCAATCGTCATGTGGCCGTGGCAAAACGTGGGGGCTAGCCAACCACAGTGGAGTTGCGTTATTATTCTATATATCGGTCGAGGTGGTTGGGGCGTTGACGCTCACCGCCCGCTGAAATTTTCTCACAACTGGAAAGAAAAACTGTAGGTATATCAACACATAGAATAGTCCTTCTCTCTTTTTTTTCTTCGTTCACCCTGTTCTTCACGGTACGGCATGGTGCAAATATATATACGCCATCTTTTTAAAGTTCTACGACAAATCATGTATGTGTATATGCGTGAACATGGATGTATATAGTACAACGTGAACATGTATGTGTCCTGCCTTGTCATAATGGCAGCTGGCAGTTTAGCACATGACCGCGCTCTGCGTGCAAGACGAGGACGAGGATTATTCGCCGTGACGAACGAACGGGCACGGGCGAATTGTCCCGGTAGACAAAAGGGGATCCGTGATGAAACAGCGGGCCAGATGCATTCACCGGGCGGCCCGAAGGGCACCGTCCTTGGGTATTTTTTATAAAAAAATGGGGCAATAATTTTGTCTATCTCTACTATTATAAAAATTAAAGATATTGATACGTCATTTATGTATGAGTAGGTTTTTAAGTTCGTTTGATTTTGGAAATATATATCCGTATTTGAGTCGGTTTTTAAGTTTGTTCGCTTTGGGAATACAAAAGAGTCGTATAAAAATCTCTTTAGAAAACTCGTATGCTAACTCGAGACAATCGGATTCCTGACTACAACTCATAATTTTCTAAACAAATATAAATATCCACGTGAATTTCCACAGTGAATTTCATCTTAACTACACCGTATAACAATAATAAGATTATAATAAACTTTACCGGTTGCAACGCATGGACACTTTTCTAGTATATTGATAAAGTAGAAAGGACCCTAATAGTTTTGTACATGACTTTTGCAACGCCCACAAAAGACAGCGTAATACTAAACGGTAAACACTCATAGACTAAACGTCCCTGCCTGTAGTGGCGGAGGACGAGAAAAAAAAAAGGTGTGGTAGCAACAACACGACAAAAACAACATAATACTATGCTTTGATGCAACAAAAAAATGTATTGATCTGTTTTAGGATTCAAATTCCCAAACGAAATTTTCAAGAATTTTTTTTGAATTTAGCTAAATATATCCAAATTTGATCAAATTTTGTTCAAAATTCAAATTATTTTTGAAAGATAGAACTTGCCAAACCGATAGATTGAACCTTTATCTTTTGGTTGCGTCATATAACTAACTAACAACTAGCGCTTATATAGATAGCTAATTACAAGAGTAAAAACAAGATAATAAGTATAGGTTGGTTGCATTGCTTTGTGTACCTAACTAGCAACAAATTCAGCTAGTTACAAGGAGTGAAAACAAGACCATCAATGAAGAAGTTAATCACGTGTTCATGCGCTTTACCACTAGCTAACGGAATTGAGGTATGGCTAGTGCCATATCTACATACCGGAAGCTTCACCACTGCCTGCCTGGACCCAAGTGATCACTTTTTCTTTTATTTTTGCAGTCATTGTTTTTGGGCCATACCACTGTTTTGATAGATTCTTACATTGCGCTCACACCATAGCTCCGAGGAGATGAGGATTACCAAAGATTTTAGAGCCTTTGTCAGTTTTGCAGGCTAGGAAGGTTCATCTATCCCAATTTTGCAAATTGAGGTGCAACCCTATCCATCTCTAGAGGTCTGACCAGATTCGTCGTGAGAACCTGCAGTGGACAAGGAGGTGGACTGTCGTTTCATGCGTCGTGTGGCATAGTGGGCAGATTTGTTGGTTTGTCCCTCTTTTGTAGAGTCTATCAACAATCCATGCTCTGTTCTGCAGTACTATCCATGCAAAGAATTTATATTTTGGCGACACCCAACGATTTCCGCTCTTGGGTATGGCCAAGTAGGCCATTAACAGCCGGTTTCTTCAGAGGTTTAAGTTCACTTTGACTCCTTTAAGAGAGGCCGGATTTGATTCGTATCCCTAAACCACAATACCGGATATCTCGACCCTCAAATATTAAAACCGATACAGTTTGACTCCCTGGGTGGTTTTGAAGGGCAGTTTCGCTTACGTGGCAGTATTGACATGGTCTTCCTTCCACGTGGCGTTGACATGGCGCTTATGTGGCATTATAATTTAAAAAATATGTGTGGGATCCATTTGTCATTCACACAAAAAGAAACGTGGGATATCTCTCTTCCCTTCTTCCTTATCCCTCTCTCTCTCCCTTCTCTCTCTTTCTCTTTCTCTCCCCGTACTCTTCTCCTTCGGCCAGCGACGAGCGGCGGTGGTGGGCGAGAGGGCAGGCGAGGCGCAGCGGTGATGGTGCGGGCATGGGCACGGGAGCTTGATCACACCAATGATGGAACGGGCATGGGCGTGGGAGATGGCACAGCGGCAGAGACGCCTCTCCTTCCTCAAGCATGGCACAAGCACGTGCCTTCACACGCCGTCCTCACCACTGCTGCTCCCCGTTGTTGTCTCGCTGCCGCCGCTTCGGAGCGTGGGGGACAATGAGGGAGTGCAGGGTGGTGACCAGTGGTGGACGGTGGCAGCGACGGCACGGAGCTCAGCGGGGAGCTCTAGGGCAGCGGCGCCGATGGTGATGAGGATGGCTCTCACTCGCCCCTTCTCCCCAGTCTCCTTTTCTTCTTCGCGGGGACAACAAGGGAGTGCGGGGTGGCAACCTATGGTGGACGACGGCAGCAGCAGGATGGAGCTCGCCCAGGGAGCTCTAGGGCAGCGGCACCGGTGGTGACGGGGACGGCTCTCTCTCCCTCCTTCTCCCCGGTCTTCTTTTCTTCTTCGGCGTCCTTTGCCATTGCCGCTGTGGGCTCGCCTTCGAGCCTCCTTGCCCGCCGCTTGTTAACAGTGAAATTTGGTAAAGCCCAAAGTCATCATCGGCTTAAATTTAATATCGGCTCTAGAGTACTGGAATCGGCCGATGGGAATAGTTTGTTAGTTTCCTTTTATCTTTAGGAGAGTGTGTTTAGTGTCTGATAAGGACTTTATGTTTTCCTTTTATCTTTAGGAAAGTTTCTTTATTGTCCGACAAGGACTTGTATCAATCCATGGGTATAAATATGTACACCTGAGGTCTATGTAATCTATCAATCTATCGATCAACAATACTCTCGGCGCATCGCCACCCTCTTTACCGAGGTTTTTACTTATCTTCCGGCAGGATTTGGGCACCTGACGCGAGGCTGCATCGGCTTTCGATCTCCGGCGAAGGGGTAAGTCCTACGTTCCGTCGGGCCCTGGTGAATCTGTCGGCTACGTTGGTGTTGTTCAAGGCTGCATCACTTCGATCTCTTGGATCGCTCTAGATTGGTTGATATATTTGCCTACCCGATATCTCAATTCTATCTCTAGTTGCATTGTGTTTAGAGACGCATCAGTTTAGTTGGAACTGTCTCGGTTAGGTATGATCTTCTATCTTAGCCGATATATCTCTATACTCGCAATGCTGTTCTAAATAGATTTGTTTTATCCATCACATTAGACAGATCTATCGGCTCATCGAGTATTAGATTATCATATATAATCTCGTGCTGCATCGGTTAGGTTCGATCTACTAGATTGTTGTTGATAATATAAGTCTGGTTAAGACGATAGGTTCATGCTAATGTTTTATCGGGGTGCTAGCCGATAAGTTATTTGGACGTTGCATTGGCTTGTAAGGATTGCATATACATATAAGTTGGATTTAGCTGATGGCAACAAAGGTTTCACTGTTTAATCTAATCTTGTGGATTTTATGACATCGGACATCCAGCCGATGTATGCTTTAACCTTCGAATCAATATTTGTTCTACTATTTCATATTGTTAGCTGATTGGTTTTTACTGGATTATATTGCTATATTATATTATCATCAGCCGATTGCCTTTATATCATTATCTACATTGGACATATAGCCGATTGCTTAAACCCTATCACTATCGGCTGGTACTGGCATCGGCTATTATCGGCTATCGGCTGGAACTACTCCATCGGCTTGTCAGCTGATTGGCTGTTTGATCTATTATTTGCAAATCTTGTCAGTTGCAGGATTAAACTGACTGGCACGCCCGCATCTCATTGATCTTTGGACCTGCACTGGAGTTAAACAGATCTCCCAGGCCGGTGTGTTCGATTTTTTCGTCAACACCGCTGCAATGGCGACGCGCCACTATCCGCCGAAAAAGAGAAAGAAAGAGAGAAGGGAGAGTGAGAGGGAGGAAGAAGAAAGAGATAAAGGATGACACGTGTGCTTCATATTTTTTTTTTGAATAACAAATGGTTCGCATATATATGTTTTTAACTTTAATGCCACCTAAGCGCCACATCAACGCCACAGACCAGGTCAACACTATCATGTGGACACCACGTTAGCGAAATCGTCCTCTAAAACCACTGAGGGAGTTAAATTGCACCGGTTTTAATAGTTTGGGGGGGTCGAGATATCCGGTATTACGGTTCCAGGTACTAATCGGATTTGGTCACTAATTAAGGGACTCAAAGTGAACTTATTCCTTCTTGGGACGTGGACGCCTTGTCTTCCAGGGCTTGCAATGCGCTACGGCCCTAGTGTATTTAATTCCTATATGTAAGTAGCTTTTTGTGTATGGCCCATATCTCCTACCGGTTATGAACTTCGGCCCATTATGCTTGGAAATGATTCATCCGCAAAAACGGGGTGTTTTTCTAACGGAAGCACAATAGCGACCGGCTTGATTTGGCGCTGTCATATGATTCTTTGCTATCTACAGTTCTACACACGATAGCGTGTGGCACCGAGCTTAATGCATTGCTATACGTCATAGTCCAGTTGTATGGGTATCATGGAGAGTTTGGGAAATCAGGCGGTACTCAATCGGCTAATCCATCGTACAAGTTTGCTACTCTGTATTTGCCGTTCTCGCACAGTACGCATACCTATTTTATTCTGCTCTCAAAGTGTCTTGGAAACCAAGAAATACGCTAGAGTTGTTTACGCGTGGCTATCCTCGCACTCCCAGCGATCTTATTACAATTGATCACCTTTATACAATGAAGTCAATCAACATCCTCTCTGCTTGGTCATGTTGGTTAATCCAGATTAGATGCCCTAGTCCTCAAGTTTTAGAAGAAGTCAACAATAGTAATTTTGGCTAAAAACTAACTAATAATATACTTAATTAGTAGTATCAAACAAACGATAACATCACATTTGTATTTGAAAATAATTTTATATGCGGTTAAATTTATAGTTATTTGATTTTATCAAAGTATAACAATGGATATCATACAAAAACATTGCACACATTTTTTTAGTGACCCGTACAAGAAAAATGTGCAAAGCTTCATATTGATATAACAGGGGAAAGTAGGAAGCTATAATCAAGAAAAAAACTAAAACCATGCTTCACACCTACACCAAGCTAGATTGCCCATTGCAAAAATATTGCACACTTTATATCGAAAGAAAGTACTATCCTCGTCCCAATATAAATGCAATTGTAGGTTTTCGTGTCCAACGTTTGACCGTCCGTCTTAGTTAAGAAATTTATATAAAAATTAGAAAAAAAATAGTCACACATAAAGTATTATTCATGTTTTATCATCTAATAACAATAAAAATACTAATCATAATTTTTTTAAATAAGACGGACAATCAAATGTTAAACATGAAAACTCACAACTGTACTTATATTAGGATGGAGGTACTACTACCTAACATACAAATGGATAGAGATCACTAGCCATGTGTCCTATTCGAAAATTTATAGGATACCTATATGTATTGTTGCATGCATTAGTACAATTGGTACTTTATCATGATTCTTTTGGAATACAGTTTTTGGCAATATTTTCAAAAGACCTAGTTTAATTCCAACAAATATTCTTCAAAATCATCCATTGCGAAAGAGAGAAAAGCTTCTGTTTCCTATTCATAGTATAATCTACCCTATCTGTTCCAAAATAAACCAATCTCGTGTTATTACATCCTATTATAACGAATCTAGAGATAAAGTATGTCCAAATTCATTATACTAACGTAACGTTAGTTTATTTTGGGATAAATGAACTATAATAAAATCTGAAAAAAATTAGGAATCAAAGCAGTAGTTTCTACAACTGCTAACTACTACAAGGGAAAATAAAAACAACAGCATATCTCACTGCCCAATTATGGAATTTGTGTCAATGCTAGAATTTAGCAACCGTTTTACAGGAGTTTTGCGAGATCAATTTGATCCCCACAGTAATAATCTTTTGAAACGGAGAACTTATCTCCCCATCAGATCGAGGAAAAATCTCGCAGTTCAAAACAGTGCCTTCTGTTTCTGACCCGATCTGGCGACGCAACTACAGCCAGATACGCGCACGAGCCTGCGGGAAGGAGAGCCACAAGGAGAGTCCGTCCGAGGGGGAGAGAGAGAAGCAAACGTAGACGGCGAGGCAACGATCCGAACCCGAGGTGAAAGAGATTATCCCCTCAAACAAGCCAACGGCCCCACCACACACCTCTTTAACATTCTCCGCTTCCTTCCCTTGCCTCGCCGCTTCGTTCTCCTCTCGCCGAATCAACTCACCAAATCGAAAAAAAAAACCGCAAACCAGCAACCGATTGCTTGGACTAAGCGCATCATTATTTTCTTTTTTTTTCTCAGAGAGAGAAGTAGTAGTAATAAACGTAACCTTTTCCTCCTATTTTATTTCACCTAATCCCAATCTCCTCCCCCCTTCCTTCCTTCCTCGGCCAGAGAAAAAAAAAAGAGAGAGAGAGAAAAAAGAGGAGAGGCCTCGCAACTGCGAACCCTCGCTTTCTCCGATCGAATTGCTCGCCCGAGCACCACCAGTTCGCCGCCCTTCCCACCACCAGTCGCCTCCCTCCCCCGCGCAGGGTATCTCCTCCGACCGCCCCAGTGGCGATTCCCCCCGAGCTCCCCCGCGCGGCGCCGTGGCCATGTCGCTCACCTGAGGATACGGTCGGTGGGCTGTTTCTTGCAAGAGTCTCTCCCCCGAGCCCCCCAAGAGAAACAGCCCCGGGGACGCCAAGTTGTTGATTCGATCGCCGGAGTTGCGCCGAGGTGAACCTGTTTTTTGTTTTTGGTGGTGGTTCCGTCTCGGTTAATCTGCTTTAACTTGGAGGCAAAGGCTCGGTCTGCATCTGAGGAACGCGGGGGAGCGGTGGTAGCGTGCACGGGTCCTCCTCGAGGTCGGCTTGATGCGGAGCGGCGCGCAGGCTCCTCGAGGCGGCGTCGGCGGCGGGGCCTTCTCGAAGCGGACGCTGTCCGGCTACATGAGGATCATGTCGTCGGGGGCGTCCACGGCCGCGTCCAGCCTGCTGTCGGTGGGCGCGTCGCTGGTGAACTCGATCGCCAGCCACGACGAGGATGGGAGCCGTGACCAGGTTATTTCTCTTGATTTTAAACAATTCACTGTGCTCGTTGGTTTTTTTGGGCTGTGTTTTACTAGCATAGCAACTGCTAGCTTGGCAATAATTGTAGTACAACGGAAAAGCCTTTAGATGTCTCACCGTCTCACGTGTGCATTAGTGGTAACTGGTGCAAAATGAGCAAAGATTAATTATGGCTGGAGGGCGCAATCAGTTTCTGCTCCTGCCACCAAGGTGCTCACCACATGTGGCAGTATTAGTATTTATTGTTAGTGTTGATGCATTTATTTTGAGCACCATATAACAATCTGCCTATGTTTGAAATAGGTAGTGCTTTCGGTAGTTACTAGCAATTGTCCAGCGGAAAGAAAAAGTGGTGAGATGATTAGTGTGTTAACAATGCTAGCTGCAGATATTAATCCATTTAGTTATCATGAATATGAAAAGCTTCTGTTGAGCTTCGGCTATAATTCTCCGGGCCAAATAATTCCTATTTGGACAGCACATTATGATATGACGCTGCATATTATATGCCATTCCTAGTTCATCCGAATGGACAAATGTTGTGGCAGGAGTAGGGTCAGTCAAATCGTCTGGAGGTACATAAACTGGTTGGATCTAAGTAAAAGATCCCCTTTTTAGTAGAAGTAATACTTCCTTGCAAAGAACCCATTTCTATAAAAACTAGCAAATACATGCAGAAGGGTAACTTTTCCTTTTGTTTGCATCCTCGGGAAATATTTTCATATAAAAATGTATTTACACCTGTCTTACATGTAAAATGTGGATGCAGGTACAATGGGCTGGATTTGATAAACTTGAATGTGGGGGTGACATGCTGCGACAGGTTTTACTTCTAGCTTACAGATCTGGTTTCCAAGTATGGGATGTTGAACATGCTAATGATGTAAGACAGCTAGAATCCAGACATGATGGTACTGTTTCTTTCATGCAACTCCTAAAGAAACCAATTGCCTCTACAAACAATGAAGACAAATTTGCAGATGAACGGCCACTGTTAGCTCTTGCTTGTGATGGAACTAGCACAGGAAGTCTAATCAGCAATGATGGCAATGGCCCTGCTCCCAATGGAGCCAATGGTACTCTCCATAATATTGGCCATGAGAATCATCCTACTGTACTTCGGTTTTATTCATTAAGGGTCCATGATTACGTGCATACAATAAAGTTCAGATCAACTGTTTATTCCATAAGGTGCAGTCCTAGAGTTGTAGCTGTATCTCAGGCTAATCAGGTATGCCATACTCCACGCTTTTAACCTGGTGTTTGGATCATGAATAATCCTTTATGGAAAACAAAAATGCTTCTTGCAGATACATTGTTTTGATGCTGCAACATTGGAGAGAGAATACACAATCCTTACCAGTCATATAGTTCCACCAATTTCAAGTTATGGACCACTTGCACTGGGTCCTAGATGGATTGCATATTCTGGGAATCCAGTCCCAGTTCCGGATACAGGCCGTGTTACCCCTCAGCTTCTTAATCTATCTCCCCTAGTTCCACAACCTGGTTCAAATGGCAGTGTTGTGGCATACTATGCAAAAGAATCAAGCAAGCAACTGGCTTCTGGCATCATAACACTTGGTGATGTTGGATATAAGAAGTTGTCCAAGTATTGTTCAGACTTAATTCCAAGTAGTAACAATGTTATAAACCAAAGGAATTCTGGCTTCAAAGCAAATGGGGCAACAATAAACGGGCATACAGACAGTGAATATGCTGGAATGGTACAGATTTCATCTCAGTATATATTGGTTACCAGCTTTGGATACTCTATTGTGATGTTTCTATATGCTAACCATATTAACAACCAACCAATTGAAGGCCATTGAAAAACCCATCTGACTAGTTGAGTAATCATCTGATGGTGCAGTTGGTGTTGTTCCTGTCTGATTTGCACCATTCAGCCCTAACTCGCTATCTCGTGCGTAAAAATGAAATTATTTGTCATTTTATTTTGCAAACAACGAACTTTGAGTTAGTCTTGTTGATTCCACCAAAAAGATTCTGTTTTGTCAAAAGGCATAATGAGAATTACTGTTAACAACTTATCCCTCAATGCAACATGAATTTAAATTTCCCCCTTCTGCTTAAACCTAGCAAAAGCAGGTGTTGTCGTAGGATAAATGGAAAGTTAATTCATCCTGTGGTCGTACTTTTGTCTTGGTGGAATTCAGATATAGAGTAAACTGACGATGGTGGATGTGAAAACTTATCCTGATTAAGTTGGTTAGTAATAGCGCTTATTTGTGACCAAAGGAGTTGTTTTATATATAAAAAAAGTTGCAAGGAGTATTATTTCAAGATAGTTTTGTGCCTATGCCACTGATATGCCATATCTCACTGACAATTGGTACTTATAGGATGGAGTGAACTTTCAGTGATGATTTTATCCGTACTCATATTTGTCTTGCTAGCTTCATGGAACCGTGACATTTAGAATGTTCCCTTTCCAATGACAGGTTATTGTTCGGGATATTGTCTCTAAATCAATGGTGGTTCAGTTCAGGGCACATACTAGCCCCATTTCAGCACTCTGTTTTGATCCCAGTGGAACTTTGCTGGTGACAGCTTCAATTCATGGTCGAAATATCAATGTTTTCCGCATTCTGCCTTCTTCGCATGGGAGTTCATCAGAAGCTGGTCCAAATGGAACCTGTGTTCATCTGTACAAATTGCAAAGAGGCATCACCAACGCGGTAAGGTAGCGTACATATTTCTGGACTATGTCTAATTTTTAGTTTTGGTAACAATCTCTCTTTTTACCATAGGTCATAAAAGATATCAGTTTTAGTGACGACAGTGAATGGGTAATGATTAGCTCTTCAAGGGGAACTAGTCATTTCTTTGCAATATCTCCATATTGTGGATCAACAAGCTTTCACTACAACGAAAACAATCTTGCAGAAAATAGTTATGCGGTGGATTCTTCAGTTAATCGTACTGCCCATTGGTCCCAAAACTCAGCTCCCTCTCTGAGTCTCAATCAGAAGATACTCTCTGTTTCGGGCCCCCCTGTAACATTGTCTGTTGTTAGTAGAATAAGAAATGGAGGCAACCTGTTGAAGGGCGCTGTTCATGGTGCTGCAGCATTTGCAACAGGTGTTTCCAGTCCAATTTCTGGTGCTATTGCTTCAACATTTCACAATTGCAAGGGTGCCGTCAAAAACTCAGATGGAAGTTCGCCTTGCATGAAGTATCATTTGCTAGTATTTTCTCCATCTGGAAGCATCATTCAGTATGTTCTCCATCGCTCTGCAGAGCAGGATCCTGGAATTGATTTTCCCTCGAGTGCCATTCCTTATGGATCACAAAGAGAAACTGACACTAGGTTTATTATTGAGGCTCTTCAAAAGTGGGATGTTTGTCATAAAAGAAATAGAAGAGACGCTGCTGAGAGTTTTGTATATAGTGATTTTGACATCGGAGAAAACAATAAACTTTTTCAGAAAGTGGCAAAGAAAGGAACTAGTGTTTATCCATCCAATGGCGCTGCTGTTGAAAAGCAGAAGCTAGGTGATGAGAATCATAATTTTTATATTTCTGAGAGTGAATTGCAGACTCATGTTGTTCCAACACCACTCTGGTCAAGATCTGGGGTATTTTGCTTCACCACTTCCCTTACAATACAGTTCTTTTGTTCTGTTTGATTTCTACATGTTTGCACTGTTGCACACATAACACCTGTGTGTTGATTGATGTCCAGATGCATTTTCAAGTAATGGGGGATGGAGCTCTAGAAACAGACAATACTGGTATAATTTCAGGTGAACTTGAAATAGAAAAGGTCCAGACTCGCAATATTGAATCTAGGTCAAAGAATCTTATACCAGTATTTGAATCTCTTCATACATCCAGGTTTCAACAGACAAGGTATGCTATGCACTTTTATTTAGCGATTGATACATTAGGCATTAACTCAATAATGTAAGGCATCTTTCCTGCTGGTAAAGGCCAAATGATGTCGTGGATTTTTTAATGTATGAGAATGGTCTGTTGATATTTTTGGTTTTGTTAGCTCCCTCTCGTGCTAACCTTTTTCTTCTTTCCCTATAGGGTGAGCACACCTGATAGTAACAAATATGGATTGCTTCAGCGTCAAAAGTCCGGATTTTCAGAGGACGGTAGACTCTCCTGCAGAAGCAGTTCTAGTTCTTTGGACTGCATGTCTGAAGGCCCAATTAGCACTGATGATAATGGTTTTGGTCAATGTTTAGTAGAAGATAGTGGTGGTGCTGTAAATAAGAACCCAAATGTTAACCCCCGTTCCGAGCTTGTAAATAATACTCAGAGCCTTAACACAGAGGCCCAGCTCGGATTTGTAAATAACAAAGAGGATTGTGAAGACAGAGAGCAACTCCCAGATTTGTGATAGCAACTGTGATCAAAGGTAAGTACTGTATCACCTTTTGCCTGTGCATCAGCATACATATATTTTTCTGAGAAACTGTATTGCATCTGAACTATCCTACGTTGACTAGTGAGCCATTCCTTCCTGCCAATGGATTATGATGTAGATCTTAATTCTTGTCACATGGTTTTGCAGCCTTTCAATTTGTACGGCTGACATTCTAAATGTGTGTATTACTATTTTTTGGGGGTATTGGAATTCCTTAATCTAATACATTGCCATGGGCTCTTGGCATGCCTTGCAGACGATCACTGGTGATGGAGGAGCTTCTTGAATCGCAAGTCTTCATTGTGCGTGTGTAGCTGTTATTCTTTCATTTCTCCTCCTGGAGTTCTTGACCTCTCTTCTATAGCTCTATTTATAAGCATTCATGATAAATTTACTGATAAAAAAAATGAAGGGGAGGTCGAATTAAGGCCCAATGGGTATGGGAGCGGTGGTGCTGTGAAATTGGGTTTCCATCTTACAAAAGAACGTGTACATAACAAGATTGTTCATTGCATTTTCAATAATATCTCTTAATTTGTGAATATTTGAATGCATATGTGTCCATACTAATTTCTCCTTTGTACGTTGCAACTGGACCAGTAGCATATGTTTTACCCATCTTTTATCTTGTCAATACCGGCAAAGGCAAACAAGTAAAGGTCATTTATCCAAAAACTTCCATTTCTGATGGCGATTAGATCGAAGACTATACGTTGCCTTGGATACAGTACTTGTAAGATGTATGCGTTGAGGGTATGCGTTGCCTTGTATACAGTACAAACTTTGTGCGCATGATTTTGTGATAATTGTTACTCCCTCTGATTCATATTATAAGTCGTTTGACTTCTTTTCTAATCAAAGTTTTTTTTAAGATTCGATTAAGTTTATAGAAAAAATTAGCAACATTTATAACATCAATTTAGTTTCATTAAATTTGACATTAAATATATTTTGATAATATGTTTGTTTTGTATTAGAAATGTTATTGTTATATTTTTTTTATAAACTTGGTCAAACTTAAAGTAGTTTAACTTGTTAACTAGGTGTAAGTTAGTGTTTCGGTATATGAATTTGTCTAATACGTTCGAACGAGGACCAAAACAGCTTGGCAATGTTTGATTGTACGAAGGTGATGTCGATTAGGATATGATGTGCCATACGTTATACGTGTAGTGAGTATGCATAAGACATGCAATATTTATAAATTTTGTCTCTACTTTATCCTTCATCAAGGAAATATTGAATTTAATATATTTCTAACCCTTATATCATTACTCAGTTTTCTTTTCTTTTTCTACGATCACTATATCCTATTCTTTTAATGTGTATGTCTAATAGCAACCTTCTCAGATATATGCTTACAATGGTATCCTAATGAGCCCCTAAATCAATAAGATGAGCTATGTTGTGTTCTTTTTGCCTTCCTCCGCACGCACTAGACAAGTTCATGCACCAAAATGAATATTTTACAAGTTTGTGCACTAGATTGTACCCACCTGACAAGTTCGTGTACCGGCGATGTAATTTACTCAAGAAAAAAAATAAGACGACTTATAATATAAAACAGAGGGATTGCCTTTTGAATTCTGAACTATTGAATTGGTATAACAAAATTTCTCAAATAACAATTATATTCAGCAAAATGGCTAATATGACATAGATGATGGGCCTTTTCAACTCACTTATTTTTCTTATACTAAAAAAATATAAATCATTTCCTTTTGGAAAAAAGCCTTACCTTTTTTCATCATAAATAAAGTTTAGAAACTTTTCTCCTAAAGTAACAAGTCTAGCCACACACACCCAAAGCATGGCTTATAAAACCAGCCAGAAACAGGCTTTGGAGGGGCAAAATACTCCACACCGTGCGAAGCCGCGAAGGGCAAAGAAGATGACTAATACTAAGCTCTTCCCTCTCGTCGCTGCCATCTGCATTTCCTTCCTGTCCGTAGCGTGCGCGTCCAACTCCACCTCGTCGCACCCCAGCTCCAGCTCTAGCCTGCGGGAACACCTCCTCCTCCTTGTGGACTCGTCCTCACACGTCGGCCTCGGCCTGAACACCGTCGCCGCATGGCTACTCTCCTTCCTGGCCGCGTCCGTGTCGAGCGCCGGCGGCGTGGGGGGCGGATCGCTGTTCCTCCCCATCCTGAACCTCGTGGCGGGGCTCAGCCTCAAGCGGGCCACCGCCTACTCGTCCTTCATGGTCACCGGCGGGGCCGCCTCCAACGTGCTCTACAACCTCCTCTGCACGGGCTGCGGGCGGCGTGCCGCGGCGGTGATAGACTACGACATCGCCCTGCTCTTCCAGCCGTGCCTGCTCCTGGGCGTCAGCATCGGGGTGGTGTGCAACGTCATGTTCCCGGAGTGGCTCATCACCGCGCTCTTCGCGCTGTTCCTCGCCTTCTGCACCACCAAGACGTTGCGTGCCGGGCTCAGGATATGGAGCTCGGAGAGCCGCGGCGCCACCCTCGCCGCCGCCACCGCCACCGCGCACGGCCGCGAGGAGCCCCTGCTGCTGCCGCACGGCACCGATGCCGGCAATGGCGGTGGTGCCCGCGGCGACGCGGGGTTCCCGTGGAAGGACGTGTCAGTGCTTGTCATGGTCTGGCTCTGCTTCTTCGTGCTCCATGTCTTCATTGGCGATAAGCATGGAAAGGTATGGCCCCCTTGCTTGCTAGCCTCGTGACGTGTTCTGTCGTGCCGTAAGCTTCTCGAGCCTCCGTTACACAGCTAAAGCAACAAGATCAATGCACCATGAAACTTCACTGTACATGGTGGTTGCTGATGCACGAAAGTGACGCATAGGCCAGTGCAAACCCGCAACGTTGATGAATCACACACTTTGTAATTGTACACGGAAAGAACGGATCCATGGAGGCATGGACCATGGGTAGGAAGTATATCTGTTCGTGATCCAAAGCAAAGATACTCCAGAATGTGTCGTTATCACGGGTGCCTTTCTGCTTGTCAGTTTTTGCTTGCACTATGCAGTTATGCTCTCCATTTGTTGTTAGCTTTAGTGGAAAGTAGCGGCTAGGTTTGCTTGCTTCCTTTGCTTTAGTGAAAAATGTCAAAGTCAATTTTACTCGATAGGAATGCTTCACTTCATCTCAACACGCGCCTTTTTCATGAACTCTAGATAGGTATCGAGTCGGCCTGGAAATGATAAAGCAGCTCACATAAAGTCGACATGTTCTGAAAAGAAAATTTAGGGGGTGTAAAATTTTAGCGTGTCACATCAAGTATTATACAGTGTGTCGTATGGGGTGTTCGAGCACTAATAAAAAAACTAATTACAGAATCCATCAGTAAACCGCGAGACGAATTTATTAAGCCTAATTAATCCATCAATAGCAAATGTTTACTGTAGCACCACATTGTCAAATTATAGAGCAATTAGACTTAAAAGATTCGTCTCGCAAATTAGTCGCAATATGTATAATTAGTTATATTTTTAAGCCTATATTTAATACTTCATGCAGGCGTTCAAACGTTCGATGTGACAGGGTGAAAAATTTTAGGGTAGGATCTAAACAGGGCCTTAACAGTTTTCTAGCTGATATTAGTTTGTTCCAGAAGTTGATTGACCTGGAATAACCTGTTGAACTCGTGTGTCTTTTCGGTAGCATGATGAATTGTTTTCTAAAAATATATATAAGCTGATGGAAGGACAACACCAAATCATATAGCTGGAGCCTGGAGGCTGGCCAATTCTCCCTGAAAACAAAAATAAATCGAACGTCGTGTCAGTGAATTACTGAATTGGGACCTTTTCTTCCTTGTTAAATCATAACATTGTTCTTCTCCACATTCATTATATATGAACTGGAAAGATTGAAGACGTCAGTGGCAATTTTGGCAACTTAACCATACCGAGGTTGCAGTTTAGAAATTCTGGTCATCAATCATATTCATATGCATGATTCCAGCATTGTGTTCTTATCTGCTCAGGGTATGATCAGGATAGAACCCTGTGGAATTGCATACTGGTTGATCACCCTGTCCCAGGTTCCTTTCGCTGTGGCTTTCACAGCTTATATTATATATGCGAAGAGGAAGAAACAAGTTCTGCATAACCAAGAAGATGGCAAGGTGGCCTATTTTCTCTCTTTTATTAACTATTCTTGTGACAATTACTTACAAGAAATTGGGGCTCATGAACCATTACATGGTCATGTAGGAAAATCCGGAGAGCACTAAAATGGATACCTTGCCCACGCTTCTATTCCCACTGGCTGCTTTTGTCACCGGTGCTCTGAGCGGCCTCTTTGGCATTGGGGGAGGCCTACTTCTGAACCCTGTTCTTCTTCAGATTGGAATACCACCGCAGGTACAGTGGTACACACACTACAGATTCTTAAGCTACTGAAACTATGGACCTATGGTTACCAAGGTATGCCCAGTAGTTTTCTGTCGAGTCCATGATTCATGCAGTAGCATTATCATCCTTGATTTGCAGACTGCAGCAGCGACGTCTTCGTTTATGGTCCTTTTCTGCGCATCCATGTCGATGGTTCAGTTCATCCTGCTAGGCATGAAAGGCATCGGAGAAGCTTCTGTTTACGCAGGGATCTGCTTTGTTGCTTCGGTTGTTGGAGCGGTGGTGATTGAGCGAGCTATCAGGAAGTCCGGGAGGGTGTCGCTGATCGTGTTCTTGGTAACTGGCATCATGGCGGTCAGCACCGTGATCGTCACCTTCTTCGGAGCATTGGATGTATGGGCGCAGTATACTAGTGGCGCTTACATGGGCTTCAAGTTACCTTGCTGACATTGTCAGTAAGCTAAATACGTGCACAGTTACACAGAAAAAAAAACATCGAGTGAGAGGTGCTTGCTATAAATGGGCTTGCCTGAAAGAAGATTTTGTTGTCCGTGTCATAACATAGTACTACCTCCATATTTTAATGTATGGCGCCGCTGACTTTTTTTCCAACGTTTGACTATTCGTCTTATTTAAAAAAATAATATTTTATTGTGACTTGATTTATCATCAAATGTTCTTTAAGCATGGCATAAATATTTTCATATTTGCAAAAAAAAATTAAATAAAATAAATAGTCAAACGTTTATCAAAAAGTCAATGGCGTTATACATTAAAATACGGAGGGCGGAGGGAGTAGTTATTAGCTTACAGAATTCTCACTACAATAAATACCATTTCGGCATTTTTGATGCCCATACTGAAAAAGAAGCCTGACTTACGGTGATCCACGTAGCAGTAGGGTGCTTAAAACCGTATTAGTTTTTCTAGTTAATCTTGAAAATGAGAGTTCTAGTTTATCACACTAACACGAAGAAATATCTTGATTGGGTAGACGAACTTCCCTTCAGAGCACATTTGACATCGTCCAAATAAAGTGCCCTTACTACCGTGCAATGCTCGGAAAGCATTTCATTCCGTGCAATAGTTGGAAAGTATTTTCATCTCGAGAATATCCCCTCGTTCTTCGTGTTATTCAAATAGTCACAGTTTTTCTAGAAAGCAATATAATAAATTAATATAAGAAATCTCATTTTTTACAAATTAACAGCATTGATACCATATACATAAGAGTGATTTTACAGTTCTTGAGAGGTACGGTACCTCTCGATACTAGGAGATGCGGGAATTTGCATTAAAAATTTTGGTACATTTTGTTATCTCTCGAGAATTGTAAAATTTCTCTATACATAAACTACTCCACCAAAACCGAGTAAAAACTCAACCCACGCATTGAGAGAAAAAAAAAGAGACAAACCCAACATATGAATAGTCTTTGGTACTATTCACGTATGAATTTGTCCTTTTTTTTTTAATGTTTCAATAGAATTTGAATATGGTTTCTGGTGAAGTGGTAGATATCGCTACTCTACATTGCTAAAAAAAAAGAGAATATTTTACAACTATTTATATTAAATTTGATTCAAAAAGTTACATGAGGGAAAATCCCTCAAGGGATTAGGTTGCTCTCCTTGATATGCATTCCGACTCAGAAAAACGTCTAAATATATAGTTGACCAAACAAAACTGTTGTCGACAGCAGATGGAAACTGTGCACGGAATATTTATCTGCAGAAACATCTAAACAAACAGGTAAACAACAGGAACGTCCAAGTCGTAAGTATCAACTAGGTCTATTACAAATAGATTCAACTCCTACTTTTCGATTTCAATTGCCCATTAGAATCTACGAAGAGCCTACCAGGTACTTCATAAAACACAGAATCAAAACACGATTACACGAACATAACCAAACTCGCCTCCAAAACATTGGCAAGCTGATGAGTTCCTCGCCACTCAGAAGCAGGTAAGCGCTTCATTTCTGAAACAACCCCCAGCTCCACTCCGCCCCTCTCTCAGTGGAGATTGCAGCAGCTAGCAGCGATGGACCTTGGTACTGTTCTTGCATGCATCCTCTCCTTCTTGGCCGCGGCCTTCTCCAGCGCCGGGGGAGTCGGAGGCGGCTCATTGTACGTCCCCATCCTCAACATCGTCGCCGGCCTCAGCCTCAAGACGGCGACCGCGTTCTCCACGTTCATGGTCACCGGCGGCACGCTGTCCAACGTGCTCTACACCCTGATTGTTCTCCGCGGCCACGAGAAGGGCGGCCACCAGCCGCTGATCGACTACGACATCGCCGTGGTCTCGCAGCCGTGCCTCCTCCTCGGCGTCAGTGTCGGCGTGATCTGCAACGTCATGTTCCCCGAGTGGCTCATCACCGCGCTCTTCGCCGTGTTCCTCGCATCCGCCACGTTCAAGACGTACGGCACCGGGATGAAGCGGTGGCGCGCCGAGACGGCTCCGGCGAGGAGGATGCTGGAAGGAGGGAGCTCCCTTGACGATTGCACGGGGGAAGCGCTTCTTGGCCAGAAGGATGGAGATGGTCATCGGCGTCAATGCGTTGACTTGATGGTGCTCGTCACCATCTGGCTTTGCTTCTTTGTCATCCATCTGTTCATAGGAAGCGAGGGCGCCAAGGTATGAGAATCTGTTACCTGAAACTAGTAGTGATTTATTTTGCCCATTCGGATAATCCATGCCTTCATTTGCGCAATTGATTTTTCATCAGTTGTTCATTGAACTGATTAGTGATTAGAATAGTTTCCCATAGCTAGCATCCATTGTCAAAGTTCCAGTTTTTATGATTAGTCTCAGCCTCTCACAATTTGTAAGGACATTTCGTTCAAAAAGAATTTGTAAGGACACATTTATTTTCTTCAGGGGGTATTTGACATTGAGCCATGCGGAGTTACATACTGGCTCATCACCGTAGCACAGATTCCTATCGCTGTGGCTTTCACAGCGTGTATTGTGCACCAGAAGCGAAAATCACACGCTCAGAACAGCCAGGAGTTTGACCAGGTACACTAAAACAACTCAAACATATGGTTTATTACGTATTTTTTTGATAGCCATCAACAAATTTCCTTGGAAATGTAGGCAATTTCAGTGAAGAGCAAGCTGGAATCTTTGCCAGTTTACGTCTTCCCGGTAGCTGCTCTGCTGACCGGCGTTATGAGTGGGCTCTTTGGCATTGGAGGCGGCTTGCTTCTCAACCCTGTCCTACTACAAATTGGAGTGCCCCCAAAAGTAATTCATGTCTGGTTCAAAAGTAGTATTACTATTAGAATATTAGTAAATGCCATAGTGGTATCTACTCGCTGACGCTTGGTTCTGATTTCTTTTTTGTTCAGACAGCATCGTCGACGACGATGTTTATGGTTCTTTTCTGCGCCTCGATGTCGATGGTTCAGTTCATAATCCTGGGAGTTGATGGGATCGTGACCGCGTTGGTTTACGCCATCACCTGCTTCGTGGCTTCGATCGTCGGGCTGGTGGTGATACAAGGCGCCATCAGGAAGTCAGGGAGGGTCTCGCTCATAGTGTTCATGGTCGCCGCCATCTTGGCGCTCAGCGTCGTCGTGATAGCTTGCTCCGGAGCGGTTCGAGTCTGGGTCCAGTACACGAGTGGACAGTACATGGGCTTCAAGATGCCATGCTGATGAACGATTGATGAGCATATTTTTTGGCAGATCGTAAGCTCACATAGTCGCATTGTCAGATCCAGAAAATCGGTTCGTTGGTATCATAACGTATCTATCGGTGTCATAATATGCTAATTATACTTAGAACATGGTGTTATAATATATGGATAAGCAACTTTGTTATAGGTTTTACCGAAAGTCATCGGTGTTGCCTGATACCAACACTTATACTGTAGATCCACCCCTGCATAGTCGCATGTACGTCAGCATGCTGAAACGGTGAAAATGTGACAGTTTGACCCATGGAATGGCTGGCACGAATAATCTGTTGTGTTTGCACCAAACACTTCGGCCACTTTGGTCTTTGGTATGATGCATGGTGTGCATTTATTTTAGAAGGTAGATGCACAACGGGATCCCGTGACTTCAAGTGACTCCTCTCTTTCCTTTCTTTTATATAGGTGAGATTCCACGTGGTGAATGTGTGCTCCCTCCTGGTACCTGGTACCACGTACCATAGGCACGATACCTATCTGATTCCTCCTCGGTATCGCGCACGCGATACATCGTCGCCGGCATCGCTCCTCTACTGCCGGAGCAGCATAGCACAGGCTGGCACCTGATATCTGATACCTCGTACCTGGTACCTGGTACCTGATACCTGATACCTAGTACCTGATACCTGGTACCTAGTACTTGATACCCAGTACCTAATACCTGGTATCTGGTACCTGGTATCGGTATGGTACCAGCTGCATGGTTTCTAAGGCTTCGTGAAGTTAGGTCTTTTTAAGGAAAAGGCTATTCTCCGCAAGAACCGATTTGGATGTGTCTCCGATTTTCAACGGACCAAGGATCAGCTTAACTCTGTCTTTATGTGGTACCTGGTAGAGTGGAATTGGAGAGATTCAAGAGGATGGGACAGGGGAATCGATACTATCCATATAAGCCGAAGAAAAAAAATCAGCAAAGAAAATCATCAAGAAAAAAAAGAGAAAAATACATATGAGGAAGGGATGCAAGCGGTGGTGAAGCATTGCTGGCGTGTGGGGGGGTGGAGGAATCAAGCCTGAGTGGAATGGAGTGCGAGGGGTACCTGCAGGTATCGAAGGAATGGATGCGAGCAGCGGCGCAACACCGCCGGCGTGGGAAGGCGAATGGACGGAGGGGAGTGGCGGCGGTGCAGCACTGTCGCTTGGGGGCGGAGGGACAAAGGAGCTCGCGGTCCTCGTCGGCGGCCACGGCGGCGCGAGAGCTTGCACACTGCTTCGCCACCGCGCCGCGTGTTCCTGAGCCGGCGGGAGCAGCTCCGCGGGGCGCCGCCTTCCCCGGCGCCAGCGAAAGAGAGCGGGCCGAGCGTCCTCTACGCCTAACGTGCCACCCCGCACAGCTAGCCACCGTCCTCGTCTCTGTGCTTATGAGGGTGGTAGTCAGAGAGAGAGGGGAAGAGGGAAGGGGAAGAGACAAAGAAGAGGATGAGATGCTAGATATTTAGTAGTAGTAGTTATCCCGTGTGTATGGAATACCGTTGAGTAGTTTTTCTTTTTTTTTAATAACAAATCAATATGTTGACCCCGCTTTTTAAAGAAAGCTCATAAACATAAACATACAGAATGCGTGTTTGATGGTGTTTCTCATGTGTTCACTCGTGAAACATGTATGACCTGTTAGGGCCGGATCCAGCGTGGGTGCTGGGGGACTCGAGTCCCCCCTACCTTACTGGATCACCATTGTTAGAAAGGGGGATGAAAGGGGAAGAATGGAGAAAAAAAATAAAGAGTATGGTAGATTGAAGAAAGAAAAAATAGATGAGTCCCCTCTTAAATCTGTTCTGGATCCATCCTGCCTGTAGTCCTGTAGCTGTGTTCGCACGACACGCTGCCGTCATTTTTGGTTTGATGGTATTGAGCGAGCTTTATCCGACGTGGGCTAGTCAAGTTAATGGAAGCAGAGCAGAATAAACCACATACGAACACATCAAAACAAGCCCATCTTAAATCTCACTTGGTGGAGCTACGCATATATGGCCCACATATAGCTTGCGCAGGCACAGGCGGCGCAGCGGCCCTGGGCCCCTTGTGCGCGAGTCGGTTGCAGCGAGGAACCGGGATCCCGTGCCTCCCGCTTTTGGCAAAAGCTACTCTACGCAACCTCGCTATCGCCGGTAGCTTTTCCGCGCACGCTTCCGTTGCAGCCGCGTTGGCGCAGCACGGAGGCGGCCGTCGCATGCGTCCCCGTCCCCCCGCCCGCGCGCCGCGCACATGCGCCGAACCGGCCCGCGCCTCCACCCGGCCAGTCCCTACGCTCTTGGACTGTTCACTTAGCCGCATCCACCGCCGGGCACCTTCTCCGTCTCGGTGGGTTGCACGGGACAACGGCGCGACGGCAAAAAGGCGCCTCGCGGACGGTGCATGCGCGAGACGCGGGCGGCTTGGTTTCCCGAACTTTTCTTCGGCTGTTTAACACTACTGGCACCTACGTACGTGGCGGGGCACTCCGGTGCGCTTGCCATCGGCGGGCGTTCCTCCCGGCGGAATCCGTTTGTCACCGAGCGGCCGCGCCCGAGCGTTGCGACAGCCTGTACGTGCCCAAGGAATGTACCGTTCGGCTAATCGGCTCGGCTTGCTTGCGCTGCATGCACATGGCACGATCGGTGGAACATATAAAGCTAGCCTGGCAATTGCAGCCAAGCTATTGCTGCATGCTCCAAATATTCATATGCTCAATTCGTCCTACGGCACCTACTAACTACTTGTCTGCTTCCGCGCGCCATGATCTGTGGCAGCGAAATTCCGTGCCGGGTCTGATAAATTATTCTGTACCCTTCGGATCGACGTAGGGACAAACTGACACGCTAATTCCTCTATAAACATGGAGGCCCAGATCGATCGAGAACATGCGCCAGTGATACTGTCTGGATCGTCACGCTTTGTGCGGCGAAGATGGTAGAGATGAAGGCCGCGATTTGCATCGCCGCGGCAGTCTCACTGATCCACGTCGTGTTGGCTGCCGATTACACTATCGGCAGTGCAGCCGGCGGCTGGGGCGGGGAGTACAAGGCCTGGGTTGCATCGCAAGCGTTTGCTCCTGGAGACACTCTAAGTAAGTGTACTAATAAGCTGCACACAAATTACTGCAATTTTTACCACCTCCTGCTCATTCTTTGCGGGCAAAACACTGTGCAGCATTCAAGTACAGCTCGTACCACAACGTCGTCGAAGTGACCAAAGACGACTACGAAGCGTGCTCCGCGACCAGCCCTGTCTCCGCCGACAGCAGCGGCAGCACCACCATCGTGCTCACGGCGCCGGGGAAACGCTACTTCATCTGCGGCGCGCCGGGGCACTGCCAGTCCGGAATGAAGCTGGTGGTGGACGTCGCTGACCGCCCCTCACCCGCAACGCCCAGTCCACCGCCTTTGCTGCCACCTTCTCCACGACACACGAAGCGGCGGACTGCACCGACGCCAATGCCGTTGCCGCCAGCGCAAGCGCCAGTATGGTCACCGGCACCAGCACCCGCGGCGACGCAGCGAAGGCATTCGGGGCACAAGAAGCACAGGAGCAGGCACCTTCCGCCTAAACCGGCGCCGGCGATGGCTCCCACTGTGCAGTCCGTGGAGGCAGATTTTCCGGCGGCGGCTTTCGCACCGATGTCCTCACCACCTCCCCCGCCGCCGATGTCGTCGGACGCTTCTGCCGTCGTGCGTCAAAAGTGGAGCGATGTCAAAGTCGGCCTAGTAGCTCTTGGGCTAGTTGTTTTGGGTGTATGAGTTGGGGAGAAGTTTTAGGCCAAGTCATGGATGATGCTGATTATGTGCATGCATGTTAATTTAGTCAAGTGTTAAAGTGTGATTTGTTGAGTTGAGGATTGTGTTTTTTACATGGTTTTCTATGTGTTAATTCTAAGTCCTTGAGTCCTGACGACTTGTGGAATGAGATTATTAGTTTAAGTGACAAATAATGGATTTGCTAAACTACAGTAGAAAGAAAGTCGAGGGCAAAATCTTGCGAATTGCTAACCCTCTTCTTTTTTTTGTCCATTATCAGAATCTCCCTCTAGGGGTTGAGAAATGCCAGGGGTTTTCCGGCTAGCTCCACAAGGTGGTGGGCTAGACGATCTGGGTTCAAAGCCTCACCCCTTCTAATTATTTGATATTAAGTCATTCTCTAATATTCTAGTTTTTTTTATCTCCCTCTAGGGGCCTAAGCTTCATGATCTACTACTTAGCCAAGACATGATCACTAATTTCTCGATCTAAAGCGGAATTGGGTATACCAGAATTTAAAAAATCCTTTGATCCCGCTTTAAGGAAGTCATCGATCACCTTCTTTGTGTCGATTAGAAGTCCTACATGCAAGACGACCGATCGCCGCTTGATGCCCAAGGCGCCACCGGTGATCACTGTCCGAGAGCCTTGATCTCCTTCAAGGGGTATCCTATAATGGGTTTGGAATCATTATTCGGGTCGTTGAAATTAGAATGTAAAAAGTACAAATTACACCCCTAAACTATTATGGTCGACCGAATTACCCTTCTAAACTCGAAAACCAGACATCGCTCACTCTGAACTTTCAACATTCGAACAAACCCCCCCCCCCCCCCCCACACACACACACCATTGTTGCGAGCAGTTTAGGGTTTGAATAGCACATGTGACAGTCTAGTCAGCAAATTTTTCTAAAAAAAATCGCTAGGGCCCACTCGTCAGAATCCCCACCCCACTCTCTCTCCTCCCTCCCTTCTGAAGTGCGCGGCAGGGGGAGATGGGGCGACACGGCAGAGCGGCGCTACCGGCGTCTCTTCTCCCTCCCCTTCTTAAGCGTGCGGCGGTGGGGGAGAGGGGGCGGCGCAACTGGCGACTCTTCTTCCTCCCCTTCTGAAGCACGCGGCGGCGGCGAAGACGGGACGACACAGTAGGGTGACGCGAGCGGCGGTGGCATGGAGGCGGAGGCGAGGGTGACGCGTGTCGGCGGCATCAAATCCAACCCGATACATCCTTAGAGAACACGCAGCGTTAAATACAGTAGTTCTACAGGTGCCCCGCCATGTCGACCCGTCTTCCCCGCCACGACCACCGCCGCCACGGCACCTTTGCCTTCGACCGCGCCGGCCTCTGCGGCCGCCCTGCCACGTCGCTCCCTCTCCCTCGCCATGGCCGCCTTCTCGCGCAAGTCCGGCGGCGGCCGCCGCTTCCCCGACCACAGGAGAACGAGGAGAATGGCGAGCTTGACGGGCCGACCACCGCTGACGCGCTGCTCATCCTCGACCGTGCCACCTTTGGCTCCGCGGTCGCCAGCCTCTGCAACCGCCCCGCTGTGCCGCCCCCTCTCCCTCTCCATGGCCACCTTCTCGCGCAAGTCCGCACCGGCCGCCGCTTCCCTGACTATAGGAGGATGAGGCAGATGGTGAGCTTGATAGGCCGACCACCGTCGGCACGTGCCTCATCCTCGACCTCCACTGCGATTTGGCTCGCAGCCGTCGGTGCGCCGCTTGCTCTCAGCCTCCGACGAGAGTGAGAGATAGAGAGGAGAGAGGATATGACAGGTGAGCCCACCATTTCTTCAAATAAAAAATTGTTGACTGGACTGCCACGTAAGACCAAAACCACTTCGGGTTAAGTTAGAGGGGCTGGATAATTTGTCCGGTATTGAAAGTTAAAGGTGTGCGATATCTTCTTTTCAAGTTCGGGGGGTAATTTGATCGACTGCGATAGTTTATGGGGTAATTCATACTTTTTCCCATTAGAATTGGGATAGAAAATTAAGGTTTTAGGTAAAGACTTATAGTGAGATTTGTCTTATACGATATGGTGGTACTTAGGGACGATCCAAAAGAGACGAGAGCGCCTAAGAGACCACAACAAAATTTTAGAAAATGTGCGTGATCTGCATGACTGCATGCGGAGTAGACTATGTCTTTATGATTCGGTTTTTCTTTACCTTGATGGATTACGTCCCTTCACTACTCATCTCTCAGTTTGTTAGCCAAGAGACTAACCAACAACGCCCTTGACCTTGATGAAGTCAATAGTTAGGATATAAAGAGTAGGGTTAGGATCAAGGTGGGAGGGGATGGGTGTGGATAAGAAAAGACCAGAAATTCACCGAGTTAGAGGGAGGCTAGCTAGGGTGGCAGATGGGTCGCCGAGATAGGTGGTGAATCAACAACAAACGGATACTGGATAGTGATCAACGCTAGGAACAAATAAGAGTGTTAGATTAGAAGGCACGGGCATTGTATCCAACAGAAACATAGTGGTAAAAATGTAAATAGTGTGAAACATATTGGGTGTTGTTTTATTAAAAAGAAGTATTGGTCATTGTAAGCTTTTAGCATAGAAAATATTCAAACGAAATTTTATTCACGTCATCTCACAATAACACTATATCAAAGTCCATATACACAGCGTTCTTAAACGCTGGTTTCTTGGAAAAACAACTCAAGGGGAACTACCAACTGCTACAACTTAAAGAGGAAGGGAAGAACCTAATAATAAAAATAAGGATAAAAGTAACTAGTATACGGCTCCTCATATTCATCATCGTCGTCGAGTCCCTCGACGTCGAGGTAGTACGTCTTGATCTCGTCATGCTTGAAACTTGTTCCTCCCCTTGCACGTCTTCCTCTTGGTGTAGGCCTCGTACGGGTCCCTCCCGGTGTACTTGGAGTGGTTGGTGGGCTTCCTCGACACCCGGACGAACCCTCCGTTGGCCGTCTGCTTCGTGATCTCGTGCACCACGCGCCGCTTGGCCTTGCCGCCGGCGCCGTCGGGATCCATCGGGTCGACGAGCTTGTGGGCGTACACCCACCCGTGCATCCGCCCCTCGCGACGCATGGCGGCGGCGACTCTAGAGTTTTGCGCGGATCAAAGACGATCCGTGGTCCGGTGTGTGCCGGCCTGGACGCACAGGGCCTCGTATTTGTAGGCCTCGCGCGCGATTCCTTGCCGGCCACGGGGCCCTGATGGAGTCGGTGTCGGCTGCGTGCGATCCAAGCTTATGACGGTTTGGACCGAGTCGGTATCAGCCTTGTGGAATCTGAATACTCATTGGGCCAACCGGTGGTCGCAGTTGTTGGGCCTTTGGTTTGAGGGTACGCTTGGTGCCACAAGCCTAAACAGGACATGGCCCATGGGACAGTCATGTGCGTGCAGGACCTCTGTGAATGCTTTTCCCTTTTCTGCACCGCTCACATCTCAAGGAGCTGTACGCCTGTACCGAGCTAAACTGTAGGAGTACTCTGCATGAGAACGTCGTACTCCGACATGATACTGTTGCTTGGAAAAGGGCTAGCTTTGCTTGCTGAAACGAAGGTTGCAGGAAAGGATCTTTCGTCATTGAATGCCACGCGGTGTACAAATTTCTTGGCACTAAACTATAAGCACGTACTAGTACCACGTATAATGCGACACCGTGTAACTTTGTAACAGTAGTACAGTACAGTACTGTCGCTCCCGCTTGCACGATGTGCAAACTGAAACTCAAGCCTGACGAGAGTGAAGTTGAAACAGGGCAGAAAGCTCGAAGATTATCGGTGAAGACGACCTGAAGCTGGAGGGCCATCGGTTGGCTTGCCGCTTGCCGGCAGGCCGGGGTCAGCACGGCTAGTTCCGGCCATTCTAGCTGCCGACCTGCCGCCTTGCCGGAAGACGCAACTCGACTCCTCCTGACGAGATGAGGGACCCCGCTTTGATTGGAGGTGGAGGTACTCATCCGGTACCCACTGCCACTATATAGCCAGTAGCCACCGTGCTGTGAGATCTGAGATGTATTTGAAGTATCAGGACATATCGTACAAAATTGGTTGTATCATTTTATAGAAGAGACGCCACGGTAAGCAGAAACTCCCACCACTCACTCTGTGATCTTACTATATTCTCAATTTTCACTGAAAAGGTGTATGGATGGGCTCCTTTTTCCGCTTGACACAAGAGCGTTTTCTTCCCTACCACTGATCTGCAAGGGCTGTAGCCTGTAGCCAATTGGCTAGAACTCCTTTTACCGATTACACTTGATGTTGCAGCCTTAAGCATTGATTCAGGGGATTTCTTAAAAAATAGCCTTAAGCACTGTCTCTTAAAAAAGAAACAACTTCCGCACTGATTCAGGGGATTTCGAGATTCGAGAGGTGGACAATTTCACCCATGTTCTCATCAGGTATCACCCCCTGAAATGATGACAGAATAGGCAATGATTGTTCCGGGGATTCTATCGATTTATCTTTTGAGCTTTCTGTGCTAATACAGCCTGGCTAATTTCGTCCTGATGCAAGCATACCTCAGAGCTAATTCTGGAGTTTGATCTTTACACAGCAAAATGGGTTGATTCAGGTAAAACAACACAAATATCTTTCGTACCAATTGAATTCGTGGTGCAGAACTCCAAACAAAAGTTACTATATAAGGGTTCGATGCGTACAGTCCGTTTCATTCACAGTCACGCGCAGGTCGCTTGCAGTTAAAGAAAACAAGTTAATGAATGAATTAACCTTAAAACAGTCTGAGGAAATCATAAAATTGAGAGCCATTTTGGATTGATGCCAAAATGTGCCCTACCAATTTTATTGGTAGCTTAGATAGTAATGTTGGGTGTTTGGATTGAGGCCAAAATAATTGGTAATGCCAAATCAAATTTGACACTAATCTAGAAGTTTCTTCTCTACAATGTTAAAATTTAGTTTTATATTGGTAGGAATCCAAACAAACTAGATTACAATTTGAACTTACCAAAGAATTGGTAGTAATAAAATATGCCAAGGATTTGGTACTACCAAAGATTTGGTAGGGTAGTAAACCAAACCTGCCCTGAATTACAGCAAACAGTACTGCACTGTCGTCCCCAGTAGTACTAGTACCATGCATCTAAAGCTGATCGCATTGAAACCGGCATAAATGGCTAGCTAACATCTGAGTACTTTTTCTCCTTGAGAGAAACATTTGTCCCTGTGATAATGGCCCGCTAATCTTATCAGAATACATACAACAGGTTACAATTGAGACAATGAAACCGTGATAAAGATGAGCTCTGATGATGATGTTTCTTAATTATAGTATTTTCTTTCTTTTTCTTTCGGCAGGCATACGATTTACAAGTTGCTCATATCTGATACCATTTTCAAGTTGCGCATATCTCACGAACGCGAGGGCTTCGTTTTTACGAGAGCACGCGGCTGGTCAAGATAAACAGTACTCCAGCTCGATTGGCACAAAAAACCGGCAACATTGTGTCGTTTGCAAGAGCACAGCAAATCAGCAATGGGTCCTCCTCTTTGGACCCCTGTTACTACTGTAGATGTGTACCACTCCTGTACACTAGATGATAAAATGTCCTGCAGTGCTTCTGTTGATTTGCTTTAGGCCGAGTTTAGTTTCAAACTTTTTTTTCAAACTTCTAACTTTTCCATCACATCAAAACTTTTCTACACACACAAACTTTCAATTTTTCCGTCACATCGTTCCAATTTCAATCAAACTTCCAATTTTAGCGTGAACTAAACACACCCTTAATCGGAAGGCCGGATTTCTTTAGAATGAGCGACTCTTCAGAAAGAAAAAAAGAATGAGCGAGTGGTGTTGATTCTTTAGTTTTATTATCAGTTATCTCACGAACTTTTATAGCGAAGAACTGCAGATACCATCACATGAATATATTTTCATTGAAGGAGTATTTCGTCTCGAGACGTGATGGATGCCAATCTTTACAATAGCCTTAGAAATGATCTACACCATACCTTTTTATTTTTGCGAGAATACCTTTAAGATTCTTTTTATTTTAGGTCCTTTAAGACCCATACCTATTTATACCACCACATAAACTATTAGCTATAACATTAACAAATATTTGATTACTATAAAGCATACATAAATCAATAATTCAAAAAGTTTCTACTGGTGATATTTACATATACTTTTACGGTAACCTTATACATGAGGGATGATATGATGTAGGACATGGGCGGAGATAGCTAGAGAGGAGTAAGCTGCCCTTCTTCTAAGTCTAAATATCAATTGAGTCCCAATCTGAAGAAAATTCTAGTTCTGACCCTTCATAGATGAAGAGTTTAGAGGACAACTCAGAAAAAATAGGTAAATTGAAGACATATGTATATGTTTTCTTATATCGGAGTCTCATGCGCGCGCACGTGCAAATCTAAACCACCGACTGCTCTCATGTGGGAAGACATCTATCTATCTATTATATTATTAAAACAGCCTTAAAAGAATGCAACATATTTACAGTGGGGGCTAGAAATTCCCACATTAATCGGAGAAAAAGAAAAGAAGAGTACAAATAGAAATACAATCTAAAAATAGCTGAAATTCGAAATTAAAAATAAGCAATATTGAAAGAAGAGTCCGTATAGGAACCCAATACGAGATTAATCAAAATTCAAAATAAAAATAAAATAAAATCTGAAATTAGAAAAAAAGAAGAGTACAAGTATGAATACAATTTAAAATATCTGAAATTCGGAATTAAAAATAAGAAATATTGAACCCACTACGAGATTAATTAAAAATCGAAATAAAAATAAAATAAAATCCAAAATTATAAAAATATAAAAGAAGAGTTCACGTAGGAATACAATTTGAAAATAACTAAAATTCTAAATTAAAAATAAGCAATATTGAAAAAAGAGTCCATACAAGAAACCAATACGATATTAATTAAAATTAAAAAAAATCAAATAAAATCCAGAATTAGAAAAAAAAATATAGTTCAAGTAGAAATACAAACTTGAAACAATTGAAATTGAAAATAAAAAAGAAATATTAAAGAATAGTCTGTATAGAACACAATATGAGAATAATTAAAATTCGAAATAAAATATAAAATAAATTCAGAAAATAAAAAAATAAAAATAAGAGCTCAACTGGAATACATTTCATAAATAACTAAAATTTGTAATAAAAAATAAAGACTATTAAAATAAGAGACAATCTAGAACACATGACGAGATTAATTAAAGTTCGAAATAACAAATAAAATAAATTTCAAAAATAGAAAAATAATTATAAGAGTTCAAGTAGGAATATAATTTATGAATAAACGTTATCGGGATGAAAAATTATGCAATTTTAGAAAAAAAAATCCATCTAGAACACAACGATGAGAAATGACAATAAAGAGGAGAGACGTAATAGGCCTGCAAAGGAATAAAGTGTTGGCGGTTGATGGGATATCTAAAAATTATAAACAAAACCCCAAATAGAATCCCAGTGACGATGGGCACGCCGTAATGCAACATGGTCACGACGGTTGATGGGACTTATGGAGAGTAAAATAAACCCCAATGATAATCATGTTCGATTTAAAATCTCAAGAACAATAAGAAGGGAGGCAGTGGGTGGGCTGTGGAGGAGTATAGTGGCGAAGCCGCTAACAATTTGACGAGACTTATAAAAAGTAAAAAAGAACACAAAGAAAAATTATGTCCGGTTTTTAAAATCCCAATGGCAATAAAGAGAGGTGGCAGTGAATGAGCCGTAGGGCATTAAATTGGCGATGCTTGACGATACTTCCAAAAATTATGAAAACGAAACCCAACAAGACAATGAACTCTAAAAACTATAAGGCCTAATATTTTAAAGTTTTAAACAGGATGAATAGAAGTTGTGGTAGATCGAATAAGCAAATAAAAATATGACAAAGGAGTAAGGGGCAGTGACTGACGTGGCTTTTAAAAACTATAAAATTTTTAGAATCACGAGAATGATAATTTTAAATAAAATCATGTGTAAAAAAAGATAATTTTAAATTGATACTAGCTGTACAATTATGCGGGCTGTCCAACTAGTTAGCATTATGGGACAGGGGAATGTGAAAAGGTAACCCGATGACGGTTTTTTACTAGTCAGGCAAAAATGACAAAATACGACAACAACCGCCTAATAATGATATTAGGGTGTATTAAGCATTGTGATAGAGAGGTAAACTAGTCCTCTTTAAGAAATTCACGTATATGGGTTGATAAACCCTAGCTTTATTATGAGCATGCCGATGATGATCCCGGCATTCTTATGATTATTCGCCCACCCAATAAACCATCCAAGTTAAAAGAAAACAAAACTAAAATTCAGTTTTTTCAATAAATCAATCGAATTTCACATGTATTTTCTAATCAAGCAGTAACCGATGTTATCGACGAAAGGGATGGGTATTTGGTGATCAATGCAAAATGTTGATTAGAAAAAAAAAAGAAATGCCTATAGTGGAAAAAAAGAAAGAAATTTCAATCAAAATTCCACATATAGTAGACTTGATAACATTTCTTTTTTTTTCTTATGTTGTTAGCAGTTGACATAGACACATCAACGCCTGACTTAGCCGGGTGAATGATCCCTTGTAAGTGTATGTTAAATATTGTAGATGTGATAGATAGTACTGTTAAAATATTGTGCAAATGATATAAGCGGTGGTGATTGGATATGCTTGTATTTTGATTTATATAATTAAATAAATTGAAGATATATTGTATGCTTGTATAAGATTAAATATGTAATTATTGCTAGTGGGTAATGATGTGGTATAGTTGCATGTTGAACTTTAGATTTAGTGGGATTTAATTTTATAGAAAGCATATATTACTGTTCGCTGTTAGGCAAGAACTATAGCTTCCGTATTCTATCTGATCATCCATTCTAATGTCTAAATATCTCTCATAGCTTCAGGCACACTTAACACTAAACTTCCCGGACGGTCGGAGTTTGTTTTCAAAAGACTGCACCAACACACGGGGCGTGGCTAATGGGCAATTGATCGCTCCCAGCGATCGATTCCCATCCCCCTGTACACTCCTCTCACCCTTTCTCCTCTACTTCTTCTCTTCCTACTACACCATAAATTTTTAAAAAACTAGCAAAAATATCCGTGCGTTGCAACGGGTGAAAAAATTCTAATGATAATATACGTTTTTCATTAATAATCATGCCAATGACAATGTTTGTATTTTAATGAGCAGCTTGTTTTTTTATAAACGGTGTTTTTTTCTTGCGCGATTTTCTCAAACCATTCAGAAATGGCGCATTTCTTTCTAAAAGTTTTTTTCTAGCATGTTTTTTATTGCTTTTTTATTTACAACGAAAACCATATTTTTCTCCCTTTTTTTGCTTTTCTTTTCTCGTGTGTTTTTTTGCCTTTTTTTACAATTATTTTCTCGTGCTTTTTTTGCTTTTTTTTTTCAAATGTTCTTTTTTTTTTGCTTTTTATCAATACAGGAGAATATATGACGAAATAAAAGCCGTGTAGTAGATGGCAAAAAATCGATGGATCCTATCCGACTCAGAGCGATTTTTTTAATAGACGGTGTTTTTTTTTACACGGTTTTTTAAAACCATTTTTTTAAATGGCGTGTTTTTTGTGACAGTTTTTTTCTCGCATGTTTTTTTTAAAAAAAATTACCGACGATGGAAATAATTTTTCTTGCGTGTTTTTTATTTTTTTTATGGAAGATGGAAAGCCTTTTTAGCATGTTTTTTTTGCACTTTTTCTGACTTTTTTCTCACGTGTTTTTTTGAATCGTTTTTATTTTCTGGTGCATTTTCTCTTTTTAAATAGTTAGATTATATTAGAGATAGAGAAGAGATATATATTAATTAAAAATCAGACTTTGTTTCGCCCTTTTCATTTTTTTCTCGTGTGCATTATTTATTTTATACGAACCAACTTTTTATTTTTTACAAACTATTTTTTTCGCCACTTTCTTAGGGAATCGGACGAACTTTTTTAGATGTATTTTTTGTTTTTTTCGCCTTTATAATCAGACTTTTTTTCCATTTTTAAATGAATCGAATCTAGTATTTTTTTTCACCACTTTTTTTTGCCTTTTATAGGAATCGGATTTTTTTCCGTTCGTATCTACGGTTTTTTTCGCTACTTAGGGGAAACATAACTTTTGTTGTTGTTTTTCTTTTTTTTGCAGCTTTCCTTTTTCTTTTTATGCACCTTTTTGCTTTTGTTCTCTCTCTTTTATTATTACTTTTAACAAAAATGATCTCAAGTACCTTATTGCAAGATTATAGGGACTCAAATGTAAATATAAAAATTACAGGGACTCAAATGCAAAAGTACAAACCCAAAAATTAAAATCATATAAAAATGGAATGCACTCGACCTATAGGTTCCGTTTTTGTAAACAGATCTTCAATCCGGCACATCATTTTGTTTCACCATGACGTGTGAGATATCACGGTATAGATTGAAACTGAGAGGAGTGGTGGCTGGAGTATCAGACTCAAAAGGAGTGGTGCCTTTTATTTTTAGTTTTTAAGAGGGAATCGGATCTATAGTCAGAACTTTTTTTTCCGTTTCTGAGAGGTAGTCAGATAGGAGTCGGTTTTTTTTTTATTTTTTTCGCTTTTTTTTTCTTTCGTCCTTTTTTGATCGGACAATTATTTTTGGGGAATCAGACAAATTCATTTTTTCCCCCGATTTTTCTTTTACAGCGTCAGATTTGGATTTTCTTTTCTTTTTTCGCACGTTTTCTTTCGCCCGGTTTTTTTCGATCGGACAATTTTGGTTTTTTTGGCCCGGTCTTTTTTCGCCCTTTTTTTAGGTTAGGACAGATTTGCAGATTTGTGGATCGGACAGATTTGGTTTTTCTTTTTTTTGCACTTTTTTTCGCCCGTTTCTTTATCGGATAAATTTGGTTTTTTTTGCTTTTTTTTACGGACGATGGAAGCACCTCTTATTTTTTAAGTAGTAGAGATAAAAAAACAAAGTTGGAAAAATTTATGTATAGAAATACTATATTAAAAAATATTTGAATTTAAATTCAAATTTGAAATGGGTATGTAAACTTTTGACTTATAAACTTTGGGCCTATACACTAATATTTGAGTTCAAATTCAAATTTGAATCGGGTATGTAAACTTTTGACTTATAAACTTTGGGTCTAAAACTTTAGGTGTATAAACTTTAGATGTATAGAAATACTATTTATAAAAAATATTTGAATTCAAGTTCAAATTTGAATTGGGTATAATTCAAATTCAAATTTGAATCGGGTATATAAACTTTGGATCTATAAACTTTAGGTGTATAAACTTTAGATGTATAGAAATACTATATATAAAAAATATTTGAATTCAAATTCAAATTTTAATCGGATATATAAACTTTTGACTTATAAACTTTGGATCTCTAAAGATGTGTAAACTTGAGATGTATAAACTTTAGGTGCATAAATTTACTAAAATAAGTGAAAAAAAGAAAACCGCGTGGAGGAATGGGACGGAGCTCGCCCAGTAGGACTTTCGCCAACACACGTGGTACCTGTATTGGGACACGCATGCTGACGAGGGAAAAAGACCTACTCTACGTATGTGTCCAACCCAAACCGATCCATTTCTACTCAAAGCGGCTACGCCGCGAGTTTCCCATCTCCGATCGAGCCAACGCTCGTACAAGGAACGGTACAAGCAATACACACACCCGTGCCTCGCACCACGTATAACACGGTCGCTTCGATTTCTTTCGGTTGCTCGCCATCATGGCCGTCCCCCTTGCCTTGAGTGCCCCCACACCTGTCCCTTCCCCGCCTCCGCCACCCACCTACAATTCGAGATTTGTTCTCACTCGCGTAGTTCCCCCTCTCTGTCTCGGTCCCCGTCTACGTCGTCTCTCGCATTTTTCCTTTGCTCCTCTGCTTGGAAGTTGGAACTAACCTCGCTGTCTTGGCTGAGCTACTCCATATCTCCCACGCGAGTCACAAGACAGCAGAACGCGCGGGAAACCAAAGAGAGCGCTCAGCGTGCAGAGCGAGCAGTTGGTGGTGAGCCTTTACTACCGCCAACCCCAAGATTTAATTGCGTCCTCCTCCTGTGCCGCCGCGCTCTCTCTCTCGCTTCGGATGCCGCTATTGCTGCTGCTGCGCCTGTGGCTGCCATAAGTATATCGCACTCCACGGTGACCGACCGACCGACGCAGTCGTCACGGGCGCGGCAGATAGCTGGCTAGTGGCTAGCACCGCGCGTCGAGACGGGATGGGCGAGAGGAGGCGCCGTGCCAGCGCTGTCGCCGGCGGCCGGGCTGAGGATGAGAAGGCTGCTTCGGCGCCTGCGGCCGCGGCCCCGGCGCCGACGGTGTGGTTCGCGCTGAAGAGGTCGCTGCACTGCCGGTCCGAGCCGTCGGAGGTGCACGTGCCGAGGCCCAAGGCCGTCGCCGCCGCCGCTGCGGGCGGTGCCGGGCACCTCTCGGCGATTGTGACCAAGCGCGCGGCGCCGCGGTCGGGTTGCTCCCGGTCGATAGCCAACCTGCGGGACGTCATCCACGGGAGCAAGCGCCACCCGGAGCGGCCGCCGAGCTGCAGCCCGAGGTCCATCGGCAGCAGCGAGTTCTTGAACCCCATCGCCCACGAGGTGGTGCTCAGCACCAACTCCCGCTGCGAGCTCAAGATCACCGGTTTCGGTGGCTGCGGCGGCCTCGCGGCGGCGGCGGCGGGGGGCGGCGTACTCGCGTCGCCGCACGAAGCGGACGGCGACGGCGCCGTGGTTTCGTCGTTCGTTGGCACGCTCCGGCCGGGCACCCCGGGGCCCGGCTGGAGCCATGGCCTGCAGTACAGCGGTTCGTGCCGGGGCAGCATGCGGTGCACGCCTCCGAGGTCGCCGAATGTGCTGCTGGACAGCAGGGACGCCGCCGCGGCCGGGGTGACCGCTCACCGCGCGTCCTGCGAGGACGCCGTCAAGAGCGGTGGCAAGGGCGGCGGCGGCGGCGGCGGCGGCCTAAGCTGCCACCGTTGCGGTGAGCAGTTCAGCAAGTGGGAGGCACTGGAGGCGCACCACCTTTCCAAGCATGCAGGTGAGGGTGACATTTGCACTGCAGCTCATAGTACACGGTACACGGTACACCCACAGGCGGTGGTGGATCTTCTCGGCGTTCGGGAAAATTGCTGTTTTCATGCATTTCCAGAGCACGTTAATCCCAATAGTGCATGTTTTCCTGTTAATGTTATGGGCGGTCAGACGGTGTGGAACTTTAGCTATCAATAGACATTTCTTTACCTCAAAGTGCAGTGCATGTGTGTTCCTTTAGCTCAGAACTTTACCTGTATGGATTTCAATTTCACTTTCACCAGCTAGGTTCCTCAAAACATCTGCTTTCTTCTCCTTTATGCGAATCCATGCTTTCAACTTTGCTATAACTGCGAACCTGGTGTTCAGAGATCCTGCTAGATCTTTCATTTTGTTGTACCAGTAGAAAATAAAGTAGGGAGTAATAACTCCATGCTTTTTTCCTCCATTACTGCATCCCAGCCATTTATCGTAGTAAAACAAACTTGTAAAGTGATAGTACTAGCATGATTAAGTCTCAATTAAGCATCTTGCAGAGTCGACACTGACCAATGGTCTTGAATGCATGTGTGTATGTGACTGGTTTGATGGCGGCAGTGACGGAGCTGGTGGAAGGGGACTCGTCGAGGAAGATCGTGGAGATCATCTGCCGGACGAGCCTGCTCAAGTCGGAGAGCAGCTGCGTGCGGATCGAGCGTGTGTTCAAGGTGCACAACACGCAGCGGACGCTGGCGCGCTTCGAGGAGTACCGTGAGGCGGTGAAGCTGAAGGCGAGCAAGCTGCCCAAGAAGCACCCGCGCTGCCTCGCCGACGGCAACGAGCTGCTGCGCTTCCACGGCGCCACGCTCTCGTGCGCGCTCGGCGGTTCGGCGGGCTCCTCCAGCCTCTGCGCCTCCAACAAGTGCGCCGTCTGCCGCATCATCCGCCACGGATTCTCCGCCAAGAAGGAAGGCAAGGCCGGCGTCGGCGTCTTCACCACGTCCACCAGCGGCCGCGCCTACGAGTCCATCGAGGCCTCCACCGGCGCCGTCGTCGGTGGCGACGACCCGGCGGCGACGCGCAAGGCGCTGCTGGTGTGCAGGGTCATCGCCGGCAGGGTGCACAAGCCGCTCGAGAACCTCAAGGAGTTCGCCGGACAGACCGGCTTCGACTCGCTCGCCGGCAAGGTCGGGCCCTACTCCAACATCGAGGAGCTCTACCTGCTGAACCCGAGGGCGCTGCTCCCGTGCTTCGTGGTCATCTGCAAGGCTTAACTCCAGAGTCACGCATTGCAAACGACTAATTAATCAAGTAATTAACCATTCTTTCCTTCGTGTACTAGCTACCGATCGGTTGCCAGCTTGTTGCCGTCTCTTCTGTATGAGCTAGTATCCATCAGATGCATTTGTCCATACTTGTGTGAGCGTACGTGGGGGTTCACGTGTAAGAGTGGATCGATTCGCCATCTACTTGCATGCTTACCAGACGACAGCGAATCAACCATGCCGTGAAGCGAAACTAACCACTCGTTTTGTTACTTACTCCTTTTCGGTTACTTGGAATACTTTTCATGCGTGCTCTTCGATCTTGTCTTCTTTCTCTAGTAGCTACTGGCTACTGCCATAACATTCTCCTCCAGTCCTCCCGTGCATGCTTGTCTTGTTGACACATGATGATTTGAGAGTAAAACAGGTCATTGTGAAAAGCAGTTTATTCACAGGAAATAGTTTACTGTACAGTGTACACCGTTCATTTTTTAAAAATATATTAATGTTTGACCATTAATCTTATTATAAAAAACGTAATTGTTTTTATGATTTGTTTTCAAAGGTATTTTAAACATTACTACCTATATTTTTGCATATTTGCATAAAATTATTAAAAGGTAAATAATTAAACATATGTCTGCAAGTTAATAGTGTCATGTATTAAAAAAGGAGGGAGTATTTGTGCGGGGAACAATAGAAACAACAGAGGGATAGTTTATCTTCCTGACATACTCTCTCCGTCCCAAAAAAAAGACAAACCCTGAGTTTTCGTGTCCAACGTTTGACCGTCTGTCTTATTTGAAAAAATTATGAAAAAAACTAAAAATACAAGTCACACATAAAGTATTAATCATGTTTTATCATCTAACAACAATGAAAATACTTATTATAAAAAAATTTCATATAAGACGAACAGTTAAACGTTGGACACAGAAATTTAAATTTAGGGTTTGCCTTTTTTTTGGACGGAGTGAGTATGGCCCATTCGAGCAGTACGACTACTATCACACGATCAATTGACTTTAGCACAGTCGTCTTTGAATGGACTGCCTGAGGCAGGGCCATCTCGATTTTGCGTTTCAAATTGTTCTGCTATCAAGTCTCGAGTGCCACACCACACCATATGGTTTCAAAATCGCTGCGACTTTCTGTGGAGCTCCTGAGCAAATCTTTATCATTCGCTGCTGCAACCGCAAGCAACCAAGTAACGGAGCAAGTGCAGGAAAGGCACGTCGCTATCGCCTCTAGATCGCTAACCAGCCATCTGAACCGCCCATTGAATGCTCTTTCTGTCTTGGGTGTCTGCAGCAACAGTGGTAGATCAGAGCAAGGCGATGCCGTCATGCCGGGCTTTCCGGCTCGACATGGCCCCTCGTAGTGTATTGCTATTGCTGAATCTAACCTCCTCGCACCTCGCAGTGCATTAGTGTATCCCATTAATGACCAGTCGATAATTAGATGTTTCCACCTAGTGACAAGAGCCATATGATACGAGTATGTGCAACTCTACGTGTTTTGGACAGGCACGGACTCATTAACACGGCATTAATCTCTGTCTGTCCCGTTGACCATGAACCCGCATTCATATGCATTGACTGCACGAACGCATGCCTACAATTCTGTGTTCAATTCGCTGCCTTGCTAGTTGTGTCCTTCCTCCTCGTGCGCTAACGATGCCCAGAAAGTCTTGTCTACATTTCCATCCATGTCAAGTTTGGCACACCAAACTATTACTCCTAATTGGCATCGTTTCCGGGGTTAGCTTCGCTAGCTGTACTACTCCTATTTGTTTACTCGCATGCCCGCCCTGCCTAACTGGATGGGTACTGGATTTGACCGATCAACAAGCACGTTACCGTGATTACTGATTACAATGAGAAACATTGAGTTGCTAGCTAAGAGCAAATTTAATAGTATAGCTCACTACTGACTCCAATTCATCTATAGCCGATCTAATAGCCAATTCATACAATAGTTACTTACTATACTATTAATATATGGTCCCACCTGTCATACACATTACGTTTTGGAGTCCGTGCTGCAGCTGGCTACAGATCTGTAGCCCGCTGCTTTTCTCTCTCATTTTTTATCTCATTAAAATATATTTACAGCTGGCCAATAGTCTGCTATTGTACAAGCTATAAGCCAGCTACAAACATATTTTAAGGAGATAAATGAGAAGAGAGAAGAGCAGCGGACTATAGATTTATAGCCAGCTGTAGCACGGACTTCAAGACATAGTGTGTGTATGATAGGTGAGACCATGTATTAATAGTGCAGTATATAACTATTGTATAAATGAGCTATTAAATTGGCTATAAATGAATTGAAGCTAGTAGTTAGCTATACTATTAACTTGCTCTATAGATGTGTTGGTGCGTCACTGCGTTGTGGCCTGTGGGGGTGCACAGAGAGCAAAGCCTGAGCACAATACCCTCAATCAGGCTAGTAGACTGAGCTGTCGCTGCATCGCTTGGAATATACTAAGGGCCGGTTTGTTTTGCGACCTAAATTGGCCTTACTAATTTTTGTTAATACCAAATTTTGGCAAGTTTTGGCATGGCTAATTTTGGCAAGGCAAAGTTATGTTTGGACTGAAGCCAAAATAGTCTAAGTTAACTATTGAAATGGCCTATTTTCTTAGGCATGCCAAAATTTGGCTTCAAACCAAATAGACACTAAACACTATTAAAATTGCCAAATATCGGTAAGGTTAATTTAGGCCTCAAACCAAACCAGCCCTAATTACATCCTAGTACATTTAATTTAGGCTTCAAACCAAACCAGCCCTAATTTAGGCCTCAAACCAAACCAGCCCTAATTGCATCCTAGTACATTTTGAAGTGACAATTTCTGCTGGGGGAAGGGATGATAGACATGGATCATCCGGCGGGGCCCCAGGTATAAGAAACCAATCTAAAACCGGCCCATTAGAACTTGAAGGCCCAGCTGGCCCATTCAGTGGTGTAATTGACAGGCCATATATAGGAATAAGTTCACTTTGACTCCCTTAACTCGTGACTGAATCTGATCATATCCCTAAACCACAATACCGGATATCTCGACCACCAAACTATTAAAACCAGTGCAATTTGACTCCCCCGATGGTTTTGGAGAGCGATTTCGATAACAATGGCACCTAAGTGGCACAGTTGACCTGATCTTACGCTAACGTGGCGTTGACATGACATTTATATTACATTAGAATTTTAAAATATATATATGGGATTCATTTGTCTTTCACACAAAAAAATATGGTGGGACCCCCACAACCATCCACTCCTTCCTTTCTTCTTCCTTCCCCTGTTCTCTCTCTTTTTCCCACGAAGCTGACAGCAGGCGGCAAAGAGTAGCGGCAGCGCGTCCCGTGGCTACTGGCGGTTGCCACAGTCGAGGAGGTCAGAGACGAGAGCGGCGGTGGCGGTGAGCGGATGAGGGCCGGAGCGGTGGCGGTGAGCGGGCGAGATCTCGGCAATAGCCTCGGACGGCAGCGGTGCTTCGGCAAGGGAGAAGCTGGCCGCCGAGCTGCTATACCTTGGGCAGAAGATGGCCGAGTGCGGCGCCGCCCGTGAGGCCGCCGCGTAGTTCCCGCCGGTGCCTCCTCCCGCACTCACGCAGCCGTGTGCTGACTCGGGGTGCCCGTCGATGGCCAGCTGCGTGGGTCACGCCCTTGCGCACGTGGGTCCCATCCCTTCCGGCGGCAGCGTGGTGTGGATAGGCCGTCGACGCGGCGGATGGTGGACGCTCACGAGCTTGGTGGCGGTGGGCGAGTGAGATCTCAGCGACGCCGCCTCTCCCTTCTCCCTTCTAGCCCTCACCCGCCCGCTGCCGTCGCTCTCATCTTAGCCCTTGCTCACCGTCGTCGCCGCTCCGGTCCTCGCCCGCCGCCGCCGCCGCCGCCGCCTGCCGCTCCAGCTCGGCAAAGGGGGAGAGGAAGGGAAAGAGAGAAAGATAGAAGGGAGAGAGGGGGGGAGGAGGAAGAAGGTAAGGAGAGGATGGTTGTGGGCCCCACGTGTCAGTGGGTCCCACCATTTTTCATGTGATTGACAAATGGATCCATATATATTTTCGAAATAAACCAACAAATACCATTGACAAGCGTCCAAATCCAAGAAATGCCATTGACAAATGTAAGTTCTAAGAAATGCTATCGTACAAACGACTTTGTCCCAAAAATGTCATCGCCGTTAGTATTCCGTCAATTCCGCGCCGTTAAATACACTGTTCACCTATAGCACTTAATGACACGGGATAGACGGAATCCTAACAGTGATGGCATTTTTGGGACAAAATCTATTGTACGATGGCATTTCTTGAAATTCACACTTGTCGATGGCATTTCTTGGATTTGAACGGTTGTCAATGGCACCTTTTTGGATTATCTCTATATTTTTTAAAAAATTCTAATGCCATGCAACGCCACGTAGTCACCATGTCAGCGAAACCGTTCTCCAAAATCACCGAGGGAGTCAAATTACACCGGTTTTAATAGTTAGGGGGAGGGATCGAGATATCCGGTATTATGGTTCAGGGATACAGATCAGATTCCACCACTAGTTAAAAGTCAAAGTGAACTTATTCCCCATATATATGCGTTGTTTAGGAGAGTTTAAAATTCTAAAAAGTAGTTGGTTGGTACAGAGTAACAAGCTTATGAGAATATGAAGAAGCTGGGTCTACCGTTTAGTTCATTTTCTAGCTTGTGTAACTACAACTTCTCAGAATCTAGATGAAAAACAAAACTATTTGGGAGGAGCTTTTGTTTTTATGAGAAGCCTTTTGTTTTTAAGAGAAGCTATAGTTGTTAGAAACTACTTTAAACAAGGCCATAAACTCAATCTAATCCCCCAACCCTAATTCTCTCAACCTTCCACCCAAGCCGCCGTGAGCAATCTTCATCACATAGTCATCGCCCCTAGCCGATGCCATCCCCACCCTCAGCCGACACCGCAATGTCACCTCGTTGGCCTATCCCCATCCCCATCACGTCGTCGCAAACCATCGTCAGCTCCTCACCAACCCTAGCCTTCGTCACATCGATGTTGCCCCTAGCCATCACCACGACGCCATCTCATCGCATCCTCAGCCGTCATCACTGCCCTCTGCCCTCAAACGCCACGGTGACTCTCATCCCCATCCCTAACCGTTGTCATCTCTCTCCGTAGTCATTACCTCAGTCACCAGTCACCACATCCTCGTCCTGCAACGAATGTTAGCGACCCCGCTCACCCACCGGGTCCCTTACGGGAGAGAGGACTAATGGTGTTTCTCTCCTGACTTGCTTTGCAGGTGGGAGATAGGGCAAGAATGCAGGGAGTGAGGATGGGGGGCATTCTTATCCAATCCAGCCCGCCCAGTTGCCACCCCCTACCTACAATGTTCAGAGCCAAATTGTCAAAAACATGTTTTTTTCCCTCTACATATCTTTGTTGAATGAAACTCAAACCACATAAGATCCCTTGCAGTTTACAGGTTAAAAAGTCAATAGAATTTAACACGTTTTCTTAAACACTTCAATTACTCCCTTCGTTACAAAATATAAGAGAATTTGGATGGACGGAACACATCCTAGTACTAGAATATGGACAAACTTCCTGTCCAAATCCAAAATCCGGGACACATCTCTATCCAAAATCCTTTATATTTTGGAACGGAGGAAGTAAAACAATTTTGCACATGACTGTTGAGATTCCATGTCATCATTTTTGTTTTGGCAACAATGGTGCGGCAACATTTGAAACAGAACCAAACATGTCCTGGACTGACCTTCTTGTTTGGCGCGGTCCCCGGCAGTTCACTAGAGGCCGAGAATTAAGCTCAAATCCTAGCCCATCGACAGGAATCGTCACATTTTGGCCCATGCCAAACAAAGCATCTGCGCCAACAAAATCCAGACATCTGCACAAGATATAGAACTATTCAATTGTAAAACATCGCACCAATCCAGACATCCTTCTTTCCAAACATAATTAGGGCACTCCAAAGTTTTTTCTTGGCTAGAAGACAAATTATTGGTATTTGCCATAGCACACTTTCCATTAAAAACTGAAAGAATAAGTAGCAGAAAACAACAAAATCCAAGAAAACACAGATATTTCGAACAGATTTTTAAAAAATAGAAATGATTTCAGAAACCCACATAAAATTCCAGGACACTCTTGAACTTAAACATGGACATTTTGTATTGACAATTTGAAATTAGCCCCTCAAAATGGAAATATTTGTGATCCTATAAAGATAAGGACAAGAAGAGGGAGTTTTTGTTTTACTATTTTAAACAGTTCTTGGGCTATCTTTTGCTTACTGATATATTATTAATTAACTGCCCACAATGCGTTGTGGTAAATGGCCACAACTTTAGAATTTCTTCTAGATCACAATTTTGGAGTGCTCAGGAAGTGAGATGACAAATGATACCTAGAAAATAATTACTCTCTCCATTTTAAAATATAAGACGTAACCACCACTAACGCAAATACCAAAAAAAAATTATTATCATCTTATTTGAACCACTCCAATAAATACCATGCATGCATCCAATGAGATTAGAGATCTTGACGGTAGAGGATTAAAAAAACAAATTAAAGGGGAGGGACATATGCTAGTTAATTGCACGCCTTATATATTATGAAACAATGAAAAAAAAGTGGTTATGCCTTATATTTTGGAATGAAGGAAGTATTGGACAAACAAGCTTATTACATAGGTGAGCTCACCTGTGGAAGGCTTGAATGGCAACATAGCTCAGATGTTTCTAGTTTTCCAGAATATAGCGATAGAGACAAATACACACTCGACATCTCATTTGTGACCATATGAGATACTTCCAATGTCCGCATCAGCAGACTAGCATACTATAGCAAAATGATAACCAGAATCTGCGAAACACACAAAAAAGTGAATTGCATCCTGGAAATGCAAAGTTTGGTAAGAACAAACAAGTAATTCTGAAAGGGTGTTTGACTAACACTTAGTTCTAGAGGTGAAGTTGCCAAAAACAGTTTTATAATAGGAATTTCTCATGCAATTTATTCTATTTTATCATCACATCATATACCACTGCATTTCTTTACTTTTTTGGAAAAAGGACAGTGATTTTTCATTGGACACTTTTGAGCTTCAATAACATATTTTTTTGCTATCCTTGTTTGAAGGCAGACAAATCAGACCATTTAATAGCCAGTCCAAATTTGATTAAAAAATAATTGTCGCTCAAACAAAACATCTGCTCCTTAACTCATAAACGAAATATAATAACCACTAACAAAATTGTCCGTTTGCCTATCCAATGGTCTTGCTTTTCCGCTGTTTTTATACTCCAGTGCGCCCATCAGACAATTTTCCTCATTTGCATGAACTCCTGGAAACATTTAATGATCATTTCAAAACCTAGCAGAATCATATTGCAGCACATTTCATCAGGAAAAAAAATAATCCCATTTGTTCACACAGGCTCAGTGTGATTAGTGATTACCCTAGCAGGGCAACTTACCTCTCTCAGAAAAAAAGTCCCCTTATTAAACAGCAAAGAGTCTAAAGTGTGAGAAATTGGTAATTCACCAACTATCCTAATTTATACAATATATTTGTTTGCTTCTCCTTACTATTTGACAGGCCAGTTATCTGACAAATACAAAAGATCAGTTTAAAGAAGGCATAGATAAACAAGCATCAATACAAGCGTACAGCAAATGAAAACAACATAATTGGCAGTCAATTGAATTATTCTGCAAAAGAGGTGAATCTTAACAAACTAGTATAACTATCGACCTATTAAAATCTGATAGGCAACCTATTAACTTCATGCATTCCAAAGCAATCAATTATCCATATTTCAAGGTGGAAATTCCCAATCAGCACTAAGGATCATCTAATTGGCAGATATATGAAAATAATAGTTACGAAGTACTGTAAACACACACAAAAAAACAAAGACTGAATTTCACATTGGGCCATATATTTTGACAACAGTTTCACAATGGACCAATCTTTTCACTTAACACCACATAACTTAGCACTTTTTGGCAGTTTGGACTAGGGTGAGCACATGAAGGGAATATGTGAGAGAAAAGCTAACCCAAACCATCATTTTTCTTAGTGTTTCATAGTATTAAGATAATTATATTTAGATAATCCCATCACATGGTTTCTTTTAGCAAATCAAAAACCAATTTTCAGCTGTTCTCATAAAACAGAGACGCGAAAATGCCTAAAAAGGGCACAAATTAATTAATCTACACAGGGAAGAATGAATAAAAATGAAATATAAGTATAACTAGTTGATTAGAATGAAGAAAATATACAATCTTTTGCCTTTTTATATACATTACTGTGTTAATTGCATGAAGTGCTCTCAAATATTCTCTTGGTATCCTTATCCCTAGTCCAAACCACAAAGTAATGTAAAGATAAGTGGTGTTGAGCGCAAACATTGGTAGAGCCCTGGTACATTATGAAACTTTGGTCAAAACATGTGGCCCAATGTGAAATTTATTCAAAAACAAATACATCTCAGATGAGGCAAATCTGCAATGGCCACACAACATATGTAAGAACAAAAACTAGCTGGAAATATCTTGTAAAACAGAGTAACAGATAGGTAGGTTTTATGATGTTCCATAGAAGCAAGAAACACTTATTTAAACCATTCTGGAATACAGGAAATTTCCCAATTTTTGCAGGAATTAAGCTGTTTCATGAAAATCATGACGAATTTATGCATTCTAGAAAGGGCCTTAATAAAGCATTATAAGAACCTGCAGTCTTGTTGTATGAAGTCAACAGAACAGGAGAGTACAATAAGTAGGAATCAAATTCGACACTCACCGGTAAGACTGATCAGAGAAGAACACATGGAGGTACATCCTTGTCAAGCATTTTCAGGCTCCTCTTCCTCTTCTGAAATTGATTCTTCCTTGTTTTTCTCTGTAGCATGTGGAATATTCAAGATCCTCCGTGGGTAGGAGTTGTTCCATCCAAGCTCAACAATCTTGGTGGCATCCTCCACCCTCGATGCCGTGACCAATGCAGTCACTACCTCTTGCAGCACAAAACAGTCCACTCTAAGGTTCTTACCATATATCTCATGACAGCACTTCAGAGCATAATCGAGCTCACCAGCCTTGACAAGACATGGTATGAGGGTATGATATGTCCCCCTATTCGCAACATAACCATTTTCTGCCATATCTTCAAACAGCTTCTTGGCTTCCTCTAACCTCCCATCTTTGCAATACCCTCGAATCAACTCATTGTAGGATATTGTATCAGGCTTTGGTCCATCCTTCTCCATTTTTTCAACCACTGCAACTGCATCCTCAATCCTCCCTTGCACAACAAGGCCCCTCAACTTTGCATTATAGCCTTTTGCATCCGGCACCATGTTCCTCTCCTTAATCATCTCCCAGACTTTCTCGGCGCCATCCATGTCTCCATGGTTGTAGAATCCATTCAATAGCGTGTTGAAAGTGATCAGATCGGGTGAAATTCCAGACTTCTCCATGAGTGTCATAGTATCAAGTGCCGCCGAGAGGTCGGGCACCTTGCATAACGCTTGAAGGAGTATGTTATAGGAGTATACGCTAGGTACAACCGAGGGGTTGGAGACTGGGATCTCCTTGAACGCGGCGGCAAGCGCTTCGAACTCTCCAGCCTCGACGTAGGCTGCGAGGAGAGAGTTGAAGGTCATGGTAGACTTAAGCTGCGGGGGGAGGTCATGGAACGTCGCAGCGGCGTGGGAAGCCATGGATGCGTGGCCGTACAGGCGGATGAGGCGCGCGGCGAATCCCTCCTTGGAGGTCTCCAGGAAGGGCTTCTGCGCGTCGATGATGGCCTCGACGCCGTCCAGGCGGCCGAAGGTCGCGAGGCGGGACACGGCCACGTCGTACACGCGGTGCCGGGCACGGAAGCGCGGGTGCGTGGACGAGGCGGCGATGAACCCGGACACCAGCTTGTCCGGGTCGCGCTCCCGCAAGAGGCCCTTGATGATGTCGTCGATGGCATTCCGGCGCAAATTGGGGTTCGCCTCGGCGCCGGGAGCAGGAGCTTTCTTGGTCGGCGCGGGCTTTGGAGCTTCCTTGACCTGCCCGGGCTTGGCTGGTCGCACGGATGGAGAAGAAGAGGAGAAGATGCGAGATAGGCGTTGCGCGCGGGAAGCAGCGGCGGAGGCGGCCATGGCGATCGCCGCGGCGGCGGATTGGGGTTTGCGGGGGTTGGAGTCAGAGGGGGGAGGGTTTCCGAAGTGTATACGTGTTCATTTTCGCCGCACTGCTTAACTAGGCCTGAAGTGATAAGCAATTTGGCCCAGCCCAATACAAACTTTCTTTGCCAGATCTAAAAACACACAGGCCCAACGGCGGTTGGTCAATCGCCGAACTTACCGCCGCGCCGGCCATGGACGGGCACGTCCGGCGGCTGCTGAACCGCGTGTCGATCGCCCTGGCGGCCGTCGCCACCGCCGCGCTGCTGCAGCTCTTCCGCCACTCGTCCTCCTCCTGCTTCGTCGGCTTCCCTGCCTATTCGTCCCTATCGCTGGCGCCCTTCCCGCGAACCTCGTGCGACGCTGCGTCCCGCCGCGTCGTCGATCCCAACCTCCGCCTCGCCAAGCTCCGGTCCTCGCCGCGCTGGCGGCGCCGCAGCGCAGCCCTCTCCACATCCGTGTTCCCACGACTCCGCCGGCTGCGCCTCCTCCGCAGATCGTCCCGCGTCCTCTGCGTGGCCGCGGGCGCGGGGCAGGCGGTCGACGCGCTCCACGTGGCCGGCGTTGGGGACGCCACCGGCGTTGATCTTGTTGACTTCCCTCCCCTGGTAAGGCGAGCGGACCCGCACAATCTCCCGTTCTTCGACGGCGCGTTCGACGTCGTGCTCTCCGACGAACCGATAGCGCTCACCGGCGCGCTCTTCCCGTCCCGGTTCGCGGCCGAGGCCGAGCGCACCGCCCGGTGGGGCGGCGCAATTGCTCTCGCCATCGAACGGCATATCGATCTCTCTACCGTCGTCTCCCTCTTCAAAAAGTCACGCGTGGCGGCGGCTTGGAATGCTACCTTGGATGGCTCAGCGGCGACCATGGTAATCTTAAGAAAAAATAGCAACAATACGAAACAGCATTGATCTGCAATCGTTTACTCTTGTTTACATTGCAAGTTAATGTGGTATTGTATGGTCTTTATAGATTTGTTCGAAATTGGACAGGATAACTTACGTGAAATTGCCAAGTGAACTACTAGTTGTGATTCATAATTTGTTCTCTGCTATTTCGTCAGTCATTCTTACCTCGAGTAATGCTTCCCTTTACATGATCACACTCATGAAGGATGTGGTATGAACTGAAATCAAAGGAACAACAGTTTTCACTCAAACCGGCCATCAACGTCCATGAAAATTATATTTACAGCCTCAGGGAACTTGATTTACCAGCAGAGGAGCATGCTCAATTTCACTGGTGGGAGTAGCCTTTCTTTTTACGTGCTTTCTGAACTACTGTTAAATGACAGATAATGTCGTTTGCCTGTTAGTTGTTTTCAAATAATTTGATTATGCTAATGATGCTATTTTCATCCGTTTATGCTTTTACCGGCCTTTTGACGTTTGAGAATCACGACAGAGCTCGATAGCTTTTGGTCCCTTCATCAGATCTTTCCAGTTAATTAGCATTTGGCTGATATCAAAAGCAGCATACATAATTCTTTCTAACTTGTTCTGCAATGCCCTCTCTCCCTGGAAACTTTTTGTCAGACCAAACTTCATTCGTGATTCCTACCATAACAAACTCTTCTAACTGATCTCGTACAGTAAGTTGTGCTTTTTATTTGAGCGATTAGCCGATTATTGTCCATTCCTGATGTGACCATCAAGTATATGCATACATCCAAGCATGAGAAATATAAAATATGGTCAAAAAATACATCGAGTGAATGGAGGATCTACAAGATATTAAAGTCCAATGAGTTTTGGAATCCAGTTCGACCTCTGGAGACAGCACTGACTTCAAACGAACCTAGCACCTTCATGCCAACTCCGATTTGGGTGATCTTGGACTTCGTGGAAAGCTTATCTCGCTACCTTTTAAACGCAACCGGTCTCATGTCCAAATTCATCTCGAGTCAACGGAAATCGCCAAAACAAAACAGAGCTATTGCTAAAACCAAATTTGTACCTTAGGCCTTGTAATAGACTAAACCCATCTCGGAAGTGTCTCCCTCCACCTCGACGAATTAGCACTTAACCCTACCTTTATTTTCCTCTATAAATAGCTTTGTACATCCTAAAAAACATTTGGGTTTTGTTTAGTTGAATTTTGCCAAGTGCCATTCACTTTGTCTCTAGTCCTCGCTCGATTAGTCGGTGACTATTGATTCAGAGCCCCCAATAGTTGGTGTGTTGATTTGCCGGGTCGATTATATCTACCACTTCAATCGCAACTATTCCTTTGTGCTTAATCACCTATTCGCAATATTTAGATTGCATCTTATCTTGTTCTTGCAGTGTTCTCTCGTTTGCATTGTAGGGATCATCAACCGCGTGTCACGGTTGGTACAACATCGTTTGTGGTATAGCGATTGCACGACGTCCTGAACTTGTTCTGGTTGGTAGCCACGTCGCAAACGTCGCACTCGATCAAGGCGAGAGTTATCCCCTCACCAGAAGATCGGGCCACGAGAGAGAGCGTCATCAATTCCGGATGGCCAGTGCAACCAACCTACTGCTACTGGTGTATCAATTGCTAAGCTCTCGTTACGATGTTACAGCCTTACAGGTTCATGTATCTTTTTCATCTCAAAACAAGAGAAGTGGGTGGAACACGATAATCGGGCCCATGTATGTGGACCGAGCCAGTGTTACGACCCGTCCATGCCGAAGCAGCCAATTTGGGCCGGAACGCAATACCAAGGATGAAATGAATTACACACGCCTTAAGCTGACCGTGACGTCGTGCAAGTACACGCAGTAGTACAGGAGTACCGTTGTACCGAGCTGGTCATGATCGGTTGCGATGGCACATTGACGCGTATATTAACGCACGGGCGCACGGCTGCGTACTGTTCGCCGTCGTGCACATGCGGCTCGCGACAGCAGTTGCCGAGCTCTCGACATCTCGAGAGGGAGAGAGCCGAGGGCGTACGTGCATGAAGAAAGAGTTGAATTGCTCACAGTGGCCACAGGCGGACAGTGCACCAGCAACGCGGCTGTAGCCGGACGGCGACCAGATGGGAGGGGAGAAGCCGCCAAACCCGCCGGTAGATGGGAATGTCCCCGGCCGCGCCGCGTCGCTGTCGTCGCTGTCCCGCTCCCACGAGTGGTGCGCTAGGCGCTAGCTGCGCGCACGGCCGGTGTCGCTCGCTCGCGCGTACGAAGCCGCACGCACACTGTCGATGAAAAGCACCGCTCGGCCGGCCAAAGCGCTTAAAAAGAAAAAAAAAAGGCTTAAATGGCGTCGCCGCGTTCTAACCGGCGCACAGTGCGGCACGTACCGCACCACTCCGGTAGAGCTCGATGGTTTTCCGGCATCCATGCACGCCCCATCGCTATAAAGCTGTGATGGAGTGATGAATCAACCAAGTTTTCTGTCATTTATCAGTCCAACTTGATTAGTCACTAATGCCTCTGGCCGGTACTGGACCGGGAATCAGAAACGAAGCTGGGTAGTATCAAACATATCGGACAACGGATTAAATGATAGCTTGACTTCCTGCCTCCGATTAATCTATTGCACCTTTGGTAGCCGGCCATCAATGGCGCATAGCAAGCATGGGGCCTTCCCTGTCTCCGGCCGGGGGAGGCATCAGGCATGCACGCACGCACGCGTTGCGACTGTGCTGCGTAAATTTCCCTCCTCTCCGGCGCTAGCTGACGACGGTGGACAAGACATATATCCACCAGCCAGCCCAACCCCACCATCTCCACGAGGGAGGGGGCCACGTACGTCCTTCACGTCCCCAGCTACACGTCAACACGTGTGCTGATGGCTCCCTGATGCTACGTGCTCCTACGTGAAAGAAGAACCAAACGTATAACGACGGATCGGTAAGCACGGCAAGGAGAGTTTTTAACCCGGAATTCGCTGGCGACGCCGCTCCGGCTCGTAAATGTCCGTTCGTGCGCGAGGCAGAGCCGGTCGCACCGGCGCGCACACAATGGCACATGCTGGTCGAGCAGCGCGCCGGTTCGGGACCCCGCTCTGCCGGCGCCCTGTCCGCTTTGTACCATGCCGTCCACATGGATAGCTCAGCTTTTCTGCTTGTTTGCTTCCGGGTTCTCTGTGAGACGATGCCGTGGCTGCCCCTCCGGTTGCGTTATATATGCATGACGTTCCTGAGCTTGCCAGCAGCAATAAATGTTTCCAGTCTGACGTTAAACGGCTTCAAATAATGTAACTAGAGTTATTTTTTTGTGGTCCATATATATATCTTCCTGTAACTATCGAATTGTCGTACATTTTAACACAGTGCAACGGCATGTGTTGTACGTACACACAAGGTACTGATCTTTGTGTGACTATCGTGATTGGGCACTGCGCGCGACCAAGTCAGGAGACACGCAAAATTTGAAAGCAGAGGTCTTACCGTATAGCCAACGGAAGTTAAGTTCTGACAAGTGCATCAACTTATCAACACAAGCACTACTATGTACTTAGATTGCTCGTTTATCGTTAACATAGATCATTCAGAGAATTCTGTGTAAAAAAAGGTTGGACATATGATGTACTCTTTAAATAGTTTTTCTTTTCCCAAACAAGGTTGATTACATTACAATCTTATTATTGTTATAGGGAAATAAGACATTTAACCTGTCAACAAAGAATAAAGACGCTTGCAGCCACAACACTGATCAACTCTGACATGCACAAAGGTATGAGAATGAACATTGACCACAGTCTTCGGTCCTTCAACTGGACAAATCAGCGACCGGCATCACAAAAAACAAACTGACGACTTGCGCCCAAAAGAGACAATATCGATTATATCAGCAACAACTCAACAAATAAGTTTTCCTTGATCATCATCGAAAACCCCACAAATACGGTTTCCACTAATGAAGAGGCAAAAAAAGAAAAACCAAACAAAAACTCTAGACAATCCTTATCTTCATGAATACAAACCTGGCCTAATCTATCTAATTAATACTTTTTTGTTCTTTACCATTAATTGCTAACATTGACTCTTTTTTTTTTGCTACTCGCAAGATTTGGCAGGCAAAATTTTTGAAGAGATGCATGTTAGTTGGATTACTACCAAAATGTTTTAGGCTAGCCTAGTGCCAAATAACAAAGCCAAAAATTGTGGCATTGTCAAATTTGTGGCTACAATCCCAATAAGTGACAAAAGAATTTAATTGGCGATGTGAACTCGTATTTAATAAGGTTGAGAATGGCGTAGAATCAAACTGCCCATAAAACTCCTAAAGACTTTACCATAAAATTTAGTAATTCCAAAATATAGAGCTAATAAATATGAAGTTGTACATTTATTTAACTATTTTAGTAATCCCTCCGTTTAAATTTACTTGTCGTTATACCATTCACTTTTTTAATTAAATACTTATCATTCTCGTATTCCTATTTCCCACCTTTACCAATAAAGCCATACTAGTACTTAAGTACTCATCACAAGAAATTTTAATGCTTACTTCGGGAAAGATGATTAGGATATAATTAATAAGGGTTGTAATGTAATTTGCCGCACCTCCTTGTTAGCGTAAGATTTGCTAAAACGACAACTAAATTGAAATGGATGGAGTATTTTGTTTCGAAATTAATTGTTAGTAAGTTATAATTGGCTTGGACTAGCTTCCTTTAATATAAGCCACTATAGCTCATATAATAGTCCGCTTTTGGGGATTTATTGGGATTGTAGCGTGGCTCTGCCCCTTCCCACTGTTAGGAGTTGCGTTTAGCCGCCGTAGTTTTTCCTAAGCTTCAGTTTATATTTTATTTTTTCTCCCTTCCCTTGGCATAAACCGGTTTGGCTGATTGTGTTGTATAACAAAAACTTTTTTCTTCTAATATATTGATGTGGAATCCTTTTGCGCGTTCGCGAAACAAAAACTCATAAAATAGTGAAGTAGTAAAATTTATATAATTGGCCTTTCTTCCTGTACACATTTTTGTTGTGTGCGCAATAATTATTTGGCGACTATATATTTATAACATATATGTATGTTCGTGCTGTTAACAAATTATCAATGGCACAATATATCACACAATTAATATATTATTATTCCATGCTTAGGGGAAGATCGAGTTAATTAACATGTTATTTTGTTCTGCCAAGTTATTACCAAATCACTGAATCACAGAGAACTGGGATACCAATGAATCACAGCTTATTAGCACAAGAATAATTAAGTATTAATAATTATAGTATTGAAAAATGGATTTATGTGAATTTTTTAAACAACTTCTATATAGTTTTTTTTTCACAAAACACATTATTTATTTAACAGTTTAAAAAACGTGCTAACAAAAAACCATGAAATTGAAGTTTGAAGTTGAAGGAAAGAAGGCCTTAGAGGCACCATTCCATTGACCTAGCTAAATGCACCAACTGCCTATCCGTGGTATCTAGGCAACGTTATAGTCTACAATACTGCTTTTACTCTGTTTGTTTTAAAATATAATAAAAATATATGATTCCAATTTTTTTACCGTGATATAAGCATCAACAATAATTTAAATACACGAACATTCATGCATTTCCAGCCAATAAATTAATTACTTGGAAGGAAAACCTAAGCAATTCAAAATTCAAAATTTGACCAATACAGTGACTAAAAGAGAATTTTTTCTCTTAATCCTAATATGTGCTAAACAATATAGAAATTCTTATATTTTGAAATGGAGGCATTGGAGTAATATCTTAAGTTTTAAAACTTAAGATATATTCTGAACTCAATATGCAAATAAATTTAATATATATATATATATATATAAGTAAAAAAATGAAAGGTAATAATTTGCTGTCCATATTATACATTATTTTTTTGTTAGAGACGTTTATATGTGCAGCCTCATCTTTTCACTTATACTTATATTTATCAACCAAATTTTGAATTTTTAACCTTAAATTTGGAGTTAATTTTGGGGTTTTTTCATCCAGGTTTGTTTTTTCAGCCTTTGCTTTTAGATCACTAAAAACACGTATATAAAGTTTTATTTATAAATTATTTTTTATTTACAAATATGCCGTTCAAACGATGGGAGCCGTAATCTGCACCATTATTTATATTTTCTAAAGAAATTATTTTATTGCTAGAATAAAACTAAAAAAATAACCATGGGGATAACAGGAAACGAACTATATATATTTTGCTTGTTTGTACAGCTCTGCACGAATCTCAACATATTTCTAACTCAATTACTCAAACTTGTCATGCCACATTGCCACTCTCAAAAGATGGACTGTTGACTCAAAAGTGCGTAAAAACTAAGCCTACAATATGAGTCTGATTAAAATAGGAAACTCACCGGTGTACTAACCCATGCCATTTCGATAGCCATGTTCCCCGGAAACAAACAATATGGTAGTGCTAGCTAGTGCGTACAACAGATCTGTTGTGCATGAGCAACTGAAAAAGTTAATGTCAACCATCATGAGATAACACATACTAGTACTCCCTCCATCTACTTTTGATAATCATATTTTATCTTGGCACACAGAATAAGGATAAGTAATTCTACTTATCATCTATTTAAACATGCTACTAGTAATTCCTCGTAAACAAGCGATTCATTAATATTTACATTTCTCAATGTCCATGTAGCCAATCATGTGTGGAAGAATGAAGAGTCACGTATTAAATCCGAGAAAATTATTAAGATGATAGGTTGTTGGATTGAAATATGGCTATCAAAAATAAATTTTTCAGATTCGAAAATATAACTATCAAAAGTAGATGAAATGAGTACAAAGGAAGATTATAATATACTAGTATAGCACTCTCTTCATCTACTTTTGATAGTAATATTTCATCTTAGCACATAGACTAAGGATAAGCAATTCTACTTATCATCCATTTAAACATACTACTAGTCATTCCTCGTAAATAAGTGATTCATTAATATTTCCATTTCTCGATGCCCATATAGCCAATCTTGTGTGGAAGAATGAAGAGTCATGTATTAAATCCGAGAAAGTTATTAAGAGGATAGATTGTTGGATTGAAATATGACTATCAAAAATAAATTTTTTAGATTTAGAAATATGACTATCAAAAATAGATGGAGGGAGTAGTATTTGATGTAGTTTATCATTTTGACAAGTTAGTTATCATCAGTAGCAGTAGTCCAACAATTTTGACAAGTAATAAATTCTCGGCACTGCATGCACACTGTGCGATGTGCATAAATTTGAGAGAGATATCTGAGTAGAAAAGTCTATTCAATACGGCTACTAATTACTCCCAAAAGATATACTGCGTTACAGTACACCCAAAAGATCATAGACAAAAGATAAAACAGCAGAGAAAGAGTAAGCAAATGATCATATAGGCTAAGTCGTCATCTCATAACTATTCGATCCTCTCGCAGCATCAGAGATAATTCAAACATGAATTATCATATCCCTAAAGAAACATATCGACCAATGACCATATGCATGTACCGTTAATTAATTACCAGCTCACACAAATACTCGATCAGATCATCATCCTCTCCATGATCAGCTAGCTTCAATATTAGGCGTCTCCCTTGCTGACCAGATCCTTGCTTTTGTTCCATTGCTTGTTCCCGGGGCTCCACTTGGGGCACTTGGGACTGAAGTACTTGCCCTGCACCCTCGCGTCGAGCAGCTCGACGACCGGGCCAGGGCGCACGCAGCGCGGCGCCTTGTACTGGTTGATGGACGCGCCCCGGCTGATCGCGTAGTCCATGAGCTTGTCGAAGGTGCCCTCCGCCACGACGCGTATCTCGAGCGGGCCGATGGACCTGTCGCACGCGCGGCCCTGCCGGTAGACGCTGTTCAGTGCCTCCTCCACGGACAGGCAGCACTCCTCGAACACGGACGCCGGCACCGCCGTGCTGCCGGCGCGCAGCTCCCAGAACAGCACGTAGTGGCCCGGGATGGTGGCCGCGTCCGCGTAGCTCGTGTACTCCACCAGCGACGCGCCGAACGGCTCCAGGTGCTGCACCGCGCCGCTCACCGCCGCGTGCAGCTCCGTCTCGTCCGTCTTGTCCGAATCGACGCTCAGCGCCACGTTCTGCCGCCGCACGAAGCTGAACATCGGGGCCTTGTTCTTGAACCCCGCCACCCTCAGCACGTCGCCCACGCGATAACGATACAACCCTGTCACAATCACAAAACTGTTAATTATATATATTGCTACTGCATATAAGAATATATATCATCCATCGCGCGCGGCCACGTTATGTGTCGAAGAGGTAAGGCAGATTTACCGGAATACGTGGTGACCACGAGCTCGTACTCGTGTCCGAGCTTTACGTCGACCAGGTCGACGAGGTCGCGGTGGCTCGCCTCGGCAGTGGCGTTGTTGCAATTGACGGGGAGGAACTCGTAGTAGCACATGGTGGGGATGAGCGTGTAGGCGACGTCGCTGGGCTTGCACATGGGATTCAGGTTGAGGCCGAAGTAGCACTCCGAAGAGGCGTACATGGTGCACGTCAGCGGCAGGCCGCCGCCGTAGAACTCGAGCGTCGGGATGTACTGCGACATGGTGCCGGTCACGATCACGTCGATGTACTTGGTGAGTGGCCACAGGCGCCGGATGATGCCCTCCCACGACGCCCTAGCGCACTCGTCCTCGATCGCGTCGGCGAGCGCCGGGTCGGCGCGAAGCACCCGCCCGACGGCGTCGCGCACCGCGCGGTCGGTGATCTCCGGGTCGAGCTCGCCGGTGCGGATGTCGTGGCAGAGGCGCGCCCAGTGCTTCTCGAGGAAATGGATGGCGCGGAGGAAGCCGGAGGCGAACACGGCGCCCACGCGCAGCACGTCGGCGCGGTGGACGAGGCCGCAGAGCAGCTGCGCGTACATGCTCTGGTAGGAGTCCACGCACAGGATGGCCTCGTCGGGGCTCGTGTAAGCGGTGTAGGGGTCGCGCGGACGGTCGAGGAACTGCCGGCTCCGGTAGTAGCTTGTGAGCACCGGCCGCGCCGCGAGCCCGCCCGGTGTGCGCGACTCCGCCTTCACGAAGAGCAGGTACATCGCCTTGCCTTTGTCGAGCCCGGGCACCGACTGGCTCATCACCGGCATCAGCAGGCTGTACAGCAGCGACCGCCTGTTCATCTCGTCGGCGATGGTCGGCATGAGCTTCCTCTCCCCTCCCGACGTGCCCGAGCTGGTGGACATGATGAAATTCCATTGCATGAAGATCTGTACAGAGATATGAACTCGTACGTCTTTCTAGGTTTTGCACGCAGCAGCGTGCGTGCGTACACACACGGGGAAGCATGAACATGTCACGTTATATAATGTGCTATACCTCGTGAGGAATTCGGAGATAGGATTCCCGGAGAGGATCGGCGAGGTGTCGCCGTTGGCGATGCGGAGGATGTCTGGCTGGAGGCCCTCGTATGTGACGAGCGGGACGAGGCGGCGGAAGGCGTCGACAACGTCGGGGGACTCGGGGATTCCGTACCGGCGCAGGTACTCGGCCGGCGCGTTCTGCGCCAGGATCTCGCCGAGCACGCGCCGCTGCACCTGCCCGGCGTTCGCCGTGACGTGCTCGATGAACTCGAGCGCCTCGGCGTGCGCCCCGGGGGCGTAGCCGCAGGCCGGTGCTATCTTGGCGGTCGGTGCTTCCGGCATGGCACTGCTGCTGCAGCGAGTGTGCTTGGTGCAATTTGTGCTCCCTGGATTTCGGTCTCTCACGAAGCGTGTTACTCCTTGGACCTTGGTGGCTACTAACCAGTGATATAGGCGGCGGTATGGAGCTTGGTTTGTGTGAGCGAAAGATGTGTGAATGTGTGAGATTATATAGAGGTCAAGAAGATGGGGTTGGCCCGGTGGACAGTACATTTACTGGTTGTCAGATGGCCCTACCCTGTATTGATGCTACTCCACTCTGTATTGATGCTACTGGTTTAATGCTGACTTTAGAGCAAGCATAACTTCACTTTAGTTGCACACAATACGTGGAGATGGAGAAGATGTAAAACGTGAGACTGGGCTCTGTAATAAGACTAAGACAATCACACTATGGTTGTGTTTAGTTGACAGGTTGATGTGATGGAAAAGTACTGAAGTTTGGATCCAAACTTTGGATCTAAACACAGCCCTAGACAAATTCTTGATGTAAAACATGCGTGCTACACATAGCTACATATTGATTTTGTTACTGCGCATTTATGCTACCCTAACTAAATGCTCATGCTTTACTACAGAAAAAAGAAAAAATAACACAATATTTTTAAAAATAAATACAAACATATTATCCATAGAATATGTTATATATATGGCTATCTATTTGGAATACTATTAAGATGTTAAGGGTGTAACATGTAAAACTTTTAATAGAAGTAGGATGGATGGCAAATTCACACTACCACTGTTATTGAAGTCCTTCTAAAGTAATATAGAAGTATAGAAACCTATTTCGATAACCCCATGTCTTCAAATCAAGCATGCACATCCCTCTAGTACCACATGATTTTATTTCATCCATTTCATGATACTTGGCAATTTCAACCGTATTGTTTTAGTTTGACCAACAATCCTATTTTATAAACAAACTCATGACTTTAACTAAACATATATCGTATTGTTAAAATTAAGATAAAATTGTACTTTGCACAAGGTAAAGTGCACCTTGTTTCGCTTTACACATTTGGACATACTTTCATTCTATACCAGGTTCAATGATTTAGTTTTCACTTAACACCACGATACATCATCAAATATGTAGGATTTTCAAGACTTTTCATCAAGTTTGAATAAATCATCATCAAACATGGTCTAATTAAAAAAAGGTTTTATATTTTTTAATCTTATTTTACAATTTTTTTCTTTAATATATGATACAACACCTAAGTTAAACGTCTTTCAATATATATAAATATATATCCTGGTGTACAACAAAAGTATGTACTAATTAAATCTAGTGCAAAGTGAAACAAGGTATGATTTACTCTAGTGCAATGTGCAATTAATTTACTTTTAAAATTATTAAAAGTGTGTTACACGGTAAATATAAATATATAAATCTTGTTCACAATAATCAAACAATTTGGAAGATACCATTAGTTAAAATTATCAAATTTTACAAAACAGAGTAGTGATTTTAGTCCTTTAGGGTACTTGATAGGCTGAGAGGTATCAAATCTTATACTTCATCCGTTTCATATTATAAGACTTTCTAGCATTACCCACATTCATATGTATGTTAATGAATCTAGACATATATATGTGTGCCTAGATTCATTAACATCTATATGAATGTGGACAATGCTAGAAAGTCTAATAACCTGAAACGGAGGTAGTACTTAATATATTAGCTCTCTGTACCTTATCAAGGACAATACAGTGTCTCCATTATATTTTTTTCATCTCCTAACACCCCTTGTGATATGGACATAATTGATTTTATTTACTTAAGTTTATCACAGACGTAATTTCACTATGATCAGTCATGACTATGTGATTTCCAGATCGATCGTAACTTTTGGCTGTTTCCGTGTGTATGACATGATAGAGAATACCATTTAGATGACCACGCATTTAATCCTCCATTTCTGGAGTGTGGAACTCTGGACGATACCCAAAGCAAATCGCAAAGTCGATCGATCGAATCTCCTGTTCTTGCTTCCTCCGGCAGTTACAGGAGTTGCTACTAGTTTTTCTATTGGATCGATCCATTCAGCACCACTTGGCACATATATAACATCGGGATCTGCACATCGTGGCCCGAGAGAATTGGCGTACGTGACCAGTAGCAGCCCGGGGAACCACACGCATCAGCAGCTAGCTAGCTGGAGCAGCGCCCGCAAGCGACGACCGCCGGGGGAGAGCGCGAAAGCGTCTCGAACTAACCTCCCCCAATGCACACACGCGCCGGCAGCAAGCGGCCGACATGGCGCGTGGGGTGAGTTGCTTGCATGGCGTACGTGCCCGCGAAAAGGCCGGCAGTAGCAACGCTTCCCGGCGAGTGAGGAACCCTTTGCCCAACGAGGAGCAAATGGTGCACTCTTTACATTACCCCTTACGTTTATTATCTCTTCGAAACACGAAGAAACAAAGCTGCATTTTTTTAACGGTTTCGCTAAAGAACATGAGACATTTTTTTTATTTGGAAAACTTTCTCGATTTTTTGCCATCCGATCGGTTAGATGTAAAAAGGCTCGATTTTTTTTGCCGTCCGACGTGTGTAGAGATTCGCGCTAGCTAGGTGTGGGAATAAAAATCACGCATACACTACAGGGGTAGGAGTTTGAACTCATGACATCCACTTTGCACCGAGAGCGCGTTATCAGTCGAGCCACATACATGGTTTGCGAGATGCATACCATTGTCCTGTTTGTTTTAGATTAATTTAATGTAATATAGATTATTGAGCTAGATTATTATACGCTTGTTTTTATGGATTGTTTCTCTGGATTATTGGAGACATGCATTACTCAATTTGTAAGGCTAAAGTCTATAATGCCCTCAACTATATTTTGGATGTCTTATTCATCCTTTTATCACTATACACAACAAATGCATAATTTAAAGTAGCTAAAATATATTATCATAAATAAATAAATAAATAAATCATAAATATAGTATTTTTTTGCTATGAATTTGAACACGCAGTTATCCAGATTCATAGCCATAAATACTTATATTTTAGATCGAATGGAGTAGCAAGCTTTTTTTAAGCTTGAACCGTTATAATAATAATAACTACTCCATTAATTCACTCTATTTAATAAGGACTCTGTACTGTTATGATTGAATCCCACTAGGAAGACGGATCCAAACTCTTCAGGGTCGTATGATATGACCAAAATGACGACTCCTGGCTAAATCCAATTATTAATGCACGTTAAAATTCAAAAACTTCCTGTATAAATAGACAATAACACCATTACCTCTGAAGAGTGATCGTACGTGTTTTTTTTCTAAATCCGGCCTGGTTCCATGCACCTATACGAATGTCACTATAAAAAACGATTTTTCCGTGCGGGCAAAAGTGGTTTTCGCATGTGGATCTCTGGCCCGTCTGTCTAGAAGAGTTTGCAAAAATCCATTTTTTTTACGGGTGGCGCACCCGCACATGAAAACAAAAAACAAAAAAAAATAAAAATTGCGAAATAAAATAAAAAGTTGAAACCCTTGCTGCGTCGCAGCTCGTCGTCGTCGTCGCCAGATCTGGGCGGAGAGGAGCGCCGCTGCGGAGGGAGCGCGGGAACGGCCACCACCGGGGGAGTGCAGGGCCGCGCTGCCACTCCCGGACGCCGTGCTACCACCACCCACCACCGTTCCCGGCCGCGTCGCCGCCGCCGCCTTTGGATCGAGGGCCTCCGCCGCCGGATCCGGGCGGGAGAGGGGCATCGTCTCTAGATCTGGGCGGGCAAGGGGCGCCGCCGCCGCTCCCGGCCACCGCATTGCCGCCTGCTGCTGCTCCGCGCCCATTACTCGCCTAAGCCGGCAATCGCGGGCCGAGCCCACCGCCGCCCTTCGCTTGCCGCCCCGCGCCCACTGTCCTCTGCCAAGCCGACCGCCGCCCGCCACCGTTGCAGCAAGCCGTCACCGTAGCCGAGTCCGCTTGGGGCCCCGCTCATCCCACCGTCGCCCGCTGCAGAGAGAAAGTGAGTGACGAGAGAGTGAATGACAGAGAGAAAGTGAAGATAAGGATGAGGAGGTGAGAGATGGAGAGAGAGGATAAGGATGAAAATTTTGAATTGTTTAGAGGGAAAAGATCTAGAGAGGAGGGAGGGTATTTTCACATGTGGTCTTCCACTGGTGGAGAAACCATTTATACTCCCGGTTGGTAACCCACCTTTAGTCCTGGTTTTCTAACCGGGACTAGCAATCCGGGACATCTTTAGTCCCGGTTGAAATAACCGGAACTAAAGATAGATCTTTAGTCCCGGTTGGTAAGATAGCTATCTTTAGTCATGGTTGGTAATAACAACCGAGACTAAAGAGAGGGTAGCGGCAGTCCCATTAGGTCTCCTTTTCTTTTTTTTCATTGTTTTTTAGCCAGAGTTTAATCCTTGTATTTTCTCCAAAATCAAGTGGAATGCATATTACATCCCAAAACATTCACATCACAAATCTTAAGTTACTTGTACACACAAATCAAATATATCACAAATCTTAAAAAAATTACACACAAACCAAATACATCACATATTATACATCTCAGATCCATACAACAAATCACAAAATTATACATCTCAGTGAATCACAAATTGTAAAAAAAAAAGAAAAAAGAATGGATGCCGGTAGCGCCGCCTGCCGCCGCTCGCAACTCGGCCCGTGCGTGGCCGCCTGCTGCGTGCGGCCCCGCCGGGCGCGGCCCCGCCGGCTGCCTGACGCGTGCGGGAAGGGAGGAGGGGGAGGAGGCGGCCCTCACTGGGCATCGGATGGGAAGGGAGGAGGGGGAGGAGAGGGCCGGGATGGGAGGAGGAAGGGGAGGAGGGGGAGGAGGAGAGGGAGATGGATCTGAGGAGAGGAGAGGCCGGTTGTTGAAGAGATTGAGGCCGGTTGTGGGGGAGAGGATAGGGAATAGGGCTTATATACTACGCGTGATTTTAGTCCCGGTTGGTAATACCAACATTACCAACCGGGACTAAAGTGGTGATCTTTAGTCCCGGTTTGTGACACCAACCGGGACTAAAGATCTCCGCCCCTCTGACAAGGGACTGACAGGGGATGAACCGGGACTAAAGATGAACCAACCGGGACTAAAGATCGTAGAATGGCTGTGGGGTTTTAAACCAGGACTAAAAATGATCTTTAGTCCCGGTTCTTTTTGTAACCGGGACTATCGTGGTTTTGGGGCGACCGAGCAAAGATCAGTTTTCCAGTAATGTTCTTAAGAGGCTTGCATACGAAAATCGATTTTCTCGTGTAATCCGTTAAGATGTCCATCTAAAATATATGCTTATTTTTGTGTGCGGACTCTTAAGAGGCCACTCTGTGAAAATATATTTTTGTGTGCTGTTGTCTTAAGGGTCCGCACGTAAAAGTGGGAGGATGATTTTCGCATACATGACCAATTACCGTCTGTCTATTGTCTATAATTTAAAGAACTTCTTGTATAGGAAAATTGTTTTTTTAAGTAGTGTCTAAATTTATTTGCGAGTTGTGACTGATATGGACTTAATGATTGACTACGTGGATTTTTATCGGAGTGCCAAAAATATAGATTAGCGAGGACGGGTGCACATCCACCTCGAAGGTATGCCCGGGGACAGCTCTATCAAACAGACAAACAGTCGGCGAACACGGAAGTCACACGGCGGGTAATAACCAAGAAACAAAGATACTGCTGCTTCGGATCCCGGTGCTTCTACTCCAGTAGCTACCAGTTTTCCAGTGATTTTGCAAGCCCGTGCATCAAGGCCTGAAGGGTCCAGCTAACACGTATTCGCGGTATTTCAGTTCAGATGTCTCATTGTAGACTGTAGAGACGACGAACAAGCGGACAATCCAACTCATAATTCGCTGGAACATGCGCCTGTCTAATCTTTATCGGGAGCTCGAAAACTACTCGTAACAACATTCGATCAAGGCCCGGCCATGCCATAAATTGGGGATCTAGCCTGCATTTTGCTGCCAAGTTTAGCGGTCTCGCCTGTGTAAAACTGAAACCGGAGCACCGAGCGCACGTCAGCTGTACAAACAGTACTACACGCGATGCTACTTCGGGTGCAGGCACCTCACGTGCCTGTGCCCCACCGGTGATAAGGCCCAAGTGGATTCTACGTACTCGGATAGGGATGAAAGGATTGATCACTTTGAGAGAAGAATGTTCACTTCAAATTTATCCTACTAAATTTTAGTAGTTTCGAAACTTTCTTTTCTCAAAACTTTACCAAAATTTAATCAAATCTTAAAACTAAACACTATCCATTTATATCTTAATTTACCCAAATTTCTTGATACTAAAATTGCCATTGTCAAAATTTGATAAGATTTTTAGTTGCAACGGAGTGAATAAACCTAAAGTGCGTGTTATTAAGGGTGCAAACAAGTTACCCGCTTATTTGTATTATAAGTGAGCTCGCGGACCTACCGCTTACACCCTTACGTGTTATTCCTTTTAGTCTAAAGGTTCACAATTTTTTTGCGTATTTCCGACAAACTAAGTGTGTGTTGGTTACAACTCGGATGGATTGCGTCTTTTTAGGTTTTTGGACTCAAGTAGAGCATATGGGAGCCGGAACAGTAATGCCCATCAGGTCCACGATTGGATAATCTTTTTGCAGAAAATGCAGCTGCTGCGGGTGGTCGTTACGTTGCATTATCAGTTGTGGCGATCGAGATATATGCCTCGCTTTGCAGCGGAAACGGTAACTTCTACTAACAGTGGGTCTTCACATAGGCCTATGGGGTGCGGGGTGCCTGCCTGCAAGACGGCAATTATGAGAGTGCAACTGAACATTCATGCACATGCTTGGGCATTGGTGGCATTCAGAAATTACTTACAACAGCAGGAATCATTGCATGGATCATTCGTTCTGCACCCTATAATTGGGAGCAAACAGATGAGATGGACTTGGACCCTATTATTGAAGGCACCACAGCTTGCTATGAAGTATGAACACTTCATGCATGGCAGGAGGCACCGCCGATTATTGAGTCCCTTTCTGAAGATTATTGAGACCCTTTCCGAATGAGTCCCACTACTGTATTCTTTATTGATAGTAGAAAATAATATAAACCATTGATCTCATTTGATCGAAAGGTTCAGATATATTTTATACTATCACCTCAATTTACGATAGTAGAAGCATGAAGGGTCATTATTATAGAAAAATATGTAGAGGGGTATAATCATCGTTTAGTAATGATTAAACCTTTTTCCTCCTCTTTTAGCATTTCTGATGGAATATGAGCGATGCAATGCAATGGATGACCATAGATCAATCTAGCAAAAAAAACATAAATAGAAAGTTACCCATAATCATTGTATTAGTAAAATACTAATTTACCCTTAATAACAACGGTTCAAATCATTTCTACTATACGTACTACCAGTAAAGAGCACCAGAGTGTCGCTCTTTCCAAATAGCCTGCAAGGCAGATAGATTGCTCGGTATGATGCGCATTGTACTTGTCAGATCTGACACAAATCCGAGTACCTGAGATTAGGAATGAAAACGGCTCACAAATGGATGAAAACCACCTTTATCATTTCTGTTTCTATTTTTTTTAAAAAAATCAGAAACCCCAAACATAAAAACGGAATCGAATATTATCAAAATGAAAAATAGAGCGAATACGAAACAGAACAAACAAGGATGGATATTTATCTGAATATAGAAACCTCTCTAATCAACAAAGAGATATAGCTCAATATCTTTTCTAAAACAGTGAAACAATATTTCTATTTATATCAATTAATAATAACATAACTAGTTACAGACTTCACTTTCTTGGAGAATAAAACTATATTCATCTATAACTATAATTGCAAGTAGAATGACATATATAGCCTAATAAAAAAATAGTCATTAGGTAAACGAAAAACAAGTGGACTAAAGAAATATCCCCATTTAATTAAGCATCTCGATATATAGTATAATTTTGAACATTTAGATTAGAGAAGGTTGAAACTAATCACCTACATATATGAGAAATACTTCGTTTTTTATTTTGTGAAAAAAAATCTAAATTCGTTTCCAGAATGTTTCTAATGTATTCGGGTTTTTGACGGATAGTAGCCTTAATGTACTTGTTTCCATTTCCAAGGAAAAAAATTCTGAATTTGTTTCCGTTTCTGGAAGTTTCCGAAAAAATTCCAACCAATATTTTCTACTTACGAAAAGACGTCCAAAATCCAGAAACTTTTTGAACCATTTCCATCCCTACCTAGAATGGATTGGACATATCCTAGTATAATACTCCTGTCCAGATTCATAATAATAAAATATGTTCAATCTGATTTTAAGTTACTATATTTTGGGATGGAGGGAGTATGTAATATTACTTTTTAGATCCACTTTGTCCATCCAACTAGCTTTTTCTTAGAGGTGTGTTCCATTAGTGAAATGGGAAGGGGCATGACAGGGCGAGCTCACCTTTAAAGGTGTTTGGATAGAAGACACGCGGGATGTGGTTATTTCCCAAGAGTAATACTATTTTTTGATGTAGAACGAGTCGGTTGTAGGGCGGACCAGACTTTCGGTCAACACTGTACAAAAACCAGCTAATGCCGACCTATTTTCATAAACCGAGACCTAGCGGTTTCATGAAATCCGAACGGTTTTCACGAAATTCCATTGGTTTTGTGAACCCTGGGACTTGTATTGTATTCTCTTCGTCCAAAAATATTAGACTTATTTCATATTTTGATTTTTCTAAATAAGTTAGTCATATTTGTAGTTTCCATGCATGTAAGACTTAGGTGAAGAGATAAATTTAAATGTTTAATTGGAACACTAGGAACCATTTTAATACTCATTAATTGTATGCATACATACACTACCACTCCCTCCATCTACTTTTGATAGTCATATTTCATCTTGGCACATAGACTAAGGATAAGCAATTCTACTTATCATCCATTTAAACATACTACTAGCCATTCCTCGTAAACAAGCGATTCATTAATATTTCCATTTCTCGATGCCCATGTAGCTAATCTTGTGTGGAAAAATGAAGAGTCATGCATTAAATCCGAGAAAGTCATTAAGAGGATAGATTGTTGGATTGAAATATGACTATCAAAAATAAATTTTTCAGATTTGGAAATATGACTATAAAAAATAGATAGAGGGAGTAGATTTTTGTTGCATGCAAGATAAGCTAATTTCTTCTTGGTCTTAGTGATAAAAGTAATATATCTAACTCTTTTGGATGGAGGGAGTACTACCTATGTTAAGTTGATATTTTCAATATAGACATAATTTCCAATGTGCATGTTGCATCACTATTTCTTCTAATTATGTTTTTAAACTTATTTAAAACACTCTTTCTCCGTTCACAAATATAAGACTTTCTAGGAGTTTTAGCAAAAAGAATAGAGATTAAGATGAAATTACTTTAATGCCCTTACGAGTTTACATGATTAGAAAAGATTACGTCCAACAATACAACAATAAATGTAGGGAATTTTGAGAGATGCATGGTTTGATTAAGAAAGTAGGACTCTAGAATTTGCAAAATGAACAGAACTCCCAAACCTAACCGATGAATGTTTTACATGATACTTCCTCGGTCCCACTTTAAGCGTAGCCATGAGTTTCCGTGTTCAACTTTAATCGTCCGTCTTATTTTAATTTTTTTATGATTAATATTGTTATTAGATGATAAAATATGAATAGTACTTTATGCGCGACTTATGTTTTTAATTTTTTTTTAAAAAAATTAAATAATATGTACGATTAATGTTGGATATGAAAAGTTGTTACTATGCTTAAAATGGAACGTAGAGAGTACTAGGCAATTAAAAATTAGGCATGACTTTGCAGTTTTCTTTGCTCCCCTGGAAGAAACATGCATGTTACCCGGAGCAGCGACACTTCATGTAAAAACCACAGTATACGCATTGGCAACGGGGCAGTGGTCCTCTGGTTTTAAATACTTTGTTACCGAATATAATTCATCTTTTAAATTTGACCATTCTATTTTTCTTAGAAAAAAATCATGTAGTGTACTTAAAAGTATGTCATACTAGCAATATCTGTGTTGTGCCATGTATGCAACCACACAATTTTTTTATTAATTATGTATTAATTGTCTAAAATTTCTTAGTGGTTGTTGTTAGTGCCGCCGATGATCAAGAGTGACGAGTAAACGAGGACGGAGGGAGTTGCAGTGATGCCACGCAATCTTTGTCACTTTTCGTTCTCCAGCCTCCAGGGTCCATGGTATAGTCTCCAGTACTTTTTTATTTTTGATGATTGTCAGTATGTTAACCGTATATTGGCCCCAAATGTCATTAAGAATGTGATAATATGGAACTATGTTTGTTTCTTCGACACTTACATTTATACCAAAAATAATGCAAAACCTAACTACAGTTACCTGCACACGCTTAATTCGTCCATTCCAAAAATAAAAAATAAAAAAAATTATGTGCGCATTTTGGTCCGCGGCTGTACATCGGTGCGTGTGGCGCATTTTGGCGCCATGATGCACAAGCACAGTTGGAGGTTCTGATTGACTAATTGGAGTATCTATGACATCAGAGAAGTCTAATTCAGGCCGTCAAAAGTAAAGCCGCACAAGCAGGAGTTGACTATCACAATGATTAGCACTCCACTAAGTAGTACCGGATTCCGTTAAATATTTCTTCTTCAGCGTGTAGTTTTGCGTATATCCTACATAACCTTGCCACTTTCACAATGCTGGTGGAAATAGTGTGAGTCTACCCCAGGAAATGGTCCCTTTTAGATCCCTAAAAGCAAGCATGCTTTAGCCTGTTCGTTGCTCTGGTTCCCAACCCCTCCCCTTTATTCCGCGCACCCGCTTTTCAAACTGTTAAACGGTATATTTTTTTAAAAAAATTTATATACAAAAGTTGCTTTAAAAAATCATAATGATCTATTTTTTAAAAAAATAGCTAATACTTAATTAATCATGTGGTAATAGACTATTTCATTTTCCGTGCGGAGGAGTTTTGTTTTCAACCACCCAAAACGAACACAGCCGTACTCTTTTGCTCAGTCTCAACGGAGTACCAAGTCTCTTTTATGGGTTAATTGAATCTATACTAGTACTATATTTTAAAAAAATATCATTACAGAGTACTATTTATCTATTTGAAATAATACTATTACAATTTAACAGATATTCAAAATATGACATTGCTTACTCCTTAAAAACACTAAAAAAAACAAGTTTTGACCCAAACTACCATTGCCTTCTTCCATCCACTTGCTCTTCCTCCTACTCTTTCTCCCTTACCAAATTCCACTGAGCTCTACCAAGCATTTTTTATTCAAATTCTATACACAATACAAGTATTTCAAGGACACAAATTCTAATGACACAAAAATCTAAGCATTTTCAACCAATCAGATGCTTAGGACATGAATCATGCAATTCGATCAAAATTTAAAATTTGGCCAGTGAGATGACTGAAAGTGAATCTTTCCTCATATCCTAAATATATCGGGTAAATAACTTAGAAATGCTTATATTCAGAAACAGAGGAATTAGTTAATGTTGGAACTGAGTCCCTTCTTATTAAAATGTCTAATTAGGGTTCCTTTAAATGTTGTATTGAAAAAAATTAAACAGAGGGATATGAAAAACACCGAATTTCGACAAAAATATCAACGTAAAACAGAGAATTATAAAACATAAGAATACAAGAATGTCTGTTCGGTTAGACCGTAGGAGAAACACCAGATTTTTAGTAAAGAGAAAGACTCAAATGAAACTTTTCGTGAGTTTAAACATCATATTAAATATTCTGCAAAAGATGTATGGGTTTGATGTATGCCATATGAATTTATTTGATTTAAAGGACCATTAAGTAAAAATTCTTATTGGATTGGAACCATACAAAGTTCTTATGTTTTTCTTTTAAATCAAGTGGCCTTAACATTATTCGTAATTAAAAGTTTTATTGTTTTCAAAATTGAGTGTTACAAATCCAAGTGCTAATTTTGTTTAAATACTGAATTTTAATTTTTACAAGTGGCTCTCCTTTTAATCTGATTAATTAAGCAATTTATAGATATCTACTAGCTAGAGCTTTTACTTTCGCTCAGATTACCTTGAATATCTAGTATGATTGGTTCATGTTAAATAGGCAAAATAATATTTCCATACAACTAATTTATATGTTTTATAAGAGTTACAATCTCATTAAATGACATACCACAAAGGCTAAACTGATGACATTGTCATAAAAATTTATTAAGAGAGAAGGAATGAGTTTTATCTATGACATGTCATGCCATTTGGTTTACACACTTATCTATGCCTTAAAAAATGGAATAGATAAGACCCTTGAGAGTGGATCATTTCATCATATGTCTTGAAAATAGAAATAAGATCCATTATGATCAAATAGTTTCATATGGCCATTCAATAATTGAATGCTATGGGTAGCATATGAAACCACGAAATGAGAAGTGGGCGTGGAAGACATTTGATTCATTCATCAACCCAAACATCTTTAGCTTATTTCGTATTTTTGAAAACCACAAAATGAAACATCCAGTCGGAATGGCCTTATGGCACCACGAAAGGAATGATGTGAGCTAAGAGTGTTACTTCTTTATTTTAACAGTGGTTTCTACTGGCAATAGAAACTATATATGTTGATCTTTCATCTCATCATTTTCATTTTGTTAAATCTATTTATACAGTCAAGTCAACTATACTAGGGCCGTGTTTAGTTTTTCTCCTATTCCCAACTTTCCATCATATCATATCACATCAAAAACTTTCCTACACACGTAAACTTTCAATTTTTTTCTAAACTCTCAACTTTCTTCAAACTTTCAACTTTTTTCACCAACTAAACACACCATACTACTATTGGGTCTGTTCGGCAGCTACGTAGCCGCAGTAGCCGGCTGCTTCCTCGGCTGCCCGAAACATTGTTGGTGCTTGGTTGCAGCGCCAAGCAGCCGAACTGACCCGATGTAAAAGACAAGCGGTATAATTGTTCAATACTGTAAGACCATTGTAAATCAGTGTCACAAACTATTTATATTGGTACCATATAACGCTGTCAACAGGGACCACTTAGAAATACCATATGTGATATGTGAGATGGTTGATTATCAAGTCAATCTTAATGCGAGGTATGGATACTTCATTCACCAGATTGTTAAATATGTGATCTGAATTTTGGGCCCACAATATATTCAGATTAGTTATCTAATAGGACTCTATTTTATATGATTAGTTTCCTATTAGGACTCCTAGATTTCTCCTATATATATTCGTTGTAAGCTGCAGGGTGCGACAGCCCAATGTATCCCCTGCGTTTGTATCCAATTCCTCTATAGTGATTATTGCCGGTCGGCGCTCGTGGTTTTTTCCCGTAAGGGTTTTCCATGTAAAAATTCGTGTCTCCGTTGTGCATATATTTTCATAACAGTTATGCAACTTTTCGCCAACCATGGATGGAGATTCACCAATAGACCGGAATAATGTTTTCCTTGTCATGTTAGGTCTTCTTTAAATTTTGGTTGGTTCGCTAGCTTTATTTTGGACTACGTCTGTTAAGGGGTGATCCTCTCGAACAGGAGATCGTGAGACCCCCCTTTTTTAGTTCGGCCAGGGGAAAAGGCTCGCCTCTGGAAATCACGTATCCGCCCCCTAGATCATCAGCTAGTATGCACGTAGCAAGATTATACAGGTTTGGGCCGCTTAGGAGCGTAATACCCTACTCCTGTGTTTGTGGGATTTAGATTAAAGTTACAAAGGTCCCTTCGTTCTGGAGATGGCTTTTGCTTCCCTTCTCATAGAGCTCAGGGTTCCTGAGAGTCGTCCACTTTCTCGGCGGGCAAGGTCCTCCTTTTATACCTCAAGGGGATACCACATGCACCGCCTCTACCTACTCTTTTCTCGGGTGGGGGCCCACCCTATCTTGACCGGATCTCGACCCGTGCCTTCGCCTGGAAGCTAAGCCACGATTTATCCTTGAGTGGGGCCCAGCGCCGTCTCTTGCCTGACACGGGGGACACCCCTGTCAGTCTCCCTTTAATGGATGAAGAATTATGGTGGCCGTCCTCTGACGGGGAGGATTTCGAATGACCCTCCCGATAGGACGGGTCATACCTGCCTCCACTCCGCCAGAGGCAGATGCGACGTGGGGGCACAGCTGTCCGTCCAGTCAGATGTGACTGGTGACAGGCTGGTCACAGACTGGTCATTCCTGTCCGCCGCGCACGCCGCACGTATGCCCCTACCGCATTAAATGCGGCAGGGGGCAGTTGGGGCGTTGCGTTCATTAAAGAAGGCTCGGCTTGGGCTCCCTCCCCGCTCGCTCCCCCCGCCAGATGGCGGACAGGCGGGAGCCTCGGGGCAAGACGGCGCGAGGTCCCGAGGGGCATGACGTGGCACCCCGAGGCCCCCCGATCGCTCCTACGACCCACGGGGTACGGGGGTAGGGTTAGGCTGTAGGTCATGCGCCAGGATGGGAAGGTAAATTCCCCTCATTCCACATACCCCTAGGCCCACTTCACCGACAACGTCCTTTTAAGTATGCTACTTTTTTAATAACTGGCTATAGCTCTTCAGAGTAAAGGCCGGGATGTTTCATTCCATTATCTTAAAAAAAAATGGATACTTCATTATTTTTTCTAGGGTCACTGTTATCTTTTTATTAGAAAAGATCAAGGTCCACTGTGGCTATGAATGGAGAAAGTGTTTTCATCCCCTCGTTTTTCCATGTCATCTAAATAATCATTAAAAATCTTAAAAGACAAATGATAAGATGGATTAATACGAAATATATCGCTCCACACACATAAAAATTCAAATTCGATTTGTATAAGTTGTGAAAAAATAACAATTATAACTATGAATGTATGTTAACTATTTTCAGTTTAATTTTGTTTATAACTTGTAGAAGTTGAATTTAGTTTTATATATTGATAGAGTGATATATTTTATAATAATCTAGCTTATCAAATTCTTTTTAATTTTTTTATGATAATTTAGATGATATGTAGAAACGAAATGTTTCTTCGAGGGTTGAAAATTCATCTCCCTATGAATGTTGCCCCTTCGAGTGCTTGAAGTGTTCTGTCTGACTGTGGAGTGTGGTCGAGGCCAACCAGGATTTCCCAAACCACCGGGGCCGGAGTTACCGCTCCCCGGCGGTAAGCACGGTTACCGCGCGGTAATCGCGGTAACCGTGAAAAACCGTACAAAACAGTGCAAAATTTATCAAAAATTCAAATTATTTTTTAAATTTATTTGAATTTAAGAAGGTTACCGCGGTATTTATATTACCGTACTCCCGTGGTAAATCCGGTAACCGCGGTAAGAGAAACAGTGTGGCCAACTGGCTACCCTTTCTGCTTCTCATCTTCATCCAGAGGATGCAATCACAGCCATGCGTCAATGTCGTTCAAAAGGAAGCGGTGACCTTCAGGCAGCCCAGTAGAGCGACGGCAGAAGAATAAAGAGATAATGCCGTCAACTCTGTCCTGACACCTCAGTCTATGAATGGTGCTTGGCTGCAGCACATCTGATTGCCATGGTGGCGCTGCTGCCTTGGCCTGCCGTCTGCTGCACAGTACTCCAGCACGTCTTTGCGTTGATTAATTGCAAGATAGAAGTAATAGTTTAGTCTGAAGGAGTGGTTGCTTGTTCCCTGACATAAAAGCTGCGACTGACGAAATGCTTCTTTGGCTGTGGACGAGTTTAGTTCCAAACTTTTTCTTCAAACTTCCAACTTTTTTATCACATTAAAACTTTTCTACACACACAAACTTCTAACTTTTCCATCACATCGTTTTCAATTTCAATCAAACTTTCAATTTTAGCGTGAACTAAACACACCCTGTGTTTGCAATCGTGGGTTCCCAACCTTCTCCTTCGTATTTCGTGCGCACACTTTTCAAACTGCTAAACAGTGCGTTTTTCGTAAAAAGTTTCTATACAAAAGTTGCTTAAAAAAACATGTTGATCTATTTTTGAAAAAAAAATAATTAATACTTAATTAATCATGCGCTAATGGACCGCTCCGTTTTTCGTACGCACTATGCATGTTGGGCACCCAGGATTGCACTAATGGAACCATTTGTCTTGTTGAAGCCAGATTGATGGCACATGGCAAGTAAACCAGCTCAGCTATCATGATACGGGAAATTTAACTATTTACTACTTTTAGATTTGCCAATTATCTAAATGCTCTTTTTAAATTTGCACATAATTTTTTACCACTTTAAGAGGTGGCATCTTAACTATTTGCCACTTTTGCCCATGTGGCATGCCAATATGGTAACACAGTGTAAAAATCGACGTGGGACCCACTTGTCAGCTGCACAACTATCCCCTTCCCCTCTCTCTCCGGTCTGCCTGTCGGCTGCTAGTGTTGCTCCTCTCTTTCCTGGCGGCGGCGGCGCGCCGGCTCGTGGCTGGGGTCGAGGAGAGGGAACCGAGCGCTGCTCTCTTTCCCGGCGGCAACCCATCTCGGCGTCGCCGATGGCGAGCCGGCTCGCGGTGGCGGAGGAGGGGGGAGCTGAGCGCCGCCACGGTCAAGGATGTACGCGCTGGACCGGATGCGAGGTTGTGCTCGTGTTGTTTGCGCCGACGGTGGTCGCTGTCCTCGCCGAGCACCTGCCTTCCTCGCTAGGGAGCCATGGAAGGAGGAGGAGGAGCCGAGTGTCGCCGTGAGTCCAACCTCCGCCTTGCCGTGCTCAACCGCAACCACGGCCTTCAATCGGCCGATGAGGTGTCCCTCCCTCCCCGGCCATCCACCGACGATGCGGACAGCTTCGCTGATTTGGCTGACCAGTCCCTTGCCGACAATGACTCCATCCCCCCGGTTCTGAGCTCACCGTGCTCCTGGCGAATCCCGTGGTTGCAGCGGTTGCGCAGCGGCTCCCCCTCCTCTGCAACAGCGAGCCAGTGAGCCACCGCTGCCGCCGGGAAAGAGAGGAGCAGCGCCGGCAGCCGACGGGCAAACCGGAGAGCAAGAGGAAGGGGATAGTTGTGCGGCTGACAAGTGGGTCCATGTCAGTTTTTACACTGTGTTGCCATGTTGGTATGCCACATAGGTAAAGGTAGTAAATAGTTAAGATGCCACCTCTTAAAAGTGACAAAAAAAATTATGTGCAAATCTAGAAGAGCATTTGGATAATTGGGAAACATAGAAGTGATAAAATAGTTAAGTTCTAGGCGGTTTGTGATCTGGCCCATTCATCTACACGAGCATCTCCAGCGTTATGTAAAATCGACGCGTGAAAAAAAAAATCGAACCCAAATACCTGTGAGCATCGACTGTAATTTGTGAGAGATAAAATGGATGCTAGATGAAGAGTCGATTTGGCCAAATTAAAAACCACTTATTCATCTGTTTTGCATCGAGAACGGCGGATACAACTGATTTTTGAAAACTTTTACGAGGGTCCCACAAGGTGATGCTAGCGCTGCCCCATCAAACCTTTAGGACTGGAGATGCTCTTACATATTGAGGACCATTTGGTAGAGATAAAAAAAAGGAAAACAACATAAATTCTAATAGAAATATAAGCGTAAAACAGAAAATTGCAAAAGACATAAAAAACACAAGAATAATCGTTTGATAGGACCACACAAAAATACAAGAATCGGATGAGAGAGATAGACTCAGTAATTTTTCCAAGAGGTTAGTTTTTTTTCTGAATTTCCTTCAAAATCTACATCAAATGAGTTATTTCGTTGAAATTTTATAGGATTTGAAAAACTACAATCCTTTAAATCAAAGGGTAAAAAGAAAAAAATTCTATAGGGTTTCAATATTATGAAGTTTCTCCATAAATTCTTTGACTCAAAGAGCCAGATTCTTTGAGCAAATCGCATGTATAGATCGTAGGCAAAATTTGCTATAGGACACCGAAAGATTACGGTCTTTACTGTGAGACACTCGAAGATCGTGTATTTGCTCGTGGACACTGAAAAAAAGGTAATTAGCTGTTGGACACTCCTCCCATTATTTTATTATTTCCGGTCAAAATGGAGAGAGAAATTTTGGTTAAAGACAAATTTGGCCATGGGCCCACTTGTCAATCTCTCTTTCTCTGTTGTTCTTCTTCCTCTCTTTCTCTCCGTTCATCTCTTCCTCTCTTTCTCTGTCGCGGCAAACCGGGCAGAGCTCAACAGCGAAGGTGTGCCAGCGAGGACGAGGCGGCGGCGTGCTTGGACGCGATGACCTGCACTGGGTGACGGCCTCCATGATGGCGCGGGCGTGGCGCGCGGGGTCGCCGCTCTTGAAGATGCCCGAGCCGACGAAGACGCCGTCGCAGCCGAGCTGCATCATGAGGGCGGCGTCGGTGGGGGTGGCGACGCCGCCGGCCACGAACTGCACAATGGGGAGGCGGCCTAGCTGCTTGGTCTGCATGACGAGGTCATAGGGCACGGCGATGCGCCTGGCGCAGGCGAAGACCTCGTCGTCGTCCATGTTGCAAAGCGTGCGGATTTCGCCCATGACAGAGCACACGTGGCGGACGGCCTCGATGACGTTGCCAGTGCCTCACAGACGCGGTGCACGGCTTCCTCGATGACGCCGATGATGTGCTATTCGGGCAGCTCACCGCGGAGCACGCGACGAGGCGGCGGCGGCGTGCTTGGATGCGACGACACGGGTGGGCCACGGCGAGGTGACGAGGTCGACGAGGTGGGCGGCATGGGAGCGCGACGCGAAGAAGTCGAGCCCCCCGCCGTCGCCGCCGCCCCGCCGTGGCCGAGCCGTCCCGGCTCGGGCCGGCCACCATCGCCCTCTGCTCCACTGCGAAGAAGAAGAAGGGGAAAAGAAAAGAAGTGAGAGGAAGAACACTATACTGGGGCATTTTGGTACTTACATAACTCTTTCTCTCTCCATTTTAACCGGAAATAATAAAATAATGGGAGGAGTGTCCAGCAGCTAATTATCACTTTTCTACAGTATCCACGAGTAAATACACGATCTTCGGGTGTCTCACAGCAAAGACCGTAATCTTTCGGTTTCGGGTGTCTCACAGCAAAGACCGCAATCTTTCGGTGTCCTGTAGTAAATTTTGCCTAGATGGTATTGTCGAAGAATGCGTAGAAACGTTATAGAAACATGACCATCCCAAAGCATTCGTCAAAAAACGTTGAATAAGCATATAACCAGAGAGAGTATACATAGCTACAGTACCTGTGTTTAATAGAGCTCGTTGCACTCCCTTTTATGGTATTTTTCCATCAAAAGTAGAACTTTGATCTGCGCAAGTGATCTATGCTTTCTTTGCAAGACACACTAATGTCCATCTGCTGTGTGCGTGCATGCGTACTGTGCATTCTACAGTTCTGCTAGCTGTCAAAGTCGAGCAGCTACTACGTATACTGTTTTGGAATGGTTCGATCGAATCAACATGGAGGAAGACGAAGGGGAAGAAACAAGAGGGCACCTGCAACTGCAATTTAAATGATGGTTCGCTGATCTTTGTCACGTAATAAGAATCTTGCAAGATTGTGCTTTTCTAGTCGTGACACAACAGTACGGTCCCACCCCTGAACCTGGCAAGATTTGATCCATGCCCATACGCTAGCATGTGGTTGTTGGCAATGAGCTAGGAGACGGCCGGCCATCATAATCTTCACGAGATTTAATCAAACGATTAGAATATGCTCCGTGAAATGTGACGACCCACGACCGAGTACAACGTACGCACGTATACTCACCTGCGTATCAAATCATCAGGCTACTACGTATCAGTCGGTATCACAAAAGTAGACTAGTTCTAGTTCCGTACGTCGCGTCGCGGCATGCAACGGCCGAATACCCAATAATGCAGGGCAACTGGGCAAGACAAACCCCGGCGCGCGCGGGCCGCGTCAAAGTATACGTGAGCCACTTCGCCGGCCGCGCGACAAGCCGGGCCCCGTCGGCCGCGGCCGTTCGTACGTACACGCGCCCTCCCCGTCACGGGCTCCACACGGCTCCCCCCTGTCACGGCATTCACTCCGCGACGCGGTCCCATGCATGCGTCCGCCCGTCGATCCCGCGCGCGCCGATCGATCGATCCGTCATCCGTGCATGCACCATGCATCTGCATCCATGCCTGCGGACCTGCGGTCCACGCCTGTCCACGAGCGCGGGGGCTACAAGAAGAATGTTAGTTACACGCGTTACCCGCCCCGTCCCTTTCGCCCCAGCTAGCCGGCCGGCGGGGCCACGCCCACGTACGAGTTACAACGCTTTGCATGCTGCGTCAATCTATCCGGGCATTCCAATCCAACGGCGACGAGCGTTCAGTTTGGCTCGCTCGTTCGTCGTCACCGCACGATGGCGACGGCACGGGGAGAGCTTCGTGTACGGTGTACCGGCCCGTCCGTCCCTGTCCCGTCACATAAATGCCAATGTTGGAGCACTAGTGCCCTTGACGCGAGGACCATGCCCGCGACGGCGACGACCCCGCCCGATGTGTCGGAGTCCCGGAGCATGGCCGTGCCACGGGTGTTCCGGGCCGGCTGCCGACACGGTCGCCGTCGAGTGGTGACGCCGGCCGCGCCACCAAAACGGTTGATGGAGAAAAGGCAGCGTATTCCCTGGGTTTGTGCGCGCGCGCGCCGCCCGGTGATTTGACGATCGATCGATCGACGTGAATGCAGGCTATCCCCATCGCGGTGCGTATGCTATGCACGTAGGCACACATGCAAGCTAGCTCAATGATCGATCATTCGACCGTCATGGATATCGATACTGTATACGAACATATATATTTGCGTTAAATATTTCTTTAAAAAAAATAACTCGGTGAATATTCACATATCATTTTTTTTAGAAAAACAGTACAACATATACGCTCACAACGCGCGCGCAATCACCTCTATAAATACACACATGTACGCCCCTACTCATTTGATCATCTCCAAAAGATTGAGCCGACATATCTTGATGAAGTCACCATGAACGCCTCCCTATCGATGGATACATCGTTTGCCACTAAAAAAATTGTTAGTTGTAAATACGAGTGTCTATGTCAAGTTCAGAACTTGAACCCGGGTAGATTGATTCTACCACAAAGAACCTAATCAGTTGAACTACGCCCACTTTATTGAATATTCACAAATCTTAATTTGAAATAGATGAAAAAATGGTGTTCACACATAGTACTGATTGTGCATATATAAACCTAACAAAACTTAAACAAAAACCTGCGATTATCTACATAGTGAATTTATGTTCTGAAGATTAGTTTTGGTATCTCCCTTATTGAGAGATATTTCTTAAGTGGTGGTGAAGGTATATACTTTCTGAAATATAGAAGAGAGCCATTTTAAGAACATTTCTTAAGTGGTGGTGAGGTATATACTTTCTGAAATATAGAAGAGAGCCATCTTAAGAACGAGAAGGCCGAAATGTAGAGTTTAGAGCTGGGGAAAGGAGAGAACATATCTCTTCCTGCCGTATAACATGAATAATGCTTTCCACTAGACATCCAATCTAGGAAGAAAAAGCAAACGTCCTCTAATCACATATCAGCGCGTAGTCTTAATCCTTATGCGCTTAGATCCATGGTTAGCCTCAAGGCACCGTTGCAGGAAAGCATTTGCATGGTATCAAATCACATGTCACACATGGCGATGGTGTGCGTGTCCATGGCATAGTTCGCCACAATGCTCCCCATCATGTGTTGCAACTTCTGGTGGATAGGCATCCACTATATTACGGTAATGACAAGTGAACAATGAGTACCTCAAGACCATCCTCTCATCGTTGGATTCAAGACCCTCCACATCCGTGGCACCTCATGGAACATGTTCTTGTGGCGGGATATCGAGACACTCCTCTACTTCCACCCCTTTCTCGACACCGTTCGCTCTAATTAATAAGACTGACATCCGTTAAGGGTGCCACACTATCATCCTTCCACAAATATTTAAATTCGACCTTATTAACCCTACTAGGCCAAATGAATTGAAGCCATGGGTGCTATCATCGATGCCATCATGGGTTGCTGCTTTGAGGTTACCCATCGTTCGGGAAATTGATGCCATCATGCATGTGACCTCCAAGTTCTTGTGTGTGTGCGCCTCTTTTAATCCACATGATCATATAATGTAAGAGAAGGAGTGACGAGTGAAGGAGCAATAATTAATCGTGCGCTCTATGAAAGACCAAATCTATATTGGTCTATTTTTTAAAATGTTTTGACACTCAAAATTTAATATTTCATATGTGAGTGTTTCACATTTTTAATCTAGTTATCGAAACACAATGCTTATACATACAAGGAAAATATTTTAACTTTGGATTTGACAGTGCTTCACTTGTTTTTTTTTTCATTTTGGGCTTCACTTCTCAAGATGTTTCATCGAACCGTGTATTTCTAATGTTATTATGTAGTGTGCTAGTTTTTTACAATTTTGCTATATATTTGTCGACAAATTTTCTCCTAAAAATTTGACAGATGTAATTACAGTACAATCGTAGTGTAATTACACTGTAACTTGCATGTAATTACACTGTAACTTACATGTAACTACAGTGTAACATAATAACATTAGAAATTATTATACTTATATTTTTCCAAAATTTTCACAGGCATAATTTGATGTTTCACTGACTTTATTTTTTAAGATGTTTCACTGATAGGCAATTGAAATAATTGATTGTCTGATTTTTAGGCTCAAATCGGAGGCTCAATATGTTTGTCTGAAATTGGTGTTCCTAGTTTTTGAAGGACGTGATAGATTAAGGGTTCTATTCCACATAAATATATAATGAGTAAATTTCATAAAACTATTGGTACTTTTCACAATATATCACAAAACTACATATTTAAGAACTTGTTTCACAAAACTATAGATTTAGTATCTTCGTTTATCATAAAATTACAGGTACTTTGCACAAGATATCACAAAACTACAGATTTAATATCTTCATTTATTACAAAAATATAGGTTTAGTGTCTTTATTATCACAAAAATATAGGTTTTAGCATTGTTAAAACCTGTAGTTTTGTGATAATGGAGACACTAAATCTGTAGTTTTGAGATAAATGAAGGTACTAAATCTGTAGTTCTGTGATAAACGAATACACTAAATCTATAGTTTTGTGAAACAGGTTCTTAAATCTGTTGTTTTATGATAGATTATACAAAATACATGTAGTTTTGTGATAAACGGAGACAATAAATCTGTAGTTTTGTTATAAATTGTGTAAAATACCTGTAGTGTTGTGAAATTTACTCATATATAATTGCAAGCAGAGTAAACTATTGCAAAATTTCCTAATGAGTAATGGCTAACAATCTGGTTACCGTTTAGTTGCCGCAAAATTTTATTTACCTCTTGCATTTGACAAGATTCTTGTATGGAGAGAGAGAGATAACGAGATATACTAAAATTTGTATAAAAATGATATATCTACCTACTCCCTCAAGTTTTATATTTGTTGTCATTAAAGCGTGTTTTGGGCTGGACAAAAACTTATATCGCTGAAGTGGTTGTGAACGTTCTAGACGTGTTTACCACGTAGAAATGCTGAGTTTAAAAGGTTGGTCATGGTTAGTTGCAGATCATAATGTTCACTTGCCGCGCAGAAAAACGTAGTAGCAAAAGATCAATGCAGATTGCCGCTGGCCAGGACAACACAGGTACAGTGCCACAACGACAGATCGTGAAACACTTTACATTGTAAACGAAGTCAATGCTACTGCTCGGCGTGCTTGCCGGCAGGCACTGAACCCGAATGTATTTTGACCAATGGGTTCAATGCTTTTAACAGAGCTACTATGCACTGGTAAAACCGGTACTGACCACATATCCACTAGCTCTGCTGTTGTTTAGGGCATATCAAGAAAAGGCTACCTATGAATTGATAAGGATACAGTAGCAGGATAGTATACATTTGACTCGTGTATACTTGGTTGTCATCGCTATACTGTCGACGAAAGTCAGATCTCTAGTCACTTTTCACATCACCTTGCATGTACACTTGGAGCTAATACTACATTTTTGTGAGGTATGCTATACTGGCATCTTGACTCTCCTTTTTGTGGCTAGTGCGAGTTGGAAAACATTGTCATGGCATGCATGCATGCATGCATGCGAGTAAAAAAGGATGGTGGATAACTAAAGCACGGTTCGAAGTGATTGAACTACTTATAGATAACTAAAAAATGGTGGTGCTACATTGGCCCGCCTACTGGTTACTGCTTGAAGTGCAAGTTTGCCCACTGGTGGCGAATCCGATAAACGTTTGTACACATAAGCTAATTTGTCGAAAAACGGCTATCTGTTCATTGAGTGAATATCAAGTGTCGACCAATATATGCATATAACTCATTTGTTACAATTTTACCATCTTCCTGTTTAGTTCTTTGCGTGTAACAAACATACTAAACGGGTTCAATGTTTTTTAAAAAAAATTATGAGGTATTGAGGTCAATTGACAGGGGCTTATAACCCGTATACTTCAAAATACGGAGTACAAATGGGATTAGGATGATTGCCATATTTGGTCCATTGGTTGTCATGGCGATGTGCATCGGTACGTGTATGGACACTTCGAGTTGGTGGTGTGGTTTATTCTCAGTTCATTAGAGAAATGTTAAGAAGTATGGGCAGGCTTCTAGGAGATGCCATGGCACAGACGATGAGACGAACGAGGTGATAAATCTGTCGTCAAAAAGGCTACCAACGAAAAGCAGCTAGCGATGCAGGAAGTGCTGGTGGCGTAAAAGCGTTAGCGCTTTTGGCGGTCACCTCCTGCAACCAAGCCCCAAGCATCTTCGCCGGCCAGCCGGCCGGTCTGCCTGCACTTCCGGTGACTCGTGTACGAGCACCCAAAGTGCGCTGTGCGCTGTACTGGAAAAACGTAAGAAACCCACCCTCATACACGGTCAAGTCTCGAGGGAAAGGCCGGAGGGACACAGAAAGGTGGCACGATATGGTGTTTGACTGTTTGTGGATAGGATAAGTCTCACTTGCTTCCCAAAAAGCAGATGAGAAAAAACTAGATTAGGCTTGGTTTAGTTTCCAACTTTTTTATTACATTAAATTTTTTCTATACACACGAATTTCTAACTTTTTCGTCACATCGTTCTAATTTCAATCAAATTTTTAATTTTGACGTGAACTAAACACACCCTAGAAAAGTGGGTGGCGACTGGCGAGTTCAGATTTCAGAGCGGATATGATATAGGAGTACATATGTAATGGAAGTGAAGGAAAAACAGGAGATAGAGGGGGAGCACGCAGGCATGAAGCTGCGTAGTTTCACCTTTTCTGGCAGAGGACACGGGCTTATGGCCGCGTGTGCCCCGTCACCATCAGTCAATCGCGGTTTGTTGGTGGCTCTAGTGATCCATATTATTGTGCAGCCAACAACACCATCCACGTATCGCCCGGGTACTTGACCGGGGCCGATGAACACGCATGCATGCTGTGCATGGGTGCCGAATATATATATTTTGCCCTGGACAACTTGCGAGAGGACAATGATATGTTGCGTAGAGTGTTCTGCTAAAACAGCAAATTATATCTCTGAGGAACCGTGCACTGTACACTGTACGCCCTTGATCTTTGGATATTACTATTGTACTTGGGATTGACATGAAAATATCTATCGATTTTGTACTAGAGAGTACTATAATGTATTGGACCGTCTTGTTTTATTTCAGCGGTTTGTATTGAAACCCAAAAAATACGTAGCCCGGCGAAACTACGTGCCCGTTTGTATTGAAACCTGGAACAGACCCTTCTTATCTGTGCTGGGCTCTTTGTGATATCAACCTGGAGCTCGTTGGAATAAGTTCATTTTAGATCCCTCATCTTAATATCAAATTAAAATCATGTTCTTATACCGTAATATCAGATATAACACATCTCTCAACATCAATACTGGAGTACCAAGGTCCTAAGATAGTATTTTGCCTAGTTTCGATTGACTTGATAAGGTAACTGCGGTCAACCCAATTGAGTCAGCATGGGACCCATATGGGCCATACATGTTAACGACTAGCCTTCTTTCTCTTCTCTCCCCCCTCTTTTGTATCTTCTCCATCTCTCTACCAGCCGTTGGACTGGAAAGGGCAGCGAACGACATCGCGAACGCGGATTGGAGTCAACCGAGTTGACTGCAGTCAACTCCCCACGTCAGCCGAAATCGGGCAAAATACAGCACTGGGACCTTGGGTACTCTGTTATTGCGAGTCTAGAAAAGCGTTATATTTGTATTGCGGTTGAGGGACTAATGTGAGGGGCCTAAAGTAAACTTATTCCGAGTTCTTTTGACTGTGGTACAGAAAGACAGGAGGTCCAGATGACTCTTCGGAAGTGCCTGGGCCAAGAGGAGCCCTGTCCATGAATCCAGGACTGTTCCAGTTTGGTATTGCTCGCTTCCTCACGCAGGCCCATGTAGCTCATCCGCACAGGACTAGCGCGGGCCAAACGCAAGCTTCCGACAGACCGCAGGACGCGGCCGAGGGTGCGCGGCCCGAGAGGCAGTAAGTAGAGCCCAGGAAGGGCTAAATTTTTCAGGACTAAAATCCGCCGTTGCTCGTGCTACCGTTGCGTGCAACGCATACGAGTGGGACCTTTCACCTCTCAATCGTTCACGTGGAATACGCGAAAAACGCCTTCCGGGATCAAGATCAGCTCGACTCCTCGGAGTGGTGTTGTTGGCATATAATCCTGTTCGCCTATTGAGTATTGACTGTTAAGCTCGACCGCGACGTTTAAAGTGATGATGCTGAATTTTAGTCAACGGCCTCACCTGGCGTTGAGTGCGAAAGACAAGACCGTTTGGTGCAGCAGATCCATTCGTTAAGCAGGGGGGAATCAGATCTTTTACGAAGAGAAATAGGAGAAAATTTTGCAATGGGGTCAGTAGTACTGTCCCTTCCTGTCCTGAGGCAGGGCCACCTGCGCCAATTGCCACAGGAATATATATGTTTGTTAAGGAATAAGTATCATTTCAATGGACAGGCAGGGCTTGCTTTATATGGTTGATGATACGCCTCTTTGACCTGCCTTTACGTTGACAACACGCAGTCAGCATCAGCCGAATTCTTCGAGCCACCGTGGATGGTTAATTAAGAAATATCAAAGGAGTAGTATATATCGTGTGCAGTACAGAACTCGGATCGTTCACCGGAACCGGATGACCAGCTTTAATTATAAAATTTTGGATGATGGTGATAGTTATACAGTGACTGGCAAATCCGCGGTAGTTGAGATAGCTGGACTTGCAGCGTCAGACGAAGCTATTCCAATCCAACAAAGATAAGCTATGCTAAGGTCGTAAACTGGATAATTAATCGCCCAAATCGAATGATTACGTAAGAGAAGAAGACCAGTTTGGATCGTTCCTGTCGACCAGATAATAATTAAGTAGTTCGTGAGATAGGGGTGCTTACAACAAGGTTTGGTATATAGCTAGGTTCAGCCAGTGACTATGAATGCTCCAATGAGCAAGATCCGGTAACTAACACCCTATTAAAACATGCAAGTCGCTTTCTCCTCTCTGACGCGATTTCTAGCTATACTAAGTACGCTTCTTGTTGATCTACGGACGCATCTTTGGAGCAGTGTAATCTACAGGGAATTAAGGCAGGTGGCTTTGCATTAGTTGCGCCCTACTCTTAAGTCTTAACTAACGCTGTCTGTTCCGCGCAGGAGCAGGAGGAGATTTGGAGGGCTCTCGTCTCTTTTTGTCTTCCTTGACAACGATGTTTTCTTCCTGCGGCGGTTTTTTCCATTGAAGCAGATCGAGACGTGCTCCGTCTTTCGTTAATTAATTTTGTGCCTGAGCGTCTGACATGATTCATGAAGCCCAAAAGGAGGAGATTCGGTAGCCGTTTCGTCAGGCAGTTTCGCTAGCTTTTGCAGCCGCTTGCTGTTGGCTCTGCACTAGCTCACTGAGATGCTGCTTAATTAGTACTAGCACCAGTACTACAAGTCTGTGATGTAAGAGTGTAAGACGGTGTCTGTGGTTGGAGGAGTTCGTTAGATCCACTCCGGTTTGGGAGCGGAGCCAACCCGTCCATATTTTATATTTGTAGGGATTGACCATGGTTGTTTTGAATGTTATCTGATGTTGTGGACACGGTCAACTGGCATGCTTGTCAGGGCTAGCGTGGTATTATCACTGCCACTTTTAGCGAGGCTGCCGTACACGTGCATCGCGAAACGTTTAGCACTGTTACGCTCGCCATGTCATGATGGCTAACGAGAAAGCGGTAGAGCAGCAGCGGTGCAGCCGTGTGGACTGATCTCGGTTGAAGCAGGCAACACAAAATGACAAGTAATTTCCCTTTCCTTCCCACTAATCAGTGCGTCCTCCTCTCGCAAGGAGCGCAAAAACGCGAGCGGAACACTGTACTACTACTACTACTACAGGCACGTCGCGGGCTCGCGGCGCAGTGCAGCGCAGGGTGGCCACGGAGCGGGCGGGGCGGCCACATGAGGCGGCGTATGCGTCGTCGCTTTCGGCCCGGGTCCCTGAGCGCGCGCAGCGCATGAGGCCTCGACGGCAACCGGAATCTGGTCGGGCCCCGTGCCCCCGCTAATGCGCGGGGGCACGCACGCGTGCGCCGCAGCCGGCCCCGCCTCGCAACCCTAGTGGGCTCAACGTCCGCGTGACGTACGTCGCTCGCCGCGCGCGCCCTGCTCCATCGCCAACACGGCAAGCCAAAGCCATCCGCGCGCGTATATACTCCGAGGAAGACGACGCTGTCCACGTACATTTTCCAGTGATCCTGCACACGACGCGACTTAAGACAAGAGTTTCAGAACATCATCGTGATGAACATGTACACCTGCATATAGATGCGTTGCAGTCTCAAATTAATGTACAGTGTGCGCACGATTGATGGCGGTTAAATTACTTGTTGACACGGACAAACTAAATCATCAGCGCCCCTGCTCATGTTCCCATCATATCATGACATATAAAACATTTTTCTCTCTTCCTTCGCAGAACAGTACGAAAACAAGGAAAAGGAAGTTGTAAAGACGGGGGGGGGGGGGGGGGGGGGGGAACGGAAAAAACTCCAATGATCAAATACCTTGATAACTGCGCAAGTTGAGAGAGGGTCCACGGGGGGAAAAGCGACGCGCTGATGCATAAACTAGATCTTGAGGCAGCTAGGGAACATCACCTCTTGTTGTTTCCTTGCATTTGTCTGTAGCTGCGAGGAAATCAAAAGAGGGGCAAACGGAACACATACATGGCCCAAATCTCACCCGTCTTTATGCTCTAGCCTGTACCGATGCCGTGCTCGCCTCAGGACAAGGCCCTAGAATTCTGGCCTCATTAACATATTCCCCCTTGATTAAAGAATAAAGCTCATAAGCTAGCGACAGAAAAGCTGTAACCGGCTCAAAGCTAGTGGTGCTTGCAAGCAGTATGTTGTAGTACTAGTACCAAAAGTCTGCATGTATTGAGCTTGCTTTTCTCATAGAAATCTGGGCAGTTCTGGTTTGGAATTTTGGATTAAGAATTGAGCACATAAGAGCAGGTACAATAGCAGACTATAAGCCAGTTATCGAGAAAATAAAAAAGGAGAGAGAAAAGCAGCGGGCTATAAATTTATAGCCAGCTGCAGCACAGACTCCAAGACATAATACGTGTATGACGGGTGGGACCATATAAATGTATGTTTATAGGTAACTATTGTATAAATTGGCTATTAAGTTGGCTATAGATATTTTGGAGCTAGTAGTTGACTATACTATTAAACTTGCTCTAAGTGGAGACAGAAAGAAGAATATCATGCTCCTTGAATCGAGCTGCTCAATGCTTGTCACTAATTAACGCACTTTCCAACATTCTGGTACGGTTAGCTGGTAAGCCTGGTAGGTGGTAGAGTGGGATAGTAGTAGAAGTAGCAGCTACTAACATCGATTTTCACCACTGCGTGCAACGATGGATGGGTTCGCATATACTATGATACTCCATGATAATACTATGGACTACGATATTACCAAAGTGGGCGAATAGTCAGTGACTCGGTGGCACAAGGAATTACTAATTCATGAGACTATAGCATCCATACACATCAACAAAAAAAAATGCCTGATTGATTGGGTCGACATCTGAAGCAAGATAAACACTGCATTTTCCTGCTTTCAAGAGACCGATGGGCGATGGCTTTTGGACGAAACTAGCGATCTAGATCTTAATTTTGGAGGCAAGATGCCATGATGGGCAGAAGGTCCCCTATTTTCTCCTGCTAGCTTGTGGTCCTATGGAGATGACCTCTTGATGAAGCAATACCTGGGAATATTTGAAAGCTCTTCTCAACAACAAAACTGAAGCACTTGTTACACAAGGAAGAATCTTACAGTTAAATGAACAATTATAATCAAGCAATAGTACTCCTCTAACCAGCTGTGCCTTTTATTCTTCTTTGGTGACGAGCTAGTATGAAACTAGACGTACTCGTGTGTATCACGCACACTTGGCATATCATACAGTTTGAAAATGTCTTTGATCAGGTTGGTTTCAGTCATAGAATTGCAGCTCTGAGTTGTACATCTTGATCCACTGCCACCACTACAGATGGAGAAGTTGTCGAGCTTTCTGCCTAAGTGATTTAGACCTAGACCAACTTAATCGATTCCCCGCCGATAAATTTTCCACATGACTTAGAAAGGGCCACATGCAACTACGGCGTCTTCAGAAATAAGCCATGCATGAGAAGCTCGTGCAGCAGTAAGTTAATTCAATTGCTAGGTAACAGATGTGCCGAAACACCGCAAATATATATCTCTGTCCAACCTAGGTGTGTTTTCCAAAGAAAATGTAGTTACAACCGATAAAAGTGCTTTTGAGGGAAGTTCGGTGCAATTCACGAATATGCATGTACCTTACATGCATGCAAATTAACTCACTAATGGTCGTTAAAAAAATGTAAACTCTCACTAATAGGTATCCCTCCGTTCCATAATATAAGGCACAATCACTTTTCTTAAATATTCCATAATATAAAGCATGCAATTAACTATGGCTCTTCTCTATTAAATTACTACTTTTTTAAATCCTCCACTCTCATGTTATCTAATCCTATTGGATGCATGCATTATATTTATTAGAACGATGCAAGCAACAAGATGATAATAATTATCTCTTGGTTTTTAGTTTAATGGTGGTTGTGCCTTATATTTTATAATAGAGGGAGTAGAATTTCTAACCGGTTATTTCAAGGCCAGTAAAATTCCTCCCATTGAAACTGCAGACTACTCCATTGAAACTGTAGACTACTCCATCCGTTTTATAACAACTGTATACTACTCCATCCGTTACTCCATCCGTTTCAGGTTATAAGTATAGTTTATATTAAAACAAGTAATCTATGTAATGCATAATTTTTTTTTAAAAAAGATGTGTTTTTTAAAAAGCGTGGATAAATCATCCATTTCATTAACTAATCCAGTGAATAAGATAAAAAAACAGGACTAAAAATGGGTAGCGGCTGATTTCTTCCGTTAATTGTAGGCTTGGTTCGGTATGATACATTATTAACTGTATAACCTGGTTTAGTGTAACATCCCGGCCCAGAGTTTAATAGAATTAATAGAATACTCATATCAACAAGTTGCAACTTCTTTTTCGGAAGCCGATCTCGAAATTGTAACTTCTTTTCCAGAAGCCGATCTTGAAAGAACTCTGAGATTAAGCGTACTTGGCTTGGAGCAATTTCGGGATGGGTGACCGACTGGGAAATTCTTCCCGAGTGGGCCTGTAGCAATTTCGGGATGGGTGGTCGACTGGGAAATTCTTCCCGAGTGCGCACGAGTAAGGACAAAGTGTGCAGAAAAGACTTGTGCGGGCCCAGCCTGGGAGAGGCGGGACGTTACATTTAGTTCCTCAAAAAGTTTTCTCAAAAACATCACATCGAATCTTGTATAGTTAGGGGGGAAATCGCGAGACGAATCTTTTGAGCCTAATTAATCTGTCATTAGTCTCGCGGTTTCCAGGCGAGTTATGAGATTAGTTTTTTCATTCGAACAGGCGGGACGTTACATTTAGTTCCTCAAAAATTTTTCCCAAAAACATCACATCGAATCTTTGGACACATGCATGTAGCATTAAATATAGATTAAAAAACTAATTGTATAGTTAGGGGGAAATCGCGAGACGAATCTTTTGAGCCTAATTAGTCAATAATTAGTTATAAGTATTACAATTACCCACATGTGCTAATGACAGATTAATTAGGCTCAAAAGATTCATCTCGCGGTTTCCAGGCGAGTTATGAGATTAGTTTTTTCATTCATGTCCGAAAACCACTTCCGACATCCGGTCAAACATCCGATGTGACACCCGAAAATTTTCTTTTCGTGAACTAAACTGGCCCGATTGTTAACAGTGAAATTTGGTAAGCCCCTAAGAGAATTATCACATCGCCAATAGTCGGATTCCTGCTATATTCAGTTAAAGAAATTAATCTATTAAAGGAAGCTTATCCAGAAGTGACCGAGTTCAAGTAAGATACGGCATGACAAGTTATCTATTAATTAGGAATAGTTTCCTTTTATCTTTAGGAAAGTGTGTTTAGTGTTCTATAAGAACTTTATGTCTTCCTTTTATCTTTAGGAAAGTTTCTTTCTTATCCTACAAGGACTAGTATCTCCCTATGGGTATAAATATTTATATCCGAGGTCATTGTAAACTATCTCTCAATCAATACAACTACTCTCGGCGCATCGCTAACCTCTTTTCTAAGGTTTTACTTATCAACCGACGGAATTTGGCACCTGATGCGGGGCTGTATCGGTTCAGTTCGATCTCTGGCGAATGGGTAAGTCCTACATTCCGCTGGCCCAGGCAATTGTCTCGTCTACATTGGCGTTGTTCAAGGCTGCATAAATATATTCGACCTCTTGGATTGCTCCGGTTTGGATGATAATTTTGTCTGCCTATTTATCGTATGTCTTAGTTAATCTAGTCTTAGTATTTCAATTTAGCTCTATCGGTTATCTCTCGTTTTAGGGTTTCTGCTGGTATCAGCTAAATTGTTTTACTAGATTAGATTAGCTAAGGCATCTACCACCCTAAAAATCAGTCAAGGGCTTGATTGTCTAGGTATTATGTTTCTTTTCATACTTAGTGCTGCATCAGTTAAATTTGATCTACTAAGTCGTGTTTAGAACCATAATCCTTAGCCTGCTTTTTGACTGCCAATAAGGGTTTCATCGGGGTTTCAGCCGATGAGGTATTTGGACATTCCATCGGCTTACGAGGATTACATACAAGTCGGATTTAGCCGATGATAACAGAGATTTCACCATTTAATCTAATCTGTGGATTTTATGACATCGGACCTCCAGCCGATATATGCTTTAACCTTCGAATCGACGTTTATTTATCATATCATTATTAGACGAATGGTTTCTACTGTATTATATTATTGCTTTCTTACATTATCATCAGCCGATTGCCTTTATATTGTTATTTACACCAAGCGTCAGAATCTACATTAGAATTATAGCTGATAGCTCAAAACCCTATCGCTATCGGCTGGTATCGGCATCGGCTGAAATTAACCTATCGTCTTGTCAGTCGATCGGCTAATTGATCTGTTATTTATATATCTTCTCAGTTAAAGGGTCAAACTGACTGGCATATCCGCGTCTCATCAACCTTTGGATCTTCACTGGAGCTAAACAGATCTTTGTTTTTTTCATCAACACCTATGTAGCTGAAAAAGAAAATATATTGAAGGCCGGCAACTATACAAATCTACACTAGGCGTACCGAGAGCCTACAAGCTGGGAGTGCTGAAGTCCAGTACAAGTCAACACTCAACCGTTGCACAAACTTGCTACTAGTACATGATTGTCCTGATTCCTCATGATGCCTCACGAGAAAAAAAAAACACGCTCTTGATTAATCCAAGAACCTTTCTATAAGCAATTAGGAATGGAGAGGCAAAAATGGATGTGGTTAATTTGTGGTGACGACGGAAGGCCACGAGTGAGTTAACTATCTCCTTCGTGCTTTTACTAAAGAGTAAAGCATCCACATCATGTTCCTTTGTACGTACTCAAGCAAATACTCAATGAAAAATTATGAGCAGATCAAACCTCGTGCGCTCTAAGGTCAAATGAGCGTAAGATTAAAAATCCTCCTGAAGTGATAACCAGCTGTAACTCGGCTCACGGTTATGCGCACCCGAGCACACATTCTATCTGTTAGTTGATCTAGTTGGGAAACCTCACCTCTTGTCTCGCAACAGACGACTTCTACGCCTCCAATTTTTGTTTTGATCCTTTATGCTTGAAATGGACATATTGTTGATGGGTTTAGATCTTTGTGGGTGGATATTTCCATTTAGTGTCATAAGCAAAGAACAATATATTCATTTTGAGTCAACTAATTAACTAAATAAGGACATGCGGCTACGTACATTTTAATGCGGAGACTGGATTGAACTCCATGGATAAGGTTTTTCTACACCTAAATATCAGAGATCTGTTATTTACATGCGAGTCAAAATATTTATATGAATTTTTTTTAAAATAGTAACATCAATTAGAATGACATAAGTCTATAAACAAACATATAAAACTAAATTTTGACCCTGTATTTACATGCGTGCCATCGTTATTTACATGTACAGGTACAACACAAATAATTTTTTTTATTTTGTTTCATCGTGTTTAGACTTGCATATTTGTATAATATCTTATTATATTATTATAATCTATCTTATCAATATTTATAAATTTTTTATATAACTATTTAAACTGCATGTATACATCTAGGTGTAGAAAATAGTTCCTCTTAATTTCATTATTAAATAAAGAGACTCTATGTAGGATAGGAAAAAAAAACTCAAGATCATGAATTGGTAATAGAAACCGAACTCAAAGGCACCAAAAAAATTGGATAAAAACTGAACGGTGCATAGGTAATTTTCATGTGGCTCACCACAAACACAAAAGCCCGGTGCTGTCAACTTCTATTAAGGAGTCAATGATCATTCTGTTTACACTGACGTACCAGCAGACCAAGCAACGATAATCTCTTCTGGTGACGTGGTCATCAATACCTTAAATTGCTACCAAAATATTTAGTTTTAAGATAGGGTCAAAACTCACAATATTGGGACATGCTAATGGTATATTGCTAAGATGTTGTTATCTCCCCATCCCAGATGTTTGTGTCCTCTTTGCTAACTTCATCATAAGATAAACATATCACTGAGTGAATTAGCAGAGCATAATCAGATAGTTCATTTTTTTTTCAGATTGTTTATCGGAATATTGAAATAGATTATTTTCTTCACTCTTCAAAAAAAAACGTTTTCTTAAAAACTTTCTATTGCAATACTAATATCACATATTTTTTACTGCAATACTAATTAAGATCACTTGTTTTAAGTTATTTGTCAAATTCATTTCTTACAATATTTAATTTAACTCTATAATTAAGTAGATAATTCGTAATTAACAGTCATTGGATAATCTAAATCAAACACAGCATATTAACATGAGGAATTAAAGAAAATTCCTTCTCAACTTGGAGACGGACAAAGAGAAAAGTGAGAGACCCTGATGACCATTATATAGCTCCCCTGTTTGGTCCCATCCCAAAGGTCAGCCTCCCTCCCTCCCCTCACACAAGTCTTGCAAGTAGTCTCTTGATGCTACACCCCATATCACCCTGTACCCTTCATATATACCCAGATTCCTTCTCCCCACCTTTCCCCCTCGTTCCATCCAACCTACTGCCGCCGCTGCACCTCAAAGCAAAACAACATCGCAAACAAGAGACATACAGGGCGAGATCGATCGATCTCGATTCCGCCCTTCTTCGCCGCCATGGCCGACGAGTGGTGGAGTGCGTCTCAGAGGAGCCATGGCACGTCGGCGTGCTCCGCGGCGCCGTCGCCGCTCACAGCTGACAGGGTCTCCTGCGGCTGGACGTCCCCCTCCGCCGCTGCCGCAGCCGAGTCGACGAGCTCCATAACGTTCCAGGACCCCAGCAGGAGCAGCGCCGCTCATCATCAGCCTCTGTCGGATGCCGCTTCCTCTCTTGGCGATCCCCACATGGTGGACTGGACGCAGGCCTTCCTGTAAGTTAGCTTTCGTCTTCATCTGATCATCCACATCGATCGATCCATACAAGCGTGTGTGTGCGTGTGTGTCTGACACTCCCCGTTGCATGAGTTGTGTCAGGAGCGGGAGAAGCGACGCTAGCTTTCAGGCCGTGCTCCAGGACGACATGGCGGCATCCACGAGACCGTTCCGAGCCCAGCCGACGGCGGCCGACGAGGCCGTGATGACCGATCCGTTCAGGGACATGGGCGTGGGCCAAGGCCTGCTCCTCGATCAGGCGTCGGCGCCGTACGGCACGGCGCCGTTGCACGGCCTGTCGTTCGACGCCGGGGAGCCAGCAGTGGCGCCGGCGACGCATAGCATCACGACGTCGTTCGGGGATTACCAGCACTCGGCAAGCTACGAAGCCGCGGCGGCGGTGATGCAGTTCTCGCAGACGCCGAGGGCGCCCTCGTTGCCGGCGGCTGCCCAGATGCAGTTCCTGTCCGGCAGCTACCAGCTGCCTTTCGGCGGTGCGCCGCCGCTGCCGTCGCAGCTTCTCTTGCAGGCCATGCAGCCCAAGCCTAGCTGCAGCTCTAACGCTAATACCCTCCTGGCGAAGGTAAATTATAGACGTACATGCATAGCACATCAACTAGCTAGCTAGTGGCAGGCAGCTAGCCATTGCCACCTAGGGTTTCGTCAAGAAATAGACTTATATGCTCAGCTTCTTGTACAGTCAAATTCCGGGTCGGCTCAACAAATCTGCTCCTCGGCGGGCAGGAAGAGCGTCTCCGACTCGCCGGCGTCAGCGAAGAGGCCACGGATCGAGGCGCCGTCGCCGTTGCCGACGTTCAAGGTGAGGAGGCCCGGCGTGATATGATACAATCTGATGTTCTCGATCAACTTCTCCTTTTTGATCCTTTCGAAGCTCTCATCTCTTTTTGTTGCTGCTTTGATGACTACTGATATTTCTGTGCAAGCATCGATGGATGATGGCTTTTGGATTGCTAAAATATTTTCTCCTTTCCTGCTTGCTTTTGCGATGCAGGTGAGGAAAGAGAAGCTAGGGGACAGAATCACTGCGCTCCAGCAACTAGTCTCGCCTTTTGGAAAGGTACAGGTTCTTTCTGTAATCAATTTCCTCTCCGTTCCAGTTACTGGAGAGGAGAACAAAGTTCTCTTGTACTAGAACTCTCACATCTCCGATGACAATGATCTAACTTATCGCATTTGATATGGTCGTACTTTAATTAGACCGATACCGCATCGGTTCTTCACGAGGCCATCGAATACATCAAGTTCCTTCACGAACAAGTTGCGGTGAGTGTTCAAAATGACATTGTCTGCGCTCCTTACTAGTAACACATTTCTCATCGCTAATATTCGTTGAATCGAACAACCTGCAGTCTTTGAGCTCTCCGTACTTGAAGAATGGGAACCCATTGCAGCACTTCCAGCAGAAGGTATACTTAATTTTCATTCTGTTTATCCCTCTAGCTAGTACTTGTTAATCTTATGTACTTATTGGTTGCATATGCTCATGGCATTTTTGCTCCTAATTAATTAGGGTTCTGAGAGCACGAAAGACACAGAGCCGAAGCCGGATCTGCGTAGCCGAGGCCTGTGCCTTGTGCCGGTGGCGAGCACTTATACGGTGGCGAGCGAGACGGTGCCGGAGTTCTGGCACCCAACATTCGGAGGCACGTTTAGGTAGATATAGGTATTAGTTTAGTAATTTACACCTGCTAAGCAATGTGTACATTGTCCCCGGAATGGATTACGAAACAAACACACAATGTTGAAGCTAAAGCAAAGCCATGTGTGTTGCTAAATCAGACGCAATTTTAGTAGCTAACTAGACTCGGAAGAAAAGCAATTGGATAATTAATCATTCAAGCAATGAAGCAATCAAAGGATGCCTTTGAAAGAAAAAGGGCTAGGGAGAGATGATAATAGGGGTCGATTCTTCAAAGACAGGCTAACATAAATGCATATAATATATACAAAATGCTGGGAAAGTTGCAAGGCTAGCTGTCTATGGGGCATTAGGGCATCTAACACTCATGTATACGCAACTTTGCAAAGGAATAATGCTGTAGTAACGCTGTTTATATATAAACAGGTTGGTTTCTGATCAGTGTGGAATGGTTGGGGCAGGTGCTAATTAACATTTATGATGCAAGAAGGATCGATGCAGATGACTGACAATATAGTCATCATGAACATAATTGGTGTTAATCTGTAGCATAAACCGTCTTTAATTAAACAATGATATAGTACGTTGGATATGGGAAGAACGAGAAGAAAGCTTAAGTACATATTAGTTCGAATATTTATATTCATATTTATTTAAGAAATATAGTTTAGCTGTACTTTTCAACTTGCAATAATAATAACATCTATGCATATGGTGTATACTGGTTATCTCTTAATTATGAGAAATATCTGATCGAAGCACACAATATATTTTTTATGAATCATTCTTCTATGCAGAGGGACACTTGTTATCTCACTGATAATCTTCAAAACCCAACATCTTAACTATAGCTAGCTAGCTTGTCAATGAGGTAGATACAATTTTCCTGAAAAGAGCTGTATTGATCGATCAGAATTGGTATATATGTATAAATCAGTATCATGTCAGTGCATTGCATCGACTCGCTGGATTACAAGTAAATATAAATTAATAAAGTCTTAAGTACAAAATATAATACATACATAATTAACTAATCTAAGATTGTGTTCTCGACAAATTGGATTGTGAATGAAATTGAGTCTATGACCATTATTTGAGCGGACAATGCAAACTAAAGAATAAATATTACAAAGTTGATGAGTTGGTTTAAAAAAGTATCAACAAATGTCCATGAAGAAAGTTTTTGCAAAAAAGTATATTGTTTAATAACTTAGGACAATATGTAGATTATAATCTACTGAGAATACGCCAACTTAATATAAATAATTATATGAGAGAAAATGATCACCTCTATGTACTTATATGTAAATGTGCAATAATTCTATATGAAGTCTCATAACATGTGCAATAAGGTGATATAAGCGGGTTGTAGACTTGTAGTAGTAGCCTCTCAGGGTTATGTTAAGTTAGAGAGGAAAATAGAAGAGATAAGAAAAGTGCGCGATTTATAGTTGCAACATGAACTTTAAAAAATACTAAAAATATTTATTAAAAAAGGTTGATGACCCAAATATTAATGGTGTATGTGTATATGGGTAGACCGTTAGATTAGTTATTGATATGTCAATAGATATAGCCAACAGCTAGATGTAGTATTAGGCTTACCTTTAAAAGATATATTTTTGAGATAATTGAAGTAGCATTGCCCAAACCTTTATATCAAGAGAAATTTTATAGTTCTTGATATGTAGTAAACGGTATAAAAACTTTTGAGCATTTTTACAGTCTTTGAGGAGGTATCATGAAGTATATATATCACTTTTTCTATTGTAAATTTGGTAACTTTTAGTACCTAGACACTAGCTAGGAGGTACCAAATTTTGCACTAAATTTTTGATATCTCATTGTACCTCCTCAAGGATTGTAAAATTGCTCAAAATTTTTAGTGCAAATTTGGTACCTCAAAGTTCAGAAATACCAAACTTTACACTATAAAATATGGCACCTTACAGTACATACTTAAGAACAATACTAAAAATCACTCATATATCAACTGTACATATACAAGCATTTATGGTCCTTATACATGTACCAAAACAAACCAAAATTACAACATAAACAGTACCAACTTTTCGTACTAAAAGTTTCAATTAGTGGTACTGGTCTCCCTTGGTTTTCATTTGAAGGATGTTAACAAGGACTGGCAAAACTATACTGCATAAGTGATGGCATGACGCTAATTAACCAAATCAAGGGGTCGGATTTCGTGCCAAACTACCATATTTATCCATTGATCTATACGTTAGCACGGCTGCACGGGCATGATCCCATGTTTATTCATGTGGATTGAACTGCTTCTTTATCAGAGGAGAAAATTTCACGATTGAGCTAGTTTCATTCGTATACCAGAGAACCAGAACGTACAGTAGTAGTCTAGCCGTCTAGCAAAGATATGCACGCGCGCGCAATTGATAGCTTGCAGTTGCAGCAGCCAAATTTCTGAAACGTAGCACGCCATCGATGAGGTTAAACATAGCAGAAGCCTGGAACTGACAGAGGCGCTACCAGTCTCTGAATATATATAGCTTCTTTTCCATGAAAAGGGGTGAAAAAACGGTGGCAACGCCTACTAGCGAGAGTAACGTGCGATCGATTCCGCCGCTAGCAGACGAGCTCCCTGTGCGAAAGTGGGCCTATTCCTCATCATCCAGGGGAGGGGGGGGGGGTGATCTCCCGGTTGTCTGCGGCCGCGTGAGCCCGCCTGCTCCTCTGACGACTCGACCATGTCTGCCACTCTCCCTGCCCTGTCCTCGCGGACCATACCTAGCTTACTGGCTGGACCATGTTCGATTGGGCGTGGGCATGGCTGTAGCGGTGCGCGTGCCTGCGCGCGAGCGCGTGTCAGGCCGGTACACGGCGGCGCGGGCGCGCGCCGGCCAGCGCCCAGTGGCCAATCCACGTACGTAGCGGGCAGGGCACTCATCCAAAACCGAGTCGCAGCCGGCGGCCTACGTACGGGACTACGCTGATCGTAGGGAGGAGGCGGCGAAGGTGCCCTTTTTCCTTTTAGCATTACGCGTTATCACTTCTACTCCACTACACTCTACAGTAATCAGTAGGAGTACAGGCTATAGGGCTCGCCGATCTCATCTCCTGTGTAGAGGAATGCAGGCTAAAAGCGCTCGCCGATCTCATCTCAACGTCAAGGTGACGTGAGGTCAGTGTCATCTTCGACTTGGATCATGATGGGCCTCCATCGACTATCGAAGCCCAGTTCAAGGCTCACGCGCGACTAGTCTGGGCTGTGGGGACAAAAGGTCACGAGTTCTGTTATAAGGCCCATAAGCAACTGCTGCGATCGAGCCCAATAGTACATCAACGAGACAACGACTTCCTGTCGTGCCAATGGTCGCCGACGCCGCCGACGAACGGGTGGCCACCGCCGGCAGGTGCACTGCTGTACACGGGCATCCCCCGGATCGGCCGCGCCGCCTCCGCGGCGCAGTCCATCGGGAGTGTCGACAGAGTCACGAGCATATACGCAGCCACCACAACAACACATCGCCCGTCGGGGAACAGAAGAGGAAGATGTAAGAGGAGGTGAGGAAGAAGATAGATGGAGAAAGCCCCTAACAAGTAGAGCCCACAAGCTAACTCAGTTAATTAATGGGATCAAAGCTACCACGTCAATCGAAATCACCTCTCAAATCATTTGTATCGGTTTTCGAAGATGGGACAGACATTATGCCTAGTTTTGCAAACGAGGAAGCGATTCAATCAGAAGTAAAAGTTGAAGTTGGCAAAATAGACTTATCTTTTTCATCATGGTAGTCAGTTACTCACTCCTATTCCAGAGCGGCAGATGCTGCAATTAGCTTCGCAAAAGAAAAGGCAGGAATGACGGAATGGCAACCAAGAGATCTCCCTATACAATAATCAATATATATCATGGGGGAACCAATAATACAATAACAGAACTTACTCCAAATTACAACCAGCTGACCAAAGCGTAGAACAGAATCATATCATGCGTACGGCAATGAGAAGTTCCAGGGAGAAGCCACATAGCATCGAGAAACACCACAAAGGAAGACCAAGCTATTGACTGTATGTCGGTATGGTGTGGAGCTGTATGAAATGCCTCACGATGTTGTGCGTAGGGACACGCACGCCCAATCGAATTTGCCCAATGGAGATCTCAAGCGGACCCCTTGAGCTTCTTCGCGATGCCTGCGAAGTACTTCCCCTGGTGGAAGGCGTGCTCCAGCTCCATTTCCGTCGGCCACCTCGAGCCGTCGGCGGCAAAGGTGCCGGCGCCGTACGGGCTGCCCCCCTGAACTTCGTCCATGTTAAACATCTTGGCACCGAAGGTGTACCCGACCGGGACGAACACCATGCCGTGGTGAGTCAACTGAGTTATTGCTGTCAACCTAGGGATAGTTACGACAAAATCAAACGGTGGTGTGATCAGCTATTTTCTTTCGCTTCGGATATCGGTTGTGTTTGTTCATTGCAAAGATGGAGAACTGCACTTACGGTGTAGTCTCCTGACCACCGCCCTGGGTACCAGTGCTGAAGAAGATGCCAGCGGGCTTGCCTGCAAGGCTCTGCTCACTCCACAGGCCACCGGTTGCATCAAAGAATGCTTTCATCTGCGCAGCCATCATGCCAAACCTTGTAGGGAACCCAAACAGGATTCCATCAGCCTCAGTAAGTTCTTGTGGTGTGATCGTTGGCACATCTGGCTTAGGAGGCGCGCCCATCTTTCCAAGTACTTCCTCATGGAGAGTTTCAGGAACCTTGCAGAATGATAAGAGACACATGAGAAAAAATAGTAGCTGCAAGCGAGACAGTGCTTCGCTAGGAATTGGAGGCCCCAGTGCAAAATACATAATAGGACCATAAAATTTTAAAGAGTAAATTGCATTGACGGTACAATAACTTGGCAGGCGGGTGCGATTAGGTGCAAAAACTTGAAAACCGAGCGTAGCGGTACAATAACTTGGCTAGGTGGGTGCGCTCATGGTGCAAAAGTTGCCACGCCGTTGTTCCACCTCAACGAAAGTGCCACATTAGCATTGACGCAAAAGACCTATCTTATTTTATAGAAAACCCCCTAATATGATTTCTTAACGTACAAATATCTCCCTTCATCTTTCTTACATGATCCTGATCGAGAGTTGGTTGCGCTGGTGGCATCGCAACGGCGGCGGCGACGACGTAGCGGCGGCGGCGGCGGCGGCGGCGGCGGCGGCGGCGGCGGCGATGAGGGAAACCGTGCAACTACATCGCGGCGGCGACGAGGGCTTCGTGTGCCACACTAATTCAAGCCCTAAACCATAACCAAACCATTTCAAGTCCACAAACTGCTGCTGTCGACGTGATTGCCGCAAGCTTTGGGATGGCTCCGACTCGGCGAGTTCTTTGAGCTTCTGCTCCTTGTTATGGTAAATCACTTGCTGATGGTTGTAGATTTCTATTTTTGTTCAATTGATGGATATAATGGTACTAGCCACGAGATTGGTTGTACTGTAATTATTGGTGTTTCCTGTAGCTATATACGATATAAGAGTAACATTGGCAATGATAAGTTCTTGCTATATGTATTTTGTACCCTTATCAGCAGCATATAATTAGTTCAATAATCTGCAAATAATCTTAGTGTATTATTTTCCTTATGCGGGTATAACACATCACCAATTATTTTGTATTGCAGGCCATGGGGAGGAAGAATTCACAATTGAACTGCATCATGGTGGGTTTTTTTGTGGAGTTGGCAGTAGCAGAATTTATTTGGATGAGAAGGTGGACTGGTTTGATCATTGCGACACTGACACGTGGTCTTCCTTATGGCTTGATGATTTTATTGAGCAACTAGGATATGATAGTTCTGAGAGGAAGGTTAAGGTTTATTGGTTATTGCCTAGGAAAACATTTAGTGATGGGCTAAGGAGAATAAATTCTGATGCAAGCACTAACAGCATGGTTGCATTAGTACCAAGGTTTAGATCATTGCTTTTGTACACGGATCATCAGGATATTGTGGAATCGATTAATTGGGATGATGTAGCTCTTTCGACGCCGCGGCGGGCGGCGGCAGGGCCTATCTTTCCAATCTTTCTACCAAACAATGGGAAAACAGATACATCTAAAGAAGTGATTGTAATATAAAAGTTACTATGGACTTTTCTGTAAAATAAGATGGTCAATGCTAATGTGGCACTTTCGCTGAGGTGGAACAATGGCATGGCAACTTTTGCACCATGAGAGCACCCACCTAGCCAAGTTATTGTACCGCTACGCTCGGTTTTCAAGTTTTTACACCTAATCGCACCCACCTGCCAAGTTCTTGTACCGTCAACGCAATTTACTCAATTTTAAAAATACACTACAGAACAAGTACTAGTGAAAACTGTGGCAGTGGCTTGGAGTTGGACGTTGCCCTAGCAACATCCGACATCGTAAATAAAAGGAAGAGCCAAAAAGACAACGATCAATAGAAACAAAACAGACTGCTGCTTTATTTTTTCCCTGTGTAGTTATTTTTTATTTTTCCCCCTATTAATTTGCTTAGATAATTAGTAGTACTAACATATTTGGAGGCCCTGAACAGGTGCACACCTTGCACCTGGAAATCAACGGCCCTCAAGCGAGAATATAACATGTCACTTCATGATAAGCGTTATAATGTTATACTATTTAAAACATTTTAGTGGAGGCAAAAATTAGCTTGACCAGTGCCAACGGCCTCAATAAAACTTAATATGGGGATGTTACATTACAAAATAACTGGGGCAAACCTGCCATATTTTAGCCTCAACACCTTCAATAGATGAAGCACCCTTCTTGATCTCTTCAGCTAGTTTAGCAACATGTCCATACATAGAGTAGTACCTGTGGAAATAAATTATACCGAGTAATTATGCAAGTAGAAAAATATAATAGTCCTTTTCCAACAGATATATAATGAAAGACATCCACAGCGTCAACTGTGTGATCTGTCATGTGACAATAAAAAGGTCCCCGTGTTTATACATCATAATGGCATATCATTCAACTACTTAGTACGGTTAGCTTCATGACTTTGGCTTAATTTGCATGTGAAATAAATAGTTAATGTCTTTGCATAATTGCATTAATATGCCATAGCAGCCAAGCACAGTTTCAAGTTTAACGGGAGCCTGATGACAAGAAAGAAAAAATAAGTTTTAATCTCTCTTCTTAATTCTAGAACAAAATATTAGTTTTACACCACTTTCAAATTACTTCTACTTCTAGAAGAGATGGCTTACACATAGTAAACCCACAAAACAGTACATTTAGCTAAGAACCTTAAAATGAACGTGTATATATTGTTAAGTTGCTTCTAGCTTTCTTTTCAAGGAGTAATTGTGCATTAAAATATCAACCTCCTTCAATCAACCAATTATTCATTGTTTTGGTAGTTAAGGAGTCCCACTCAGCAGAGCAACAAAAAAAAATCAAGCTCAAAACCTGCATTAGGCGGTGCTATAAGTATTCGCTATCTGCCTGAATTATTTAACGAACATCTTGAGATTGGAAGGATACATGACATAGTGAAAAGGATCAATCTGACTTGAACAAATTTGTTTTACAATTAAAATGTGGTCCATGAACAAATATAGAACGGCCGAAGATATCACTTTAATTCAATTCATCTAAGTGTGGCATCATTCTATACCATTTCTATTTAAGTCCAGCATGAAACAGAAGCAAGTGCCAAAGCACCCTCAAATATCCAGAAGCCCTACATAATTTCCTGCTTCTCATTTTAATACTACACACAATTAGTTTTTTCCTGAGCATATAAATAAATGAGTCTCCTAGGTTGCAGAGCACATAAAAGATACATATTGTTGGTACAGCACTCGGAAGCAACAGAGCTAGCATATACTAATGTACCATATATGCTATCACGGCAATAGTGGATTTCTGGTGGGAAACCCACATCATAAAAAAAAAAGAAGAAGAGAGTCATCCACATAAATTGCAGTTTTCCACAAATAAAAGGAAAAGAGCATTTCACATGATGTGTAACAAATTAAAAAGCTGCAAATCAACATAATGTGACATCAGCGATGACATGTAAAGAAAAGCATCTCAAGAATGGGAGAATTTTATCTTCTGGTTGCCAATACAAGACATTTCATCTACAGTCTGTATCTGTTCACAAAAAAAACTTTAAAATAAGCCATTTTCACAACTCTATGAATATATTACTTTGAGCTCAATCTAATAGAGACAGGTGTACATGATGTAAAAGATGACTCAAGTTGATAAATATATCAGGCAAGGATTTTCCTTTTCAATATCCTAATCTAGAGTTAAAAGAATGTCTCTGGATGCACCGAGCCACCGAGGCACCGATGCTACAGAACTTCAGAAGCTAACCTAATAACGACACTGATTTCATTATGGGAGCCAATCAGCCGAGTTGATTAAATTGGGAGAGAACCGCACAGGTGTGCATAAAAAAGGGAAGAAAAGAGGGGCACAATTAGCGCCGGAGCCCACCATTATTTGGCCCCATTGAGGCATCAATTCCATCGAGGACCAAAACCTAACATCATGATTGAGACCCTGACAGCCAAATTCAACAGTGGAGTACTAAAAGTCCAATTTTCCCCCGACTTATTTACTCCCTCTCGCGATCAAATCATCTGTACGTATTGACTGGCTACCTCGAATCACTTGCGCCCACATGTTTATCTTATCTAAGAGCACAGCGATGACAACCAACGCCCTGCGGCATCCAAAGGACTAGGAATCGAGACTACTTCATCTTGAGAGTTCTTCAACCATAACTTTGCGATTGTTTGTAATCTTAGGAGAAGGATACTCTAAATATAGACTAAAGGGAAATCAATTTTCTCTTAAAGAGGACAGGAATTTGACGATGCGAGCAGTAATAATAAAGTTTGAATCTGTCCAATAATTACAAGAAAGACTGTGGCGAGGATGCTTACACGACATAGACCTTCACCGCCATTGGGAACCCTCCGGAGCTCCTGGGGCTGGAGATCTGGGGAGGGGATGAGCAGAGGGAAAGAGAGGCGTGTATACTGAACTGGAGTTCCTGGCCTTCTCTCCCTATTTATAGGCGAGGCTGTTGTTTTTGTTTGACCTTCAGTTATTGAAACTGGATTCCCTCTCTCTCCTTTTCCTTTTCTTTTTCTTTTTTACTTCTTTGTTTTTTCCCCTCTTTTTATACAGAAATTCCCCTAGTTGTTTTTTTTCTATGCCAGTGGTCAACAGTATTGGTTGGTCTCTTATGTCAAAAATATCGAAAGATTTTTCATCCCCGCAACAGTAACAAAGGTGGTGGGTATGAATATTATTAAGGATTTAAATTCTACTCCCTCCGTTTTATAATGTAAGTTATTCTAACATTTCTCATATTCATATTGATATTAATGAATCTAGACATATATATCTATCTAGATTCATTAGCATCAATATGAAGGTGAAAAATGCTAGAATAACTTACATTGTGAAACAGAGGAAGTATGAAAATAATATTTATGACACACGTCCAAGGGTTTTCTAGCTAGCTTCATAAGTTGGTGGTCTAGCCGATCTGAGTTTAAAGCCTCACCATTTCTATTTATTTGATATTAGGTATTTTCCTAATATTCACGTTTTTTAAATAATATTTTCTTTCCTAATATTCGCTTTTCTTTAAATAATATTTATGGAGTCCTCTCGAAAATACCATGAAAAGGCACAAAAGATATACCATAGAAATTTTGGAGGAAAATAAATGTGAGGTATTATCTCGTATTTTTCTCTTCTTGTGTTCTAAATTGCCGTAGTGTCATCTATATGTATTCTTTTCTTTTTTTTCTTGTATTTATAGGGACTGTCTATAAATCATTTGACAGAAAACCCTCTCACAAATCTCGTAAATTTTGGACCACCCGATTGCTTTAAGATTCGTGCAGGCAACCACCAAACCCTAAAAATCCTCTCTCCTCTCCCGATTCCTCACGCGCCGCCACTCCTCAGCGCTTCCCCCCCCCCCCTTCCGCCACCGCCGCCCGGCCCCGCCGGCTGGCCGAAAGGTGTCAACGGCGCCAACGAGGCCCCCCCGACCGGCCCCCTCCCCCTCCCTCTCCTCTCCTTTGCCTCAAGCCGGTGGCGGCAAGCTGTCCGTCGTCTTCCTCGTCGCCAGCAGCGACGGGGCGCCACCACCGGCCGCCTCCTCCTACCACTCTTTCCGCTTTGCCCCCGCCGCCGCCTCGCCGCCCGCCCGATCCACCGCCCACCGCTGGGCTGCCGCCTCCCACGGCCATCCCAACACATGTCTTTTCTGCACACCTTGTCCTCACTCGTGTGCACCCGGGAAGAATTTCCCGGTCGGTCACCCATCCCTGCCCTCACAGACCAACACATGTCTTTTCTGCACACCTTGTCCTCACTGCACCCGGGAAGAATTTCCCGGTCGGTCACCCATCCCAACACATGTCTTTTCTGCACACCTTGTCCTCACTGCACCCGGGAAGAATTTCCTGGTCAGTCACCCATCCCAAATTACTACTGCACCAGGGAAGAATTTCCCGGTCGGTCACCCATCCCAAATTACTCCAGGCCAAGCACGCTTAACCCTGGAGTTCTTTGGAGATTGGCTTCCGGAAAAGAAGTTGCAACTTGTTGATATATTCTATTAATACTATTAAGCCCTAGGCCGGGATGTTACACCAAAGTCTATTTTGCCTCCCTCGGGTTCGGTGGGCCAATTCCCTCTCGGCCCATCTCTCTCTCTCTTTCTCTCTCCCTCTCTCCTAGCTCTGCCCGTGCGCCGCGCGCACGTGCGCGTGAGCCGCGCCGAGCCGAGCGCCCTCCTTCTCCGCTCTCGCTGCCGCTTCCCGCACGCGCGCCGTGGTGGCCGACCGCCTGGTCGCCGCCGCCATCAGCGCCTGCCGCGCCTACCCGCGTCTGCCGCCCGTGTCGCCGCTCCGCTCCAGACCGCCCCCGCCGTCGTCGCCGTCGTCATCAACCCGGCCCCGCCGCCACCACGCGCTAGCTTCCAAGGGACGGAGGCAGAGCCCCTCCTCCCTCTGCCGCGTCGCTCTCTCTCCCTCCTTCTTTTCCCAAAGAAGCAAGGAGGCAAGCCCCCTTTTCCTCTTCCTTTCTTCTTTTTCCTCCCATCGCCGGCGTCATCCTCCTTGTCGCCGATTTGGCCGCGACCGCCGAGCGCTAGCTCGCTCCCTTGACCGCCCAAGGTCGGTTTCCGAACCGACATTGCCATCCTATAAAGCCCAGGCGCCCTCCCTTCCTTCTCCTCTTGTTTACCCCATCGCCTCCACTCCATTGTCGCTGCCTCCCGTGCTCTGTTCGCCGCCGCCTTTCGTTGCCGCGCGTGCCGGAGGAGCCGGCGTGTTCGTGGACGCGGAAGGGGACTCTGGGAGCTCGTCTTCTTCCTCTTCCCCGGCCCGAGGCCGGAGAGATCACTCCCGTGCCGTCGGCCTCTCGTCACAGCGCCCCGCCTCGTCTCGGTAGGGCATCTCCCCGTTCTCCCTCCTTGATCCATCTCCTCCCCTTAGACTCGGGTAGTAGCACGAGTAGACCCCCCTAGCTAGCTGGTGCCGCCCCAAGCCTTGCCGCCGCCCGCTGTGTGCTCGCCGCCGTCGCCGCCCGACCTCGGTAGCGCCTGTTGTCGTCCGCCTCCCTCGGTGCGTTTCCGCCCAATCCGATGCTAGAATCGGACTCCGGTGGCCGCGTAGATGCTCTAGTCCGGAGGAATCGAACCCTAGTCGCGTCGTTGCCATTTCCCTCTTTTCTCGCCGCCGATTGCCGCCGCCGCAATCCACCGCCGTCGAACTCCCTCCGGCAAATCCAAGCCGTTGGCTCGCTCCCTCTCGTTCTCCCTCGTCATTCCGGTGTACACCCCGTCACCCCTCGTCGTTGCACGGCGTCCGAAGAAACCGCTGCCGCCCGCCGTCCATTCGCGGCCGGCGCCTTCGTCTTCCTCCAGCCGGCCCGCGTGGCAGCCACGTAGGCGCCACGTCGTTGCCACCTCGGCGCGACCGGAGCAGTCGACCCCGGTCTGCCGCTCCCCTCTGCCCCGCTCACGCGCGCGGTCCATCGCGAGCCGTGAGGCTGCGCGTGGGCCCGCCGCTTCCGCACCCAGCGCGAGCCGCGCGCGTGCGCCGCGCCCCCTCCCCAAACCCTAGCACGCCCCACGTGCACCTCGCTCACGGTGAGCCGAGCCGCCGACAAGCGGGTCCCACTCGGGACCACGCGAGATGGACCTGGCCCACCGGCTCCCTCTCTCCTCCCCTCCCGCGCGTGCCTTGGGCCGCCTTCTCAAGCCGGCCGGCCCATTAAGCCCGGCCGAGCCGCCCCTTTCTCTCGGGCCGCGCCCTAGCCGCCCGAGGGAAGTCTGTTTCCCCTCCCTCTTTCTTTTCTATTTCAAAAAGGGTTTAATTAAATCCTTTTCCCTTTAAACCAAAAGTCCGATAATCTTAGAAATTCAATATCTTTCCAACCGTAAGTCCGTTTGACTCCGTTCAACTTCCAAAATTCCTCAAATCTCGAGATCTATCTAATGGCACGCTTAGAGGTCAATAATAGGGCTTTATTTTCGCCGTTTGTTGAGTTGTCCCGTTTCGCGTGTAGTTTCGGAGCCCGAAGACCCGCAGTGCGAGGATTTCGAGGATCAAGCTCAAGGTCTCGAGCAAGGCAAGTCACCTTTGATCATCTTGCACCTATAATTTAAATCTAAGTATTTCTTTTCTGCAAATATTGCATGAATAGGATTTACACAAGTAATTCGGCCGCGGCTTGCGAGATAGCCTGCCGGCCCCCAATCCTAATTGCTGCAATTACCCTCCTTGAACTATTGAACACTTAAACCTCCTTTGTCAACTGTTGTGCTTCGATGCACAGGCCTTCGGGTACGCGCATCGGAACACCCCCCCCCCCCCCTCAAAATTTAAAATATCCAACGATGGGTAAAACTTGAGTTTTACAAAAGACTTGGAAAACCCGACACCTGGGTCGGTGCTTGCGAACAAAATAAATTTGCAAAATCACGGAACGGGGAACGTACCGGGAGTACGGTTTCCCGCTCTTGCACTTAAGGACCGTTTCCCTTGGAATTTCATCCGAACATAAGACAAGTGCGACCACATGGGTGGAATGGGACGCCCCTGGCTGAGTAATTAGCTAATCGGGGGAGCCATGATGCCAAGAGACATTTGGATTCAACGGGGTGGTGCCGGGGAGAACCCCCGGGTTTCCTGGCACAGTATGGTCTGGGATCTAATCTGGTGTTGGTTTGGGACCCCTCTCGTTGGCATATGGTGAACCTGTGTCGGCTTTCGAAATGCCTTGTCATGAAAGCCTTAAGGTCTCTAGACGTGGCCGTTCTGCACGGGCTGGATGATCCGGGTTAGTAATGTCGTGTGGGTAAAGTGTACTCCTCCTCTGCAGAGGTTATTAAACTGTTCGAACAGCCGTGCCCACGGTCATGGGCGGATGTGAGGTGATTCCTAGCGTAGTTTTGTTTGACTACTGCTTTGTGAAATTGCTGTTGTGGAATGGGTTCGATGTTTGGAAAGTCTGCAGTTGATGGGATCAGCTAGGCCCGGGTGGCCGTTTGAAAGTTGTTGGCCGGGTGCCAACCTTGATCAATCCAAAGACTGATACATTGCACATACTCCGACCGGACAGAACGCACTGTCTCTTCCGTGTCGTTTGAGAAGCACTCACTTAGTTGTTTCAAAAAGGAGTTAAACTAAAATCAATTGTGAAAACAAGCAGCCTTTCCTTTGAAGCCTGCATTAAACACTTAAATTCCCATGGCTTGCTAAGTACTCCTGTACTCACCCTTGCGGGGGAGGCAGGTCCAGGTAACGGGGAGAATCCGCTAGGCTGAGGCATGTAGAATGGGACTCTCTCTTTATCCTCGTCCGATTAATCCGCTTTTAAAAAGATTTCGAAAACTATGAATTGAAGGATTTGATTACTCAATATTCGATTGGAATGGATTCACAACAATTCTAAAAAAATTATGAATTTTCAAATAATCCCCCCTCCCAGTTGCTGAAGAGGATGATGTGGATCCCGCTGACGAGGAGTTCTTCCAGGAGCAAGTCGGTTACGACGAGTTTTAGGGTTTCGGCCTAGTTCCCAAGTCGCGCCTGTGATGTTTGGTCCAACTCTTGGCTTTCGCTTTCCCTTTTGTAATGCAGTTGTGAGCTCGGGATCTGTCCGCAGCCCAACATGACTGTACTCCTACTCTGTAATAAAGAAACCACTGTTGCTGTGATATTCTGTCTTCCTGTGATACCAGCAATGTTTCCTGGGACTGGTATCGATTAACAGGTTAATTTGGAGTGTCACGGGCTAGTTCCGTTCGGGGCTAGTTCGGGGCGTGACACCCTAATTCATCAGCCCTCTACCAGAGTTTGGGTTCGCCGGCGCCGGAGAAAAAGAGGTGGTCACCAGAGTTGGAGAAGAAGAGCACGAATCGTGAAGCATATCCAGTGATCCAAAATTTGCAAGATTTGAGATAGGATTTTCTGTAGACAGAGCTTTAGCAATTCCGGTATTTATATTCCCATGGATATTTAGGGGAGATCTTAATTATGTATGTTACCCATTTCCACGTTTTGTTATCCTGCCTTCACAAGGAGTCCCAGACCCACTGCTCGTTATCAGTATAAAAATTGTGTAACCCACCTATGTAATATTCTACTACCTCCTTCTTAAAATATAATAACTTTTAATTATATATCTAGACATACTCTTATCCAAATATATAACTAGAAGTAATTACATTTGGAACAAATTGAGTAGACACTAGCCTAGATATTTATAAGAGTATTCGATGTAAAAAGATATCTAGATATATTGCCAAGAAGTTATTATATTTTGGAACGGATTAGAACCTCGTATTTTCGCTTATACTTATAAGCCAAAAAAAAAATGAATTTTTAATCTTAAATTAGGAGTTGATTTTGGGGTTTTCCATTGTAGTTTATTTTTCAGCTATTGATTTTAGATCACCAAGAACACGTATATAAATGTATTATTCACAAATTATTTTTCATTTGCAAATATGTGAATAAGCCAAACGATATAGTTGTTGAGTAATCACTAGCCTATATATTTATAAGATTATCTGGTGTATAAGATATATTAATTCTGCTTTTACCTAGTAATTCTATATTCTAGTAATCCTGCTTCTGAAATAGGCCCAAACCCACTTAATTTTTAATGATCATGCAATTGGCTAAGTTCTAACTTCCAACTCCAAACAATATATTTCTTGTTTTTCGTTAATACGTTTTCTAAACTGTTAAATGATAAATGATACATTTTATTTAAAAAGTTTCTAGAAAAATCAAATAAATTAAATTTTAAATTTGTAATAATTATTTTTTAATTAATTATACGCTAATGATATATCTCTTTTTACGTGCCAGCTAAATAAAAAAAGAAATGCCGAAACTAACGGGCCCTGTGTGTATAACCCACCTATCTATCTAGCCACCGGCCTGTCGCATCAATTATCTTCGCCAACCCTATATCTAATTGGAAATTGCTTGACAGTAGATACATAATAATCCAGTCAAAAAGGTTCTAACCCCATGGTGAGCTTATTTGATAACTAGTGCCATTTGTTTTAAAAAAAGACGCGAATATTAGGGAATGACCTAATATCAAATAATTAAAAGAGGTGGGGCTTCGAACCCAGGTCGTCTAGCCCACCACCTTGTAGAGCTAGCCGAAAAACCCCTGGGTGTTTCTCTAGTACCATTTGTTTTGCGTTGGCTGCCGTCGAAAGTTCAAACATATGCGTATCCTAATGATGTTTCGTATTTTGTTACGGGATATATGTTAAATATTGGAGAATACTAAATGATTTGAATTGAAATATTATAAAAATGATTTAGGAATGTTGATTTAGCGTGTGCATATTTAGTTAATGAAATAAATTATAGATATAATTATCATATGTTTGTATGCTAAGATTTGTGTGTTTAATGAGTTGTTTTGATATGTTTACATGTAGATTTTAGGAGTGCTAATAAATACTATATTTGTATATTGAGCTTTATATATTTAGTGAGCTTTTTTTTTATAGAAAGAAGAGATGCGTTGCCTTTCGTCCCCGTGGCAAACTGGCCAAGTTCACACATTGATAACTAGTAGTCCGTGCATACGTATGGAACAGCAAGGCCTGACGAATTCGGCATCCCAAATAACGTAACCTTCGATTCTCCTTTACGTCGATCTGCAGGTGTGCGTTTATCGATCCATGGCTGCGACTGTCGGACCGTGAGCCGTTTGAGTGGTCGTTGTCTCGTTCTCGTGCACTGGGAGCACCTGTGGCCAAAAGCTTCGCGTACATTACTTGCTCAAGCCGGCAGAGCCCGTATTCGTTGTTGATTTCTCAATTAATTTCCGTTGCAGTTTTCTACAATTTGACAATTTTTGGCGGATGTCATGCGGTTGTTGGCGTCGTTTGATACGACAATACGCTGATGTCCTTTCCTTCACACGGGTATAAAACTCCCATCTTCTTTTTGGCTCTATTGTCAGCTTTCTCACCTCATATGAACAATAAGCTAGTTTTTGAAGAAGCTAAATTATCGGTCTGAGGTGAGGAGAGCCCCGGAACTTTGATCCAGTTTCGAGGAAGATGTAGAAGCTTTGCGTGATATAGAGTAGAACGTTGACAGCTCTACGCCAACCAACCAACAAATACGTCTTTAAACCATTTAAGGTTCTGTCTGAAATAAACAGCTAGTTGGAGAAATTAGATCAGGGCATCAGTCCGATTCTCCTGATTAAAATTTCCAAAGTTTCTTTGTCCGTGTCCATGCTGACCATGCATCTTCTTCCATTTGGCCGGTCATTCGAGGCTGGAGGGAGTCGGTGAAGAAGGCGCCAGCGATCGAAGAGAAGCCTCGCAGCGACGTTACCTGTAACATCACGCCCCGGTGGCCGGTGATTTCTTTTCTGAGAGCAGCAGAGCCTCGCGTCTCACTCTTCTGCTGCCGCAGTTAATTTACTGTAGATCGGTGATCACGCAAGCATGACTGCGCCTCAATTTTAACGCGACACTGGCACGTGCTATGTGATCTTATTTAAGAATCGAAGGATTAACTAATTAATCACTGTCCCGGAAAATCGGCTTCGTTCAATCCTCGAGATCCACCGCACACAGCAGACAGCGTCTACTGCCCGCTCTCGGGACCGGCGAGTAAAATACTACTGAACACATGGAGATTTCGCTAGATGAGGTAAGCACAGCGGCAGCCTGACGAGCGCGCTGGGCTGTCCCCATCGATCGCGACCTGCGTCAGTGACGGAATAGGATTCGGCTGCCGAACGAATTAACCGGCCCGGGTCCGGTTGGTCTGGTTGGGCGGGCCCTCGCCATCGATCATGCCGTGCCGTCGTACTACGTACGTGGGAGGCGGCAACCGACCAGGCAGACCGATCCATCGGTTTCTCGCTCCGAGCACCCACATGCGGGTGGGCGAAAACGCCGCGAGAACCACCAGGACACGGCCTGGGCTTGACACCCGCGCGCGCCGCACGGTGTCCGTGTAGGACGACCAGGAGATAATCCACAGGATCCTTGGTTTCTTTCCAGGGGTTAAGCTCTCGTTGGCGTGACAGGTCGACGACGATCTGATCCTCGCGTGCTTGGCTCCAAGATCGGCAAAAATAATGCGATTGGATCGGTTTCCGGTTTCCACCGAGCGTGCTTGCATGGGTCTCCATCGTGGACGGAGAAGTCTCTAACCCTCCTACGGATGAGTTTCCAAGATATAAAATCCTAATGCATTAGTTTCCATAGGTAGTAAAATCACACCATATATATGGTCATATCATGGCTACGGCCGCGTCTCCATCGTATAGTGTCCGCATTGTCGCGTCGACGATACACTTGCGTGTTGTAAAGCAGAACCCAAATGATACGATAAACACATACACAGGGGTCATCGATATCAATTGCAAAGAAGATCGATCGTGCCTGATTTGGATAGGCGGAGCACGATACGGATTGATCGGTCAATCGATGTGTGCAGCCTCGAATCTCTATCGGTTGAGTATAGCACTAAACTGGAGCCGCTTCGCGATGGTTTTTGGGCTATGGTCTAGCTAGCTTAATCCAAGGCTGTCTCCGTGCCTCGCGCCGGCAATCATACAGGCACACGGTTTCTAGCTGTTCCTCACTACTTCTGTCAATCTGTCGTCAGTTCACATTTCCTCCTGATTCCTGTTGGTGCAGAGAGATTTTTTTATCACTGATCAATGGCGCCACCGTGGTTTGACAGAGGAATGGTTATGGTTCTGTTTAGTTCCACGTTAAAATTGGAAGCTTGAAGAAATAGAAACGATGTGACAGAAAAATTGGAAGTTTGCAGTGGCGAATCTAGGATGAAAATAGAGGTGGTGCCTTGTTCGAATGAGAGTTTTGGACGAGCAATCATCTAGCTTATCAGAATTCAGACAAACCTCTTAATTAACATATAATTAGTTAAGTGTTCACTCTTATAAACTTTAAATTTTGATTTAATTGAATTTTGAAGAAACTTCTCTATAATAAGTTTTTTGAAAAATCACAATTTTTAACGGTTTGACAAAGAAAGTATCTCAAGAACTCTAAATCTAAAAGAACAGGGCCTAGAGTTAGTAAACTATACACGCCAATCTCTTTGTCAATCAAAATTCTAACTTATACTAGAAAGAACACAAAATAAAAAATAAAAATATAACAAGTATATGATACCTAGTAAATATATATTTGAAAAACGGTGCAATGCTTTTTTTTCTATTTTTTTGTATTTGGTTGCACTTACGATAAAAGAATCAGTTAGATATATATATATATATATATATATATATATATATATATATATATATATATATATATATATATATATATATATATATATGGCTGGAAGCACTAGGAGGTACTGATTCCATAGCCAGCTACTTCGTTTCTTGTTATGATGTGTAACGTCCCGTGCTTCCAGCCCGCTTTGGTTTTGATGATGGTAGAGTTGGAGCAGAAGCAAATCACGAACCAGCTAATGAGCATTCTCACCACAGCAACCGTTCGCACCGTACTGTTTCCCGCAACGCAGAGGTTGAGCAACCTCGCCGCAGCAGCCGCTCGCATCGCACAGTTTCCCGTGAAGCAGAGTTGGAGCAGTCTCACCGCTCTCACCGCACTGCCAGTCACAATTCTGGAGAAGAACGCCTCCCTTCCCCACCTCATGTGGAAAACAACATGCAACACATAATGGCAGTTCAGACACAAATCTTGCAAGGTCTAACCACAGCCATAGCCAGCTTTCAGCATAATGCGCATGGAAATGGCCACCCTCACGTGGGCAACAACAGATCCAAGCTGACAGACTTTCTGAGGTCTCGACCGCCAGAGTTCTCTCAGACCGTCGAGCCCGTCGAGGCTGACGATTGGTTGAAAGATGTTGATAGAAAACTCAACTTAGTGCAGTGTACCCCTGTTGAGAAAACGCTCTACGCCTCTCACCAGCTAAGAGGACCTGCTGCAGATTGGTGGGAAAATTACTGCAATGCACATCCCGAACCCACTAACATTGCATGGGATGAGTTTGCTACGGCTTTCCGTGCAGCTCATGTGCCTGAAAGCACCATTGATATGAAGAAAGAAGAATTTAACAGGCTTAAGCAAGGCAACAACAGTGTCAATGAGTACCTAAGTCAGTTCAACAAGTTGGCTCGGTACGCCCCTGAGGAAGTAGACACCGATAAGAAAAAGATCAGGAAATTCTTGAAAGGAATCGCAGTTGGAATGAGACTCCAGTTGCTTGCTCATGACTTCCCCACTTTTCAACATATGATCAACAAAGCACTTCTACTTGAGGATGCCAGAAAAGAGGCCACCGAAGAATACAAGAAACGCAAGTCTAACCATCAGGGAAATTCTTCCCGAGGCGCACCTCGCCCTCGCTACGGTCAACCCATGCAATACCATCAGTCGGTCACTCAGGCTAACCGCCAGCCAGGCTACGCCCCTCGTCCTCAGATAAACCGTCCGGCACCTCAGCCACAGAAGCATGCCCCTAGTGGCAACACTGCGCCAAACAGTGTTACCTCCTTCAAGTCACCACAGGGACCGTCAGCAGTTCAGTGTTTCCGGTGCAACCAGATGGGTCACTATGCTAGACAGTGTCCTCAGAATCCTACCAACACCAACTCAGGGCATGCTAATGGCAGCACCGCCAGAACTCCTACTCCAGCGGCAAATCAGTCTCGTCCTAGCTCTCAGGCAAGTGGACAAGGTTCCCGTGCTTCCAACCACTTTGGTCGAGGACGTGTGAATCACATTCAAGCTGAAACCGCTCAGGATGCTCCAGACGTTGTGATGGGTATGTTCTCTGTCAACTCCGTACCCGCAATAGTTCTGTTTGATTCGGGAGCTTCCCATTCTTTCATATCGCAAGCTTTTGTGAAAAGAAATGGTTGGAAAACCCAAAATTTGCGTGTACCAATGATAGTACATTCCCCTGGAAGGAATATAAGGGCAACTCAAATATGCCCGGAAGTTAACCTTAGAATTGAGGAAGTTGACTTCCTAGCCAAACCGATAGTCCTAGACTCGCAAGGCTTGGACATCATCCTTGGGATGGATTGGTTGGCTAAGCACAAAGGACAGATAGATTGTGCCGAAAAGTCCATCACCTTGCAAGGACCTGGAGGAAAGCAAGTTCGCTTTACCCCTAACACCCCTACCGCAAGTCGGTCTATCCTAACCTGTTTGCAAGTCACCTCCTTGGAGTCGGTGCCCATAGTCTGTGAATATCCCGACGTATTTCCGGAAGAATTAACAAGAATGCCACCAGACCGAGAGATTGAGTTCGCCATAGAACTGGCACCAGGCACAGCTCCAATTGCAAAAAGACCCTACCGAATGGCCGCTAATGAGTTAGCAGAAGTTAAAAGACAAATCGAAGAACTGGAAAGTAAAGGTTATGTGCGACCTAGCTCATCCCCTTGGGGAGCCCCAGTGCTTCTGGTTAAGAAAAAGGATGGCTCTGAGAGAATGGTAATTGACTATAGAGCCCTGAATGAAGTAACTATAAAGAACAAGTACCCGTTGCCTCGGATTGACGACTTATTCGATCAACTTAAAGGAGCAAGAGTCTTCTCAAAAATTGACTTGAGGTCAGGTTACCACCAACTGAAAATCAGATCTGAAGATATTCCGAAAACCGCTTTCTCGACGCGTTATGGTCTATATGAGTTCACAGTAATGTCCTTCGGACTCACCAATGCTCCAGCATTCTTCATGAACTTAATGAACAAAATCTTTATGGAATACCTGGACCAGTTTGTCGTGGTATTCATCGATGACATCCTGATATACTCTAAGAACGAGGAAGAACATGCTGAACACCTGAGGCTGATAATGGAAAAGCTCAGAGATCATCAACTATTCGCTAAATTCTCGAAATGCGAATTCTGGTTGGACCGAGTAGCATTTCTTGGACACGTGATCTCCTCCAACGGTGTCGAAGTAGATCCCAGCAAGGTCGAAGCTGTACTTGCTTGGAACCCGCCCAAGAATGTGTCAGAGATTCGCAGCTTCCTCGGCTTAGCTGGATATTATCGAAGATTCATTGAAGGATTCTCTAAGCTAGCCAGACCTATGACCGAGCTGTTAAAGAAGGAAAAGAAATTTCAATGGTCTACAGCCTGTGAAGACAGCTTTCAAGAAATGAAGAAAAGATTGACCACTGCCCCAGTTCTCACCCTTGCTCTATATAAATATCCCCCCCCCCCCCCCCCCAGTTGCTGAAGAAGATGAAGCAGATCCTGCTGATGAGGAGTTCTTCCAGGAGCAAGCCGGCTACGATGAGTTTTAGGGTTTCGGCCTAGTTCCCAAGTCGCGCCTGTGATGTTTGGTCCAAGTCCTGGCTTCCGTTTTCCTTTTGTAATGCAGTTGTGAGCTCGGGATCTGTCCGCAGCCCAACATGACTGTACTTCTACTCTATAATAAAGAGACTTCTGTTGCTGTGATATTCTGTCTCCCTGTGATACCAGCTCTGTTTCCTGGGACTGGTATCGGTTAACAGGTTAATTTGGAGCGTCACGGGTTAGTTCCGGTCGGGTCTAGCTCGGGACGTTACATGATGGCTCGCTGCTGGATGCAAATATCTGTTAGCACATATGGCCTATGGGGCTATGGCCGGCCGGAGCTGGGGCTGGAGCCCCAACCAGCCCCAACGATGGATCCGCCGCTAGAAGTTTGTGTGTAGGAAAGTTCGATGTTATGGAAAAGTTGAAAGTTTGAATAAAAAAGTTGGAATCTAAACAGAGCCTATATCGGTAGCCAGAAGGACAGCACCAAATGCGTCCCAAACAGTGGCAGAGCTAAAATGTGCTCAAAAGTAGAATTGAACTAGTATAATCTACGAGCCATTTTGGATTGATGACAAAATGTGTTATACCAATTTTTCGGTAGTTTAAATAGTAAATATGATGGTTTGGTTTGGAGCCAAATGAATGGTAATGCCCATGCTTAATTTGGTATAATTCTAGAACTTTCTTCACCATAACACAAAATTTGGCTCTTAATTGGTATCAATCCAAACCCATTAATTAGAATACTACCCTACCAAAATTTTGTTAGTGCCAAAACATGCCTAGGTTTTGGCACCACCAATGTTTTGGTATGGCACTAAACTAAACAAGCTCTACATAAATTTATCTTTTGTCTTCCATTTTTCAAATTTTAAAGTATAACTAGAAAAAGTTTTCGTGTGTTGCAATGGGAAAAAACTAAAAGTACACCAAATATTAAATAACTTTAAAGTGACATTTTTTTCATAACCTAGTGTAATATATGTTTTCTTTTCTTGTAGAAGCACAATATATATGTTTTTTCCACAGATTTATAAATTATTTTATTACAGTAATTAAGAAATATTTATTCACATTTGTGGCTTAGAAATCAACACATTAATTGAAAGAAAAATATATGCCGTTGATAATAGTGGATCTAGAAAAAGTTTTGCTCCATGTTTAGATATAATAATGTAGATTTATCAAATATAAGCTATATTTTTATAATTAGATCTTATTCAAATCATGATCTCATACCGACCAGCAAACCGAACTGTTTTGTTCCTGTCAACACACATAGGATATAGCTAGGGTTTGCAAACATGAACACAAAATAAACGAAAGATCATTTCAGCAATTATTTAATTGGAAAAAAGAATCAAAATCCTCCCTTTCATGTTTGGGCCGAATATGAAAAAGCTCATATTACCTTTTGTCTCTTCTCTTTGTTCTGGCATGTTTCCTTTCTCCGTTAAAGTCCAGTTTGCATCTTCCTTCAATCGGGCCTAAATAAGTCCCAATAGAAGTCTAATTTGTCTCCCTCTCGCTACAGTATATCTTCAAGCTCCAACCGAGCCAGAGCCCGGCCTACGCCTGATGCCACCCCAATCCCGCCTCCGATTCGACCAAACTCGTGGAGATAATCTCAAAATAGTTGAGAGCTTTTGATCTATATCTCCAACTCTATCTTTCCCCTAAATTGAAGGAAATCCCGTGGAAATCGCTCTCCTATCGAGCTCAAACTCGAGTTTATCTCTCCGGCGAACCCGTCCTATTCAACCAAATTAGCACGTTGACAGACAAAAACGCAGACAAAAAAGAGGTGGCGAATAGAAAGTTACCAATTTTTTAATTAGGTATATAATATTTCAATGGATATTTGGACGTAGGAGTAGGGCTCTAGCCCTAGATGCCCTACTCCTATATCTACCCTGGTCTCAAGTGCGTCTACTGAAGTACTTTCTTCATCCCAAAATAAATACAACCCTCTACTTATTTTGGTACGACGGAAATACTACACTTCAACAGCTGGGAGTATAATTGTATAAAAGTTCAAGGGAGAGAATCCTCCAAGTATGGAAAGGCATGAAGGGCAAAACCACAGTTCTCTAGGCACTTTAATTAGGGCAATATCGGATCAAGGCATGAACTGCCCACATTAAGGTGGACAGACAGTCTGTCTACCTGCTTTTCTAGTGAGATTTCCAAGTTCTCTCCAGCTTTGATAACGAGTATTGTGGATTGAACGGCTCCCATAAATATGCTGAAAAGAAAGGGACCATATGGCTCGAAGAGCTTGAGAAAAGCAAACGAAACCACGAGTATTGCTTGTGGAGTTGTCCTTAAAAGTGGCCGATGAAGTTTTTGGCATGAGCTTGGCCCGCAGTGGTGCATATGGGCTTGATGCAGCCACTAAACCGAAAGTTTATTGTCCTTGATAAGGCTAAATCAATCGACTCCAGGCCAGATCGGAGTAAGTTCACTTTAGGTCCTTCATCTTGACATCGAGTTTGAATCACATTCCTAAACCGTAGTACCCGAAATATTTATCCCCAACTTATAAAAAACTGAGTTAAATTAGATCCTCCGACAGTATAGATGTCTAGTTTCACTGACGTGGCAAGTTGATCAGGTCCACTCATGATGACTAGGCGCTTAAATGGCAAAAACAAAAGTGGGCTTCACATGTCATCCCCACTCTTCTCCCTCTATCTCTTCAGTGTCGCATCCTTCCCCTTCTACCCTCTCCCTCCCTCCCTTGCCGGCCGGCCACCAGAATGCACCGGCGGGTCAAGCAGCTCCCTCACTAACACCATCGATGCCGCAACGCGCCTTGAGCGGAGCCTCCGTCATCCTCGTCAGCGTCGTGCTTGGGCTCCTCGTCATGAGCTCGCTAGGATGCCGCCCTATCCACCACCTCCTCACGCTCGTCGACACTGCCAACAGTGGTGAAGCGGTGCGTGGATCTGGAGGAAGAGGAAGGGGGAGAAAGGAGGATGTGACCTCACCATCGCCACTCTCTTCTCCACTGTCACCGAGCTCGTGGCGTACGGCACCATGGACGCGCTCTTCACCGTGATGTCGTTCGACGATGGCTTCCACGGAAGCTTCCCCCTTCTTTCTCCTCACAACTTGACCGGAGTTTGGTGCCCGTCATCGCCGTGCTTCTCAGCAACCACGAGAAGAGAGAGGAGAGAAGGGTTAATCCTATCGGTTAGGCCGATTTGATCATGCCTCACCAAAATGCTAAATTTCGGAAATTTTGGTCCGAATTTTCCGAATTTTTAAACAAAATTTAGTTGAATCTGAACAAATATTACCAAAATTCATGAAAAAATTGAAAAATTTCAGCCGAAGTAATATCGTATCGGAGGGGACTGAAATGACCGGAATTTTTGAAATGGCCGAAATTTCGGAAATTTCGGTCCGAAATCTCCAACCCTGGAGGAGAGGGTGGCTCATGAGTAGGGCCGCGTGGAGTTTTAGCCTCCCCACGTCCTTCCTCTCGACCTACTGCTGGGAGCCGTGATGACCAACGGGACAGGGACGATAGTTTGGGGAGGACGGCTTGAGGCAGATGGGGTGACGACCAACAGTCCAACACGCACTTGCGCCTTCGTGCTCCTGCTACACATCGTTTTCGTCTCTGTCAGTTTCCACTCGCTGCTGCGGACTCCTCCCCTCCTTCGGCGGCAGCGAGTAAGGGCGAGGTTGTTGGTCTGCGCAGCCATCAGGGAGCCAACAGCTCACTGTCTTGATCTGCCCCGCGTTGCCCAAATTGAGGCCCGTCGTTCTGCTCTGTTTGCTCCACTGCACCTTGCTTGAAGCATGCACGCATGGCTCCCCTGTCACCGCTCGATAGAGGGAGAGGGGGATAAGAAAGAAGATATTGTTTCATCGATTTATATAGGTCCCATATGATTTTTTTTTGTTTTTTATTTTTACTCGTCGTGTCATGTAAGTAAAAATCACCTTCAACATTGTCTTAGGACTATATTTACACCGGTTTTAAAAGATAAGAATGTGTTATACCTGGTTTTACTTTTGAGGGACACGATTGAGATTTAACGTCAAGATGAGGGACCTGAAGTGAACTTATGCCAATTTGTGTAGCTGCGTGAAGCCGACAAAAATGCCAATAGGACAACTGCGAACCTAGTGTACAAGTATTAACTGACTTGCACAGTGAACGGTAGTAGCATTTGACAAGATTTGGCTGAAATATAGACATACAATGCTTCTTTCTTGACTAGGACATGGCCCCAGTATGCTTCTTTCTTGAGATTTTTTTAAGTATACGAATAGTATTAAATGTAGACTAATAACGAAACAAATTATAGATTCCACATGTAAACTGTAAGATAAATTTAATAACCTATTTAATTTGTCATTAGAAAATGTTTACGGTAGGATCACATTGTCAAATCATAGCGTAATTAGACTCAAAAGATTCGTCTCGTGATTTACATGTAAACTATACAATTGGTTTTTTTTTCATTTACATTTAATGCTCTATGCATATGTTCAAACATTTAATGTAATAGAAAAGTTGAAAGTTTAAAAAAAAATTAAATCTAAACACGGCAAATATCTAACCATCCTTTGCCTGTCGAGGGCAGAGCTTTCTTTGAGGGAGAAGGGCTAAGCAAGTGTTGGAGTCAAGCGTAAAAGTTTGACTTGGCTACACACGACTACTACCTATTTCTATTTCGATTCTCCAAATGAGCCCAAATCAAACAAAGCCTGAAATATCGGCAGTTTTATGCTCTTCGGAAATGTAATCATCGTAAGCAGTAACAGAGGAAAACCTGAGCCACAAACCTCCGCGATTCCCTGTCCAAGTGTAAAGTAATCCGCATCTGCTCCGCGCCAAGACATGAGGCAGCTTTCCATATCAGTATATCACCGTTTCCATAGGCCACCCGGCCCACCTCGTCCTGCAACTAGCTCCCGTCCAAAACCGCACTTGTGCTGTTGTGCACGACGACTTCTCACTCTCGCAGTGGCGTGTTAGCATAGCACCGCTCGTTCGTTGCTCGCGCGCGCCGGGAATCCTAGCAATGGCCTCCTCCTCCTCGCTCTGCTGCTACCTGCTGCTCTTCGTCGTCGTCGTGGTGCTCACGGGCAGCTGCCGTGCCAGGGACACAGTCGTGCCCGGCCGCCCGCTCGCCGCGAACGAGACGCTGGTCTCGGGCGGCGACACCAACTTCGTGCTCGGCTTCTTCACCCCGCCGGGCGCCAACAGCACCTACGTCGGCGTCTGGTACAACAAGGTCTCGGTCCGCACCGTCGTCTGGGTCGCCAACCGCGAGGATCCACTCCCCGGCGACGTCGCGGACAACCCCGACGCCACGCTCTCCGTGTCGCCCACCGGGACGCTCGCCATTGTAGCGGGGAACTCGACCGTTGTGTGGTCGGTCACGCCGGCGGCCAAGCTGGCGAGCCCCACGGCTCGGATCATGGACAGCGGAAACCTGGTGATCGCGGACGGCGCTGGCGGTGCGGTGGCGTGGCAGGGGTTCGACTACCCGACCGACACGCTGCTCCCGGAGATGAGGCTGGGCGTCGACTACGTGAAGGGGAGGAACAGGACGCTGACGGCGTGGAAGAGCCCCTCCGACCCCTCGCCGGGCCCCGTCGTGATGGCCATGGACACGTCCGGCGACCCCCAGGTGTTCATCTGGAACGGCGCCGAGAAGGTCTGGCGCTCCGGCCCCTGGGACGGCGTCCAGTTCACCGGCGTCCCGGACACCGTCACCTACTCCGGCTTCACCTTCAGCTTCATCAACAACGCCAAGGAAGTCACGTACAGCTTCCAGGTATAAACTGACGACCCGTGCAATTTATGTGTACAACTTTTTAAATTTTATTGGAGTTGTACCGTACCGCTGGTGCCATGTCATATATGACACGCGTGCGCGTTCGTGTAGGTGCACAACGTGTCGATCATATCGAGGCTGGGGCTGAACAGCACGGGGAACTACGGGCTGCTGCAGCGGTCGACGTGGGTGGAGGCGGCGGGGACGTGGAACCTGTACTGGTACGCGCCCAAGGACCAGTGCGACGAGGTGTCCCCGTGCGGGGCCAACGGCGTGTGCGACACAAACAACCTGCCCGTCTGCTCCTGCCTCCGCGGCTTCACGCCCAAGTCGCCCGAGGCGTGGGCGCTGCGCGACGGCCGCGCGGGGTGCGTGCGGTCGACGCCGCTCGACTGCCAGAACGGCACCGACGGGTTCGTCGCCGTGAAGCACGCCAAGGTGCCCGACACGGAGCGGAGCCTCGTGGACCTGGGCCTCAGCCTGGACCAGTGCCGGCAGGCGTGCCTCATGAACTGCTCCTGCACGGCGTACGCGAGCGCCAACGTGAGCGGTGGCGGCCGCGGACACGACGCCGGCACCGGCTGCGTCATGTGGACGATGGGGCTCACCGACCTGCGCGTGTACCCGGAGTTTGGCCAGGACCTCTTCGTCCGCCTCGCCGCCGCGGATCTCGGTACGCCATCACATTCCACGCGAACTATGTACTATGCATTGCTATATATACGTACGTATATATCTACGTATTACATGCATGTTTTACGTATTCCATGCATGCTGCGCTGCATATAGAATCTTTTCCATGTGTTTGGTGTTCGTTCCGTCCAAATCAGACAGCACAAAAGTACCGTCGAAGGCCAGATATTTGGGCCTCCTAGTCCATTCCTTTTTGGCTATCTCCCTCTAATCCTCCATAGCTCCGATCCCTCCTTTTTCGGGAGAATCTCAATAGAAGATTAGAAAGAGATGATGAGTGCCACGCAGCGTGGCCTGCTTCAACCGAGAGAACTTGCTGCCCTGATCCATTTCAATGGAAGACGATCACGACATTGATTTTGATTCCGGCCATCTTTATTCCTTGCCCTTTAATCTCCTTTTCTCTCCATCATGAAACCGATCGATGTTAGCAAGGGAGAAAGGAAGCGAAAGGAGTTTTGATTAATTAGCCAGACAGCGATCGATACCATTTGGTCCCGGGCTCTTTCGAAGGCGGGGGCGCTTATCGTCGCAAAAGAAGCACGCTTTGATTTTAGGAGCTATCGCGCGCAACAAAAGCTCAATTATACACGGTAGAGGAATGAGACGGCTTCCACGTCGATCTCTCCAACGTGCATCATATCACTGCACCTGCTAGCTCCCGTGCAGCATTCTCGAGTCGATACATTGCTGCTCGGCCATTTGTGAGGCCCCTACTGATCGCCTCGACGTGTATCATCGACCAAAGGAGCCTTTTACATGGTGTGGGGCTTGCCCGATTTGGCAGCTAGTACAAAGATTAGAGGGCCCTGTACACCACAAGAGCGAAGTGTGGCCGTCGTCTTGATTGGTAGGTGAAATTTCGCCGGGAAGAAGATAAAGTAGCAGATCTTGGATAGCTCTAGTCAACAGGGACAAGACAAATAGACAATGATCCTCATTATTTGAGGAAATAGGCAGAGGCAGGGATTGCAGTAGGTCTGTAGATGTACGTACAAATCTTTAGCTTATAAATTTGAAACGAATTTGATGGGTCTGAAGTTTGAACTCACGGTGCAACTTGGAACTTAATTTTGATCTTTCGCTTGTTGTGTTCAATAATAGTATTTTAAGACGATGGTAAGTTCACATGACAAAAAGGAAATTGAGAAGTACTCTTTTCGTCATGTAATATAATAACCTAGTATCAGATGCGACATATTGTAATGTCTCATTCAGTCGTGAACACATCCTAATGTCTTAGTCGGTTCTATATTGAGAAAATCCCTTGTATACCCCTAAAATTTTAGCTAATTCTTTCTATGCTCTTGAATCTATCTATCTATTATATTATTAAAACAGCTTTGAAAGGAGGCACCACGTTCGTTGTGGGGCTAGAAATTCCCACATTAATCGGAGAAAAAGAAAAAAAAGGAGAGTCCAAGTAGAAATACGATTTAAAAATAGCTGAAATTCGGAATTAAAAATAAGCAATATTGAAAGAAGTTTTCATATAAGAACCCAATACGTGATTAATCAAAATTTGAAATAAAAATAAAATAAGATTCAAAATTAGAAAAGGAAAGGAAAGTCTAAGTAGGAATATAATTTAAAAATAGCTAAAATTCGGAATTAAAAATAAGAAATATTAAAAGAAGAGTCCATATAAAAACCCAATACGAGATTAATTAATATTCAGAATAAAAATAAAAATAAATCCGAAATTAGAAAAAAGAGAATAAAAAAAGAGTTCAAGTAGGAATAATATTTACATTTAGCTGAAATTCGGAATTAAAAATAAGCAATATTGAAAAAAGAATCCATATAAGAACCTAATACAAGATTAATTAAAATTTCGAATAAAAATAAAATAATATCCAAAATTAGAAAAATTAAAAGAGAGTTCAAGTAGGAATACAATTTTGAAACAACTGAAATTGAAAATAAAAAAATAAAAACATTAAAAGAACACAATACGGTATTAACTAATTTTTTAAAAAATAGATTCTGAAATTAGAAAAGGAAAAATAAGATTTCAATTAGGAATACAATTTATAAATAATTAAAATTTGTGATAAAAATAAAGACTATTGAAAGAAAATACCATTTAAAATACATGATGAGATAAAATTAAGTAACAGGCCTATCAAGGAGTAAAGTGGTGGCGGTTGATACGATATATAAAAATTGTTAATAAAAACCAAATAGAATCCTAATGACGATTAAAAGGAGGGACGTCAGGCATGCCGTAAAGCAAACAAGTAAGGCGGTTGCCGAGACTTCTAGAAAGTAAAAAAAAAACTCATTGATAATCATATTCGATTTTTAAAATCTCAGTGACAATAAAAAGGAGAAGCAGCGGGCGGGGTGTATAAGAGTATAGTTGTAGAGCCGCCGACGGTTGATGGGACTTCTAGAAAATAAAAAAAATGGATTCCAACGATTGTTATATTCGATTTTTAGAATCACAGTGACAATAAAGAGTAGGCATCAGACGGGCTGTAGAGGGGCATAGTGGCATCGTTTGATGGGACTTCTAAAAATTATAAAAAATAAAACTACAAGTCCAATTTTTAAAGGTTCAAAACTTTTAAAAAGTAAAAAAAATAATGATAATCATGTTCGATTTTAAAATCTCAATGACAATAAAGAAGGGAGGCAGTGGGCGAGCCGTAGAGGAGTACAATGGCAAAGTTGCTGATGGTTTGGCGGGACTTTTAGAAAGTAAAAATGAACCCAAATGATAATTATCTTTGATTTTTAAAATCTCAATGACAATAAAGAGAAGAGACAGTGGACAGGCCGTAGAGGAGTATAATGTCAATGTTCGACGGGACATCTAGAAATTATAAAAACGAAACCCAACGTGACAATAAACTCTAAAAATATAAAATCTAATTTTTAAAGGTTTCAAGAAGAATGAATAGAAATAGTAATAGATCGAGTAAGTAAATAAAGAAGGAGATGATATAAGGGTAGCAACTGGTGCGACTTTTAAAAACTATATAATTAGAAACACGAGGATGATAAGGTTTGGTCTTTCAAAGTCTTAAGACAATGAGATAGCTATTTAATAAATTTTAAGTAAAATCATACTAAAAGAATATATGATTTTGTTTGGGTGTTAGCCACGCAATTGCGCGGGCCAACCAGCTAGTTATATTATTAAAGGAATAGAAAAAGGAGTCTCCATGTTCGCTCTCATGGTCTAGAAATTCTCACATTAATCGGAGAAAAAGAAAAGGCAGAGTCCATATAGAAATACAATTTAGAAATAGCTGAAATTCGGAATTAAAAAATAAGAAATATTAGAAGAGGAGACTAGAGTCCATATAGAAATACAATTTAGAAATAGTTAAAATTCGGAATTAAAAAATAAGGAATATTAGAAGATGAGATTAGAGTCCATATAGAAATACAATTAGGAAATAACTGAAATTCGGAATTAAAAATAAGGAATATTAGAAGTAGAGTGCAGAGTCCATATAGAAATATAATTAAGAAAAAAAATAGAAATTCGGAATTAAAAAATAAGGAATATTAGAAGTAGAGTATAGAGTCCATATAGGAATTTAAAACTAACTAAAATTCGGAATAAACATAATAAAATTAAAGGTAGAGTTTTGAGTCTGTATAAAAATACAATTTACAAATAACTAAAATTCGAAATTAAGAAAAACACGGGAAGAAGAGTCTAAAGTCAACATAGGAATACAATTTAGAAGTAACTGAAATTCGAAATTAAAATTTAAAGAATATTGAAAGATGAGTTTAGAGTCCACATAGAAATACAATTTGAAATAATAAAAATTCAGAAATAAAAATAAATAATATTGGAAGAAGAGCCTAGAGTCTATATAGAAATACAATTTATAGAAAATTCGGAATATAATTTACAAATAACTAAAATTTGATATTAAAAATAATTAATAACTAACACGTATATAAAATACAATATGAATATTACACATTTGTAGTTTCGTAAAGTTATTGCAAAATTTAAAATTATGATGTTATTTTAATATATTTGAATAATATAATTAGAAAACATATATGGTATTATATGAGAGAAAAATACAATGATGCTAGCCGCGCAATCTGCGCGGGCCACCATGCTAGTTTTACTTACTTCTTTGTATACCCTCAAAAAATTTGATTTTGATTTCTTCCATACCTCTCCCATCAGTTGACCGTTAGTTGACCGTCTAATTTCTATAAAAATGATCATTTTACTTTTTGGATGAACATACAAATTTATGAATTACATTATTGAAAATATAAAAATTTGTAGCATGAGACTATTATAGAATGAGTTTAATTGATGTGTGATACATTATTTACGATAAAAATTTTTTTAGATAATTAAATAAAAATATGTATTTATTTTATTTTATAAAAAAGTCATAAAATGAGGAGCATTCATACAAAGATAGGATTGTGAATGCTCACCATTTTTTTTATGAATGCTCCTGATAAAAAAAGATCTATTGCCCTATTAAATTTCAAATAAAAATTTAATTTATTACATTTGTTTTGTTTTTAAAATTTATGTCAAAATTTTCCACACTAATTATTTAGTCTCATTTTCTACATAAAATGCACATATTTTGCACCCAAGAAAAATTCTCAATTGCTTTTCAAGCTTATATATATATATATATATTCAAACCTAAATCATCAAGGGCATTAAAGACATTTGCCACCGACTTAACGGTGAAATAAAGGAAAATGTGACGGCAAGGGTATGGAAGGGATCAAGTTAAAATTTTAGGGGTATAGAAGGGATCGGGTAAATTTCAGGGATATAAAAAGAGATTAAGTAAGTTTTCAAGAGTATATAGGATATTTACTCTTCTATATTATTATAGTATAGGAAAGAGGGAGTAGAGGCACTCCCTCCGTTCCATTATAATTGCACTTGAGAATTTCCGTGTTAGACGTTTGACCGTCCGTCTTATTTGAATTTTTTTATCATTAGTATTTTTATTGTTATTAGATGATAAAAAATAAATAACACTTTATGCGTGACTTATTTTTAAAAATATTTTTATAAAGTTTTAAAATAAGACGGACGGTCAAACATTATACACGGAAACCCATGATTTTTAAATTGGGATAGAGTGATTAGTGTACCAGTAGGAAGGAGGGAGTACCAAGTACACCTCTATCCTAAAAAAATCTAATCCTAACTACGAATCTGGACATCTGGTTACAAGGATTTGTCTTTTTTTTTTATAGAATAGTAATGTAGTAGGAGAGCTAGAAAGTTGTAGCCTTGTTGGGAATTGGATTTGGGACCGGGCAGATCGATGTGAAGAATCTTCCCATGCCGAGTCAGAGACAGTTCTTTCCCCCGGGTTTCCAACTCCCATATTTTATTTTCCGCGTTCACGCTTTTTAAACTGTTAAACGACACGTCTTTAAAAAAATATATATGAAAGTTGCTTTTAAAAAATCAAATTAATCTATTTTTTTTAAAAAAATTACTAATACTTAATTAATTATGTGCTAATGAACCACTCTATTTTCCGTGTGTGGAACATGGGTTCCCAACCGGAACTAGCTAACACAGCCAAGCTAGAAAACATCCCATCTGCCACAAAGCTCCGCGTGGCAGTCAAACAACCTCATGTCTCGTTGGGTTATAGATTGTTATACAGCGTACTCTCTCCGACGCATAAAAAACAAACTTAGTAGCAGATGTGACAAATTTTATTACTATAAATCTGTACATACACATGTTTAAATTTATAATAATAGAATGTCACCTTCTGTCATAGATTTGCTTTTTAGGATGAAGAAAGTAGGAAGGACCGAGTAGCAGTGAACCAGTAGCACTAAAAGGTTGTATTTCCTCTGTCCCAAATATAATAACTTCTAACATTTAGAATTTGTCCAAAATATAACAAGTTATCCACCAACATTCTCTTCTCAACCAATCACAAACGTTCACAATTCAATTTTCCTATTACTTTCACTTATTCTCCAATCACAACCCTTTTCTATTTAATTCTACCAATTTTCTTAATAACCGTGACCAACTCTACGGAGGGAATAGTCTCGTTGAGAATTGGATTTGGATCGGGACAGATCGATGCGAAGAATCTTCCCTCGCCGAGTCAAGCCAGAAAACATCCCATCTGCCACAAGCTTCACGTCGCAATCAAACAACCATCGGTCGCTTCGCTTTATCGCCCAGCCGGGAGAGATATTTTCCGTGCAAAAACCACGCTCCAAAGCGACCGGCCGCCACCGCACCACCCGCGACATGGCAGCGGCCAGCGGGGGTGGCCGGCCAATCGGCCATACGCCTCGCTTTCCAGCACACACTGCACGCGCGGCCGCGGGCGGCGTACCGGCCGAACCATCGAGACTGTGCATCGACAAATATGTGAACGTGTGATGCGTCGCCGGGCTCTGCGGCGTTGCTGGGCTTACCGAAAACGCAAAGTGTGGAGGCCTATGTGCCTCTAGAGCATTCAAAACCACAAATGTTCAAACGCTAGACACCGATAAATCCTTACGAAGAGGTTGGGTACTTGGGTAAGCGTGTCGAACTGGTTCATGGTTGATCACATATTCACATGCATTTGCCACTGTAGATCGCCTGTGATGCTGTAGCGCAAGGTTTCCAGGTGTACCTGAAACAGAGCATCTGACTCTGATTTGGCATTGTTTCAAGGGCATCATATGTGGCACTACATGTTGTTCAGCGCGCTACTCTGCTCTACGAATAGGCCCCTATTCTTCTCGGCTTTTTTCATCGGATTATTTGATTCACGCTTCAAAAAATATATTTTCTTAAAAAAACCTTTTCAATACCACTTCTTTTAAGATATTTATTATTTTCAAAAAAACTATTTAATTTATTCCTACAGTAAATAGATATTCCGTAGTAAAAATCGTTCCATATTTCAAACCAAACAGGTAATACTGCTTGAATGCTCGCATATGGGGCAACTCGTTATATTCCTTAGATAAATTAGTCGATATGTCGATGCATGCCATCATCGATTTAACAGCTATGTTTTTCTTGCACAGGTTTAACAAGCAAATCTAACAAGGCACGTGTCATAATCGCCATCGTTGTCAGCATCTCATCGGTGACGTTTCTGTCAGTTCTCGCTGGTTTTCTCGTCTGGACAAGAAAGAAGAAGAGAGCAAGAAAAACCGGTAATGGCCATGTGTCTTCCGAGTGTTAACAAACAGATAACTTATACATTAACATTCAATACCATATAAATACTTGAACAAAAAGGGGAAAATAATAAGCATATTTCAGGGTATCATATTCATACCGACTTCTATGTGATTATAGGATCAAGCAAATGGAGCGGTGGTTCCCGCAGTATTGGTCGCCGCTATGAAGGAAGCAGTCATCACGATGACGATCTGGAACTTCCAATCTTTGATCTGGGGACAATTGCAGCTGCTACTGATGGTTTCTCAATCAACAACAAGCTCGGTGAAGGTGGCTTCGGACCAGTATACAAGGTACAACACTACTTCCTCCGGTTCACCATATAAGTCATTTTAGCATTTTTCACATTTATATTGATATTAATAAATTTAGATAGTGAATGTGGAAAATGTTAGAATTACTTACATTGTGAAACGGAGAAAGTACATTAGCCACCGCAATGAATCACGCATAAACATGCACACATTCTGAACGCAAGTTCAATGGCAACTCATGATTTCAAGCATCAAAAGGCAATTATTTAAGGTCTTCAGCATAGAAACGAACGAGCAATGATGGCATAAAAAAAATGATCTTCTGAAATTTGAACTACAGCCGCTATGTCTGGTTGATCAACAGGGTAAGCTCGAGGATGGACAAGAAATAGCAGTTAAAACGTTGTCCAAAACATCCGTACAAGGTCTCGACGAATTCAAGAATGAGGTAACGTTGATAGCTAAACTTCAGCATAGGAATCTTGTTCGGCTTCTCGGCTTCAGCATTAGTGGACAAGAAAGGATACTTGTGTATGAATACATGGCAAACAAGAGCCTAGACTACTTTCTGTTCGGTATGACTATCTCAGTCTTTTTATGACCATGAAAAAAATGGCTGATAATACTGTGAAGAACATAACAGTTTGTAAATGTAACAGAAAAATCCAACAGTGTCCTACTTGACTGGCAAGCGCGATACCGTATAATAGAAGGCATTACTAGAGGTTTACTATATCTTCACCAGGATTCAAGATACAGAATCATCCACAGAGACCTGAAGGCAAGTAATGTTCTTCTTGACAAGGAGATGACTCCCAAAATTTCTGACTTTGGCATGGCAAGAATGTTTGGAAGTGAAGAGACAGAAATCAATACCAGAAAAGTGGTCGGCACATAGTAAGTATGCTATGTTAAGTATTACAACAGGAAATACTGATCGTATAAATGAATTTACTCATATATTTGCTTTATTCATTTGGCTCTTCTGTAGTGGCTATATGTCTCCGGAATATGCAATGGACGGAGTCTTTTCTGTCAAATCAGATGTATTTAGTTTTGGAGTTTTACTACTGGAAATAATTAGTGGCAGGAGGAACAGAGGGGTTTATTCATATTCAAACCACCTAAATCTTCTGGGACATGTGAGAGCTTAAATCATCTACTACATGTTTAAATGGAAGTTGTTTTCTCAATTCAATTTCAGAGTAACTTCAAAAACTTTTTTTTTTTGGCCCATTAGGCATGGAGCTTATGGAATGAAGGGAAAAGCTTGGAGTTAGCAGATGAAACAATGAATGGCTCGTTCGACTCAGATGAAGTACTCAAATGCATCAGAGTGGGACTCCTATGCGTGCAAGAGAACCCAGATGACCGTCCATTGATGTCTCAGGTGCTTCTGATGTTAGCTACTACAGATGCTACCACATTGCCAACTCCTACACAGCCTGGCTTTGCAGCTAGAAGAATTCTAATGGAAACAGACACATCATCAAGCAAGCCAGACTGCAGCATATTTGACAGTGCAACAGTTACTATACTTGAAGGTCGATAGGATATTAATGTGCTAATTGAACTTACTAGGGGAATGTGCATTACATAATGTGCTTTCTTCATCACCGTGTGTTTGAGCAACAGAAATTTGCATAATTATTGAATAACGGCACCAACTAGGGTATGGTTCCTCAATTCAGCAGTTATCCTAAACTGTAGTGATCATTGACAAATAATGATAGAAACTACGAAGTTATTGTTATTTGGTGATATTTCAAAGCACTATAGCATTAATGTTCCATATGTCCTGAAGGTCTCAAAGAGAGCCTTTTTCCCCTATTTTCAAACAAGGCCTAAGAATTTTATAAATATTAGGAGCATTAGAATTAACCATGAAAGAATAAGTAATCACGGATTAAAAGTCTTGACAGGATTTCATTTCCAAGTTTTTATGTGAAAATAAAACACCCAGACAACTTTAAACAGTTCATTCTTTTCTACTTGACCATCATACGGTATACTTTCTGATATGATGTTCTGAAAATTATTATGAGTATCTGATTTGTCAGATTAGATGAGTTACATTATCACAATGAGGGCTAGCTGACAGCCTTAAAAACTTGTTGATTATAAGAATCAGGACAGTGATATGATGTAAAAAATAGATAGAATCATCATGCACTTATGTACATTCTGAAAGTCTGAACTAAGGAAGGTACTCTGTAGGTCTAATGAAAACCACACCTTTGTATGATATATATTATTTATCAATTGACCCTACATGCTACAAAGTCAGTGACAAGCAAATGAGCTTTCTAAATTAACATATGATAGCCAAAACTGCCAATTTTGACTAATTCTGTTAGCTATATCGGGGTAAAAAAACAAGTGTCAAAAGAATGAATACTAGCTGCATCATTATTTACACCACACACGAGCAAGTAGTTCAGTCACCTTCAGCCATTCAGGAAACTCTCATACTGTGTTCCCATCAAAGTACTATTAACTTCAGCCCAATTATCTATATGATCACGCAAAAGTTTGGTATGGATTTTCACATGCCTACTGGACAGCTTTCTCTTAGGCAATCTCAGAAAATCCAGGACATCCATGAGCTTCTGAAGAAAGGAAAAAAAAGCTGTTTAGAGAGAGAGAGATGCTCATTCAGCCTCCGGACAAGGATATATAAAGCAATAGGACTCACAGTATCATTGCTGACAACATCCTCATAATACAGAATAATATGGTGTGTCTTTTTGAAGTACAGCAAAGCATCAGCGGCCAACTTATCGGACTTCTTAAGATCAGCAATCAACTTCTTTATGTCTATTTCTGGCTTAAATTGAGCAAGAATTTGAGCCTGCAAAAAAGAAGAAGTAAGAAAGATCAGTAGGATAACCTTTTATTTCATACGCAGATCTTTCAATAGAAAATAAAGAAGTGAACCTCGCGTTCAGAGTGCACATGAGATTTATGAGTTCCATTTATCTGCTTTGCCTTACTATCATGAGCATTTGCTAATACAGAGACATAACGCTGGAGAGTATTTCTTCTTAAAAGGAAGATTGCAGACACGCCTCTTCGATTGAAGTATTCAACTACCTCTTCATGATGTTGCACTAGACCCTGCAATTTACACCAAGATAACCATAACAGAAAATAAATTAAAATAGGTGTCAGAGTAGGCGCAGTAAACTAAATAGGGATGAGTCTATTTTAGCCCCCTCAACATTCATGCTGTTCTAGCTTTCAGCCTTCAACTATGGAAACAGATAAATTACGCACCTCAACTATAAAACCAGACAAACTACACCGCTAAAGCAATTCCACCTGGGCTTCAAACTACGTGGAGCTACTGTGACAATGGTTTAGACACACGGGCAGGTTCTCAACAAACTCATCAAGGCAGAGCCCACTCGTCAATCTATCTTCTCTTAGACAGCAACCACATCTCCAAAATGAATCTAATTCATGGTCTATACTTTTGAAATATGCAGTGCTATGTATTTATCAACAGCATCATTTCTGGACGAAGGTGAACCACCAATGTAAAAGTTAATACTTCGAATAAATATGGAGAAAATGTAAGGTCACCTACTTCTTTGCTTACCCATTTACAGAAACTTAGTAATTCAATCTACTAGGCCAAGGGTTTTAGGCTTTTAGCAGCTAATTCCATGAAAACAAGGTACTTGTAACAGTATGTTTAACCTCTATGGAAGCAAAACTTCCACATATTCGTTTGAACAGAAAATTCACGAGCACAGGGCCAGTGCATGCAATATTAGTATATTGCTACGTTCCTTACTTTTCAAAAAGAATACCATACTGCTGAAGTGCTATACAAATTGACCAACCATTCTCTGCAAAATCTAGCTAAAGTTATAAACATTAATAGTAACACTTTAGATAATCCAATTACCGCACTACTATGCATGTGTACTACTAACTGCTAAGTCAGAATTTAATAAATAATTACTTTTAGATCTATATTATCAAGAAGATTCCAAAATCCAGCTGCAGCTGCCATGTCCATGTTCCACAAGAAAATATATAATTAAGTAACAAAAATGAAACTGCGCAACTTACCATGAGATAGGAGTAGTAAAAATAACTATTATGGCAAAAATATTACCTGATTCAGCATCCATTTCAACCCCACTGCTGCAGTACATTCATTTTTAGCAGCACTGCTGAGCCAGTCCAGATTGTACAATTTATCCAATGTTTTTGTGATCGAAGTGATATTACTACGCCTTTCCTTGATAGAGAAAATCTCTCCGTTGGAGCTAATGTTCTCATGACTATTCAATAATGTTTCAATCCACCCACTTCCTGACCTCTGCATCGACAAGATAGCGAAGAATCTAACTGGTGTGCATGCACATTCTTTCCTAGCGAAGAAATTTAAGAAAGAAAATACCCAGTTACTTGCTGACATGGAAAACATAAACATAGAATCCCAACTCGCAAGTTTATCCTCATTACCTACTGTAAGTATCAGGTGTGGGATAATGCACATAAGGGATCTCAGTCACCGGAATGCTGGGGTCCTGGCAAAGTTTTTCCCTTTCTTTTTCTATCATGTCTGTCTGCTTAAGACCAAGAAGCATCCCATTTTGCTTCAAAGACACTGAGAAAATGTATACTCCGACAAGCGCGATCAAGGCCAATATAGTTGTCCATGACAGGAGAGGGTATCTCCTTGTAGACTTCGCGCTTGGGTTGACTGTATCCTGTAATTGAAACAGTCCAGTCAATGATTGTTAATTGCAAGACGGAAGGACCGAAGGGTATCTCAGTCTAATGAATTTGACTCATTGCAAATAAAAGAAATCGTGGCAGAATAAACAAATATATATGAATTAAAGATGGTTGAATAGTGACACTCTCACAATATCACATTCCAATTAACCCTTGATGTAAAAGGCACAGAAAAGGAAGGAGAATTATTAGATAGATGAGTCAATTAATTAGCCTTGCATCACCTTACTGGCTGTGCCCAAATCCTCTACCACCACCACCACCGACCTATCCTTCTCTCTCCCTGCCTCCTCCATCGGAGAACGCAAGCAAACATCAAAGCAACACCAAATACAAAAAAAATCAACCGCAACAACCCCACATTTCCGAGATTACTCGGACCCAATCAATCGGCCTCGAGGTTCAATCAATCAATCAGCTGCGCCAGAACGCCCCCCTTCCGGGAAGAGGGGAGGAGACGGTTGGAGAATAGAGAGGAGGTAACGGCACGGAGCTTTGGGTTGAGCTGGGGCAGGAATTTCGCATCTGGGGGGAGAAAGAGAGAGAGAATAGGAGGAGGTTGAGAAGGAAGGAGGCGGGGGTAGGCTAGCTATTTATAGCAGTTGCCACCATGGGCGGACCTTCCAATATAGCATGCCATGGCGCCCGCCATACCTACTTGCCGGCGAGAGTAGTGCCCCCTATGACCCCTATCCTAGTAGCTATCCTCTTCTTCGTCCTCCCCGAGTCTCTCGTCGCCTGAGAAGAACGAGATTGCCCAACTGCCGCGCCTGGGCCTAACTCTTGGAGATGGGCCGACGTGCAATTATGTAAGGCCCATTAGCCCATATCCCGTCTCAGAGACTCGAGAGGCAAAGCAGGGAGAGACGGGGACTCGAGACCGCGCGATGGCTGATCTCACCCTATAATTTGGGCGGCGGCGGCGGCCGGCAAACTTGCGGGTGGGAGCGAGCCAGTCGCGGCGGTCAGATGCGGCTGCCAGGCGCCGGTGGTGGGGAGGCGGATGAACCTATGGTCCTCCGGTCGTGGCGTGATCGCCTGAAACAGCAAGGCGCTGCCGGATTGCTGGGAAGAAACGAATTTGAAGATTTACGGTGAATTGTTTGTGGCACGACTGGCTCATGCTTTAACAATTAACAGATTGCTTCTTCTATGTTTCGTCTTCAGAACTGCATTTTGTCAATTGGGTGACCGGGTAAGGTAGCAGTCGCAGTAGCAATAGGAGCAAGAAAGTGAAATATGAGCTAGCAAGTCATGCATAAAAAAAAATAGTCATGCTGACAACGGTAGGTGTCTTTGTCGTTCACTAATTCACTTGTTATAAACAGTATGAGGATTATATTTGCTTACAGTCTCATGCTGACGGACTCATTTAAACATCCAGTCCATTTTTTAGTAGAAAAACCAGCCATACTGACAGCATTTCAGTCAGTTTTCCCTCTATAACCCTCTTTTACTTGAGAAAGTCAGAAAACTTGGCTAGGGTTCTTCCACCTGTCAGTCTGGCTAGAAAAGTCACAATCAAATCGAAATTATCCCATCTAAGTTTTATTTCAGAGTCTCAATTTTGATGGTGATGATTTAGCTGTCGTACTTGAAATAGATATCTGAAACGGAGGATTCCACATGAATCCGACAGCAGAGCTAATATTGGAGTAGCAAGTTGCCTGAATTTAACATAGGTATTTTCATAGTGGCACAGGCAGGACAATCAGTGAAGCCGTGGGCTATGCCATTCCTAGATGCCGCATCACATCGGGACATGACCAAATTGAGGACCTGTCGATGGGAAATGACGCTTAGATACTGTTAGCCTTTTACACAAATCACCTAACCAGTTTTGTTGGCTCCATCACACGTTGAACAATGTCTCTAACTTGCAATTAGTGCATTGGAACAATCATGACCTTGTCTAATGTGATCTTACAAGTTTCCAAGACTCATTGTAAGTGAACATTTTTTCAGCCGAGCTTTACATGGGGTTTTGACTCACTGTACAGAACTACAGACTTATAACATTAGAGCAAGGAGAATTTACTGTTTCAGACTATCTAGCCTCTATTGTAGTTATCGTCACACTGTTGCTGGTAAAGCCATGAGATGATTCTGTGTCTGATGTGATCTTCCCAATGTTCACTCCAGGCTCATTTGGTTGTGGCAACGTGGCATTCTCACTGGCTAGCATCATAACAACCGAAGACATCAATGGTCTGTTTTTAGGTTCAACTTCAACGCACAACAGAGCAACATGTATACATCTCAACACTTCGATGTCATCAAAGATGTCTCCAATTAACTCATCCAGTAAGTTCATGCTCTTACCTTCTTTCCACAACATCCATGCCTGGAGAATCATCGACATGCCAATAAGTCAATAATATAATGACAAGATTCACCATAGAGGTTGACAAATAATTTGCACTTACATATCTGAGGAGGTTGAGATTAAGCTCGGATTCACAAAAGCCTCGATTCCTCCTGCCAGCGACAATCTCCAGTACAAGGACGCCAAAGCTGAAGACGTCAGATTTCATTGAAAACACACCGTCCATTGCATACTCTGGAGACATATAGCCACTGAAACCATCTCAAAAGTCATTATGCAGTCCCAATTTTGTAGCTATATACATATAAACAGACTACGAGAGTACTCACTATGTCCCGATGACCTTTCTAGTGTATGCAGTGGTTTGATCACCTTCAAACATTCTCGCGATACCGAAGTCCGAGACTTTGGGTACCATGTTTCTGTCTAACAACACGTTGCTTGCCTTCAGATCCCTGTGGATGATCCTAAACCTTGAATCTTCGTGGAGATATAGTAGGCCCCGTGCAATCCCTAGAATGATCTCAAACCGTTTGTTCCAACTGAGCAGTTTACGATTTCCTTCATCTGCACAAATATATTTACTACAATAAACACAATATGTATACATTTAATTGTGAAAAATAATTATGCCAGCAGGTGTTTGTGTAGAAATGAGCTGACCAAATATGAACGTGTCTAGGCTTTTGTTGTGCATGTATTCGTATACGAGTACCCTCTCGTTGTCATCGATGCAGCAACCTAGTAGCCTGACAAGATTTCTATGCTGAAGCTTGGCAATTAGTTTGACCTCGTTCTTAAACTCAACGACCCCCTGTACTGATGTCCTGGACAACCTCTTCACAGCCACTTCTTGCCCATCCTCAAGCCTTCCCTGCTCATAATTTAATTTGTCGTACACATTACAGTTTATGAAGAATTAGCATCAAATCCATATCATCTGTTTGATTGTTGTCTAATTGTCTTGCAATTTCTAAAGTATTTGTTATCTTACCAGGTAAACAGGGCCGAATCCGCCTTCCCCAATCTTATTATTTGCTGCAAATCTATCCGTTGCATCAAAAATCATCTCAAGATCAAACAAGGGAAGGTCAAGATCATCTTCAACACTTGTGTTGTTCTCATCAAACCATTGATCCCTTGCTGGGCTCGACGCAGGGTTTTTCCTGACCCTGAACGGAATATCACTGGCCTCACTGCTTTTCCCAATTCTGGAATGCCGCTTCCACCTTGTCTTGTTCCTCCAAAGACAACAACAGCCAACAATTCCTAAAATGCCACAAATAGTTGTGACCACGGCGATCACCACGTTCTTGATTAGGCGCCGGCGTCTTGCTGAAATCAAAACAAAGGTAATCAGATCACATTAGATGTTTCTATGGCCTCATGTTTTTAATTTGCAGATCAAATGTGACTTTTTTCATCAAGTTGGGTGATGATGAACATTTGCCAGTCTAGTTGATCTGGTATGAAGAAATTATTGGCTCTTGCGAATCAAGATTCAAGCAACGACTGATTGCTAGTTGACCCGTTTACCTATTCTAATTTGCTAACTGGGCAACCATCTATTTTTCTAAGAAACCTACCTACCATACTTACCTACATATGCTTATACTAATCGTTCACTCTAAGTAAGCTTCCACGTTATAATCGTTGATTAGGTTTATCCTATCATCATGACCTAGAATAAAGTAAAACATGCAACTATAAATACCATGCGCTCTTATTTTGATTTTTTTCCCAAATTAGTATTCTGAAATTTAAATTTTTATACTCTAATTAGCAAGTTATAACCAGCGTGAACTCTTATTTTAATCTACTAAATTAATTAAAAATAACCAACTTAATTAACATTGATTAAAATTATGATAGTTATAATAGTCATAGCATGTGGCAGGACGACTAGGTAGCATAATACGCGGACAATGGGATCACAATGAACATTGGTCACGAGTTTCAATTGATTGGTTAGGTAGAAGAACATGGAAAACAGAACGAGCTGTGCATACTATGAAAATGAGAATATGACATTGCTAACTAAGTACTGAAGCACCTTTCCCTCTCAGAGCACTTAGGCCCTGTTCACTTTACCGTCACTTTTAACCCCACCAAATTTTACCAACATTATCCTATCAAAATTTGGTACTCCTGAAATTTTCCTCTCATAAATCTACCAAATTTTAGAAATGCATCAAACATCCAATGCTAACAAAATTTGGTAACACCAAAACTTATTAAAATTTAGTATTGCCAAAATTTGGTAAAGTTGAGATTGATAATAAAGTGAACATTTGAATGTGGTAGATCCGATGACTTCTTTTTGCGGGGAAGCAAATTAAAGTACATAAATCTGGAATAAACGAATTCTAATCGCTCAATGAGATTATGAGAAGCATCGCACACGCTTCCGGACTTCAAATCAAATGCAATGAAAAAGAGAAAAAAAAAGGAATCAAATACTCACCTGGGGCGTTCAAGGCGTCTATCTGGGATTGCGGGAGCCGGATGTACAGATCCTGCACGAACTCCGGATATTTCCTCATGTCCATCAAACCGACGGTCCAGATGACGCACCCGCGGTTGACCCCGCCGCTAACGTCCGCGGCGGCGTACGCGTTGCAGCTGCAGCTGCGCAGGCACTCCTGCCTGCACTGGTCCAGCGTCATGCCGGCGTGCACCGTCGCCTTCGTCGCGTCCGGCAGCTTCATCCTGTTCACCCGCCAGAACCCGTCGCCGTCCCCGCAGGTCAGGTTGGTTATCCTGGCACAACCTTTGGACGTGTCCTGGAAGGACCCCTGGGCCGACCGACTCTGAAACCCCGGCAGGCAGTTGCACTGTTGGGGCTGCCCCTCGGTGTAGACGCAGTAGCCGAACGCTCCGCAACTGCCGTAATTGTCGCATGGGTCTATGGGGTATGAGTTCTTGTTGTTGATCCACGACTTGCCATCGTCCGACGACCAGATTCGCTGTAACTTGCCTTCCGTGCCGTCGACGAAGAATCGCGTCAGGAACGATGGGTTGCGGTTGCTGATGGAATAGTTGTAGTACGTCTCCTCGGGGCTCGACAACACCGTGAAGGTGAAGTCCCCTTTCGCCTGCTGGGACTTGAGTCCGGGCACGCCGGTGAGAATCTCGCCGTTCCACGGCCCGCTCGCGTAGACCGGCGTCGTCTTCGAGTTGTCGAAGAGGAAGAACTCCGGTAGCCCGCCGAGGACAAGCTTGAACGTGTACTTCCCCGGGGAAGGGTCGGTCGGGCTGCTCCACGACGTGATGTTCCTGGTGATGCCCTTCTTGCGGTCCTCCCCGAGCTTCATGCCCGGGAGCAGCGTGTCCGTCGGGTAGTCGAAGCTTTGCCACACCACGCTCTGGGAGTCTCTCCCGTCGGAGCTCACGGCAAAGTTGCCGTCGTCGTGGAGACGAGCGGTGGCGCCGGCGGTTACGGCTCCGGCGGGCACCGGGGACGACCACACGGTGGTGTTCTGCGCGTCGACGATGACGAGGCCATTGGCGGAGAGCGTGACGACGCCGGGGGCATTGATGACCGGATGCTGGCGGTTGGCGACCCATACGACTGTCAGGTCGCTCTGGATGTTGGCGTACCAAATGCCAAGGTACGTGCCTTTGCCGCCCGGCGGGGTGAAGAACCCGAGCTTGAAGACGCCTTTGGCTGATTCAAGCGTACTCTTGCCGATGATAGATGCCGTCAGCCCGATTCTGTCGACGGCGATGACCGGCCGAGAGAAGAACGCCATGGTAACTAGGAGGAGGGCGAGAGCACGTCTCCTCCTCATGTCTCTCTTGTCGCCGAACCGACCGATCATCGACTGATCTCTCCTCTAACTAGCTAGGACATGCATTTCCCTTCTTGACTGTCTGCAGTCTGCTTGAGTAACTGTTGTATATCGTGGTGGGAGAAACGGTTAGACGCAGCTCGCCTGCGTCTAACGTATAGAAACAGTCTTTGATGAGAGGCCAACGCAAAGTCCCCTGTTCCTGCCTGGATTATCTGCTTTAGCGCGCGGTATTGTGCAACTTGGGCGAACTCTTCAAAGGTAAGTTACTGCGTTGTCTATTGATACCATTTTACAATAGAGATTTTTTAAAAAAATATTTACCATTTTAAAAGGATATCGAAAGATAATATATTTTATAGTGTAAAACGTGATATCTTTAATGTAACAGTTTTGATACCTATATATGTTTTTTAAGGACTGTAAAATTTAACATTTACTCCTGTTTGATACTTCCGTCCTATAAAAATTAAATTTATAGGGAATTATGGACAGATTAGGAGAATAGACAAATGACCACAATAATCTTATTTAATGAACACAGTACATGCACATATTTCATATATAAACTTGATTAAAAGAAAGGTTGAGACAATGGGCTAGAGATGGGATGGAACGAAGGGAAATTAAAGGAAACATATTTTGATGTAATCAATTTTCTGTGTTCCGTATTAAGTAAAAATATATTTTTTATGGGAGAAAGGTTCAAATGTAGAAATTTAAATTTTATGGGAGGAAGGTAGCACTACATAGGATGTGTTCGGTAGTTCCGATTGGGAAATGATGTCTCACGCACGAAAAACGGAGCAGTTCATTAGCGCGTGATTAATTAAGTATTAGCTATTTTTTTAAAAAAATAGATCAATATGATTTTTTAAAACAACTTTCGTACAAAATTTTTTTTAAAAAATACACCGTTTAACAGTTTGAAAAGTGTGCGCACCGAAAATGAATAAGAGGGTCCCGAACACAGCCATATACGATGACACCGAGTTGTGCAACATCCAGAGCCAGATGTTGAACTTCATTGACCGGGTAAAGTGGCCGACGACCATCACAGTTAGCGCGTCATACTGAAAACAATTTTGGGAATTATGTGTTCGTTTGGGATAACGTAGGCGTGGTTGAACGTTCCAACGCGTACGAGCTTACTAATGAGTGATTAACTAGCATCAACCAATAATTTGCGTATAGAAAACAACCAATTTGACGAGATTGGTAAGACATCACATGATCTGTCAGAAGCAAGTGGAGAAAAAAAATCGGCAGCGGTCGGGTCCTATTCTCAGGCCGTCAGGCGGACCGTGGGCCATTTTACTACGGAGTTTGGAGGCCTAGGTGCCCGTGGTTCTGTTTCATCGAGCTTGCTGCCGTGCATCCACTGATGGAGAAACCATCTTTCGTCGGTCGGCCAAATTCCACGATAATCCCGATTGCAATAAAAACCGGGACTAAAGATGAGAACCTAGAAGCATGATCTTTAGTCCCGGTTAAAAAGGGTAACGGGCATATTTGATCTTTAGTCCCGGTTGGTAACACCAACCGGGATATCTTTAGTCCCGGTTCAAATGCTGTCAGGACTTGTCAGGCCCCCCGGGATCTTTAGTCCCGGTTGGTGACTAAAGATCGTAACTTTAGTCCCGGTTGGTGTTGCCAACCGGGACTAAAGATCCCGGTGATCTTTAGTACCGGTTGGCAACACCAACCGGGACTAAAGTCCCACCCCTTTATATATGTCTTCTTCCTCCTCCAGCCCGAGCAAGCTTCAAAATTTCTTCAAAAAAGAGGGGAGGTCATGCCAAAATTTATAGTGAATTTACTTTGGTGATTATATATAAATCGGAGGTGCCTAAGAGGTTAGCAACTTCATCCTCCAATGTTTTTTTTGGTCATATTACATTTGGAGCTATGTTTTGCACACTTTTTTGTCTCCAAAATTTTGTTGTAAGTTGATGAGAGAGAAAATTTGTGTGGGAAAAGAAAGAATATATAGAAATTTTGTTTATTTGCTAAATAAGGTTTTATAAAATAGTTGAGTAGGAAAATATAGTGAAAGTTAATCTTAAATAAAAGAAAACAAACTAAATTGAAAATTAAAAGAATTTAAAACTTAAAAAATAATAAATAAGAATTATTTGGTGGAATATTTTATAATTTTTGTATGAATAATGATATGTCAATATTGTATGACTGTTGAAAGAGTTTGTGATTATTTTATCATTATTGTATGACTGTCATTATTGTACGAATGATTATTTGTGTACGATTTTTTTTTCATTTCATGTAGATGGATCGGCAATGGATGTACGCTGACCGGCGGTCCAAAGAGTTTATTGACGGCGTGCATTATTTTTTGAGAGTGGCCAAAGCTAACAAGCAGAAGGGTTTTATTTGTTGTCCATGCAATAAGTGTAAGAATCAGAAGGAGTATTCTGCATCCAGGACTATTCAGTTCCACTTGTTTGAGTCGGGGTTCATGCCAAGCTATAATTGTTGGACATGCCACGGAGAGTAAGGGGTTGAAATGGAAGAAAATGAAGTGGAAGACGACAATATTCCAGACTTTGCTCAGTACGCTGTATTTGAAGGAAATCAAACGGGCGAGGAGGACATGGATGCTGATTATAACGACGTTGCGGATGATCTTGGTCAGATGTTGCAGGATGTCAAGGAGGACTGCGAAAGTGAAAAGGGGGCCCATAAATTGGACAAGATGTTAGAGGACCACAGAACGTCGTTGTACCCAGGTTGCGAGCAGGGGCACAAGAAGTTGGATACCACTCTGGAGTTCTTGCAATGGAAGGCAAAAAATGGTGTTAGTGACAAGGCATTTGGCGATTTATTGAAACTCGTCAAAAACATTCTTCCGGAGGGAAACAAATTGCCCGAGACAACGTACGAGGCTAAGAAGATAGTCTGCCCTCTAGGACTGGAAGTTCAGAAGATTCACGCATGTCCGAATGATTGTATCCTATATCACGGTGAGGAGTACGAGAACCTAGAAGCATGCCCTGTTTGTAAAGCACTTCGATACAAGATTAGACGAGATGATCCAGGTGAGGTTGACGGGCAGCTAACGAAGAAGAGAATTCCTGCTAAGGTGATGTGGTATTTCCCTATAATACCACGGCTAAGGCGTTTGTTCAGGAACAAGGTGAATGCTAGAATGATGCATTGGCACGCTGAAGAACGTCAACAGGACGGGATGCTGAGACACCCCGCAGATGGTTCGCAGTGGCGAAACATCGACAGAAAATTTAAAGACTTTGGAAAGGACGCACGAAACATACGGTTTGGTTTAAGTACAGATGGCATGAATCCTTTTGGAGAGATGAGCAGCGGCCATAGCACTTGGCCCGTTACGATTTGTATCTACAACCTCCCCCCTTGGCTATGCATGAAGAGGAAGTACATAATGATGCCGATTATTATTCAAGGCCCCAAGCAACCTGGTAACGACATCGATGTGTTCCTAAGACCATTGGTCGAAGATCTTAAACTGTTGTGGAAGAAGGAAGGTGTCCCCGTGTGGGACGAGGACAAACAGGAGGAGTTTAACCTACGAGCGCTGCTGTTCGTAACCATCAACGATTGGCCTGCACTTAGCAACCTATCCGGGCAGTCCAACAAGGGGTACAAGGCTTGCACTCACTGTATGGATGAAACAGAAAGTACGTATCTTAAGCACTGTAGGAAGGTTGTGTACATGGGTCATCGTCGATTCCTTGCAGCAAACCACCCGGTACGGAAGAAAGGCAAGCACTTTGAACATACGGCGGACCACCGTACGAAACCTAAACATCGCAGCGGGAACACAGTGTTTGCTATGGTTAAAGATCTTAAAGTAGTGTTTGGAAAGGGGCCTGGCAGCCAACCTATAGAGAGCGAAGATGGTCATGCGGCGATGTGGAAAAAAAACTCCATATTTTGGGAGTTACCCTATTGGGAATTCTTGGACGTCCGCCACGCAATCGACGTGATGCACCTCGCTAAGAATCTTTGCGTAAACCTTCTTGGCTTCCTAGGTGTATATGGAAAGCCGAAAGATACACTGGAAGCGCGTAATGATCTGAAGCATATGGAACAACGCGGCGACCTTCACCCGGAACCGAAGGAGAAAGGCAGCCATTACTTGAGTCCAGCCAGCTACACTCTTAGCAAGGCAGAGAAGGAAAATATATTTCAATGCTTGGAGAGCATCAAGGTACCGTCTGTATACTCCACGAATATAAAGCGAATAATAAGCACGAAGGAGAAGAAGTTCACAAACCTAAAGTCTCATGACTGTCACGTGTTGATGACACAACTGCTACCAATTATAATAAGGGGTATCCTCCCAGACAATGTCCGGGCAACAATAACAAAGCTATGTTCTTTCATGAACGCAATTTCGCAGAAGGTCATCGATCCGGATAGGTTAGAAGCCCTTCAGAATGATGTGGTGCAATGTCTTGTCAGCTTTGAGTTGATATTTCCACCTTCATTTTTCAATATAATGACGCATCTGCTTTGTCACCTAGTGAAAGAGATCGGTATTCTCGGGCCTGTGTTCCTACACAACATGTTTCCTTTCGAGAGGTACATGGGCGTTCTGAAGAAGTATGTTCGTAACCGTGCTCGTCCAGAGGCAAGCATCGCCAAGGGGTATGGAACAGAGGAGGTCATTGAATTCTGCGTTGAATTTATTGAAGACCTTTGCCCAATCGGGGTACCTAAATCACGCCATGAAGGGAGACTACGGGGAAAGGGGACTCTTGGAAGGAAAGCTATAATGACGGTAGACAACAATTTATTCCGTAGAGCCCATTTCACGGTTTTACAACAATCTTCATTGGTGGCTCCTTACATCGAGGAGCACTTGGCTCTAGTTCGCGCCAGAAACACCGGTAAGTCCGATGCATAGATTACACGGCATCACATTGATACTTTCCCCGCATGGCTGCGACAACATCTCATGGGTAACGAGACGATTAACCATCAACTGGCCTTCCTGGCAAGGGGTCCATCTGGCTCGATCGCGACATTCCAGGGATATGAGATCAATGGGTACACATTCTACACAAGAGCCCAAGACATGAAGAGCACGAACCAGAACAGTGCTGTTCGTATCGATGCCATGGGACACGATGGTACAACTGGCACGTATTACGGTGCCATCGAGGAGATATGGGAACTTGACTATGGACCTCTCAAGGTCCCTCTGTTCCGGTGCCAATGGGTTAAGTTGACTGGTGGAGGCGTAACGACTGATGACAGTGGGATGACAACGGTTGACCTTAACAAGGTTGGATACTCGGACGAACCTTTCGTCCTTGCCAATGATGTAACGCAAGTTTTTTACGTGAAGGACATGTCTAGCAAAGGAAAGAAGGGCAAAGGGCCTGACGAGCCGAAGCGCCACGTGGTTCTCCCAGGCAAAAGAAAAATCGTCGGAGTAGAGGACAAGACTGACGAGGATTACGATCAGTTTGATGGGCAACCCCCTTTCACGGTGACGGTTGACCCTAGCATCCTCTTATCAAACGAAGACACCCCTTACTCACGTAGCGATCACAAGGAAGGAACAATAGTGAGGAGAAAGTACGTGCGGACAACCGTCACCGCCGATCTATTGCCGTAATTGTTGTAAACTATTTTGGATGTATTGAATATGCTAGTTATATATGATTAATTACAATTTTTAACAATTTAATATCATGCATATGCTAATTATATACGATTATTAGAATTTTTAAAAGTTTTAAATCATGCATGTGGGATTTACATATGTTAGTTACAATTTTTAACAATTTAATATCATGCATATGCTAATTATATACGATTATTAGAATTTTTAAAAGTTTTAAATCATGCATGTGGGATTTACATATGTTAGTTACAATTTTTAACAATTTAATATCATGCATATGCTAATTATATACGATTATTAGCATTTTTAAAATTTTTACATCATGCATGTGGGATTTACATATGTTAGTTACAATTTTTAACAATTTAATATCATGTATATGCTAATTATATATGATTATTAGCATTTTTATAAGGTTTAAATCATGCATGTGGGATTTACATATGCTAGTTACAATTTTTAACAATTTAATATCATGCATATGCTAATTATATACGACTATTATAATTTTTAAAAGTTTTGAATCATGCATGTGGGATTTACATATGTTAGTTACAATTTTTAACAATTTAATATCATGCATATGCTAATTATATACGATTATTAGCATTTTTATAAGGTTTAAATCATGCATGTGGGATTTACACATGTTAATTAGAATTTATAATGCATTATTTATATTTTAGAAACATATATGCAACGAAATTCAATATTCAGTGCTATTAACTTTAGTCCCGGTTCTTAATCCTAACCGGGTTTAAAAAAAAATTTGGAAATAGCGGGAAAATATCTTTACTCCCGGTTCGTGAGAAGAACCGGGAGTAAAGATATCTTTACTCCCGGTTAGTAACAACAACCGGGATTAAAGATCCGGGGGTATATATATTCCCGGTGCGCCCTCGTCTTCTCCACCAGCACTTAGACGTTTTCATCGAGATCGAACATCGGCTTCTCCTTCGCCGCCACTGCCTAGGGCAACCCCGCGCCGACGCCGCCGTCGTCTCTCACCGTCGCCTGGCGGTCCTCGCCGCCTCCGCCGCAGACACCGCCGCCGCGTCTCTTGGGTGAGAGCCCCCGGCCTCTCTCTCTCTCTCTCGATGTAGCTTTGTCTCTCTCTCTCTCTTTCGCCGACGACGCCGACGAATGCCGACGACGCCGACGACGCCGACGATGCCCTCTCTCTCTCTCTTACGCCGACGACGCCGACGACACCGACGATGCCCTCTCTCTCTCTCTTACGCCGATGACGCCGACGAACGCCGACGACGACGCCGCCGGCACGATGCCACGATGCCGCCGCCGCCCCCACGCCGCCCCCACGCCGCCGCAGCGCCCCCACGACGCCGCCGCCGCCCCCACGCCGCCGCCGCCGCCGCCCCCACGCCGCCCCCACGCCGCCGCCGCGACGATGCCGCCGGCGCCACGATGCCGCCACTAACGGTTAGGCCGCCGCGCCATAACGCCTAATGAACGAACGCGAACGAACGAACGCGAACGAACGAACGAACGAACGCGAACTAACGCTTAGCGAACGCTTAACGAACATGACCAAACGCGAACGAACGCGAACGAACGTGAACGAACACGAACCAAACGTGAACGAGCGCGAACGATTAGTAGCGAACGTGACCAAACGTGAACGAACGCGAACGAAATGTTAAAGAAACGCGAACGAACTGAAAGACATGTAGTATGCACGTAGCTTGCTTGTAGTAACCTGCATTGTTTTTTTTTCACATAGATTGAATGTGGTTCAAACAATGCCTATATAAATAAGGTTTGGATCGCCGTCACAAATGTTTTATGTACCAGAGAATTGAATTACAAAATCAAATTAATTTCACAAAATTCTATAGTGTTGTATTTTTTTTTGATAAACTCGCTTAACGTTAGGAATCCTTGACATAGAACAAACCTAAAATAACTTCTCATATGTATGTAACGGACGGAATATTTATTATGGTATTCTGGTAGACATGATCTTTTAGCGTTATATCTATTTTTACATTTTTTTTATTAAAATATTTACAAAACAAATTTCCGTTTCACGCCCTCTGGGTCGGCGTTTTCTAAAAATCGCCTTTCTAGAGGGCGTTAAGGGATGTAAATATAATTTTTTTATTTGCATTCAAACCCTTTTCACTAGTTTTAATTGCTTAAAAACTAGTGATGCTTATTTGACACTGTAAATGATTATAAATGGAAAATTAATAAACTACGTCGAGATCTACAACTTTTATATAAAGTTTATTTTCATACTATGTCTTTTGAATGGTAGATCTGAGATTTTTGTTAAAATAGGTTTTATATTTTGTAACAAACATTTGGACATCTAAAAGATCTTCAATGAAAAGATTGTTTAACTACAAAGTTAAACAATACATTATATGTTCCTTTGCGATTAGACTAATACATTTTTTTTGCATGTTGTAGAGAAGACGTCGTCGTCGTCGTCCGTCAAGCCGAAGTGGTAGCTAGCCCTCGAAGGAATTCGTGCAGGCAAGTGATGTAAAGATGTGATTGTTAGAGATATAATATAAGATTGTTAGATTTCTAATGGTAGATTATTAGATTATTAGAGTTAGCATATGTGAGTGTTACAGATTATTAGATTATTAGACTTAGCATATTTGAGTGTTAGAGATAGTTAGAGATTTAATATAAGATTATTAAAGGTTTAATATACGAAACTTAATTGGACTTAGCACATGTGAGTCTTAGAGATTTAATATAAGATTATTTGAGATATAATATTTCAAACATATTTGATTGTTAGAGATTTAATATAAGATTATTAGAGATGTAATATTCGAAACTTAATTAGACTTAGCATATATGATTATCTACCGTACAAATACACGACACTTAGACTTAGCATATTTGAGTGTTAGAGATAGTTAGAGATTTCATATAAGATTATTAGAGGTCTAATATACGAGATAGTGAGGAGATTGTTATACTTAGCATATATATATATATGATTATTACAGTTTTAATATGAGATTAGTAGCGATTTAATATAAGATTTAGCATATATGATTTTTACAATTTTAATATAAGCTTGTTAGAGATTTAATATAAGATTGTTAGACTTAGCATATATATATATGATTATTACAATTTTAATATAAGATTAGTAGCGATTTAATATGAGATTATTAGAGATTTAATATAAGATTATTAGAGTTTTAATATTACGGTTAGCAAATACATCCTATAGACCTAACATATATTATTGGTATGCACAGATGGCTGATCGCGATGAGGAACAGATATTGTATGATACAATCGCAGAGGGAAGCAGCCAGTACTGGAACGAAGAAGAGGGGAACGAGGATCCAAACCAGTACTTGAACGTGGAGGGGAACGTGGAGAGGGATGCGGAGGGGAACGATGAGGAGGAGGCTAGTGGAAGTCATCCCTCCGCTGGACAGAAGAGGGCACGCGGACAACGAGGTGCCGCGAAGAAGATAGAGGGTCGGCACATCATAACTGAGGTGGACGCAGACGGCCGACCTACTGCCCCGGCGGAAGCAGCCAAGAATTTTGTACGCCACAACGGTTGGGTTATGAGGGATAACGTGCCTGTCAGCATGGTGTACTGGCGCAGAACAAGGGCACGCGGGGATAATGACAGCTTTGTCCCGGAATCAGAGAAATAGATGCTGTGGACCACAATGCTCGAGACGTTCCCGCTCCCTGCGGGTACAGAGAACATAGTGAAACACTGGACTCTTAAGAAAATGGCAGAACAGTTCCAGACCTTCAAGGGAGATCTGTACCGGAAATACATCCTGAAGGGGCAGACACCGAACTTCGACGTATTCCCGAAGCTAAGGGATCACTGGGAGGAGTTCGTTGCTTACAAGACAGGTCAACAAGGGCAGGCGATGATGGAAAGAAACAAAGAAAATGCCGGCAAGAAGAAGTACCATCACCACTTGGGGTCAGGCGGCTATAGCGTCGCGATGCCGGAGTGGGAGGAGATGGAGGCAAGCTTGCTTGAGAGGGGTATCGAACCGGCCACCGCTAAATGGCCTGATCGATCGAAGTTCTGGTTCTATGCTCACGGTGGAACGCTCAACCTAGGTGATGGCTCCTTGGTCTTCAGCGATCAGATACGCGAGGCTGCGAATCGACTAACGGACGCAGTGGAAGCCTCTTCTCAGGGCACGTTCCGACCCGACAGAGAGAAGGACGAGCTGTCACTCGCCCTGCAGACTCCAGAGCATCCAGGACGAACACGAGGGAAAGGGGTGATTCCTTGGAAGATTGGATTCAAGGAGGACATCCACACGTACAGGAGTCGGATGAGGAGCAAGAGAGATACCGAGGCAAAGATTGCAGATCTCGAGTACAGGATATCGAGCTACGAGCTCAGCATGCAAGAGGAGGTGGCCCGGAAGGTGGATGAATGCATGGCAGCACATCGGTCACACGATCCCCAGCCGTACATACCTCCTCCAATGGTCAGCCCATCAGGTAATCGTAGCAGCTGCGCCTCAACGGGGCAAGTAGTATCACATAGCATGGACGCCATGCAAACCCGGGACGAAACCACCTGCCCCGTTGATGAGATCACGCATCGGACACCATGTGAGCTGCATATTCCCTTCAAGAACTTATCAATCAAGGCATGCTCGATGTAATACATGATTTTTGACTCGTACGTTCCGCAAGTTGCTGCTTAGGTTGATTACTAATAGATAACCTCTCATCACGTGAAGGTGGCGTCGGGAATGGCCATCCCAACAGACATTTCAGGGAATTACCATTGCAGGCCGATTCCAGCAGGATACTCGAGGGTCGAAGTTGAGCTGGTGGAAGCCGTGTACGAGGACCTCGAGTTGGACTACCCAGGAGGAGACGGTGAGACGCATCTACGAGACACAAGCCACGCCATTATACTATGGCGCAAGCGGTACATCATCCTCCCTGGGCGACAAGCGGCGTCTCGTGCACCATCTCCTCCGGCTCCACCGTCTCCTCCTGCACCATCTCCGCCGGCTCCTCCGCCACCTCCTCCTGCACCATCTCCTCCGGCTCCTCCGCCTCCTCCTGCACCATCTCCTTCGGCTCCTCCGCCACCTCCTCCTGCACCATCTCCTCCGGCTCCTCTGCCTCCTCCTCCACCGTGTCCGCCTGCACCTCCCAAGACAAGGTCTCACCAAGCTCCACCTCCTGCCAGCACAAGGGCAACGAAGAAGGCCAAAGTTGACACCACCAAAAACAAGGAGCCGCCATATGATTGCAGTCAAGAGGAGCTTAATGCTTATGTGGCAGTAGAAGTGAAGAGGCAACTCAAGCCTCGGAGTCCTGAAAAGAAGATACCTATTGACCCGAGCGTGAAGAATTTCTTCAAGGGAATGTCCACCGCAAACAAGGAGGCCTTAAATCTATCGGACTATGACCGAACACTCAGGAAAGCCTATTACAAGAAGTCCAAACCAGTTCCTCAGCTTGGAGAACAACCACACCAAGTGGTCGAGCCGTTGGTGACCGGCGAAGACTTTGGCATAACGGATTTCATTTCGGACACCGGTCTAACCATGGCTCAGTTGGTTGGAGGCGCACCAATCCCGAAGGCGGAAGTGGCATACAAGTTTGAACTCGGTAAACCGCTTGTCAGGCCCGAGCAGCTACAGTCCCTACCGACACAAATGTACAAATTCCATGAACGGTACATGGAAATGAGCGCCAATGGTAGAGAGATGTTCGGAGCGAGGATCAGAAACCCCGACTTCTTGCAAGGAGAAGATGTTCTATGGATCCATTTCAAGGATGTCTTCGATCTGTACCATCGGGACGCCCTCAACGTCTCTCTTCTGAGCGCATGGATTTTGTAAGTATCTTTGAGTTCGATTTGTTTCGTTCAATAATTAGCTCCTGGCATATATGTAAGCAATAATAATTTCCTTTCATTGTTGTAGAATGGAGATTCAAAGGACCCGACGGCGGGGGGTTTACAATACTGGGTTCATCGACCCTCGAAAAATCAACACCGAAATGCTCGACATGTACGCGAAAGACACCGAGGACAATCTCGTCCATCTCCTAACGCAGCAGCATTTCAAGACGTTCATACTATTGCCGTACAACACAGAGTGAGTTTTTATTGTCGTTCGAACAAATTTCATTCCCATACATATAACATGTACATTCTGATATTTATCTCATGTCACGCATATTCCAGATTCCACTGGGTCCTGTTCTTTTTTGACTTGGAGGCATGCAGAGTCACTGTGTACGACTCAATGAATAAAGAGGAGAAGGTTTTTGACAAGGTCTTCCAACTGATAGACAGGTAATATAATGCCATCTATTCCAAAGTCGCGGGACTCTGTTGATATTATGTTGATCTCGGGTAATATTTAATTAATCATAGCTTGCAACTGCACATGTAGGGCTTGGGATCGGTTCCGTCAATTGGTCCGCGGGTCTTGGAAAGAAAAACTTGGACGGAGGTTTCATTTTCCAGTGAGTATATATATGATCCAAAATTATATTGAATTGAATCTCTAGTTACAGTTAATATAAAGAGTATATTAAATCTCTCATCGTTTCTCATGTAGTGTGCAAAGCAGGACAAGGGAACTAACTTGTGCGGCTACTACGTATGCGAGTATGCCCACTGCCTATCAAACCAAATATACACCAAACGAGAGTTCGATGTACGTATACATAAACCGTTCAAAATTTCATTGCGTATCGATTTGTTAAGTTGTTTATTAATTTCATATATTGATATGTCATTATTTTTCGAATGATAGCGTATTCACATGAGGGAAAAACTCCCACACAAGGATTTTATCACAGCTGTTCAAGAACAACTGATGGGGTTCATCAACGAAGAAGTCCTTAATCCCGATGGTGAATTCTACTACGACGGATCGACAATTCGTAACGTCGGTCCTTCCTCTTCTGACGTAACGCAGGCGTCGAAGTCATAGCTATAGCTAGCGAGCAAATGAATTGTACTATACATGCATGTATATATATATATTTATATTTGTACGTACATTACTTTAGTGTTAATATATATTTTGGTAACATATATGTACATAAAATGTTAAGTGCTTTAAATTATAAATATGTGTGTAATATATGTATTTATACATATATACATACGCATATATATATATGTATTCTATATACATGCATAATATATATATTACAATGCATATATGTATTGTAATATATATATATATATATATATATATATATATATATATATATATATATATATATATATATATATATATATATATATATAATCAACCATGCAGCAAACAGGGCAATGCAAATAAAAAAAATGGTACATGGATCTTTAGTCCCGGTTCGTGTTACCAACCGGGACTAAAGATCGATCTTTAGTCCCGGTTATTTCACCCGGGACTAAAGATCGCTATCTTTAGTCCCGGATTCGTAGTCCCGGTTGGACAACCGGGACTAAAGGGGGGTTACGAACCGGGACTACAAACGATTTCTCCACCAGTGATCCATGTAGGCTGCACCAAACAAAGGCGGAAAAGGTCCATTTTGCCCCTCTCAGATGTATTGTAAGTGTAACCCTAGTCTGATTCTTCGTCCTCAATTCCTCACCACAAAATTGGATGTAGAGACGTATATGCAGGTGGGTTTACAATAAAATTTTAGTGAGATTAGGGATGTATCGTTGGATTTCATCTCTTAAGGCGTGTTAATTAGGGGACGCATATGCAAGATATTAGTATGGTGTTGCGTGTGTAATGGTGTCTACACATATGCGTCTGCCTTCTAGTCGTGAAAATAAATTGAATATAGAGATTCTAAACTACCTAAACCATTAAAAAAAAACTTCCTCAGCGGCTTGACAACAGTTTCAACCAATGAGACACATTGACCAAGCCTAGTCTAATTTTGGTATGGTAGTCTAATTTTTAAAATGTTTATTTTGGTAGTAATTCAAACATATCTTTACTTTTTTTCAGTCGAGGGAAGTAAATCAGACTTGGTTTAACATGGCTCTTTCTGACTAAAGCCTCGTTCAGCAAGGCCCGGAACAGCCTCTGTTCTGGCCAGAAAAAAGTGGCCCGTTTCAAAATCTGGTCTGGCCTGGAAGCATCGTTCGTTTCGGCCGGTCCGGATTGGAAACGGGCCCGGTTTGGCCTCCCTCTCCCTGTTCCTGGCTCGGATCAATTCCCCACCTTAGACCCTCCGGCTCCAATCCGGACGTGACGGCGTGCGGCTAGCGATGCAAGAGGCGACGGCGACAGCGACCGCTTCCCATCCGACGTCCGCGCTCTGCGCTGCCTTCTCGCCGGTAACGCATCACCGTCGTCTTCCTTGTTCTTGCTAAGGTTCTTGCAGCGGATTCGGCTGCTGGGGCCCTTCGTGGAGGAGCTCCGGGAGCAGAGGGGGGAGGGGGAGGAGGAGGAGGAGCCACGTGCCGCCCCCTCCCCCCCTCTCCGCATAGGGGTGAGGGACGAGGAGGGCGCATGACCAACTGCTAATTAGCGATTTCACCGTGCGCTGACTTCAGATGGACTCCTGTTCTTGCCGTCAGGCGCGCCGTGCCGAAGGAGGAGATGTAAGTTTAATAGTATAACCAACTATAAGCCCCAAATCATTTATAGCCGAATTATTAGTCAATTCATACACAGTTGCCTTGGAGTCCGTGGTGCCGTTGGCTAAAAATTTATAGCATATTTGTTTCTCTCATTTCTTATCTCCTCCACAAAATCATATGTGTTTATAACTGGTTTATATTCTTCAATTACAACTGCTCTAACGCGCAGGAAAGGGGTTGACTACACGGTACCAAAGTTGGTGATTCTCCTGTTCAACAACCCCTGCCGGTAACAAAGAGAAAAGCTGACTTTAGCTGCTTTCGGCTCGTCGACTTTAGCAAATGGCATCGCCGCATCGGCTACAAAGGATATTTTTTTACCGAAGCTACTGCCACGGGCCACGGCGCGCGGCGCAAAATGGCTACGGGTTGAGGCGACGGCCAGCAACGTCACACAAGTAAATGTAAGTATGTAACCTCTGTGTCAAAAGCAGAGATGTTTTTCAAGTTTGCAGGTCGTGACACACTCACACTGTCACACACCGTACCAGGCAACACATGGTTGCTCTAAAAAAATGACGTGGCAATTTACTAATGTTGTAATCTTTACAGGTTTTGACCACAAGGACATGTGTAATATGTACTGTACAAGAGGACAGGCCCTTTTGGAGTTTTGGTGCTGAAGCCTATGCTGTACAGACTAGTTGCTGTGTACGTCCCTTGAGATATTTAAATCCATTTTCTAAAAAGAAATGCTGTACAGACTATTAAAATATTCTCTGTTTCAGATCACTACCTACACTCTATTTCGGTTATCGTCACACCGTTGACAGTAAGGGTTTCGGACGACTCCGTGTCTGACGCGTGCCTCCCAATGTTTACTCCAGGCTCATTTGGTTCCGGCAATGTAGCATTCTCACTGGCTAGCATCATAACGACCGAAGACATCAACGGTCTGTTTCTAGGTTGCACTTCAACACACAGGAGAGCAACCTGGATGCATCTCAACACCTCGCTGTAGTCGAAGCTGCCGCCCAACAGCTGGTCCAGTAAATCAACGCTCCTGCCTTCTTTCCACAGCAACCATGACTGAAAAATGATCGATATGGCTATAAACATATTGTGACAAGATTGGAAAAAAAAACTATTTGCAGGAATTAATAGCTAACGTTACTCACGTATCTGAGGAGGTTGAGATCGAGCTCAGCTTCGTAGAATCCTCGGTTCCGCCTGCCACTAACGATCTCTAGCACTAGGACACCAAAGCTATAGACATCGGATTTCATAGAGAACACGCCATCCATTGCATACTCCGGGGACATGTAGCCACTGTAAAACCAGCTCATATGTCAAGTCCAATTATCACAACAACATACTTATACAGACTGGGATTAAGAAAACTCACTATGTTCCGATGACCTTTCTGGTGTATGCAGTGGTCTGATCACCTCCAAACATCCTTGCAATCCCAAAGTCTGAGATCTTGGGCACCATGTTTCTGTCTAGCAACACGTTGCTTGCCTTCAAATCCCTGTGGATGATTCTAAACCTTGAATCTTCGTGGAGGTAGAGCAGACCCCGTGCAACCCCGACAATGATCTCAAACCGTTTGCTCCATCTTAGCAGCTTACGTTTTCCTTCATCTGTTCAATGTATATAAGGAGTTTGAGAAGGTAAACACCGTATGCATTTTTAGCAAATTAGTTATGCAAACAGGTGTTTCTGCAAGTATATATGAACTGACCAAATATGAAAGTGTCTAGGCTCTGGTTGTGCATGTACTCGTAAACAAGCATCCTCTCATCGTCATCGATGCAGCAGCCCAATAGCCTGACAAGGTTCCTGTGCTGAAGCTTGGCAATCAACTTCACCTCATTCTTGAACTCCACAACCCCTTGTACTGATCTTCTAGATAACCTCTTCACTGCTACTTCTTGCCCATCCTCCAGCTTTCCCTGTTGTAGGCACAGAAGCAGTGAATCGCCAATCACATTTGTCGGCAAAGGTTATTTGGCAATTTGACTGTTTTTCGTTTGTCTGAAAAAAGGGTGATATTTGCGTGCTGTCTGATTCTTTGTCTTACCATGTAAACCGGTCCGAATCCACCTTCCCCGATCTTGTTGCTCGCGGCGAAGTCGTCCGTGGCGGCAACGATCGCCTTCAGATCAAGCAACGGAAGGTCGAGATCTTTTTCGTCACACTCCCTCTTCACATCCAGCTGCTGGTTCCTGACCCTGAATGGGAGCACGTCATCTCCACCGCCGGCCGCCGCCGCCGCCGTCTCGTTCCTCCTCCTCCTCAACCTGTTCCTCCAAAACCACCAGCCGCCAACTGCTCCAAGCAGGAGAACACCGGAAATGGTCGCGATGACGACGGCGATCACCGCGCTGTTGCTCGGATGCTCGCTGTTAGCTGAAACCAAGCAGTGAGAAGTGAGAACCGGCAAAACCCGTGTTTCTGACGGGCTTAGACTTTGTGTATGACGTGTTTACATGCCAGGTGTGATTTTCAAAACTTTGTATCTGTACAGCTGTACTGCTGTGGAGTGTCAAGTGCTTGCTCATAAATTAGCATATCCAGAGAACATCTTTTCGTTGTTGAGAGTCACTATCAAGTTGGGTGGTGTTGGACGTTTGTTGTTTTGACTGCACCTCACCTAATCCAGAGAATGCGTTACGTGGTATGGGAGATACTAATATTACTAATAGTTGGTGTAGTATCACAAAACTAATGACAGTTGACGGCTAATTGACCCGTGCTAATTTGCTTGTTTGAGGAGTGGATCACGGGAGCAGGAAAGGGCCACAGCGACTAGTCCGTGTCAGTGGGTTGGAGAGCCCTGGCTTAAGCTAGCTTGCAAGTGGTGAAAATTGGCCTACTGTACATGCGCAACCATTTCTTGACCAGGAAAATGTCAACTATAATGGTTTTTCTTAGACAAGTGAATGGGCTAGTGCACGTAAAATGATTATATTTGGGAGGGAAAACAGAACAAAAACTGTGAGTGAGGACAAGCTATTATTCAGCTAGCTAGGCCAGAAATCAGAATTGGGTCGACACTTCAGGCTAACATGAACATTTTTTCTAAGCTCTAATTCCACGAGGCGAAAATGAATGCTAAATTGGTCGCTAGATAAGATGTTCCCTTCGAGAAGAAAGTAGAAATAAGAATTTCACAGTGATGTAATCATGTGTAATAATTTTCTCACCTGCGGCGTTCAAGGCGTCTACCTCGGACTGCGCGAGCCGGATGTAGACATCCTGCACGACACCGGAGTACTGCCTCATGTCCAGCAGATCGACGGCCCAGATGACGCACCCGCGGCTGACCCCGCCGCTCACGTTCGCCGCGGCGTACGCCCTGCAGCTGCAGTTGCGCAGGCACACCTGCCTGCACTGGTCCAGCGTCATGCCGGCGTACACCGTCGCGTTCGTCGCCGCCGGCAGCTTCATCCTGTTCACCGTCCAGAACCCGTCGCCGGCGCCGCAGGTGAGGTTGGCCGTCAAGACGCACCCGCCCGACGCGTCCCGGAGGCCCCACTGCTGCGGCGACCGCGGCTGGAACCCCGGCAGGCAGCTGCACAGCGTGGGCGTGCTGGTGTCGCAGTAGCCGAACGCCCCGCACTTGGCGTAACCGTCGCACGGGTCGGTCGGGTAGTACCAGAAGCTGCTCCACGCGCCGTTGATCCACACGAAGCGCTGCACCTGCCCCGCCGTCGCGTCTGCGACGAACCGGGAGAGCAGCGACGGGTTGAGGATGGAGTAGCTGTAGTACGTCTCGTCGGGGCTCGAGACCACCGTGAAGGCGAAGTCCTGGGACTTGAGGTCCGGCACGCCGGTGAGCTCCGCGCCGTTCCACGGCCCGCTCCCGTAGATCATCGTCGGGCCGCGGAAGAGGAAGAACTCCGGCAGGCCGCCGGGAACAAGCTTGAACGTGTACGACCCCGGCGAGGGGTCGGACGAGCTCGTCCACGACGTCATGTTCCTGGTGATGCCGTTCTTGACGTCCACCCCGAGCTTCATCCCGGGGAGCAGGGTGTCCGTCGGGTAGTCGAAGCTCTGCCACGCCACGCTCTCGGGAGACCCAGAGCTCACGACGAGGTTGCCGTCGTCCTGGAGCCGAGCGGTGGCGCCGGCGGCGGTTACGTTCCTCGCCGGCGCCGGGGACGACCACACGGTGGTGTTCTTCGCGTCGACGATGACAAGGCGGCCGTCGGCGGACAGCCTGGCGACGGCGGGGACGTTGACGACAGGGTCCTGCCGGTTGGCGACCCACACGACGGTCTGGCCGGGGATGCTGGCGTACCAAATGCCGAGATACGTCCTGCCGTCGTTGGCGCCATTCGGGACGAAGAAACCGAGCTCAAAGACGCCACCGGACGAGACGAGCGTCTGGTTGCCGGTGATGAACCCGGCCTGGCCGATGACGTCGGCGGCGGTAGCGGCGCGTGAGAAGAAGGCAACGGCGGCGGCGACGAAGAGCAGCGGGAGGAGAGAGCGCGGCGCACGTGTCGACATGCTCCCGGCCGGCCTCTCACTGGAATTGAGCGCCAAAACGAGTAAACGGCGACTCGTCTCCGTACATGGTGCGCCTCCCTGCGTCTGCGTGGGTGCGAGAAACGATTAAGCTTAGCTAACCCTGCCGCGCCGGCACCGCGAGGCTGCGTGCGCGGCACTAGCTTTTCACTAATCCGTTAGCTTCAGATCAGCGTGGAAGATGAAGTGGCTAGCACAGTCACACCCTGGGGCTTCTCGGCGCACGGAACACATATGTTAATCGCATTAGATTCCCCACGTTTCGGCTGCCGTCCGCCGCTGCGTATGCATGTTCGTAGTAGTAGGATAAGGAAATTGCACTTCTTCTGGTTTATATTATAAGCTGCTTTTAACTTTTTTTAAAAAATATTTTTTTATTGATCAAACTTATTAAAAAAGTTAGTAATACGATACCAAATTTATTTCATTAAATTTAATATGTGAATATATTTTTATAATATATTTATTTTAGGTTAGAAATATATTATATTTTTCTATAAATTCAATCAAACTTGTGATTAGAAAAAAAATCGAAACATCGAACAGAACAATAGTAATAGATCAGCGTTGGTGGTCCGGTCAACGGAACAGCTGGTTCTGGTAGGCGAGTTGGTGACGATGGTCGTAGGCAGATCGAGCCGTCCTGGTCGAACTATTCTATGGGATTCAAGCTATCTACCAAACCGGCCGCCGGTGGCTGCCGCCGCGAGCGCATGTGAGACCCGAGTCGAGGGCTCGAGGCTGGCACTCTCCGTGTATCGTTTGCTTGCATCATCGGCCGATTCGAACTTTCTGTTGCACTGTTGTCAATACTCAATTGGCAGACCGAACTTTAATTAGGAGTACTTAGCACAAAAATAGGGTGAGGAGTGATGGCCAGCTCGTTTCTCGCTGAAGGCTCAGACGGCTTGCTCCTTGCGTCCAGGACAGGATTAGGCAGAGTTTGTCTATATCTGGCGCGAATACATTGTGAACAAAGGAAATGGAGGGGCGTCGCAAGCTGCTGACTTAGTCCACCTCGGCTTCGAGTTGACTGCACACGGTCAGATTAAACGGATGTCACCGTCATCTTAAAATGCATTTACTACTCCATCTGTTCTAAAATATAATACCTAAAATTAGATGTGACATATTAAATATTATGTATCTGAACTGAGGGGCATACAAAACGACCATGCCATACATATATCACCAGATTGTAGAACCAGGCTAAAGAAAGAGGACCTTCAGCCCTTCGTTGACAAGGTCGTGTGTCGTCTGCCGCTCTGGCAATCTGGTCAGATGTCATCGGTCAGTCGCATCACCATAGTAAACGCCGTACTAAGCGCCATCCCCATCTACCTGCTAATTACCCTTGATGCTCCGAAGTGGGTAATTAAAGGAATCGACAAGATTAGAAGGGGATTTCTTTGGGCCGGCAAAGCCAGTACGCATGGCGGCAACCAGCAAATGCCGAGTAGCCTGGGGAAGTGTCTATGCTCTAAAACAATATGGTGGCCTAGGAGTACCTAGTTTGGAGCGCATGGGCATTGCCTTGAGATCACAGTGGATTTGGCTAGAACGTACTGCACCGGAAAGACCGTGGCATGGCCTTCATTTACCAGTTTTTGAGAAAGAGTGAAGTTTCACGGCAGCCTCCACGATCAGCACACTGGGCAATGGTGAATCTATTCTCTTTTGGGTGGATAACTGGCTGGAGGCCTCATCCATCCGTTGCATCGCCCCGGCTGTCTTTGCGGCAGTCCTGGTGAGGATCCGTCGCCGTAGAATGGTGGCTGAAGCTCTGCACAATCAGCAATGGATTAGGGAATGCTCCGGAGCTTTGGGTATGCAAGCAATCCTAGAATACCTTCGATTATGGAGCTTGTTGAGCTCGTCAGTGCAGTTGCTTGATCGGTCGGATGCATTTATTTGGAGATGGGAAGCTTCAGGAGCCTACTCCTCCAAATCAGCATACTGCATGCCGTTTGTGGGGAGAATTGCAAACCTGTTTGGAAGACTCTAGCCCCTCCGAAGTGTCGTTATTTCATTTGGCTGGTCGCGATGAAGAGATGTTGGACGGCAGACCGTCTGTGATCTCGAGGGTTGCCGCATCCTTATCGTTGTGTGCTCTGTGATCAACACGACGAAAGCATCGATCATATTCTGGTCGCTTGCCCGGAATCTCGCCAACTATGGTGGGGTCGTTCTCTCCAAGATTGGGTTGCCGCAATGCCTGCCCGTGAGCGAAGAGTCCTTTAATCTCTGGTTTTGTAACTCTCGTTTGAAGGTTGCACGAGCCAGCAAGCGGGGTTTTGACACCATAGCGACACTTGTTGCCTGGACCATCTGGAAGGAGAGGAACAACCGGTCTTCAATTCACAACAAAGAACATGGGCAGAGGTGGCGCATGCAATGGTGGCCGAAGTTGCTCTTTGGCGGTTGGAGCATGAGGCGTTGCCGATGTTAAGTCTGTAGTTTTCGCTTTGGGTCGTCCTTATCTGGTTTAGCAAGAATAGTCTTAAGTGCTCAGATTTCCAGTACCATGTCCCCTTCATTTTTGAGTTTGCTTCAGTTTGTAAATAACCTTTATTTTTCTTAATACAAATATGCGCTCCTTACATATTAAAAAAAAGCACATTTATACAGGGTAATGAGGCGAAATAAGATCGAGCTGTGCATCCCTTTAGAGTGGGCATTCGGTTTCCCCGGTTGAACCGATTTATCTATAGATCGGTTTTTGGAAAATGACCACTGAACTAAGATCAGGGCAAAATAGAACTGAACCGATAGAGCCGATCACATTTGGTTCGGTTTATCGGTTATTCGTTTTTACCGAATAATTAAGTGGTGCATATGAGTAGGAGTCAATTTAGCCTTAGATATACAAGGAAACAATCAGACGAGCGGTGAGAGACTAATGGCTTAATTGGCACACGCGCATGCGGCCAGGCAGGATCGCATCTGCTTGTCTCTCTTGAGTTGGTATGGGTCTTGAACTGACTTGGGCCTGAATTGCTGAGCCAACATAAGGTTACAATATAGTACCTCGGTTTATACGGTATTATCGATTTCAACTTAACAAAAGCCGAGCCACACACCGATCACCCAAGTATGTAAAAAGGAAAACCGAACGTCACTCCAAACACTGAGAAAACCGTTGTTTCGGTTCGGTGTGCGGTTTTCGGGAAAATTGTACCCACCCCTACGGCCCTACCCCTCTAAGCTCTATGTACATACCGTATAGATACACCTCTGACCACCCTTGCAAAACATACCCGGTTGCTAAGTTCTTTAGAGTTTCACATCAGGAAGGTTCAATTAAGAGGCATCAATTAATTGACATGATACTATCTACCTTGCGTGTCGGAAATTGTCATTCCGTTTATGGAGTGTGTTCCTCCGTGAACACCAGCTTCAGTCCAAATCCCAGCGGAGACGAAGGCAGGCTGCTTCGGTTCAGGCAGGGTGGTGCTTTCATTATCAAGCGCTGAAATTATCTCGGTCATGGTAGGTCGATTGATGGGACTCTCCTGTACGCACATCAGGCCGACATGAATGCATCTCAATACCTTATGCTCTGGACATGCGTTATATATGGATGGATCAGCGAGCTCGGACCACCTTCCTTCTTTCCATAGTTCCCATGCCTGCAAAATTCAGGAGTTCATTTTTCGGCAGAACAATTCACTTACCAAAAACAACACAATTTTGACTGTGAATATCTACTACTTACATAACAAAGGAGGTTAAGGGAGTTCCCACGTTGGTGAAATCCAGCGTTTCGAATTCCACTTACAATCTCTAAAAGCAAGACTCCAAAGCTAAACACATCAGACTTAACCGAGAAAATGCCTTCCATAGCATACTCCGGAGCCATGTATCCACTAAAATATTCAATTAAATTAATGAACATCTATATCTGAACCTAGAATGATTTTCATAGATTAAATACGGAGAGAAGAAGGCTCACTAAGCACGCTTACTATGTTCCAACAACCCGGTTGGTGTTTGCTTCTGTTTCTTTGGAACCAAATATTCTTGCCATACCAAAATCAGATATCTTAGGATTCATATCGATGTCCAACAGAATATTGCTTGCTTTCAGGTCCCTATGAATAATCCTGAACCTCGAATGCTTGTGAAGATAAAGGAGACCTTGAGCAATACCCTCAATTATAGTTATTCGTGTTGCCCAGTCTAACATTTCCCTTCTTGATTGTTCTTAGAAACAACGAAATACTTAAGTCAAAAGATAGCAACTGAGGAAAAAGAGTTGATGTTTTTGGGACAAGAAAGAAGAGGCTATGAAGGACGAAATCTGGAAAGGAATATTGAACTGACCAAAGAGGAAAAAATCCAAACTTTTGTTCGGCATGTACTCATATATAAGTATCTTTTCTTCTCCTTGGATGCAGCATCCCAAGAGCCTAACTAAGTTTCTGTGCTGAAGTTTGGCTATCAGCATGATCTCATTCTTAAACTCAAGTAGACCTTGTCCTGAATGTGCTGCAAGTCTCTTAACAGCAATCTCCTGCCCTTCAGGTAAGTTGCCCTGGAGCATGATCAGAGATTGTGACATTGTGATATGCCTAAAAATTCACCATAGAATCTCAAAGCCAAAAATCACTGGCCCCAAGGCCTGCCTTTGTTCCCACAACTCACATTTCCCCCAGGCCCCAGCATGTTTGGGATAGCCAAGAATTGATTCCGCAGATTCATAAGAAGCATACTTTCTTCTTTTTTTTTCTCCAGCCAGTATTGATGAAAGTGCACATATAAATGGAGTTTGAAAATTTTGTGAATAATGTTAGAATAAATGGACTTTGCTACACTATATAGGTAAGCTAACAGTAACCATTGAGCCCAAATTATTTTGGAGTATTTGGTCACTTGAATGCAATATTTTATTTACACTGCCATTGTTATGTCAATCAGCTGCTTAGAATTTTTTACAACCATGGAGTAGCTAATTTAACTGCTTTGATATGAGCATATTTCAGGACTTATTAATCTAATTTAGCTACGTAGCATGCTAATCAGAATGACGTACCTTGTAGACAGGACCAAATCCCCCCTCTCCAAGTTTATTTTCAAGCGAAAATTTACATGTTGCATCTGCTATTTCAGAGAAGCAAAATGAGGTAAAGTGAGAACCTGTCTCCTCACTCTCCCAAAGCTTTATTGCACTGTCAGTGTCCACCCCCTTTGCTGATTCATAGAATAACATTTTCTTATAAACAGATAATTTTGGTATGAAGGATCCAACATGGCTTTTTCATGGTTACCTTTGCTTTTCTGCCTCCACATCCAAAGAAAAATAAGGGAGGCAAAAATAAGAAATGCAACAGAAGAAACTGTAGCTGCAATCAAGACCACTGGGGTACCTGACCAAGAGAAAATAGAGCACATCAATTGCCTTAACAGTTTACCTGGACTTCTCCTTCAAGCAGAGTATGCATCTCATCTGTACAGTGCTGAAAGAATGTTACTGTCAGGTACATTTGTTACCTCTTGATTCCAACTCTGAGGCAGCCAGACGAAGATAGAAAGTTCCTACCGCATCACCACTCTCCCCCTCCCTCAAGTTCATAATATTTCCATACCACAAGCTGCACTTATCCTGCAATACAGCATAAGCAGTACAGGAACAGTTCGTCAAGCAGGTTGATTCACACTGCTTTTGTCCTGTAATAGAAGATATTGTTGTTGCATTTCCTGGCAATCCCATGTCAGACATTTGAAAGAATTTATCACCCACACAATGCATATTAGTTTGTCTAATACATCCTCTCCTGGTATCTCCACTAGACCATCCAACCCCATCTCCTGGATTAAATCCTTTTGGGCATTTGCAACGGTTTTGCCAGTCTTGATTTCCGGCACAGATGCCAAAAGCTCCACATGGACTATATGCTTTGCAGCTTCCCTCTGGCCAGCTCCCAAGCACAAGCCACTGGTGTAAAACAAAGTCCATTCGTTCAAGGAGTTTGAGTTGCCCTGAGTGATCTAATACATACCTTACCGTTCCACTAGCTGGTATGGAAGAGTAACTGAGCGTAGTCCTGGCGTCATTGGAAACATATAGGAAACTCATGCTTTCTGACTCGGTAAAATTATACGATTGGCCATTCCATAGTCCACTCTTCCAATAGACATTGCCCCTCTCCCAGATAAAAAAATCACCCTTCTCATTTGGATCCATCCCAAAAGAATAGTCTCCTATTGCTGGGTCATCTGAGCTCCTCCATGAAGTGAGCAACTGGTTTTGTGCACCAACAAATCCAAGATTCATTCCTTGGAGCCATGTATCAGTTGGGTAGTCAAAGCTCTGCCATCTCAGCCTCGACCGGTTACTGACACTCCTCAAGACAAGGTTGCCAGAATCCAGTATAGTTGCTTCGGTATCTTTTGCTCCTGATCCATAAGCTACTGTGAACGAGCTGCCTCTGCCATCTAAAATTACCAGATTTCCACTTGTGTCAAACATAAGGATTCCAGAAGTATCTAGAACCGGATTGTTTCTATTAGCAACCCATACAACTGTCCTATTTGGAACATAGCTGTACCATATACCAACATACCGATATGTAGAAGTTCCAGGGCTAAAGAAGCCGAGAGCGAATGTCTCATTTGCAGACACAATGGTCTGCCCATCTGAAATTTGTTTATTTGGTAACAAGCTGTCCGTTGTTATTGTGCTTGACAAACAGCATGTTGACAATACAAGTAGAATCAGAAAGGCATCAAGTATGTCCCCAAACACAGAGTAGCTTCTTGTCCCAAACATGGCCATCCGCCTATCTCATATAGGTAGCGGCTCAATCGTAACAATCTAGATCAAAGCAAGTAGCTGTGGGTTAAAACTTAAAAAGGCCAGTTCAATGCAAGGAGGGAGTAGATTGAACTAGTAGGAGGCATACTCAAGCATAAGTTTCATACCTTAGTTCCTTGGAAGATCAACTCTCCAAACAAGATTGCTTGTGAGGAATGAATCTACAAGAGAGAACATGGGAAACACGATACCTTACTCTTGTTATAGAAAGAAAACAAGCAATATCCAAATTAAATCTTCACATGTGCTCCTGCCAAACTTCCATGGTGGTATAATAGTATATCTTCTTTCCCAAATTATTGCAACAGAAACATGGTCCACAACTGAAGGACAAAAGGAGCATACCACTTTTGACTTTGACTATTGTGCTCCAAGACCAGATGAACTACAGTCATCGTTATATTATGGACCAAAAATTGAGTCCATACCAATTCCACGGTACACTTTAATACCACAAAATTCTCGTCTCTCTTGAGTCCCTTACCTGCTGTACCCTGAATAATCATCGGCCCTTCCATGATTCCATCAGCTCCGACCTGACTAATCTATATTCTCCATCCCACACTTCCGCTCCCTGGCGACATACAAGCAACGTAACGTAACCTCCACTCCGCAAGATGCGATCGCTCAAACCAAACAAATATTTCAAAAAACGAGATGACCATGGATTATGGAAATCTATAAAAAAGAAATAAACATTTTGAGGAGAGCTATATGCAATGTAAGAGAACAATCGGAGAACTAACTCCAGCTTCCCTCTTCCCCAACTCCATCCGGTTGTACGATCTGTCTTCTCTTCCATCAATCCAGTCCCTTATCTCACCATGTTTGGTAATCTCGCTTGCGGTTACAAGGATGTTGCGCCAGACTCGATGATTCGATCTGCAGGGATATCGTTAGAGCAATTCACCAAAACATAGCAATCACAAAACTTGCAGGCAATTGGCCTTTGGAATAAGACGATACGAAACATAAATCGGTGCTGGGATGAAACGAAATGACGCCCCACAGCCCACAGGACATCACTAGGTACTAAGCGTGAAGACACCACATCACCTGCGCTTCCTCTTCCTCCTCCTCGTCTCCGCCCCGCCGCCGCCGCCGCCGCCGCCGCCGCCGACGGACGACGACGACGAGCCATGGCGGAGCCGCGGTCCCAGTGAGGGGCAGCGTTCGGCGAAATTGCTATTTAGCGCCGGCGTTTGGTGGGCCTTGGGGCAACTCTTTCCCATAGGCCGCGAGTTGTGCCTATTTTCAAATCTGGGCCGTCAAAGCCTACTGGGCTAACAAATATCTCTGGCCCACAAACGACGTAAGCATGTCTCACCTCATGCTTTTTCCAGCCTATTTTTCTGACGTAATCAGCGAGGATAATCAGGAAGAAGCAACCGGGACATCTGACCAGTTAAAATTACACCATTGTATCCTAGTACTGGATATCTTCATATCGTTTGCGAGATAACTAGAGCAGAAAAAGAACTTAGCAAGCGAGGAAAATCTAAAGAAATTCACGTAACTACTATGTCATACGGCACCCACAGTGAAACTCATCAATTTTCAGATTTTTCTTTGTCAATCAATAAGCATGTCCAGCTGTTAGAACATACAATACATTATGCCAAATGGATTTGATCAAGCTTTAAGAACAGCATATGCTGAACAAGTGGACATGATATTATTATCTACCCTCCAGATCAGTAATTGTCATTGCATTTTGAGAAAAGGATCCATCATGGGCATCCATTTCGGCTGAAAGCACAATGGAGAGGAAAGCAGGCTGCCTAGGATCAGGTAAGGTGATGCTTTCGCTAGTAAGCATTGAGATGACATCGCTCATAGTGGGACGATCAACAGCGTTCTCTTGGACGCACATCAGGCCGACATGAACACATCTCAGTACCCTATGCTCAGGATATGCATCACGTATTGATGGATCAACGAGATCAAACCAGCTGCCTTCCCTCCATAACTCCCAGGCCTGAAAAGTTCAGTATCAGCTAGCTATTTATTCGTGACAAATTGTTTCAGAAATATAGAGACTACTGACATGACCAAGGAGGTTAAGAGAGCGCCCACGTCGGTGGGATCCTGCATTTCTCATTCCGCTGACGATCTCCAAAAGCAACACCCCAAAGCTAAACACATCAGACTTAACCGAGAAAACGCCTTGCATCGCATACTCAGGAGCCATGTAACCACTGAAAAAAAAAACAGTAGTCCAGTAAATTCAACATCCATTTGTCAATGGACCTATTCGGTGTATGTGCCGAATGCAAATTTGAAGCAGGCAGTACTTACTATGTCCCAACAACCCTGTTTGTATTAGCTTCAGTTTCTTTGGAGCCAAATATTCTCGCCATGCCAAAATCAGAGATCTTAGGGTTCATATCAATGTCTAACAGAATGTTGCTTGCTTTCAAGTCCCTATGAACAATTCTCAGTCTAGAATGCTTGTGAAGATAAAGAAGACCATGAGCAATTCCTTCAATTATATGTACTCGCTTTCTCCAGTCCAATATTATCCTTCTTGATTTTTCTTTAAGAAGAGACAATAAAGTAGTTATTTTAAGAAAGTTAATGGGGGTGGTGTGTGTGTGCGCGTGTGTTGGGTGGGGTGGGGATAGAACACAGACATTAAGAAAGGAAGAAGGAGCACACCAAAGAGGAAGAAATCCAAGCTTTTATTTGGCATGTACTCATAGACAAGTATCTTTTCTTCCCCTTGGATGCAGCAACCTAAGAGCCTAACCAAATTTACGTGTTGAAGCTTGGCTATCAGCAGGACCTCATTCTTAAACTCAACTAACCCTTGTGCCGAATTTGTTGCAAGCCTCTTGACAGCAATATCCTGCCCATCTGGCAAGCTCCCCTGGATAATGGTTTCAAAAAGATCAAATCTCAAAGGCAGCAGCTAATCCTAAAGTAATTTGAAGGCAAAATAACAAAATGCCCCAGAGCATGCACTTTGGTGCTATTAAAGCTAAGATATATTTGCACAAACAAGTATGGATATCAAAATAGAGGGGGTGCTACAATTCAATTAATTCCAAAGAATCTTGCAGCGAACATATCTAGTTTAGTTAAGCAAAATGTCTACTTAATCCCCTCGAGTATGCTTGTTGGTCTACTTAACCCCCAAAGTATAAAACTAGGTAATGTGCCCCCTAAACTATGCAGAACAGTCTAAATAAACCTCTGAGGGTGGTTTTGCCACGTGGCCAATAACATGAAGCAGTTTTGACACATAGGTACATACTATATAGGAGATGATGCCAACTCAGAAACTAAATATTTTAAGTCGCATGTGTTAACAGTGAAATTTGGTAAGCCCCGAAGCTATCATCGGCCTAGAGTCAGTATTGGCTTCTGAGTCTTGAAATTGGCCGATGGGAATTATCAAGTCACCAATAGTCGGATTCTTGCTATATTCGGTTAAGGAAATTAATCTATTCAAGGAAGCTTATCCAAAAGAGACTGAGTTCAAGAAGGATGCGGTATGGCAAGTTATCTATTAATAAAGAAGGGTCTGTTAGTTTTCTTTTATCGAAATTATGTTTAGTGTTCGATACGGATTTTATGTTTTCCTTTTATCTTTAGGAAAGTTTCTTTCTTGTCTAATAAGGACTAGTATCTACCCATGGGTATAAATATGTACAACCGGGTTCATTGTAAACTATCTCCACGATCACTACAATTCGGCGCATCGCCACCCTTTTTGCTTTTCTACTTTTTCGACGAGTTTTATCGGGGTTTCAGTCGATGAGTTATCTAGACGTTATACCGCTTACAAGGATAGCATATAAGTTGGATTTAGCCGATAACAACAAAGGTTTCACTGTTTATCTAATCTTGTCGATTTCATGATATCGAACCTCCAACCGATGTATGCTTTAACCTTCGGATCAATACTTGTTCTATCATATCATTGTAGCCGATTGGATCAATGGATTATATTGTTATTTTATTACATCATCATCAGCCGATTATCTTTACATCATTATTTACATCAAGTGTCAGACTCTACATCAAACATATAGCCGATAGCTCAAACCCTATCGCTATCAGCTGGTATCGGCATCGGCTGGAATTACTCCATCGGCTTGTCAGCCGATCGGCTCACTGATATGCTATTCGTATATCTTGTCAGTTGCAGGATCAAACTGACTGACACGACGGCATCTCATCAAACTTTAGACCTGCAATGGAGCTAAGTAGATCTCCCAGGCCGTTGTGTTCATCGACTTGGATCGCGCCAACACGGTTCCGACACCATCGCCCGAGCACAAATTTTTCGTCAACAACCTAGTGGGCCCGACCGTTCCTCTCCTAGGGATACCCGCTTCCCTAGGATCAATGGCGGTCCAGTGGCCGGAGAAGATGTCGTCAAGCGATGCGGCATGGCCACCGAGCCTTCGGACCCCTCGGACGACGTCGTGATCATTGGGAGTTGCTGCGTCACCGCCAGTGGCGCCGTGATCGCAGGGAGTTGTTGCATCACAACCTGAGGCGACTAGACAATCAGCGAGCGCACCCACGTGGCGGTGGAATGGCCAGGATGGTCGACCCTCGATGCAACTGTCGTTGTAGACCGCCCGTTGTTCTAGTTCCGGGGCCGGCAAAGAGGTGGTTGCCTCCAAGCGCTGGCCCAGGTCCAGTGCCGTCAATGTGACCCCGGAAGGTGTTGTGGTTGCGGCGGAGCAAAGTCATCCTCCGAAGAGGAGTCCCTCGGTGTGTCCTGCACCTGGTCGATGACCTCAAGCAGACGGAACAAAAGATCGTAGATCGTTTCTCGGATATCAGAGCCTCGAACATGTCCGGGTCATCAACCTCCGGCTCGTTCCACCACTCTATCATCGGCTCCAGGATTTGGGGAGCGAATTCTTTTGGGATGGAGGAGGGGTTGGTCACCCACGCAAGAACTTCAGTCATGCTCATGCATGCATCGACCGGATGGAAGGATTCGATGAACTGATAGCCTACCTTGTTGAGGACAACGTGAAGCCCTTCAATTGCCAGTCGGACAACGTGACGCATCTTGGAGCTTCAGGCGTAAAAGGATCGGTGCCAGCAATGGAATTGAATCCGCGCTCCGGCAACGGCAAACAGGCCTGACAGATTCAGAACCATCATGCAGTCCTGCTCACGCGCGAACGAGATAAGGAAGTTGTTGACGAAAATTCTGCGCTCGGACAATGGTGCCAGATCTGTGTTGGCGCAAACTAAGTCGACGAACACAACGGCCTAGGAGATCTGCTTAGCTCCAGTACAGGTCCAAAATATTGATGAGATGCAGACGTGCCAGTCAGTTTGATCCTGCAACTGACAAGATATATAAATTGAAGATCAAAAGATCCGATCAGCTGACAAACCAATATAGCAATGCTAGTCGATGTCGATACCAACCATTGTCGATAGGGTTTTGAGCAATCGGCTATATGTCCAATGTAGATTTTGACACTTGAGTAAATAATGATATAAAGACAATCGGCTGATGACAATGTAATAAAACAATAATATAATCCAATAGAAATCAATCGACTAATAATGATATGATAGAATGAGTGTTGATCCGATGGTTAAAGTATAGATCGGCAGGTGTTCCGATGCCATTAAATCCAAACAATTAGATAATCAATGAAAACTTTGTTGCAATTGGCCAAAACCACCTTGTATGTAATCCTTGTAAGCCGATGCAACGATCGGATAACTCATCGGCTGATGCAGCGCAAAGTATGAAAAGAAGCATAAAGTCAAAACAATTAGGCCTTTGACTGATTTTCAGGGTAGTGAATACCTGTTAACAACGGAATTTGACATCAGATTCGAAGAAGAAAGAAGAAGATAAGTTCACCGGAGGTCCCTCAACTTAACAGCAAGATTTTCTTTAGGTCCCTTAACCACAAACCAGAAATGTGTACCCCTAAACTTCACACAAACCGTGCACTCAAGGTCCTATGTCAGTATATATGGGTGGTTTCGCCGACGTGGCATCCTAGTCAGCAAAAAAAATTAAAAAAAAGTATGCGGGGCCCACATGTCAGCTGCACATCTTTTTTTCTTCTCTTCTCTTCTTCTCTTCTCTTTTCTCTATTCTCTCTTCTCTCTTTTCTTCTTCAGTGAGGAAGGCCGGCGGCCGGCGAGCGAGCGAGGCCGGGGGCCCGCGCGGCAGCGGAGCGGCCACAGGTGGAGCGGCTAAGGGCGGCGGCGGGTAAGCGCGACGGCGGGCCTTCACGTCAGCGGAACGGCAGCGGGCGGAGTGGCGCTGGGATGCGGGCAGAGCGGCGAGCGGCGGCGGCGGGTGGAGCGGCGATGTGGCCGGCTGGCCGCCGTGCGCAATGTTGATGCCGTCGATGTGGCGGTAGTCGGAAATGGTGGACTCCATGGTGGTCTCCCAGAAGTTCTCGCTGCGGCGGGCGCCCTTGCCGGACTTCATGCTGAGGAGGTGCGGGCCCGCCGACGCCCATCGCCATTCCGCCCGCCGATTTGCTCCTCCTCTGCTAACAAGGAGCAGGAGTAAGCTGGCAGAGCTTGCCCGCCGCCGATTTGCTCCTCCTCTGCCAGCCGCCGCTCCGCCCTTCCCGCTCCGCCCGCCCACTGAGACGCGCCGCTCCATTGGGGCCACGCCCGACGCTCAGCCTCGCCGCCGCCCGCTCGCCCGACCCGGCTCTTCCACTAGCTCGTCGGGGAAATCGCTGCGGAGGACGAAGGCGACGCGGACGCCACACGCGAACGGGAGCAAGGTCGCCGCCCGCCTCACTCGCCTTCTCCACCGTTCTCGCCGCCCCGACGCGCTCGCGCGGCTGCCCAACTCCAAGGTCATCGCCCGCTCGTTCCATCCGCTGCTGCGGCGGTGGCCGTGCCCGTGCCCATGTCGTCGCCCACGCACATGCTCCCGCCGTCCGCCGCTGCGACTGCTGGAGATGGCGCCGGTGTGCCGCATTTTGTCGGAACCGCGAGAGAAGAAGAAAAGAGAAGAATGAAGAGATGTGGGTCCCACAATTTTTTATTTTTTGTTTTGCTGACTAGGATGCCACGTCAGCGAAACCAGAGATCTATATTGCCATGGGACCAAAATTGAATAGTTTTGTATAGTTTAGGGGTGGAGATTTCTGGTATTTAGGATCAGGCATGTCAAACAAACTAGGTGTACAGTTGAGGGATGGTACGTGAACTTATTCCAAACGGATTTGGTGTTGAATCGAGATGGACTTAGGGTCGGACTGCGCATCGGCTGGATACCGTATGGGCTGAAAGCAAAGTATGAAGTTGATCGAGACTGATGAAATCGATGGACGATACAACCGATACAACATGACTTGGGCTCGGCATGGGCCTTGATTGGAATAACCGTTATTGTCAATTAGAGATAGAGCTCAATTAAGGCAATTGTATCTATTAATTAGGATGTTGAGTCGGTTGGTTAGAGATTTGGTAAGAGACCGTCGTATATGGTCTTGTTAGTATCTTAACTTTAGAAAGGTTTGAGTCGTGTCCATAATAGGCTAAGTTTGTACTCGAGGTATAAATATGAACCCCATAGCATTGTAATAGGGGAGCCAATCCAACACAACTTCGGAGCATCACCACCCTTTTACTTTTCTCATTTCCGGCGAGTTCTTCACAAGAGGTAACCCGTCTCAATGGTCGGCGCTATCGGGGCTAACATGTCGCTTTAGATGTGTTAGGCTCGATATCGCGAGTCGTTGCTATCATATGTCTTAGTTAATCTATTCTTAGCTTCTCAATTTAGCTCTATCGGCTGCTACTCGCTTTAGGGTTTATGCTGGTTTCGCTTAAATTGTCTTGCTAGATTAGAATAACTAAGGCATCTACCATCCTGAAAAGTGTCTAATTGCTTGATTGTCTAGACTGCATGTTTCTTTTCATACTTTGAGATGCATCATCCCTAATCGTGCTTAGAACCATGCAAACTAGCCTGCAATTAGGCATAATAAGGATAGTATCGGGGTTTCAGCCGATCTTACCCAATATACTTGTTTCACTCCCTGTTTCATGTATATTCGCCACTTATATAGATAGATCATTTTATATAAACATATCAAGCTTTAGTCAGTATCGGCTAGATCCCTGCACCTTCATGCCTGATTTCTGTTTGATATGTTTATACAGATCAATATGTTTATATAGGTTTGTACTAAAGTATTAGCTAGTACGTTATCTTTCTTACTCTAAATAATATCACATCGGCTACTTTCATAATATTGTCTTAAACCAATCTATTAAACTCGATAGACAGTATTACAGCCGATTAGGCGTGTTTTGGGTTTATTATTCTTTGATATATCCAGTCCATAGACGACTTGGTCTAACTCCATCGGCTAAAACCACCAACGATACGCTATCGGCTTATCGGCCGATCGGCTATCGGTCGACTAATTCTGCTTTTATTCTTTCTTGCTGATTGCAAGATCAAATCAAATGGCATGCCCTTGACACACTCGAGACTAGCCTTGGACCTGCACTAGAGTTAAGCAGATCTCCCAGACACTGTATTTTCACATCAACAATACCCTAACCAATCTAGCCCGACAGGTACAGTTTAGCCGATACCGGCAAGACCCTAGAAAAAGCCCAGCCGATACAGGTAAACTGCATCATCGACATAGATTGACAAAGATATATGATAGATAGGTAGACAAATATATCAACCAAACCAGAGCAATCCAATTGGTCGAAGCGATACAACTTTGAACAACATCAATGTAGCCGATACAGTTGCCGAGGCCGGCGGAATGTAGTAGTTACCCTTCGCCGGAGATCGAAGTCGATGCAGCCCCGCGTCAGGTGCCAAGTTCCACCGCTGATAAGTAAAAAACCTCAGAAAAGAGGGTGGCGATGCACCGAGAGTAGTTGTATTGATCGAGAGATAAATTACAATGACCCTGGGTGTACATATTTATACCCATTGGTAGATACTAGTCCTTATTGGACAAGACACAAACCTTCCTAAAGATAAAATAAAAGATACAAGTCATAATCGGACTCTAAACAATCTTCCCTAAAAATAAAAGGAAACTAACTGACTCTGCCTAATTAATAGATAAACTGTCATATCGCATCCTTCTTGAATTTGGCCCCCTCTAGATAAAGTTCCTTTAATTGATGAATTTCCGTAACCGAATCCATCAAGAATCCAACGAGTGGTGGCTAATAATTTCCATCGGCTCACTCCAGGACTCTGAAGTCGATACTGACTCTAGGTCGATGACGGTTTCAGGGTTTACCAAATTTTGAAGTTAATAGAAGTCGGAAGGCCTTGTCACCTCCACGCGGATGTTGTCGTGCCGCAGGCTACAAGAGCGGCCTAGTTCCTCCACCAACATAGCTGAAGATATCTCTTGTCGCCCAATGAGGACAAGCGCCACCAGTGTGCGGCCCCGTAGGCTCTGCTCCTTGGTCGTCATCCCCTAGGTCTAGGAAAGGACCTCGCAACCGCTCGCAGGATGAAGGAGGGGATCCCCAGCAGTGATGTCCTCCATGGACTTGCCGGTCGACTTAGTCATTGACTTGAGGGGAGCCGGTCGTGCTTCCGTCGCTATCAGCGAAGGGATGGCAGCTCCTGGCACCGGAGCGACAGCCAGTGTTGCCGAAGCCACGGGCTTGACCGTACGGGCTGCGACCCGCAGACGCAGAGGGAGCCGCCGCAGTTGCCTTCTTGGACGACAGTTGCCTTCTTGAAAGGTACAATGGCGCTCAGGGTGGCCCAGATACCAATAGCGGTAACAACGAGGCGCTTCCTTGCAGCTCTCTTTAATATGTCCGAGGCCTAGACACCAGAAGCACCTGCCATGAAGCCACCGCTGGATGGGGCGAGTGGTGCGGATAGGGCAGGTAGTAAAGGCAGTGGTTGGGCGGCCAAAAGTAGCTCCGTCTTTACTCTTCCTCTTGACCACACACCAACCAACATCAACGTCCTCCTGTGATAGCACCGGAGCAGTACGGACGCTAGGGGGCAGGGCCCGGGTGATGTCCGCCTAGGACACCATGGCTTGGAAGGGGGCCTTTGTCTGAACGGCGGCTGTCGGAGCGACTCGCCGCCGCCCGCCGGCTGGGAGATGAGCGGGTGGGTAGTCTATGGGGCTCTTATCTTTGGGCTGTAGTGGTTTGTTTCCAGCCCCCAGCCCCCCATTCTTGCTTGTTACTTTCCTATTCCAACTCGATTTCCCTTTTCCTCCGTAACAAGTTAGGAGTGCCTACCTGCCTAAATTCCCCTATACCTCTCTAAAAGGTGGACTTTGGTCATAACTCGCAACATCAATTATAGTAAGCTCACAAGCTTCTTTGACCACCACAACAAACTCGAGATGCTCAAACAGACCGATCATTCCTAATTTGAGTTACATTAGACATGTTTACAAAAACCTATTATATGATGAGTTTATGGTGAACATTGCCGTATGTTACTTCACTTTGAGAAAACACACACACACACCCACACACACACCCACACACACAAAAGCCACCACATCTCAGGTTAGCTTACTTCTGTGACATTACCATTGTCTAATAAGTAGCAATGTTGCGACAGGGTTTAATTGATGTGCCTTTTCAAGCAGAGGATGATTATCCATTTGTGCATTTTCAACGTACACATAATACAGAAGTAGTATTCCAGAAAGAGGTTAGTTCATGCACTTATATGTCTCCCCTGAAATAAAAAGGAACTACTGCTTCATGCTTGGAATCATTATATATTCCTCTCCTCTAGCTCTTGACAATTCTCTCCTTATAAAGTATGACTTATAAATTTTATTGTATTGTGTGGTAGACCAGTAGGTGCCTTAACTACTGTTACTTGGCTAAAACAAAATCTGCGTCGTGGATTGTAAGCTTAGGAACAAGTTTCACTTTAGATAGTATGAAGTTGAAGAAAAGGCTAGTACAAAAAGAAAAGAAGTTTCAGTTATATCTGCAAACGAAATCTAACAGGTCAGATAGTATGAAGTTTAAGAAAAGGCTACCTTGTAAACAGGACCAAATCCCCCCTCTCCAAGCTTGTTTTGAGCAGAGAAGTTGGTGGTGGAATTTGCTATTTGGGAGAAGGAAAAGAACACAAAATGAGAACCTGCTTCTTCACTGTCCCAAAGTTTGACTTCACTATCCATACCAAGAGTCGTCAAGGGGTGGTGAGGATGTGATTTTTCTTTACCTGATTCATAATAGCAAAAAAAATCCTTCCCATGTCATACCTACCGTGCATAGTTATTGCATACACTTTTTTCATCTGTTCGTAGTTATGATGAGTCAATATTGGTACCTTCCTTTTGACATCTTCTCCAGAGAATAAAGGAAAGGGAACAAAAGAAAAGAAGTGCCATAGATGGAAACACAACCGCCATCCAAAGAATTTTGTGACCTGAGCCTGAAGAAAAAGATAGCCACTTGATTAATATTCTCATTTTCCATTTTCCAATTTGAGATCAAACAAATCTACTTGCAGATAACTGAATCTACACATAATATAACCTTAATATTGTATGTTCTCACTACAATACATTTCTTACCTGAGCTTCCTCCATATTCTAATTCTGATTTAGCCAGACGAAGGCAAAGAGTTCTTGCACCATTAACATCATAGCTATCCTGCAAGTTCAAAAGATCACCATACCACAAGCTGCAGCCATCCAACTGTGAATAAGCATAAGCTGTACAAGAACAATTTATCAAACATGCCAGTTTGCACTCTCTAAGACCTGTAACAGTCAGCTTCTTTCCATTATCAGGAAGTCGCGCATTAGGAATCTCATGGAACTCGTCACTGCTACATTGCAGTTTGATCTTCCTGGTACAGCCCTTCCAGGTATTTCCACTAGAATATGCTGCTAAGTCTCGTGGCACAAATCCTCTTGTACACACACACTTGAGCACTCTACTGTTATTACATACACCAAAAGCTCCACATAGGTTATGAACTTCACAAGTACTTGGTACACTCCATACCAAAATCCACACCTGTGCTAGAGAATCAAACTGCATGATGTTTAATGATCCAGCTGGATTCAACAAAATCTTTGTCATCCTATCAGATGGGTTGGCAGAGTATGTGCAAGAGATGTCATTGGTAAAATTACTACACCTGAAGAAAATTGAGATGGGTGTAAAAGATGCTAATTGTGGGATGAGAGACAACTCGCTACTGTTCCATTTCCCACTGCTCCAATATATAGTCTCTTTCCACCAGATAATGAGTTGTGTCAACCCAGGTGGTGTCAACCCAGAAGGGTCCATTGCAAGGGTGTAGTCCCCCACTGCTGGGTCATCATTGCTCCACCATGAAATGAGAGATTGGTTTGCTGTCCTGAGTCCAATCTTCATTTCTGGAAGCCATGTATCAGTAGGAGAATCAAAACTCTGCCACATATACCTTGATCGGTTAGCCATGCTGCTCAGGACAAGATTACCAGAATCCAGGATTGTTGCTTTCATGTCTTTGGCTCCTTTTCCATAAGCCACTATGAGTGATCTGCCTCCATGTGCAATTACCAGGTTTCCATTACTATCAAACATTAGGACTCCTGAAGCATCTGATAGTGGTTCATTCCTGTTACCAACCCATACGACCGTGCTATTTCCTAGGCTGTTGTGCCATATACCAACATATCGGTGGCTTGGAGCTCCAGGGCTAAAGAAGCCAAGTACAAATACATTTTTCATGGACACTATGGTCTGCCCATCTGAAAGTGATTCATTTACAGAGATGCTGTCTCTTCCTAAACATCTTGCTAGCCACAAAGCTATCATCAGCAAAGTTATGACTTTCCTGCAGGAGCTCTTTGTCCTCATCATGGCTGCCTTCAAGGCCCAAGAAGCTAGTTTTGAACCCACAAAAGTGGCATTTCAAAGACAATTCGGTACAGAAAAACAATACTAAAGCAGGGATCGAAATGTAGGAATGAGCAAATAATACAGGTATATTTCCATACCTCTAGATTCATCGATGGACAGATTGGAAATAAAGCATGGAAATTTCTTCCACGGCAGTTCCAAAAACCAGAACTTCGCTGGACAATCTTACATGGAGAGTTGTCCGCTTGAATTTCATATGGTGTTTTAGTATGAAGTCTGCGTTGCAGGCTTGGAGTCAACACGCGCCAAGGAAACTAGTCTATGACATGAAATTGAACACCAGTAAGGAGATAATTTTTTGAATAAATGATGTTTGACTAAGTCAAGATGGAAGTACTTCTTCTGGCCCAACAACTGAATTTTCGACCATGTTGCTAGTTGTTTGGATCATTCTCATCACCGTAGTGGCACCATCAACCCATAAATAATTTTCTTCTTACTTGCCTTCTCCATGCTGGCATGAACAGGCCACTTTCAAGCATGACAGTAACCAATGCTATGATGTGACTCGCAGATAATCACACCAGACGTTTAACATTGAAAATAATGAGAAAAAACAGCTCTTCCACGTCACCAGCGGAGAATGTAGCACTGAGTTGTTGACTGGGGACTGACTAATCTTCAACTCGACTTCGTCGCTTGGTGGTGCACAAACATAGGTTGATTACAAATCCACAGTTTGTTACCTACAAGACTACAACGTCGAAACAAAATTTTGAGAAGAGCAGCTAGATGCAATATAAGAAAATAATTCTCAGCTACCCTTTTCCACCAACTCCATTTTGCTGTACAAGCTGTCTTCTCCTTCCATTAATCCAATCCATTTCCATCGCTGACCGAGACTTTTGTTTCAAGGACAGTGCGCCAGTTTCGATCTGCAGGGATATGGGATACGCTTAGAACAATTCACCAAAACAAAGCATTCGAGAAGGCTTGTAGGCATTGACCTCGCGGACAAGACGATAGAAACCGAAAGGGGCGCCTGGATGAAACGAGGCTAATAGGACACCACTAGGTTCTAAGCGTGGAAATCACCTCACCTGCGCTTCCTCCTCCCCATCCCATCCTCCGGCGCCGCCGCCGACGAGGCGACGACGACGAGACGAGGAGAGGAGCCATGGTTGTCTTAGCAGGGGCGGCGTTTGGTGGGCCTTCGTGCACAGCTTTCCCATCGGCCGCCGGTTGTGCCTAGAAATAAGTCTATAGTGACTCCCTCAATTCATGTCCATAGTGGAATCACATCCCTTAATTAATGTATCGTCCCCTAACTCCTAAAACCATTGCAAATCGATTCCTCGGTGGTTTTGGAGGCTGTTTTGTTTAACGTGGCAGTTGACTTGCTGAGTCATCAGATAGGACCCACTTGTCAACAACCTCCACCTCATCACATATTCTCCCTCACCTCTCCCCCTACTCTCTTTCATCTCTTCCTCACCTCTCACCTTTCATCAACAGAGCTAGGGCGACGGCGCACGGGGGAGAAGCTCGCCGGCCATACACACGCGCGGGAGGTGCGTCCTTCCTCCTCTTCACCCCTATCGATGGCAACCTTCTTCGGTTGGACAGGCCGGCTCGCTCATCCCACTTCTCGACATCCAGCTTCATTCACGTGCTGCTCGAGTACTTCGGGACCACCGGCGAATGTGTTGCTCGAGTACTCGGGACCCACAGCGGCGGCGGCGGCGGTTGGCGGGGACCCTGGGTAGGGGGGCTCGTGCTCCGTCCTGCCGCTGCCTCCTCTATCCACAACCGGTCGCCGCCATCCACCTGAGAGAGAGAAAGGGTAAGTGAGCCAGATATTTATTTTTATTGTTTTACTCACTGGCATGTAGGTCCCATTTAAGTTTTGTTTTTACTTTAGTGCCATGTAAGCCCCACATTGATGTCACATGGATGAAGACCAAATCAACCCACCACATAAGTGCCACGTAGGATGGAACTGCTATTAAAACCACCAAGGAACTTTATTTATACCAGTTTTTGAAATTGAGGGATGCAATATACCTAGTTTTGTGGTTGAGTGATGCGACTCAACTAAGGGCAAGAGATGAGGAAGGTAAAATAGACTATTCCTTGTGCTTATGATGATTGATGAGGAACCAGTTCCGGGCCCCTCAAAATCTACTGGGCTAACAATATCTGGCCCAAAATTGGCAGCAGTCAGCTGCAATGCTTCTGTGGCCCAACGTTTTGGCGGTTTTGGGCTGTCGATAAGTTCAGTCCATCTCTCAAGAAACAATAGAGTCCATTACACAATGATAGGCACGAAATTTCCTCTCTTTGGATCCAGCCATGGGACAGCTTAACTACTTATAAGGATACAGACTTTACAACACATTTTTGTGATGCGTTTGATGCCTTCTCCAGCCTAGTATTTACTATTTAGCTTCGTTGAGGCGTAAGCACTTAAGTCAGTAATTGAGGATATACTGAAGAGGCAACCGGAAAGCACCAGTAACTTCAGTGATTGCCCTTGGATAAATTACCTCGTACTGGATAGAAGGCTGTAGAACATGTCTACACGCTATAGATCTCGTGCTCCCAAAGAGAGAGTGTTTTCCTCGTCAGGTATATCTATCTGTCTCGGTTAAGAAAAAATATCTGTCTGTCTTACCTTATCCTGCAAGAAAAAATAAATTCACTAGTAATCAGTTGCGGGAATACGTCAAGCAACGAGCCGGCCGTCATTAAAGCCCGTAAACCGATTGAGCAAGGCTGCCTTCGCCCCTAGGAAATTTCCTGGGCGCGACTGAAGCTGAGAGAGCCTGAGACCATGTCTGAATACAGGGGTAAGATTCAATACGCCGTTATATCCTGGAAGACTGAAATCATAATCTGTACTCAGCTTTTTAATGCTTTATAATCTCCACGAAAGAACATCATCAGTTCATCACCATTCCGTGATCATTCTGCGTTCTCGCACGCGATGAAAAGGAAAACGCCATTACAAGGTGATAAGTGTACTAACCATATCATAGTCGCCGTAAGGAAGCCGATGCAAGAGTCAACCACCGGGAGACGAGAGGACGAGAGAATAAACATAAGCAACAGGAGGACTGACATGTTGGTCCTACACGTATCACCGGCCACGATTAGAGATCAAAGAGCCATCAAAAAAAGATGGGAAAACGACGCCGGCCGACTGTCTCCAGCTGATCGACCACTTCACTTTACTAGTTTACTATCATAAGATATATTCATCAGCAACGTTGACGTAAGCTTCCGTTCATACACGAGCTGAATTCCGGTCGCCGCTCTAATCCATTTCTTAATCCTTATGACCTCCAAAGTAAATGCTGCGAAAATAAATAAGCCTGGGGAACCCGACTTGTTCAAGCAACCGGTATTGGAGAAAGCCTTGAAGCATGCCTTCAATCTGCAATCCTTCTGTTCCTTCGCAGAAACCAGGCAAGAACTGCCGGATGCAGCAACCGCCTAAAAGATAGGCGCCTGCAATTGCCTGTACCTTGGCTGGCATACATGGCGAGACTGCTTCCAAGAACCTCATAGCTCATGGACATAGACATGGACTCCCTCCTCTTCTCCCATCGCCACCCCTATTTAATCATCCATAGTTCTCTCCGTTCTCCAGCGACCACTGTTCCATCCAAGCACCCGGTGAGCTGCCGGTTTCTGTGATCTCCGTTGCTCAATCTAGTCCGTCGTACGGCATCGCCATGGATGCCGCCGACAAGGGCACCGGCGTGCAGTTCGAGGACTTCCTGCCGTCGATGGCGAGGAAGCTGGGTGTGGAGGGGCTGATCGAGGAGCTCTGCAAGGGGTTCGAGCTGCTCATGGACCCCGGCGCCGGCAAGATCACCTTCCGGAGCCTGAAGAGGAACGCGGCGATGCTGGGGCTCGGCGAGCTCCGGGACGACGAGCTGTCGGAGATGATGAGGGAAGGGGACCTCGACGGGGACGGCGCGCTGGACCAGATGGAGTTCTGCGTTCTCATGGTCAGACTCAGCCCCGAGCTGATGCAGGATGAGTCGCATAGGGCGTTTCAGTGTTGACATAATCTGATCGATGCTTGTTAGCTAGTGGAATGCAACATTATAATACAGTGATCGTTTCGAGGATTTGTTGATAGTGTGATTATGCATTTTATTTCTCCTAAAAGAAGCATAACAGTCTGACAACTCATGCTACTCCCAGTATTCACATTTTGACATGCAAATCACTACAACACCTACGGTTTATTCAGAACTAAGGTATATATTGTGTGCTGGTTATTAAGGAGAGGTATTTATTCCAACTTCCAAGCAGTGATCGGACGTGTCTAGTACAACAAAATTTTGGTTCCATCAAAAGAACTAACCATACCAAGCGTCACCTGATTTAACATACATTGACACATTTGTCATATGCACCATTCAACTTAGTTCCGTGGCGTTTTCCCTTCGTTGTTATGAAAGTTCTACTGGAGTACCACAGAGCTCACCGATCTCTTTCTCCAGAAGTTCAACAAGATTAGCTCCTGTCCGCCTGTATATCCAACAATTTGTTGATGCATCCCAATCGAACCTAGAAGGCCCACTGCGAACAAAAGTAGACAGCCTCTTTAGCAAAAAGAATCAACATGTGTTAGAAATGCAGATTGGAGAAAAAACAGGAATTCTTATGTAGTGCTGGCTGTCGAGTAAAGTTGAGTTCTGATAAGTTCTGTTCAAAATTGACTCGTTTTGATGTATTATCATTTTGTTAACAAAGTTGAGTAGTTTAGAAGCAATTTCAGAATTAAGCTAGGATAAGAACATGCGTGCAAAAGAGTTTCATTTGAAATTGGCTCATTCAACTATGAACAGAAAATTAGCAAATTTGAAGATACCAACCAAGCCTGCTAAAGTAATTTTGTGTTTGTCAGTCCCATTCTTACAAATACTGAATCTTCCAAATTATTAGTCCATACATCCTGAAACTAGCTTAAACCATACTTGACAATTATCATATATATATGTAGCATAATACTGGGCTTTAATGGAAAAATTGTATAATTGACAAATAAGATGGTAATACGCTTTCAGATATCTTAAAAGAGAGAAGAAAAAAGAAGCATTGAATCAGGTATGGGACGCATACAATCAAGGGACTAAATAAGATAATGGTAAATGGTATCATAGTCCCATACCTCACAGGTGAAGATAGCCAAATTTGTCTGTTTGGTGCTTGCTTGTTTACAACATATGTCCCCAACTCTCCTAACCTCAGTGTTAGAACTTGATTCTGCAATGTCAATGGAAAAGTAGGGAACATTATTAAGTAATATAGTTCATTAGTAACACGTATGGCAGCAAGGAATCACATGGCACTTCATTGCGACTAACCCCATAGTCTATGTCAAAGCCATCCATCTGGAGAGAGTCACCATATTCCTAAGAAGAGTTCCAAAAGACAAATTAGCCAAAGATGTCGATTTAAGTGATATGTTTTAAGTGAAGCTTCTATTAGATGCAAAAATGGATGACTTTGACATATAGGATCTGTTACCTCGAGTTTTTCAAGCAGGTCATGTATTGTCTCATCTGCTAATTTGTGATACTCATCCTCTGGTAGTATCGACCTGCGCAATATACACAGCCGACAATCAACCAGCTACCCGACAGAATAACAATGTATGCAAAAATAACATTTCAAGGGAAAATTAACTAGGTATTAATCACCAAAAGAAGATCAAACTTTGTGCTGAACCACTTTGATAATAGTAGCTCTATAGCTATGCCAATTTCCACATTTGAGAATCTCCATAAATCTTTCTGAGCTCAGCCACTGAACTCTAACAATTACAACGATTTTGACATAATGTTTTATGATCGATTTTAGGTTTAGCAATAGCCTCCTGAAGACAACGGTACAAAAAAAAGTACCATTCTATCAAATCTGCACAAACGTAAGGTAATTCGCCCATTTCACGCACCAAACCATCCTTAAGAAACTAAACAAACGAACAAACAATTCAAGAAACAGGGAGCTAGATACCACAAGAACGGGAAATCATACCTATGGTCCGCAGCGGACGAGCCAGGCGCATCACCGGCGGACAGAGACACCGGACGAGTCGACGAGAGGGCTCTCGAAGATAGGAACAGCCCCCACGGCCCCAACCCCGAACCCCGCGTCGCGGCGGCGGCGGTGGCGGCAGAAGTCGATGTGGAGGCTTCCAGGAGGGGAGAGGACGAGACGAGGACGGGAGCGCGAGACCTCAACCGCCTTGCCGCCGTGAGGCCGAGGACGAGCTTCCGCGACGCCATCGCCGCCGGCGCGCCGTCCAAGTGGGGAGGAGGATGCGTTAACCCGGTCCGGTCGAGGATGCAGCGAGGTCGGGTCGGGTCGGGTGTCTCGGGTCTACACACTGTACAAGTCCAGGAAGGCAAATAGTAATTTGGGTCCTAATTGGGCCGAAGGCCCATAGGTAGGGTAGAAAATTTCCTTTTTCCGAAGAATTTTTTTATTTTTACCTTTTCTTTTTCTAATTTACAGGGATATATTTTTCATTTACAGATTTGTAAAAAAAATATACTCCCCCACGCTCTAGGAGGGTTCTTTTTTTTCATAAACTGCCAAGGGCGGCTCTAATAACGTGGTGCATACATGGGGGATTGCGGTGATGGAATGCAATGTTAGATACTTCCTCTGATTTATATTATAAGTCGTTTTATTTTTAGTCAAAGTTAAATTGTTTTAAATTTAACTAAGTTTGTCCTACAATTCTTTTGGTCAACTTACCCACAAATGTCCTTTAAGTTTTTAGACCAGCTTTCCACTTGGCGCTACCCTTTCTCATTTTTCTGACCTTTCATGAAAGGAACAAGTGGCCTGCCAGAATTTGACTGTAGAGATGAGGGAAGTACCATAGGTTGTATCTAAACCGATTTTGTTCTCTTCGAGAAAAGGGCTCAATTGAAAGGTGCACAGCATAGAGTTATATGCAAAGCCAGCAAAAGCCAAAGCGTAGAGCGAGCGGTGGCCCAACAATGCAACAAGAAACATCCACTGGGGGTACTCGAGATCGAATCATACGCGCGCATGCCATTTGTGAAACGATAACATTTTCAAAGTGCAAGAGCCAAGAGAACATCTGCTCGAGCACAAAACCGAGCAGATTCTAGCCAGTTTATTGAACAGATAGATGCTGCAAGTGGTTAACTAGTAGGCAGCATATGCAAAATGCCATTATCTAAAAAAAAAAAGCAAAGTGCCAATTGGTGATTTGGGATTTTGGGATACAGATGGGCTAATCTGAGTATGATGTCATTCTGACATCAAAACATCTTTGGAGCAATAAGATCAAGTGAATTTGAAGCTGTATACGGAGTAGCATATTACGGAATTGGACTCTAGAGTAAAATTCTCATGTTTATCAGTTTATGCTTGCGGTATGTCAAGCGTGAGAAGATTCTGTTCACAAAAGAGAATGCTGAAACACACCAATCTTTCTGTGGGTTCCTATGCCCCAGGAATCCAGACCGAACAATATACTACTCGTAGTCGGTTCCTCAACTATTTTTGCCCCTCAATAAGATAACATGAGGAACCATCAACAATCATGCTGCCCCTTTGATGAAGCAACAATCATGTTCTAGAATCCATTGTCGCGGTTCCTGACTAAACTAATACTCTACTCGAACAGGCTGCCATTAGCAGCAGGCTCGCAACCAGTGCCTAAAGCTTTGGTCAGACTAGTTCGCGTGCGAGGAGCATCCTTCTGAGAATATCCTTTTGAAACTTCCAAGGACAAGGAGGAGTTGCTTGGAATCAACAGGGAAGACGCGGCTACGCATTACTGCAAGAAGCAGCCACCAACCGAATGCCGTAACCTGCAACAATCTCGTCCGGCTAGGCGTAATGCTCGCTGTCTGAACCGTCGGCGACGAGATCAGATAGAGGCCGGGGAAGAAGTCATCTCGTCTCCTCATAGTCCGACCATGATGCAAGGCACGACATTTACTCACCGACGATTGATCATTGACCTTTTGACCAAATGACCTGTGGCAACAGAACTGCATAAACCTGTTACACATACACGGAACCTGCTGTTCCAATCGAGTTGAAGAGTATTCCAGGCGTCCAGCAAAATGGACCCACCTTTTCGGTGGTTTAGGCCAAGAAGCAAACGGGCAAAGGACGGACAGATGGAGGGCTATCAGAAGCTCTAGAGAGGATTAAGAAAAGCGAAACAAAAGGGACACACACCATCATCAGAGAGGGATCAGGCAGAGGAGGAGGAGCAACGTATACAACAAGTCATTCGGTTCAATCCCCCACCCACAACATCACAACATCACAGCACAGTTGCCGCTTGCTCCGGTGTCACACTCCCCTTGTCTCGCCTCGCCTCTTCCGTTTCACCACCACCGTCTCGGATCAAACCGGCAAACATCTCGCCTCGCCGAGAAATTCCCAAACGAGGAAGAGGGGAAAAAGCAGTTCATCCCCATGGCGGCCAACCCCTCCTCCCCGTCGGCGGGCGGCGGCGGCGGCGGCGACGTGTCGGCGTCCTCGCCGACGCTGCCGCCGGTGCGGCTCGCGGCGGCGCAGGCGGCGTCGGCGGCGGCGATCCACCCCACCTCGCCGCGGTACTTCTTCTCCTCGCTCGCGGGCACCAACGCCTCCCCGCACCGGCGCATCGCCATCGCCGTCGACCTCTCCGACGAGTCCGCGTACGCCGTCCGGTGGGCCGTGCAGAACTACCTCCGCCCCGGGGACGCCGTCGTGCTCCTCCACGTGCGGCCCACCTCCGTGCTCTACGGCGCCGACTGGGGCTCCATCCCCGTCTCCGTCTCCGACGACGCCGACGGGGAGGTCGCACCCGCGGCATCCGCGGAGGAGCTGCAGAAGAAGCGGGAGGAGGACTTCGACGCCTTCACGTCCACCAAGGCGGAGGACCTGGCGCAGCCGCTGGTCGACGCGCAGATCCCTTTCAAGATCCACGTCGTCAAGGACCACGACATGAAGGAGCGCCTCTGCCTCGAGGCCGAGCGACTTGGCTTGTCCGCTATGATCATGGGAAGCCGCGGCTTCGGTGCCTCGCGGAAGGGCGGGAAGGGGAGGCTTGGGAGTGTTAGTGATTATTGCGTGCATCACTGTGTCTGCCCGGTTGTGGTTGTTCGTTACCCCGATGATGCTGCAGGTGCCGACGGGGAGGCAGCAGGGCCAACAGATGAGCTGCACACTGTGCCTGAGGATGAACCTGTGTATCATGATGCACCTGATGTGCAGAAAGGTTTGCCCTTTTACATTGCTCAATTCAACCGCTATTAACTGTATTTGCTGATTTATCGGTTTATTACCATGAGTTGTTCATTGAAATGATTTACTATAGACATGTTTGGAACGGAACAAAATATTAGAACCATAAATGCCATAACAGTTAGTACTCAGTAAAAACTAAGAAGCTATGTTTAGTAAGCGTATCAATCTGTGTTCTTTCATATAAAATTGTAAAGGTGGTGAGTTTGATGCCCTAGTCTTTTTCACTGCATGGTTTGATCTTATTTTGACTAGCCACTATAGTTTTTTAATAAGCTTTTGTTAATTATTGGAAGACACGGTAAGTATGCTGTACCTCTGTGTGGAACTATAATGTTGATTCCTTTGTTGCGGTGAACACTTGGCAAGCCGAACACCGTAGAAATTAGTAGTGGTAAGTTCAAATAAGTTCGCATATCAAGGGGATTAGGGGAATTTGCATTGTAGAACATGTTCAACTGCAATGTAAAAGTTAGTCAAACTTACTTTGCAATTTCGCTAAAGCAATGCAAGGCTACATGACTAGAATAGTCTCTTACTCTCTTTCCGAAGGTCTAATCTGCCACAGTTTTGACTCCTTTTAAAGTAGAAATTTATTTTGTTGTTGCCTGCATGGCTGGATGGCAGGCCTTCTTCAATCAAGGGTGGTCTATGTTACTGTTACAAAGGTTTCTTTTACTGCAATATATAGTTAGAATCATGGCATGCTTTGGAAACTTAGACATACATTTTCTCCTGTGAAAATATCTTGCCATCTGTTCTGCATTTCTGCCCCAATCCTTAACTCTCCTTACAAATGAATTTCTTGCCATATTAATTTGAGTTGTTTTTTGTTAATGATCAGTTTAATTCCTCCTTTTGTCTTATGACATGTTTGGCCCGCCTGATCAGGAATAAGATCCTTGCTTCTGTTATTGCCCTGAGATCATCAGCTATTTTCATCCACATAATCATGTTGTTACTTTCCCTTAGTTGCATTGCCTAACAATTTTCATGAAGTATGTAATCATTCAGTTGATTCATGCCACTCATCATTATCCACAGATTATTGATTTGTAACACTCTAGTTCATTACTTCATTTCCAATGACCTTATATCAGCCTAGTTACGGATGGTTCATTTCATAACTTACATCTTCTGGTATTCTAATTTGCATGTGGTTGACTGGTTGATGGAATAAATGAACATGGGGCTAGCAACCTATTTAGTTCATGACCACAGTTTGTGACAATTGCTGTTCATGAGTAATGATAGATGCTAGTTTTGTTTACTTGTCATTTTGGGCTGACAAATGAACCAACATGTGACAATAGCTGCAGGGAGTGGTGGAAATATATAGCGTAAAGACCATATGCAGGGACATTTCCCATATTCGTCAAACTATAGGTTGTGTGCTTAGTACTTATGGTTGTGCTACAAGTGGGTAATGGGCGGCTTCTTAGTTCTGGCATCTTACCGAGTCACTGGGGGTTGTCTGACATTCACATAGTGCTTGGTCCTTGTAAACGTCAATTTACTTGAACCAATCAAGTTATCTTGTTGTCCTAATCTCTTTCTATTTCAGTTCTTCGTTCGACACACTTGTATAGCTAATGCACCTATCTGGCACACATATTTTCAGTAGCTTCCTTGTCTGTTGAATGCTCATGTTTGTTTTGAACTCTTACTTATATGCGATAATGTATGCCACCTGCTGTCTACTTTTGTGTTGGACAAATTAACATACAATGCTACTGGAATTGATTCCTCTGTTTCGATTCACTGCAGAAAACTGAGGTAATGCATCTGGAGCGCAAGGAAAACGTGAGAGGCTTGCCCGAGGCGATCTGTGTATTCGAACAATGCAACTACTGTTTAGCTGTTGGCCTGTTGCTTCTGTATCTACTGGATATCATAAACTGGCTTGACCAGCAAGCTGCTTTTCATTTTGCGTGAAGTATTGGACTCTTTAGATCAGGGGAGTTTGTTGGTTTACTTTGTAAACTGATACAGTCCAATATCCCCGTGGGTGGTGGAGAAAGGAACTGTGTATGGGATGTTTTCGTTGGTCACGAATCCATGTTGTTTCATACCAAATCCAGGCTTCATAATGTGGCGCGTCTTGTGTTCTTGCCGAAGTTTTCTGTTTTATACGGTATATCAGCTGCTCTATTCAGCCTGTTTTTTTGTAGTATTGGATACGTGATAACGGAAAATCCTGTTGATTGGATATCTGGAACCTGAAATCCTGAATACGTTCAGCTGCTCGAAACATGAACATATGCTTTAGTGTATACTCCTTTGTAATGTTCAAACTACTTTGCTACTATGATGGATTTATCCAGACTTTGTGAGCTGTGAGTCGACTCTAAAGGGGAAAGGGCAAATCATACTGGTCTGTAGAGTAGAGGGAGATCTCCTGTAGAGGGCCAACTTTTCACTTTGGCGCCGCCGTTTCCCCGGCACATATGCCTCTCTTTCCCTCCTCTCCGAAAGGCCAAAACAGCAACCGCCGCCGGGAACGAGAGCCGGGAGAGCTACGGCGGGAGGGCGTCGGGCAGGCCATGGACGAGGGGCTGGTGTCCGTGGACAAGTTCAGCGGCGGCAGCCAGGCCTACTTCCTGACGCACCTCCACCAGGACCACACCCGCGGCCTCGGCGCGGCGGGCGGGTGGCGCCACGGCCCGCTCTACTGCTCCCTGGTCACGGCGCGCCTCTTCCCCACCCGCTTCCCGGGCGTCGACGCCTCGCTCCTCCGCCCCCTCGCCCCCGGCGCCTCCGCCTCGCTCTCCCTCTCCTTCCCCTCCACCGGCCGCGCCGTCTCCGTCGTCGTCACCGCCATCCCCGCCCTCCATTGCCCCGGTACAGTACCAACCCTCCCTCCCGAACCCGGATCCCCTCCCAATGTTGGATCGCTCCATTCCAATCACGCTGCTCATTTTGTGTGGTGCCATTGCCGTCTCGCTGCAGGTTCGCTCATGTACCTCTTCCGCGGCGATCTCGGGTGCATGCTGTACACGGGGGATTTCCGGTGGGAGCTGAGGTGCGAGAGGGCGCGGGCGGCGAAGAAGGCGCTCCTCGACGCGCTGGCCGGGGATACCGTGGACGTGCTCTACCTGGATAACACGTACTGCCACCCGTCGCTCAGCTTTCCTCCGCGCCCCATCGTCGCTGAGCAGGTCAGTTTTGCTGCTTCAGTCAGTAACGTATGGCGGCCGTGCCAATTTCTGCCTTTCTAGTGTGATGGTTTTAGTTTGGTCAGTATTCTGGGCCGTTTCAGCAAAATGGTATATATATATATATTAGAATTTTAAGGTGTAAGGTTGCAAGTCTGAAATACGTTGAGAGATCAGAGATGTGCACTTACTCTCATGTTTCTGCGGTGTCTTTAGATTATTGGAGTGACTGAATACTGTGGAGTCCTTGGTCGCATTGACATGCATTTGTTCTATATGAATGTGTAACTTTCAGTTCTCATCCTGAGTCATCAAACTGTTACAGTGCAGCTGCTGCTTATGCCTTAATAGAATCAGAATTGTGTACATGACTTGATTCATGAAGCAATTCACAGTCAGTTGTCGCAATAAGAAATTTATTGTAGCCTGTTGATGACCTCATGCTACTTAAAGCATTTCAGGCATTCAGCTATCCCACCTTTTCTTTTTTTGGCCGAAAATGGGATGAATACCTGGTTCTGCTACCGTGGTTACTAGGATGTCATCTCAAAAAAAAAAGGATATCTAAAGTTATATGCAACAATCCTTCACTGTATTCTATCTATTTCTGTGAATAGAATCAATTGCAGGACTAATGCTATTTCTTCCAAAGGAAAACACACTTGCCTACGCATAAGTTTTGTTCTGAATTCTTTCTACTTGCTGATATAGAATTGTAGCCATCAAGCTGTGTTTCTATTTTCTGTACTCATTCTCGGTTTTGAGATGCAGATAGTTAATATTATTCGGGCACATCCTGACCATGAAGTTATTATTGGTGTTGACACTCTTGGAAAAGAAGATCTCTTGCTTCATATATCCAGAGCACTGCAAACAAAGGTGGTACAGCTTTTCATTGGATAATCTGTATTCTACTACATAATTTTCATTCACCATGACTTTCTTATATGTTTTAGTGCCATTTTTATTATTCTATATATTAATATAAACTTGCTTCAGTATTAATGTTTGTTTTTGGTTCTGGCGTTCTGACTTCTGGATAGAAGTACCAGTTTCTGCTCCAACCTAATCTGATATTCAGTTTAGTTTTGAAACCTATGATAACATTGCTAATCTAATTGCTTGCTAAAACACTATGCCTTGAATATCCGAATGCTGAAATCATTTCATCTAATTTCCCTCTCAGATTTGGGTCTGGCCCCAGCGCCTTCAGACAATACACCTTCTAGGTATTGATGACAACCAGGAGATCTTCACCACACAGACCAGCTTGACCAGGGTCCGTGCCGTTCCAAGATACAGCCTTACTATTGAGAGTCTTGATGCTTTGAACACGGTGTGCCCCACTATAGGAATCATGCCTTCTGGTATTCCTTGGCTCTGGAAAAACAGTAAAGGGAAGGCTAAGTCTGGTGTTAAATCACCAGCCAAGTCTATCAGATGCAAAGGGCTAGATGAAGGCGCACTAGAAAGGGACTACGATCCCCTGTCACCGCCAAAGCTATTTGAGAAGGATTCTTATAGTCTGCCTTACTCAGAGCATGCTTGTTTTGCTGAGTTGGAGGATTTTATGCTGACAGTGCGACCATCAACTGTCATAGGGATCGTCAGCACATCGTTCTGTTACGTGAATCCTCGCCATCACTTCAGTCATCTTTGTGCAGACAATGTGTATTCTGACAAGACACCTGAGAAGAACAAGGGTAAGGATATCTCAGTCTTAACACCTAAAAAAAGGCAAAATGGTTCGAAGACTCAAGAAAGGAAGATCAGGATCGTGTATGGAAGCCGAGTCACGATGAAAAGGAAGGAGTGCTGTGGTGCTAAGATCGTAGAACCTGAAGAACCTATCAGTGTGGCCTGAGTTATGCATTGTCCAAGTAAAGTTATGTTCGCACATGTAAAGATTACTAACTACTAGACCTTCTCGTGGCTGGACTGTTAAAACAGTGGGACAAGTTGATAGGAAGTGTAGTACTGTCAGTAAAAAACAGTTTACACGTCTCACTTGCTTACAGAGTTACAGTAGGCAAGCGAACTACTGTCACCAGCTAACTCTTGTCTCTTGTACTTAGCTCAACCTGTAGTAGGCCAGACAATTACCTGTTTAACACGGAGAGAATCAGATAACATTTTCTTATTTTGTATACTTTGACAAGTGTACACGGATCAGTGATTTCAAGGTATGGATCAGCTAGTTGCTTAGCCCACAAGGCCTAGACGAGACCACGGAATTAACGAGCAGGCTGGGCGAAACCTAAAGCGCCAAAAAGTCCAAGAACATACTCTTATATCAGAAAATATCAGAATCCAGCAAGCATCTAATATCAGCAAAGTAAACAAAGTTCAAAGTGTGACATACAAGTATATTTTTTTCTTCGAGCTTAACCGATATCCCCGAAGACTAGTCGCCATTAGCCAATCCGGCGCATCCGTGCATATATACGAACTTCAACTGCCACGAGCATCTACCTGCGTCGAGTAGAGACGATGCGTCGATGAGGCATCTGCGGATCTGCCGCCCGCAGACCAAACGATGCCAATGGCGCCATGCTGTCGGTGTGAACTTTCGGCACCAGCTTTCAGCTAACATGCACGTCCGGTTTTTGGACAGTGAACAAAAGCCCCCAGGTCAGCACGCACGAGCGTGGAAAAGAGGCGTTCCAAATCGCATCTGGGAAGCTGGAATCTCGACTTGCTTGTATGCAAGTGCAAGGGCGTTGGACGAACCAGTCCGGGCATATATGCCGCCGGGCCGCCACCGGCGCTGCTGCTGAATGCTGATAGTATTCCAACGTCGGAAAGCAGAACTTTCACGCTTTGCCTTGTCCTCCCAAGTACGGCTACTCGCCCGTGCGGGAAAGGAACAACGGTAATCTCAGGTTCTCGATTGTCTCCTTGGCAACAGGGTAAAAGTTGTCTTAACTGAATAAACTGCCTGACTTTGGGACAATAGGTCAGTATTTTACGCGGAACTACCAGCAAAGGTCTGCCAAGATTCTTATTCTCATCCAGAACAGTGGACTGGACCCTGTCACACTGTGACACTGGTCCGTCGGTTTGATCACCCGGCCGGCCCCGGCTGCTCAGACGGATCAACTACGCACGCACGCACCCACCACCATGCCGCGCGCTTGCACGAAACACGCGAAACGCGCGGCGGCCGTATCACACGCGAAATTCTCAGCCGAGAAGAGAGAAAAACGAGTGTCCGGAGCCGACCTTGCGCGGCCGGGTCGCTGTCTCCGCGGGACGGGGTACGTTGGCTTCGCCGAGAAGAAAACGAATCGAACAACCAACCAAATCCACCAGGTGATGAATCGAGTCCGAGTCCGGAACTAATCCACCGCGGAGACAGCGACCGCGCGTCCGCGCCGAGGGCTGTGACGTGTCGAGCGAGCCAACCCTCGCCTACACACACACAACAGGTGGAAGCGGCGGCCGGTCCGAAGGTCTCGGGACCAAACCGACCAGCGACCCCACGGCGTCATTCCGTTGGGCCCACCTGTCAGCGACGTAATTAGGAGACGACGCGCGTCGGCGCCCCTCACGTGGACCAACCAGCTCGGCCCGCCTGGCGCTTACTATAATAGGCGGTGCACACGCGCTCGGAATTTTTCCCAGCCCATCCAGCGCCGCCACCACCACCACCACCTCCGCTTCTTCATCCCTCGAGCTCAGCGCAGAACGCACGCACGCGGACAGAGAGGGAATCCCCCGTTGCTTGCGTCCGCTCGCGGCTCGGAGACGAGCCGCGAGCGTCCAATACCAAACCAGAGCATCCCCCGCCTTGTTGGATCTTTCCGGCGCCGCCCGCAGCGAGCGATTCGCCTTCGGGCAGGTGAGATCCCTAGCACCCGGCCGCTCCTCCGTCGATCGATATGATCCTCTCGGGCCCTGCTCCGTCGAGGCGGTAGCATATGGCCATTTGAGCGCGATTTTTTTTGGGGTTTTATTATTTGGGCTGGATGTTTGGGGTTCTGATCAAATGGCTTTGCGGAATGTAGCGGTTTTTTTTTTGTCTGGTTGTGTATGGGTGGTCCAAGGTTACCATTTGTTCATGCAATGCAATCTGGTTGTGATTGGGTGGCAATGTTTCAAATGTGCAATAGCATTTATTAGTGGCTGATGATCCATTACTGAGATTGATTTGCTACTTTAAAGCCTTCTCCCGGCCTACCAGTGTTGCGTTTCCATCTGGTTTAGGTAGGAAATCGAACTTTTCAAATTTGGTTGGGTGGCCCGGGTCCTGCATGCTCAAAGGGGATTGCTAAATCCTGGGTTATTTGTTGCTGTTGCATAGTAATCCATTTGAATTTGTACCGTTGTAAGTTTTGAGGATGGGTTTCTCTACCTTTCAACTTCAACGGTTTGATTTTTTCAGTTTATAGTTTACACTTTGGTTTATTTGAACTTTTTTGAAGCTATTTTTTTAGGCCTAAGTTAATATTGGTGTCCGAAATTATCGGCAAGTTTTCTAGAGGGCATGATATTGATTGATTTGGATCATTTATGGCTCATCACTGGTTTAGATTCTTCTAGAGCTGGTAGGTGACGTGATTTTTTAGTGACCAATGAACAACTGATTGTTGATCGCTATGGCGAATCATTCACAATTGTAAGGATGACGGTGGCTCACATCTCTTTCTGGATGGGATGTGCTTCAATGTCTTCTCAAAATCTCAAATATTGAGCAACACTAATTAACTTTGAAAGTAACTGACAGTATAACAGTATATCCCATCATCTAATAGTAGTATAGTACCACTACTTTGGTAAAAAGATCAGTATACAGTGGTTTGGATCCCTTACCAGAAATAAACTGTATGTTGAAATTGATTTATAAATGTTGATTTTGTATATTGATTTAAGTGAGGTGTCTGCGGTTTCATGAAAATATATCTGTCCTGTTTCCAATTTTAACCTGAAACTGTTAGTATGATAATTGACATGTGTATGGTGATACTGTTGAAACAAATGCCTACGTCCCTGCGTTCTGCGACACACACACAAAAAAGCTTGGTCCATTCCAGTGACAGCTTGTTTGCTTTATCCTCAGTAAAGTACTCGAAGATACTATAGTGTTAACTGTGGCATTTATTTTCACATGGAAATGAAGTCACTGTGTACTTGTGCTTAGACCGTTGCACAATGTTCAGCTACTAAATTTACCAGAAGTTGTATCGACACAAGCTGTACCTGGGTCAAATAAACCAATTGATATATCCAATTAGTGTTACTTTTCGCCTACAGTGGAACATAGTTAAAATACACTAAGTAGCCTTCGGTAATCTTATGTTATCTTTGTATCTTTGTAATTAGTATGAATGTTGCAGGTGCAAGATTCAATGAAGAACAACCTTGTGAAAAATAACATGCTGAAAGAGTTCTACATCCCAACTTATATATTCGTGCCAGAGTCTCCAGTAGAGAAGGTTTCTCAGATACCTAGTTGTCCAGTGATTGTTTTTATCAACACCAAAAGTGGTGGCCAGCTGGGACATGATTTGATTGTCACGTACCGTAAGCTGCTCAACAATTCTCAGGTAGATGTTCACTGTTTTTTCAGATATACTTGTTCGTCATTACAGTATTCTTGCATTTTTAATGCAAGGAATTTCGAATTAACATATAGTTCTAAGGCCAGCCTAATCTCTGAATTTCAGGTGTTTGATCTGCTTGAGGAAGCTCCAGACAAGGTCTTGCACAAACTGTATGGAAACATGGAAAGGCTAAAGCGTGATGGAGATACTGTTGCTGCTGAAATTCACAGAAGATTGAGGCTAATAGTGAGCACTACCCAACAGTTTTATGGTTCTATCTAACAATATGATCTATGGCTAATAGTTATAACTGTTTTGCCTTATTTGGAAACTGCACTTACATATTTTTATCCTTGAAACCCAATTAGGTTGCCGGAGGTGATGGTACTGCAGGTTGGTTGCTTGGAGTTGTTTCTGATCTTAAGCTAGTACATCCACCTCCTGTTGCTACAGTTCCTCTGGGGACTGGAAATAACTTGCCATATTCTTTTGGATGGGTATGTGAAAGAAGATAGTTAATCAAGATAATTTAGTAGAATTCTTTCATATCTTACATATGCCACTGCTGTGCGTTGTACTTGCATGAGACTTTTCATTTAAACCTGCTTTTACTTTTTCGTTATGATAATCCCTCAGATGTTGAATCGAAACCTTTCTGTTTTGCTATATTGACTAAATTTAGTTATATTTGCTAGTAGTATTTTTTCTGTTTGTGTTTCATCTACAGCATTTGTGACCTACTTGTCCAAGGATTTTACGATTAAGAATCAATTCTTTCTTGTACAGCAATTCTATATATTTCCCATCATCAGTTCAGATAAACAACTCTTCTAGCGATGACTTATAAGTTTATCTTTATATTATGCCTTCTGATGTTAGCTTTATGTTTGGACTGTTAGTTGCTACACAATACTTTTAATTATGGTCTGTCACTATGTCCCTAATAGAAACAAATGAAATGCAGGGGAAGAGAAATCCTGGAACAGATGAAAAGTCAGTTCTATCATTTCTACAGTCAGTAAGACAAGCTAAAGAGATGAAAATTGATAGGTAGGTTTCTTTTGTAAGGTACAATCTCCATTGTTGTTCACGCCTTCTGTCTTTAATCTCCATACGGAAATATTTCAGTTGGCACATTGTCATGAAAATGGAAAGCCGAAAAAGTTCGACTTGTGATCCAATTGCTCCTTTGGATTTGCCTCATTCGCTGCACGCGTTTCACCGTGTGCCAAACAATCCACAAGATAAGGTAACTACAGTTGACTTGGACTAATTTAATGTATGTAAATTAAGTTAAAAAAACTCAAATTATATACCGAGTTGGATTCTTTATCTGTTTTTTTGGCTTCTTGCGAAGCCCCTTTTGCATTTTTTTTAAAATCTTTTATGGAAATAACACCATTAATCACCTTCATACAGTTTAGTTTCCATGTGGCTGAGGCACGTTATACGAATATCTGAAATGGTGTTGATTGTATATATAAATAATATAAAGAGTGTATAGCATGCATCAGTGGCAAGTGTATATCCAAAATTACGCTTGTTTGCCTGTGGTTCTGCACTGTTCCACACTTCCATCGCTTAAATTTTCTGCATATTCAATCCAGAAATTTTTCCAATTCATTTTCATCACTTAGATCAGGGGCATCAGAGCTATGTAGTGCAATCACACAGGAGTGGTCAATAATTGCCTGATGCGGTGATGCCCTGCTCTCGTGTGGTGTTTTAGCCTAGAGTGCCCAGAAGTACAGCTGCCAAGCTGGGCTGCTGTTATGACTTATGAGTGGGGCATGTGTTGTATCTTGGCAACCGTGTTATTGATTTGTAAACTGTCCCCCCCCCCCTCCCCCCTGATAAATTTGGTCGACGTCCTTCTTTGATCTATCTCAGTAACTACTACCTCCGTCCTAGAATATAAGGATTTTTAGGGTTGAACACAGGTACAAGAAAGTAGGAAGAATTAAATGGGGGAAGGTTGTGATTGGTTGAGAAATGGAGGTATGTGGGGAAATTAAATGGTGGAAGGTTGTGATTGGTTGGGAAGAGAATGTTGGTGGAGAAGTTTTTATATTTTGGAACGGAGGGAGTAATTGGTTTGCATTATGTGTTTTATTTAGAACATATTTGTGCCTTATGTTTTTCCATACAAAAAAATGAATATTTACATGTTAATAGTAGAATATGAGTAAATGAACCTCTTGAATTATGCAACAATGCTGAATGTATAACCTTGCTTTTAATACATCTGCAGGAATATTCTTGCACGTTTCGTGGGGGATTCTGGAATTACTTCAGTATGGGTGAGTTGCCTGTTGCAAGTTGTACCTTTTGTTCTGTTGATCAATTTTTTTTTTTGGGTGAACCTTGCTCTTTTACATAGGCTAAGAGAAAACAGTAGGACACAATTTATAGGTTAGTTCAACAGTCAAAGGTTGAAATTCACTTGTTTATTTCACAGGAATGGATGCTCAGGTGTCATATGCCTTTCATTCTGAGAGGAAATTGCATCCAGAAAAATTCAAAAACCAGTTGTCTAATCAGGTGAACTAAGATACCGATCATATTTTTTAAAAGATTTTATTCCTCCTGCTTTCCTCTAACCTCTCTCAAAGATGTCTCTCCTTTATGAGCATATTCATAAGTACAGAAACCAATCATTTTTATGATCTTTAGTGCAGAAAACATATTTGAAGCTGGCATGCACGCAAGGATGGTTCTGTGCATCCCTATGTCATCCGATGTCACGGTAAATTACATTATCGGTACTAAGTCTTTGCATCATTTTGAAAAATCATTGCAGTACTTTCATGAAAATCTGCAGGCTTTGTTCATGACATTATTGTCTCATAATTTTTCATGTCTTTTGCTGCACCATAGGAACATTGCCCACCTTTCAAAAGTAAAGATAATGAAGAAATCTGGAAAATGGGAAACATTGGAAATTCCACAGAGGTAAGCTATACACCCTCCTTCCATATCAAACTGGACTTGCATATTACGGAGTACAACATTTTAGAGTTATGTGCTTATATTTGAGCATTGATGGAATCTGATGTTTAAAAGGAGCACGGGCTCTTACTCTTGAGTCACACCCCCAGAAGTTGGGATGGGGGTAGAATCAGTCTATATATCTGCCGGGCACAAAAATTCTCAAATTTGTGTGCTAGATACCTATACTATTAACTTTAAGCCAATAATGCTATTGGTGACATGTTAGAATGCTTCAATATATCCATGATGGTCTGAACAAATTTTTACACAAATGCAGTATCCGGTCCATTGTTTGTCTGAATTTACCCAGCTTCTCCGGTGGACTGAATCCATGGGGAACACCAAGTGAGAGAAAACAAAGAAAAGTGAGTTCAATACATAACGCTGATGCTATTCATTGCACAACAAAAGATTGTGGTAGTATAAATTCCCTTTATTTAAAGATCTTTTAACAATACAAAACTATTCTTGCAGAGGGATTTGGTAATGCCTCCACTTGTGGATGATGGTCTTCTGGAGATTGTGGGTTTTAAAGATGCTTGGCATGGACTTGTGTTGCTATCTCCAAAAGGCCATGGCACTCGTCTAGCTCAGGTAATATAAATGCGTACCTCCTCTTGTCTACTTATGTGCGGTCCATTGTGACTTAAAAGACATGCCACGGCATAGCTTCATCACTCCATGTCTCCATCAATGATTGGATCTAAGTGACACAATAACGCTCGGTAGGAACATTGCATACTCAAATGCATGTAGCAGGACTGAAATTTTGAAGCCCTATATCGCTGAACCAAATTACCCAACAAAACTGTGCTGCTTCATGATATTTGACCCTCATAAAATTGAGTTGCTTCATGAACAACAAGTTTCTATTCATTTTCAGGCTCATCGCGTCCAATTCAAATTCCACAAGGGTGCAACCGACCATGCTTACATGAGACTTGATGGGGAACCCTGGAATCAGCCTCTTCCGAAGGATGACGGCAAGGTCTTGGTGGAGATCTCACATGCCGGCCAGGTGAAGATGCTTGCTACCAAAAACTGCATAGCTAAAGGCATCCATGAGGCACTGGCTATGTCAACGGTTCATCCAGAGTCCAGCTCCTCCAGTGACGATACGGATGACGATGACGATTTCGCGGAGGAGAGGAAGAACTTTGGTGCTGCATTGTCGTTTCGGTACATGGATGATGTGACCAAAGAGTAAAAAAGCTTGCTTTTCTTACTGAGCCTTGTACAGCATGTTTGCATAGGACGTAGATTGCTGCACTAACTCTGGAAGTTGCGCCACCTGTAAGATCCTTTCCATGACGAGGTTTTGTACGTATGGCTGAGTTGTTGTGTGCCGTACAGAGCCAACTGGGGTGCTGACTATCTTGTACCATGACCGTGAGCAATTTTCCAATCCAGTTTTTCTTCTGCAGCAACACAGATTTGAGCAAAGATAGATTTACTTTAAGATCAACCAGAATGGCAGTCATGTTTCTTACGCAGCGTTACAATAACATAATTGTCTGGAGTCTGAACTTGGGATATCAGAGTATCAGACTTCAGACAGTTATGTGCCCATAGCACTACCCGCAGAATATACCTCCACGGCTCCGGCTCTGGATCAACCGATCAGGCAGTTCGATGAGCTGTTGGTTCACGACTGTCTTCGAATTATATTTGCAGAGAACTATCTCCTCCAGAACTTGTTCGATTCGTTGCTTGTTGATTTTCCCAATCCAAAGACAAATAGTTCAGGCCGTGAAACTCTGAAAGTGTGCCTGTTGCTTTCTCCTAAGAAACTGTTGGACATTAGCAAGGTCAACCTGTTGGGACTTGGAACAACAGCATGTGCACTTGTCAACCTGTTAAATGGTCATTTCACTGGAGATAGATGGGCAAAACTTGAACCTTGGTAAAACTGAAACTGCTTCCCTTTGCCAGGCCATTGATTTGTTCCCAAAATGGATTATTGCGTCTCTGTGCCCAATAGTCACCTACAGAAACAGAAAGAGGAATGAGAATCTGATGCCGGACTTGCTGACAAAGCATATGAGGATGCTAGAATGATGCCTGGAACCTGCAGGCTCCAGGAAATTAGAAGGAAACTAAAAAAGCTTACCAACATGCAAATGCTCGATGATGCATGTGGCATGATTGTATCAGCCTGGCAAAGTAAGAAGTTGCAACCGAAATGAAATTATTAGAACGCAGTAATTTGAGATGTCAGTTTGATGTAAGGTAATCGGTATGAAACGCCAGTCTGAAGCAAGGAAAACCTGGACAAATACATGATCACATGATGATCATACAGCTCAATTTTCTTGTTAAGTGTTGACATAAGACTTAAAAATAATAAGCGATTTTGAGAAATGATGTACAAGAAAAGGAAATTCTACAAAGACTTAGAAGGAGAAAACAAAAACATCAACCAAGACCATAGCTTGTAAAAGACAGTGCCAACATTATCATGAACAAAAAAAAAGCAATTTAGTTAAATAAGTCAATGCAATAGAGTCAAATTGTCAAATGTATTATTAAAATTCTGTGACTGTATTATTTAACATGGAAAATAACATTTGTAAGCACTCAAGTTTGCTTGCGTTATCCTCCACATTCTTCTCTTGTTTTTCTTGGTCTTCACACTTCAATTTCAGCTTCCTGAACAAAATTGTGTTGGTTGTGAGATCCTACATATCAAGCGGACTAGACTAATATGAAATAAATAACCTACAAGAGTTCTTTTTATGAACAGAAAAGTATTGAATGATATCAGAGAAGTGTAGGAATGTTGGGTATTTCGTTTTTATGTATCAATGTGGCGTATGTTCTTAAGTGGACTGGAGAAGATTTACTGAGAGTATAATATTTAATATTTCTAGTGTAGGAAACAAGAGGCTACGCAGATGATCAAGAGATTATTGTTTAAAACTACACAAAGCTGATAAATAGCATAACTGTCTTTCTATCAAGCACGAAAAGAATGACAATGTTGCTTCAATTAGTACCAAAAGTGAAAGTAGGCATGCTTGTATGCTTGACAGCATGAGTAGGTTGACTAGTTTTTGTATGTTGAGGGAGGGAGAAACTTACACAATCACGATTCCTGTACATGAGGCTAGGAGCCCTCGTCTGTCCCATCATCACGAAAAGTATCTTGAAGCATACACAGGACATGCCAGTGTGCCACTGATTCCACATTACTGTAGATGAGGAATAGAGTTCCATGGATACTCAACAGTACTTAATAAACACTAAAGGTTTTGGATTCATGATGACTCAAGGTAAATGCACGGTTTGATTCGAAAACTTAGGGCGCCACTCTTCAAGCAAGTTCTTATTTAGAACACCTCTTGAGCACAACTCGCGCAGTAAATCTCTTGTCTCCTTCAAGAAATCCTCATTTACAAGGCCTTCAATGAGTGTAATGTAGGTCAACTCATTGGGCATGCAACCATTAGACACCATATAAGCGAAAAAATCAATGGCACCATCTGTATCACATCTTTTACAGAGTGCAAGTAGTATCTTGTTGTATATCACTGCTTTAGGTCTCATCCCCAAATCTTGCACAATATGAAACATTTTGATTGCTTCTTCTACTCTATCTTCTCTTGAGAGGACACCAATGATTGAAGAATAGGTAACTATATCTGGGGATACCCCATTGCTGACCAAACCATGCAATAGCTCCAGAGCTTCTTCTGAGTTGCAATCCTTGGTTATCCCATCGAGTAAAGTATTGTATGTAATCAGGTTAGGGGTGCAACCGTGCTCCATCATCTGTTCTACAAGTTCAATTGCTTCATCCATTAATCCTTTTTGACAGAAGAAACTCACAAGTACATTGAAAGTCACTACATTTGGTGCGCAATCTTTCTGGAGCATCTCAGCTAAGAGTTCTGCAGCAGCATCCAACCACTCGGCATTGCACAAACCTGTTAGCAAGGTAGTGTATGTAATGGTGTTGGGCTTGCAAGGCATGCTGTAAAATAACTCAAGAGCGCTATCAACGAGCCCTTGCACACAAAAGCCATTAACGAGGGCGTTGTATGTGACAATATTCACTTCACATCCATGCTCTGACATTTGTTCGATAAGCTTAGTAGCTTGCTCGATCAATCCTTTTTGGCATAAGATGCAGATGAATGTATTGAATGTCACCTCATTTGGGGGACAATTCTTCCGGACCATCTCTTTCAAGAGCTCTTTGGCATCCTCCCATCGCTCAGCGCGACACAAGCCCTTTAGCACAGTTGTATAGCTGATGGTATCTGGACTGCATCCATAGGAACCCATGTTGTTCAAGAACTGAAAGGCATCATCAACTCGTCCTTGTTTACAGATAGTGTTTATGACAATGTTACACAAGGTAGTGTTGGCTGCGCATCCATGCCCGGACATTTGCTCAAGAACTTGGATTGCCCGCTCCACCATACCTCCACGACAAAAGAATCTTACTAACATGTCAAATGTAACCTCATTCGGCATGCAATTCTTCTCCATCATCTCAGCAAAGAGCTCCTCAACATCCTCCCACCGCTTAGCAGCACACAAACCCTTAAGCACAGTGGTGTAGCTGACAGTGTCGGGTTGGAAGCCATACGAGGACAACCTGTTCAAGAACTCCCTCGCATCGTCGACGCGGCCCTCCCTGCACATTCCGTTGATGATGACATTGTAGGTGACAATGTTGGGCGTGCACCCCTTGGCACGCATCTCATCGAGGACCTCCATTGCCTGCCCGAACCCAGTGCTCTTGCATACGGCCTCGAGGAGGACTGTGTATGTCACCACACTGGGCTGGCAGCCCCGGTGGAGCATATCGTCGAGCAGGCTGAGCGCCTCGCCGACCCTCCCACGGTCGCAGAGCCCCCGGATGATCGGCGTGTACGTGTACGCGTCGGGCGCGACGGGCATGGACGCGATGAGCCGGCGCGCGGCGTCGAGCTGGCCGTACCGGCAGTACCCCGCGACGAGCGTGTTGTAGGCGAAGACGTCGACGGCGGTGCCGGACCTCTCGGCCGCGCGGAGGACGCGCGCGGCGTCGGAGGTGCGGCCCCGGCGGCATAGGTTGCGGATGAGCTTGGTGCAGAGGTACACGTCGGGGGCCTCCCCGCGGGAGGTGGCGCGGTCGACGAGGCGCGCGGCCTCGGCGAGGTCGTCGCGGGCGATGAGGCGGCGGAGCCTGGCGTTGGCCAGGTTGGGGGACGACGCGCTGGGGGCCTCGGGCCTCGTGGCGGCAGCGGCGAGGTGGGCGTGGTGTGCGGCGTGGAGGTGGTGGTGCGGCTTGGGGATCGCGTGCGGGAAGGAGGTGACGAGCGCGGCGGCCATCGGTGGGTGGTGCGGCGGGCGGAGCGGTGGCGGCGTTGGCGGCGTCGCGGCGTCGCGGGCGCGGGCGCGGGGGCGTGTGGTGTGATGGGCATCGCGTCGCGTGGAGATTGGGCGGGACCGGATCAGATGAGCAACGGTTGGTTCGTTTCATCGTCCGCCCAGCCGATCACTGCCGCTGCGGCTGATTGACGTACGGTGGAAAAGTGGAAAACCACCGGGCGCACGGCCGGCGTGCGGGAGGATCACGTTACGCCGACCCGTCGTGCGGTTGGGCCGCGGTTGAGTCAGGGTGGCTGGGTCGAGTGGGTCGTTCGTACGTATTCGCCCAACAAACGTTGGGCCGCTTGCCCCCACGTTCGTGAGGCCCATGCGTACCAGATAGCTCGCCGCGCGTTTTCCTCGCGTAGTGAACGAGAATCCGACTGGTCATTGGTCAAGCTGAACACTGATCTGATCGCCTCGGCCCTCGAATAGCCGATTAGCAGATCGCCAAGAATACACTCGATATCGAACAGGTCCTCTGGATGAAAAACGACATGGAACAGGGAAAATGCAAAAGAAAATCCTCGCCAACAAACCCATCAAAATCAACTGTAAAGAGCATTCCAGAATTGTTACATAGGAATCATAAAACATTTTTTACCGTGCCTGGCATACACCCACGTACCAATCGCAGAAAGATTGGCCGGCTAGAAATAGTCGAGAACGACACGTACGTCCATCGGTCCATGCAACCCTCAACATAAGTAGTATCACCCGGTTCTTGGAACGCCGCCTCCGAGGCCGGGCCGACGGACCGCTCCATTTTGTCACACGCACCTTATCAACATCCGCACATTCCCCTCGCCCTCGCTATAAAAAGGCGCTAACTACGCCTCTCAGTCTCACCGCAGTACAGCACGGTACAGCAGCAGAGCCAAGCCATCAGCTGCTTGCTTTCTTTGCCAGCACTAGCTTGCGATATCGATGGCGAACCACGGCGCCGCGGCTCTCGCGATCATCGCGTCCCTCCTCGTGGCGGTCACCCTCGCCGACGCGAGGCTCACCGCGCACCCCGGTATACGAGACACACAAAGCTCGTGATTTCTGCCAAGTATTCCGCGCGAATCGTCGTTCGTGACGTATATGTGAGTACGCTGCAGGTTACGTGGTGGTGGAGGATGTGAAGGCGCTTGTCCCGGCGCTGACATGCAACAAGGTGCACGGGGTGCAGGCATCCGAGACGTGCTTCTCCGTGTCGCAGAGCGCCGGGCTGACTCAGGACCAGTTCCTCGCCTTCAACCCAAACATCAACTGCGCGAAGGTCTTCGTCGGCCAGTGGGTCTGCCTCGATGCTGCCGCCGCTTAACTTGAACCGGTGTCAAATGCATTATCCGTCTGTGCATGGACTGTTGTTACATCTACGAATAAGGAGAAGGGTTCTGTCCTTTGCCTCCACTTGCCAGCCAGAGTTGGCTCGGCTATGTGACTTTGCCACTATATACTTGAGTATTTTGCTTGAATGCTTGTACTTCCCTCACAAAAAAGAGGTTGTTTGGTTGGTTCTTATTTGATTTGGATTTACTACTTCTGTGTCGTTCAATTTTCATTTTACTACATCCGAAATTACAGGCACACAAAAACACCATGCGCACGCACTCATAAACCAACGAATGCATCTAATGTCCCATTCATTTCGGAGGTTTGGCCAATTAGCCGGTTGGCTTGCGAGAGAAAAAAATTAGCGCAAGATTAATTAACTGTTTCATTTACCCTAAAATATAGCTATTTAATTCTATGAATCTGGACCGTACCCCACAATTCTAATATATGCTTGAAACCAGTGGCAAATCCTTAGAAGGGAATGCTGGAGATGACAATGTCAAAGAAACTTTTGTTACCATCACTAGTCATCACCAGGAAAATGCCAATGCATCTACTCCCTCTGTTTCATATTATAAGTCGTTGAATTTATTCTTAGTCAAACTTGTTCAAATTTAACAAAGTTTATATAAAAATATAGTAGCATTTTCAATACAAAACAAACATATTATAGTAACATTTTTAATGACACTAATTTGATGTTGTAGATATTGCTATTTTTTTCTATAAACTTAATCAGATCTAAAAAATTTTAATAGAGAAAAAAAATCAAAACAATTTATAATATGAAACGGAGGGAGTATTAGCGTTGCCAAATAAATTTGTCTCATGCGGCTTCCAGTAAAGCGAAGTAAAGGGGGGTGATTTTTGCCAAATAAATTTGTCTCATGGCATTAAGAGAAGGAACAGTGAAGATGTTTTACATGGCATCAAGAGAAGTATAAAGGGGGGTGATTGTATTTTTACCCCTTTTTAAACTTCAGTTATGATTTTACTTCTATTTTTTCCAACTTTGTGAATTTGCTATTATTTTTTTAAACTAAAGCTTGTGCGTGCCCCCATCATGTTAAGAAGACTTGATATTGTTGAAGTTCACATTGAAATAAGGGCAAAATTCATCTCAAGCCTGTGTTAGGTCTCAATTTTTTTTTACTTAATTAGTGAAAATTCATGTCAAAGGGGAAAAAGTTTGTGTCAAAATACTTTTAAGTCAAAAGTTTGTGTCAAAAGTTTTCTGAACAAACATCTCGGCAACTTTGCCACATTTGGCTTTTTAGTACAATATATCTGCACAAATCGAACAGTTGTATACAAAATCTTGCATTTCCTACAGCTCACTTTATTAGCATGTGTAATTTGATATTGAGAACATCACTATCTGCCTCAAGTTTTTAGAGTGGCCAGTGTCTTTCAGGGGATCATTCATCCCCTGAGGAATCTATCCCTTTAGTTATGGTATCCCCCAAGTAAAATAAAGTTCCTCTTTTAGAGGGTGTACCTTTCTATACCTCCGGTTGCAAAATACACCACAGAAAAAAAATGTATTTTCTAGTTGTTTAAGGCTACATTAAGTAGTCTAAAACAACTATATAGTATAATGTAATTAATTACTAATTTCTCCGTTTCAAGTTATAAGACGTTTTGATTTTGGTCAAAGTCAAATTGTTTCAAGTTTGACTAAGTTTATAGACAAATATAGTAATATTTATAATACTAAATTAGTTTTATTAAATCAATAATTGAATATATTTTCATAATAAATTTTTCTTGGTTAAAAATGTTACTACTTTTCTTTACAAACTTGGTTAAAGTTAAAGTAGTTTAACTTTGATCAAAATCAAAACATCTTATAATCTGAAATGGAGACCTGAAATGGAGGGAGTATATATATAAGGGCTCTTGGTAATTTTTACTGGATTCGACACTCCGCTCTTTGCGAACCATTTCACGCCTGGCATTCCTCCTAACCCACCCACCCCCGCCTTGCCCTGATCGTCGTCTTGGCTCTCCTCCTTGTTACCTCGATCGTTACCGTCGTGGCAATTCTTTCGTTCCTACTCTATAAAACCATTGGTTCATGGTACAATGGTACTACTATAACTTGGAGAAAATGACCTCGGGTGACAAGTGCATTGGATCATCGTTAGTATCTGAACAATGTCAAGAGCATGCACAACAGTCAACAGGGCATCCGCCACCATCAGCAGGCCTATCAACTATCAAGCGTGTTTTCCCATGAGCAAGGACGTTTTGGTCACATGCATTGATGCATACCATGCATCACGCACGCCTATATATGAACTTGCACGCTGCGTGGCAGAGGTCATCGTAGCATAAACCCACTGCAACTCTGCAACACAACAGAGCGTGCTAGCCGGTGCGAGCCTGCACGAGGATGGCAAACCTCACGGCCACCGGTCTTCTGGTCGCGTTCCTCTTCGTCGCCGCGGTTGCCATCGCGGACGGCCGGAGCCTCTCCGTCGCACACGAGAAGTTCCACGGAGACGGAGGTACGTACGTGTCACCTTATATGTACATGTCTCAGCTTTACCAGCAGAAACTTGATACTGTTGCAGTGTTGCCGTATATTATTGCACGATCTCGACAGCGTACAGCGTACTAACTGCAAGTATTTTTTCTTTTCCCCATCGTGTGTTTGGGCGTGAAACAAAACGCGATAGCTGCAGCTGACCATCACTATGTGGCGCCGGAGCACGCGACGACGCCGCCCCCGCTGATCTGCACCGGGGTGCACGGGGTGGAGGCCGGCGAGACCTGCGACTCCATCGCCCGGCGCTTCCACGCAGGGCTGGGCCGCGCGCCTTTCTTCCGCCTCGTCTCCCTCAACCCGAACATCAACTGCCGGGAGCTCTTCGTCGGCCAGTGGGTGTGCATCCAGGGCCTGCTCCCCGTTTGATTCGCCCCACGGCGCGCCGCGACTCCTGACTGCCGTCCTGCAGCTTGCCACGAATAAAGCGGTGATACACCTTTCGGACAGGAAAAAAAAAAAGAGAATAAAGACATGGGCTGCCGGCGCCTGCCATGCTGCCATGCATACATGGTCATGCGCGTGTGTACTACATAAGCATCTCAAAATAGAGAGATGTTCTAAAGTTGTTCTTGTGTGATGATTAAGGAGACCTGGTTGTGTTTTTATTTTTAGAACTAGGGCGATGGCGCCCCCATTTCTCTTACTAGAAATGATAGTCATTACAACAAGTCTTGAGAAGTAAAAAACAGAGAACTAACGACAAACCTGACCACTGAGTGGGACAGTAACAGAAGACCATCAGCCCAACCATTACAGGTCTAACCAAGATGACGATCCTAGACACAGAGTACTAGGGATTAAACAGACATTCCAAGGAGTATCAAACAAGATCAAACTGCCAGGGAGAGACTAAGCCGGTCCAATTCTTCTGATGCCTCCTCGCCAGCCATGACGTGAATTGAAAACTTCACTTGCCACCTGCCTTAGTACCCTGGTTCCCAGCTGCAAACTTCTTCGACTTGCTTACTGTTTCTGTAGACAAGTCCAGGAATCTACCAAATTACAAGCCATATACACTAAATCAGTAGGATCTTGAGGAAATTTATTCTCAAAACAAACTTTGTTTCTGGACTTCCAAATAGTCCAGATAACAGCAGCTATCCCAGTAATAACAAGGTCTTTTGTGAATTTCTCTATATTATTGAGCCAAGAACCAAAAAGATTTATTCTGTTTAGACAAGGTTTGAGATTCAAAGCTACAGCAATGACATTCTATAACATTCTGGCCAAAGGACACTCAAAAAACAGGTGTTGGATTGTCTCCTCCTTATCTCAAAAAGCACATTTGTTATCACCTTTTCTCCAACCTCTTTTTAAAAGATTGTCTTTGGTAAGAATCTTGTTTCTGGTAAAAAGCCAAATGAAAATTTTAATTTTCAGAGGAATTTTGAATTTCCAAATCTTTTTATGTGGACAATTGAACTGTTGCATTTTGAGAGCTCTATAGAAAGATTTCACAGTGAATTTCCCATTTTTGGACAGAGTCCACCAAAGTTTGTCTGAACAGTTATCATCTAAAGTCAGCTGCTCCCAGCTAAGAAGAATCCTTTCCCAATTTCTAAATTTATCCCCTTGCAAATCCCTTCTGAATTTTATGGTCCCAATTCCTTTCCTATTTAGATCAGCAATAGAGATCCTTTTTATTATATCAATGTTGTATAACTCAGGGAATTGTAAAGCCAAGGGTCTGCCACCCATCCAGCTATCTTCCCAGAAAAGAGTTCGTTTTCCATTACCTACAATTCTGGTACACAGATTGAAAAAAGCATCTTTCACTTCCATGATACCTTGCCAGAAATGGGAACTACCAGCTCTAGGTTTCAGTCCAGAAAGCGGTTTATCATGACAGTATTTCTTAGACAAAATATCTTGCCACCAGCCTTCTTCATTTTCTAGTCTCCAAATCCATTTCCCTAGCAAAGCCTTGTTCATTGCATCTAAATCTAGAATCCCTAGCCCCCCTGGTCTCTAGGTGAGCAGACCAAAGGCCAATTTGCCAAATGGTATTTCCTGATAACCTGATCTTCTTGCCAAAAAAAACCTTTTCCTGAAATAATCCATTCTATCCCTGACCCCCTTTGGTAGTCTGTAAAAAGACATCATGTACATAGGGACACTGCTAAGACTTGAGTTGATTAGAGTCATTCTTCCACCAATAGATTGGAACCTCCCTTGCCAACACCCAAGCTTATGTTCCATTTTGTTTTCAGCCATTTTCCAGTCTTTATTGTAAATCCTCTTTTGGTCAATAGGAATGCCCAAATATCTCATAGGTAATTTACCTATATCACAGGTAAAGATTTTGCTATAAAGCTCTTGTTTCTCTCTGGCTGCACCAAAGCAGAACAACTCACTTTTGTTAAAATTTATTTTTAAACCAGACAACTGTTCAAAAAGGCAAAGAATGTATTTCAGATTTTTTGCAATCTCCAGATTGTCTTTAAAAAGAAAAATTGTGTCATCTGCATATTGCAGGACTGCAATTTTATCCTCTCCATTAGTCCCCAAACCTTCAATAAGAGAATTCTCCTCAGCCCTCTTAATTAACAGAGTTAAAGCTTCTGCAGCCAAATTGAAAAGCAAAGGGGAGAGGGGATCCCCTTGCCTCAAACCTTTGTGAGTTTTAAAATAAGGACCTATCTGATCATTCACCTTAACCGCCACTTTACCCCCCATAATCCCCTTCATGACCCAATCACACCACATATCAGGGAAGCCTTTGTCTTTTAACAATCTATAAATGAAAACCCAGTTCACTTTGTCATAAGCTTTTTCGAAATCAACCTTAGAAAGAATGCCACTCTCTTTTTTTTGGTGTACTGAATTAAGCACCTCATGCAGAATCAATACTCCTTCCATAATGGATCTGTTTCTCAGAAAAGCAGTCTGTTGCTTAGAAATGATATAGCTCATGATCTCATTCAATCTGTTCATAAGGACCTTTGTAATTATTTTAAAACTAACATTGAGCAAACAGATGGGTCTGAATTTTTGGATTTGAGAGGCATCTTTAGTTTTTGGAATCAGGGAGATAACCCCAAAATTTAATCTATCTATATTGATCAGACCTCTTTGAAAATCATGAATCAGATCAAGGAAATCTTGCTTCACCAGATCCCAAAAGTAGACATAAAACTCTCCAGGTAGTCCATCTGGTCTTGGGGCCCTATTCTTTTTCAATTCAAACACCACATTTTTGAGTTCCTCCATTGTAACAGGTTCCAGTAACCTGACAACATCCTCATCTGTCACTTTCATGACACCCAACATATCCAAAGAAAAGCAGTTTTCTTTTGAGTGTCCAAAAAGATCTTTGTAAAAATTCATAATATAGGACATCAAATTTTCCTGCCCCTCAATTAAGTCATCTCCATGCATCAGAGAGTGTATATGTCCTTTCCTCCTTCTACCATTTGCTTTATCATGAAAAAAATTTGTGTTACAATCCCCTTCCAAAACCTCCTTCTCTTTACAGCGCTGAAACCATTTTAATTTTTCTTCTCTGATAACAAATCTAAGTCTATCTTCCAAGTTTCTTCTTTCCTCCCTATCACCACAATTCATTCCAAAGTTCTCAACCCTCACATCAAGTGCATCAATCTCCCTCAAAATCTCATGTTTCTCTTTCCTATATCTTGTTAAAGGGTATATGTGTCTTTTCATCTCTTGTATACATTATATGTGGTCCTTCTAGTACTAGTGCTGGTGGCAGTGCCTCTAGCACCGTCTCATGTGCTCCTCAGTCATTGGTCGCAAGACCGTCTTACCAAGCCAGTGATTGGTCATGGCCATCGCCATAGTTGGTCCCCAAGGCCTCTAAGTGTGAGGTCATCTTCGCCTACCGCTTTTGTTGCCATCTCCTACTTGTTGCTTTTGCTTGCTGTTTGGAGAAAAAGGTTGTTGCTGCTATAGTATATATCTATCCTTCAGTTCTGTTCAAGTATTCTGTTATCCGTCAAATCTATCCAAGTCTATTTCATATCTTCAATTCGTCTAAGTGTATGAGTCTTTTATATCATCATTAACAACAACAGCAGCTCCCCACTGGAGCTGGATTGTCTCAACCTACTCCAAATCTTTGAAGAGCCGAAGAACAATTTGTGAAGGCTTCATGGTACCAAGGGCTGAAGAACAGTTTGTGAAAGCCTCGAGGTCCACTTCATTGAGGAGGGGATGCATTTTTCCTACTTAATCATCAAGACTTACATGCTTCGACAATATCTTTAACCTTATATTTTGGTTTTAGTTTAGTTGTACCTTCCAAGTGCATTGTTGTATACACATTGCATTTGAGTGGGAGTGTTAAAGGGTATATGTGTCTTTTCATCTCTTGTATACATTATATGTGGTCCTTGACCCTAAGTCAATTGTACACAGTAAATTCCCCAAATTTATCTATCACTGTAAGATATCTGCCTTCCCAGTTTTTGTTCCATCTATTCAATATCTTCCTAAGATATCTCAGCCTTTTTTGCCATTGTTCTATACTGGAACCAACCAACTTTTTATTCCACATCTCCTCCACCATAGTTCTAAGAACTTCCCTAAAACACCAACTAACTTCAAACTTAAAATTGGCAGAGTTGGGAAGGTTTTCTCCAGTAGAAACTAATAGGGGGTTATGATCTGAGAGCCCCCTAGGTAAAGTCTTAACCGTAGTGAGGGGGAAAGAAACCTCCCAATCAGTACTAATAAAAACTCTGTCCAATTTTTCCAAAGTTGGTGAATCTTGATTATTACACCAAGTAAACTGTCTCCCTCCTAAATTCAACTCCCTGAGATTGATTTGTTCGATGATAGCATTAAAGAGGAAACTCCACTTGTTATAGCCTCCAGCCTTATTCTTTTCACTCTCTTTCCTAATAATGTTGAAGTCACCCCCCATCACAATAGGGCTTTTCTGTTGACTTACAAAACTAGCTAATTCTATTAAAAAGTTCTTTTTTTCCTCAAATTGGGCTGCACCATATACAACCATCAAGTCCCATTGAAACTTATTGGATATGTTCATCAACCTAATTTTGATGTAGAATTTGCCTTTAATGACTTCCAGAATATCCATTTTCTCCATATTAATTCCCACAAGAATTCCCCCAGATCTCCCAGAAGCAGGTATCCAGTGCCAGCACAAAAGTTTATGCCCACTGATATCCTGCAAGAAACCAGGCTTGAAGTCATGTTTAATTGTCTCCATTATACCCACAAAATCCACATTATTTTCTTTGATTAAATCTTGCAACAGACCAGTTTTTTCTAAAGATCCCATTCCTTTGATATTCCAAAAGAGGCCTTTCATTTTTTCTTCTTTTTCCCCATCCCCTTCTTATTTTTTTTGGTTATGGGAGTGACTTTGACAATTTCAAGGTTTCCCCTCTTATTTTTTTTCCTACTGTCAGAGATATTCAAATTTTTGATTAAAATGTCAAGCTCATCATAATCTGACTCATTATCCTCAGAAGAATAGAGTTCAGATAAAATATTTTCATCAGGCAGATCAATTCCTGATTTTTCTTCACCATGTGAGATCCCATGCTTCTCTTGTTCTTTCAGAAACATATTAATTCTGGCATATTCTAAATCTTTGAGTAAAAGCAAATTAGAATCAATGTCTTGTAAAGCACAGCCCAAGCTTACTCCTAAAAATACTAGCCATATGAATTAAGTCTACATTAGAATCATGTATAAAAGAGGGAATTTGCTCCTGACCTTTGTTTATGAAGGCATTTTGAGCTTCTTTTCTTTCAATGGCCACCTCCTGCAAGTTTTTGTCCTCCTTGTCTCTTAGTTTCTTGCTCCTCCTTTTTTCCTCCTCTTGGCTCTCATTATCTTCATCTGGAATTACCACCCCCACTTGCCTGGCAAAACTGTCCACCGATTCTTGTGAGTCAATGAAGTCTTCACTATCCCCCAAATCAACTTTCTCCTTTCCCTCCTCAGAAATTACAGGAATATCAGCCTCTCTGATTTGGTGAACCTTCTTAGTCTTATGAAACTTTGGATTTGTCCCAGGGATGAAACCTTCCATACTTTTCTGCATCTGATGATCTGAGACCACCAATGTCAGATTCTGTGTCATTACAACATCCTGCTCAGATCCCTTGTTCTTATCATCCTGCACCTGAATGTCATCTAAAAGCTTGACCTGAGCATTATCCTGCAACATCCTGTCATTTGGTACCTTGACTAGCAAACTCTCCCGAGTGATCCCAGAAACCTCTGCCTCCTGCAGCCTCATTGCTAGCTCCCTGTCCTGAATAATCTGCAGAGATTTCCTATTTACATCTATGCCCATCACCTTCTGTGTACTTTCACTTTGAAATTCAGCACCTCTAAGTAAATCTGTCTTCATGTCTATATCTCCAGAGATTGGTTGTATCCCCTCTCTTTGTCCTTTGTCACCTTCTCTTTCTCCTTTGTCAGAGCTGGTACTTCCATTCTTTCCTATCTCCCCCTGCGGTTCCTCAAAGCACTCTTCTCTGAACCACCCTTGCTCCACTACTTCTTCTAGTGTAAACACAGCCTGATATAAAAAACCATTTGGAGTTGTAAGCACCAATTTCAGTGGGAGAACCTTCAGCTCCATCATGCCCACTTTAACTCTGACCACATTGCTGGCTCTGAAAGTTTTCATGTCGATCTCCATCACAGTACCAGATTAGAACCCACCTCAAACAATGCCTGATAATTTTTCATCTCATCAGGGATTCCATTCACCCTTACCGATACTATGTGCAGCTTGCCAACAGCTTCTGCTTCCTGTGACCATTCCCTCACAGAGACTTGCACTTGGGTACCTTTTACACTGAAATGATCAAAATTTGATAACTCCTCAAATCTCAATCTATTAGGGAATCTCATCTGAAAAGTACCATTTGCTAGAGCTTTGGCCTTCCATGTCCAGTTCCACCTAAATTGTTGAGTAAACCCATGCTCCAACTCTGCCACTGATAACTCTCCCCCAGAAATAATCGAGATCACTGCCATTGGATTTGAGTGCTCCATCAGAGAAACTGGTTTTGTGTTCTGAATCAGGATACAACCTAGTCCTGGAGCCCCATATCCCACTAATTTAGCACCTGGTTGTGTTAAGTCTATCAGTGAATGTTCACGAGATTGCTGCATGAATCTGACCCTGTTCTTTTCTCCAACAAAAGTTGGATTAACTTTTGATACTCGTAGCACGCTTTTCAAACTGCTAAACGGTGCGTTTCGTGCGAAAACTTACAATATGAAAGTTGTTCTAAAATATCAGATTAATTCATTTTTCAAGGCTGTAATAATTAATTAAAATTCAATTAATCACATGTTGTTATCACCTCGTTTTACGTGAAATACTTAATCTTCATCTTCATGACATTCAAACACTACCTCTATCAAACACACACACACGGTAGCCTTGTTTTTTTTGTTTTTTCGTAGTCGCTGGAATATATAAAGGAAAAGAATAAGTTCACTCTGACTCTTAAGTAATAACTGAATCTGATTCGTATCTCTAAACCACAATACCGGATATCTCGACCCCCAGCTATTAAAACCGGTGTAATTTGACTCCCTCGATAGTTTTGGAGGACGGTTTCACTAGCGTGGTGACTACGTGACAATGTTGATATGATCTTCGTCCTACGTAATGTTGATACGACGTTTATGTGGTATTAGAATTAAAAAAAAATATGTGAGACCCACTTGTCAGTCTTCTCTTTCTCCTTCCCTTGTTCCTCCCTCCCTCCCTCTCTCTTTCTCTTCCCCTCACTTGCTGTGGAACGGCATGTGGCTCTGCATGTTGACTCAGCCAACTAGTCAACGAGGGGCGTCAGCGAAAGCCACCCTCAAAATAATTAAGGGAAGTTATTTTGTACTGGTTTAAATAGTTTGGGGATTAATATATCTGGTATTGTAGTTGAGGGATACGAATTGAGAGTTGAAGTGGACTTATTCCATGGCAATCTGACCTAGGAGTCTTGTGGGCCTAACTGGGCTTGGAAGCCCAGAACGAGCCAAACACAAGGCTTGCGTGCGTCGAGGGCTCTCCCCCCTCCCCCTCAGCGTCGGACGCCGACGGCACCACTCGAATCCTTCTTCCTCCAATGGCTCCCGGGCCGCTCCTACTCCTGAACCTCCCATTTCAACTCCCGACTCCCGTCCTATGAAAGCTCCAAACTCCCGTCTCCTCCTCTACACGACTACGTAGGCCATCGGCACAGACCTCCGGGACGGGCCGTATACTCTACGGATATCCCTCCTCTACCTCGGGATTTTTCTTTTTTCATGTGGGTTTCCACCGTTGGTCCGTTGCGTTCTGTGGATTCGACGCTGATTCTCGGCGTGTCTGGATCACGGACTCGGTTTACAGGAGAGGAACGCGGCCTATTCGTCGGCAGCGTCTGCTGCGGGCAGAGGTCTCTGCAGGTGACTTGGTTGCTCTCATCTCCCATTTCGCAGTCGTACAACGTTGTGCAGTGGCTGGATTGCGTTCGAATTGCTGTTTGGTACTCGTGGATTTGGAATCCTGGCGATCTGCGTTTTGATTAATGCCTTGTAATGTAGTACGAGTAGCCGGTTTGTCATTAGACACAGATTAGGATGCCTCTAAACCCAGCTCCTTGCTTAAGGTACAAATGTAGGATGAACTGTAAGTAGTTTGCTTTGTGGATAAACCTATGATGTCTGACATTTTGACACGATTTTTTAGTGGAACCTTTTTACTCTTTCTTTTGTCAGACAACTGAATTTTGAAGATGTAGGGCTGTGTTTAGTTTCTAAAATTGGGGAGAAGTTTGAGGAAAGTTGGTAGTTTGGAAAAAATGTTGGGAGTTTATGTGTGTAGGAAAGTTTTGGATGTGATGTGATGTGATGGAAAGTTGGGAGTTGGGGGGAAGTTTGGTGTGAACTAAACAGGGCCTAGGTGTCATTTGAGAAGCTATGGCCATGTTTAGATTCAAACTTCTTCAAACTTCCAACTTTTCCGTCACATCAAATGTTTGGACACATGCATGGAGCATTAAATGTGGACGAACAAAACCAATTGCACAGTTTGCATGTAAATCACGAGACCAATCTTTTGAGACTAATTACGCCATGATTTGACAATGTGGTGTTACAGTAAATATTTGCTAATGACGAATTAATTAGGCTTAATAGATTCGTTTCGCAGTTTAGAGGCGGAATCTGTAATTTGTTTTGTTATTATTCTACGTTTAATACTTCGAATGTGTTCTGTATACTTAAAAAAAATTTGGCACACGAACTAAACACAACCTATATAGCTTAAGTAGGACATTGTTGCCCTCTCGTACGGTATATCGAGGAGCCAAATTTGTTCTCAAAATTTTACATGAAGAACAGAAGTGAAGATGGGCTGATTCTTCTGTTCATCTGCTGTGCTTTTAGCTTAATAAATTGTAGTAGGCAATTAGATCCAACAATATGGTTTCTCAGCTCGAAACGATAGTACAAGAGCACAACATGATGACTTTGTTGCAGCAGTTGGCTATCAGCCTATCACATTCTAAAGGTTGAGAACAATTTGAAAGAATCTGATGTCGCATAGGGAAGGGGGGATAGTTGGGTTCATTTGGATGAGGATGAACAAGATGACCTTCCAGCTTATCTGTAGTCCCTCTTCGACAAAGTGCTTACCATTGGTCCATTTCATCTGCAGGTGATATCGAAGTGGCAACAATCCAGAAATACTCCATTGAACAAAGACATGTCAGCTGATAGCTTCAAGGATTCATCTGGTTCCGCAAAGTCTGGTTCAGCAAGAGTGATAGCAAGAGCGAAAGGAAAAATGCACCATGGACACAAAAGGGCAGTTACTGCCAATACTGATATTGGGTTATGGACTATGTTAGTTCCAAATGTCTGAGTGCTACTGAACTATCATCTGATGGCCCATGCAAAACACCTTTGCTGAAGATAATTAAAACTTGTGCATTAATGAGTGCCTTGCGATCTAAGCCTAGAGTGAAGAACAAAAGTGCATCTGTAAAATGTGCCGCTGTTGAGATATGGTAGATAATTCATCTGAGATCTCAAATGGGTCAGGTATAGATGCCCTTGAGTGGTGCAAATATTTGTTGTTCAATAGTGCTTTCAATTGAAGTAGTATTAGTTTTAAGACATTCCTTCTGTAGGGCTGTGATGCCTTCTTTTGGAGAAGCGAGAGGTGTTCAAGTACTTCGATAATGATGCCTGCACTAAGAAACTTTATGGTTGGCCTGGAGCCCTCATAGACAATTGCAGAGGTCGCAATATCAAAGTTTGATATGGGTGTGGTGCAATTAATTGTGCAACCACACCAGGGACGCCATTGACAGCCTTGTGCTGCTTGTTTGTTGTATGGTTTGGAAGGAAAGAAATGCGCGTGTACTTCAGAACCAACGGCGCTCAGCCGGTTTCCTGTTTGGTTCAATCAAAGAGGAAGTGGCGATTTGGAAGGAAGCTGGGGTTTTCAGAAATATAGGAGAGTAGTCCCTTAGTGTAATCTTTTGCTTTTGGGAGGTTGCTCCGGTGACAACTTTCATTACTTCGACAGCTTCTTGTTGAAGTTATAACTTTGTATATTTGTATATATTTTTCAATCTTAAGTAAATTTGGTTGGCCTTTCTTAGTCGGCCCGGCAGAATTGTGCAACCACACTTGCTTCTCCCTTAAAATGTACTCTTATGTTCCTCTTATCTGTTCTCTTGTTCATTTTCCTTGGACAAGCAAATAGAAAATAAAGGTCAGTATAATAGTATTTCCAGTTGCCACTGATGAGTTACCAATTGACTAAAATCAATTGACATCTTCAAGGTACTAGGGATCGGTTTAATATTCAACACTTAAAAAGCATGGTTTACTGAATACTTTTTTTTTAGGTTGTGAAAGCCTTTTGGACTTAACATTGACCCATGCGCGTATAAGTTTTTGAAAGTAATTCTACAATATTTCTTCCCCTTTCATATTTTTCACTTGATCATGCATGGTCAGTTGGTGCAGTTGTTCAATAACTCTGTAGTCTGTACTTGTTGGTGTGGTACTAACAATCCCGGAGAATCTTCAATTACCAAACCTTTTGTTTTGTCACTTTTTTGGCGTTGTACAGTCCTGTTTGTCTCATTACACCTTACTTATGGTCTTATCTACTTTGCAGACTTGCAATTGTGCAAATTTGGCGTTGTTTATATGCATTTATATAGATGGTTGAACTGGCTCCTGAGGCCTTTTGAACATAAGGCAACTATGGCGTACTGTAAAGTTCAAATGCATGATCTGACTGGAGCACCTTATCTCGCTATGAAATTATGGAAGAGTGATGTATCATTGCCTCACTGGACACGGACTGTGCATTGCATTTCCAGCATGATGCACTTCAAGATCTTGGTCCTCACCATGGCCAGTAGATCTGTGCAAGGGCCTGACTTGGAAAGCTGGTGAATTTCCTCTTGTGTGCCTTCTGAATATATCATAGACAGATGAAAATTATTTGGTTCTATAGGTATAGGTTCTGAACCCTGTGGCCCTGTTTGGATCCTCCGGTGTCGAGGAGAGATTCTCTCTAGCGGGTGGTCGTGAGACCCTCCCCCCCCCCTTTGCGAGTTTGGCCGGGGGAGATGGCGTGATGATCAAGAGCGTACTTCCGCTTGCGGTCTAATTACTAGATTGCTCGCCAATCTCTGTGGAAGACAAGGGATTATACAGATTCGGGCCGCTGAGAAACATAACACCCCACTCCTGTGTGTGGGATTATCGTGAGTTCTTACAAGAGGTCTTAAGCTCCTGGGAAAACCTAATTGTTCTTACTTTAGAGCTCAGCTCTCAAGAGTCGTCCCTTTTCTCGGTGATAAAGGTCCTCCTTTTATAGTCCAAGGAGATACCACATGCACCGTTCATATCTACCCCTCCACGGGAGGGGGGGCCCACATGACCCCGGTCAGATCACTATCCTTTGCTTCAACTGGAAGCAATGTGGTTGCCTGGCTTCAGGTGGGGCCCAGCGCCGTCCTCCGTCTGACACGAGGGACATTCCTGTCATTCCCCATTAATTGTATGGAGACTTTGGCGGCTCACCATGCGCGGGGGGCGCTCCTAGCAGTGTGCCAATGGGACAGAGCGTACCTGCCCCCACTCCACCTGACACAGGGCAGAACGTGGGGGCGCTGCCACCCGTCCACTCGCCTGTGGATCGGTCAAGCTCGATTGACATGGGTCAATCGAGCGGCGTCGCACGTTCGCCCACGCCGCATTAAATACGGCGCGGGACGGTTGGGGCGCCGCGTATTGAAGGCGTGGAGCAACGTCTCCTGCTCTGCCCACTCTCCCCGCCACGTGGTGGCCGGGCGAGGGCCTCGGGGCAGTGCGCGCTGAGGGCCCGAGGTGCGTGACGTGGCACCCCGAGGCCCCCTAGCCACCTCAGAGTTACCTGATTGCCTCCCCCGAGGGGGCGGAGGAAGGCCAGGCCGCGCGACCACGTGGCCAGATGGGCAGGTGATTTCCCTCTACTGTGCGTACCCCCGGGCCCATATCACCGACATCCAGGCTATTAAATAGCTCTCCGGAATCTTATTATTTAGGAATATTAAACGTAGATTACTGATAAAACCCATTTCATAACCCCTAGGCTATTTTGCGAGACGAAACTAACGAGGTGTAGTAATTCATGATTTGCTGCAGTGATGCTACAACAATCATCCGTTAATCATGGATTAATATATCTCGTTAGATTCGTCTCGTAAAATAACCTAGGGGTTATCGAATCGGTTTTATCGGTAATCTACATTTAATACTCCTAAATAGTAAGATTCTAAAGGGCTATTTAATAGCTCGGATGATCTAAACAAGACTAATAGTTGGATGGATCTTTCTTTATTCAATAAAACTGGCGCCATGCCAGTTTGTTCCCCCAAAAGAAAAAGGTTGGATGGATGATGAATCTCCCCAGATGTTGGGTCACTTACATTTCATAGAAGAAAAAACGGAACCAACATGAGATGGAAGTGGATTAATCAAGCAGCATCGAGATGTTGCGAGATATCGGAATCCCACCTATACAGTAATAAGGTTAAGATAGGACAAGCGGCGGCAGGCAGGCGAACAGGAGTACCGGACCACCGCTGCCGATCGATGCAACACTCATGGAGGAGAAATGATTGACGCCATGGATCGGAAGAGGCTGGGTGCGCGCATGACGCGGACACCTTGTTCACTTCCGAAGTGATACGACTGCATGTCTGCATCTGTGTGCCCTCATCGACGTTCTCGTCCACAGCCGCTGTCTTCTCCGCAGTTATCACATATCTGAACCAACCCCGCCGACGCAGCTTCGGCCGTCGCGCGCGCTAGCTAGCCGGAAGATACAAGGACGTCACTGCGGGTGCAGTATTAACACGCGGCGCAAAGAGCCAAATCGGCCTAGTCAATTCGGTCACCAAGACACGTGTACTACGCGCGCACGACGACGAGCGGGTGATATACGTTACATACCAGTGCAACGCTAGGCTGGGTCGCTGGCTAGCTAGCTAGCTTGCCATATCGACTCGTCCGTTCCTCACAGAGCTTGCGCGGTGGACGGTGGCACCATCGATCATGTCGAGCGGGCACTCGGCGACGGCGTCCTCCGCTGCCGCCGCGTCCGCTCATGGTGTTGGTGTTGTGCAGAGGTTATGGCTGGAGCAGGAGAGGAAGCCGCCGCCGAAGCGTGGCGGCGGCAAGCGGAGGTGGGCGTGGGCGCCGCTCGAGCCGCGGCGGGCGGGGTGGTGGGCGCGGGAGTGGGACAGGGCGTACCTCCTCGCCTGCGCGGCGGGGCTCATGGTCGACCCGCTCTTCCTGTACGCCGTGTCCGTCAGCGGGCCGCTCATGTGCGTCTTCCTCGACGGGTGGTTCGCCGCCGCGGTCACCGTGCTCCGGTGCACGGTGGACGCCATGCACGCCTGGAACTTGCTGCTGCGCCTCCGGGCGGCGGTGCGGCCGCCGGAGGAGGACGACGGCGCCGACGAGGAGGTGGCGGCGGAGCGGGGAGCCGGCGGCAATGGCGGCGGGCCGGCGCCGGCTCAGGTGGCGAGGCCGGTGTCCAGGAAAGGGCTCATGCTGGACATGTTCGTCATTCTTCCCGTAATGCAGGTGAGTACTTGACAGTCGATTTCTTCCTCTAGTTTCATGTCTTTTTCCAAATCTTCGGTTCGTTTGGTACAAAAGATTCATTCTTGCGGGATTTTTTTTAGAGTACAGAAAGAGAACCGCCGATGGGCACTGTGCCAGATTGGACTGTTTGTCCAAAACATCCTGGAAAATGGAAGGTTTGGGAGCTTTCGATACACAGTAGTGGAGCAGTAATCTGATTTCCGTTGTGTCCCCGACTCACCATGCTTTACCATAGCATGACCGATTGACCGTATCTCGTATCGTGTTGGGGGTGTTGCTTTATATCTGACGTGCAAACTGTTGCGTCGCTGCGTGCACGTGATCCACTGTCCTCTGAGTTCGGACCACGTTTCGTTGGAAGCCTAGAAGGCTAGAAGTACTAGACCCGACCCAAGCTGCGGGTCTGATGAAGCTACGCTCTGCACTCATCAACGTGGTGCTGCCTGCGGTATCCCTAGCTTGGACCCCAGTTGTACCGGGAACTTTTCATGGTCCACGTGGAAAATAAATCACTACATCCGCTCTACTAGAATACAAGGATTTAGATTTTTAAAGTTGCACATAATTATTAAGTAGTAAGTAGATAAAATTAAATGGGATAAGTTGTGATTGGATAAACAATGAAGGTAGGTGAGAGAATTGAATGGTAAAGAGTTATAATTGGTTGAGAAGAGAATGTTAATGACGAAATTATTATATTTTGGGATGTAAGGAGTAATAGGGTAATACTAACAAAATGCCACTTCTAGCCCCTAATTAGCCGTGGCCTTGGTCATTTTTTATCCCTCAAATAGTTTAATGCTTGTTTCTTAACTCTTAAAACCATTTACTCCCTCCATAATATAGCACCACAAAGCATTATAGTTGGCAAATCCCAAAAAAAAAAATATGAGGTGAAAGGAAGAGGGAAAATGAAGTGAGGATGATATTTGGATTCTATTCTCTTATTTTGTTCGTTATTATGCTGCTGTTTGTTATGATCTGGTAATGTCTTCACTATTTGCTACTCCATCCGTTCCAAAATATAAGCATTTTTAGACTTCAACATAATATTCGATATACTATTTTGGCCAACAATATCTACAAAAGTATTATGATGTTATAAATAAAATGAGTTGCATATTATGAGAGTTTGTTTAATGATAAATCTAGTAAAATCAATTTTACATGATTGATTTATTTTATCTTTTTGTTATTAATAGTTAAAGTTAAAAATGTTTGACTTGACACTATTCTAAAAATACTTATATTTTGAGATGAATGGAGTAGTAGACTCCACCTGGCACCACTGCATTAAAAATCATCTTTGTTTTTAAGTTTGGGGATCGATGAAGTATGAATTGAGAGTTGAGGACTTTGTACTAGTAGTTGAGAGACTAAAATTGGATTTTTGTACTTTATTGTTCTCACTTTTGATCGACAACCTAAGTTGTATTTTTTCTTTAAAATCTGGAATAGTTTAATTTTAAGAATTTTCGTGGTGTTTAGGGAGTGGGAAATGCGTGAGGGAACATGACTATTTTAGATAAGAACCCAGACACTCCTACATGTTCACGTTCTCCCAGAAGCTCCCTGCCTGCAGCCTTGCTCTGCTGCTCATGTGGGTGCACACACACACGGCCAAAATAATGTTCATACATGTTCAAGCTGTCACTGATCGGTTCATTTGTCTAACGTGATTCGCTCGTACGTGTGCATTTGTACAAACTACAAAGTACATGGGACCATGATTCTGGCATAATTCTGGCATGAATTGTGTACTAACGGTTTGGCCGTTGTCAGCAATCAATTCTTGTCGTTGTATCACCAAATTAACTGAAACACCAGCTCTGCATTTCATCACTGCCAAATTAAAGTTGAAGATCGTCTCAGTAAAGGTCCCGTCATTTTGTACTAGTAGACCATGCGGCTGCCTGGCCTGTATTTGTCGCACAGTTTGTTTTCTTCCCTTATCATGCGTGCAATGCATTATTGCCTCGTTTGCTTTTGCAACGGAATCACGCCGTGAGTGCTCGCCGTGCATGCATGCAGGTGATCGTCTGGGTGGCGGCACCGGCGATGATACGCGCCGGGTCGACGACGGCGGTAATGACGGTGCTCCTGGTGTCGTTCCTGTTCGAGTACCTGCCCAAGATCTACCACGCCTTCCGCCTCCTGCGCCGGATGCAGAACACCTACGTGTTCGGCACCATCTGGTGGGGCATCGCGCTCAACCTCATGGCCTACTTCGTCGCCGCTCACGTGAGTCGCCGCGCGCCTCCTTCGATTTCTGCGTCGTCGTTGGACCGATCGTCTCTGCGTGACTCTGCGTCGTCGTTGATGCAGGCGGTGGGCGCGTGCTGGTACCTGCTCGGGGCGCAGCGCGCGACCAAGTGCCTCAAGGAGCAGTGCGCCCAGGGCGGGAGCGGGTGCGCGCCCGGTGCGCTGGCGTGCGCGGCGCCGCTCTACTACGGTGGCGCCGTGGGCGGCGTGGGCGCGGACAGGCTCGCCTGGGCCCTCGACGCCTCCGCCCGGGGCACGTGCCTCGACAGCGGCGACAACTACCAGTACGGGGCGTACAAGTGGACCGTCATGCTCGTGGCGAACCCGAGCCGGCTGGAGAAGATTTTGCTCCCCATCTTCTGGGGCCTCATGACACTCAGGTCAGTACTTGGATCTTTGCGAGCTCACTTGACACAAATTAAATCTGGTATATGGTAGCCTGAGTCTTCGCGTGTATGGTGACATGATCCTGTGTTGTTCACTTGTTCAGTACATTTGGGAACTTGGCGAGCACAACAGAGTGGCTGGAGATAGTGTTCAACATCATCACTATCACCGGGGGCTTAATCCTCGTGACGATGCTCATAGGAAACATCAAGGTAATTAGTGGTCATGTTCGACGTGTGTACCACTCTTTAGGCGTTAGGTGTATGATGACATTTGCGTTGGCTACATGCTCAGGTGTTCTTGAACGCGGCGACGTCGAAGAAGCAGGCGATGCAGACGAGGCTGCGGGGCGTGGAGTGGTGGATGAAGCGGAAGAAGCTGCCGCAGAGCTTCCGGCACCGGGTGCGGCAGCACGAGCGGCAGCGGTGGGCGGCCACGCGCGGCGTCGACGAGTGCCGCATCGTCCGCGACCTGCCGGAGGGGCTCCGCCGCGACATCAAGTACCACCTCTGCCTCGACCTCGTCCGCCAGGTAAAACACGGTAACAAACGCGTTTGTCGTACGTATGACGCGCACGATCTGGTGTTCGGCTCTAACCTTTGCATGGTCACAGGTGCCACTGTTCCAACACATGGACGACCTGGTGCTCGAGAACATCTGTGACAGGGTCAAGTCCCTCGTATTCCCCAAAGGAGAAATTGTAAGCTCATCAACTAGAACACTAGCTAAGTACAATGATCTCGCAATGGCACAATAATCTTAAGTGATCTGTGTACTTCTCTAGATCGTTAGAGAGGGCGACCCGGTGCAGAGGATGCTGTTCATAGTGCGAGGGCACCTGCAGAGCAGCCAGGTGCTGAGGACCGGCGCCACGAGCTGCTGCACGCTGGGGCCGGGCAACTTCAGCGGGGACGAGCTGCTGTCGTGGTGCATGCGGCGGCCGTTCCTGGAGCGGCTGCCGGCGTCGTCGTCGACGCTGGTGACGATGGAGAGCACGGAGGCGTTCGGGCTGGAGGCCGCGGACGTCAAGTACGTGACGCAGCACTTCCGCTACACCTTCACCAACGACAGGGTGCGGCGCAGCGCGCGCTACTACTCGCACGGGTGGCGCACGTGGGCGGCCGTCGCCGTGCAGCTCGCGTGGCGGCGGTACAAGCACCGCAAGACGCTCGCGTCGCTCTCCTTCATCCGCCCGCGCAGGCCGCTGTCGCGGTGCTCATCGCTCGGCGAGGAGAAGCTCCGGCTCTACACCGCGATCCTCACCTCACCCAAGCCCAACCCCAACCAGGACGACTTGGTGTGACAGGAAAGGCGCGTTTCTTGAAGGGGCTTGAGCTCCACCTACTAACGTAGTACTCCACATCACCTGGCAGTGTCGTTTCATGATTCATACTGTGTCAGTGTCACGTAGGAACGAGAAAAGGAAAAACATATGAAATTTTCCTATTCCTATGATTCTAGAGGGAAAATGTAGGAAATTTAATATCCACTTTAACCTCTTGGAAAATTTCCTTTGAGTCTATCTCTCTCATCCGATTCCTACGTTTTTCCTGCGCTCCAATCAAACGACTATTCATGTGTTTTTTCTATGTTTTGCAATCCTCTGTTTTACACTTAATTCCTGTCAGAATCCTGTGTTTTTCCTATTCCTCCGTTTTTTCTACCATACGATTCAAAGGGGCCCTAAGTATCCAATTGTTGCCATTAAAATTTTTTTTTCTCTTTTCAGCAAGGCTGCAAGTTGTGGCACATTAACAGCGGCCGAACACTAGGCACATTACAGCAAGATATACACAGTGGTGGTTCAAGCCCCTTGGTGCGCCATCCCTTGTGGGGCTTACTCCCTCCGTTCCAAAAAAAAATGCAACCTAGGCAAGGATGTGATGTAACCTAGTACAATAAATATGGATATACTCGTGTCTAGATTCATTGTCCTAGGTTACATCACATTCTTGCTTAGGTTGTTTTTTGTTTGGACGAAGGGAGTAGGTTGCATATTTTTACTCAAATTTAAAAAGGGCTTCTAGTCCTGTAGCCCATGCTGAAGACCACATAGCAAGGGATCCTATGAGCCTACACTACTAAGAATTTACCGCTCCTTAGCACATCCATGTCACAACAATCTCATAAATAGAGATGGCAACGGGGCGGATCGGGTGCAAGTTGAACAGGAATGGCCCTCGCCCCACCCTCTTGCGGGTCCACCCGATCCTAGCTCCTAAAGGATGAACATGGCTTAATCCCATCCCAGCCTTAGCCCCTCCGGGAACCCGTCATCCGACTGGGGCCCCAAACAGAGTGCCTCTCCACTGGTGGGAGAGGGGGCAGTTTGGGGTGGATGGCGGCGGTAATTAGTGACCGACGGAAGAGGGGAGAAGAGGAAGGGTGTGGGTGGCGACAGTTAGCAACTGACGACGGCGAGATTGGTGAGAAGCAAGGACTAGAGACGAAGTAGAGGGGATACGCACAATAAGTCGATGACACATGAGTGGAGGGCAGAGGCGCACTGAGATGTGGAGTCTGCTCCTCGTGACTAGATAATATTTGCGATAATGGGATATGCATGTGGCGGCAGGATAGGAGTAGGAGAGTCAGGATTTTCCTTTTCCCAATGGATTGAAGCTCTTTGCATGTTGGGTCTACTGGGCCAGTATGCTATAAGTGGGTGTTGGGCTTAAATATTTTAGGATGGTCTATTTTTAGAGGAATAATTGACACTCTGGATCCCATCGGGTTACCCATGGGTAACTTATGATCACTGCTCTCACCCCTGCTCATCTGCAGGTAAGGATTCTCCTCCTCCTCTGGTCCCATGGGGCCGGGTCCCTAGCCCAACATAGAAATTGTCATAAATACGAGCACCCATACCAAGTCTAGAATTTTAATCCGAACGAGTTCTACCACCAGCTAAAACCTAACTAGTTGAGCTACACTCACTTTTTGCTTTAGCATATTGATTTTGGTGACATGTATTTGTTAGGATGTGGAAATTTTGGTTTATGCATGTATTCAAAGTAGAAAGAAGTTATAGATAAATGTTTTCAAACAAAATTCTTACAAATGCTAATGTGACATTTTTATGAGTAAATCCAGATTTCTCATTACTCTCATCCATGGGAAGTTGGGAACTTTGTTTATAAGCGTTTTGTAAGCATTTTTTTAATACTTGTAACACTGCTCATAAAAAACCATATATAAAACCGACTCGTATTCTTGACAAGGAGTTGATTATGCAAAAAAATAAGACACTATATGTTTGCCTATATATATTTATATAGGATCCATATTTTTTTAATATGGACCAAATTTAGAACCCAAATCTATGTAGGGGGATGTGATGATTTGCTATCCTAGCCCCTACGTCACTCCCTCGTAGGATCCCAACGTATCATTATATGAGGTGAGAAGTGACAATCTAAAGAGAGTGATAAATCATAAAAAAATTCCATCTATGTATGCACAGCAACTAAAGATTTGAATACACATTATGTTACTCCTCCTATTCGACCGAAACAAGCAAGTAACTGGGAGGAATTTGGGTTGCCTCCGTCGGGAATTCTTCGAGCTGACAGATAGTATTCAAGCACACTACATGAAGATGAGTGGCACACGAAAGATGAAAGATGAAACTTGACGACTATGCTACTGGAAGGAATATTCTTCTAGAAGATATCAGAGGACCATTCCAATCACCCTTTATGAGCTGACACTAATGTCCCAGGAAGCCGTCCGATTGTGCTAATATGACCTTAGGGTTTTCTAGCCCTATCAGGGGTGCAAATGAAACTTTGTGTGTACCTCCTCCAGCTATAAAAGCCAGCATAATCCTGTAGTGAAGGCAATGGCGGTTCTATCATGGGGGCCAATGAGGGGGCTTGAATCCTCACTACTAGCGCTTGGATTATGGGAGGACCCCTAAAAATTTTTCATACATATATTGGAAGGGGGATTGGAGCTTTGTCTATTTTGTTCAGCCTCCCTGTGCTATTTCTTCCTGGTCCACTTGAGTAAGGGATTATTTTTTTACTAAAACACATGCCAATCATCTCACACACCTTGAGTTCACTCTCTCCTAAAAATTTTTCATACATATATTGGAAGGGGGATTGGAGCTTTGTCTATTTTGTTCAGTCTCCCTGTGCTATTTCTTGCCGGTCCACTTGAGTAAGGGATTATTTTTTTACTAAAACACATGCCAATCATCTCACACACCTTGAGTTTGCTCTCCGATATGGATAGGTGAAGGAAACATTTCACCATCTATATCCATCTAGTTTGTGACCTTGCAGTGTGAAAGTTTTTTTGACATGAAAAGTACAGCTTCCACTAATAGTAGCTTCAGACAAATCGCCGGAGACTAAAGGTTGAGTTCAGAAGGAGGGGTTGGGAACCCCTTCCCTATCTCACGTAAAACGGAGCATGGATTTGCGCATGTTTAATCAAGTATTAGCTTAAAAAACTTGAAAATGGATTAATATGAATTTTTAAAGCAATTTTCCTTTTTGGAAAAAGGCATAGTTTAGCAGTTCGAAAAAGTGTGCGCGTGAGAAACGAGAGAGTAGGAGTTAAAAAGATGGAGTATAGAACACACCCTAAATCAGCTAAGAACTCTGAGGCTGGCTCCAAAGACATGGTATGAAGAAGCCACATCAGAGCAAGTTTTATAGTATAGGTGATAGTCACCCCTAATTTTATCCACATCATCAACTTATTAATTAAGAGACAAATATATACAACAAATTATCTCTAGCACACTTGCCCACACCAATTTTACTTTATTTGTTTCCTATCTATTTATTGCCCTATTGCTCTCATCTCTCTTAGAGTTTTTTAGAGATTTCCCATTGCATGAGAGGTGGTTCCTTTGTCTGTGTTGTACTGTGTAATTCCCTGAAAAAAAAAGAGAGGTGATTCCTCCTCTCTCTCTCCCCCTTCATTTCTCTCACCCACCTCATCATGTGAGCTTACCTGACATCTAAGGGCAAGTGCGTAGAGGCTATAGTACTTGTCCTCAACAAAACCAAAGCAGCCAAACGATCAACCACCTTGTTACAGGTTTGAGAGCAAATAGAGACCATAAACTTATAAAAAATTACTCAAAATGCTCTATTCTATTTGAGCATAGAATAATAATTACTCCCTCCGAGTTGATAATACTTGTCGGTAGTGCACGATCTTAAAAAACAACTTTGACCATTATTTTTCCATTATAATATGTATAAAAGTGCTAATAAATATATGATTTTGTTAAAGTACTTTTTAAGACTAATCTATACACGTAGTCACCATATTTGAAAGATAAATATTTTTAAAATGATTCATAATAAAGGATTCTAAAGTTTGACCTCACATTTATCTTAAATGACAAGTATTATCAGCTTGGAGGGAGTACTCAACACAGGTTGGATGCATTGTTTCACAATGATTCTCGCTATACCAAGTTGCATTGTGAGTTGTGATAGAAGGAAGAGATGTATGCTTATTTTCTTGCTACAGTACAAATACGCACTTGTTTTGTCTTACCAAAGAACGCAAGAATGTTTTCTACTGACAAGAACGGATCTCAAAGCAAGCTCCGTTCAGCGTTTTCCTAGCATGTTTTCCTCCGTCAAACCCGCACAGATCGAAAGTCGCTGCCTCGTATCCATCACACACAGCATCCACGACAAGATATTGCGGGTCGAACCCAACACGAGACGATGCGCAGCGAGGACAGCAGCGTCCCGTCATCCCCCGAGCCCCTCGAAACTGACAAGGCCGCGGCAACCGAAGAAAAACCTGACCATACCACTGCCAATCACCGGTAGGTAGACCACGACAGACGGGCCCCTGAATCCAGTCGCTTCGCGCCCGCCCGCACGGGTGTGCCCACCTCCATGAGACTGCGATCCGAACCCGGCACCACCACATCCAAACTATTGAGAGAGAATGGAATAGTGGGATGGATCAGTGGAGCAATAGAGAGTGGTATTAAAGCCTCTGCTTCCTTCCGCCCCGGCGGCTTCGCACCGCTCTCCGTCTTCTGCCTGGTCGTCTCCACTGGTGTGTGGCGTGCGACCCGAGAGGCCGAGATCCCCTCATGTTCTCCGCTTTTTCCTCATCCGCCTCGCCCCGCAGAAGAAGGAGGGACCCGCAGGCGGTAGATCCCATCGGGATTCCCGTAGCCGTAGAGTCTCCAGGCAGTCTCACCCTCCTCCTCCTCCTCCTCCAGCGAAGTCGACGGTGAATTCCACGCGACCTCCGAGGTAATTGCTTCTACTGTTGTATGCCTCTCTAGCTTCTGCTGCCCGTTCGACTGGTCCTATATGGGTGGGGTGGATCATGTTCAAGTGAGTCTCCTGTGTTCTTGGGGTTGTGGCGGGTAGTTAATTCGCCGATGCTAGGATCCGGTTCTGACTTCGGAGTTCGTCGCCGCAGGATTTTGTGGGTGGTTGTTTGCTCGATTGGGGTTTCTTCGGTGTGCGATACTAGCATGATGAAGATGAGTTTTTTCAGTGGTGGACGTGGGATTTTATAAATGGGTGTACGATAAACTAATCTACTCATAAAATAATAAATTATCTAATTGTTACACAATACTATCTCTAAAAAAATATAAAACCCAATATATCATGAAAATTAGACTAGAAATAAACTAAATATTATTTTTATCTATAGATCCCATTGTAATGCACAGACATGTAACTAGTAAGGCTTTGTTTCCAAATGGGATATGAAAATAATATCCCACACTCCAAAGGGTAATATTATATACTAGCCATCCATTCATCACATCTCATTTAATCCTAGCTATTTATCCATTTCCCTTTCCCAATTCCATCTCTTATAACCCATCTGCCAAACACATCCTAAATAGAATATCATAACTCACTTAAACAATATATATAGAGAGCATTATGATCATTGGATTATTAACAAGTGTCGATCTCTAATTCATCTATACAAAAATTATATGATTATATATCGTTAAATATTATTAATCTCTACAGCATTCTAGATTATGTTTAACAAAAATATAATTATTATATTTGTTAATGATATTATAATGGTATAGGGAAATAATATCCTACACTCCAAAGGGTAATATTGTATCCTAGCCATCCATTCATCACACCTCATTTAATCCTAGCTATTCATTCATTTCCCTTTCCCAATCCCACATCTCATAACCCATTTGCCAAATACATCCTAAATAGAATATCATAACTCACTTGAACAATATATATAGAGCATTATGATTATTGGATTCTTAACATGTGTCGATCTCTAATTCATCTATAAAAAAATTATATGATTATATATCGTTCAATATTATTAATCTTTATAGCATTTTAGATTATATTTAACAAAAATATTTTCCACTTCTTAGAAAACTAGTTAGGTACCTTATATAATTACAATATTATTAACAAATATAATAATTATTGTTTACTCATGTAAAAACATAGATAATATATATTACGGAGCACACACATATGAGTTAGATGCTAGTATTCATGTGCAAGTACGAGTGCTGATTATAGCAATATTATTATCAAAAATAAATAAGAATAAGAAAGCGAGAAGAAGATGGAACAACAGAAGAATGTAAGGTTAAAGTTTTAGTTTTACACCGTATTAAGACGAAGAACAATTTTAATAATATTAGTATATTATCGATTAATGTGATTATATACCATACCATGGATGTAAGTAACTTTTCCCATGTGTGTTTGAGCTAATGACTAAACCTCTTTTTTTTATTACCTTCTTTTGAAGTTCTCCTAACGCGTTTGGTAAAAAAATGTTTTGTTTTGAATAAAATAAAGAAACTTTTTTGACTAGATTATTTTTTAAGAGAATCCACTGTGTGCCGCTGACTTTGTCCCTATTCTATAATATGGCACTGAGATTGTTAAGTTATACAATATGCCATCGTATTTTGCTTAACCTCTATAATATACTGTTATCGTCCATTTAGACTTTGTTAGTACTGTATAATTTTGTTTTAATGACCGAAATATCCCCGGGACAGAAATTCCAAAATTTGGCCGAATATTCCGAAATATCATATTATAAACAAGGCAGAGAAGATATTCATCTCAAACTTTGGCCATCTGCTGCTAGGTCCGAGAATGGCGCCAGGCGAGGGTGCCGCCGCGGAAGCAGAACAGAACCCTCCTTCTTTTTCTTGGGAGGGACGACCTCTCTCTCTTTGAAAGGAAAGTTCTCTACAAAAGGCCCGCGCCTGTCACGCCCAGATTCTGGGAAGTATTACAATCTGATATTTGGAATTTTTCGTCCCATGGCTATTTCGGTCATTATAATAAAATTATACAATACTAACGGAAGCTAACTAGACGACGATGGTATGTTATAGAAGTTAAGCAAAGCGCTATAGCATATTAGAACTTGACAAACCTAGTGACATATTTAGAATAAGGACAAAATCAATAACATACGATGGATTCTCTATATATTTTATGGTTGTTTAGTTCATTACCTATCTACTACCGTGCGACATTTTTATAAAAAGTTAAATCTTATACTATAAGTTTATATCTTACACATTAAATTACATACACTTATAATATACTTTTGAAATTATACAATGCCCTCTTCACATTTTATAGGAGAAATATGAAAAATGATTTATTATCTATCTAATTATGAGAAAAAATATTAGTCCAAATTAAAATATATGTAGAAAAAAATAATATGAAAGAATTACGGAAATACCTACAATCGTATATCATGCAGTGAGAAAAAGAGACCATAATCGAATGCTTTATTGTTGAGCAAAATTGATGGCATTAATTTTATCTTTTTTTAGCTGAATCTGTCTTACCATAATTAATCAGTCTGTGTTAATAGAAGTTTGCATTTTCATGCGTCAACATATCATGAGACTATTAGTAATAGCCAAGTACACTGACCCAACAATACTACCTCCGTCCCAAAATAAGTGCAGCCATAGATATCCGCGTTTAGCGTTTTGACCGTCCGTCTTATTTGAAAAATTTATGAAAAAATTAAAAAAAAATAATCACACATAAAGTACTATTCATGTTTTATCATGTAATAACAATAAAAATACTAATCATATTTTTTTCAAATAAGACGAACGGTCAAACGTTAGACATGAACAGTGCTAAAACTGCACTTATTTTGGAACGGAGGGAGTACTTAATATATCACAAGATTATTGGGTAATGGAAAACTCATCTTTAATTGTGCTTAAGACAGTATATCACATGAGTATCGGGTAATAGACAACTCATCTTTAATTGTGCTAAAGAAAAAAAAGTAAATTACAGTTCGTACTATGTATTCTTAAAAGTTTTCATATTATGTCATCCTTTAACCATTCTTTTTATTTACATAACAACTAACTTTACATTTCAATTTGGACCACCTTGTTTCATCCATCTCCAAGTCCAGTGACTCAGCCACCACATACTAACTCTCTCTTTCCATTTTCTTTTTCCCTCTGACAATTAGGGAACCGCTAGATCTTGCAAGAAGGAGCCTGGATCTAGCGTCTCCGCTTTTCATCGGGTCGACTCTTGCCTCCGTGAGTCCCTACAATAGTGTGCATGACGAGAGGGAGAGGAAAAAAAAGATGGCTCATGGAGTGTAACTAGAGGGTGCGGTTGCGCATGCAAAGAAAGTGAGGAGGAACGATGGTGGCTCATGAAGAAAGAGCGGTGGTGGCGGCGCGTGGAGTAACAGTTAATGGTTGCTGGTAGTATGAGGAGTTTGTTGTTAACACAAATCGCTAACCGAGTTTGTTAATTTTTAGAATGTGGGCCACTAGTCATTATAAAGAAATAACTAGTCTTAAAGTAGTAAAATATTGAGATAAAGGTGAGAGTACTCGTCCGGGGTTTTTAACTTTTTGCCACTTTTAAAATGGTAATTAAGAATTTACTACTCACAGTCTATAATACATGTATCCTACATGTGTCCTTATGTATATATGACATGTGTGACCAGTGGCAAATTCTTAATTCTCATTAGTAAGAGTCTCCGAGGCTGCATTTGGCTAATGGATTATGCCCAACGGGAAATGGAAATGATATCATGTTAAAATGAGGTGGTAGATTGTATGAAGGGAAATTGTATCCCATGTTTGGTTTGATGGATGGAAAAATGAAGTTTCTAGACTAATGACCAAAATACCCCTCCTTGCAATAAGTGACAGATAGAAAGATAGATAGAAAGGGGTCAAAATGGCAAGGGGCTATTTGGTAATTTCACCTAGCAATCTATCCACCCCTTCCAGCAGGATTGCACATCCCATTTTCTATCTATCCAAACGGCAGAAATCTAGAAAAGGGAAATGATCCATTTCCCACCCTCCTAATCCCATTAGCCATACGCAGCCCGAGTGTCTTCCCCTTCCCTTTGTGGCGTAAAAGAAAGAAAATCTCCCGTCTCCTCCGCTCCTTGCGCCGCCAAGACGAGTCGCGGCTGAACAGGGGAGGGGCGGCGATCTCCATCTGGCGAGCAGAGCAGGCGAGAGGATTATGGTGAGCATCCACATCCACATCCTCTTTTCTGATTCATCTCTCTCTCCCATCGGGTCTGGAATTTGCTTGCGTTCGTTCGTTCGTTAACCCTAGCTTCTCTTCTAGATCTGGAAGAAGCTCTTCCCTTAATTTCAGAGCCTTAACCTTAATACAACTATACAAGTAACAGTTTGTTTGTTCCCCGAAAAGTTTGGGGGTTCAACTGAACCCCCATGTCCCAAGTTGGATCCGCCCCTGGTTTTTTTGTGGTGAGCTGTTTGGTAAAATTGATTGCGACGTTGGGATGGGGTGCAAGCATTGTTAGCCGTGGTGGAGCTCCCAAGCCTGTAAGTCAATTCTACACGCTGAGCTGTAGCTGTCGGCCCAACGTAGGCATGTGTGCTTCTTTCAGGACTTAGGCAATAGGCATGGGATTGTCATGTTCCTTTCCCCAATTATGGAGGAGTGAAGGTGGCGTCAATGCCACTCCTTGCAAATTACTATGAAGAAACCTTTTATGAACTTCACATGTGCAGAAGTAGAACAGTGGCGATACTTTTGCCGAGATGTTTGAATTGAGGAGGGCAGATGTAATTCAATAGAAGCGCAAAATATTTGAGCGATTGTGCTGATATCTCTTTCACTCTTTGTAGTAAAATCAATTTCATGGTTAATATAGGACACATAGAGGACAATCAATCATTCATGAATTTGATCTGCAAAAAAATATCTTCTGGAGTCCAACATATACTAATTCGTTTATTTCTTACCCGAAAAAAACACAGAAATATTTTAGTCCGTGAAATGTGCAACACCATTCGTGCTGCAGAAGATGGCTGCATGATATTTTTGGAATATTTCAGTTTGGTATATAGAATTTATTTGGCTGTGAGGTGACGGACTTGTCACTTGTGCAATAACTGCTGTATCTGAGGATTGTTGTGACTCACACAGATGTCCTAAATCCATCTACTACTGTAGCCTGTTTAATGGCAAAACAAAAGATTGTCCGTAGATGGTCATTTCATACTCCCATATACTCCCTCTGTCCCTAAAAAAACAATCTAGTACTGGATGTGACACATCCTAATACTATGAATCTAGAAATACCTCTGTCCAGATTCGTTTTACTAGAATAAGTCACATCCAATCCTAGATTCATTTTTTGTGGGACGGAGGGAGTATTTGTCAGTGTGCGCACGCATGCGTAGAGTCATATAGAAGATTGGATCATGTGTTTACCCATGTGGATTTATATGTTTCTTGCACATGGCAAAATGTGATGTCATGTTCCAAATTTCTGTAATGTGATTTGGCCCTTAGCTTAACTGAGCTGCATGGACTGATGGTCAGCCTGCAAAGTTCGAGTATTATGCAATTTATGGTAAAGTCAATGCAAATCAACAGTGTTTATTTCTCTCATATTAATTTGCTAATGCATAAAGCAAAATAGTATGCTTCAATCTGGTGAAATATGGTTTTTTTGTTTTTGCAGTTCTCGTTTCTCCTACCCTACAGGATGTTTAGATAATTCGAGACCCTAGCTTTGAACTTTGAGTAGGTTCAGTTCTTAGCTGTAGAAGATGAATGGTTCAAGTGGCTCCCAAGGACATAATGTCAATGGAGGACAGAAGAAAGTGCAGCATGCTAGCCCACTCACTCTGAACAATGGGTCAAAGCACCGTCCATTGACTCCCATGAGACGATGCCGCGGTGTAGCATGTGTGGTGATCATACTGTCAACAGCATTCACATTGATAGTTTTCATAGCCCCTATTACTACTTTCCTTGTTCGGCTAGTCAGCGTGCATTACAGTAGAAAGGCGACCTCTGTTCTGTTTGGAATGTGGCTATCTTTATGGCCATTCTTGTTTGAGAAGATCAACAAGACCAATGTGGTTTTCTCTGGTGAAAGTGTGCTTCCAAAAAAGCGTGTCTTGTTATTTGCCAACCACAGGACTGAGGTTGACTGGATGTATTTGTGGGATCTTGCATTGAGGAAAGGCTATTTAGGATATATCAAGTACATCCTTAAGAGCAGCTTGATGAAATTGCCTGTTTTTAGCTGGGCATTTCACATTTTTGAGTTTATCCCAGTAGAACGGAAATGGGAGATTGATGAAGCAATTATCCAGAACAAACTGTCAGCATTTAAGGACCCCAGAGACCCCCTCTGGTTGGCCGTTTTCCCTGAGGGCACTGATTATACGTAAGGCATATTTATCTTTAGAATTCATTAATATATTTTTAGTATGATCCACCTGCACTATCAGAATTTATATTCTTAATCACATATCTGTCGAACTTTCTAAGTTTTCAAATATACTGAACGCATTTTCCCCTGTCAATACTGCCTTTGAGAAACGATTTCTCATTCTATTGAGTTATTGCCTATGTATGATATTCTCTCTTTATCTATCTGTTGCTGATTGATACTCTACTACTCTTATCTTAGTGAGAAGAAATGCATCAAGAGTCAAGAATATGCTTCGGAGCATGGTCTGCCTATACTTAAAAATGTTCTTCTTCCAAAGACAAAGGGGTTCCTTTGCTGTTTGCAAGAGTTGAAGAGCTCCCTAGATGCAGGTGAACCCCCCCCCCCCCCCCCCTCCGCCATACAACTTGTTCCCATGGTATTCTTTGGCGGTACCATTATAAATTCCCTTAAACAAGTAAATATGAACCTACAACAGTTGATCCTTGAGTGATGGTATTTGTCTCTTTTTTCTAGATATCCGTTTTCATTTCTGTGAAAAATTGGAGGTCTTACTCTTAAGTATGTCATAAACGTGAGTTCTTAAAAACCACCAAGTTTCTAAAAGGGAAGCTGTTTAGAAAGTACAGGAATTGGTTTTAGAAAAGGTTAGATAGCACTCCTACATGGGTTGTCAGTTATGGCATTCACTGTTGTAATGATTTACTATAAATTGGAGTTAATGAACAGAAAGCACATCTTGCATTCAAAGCGAACCAAACAACTTAATAGTGTGTTGTACTGTTGGAGTTAATGGGCATCCAAAACGGACCAAACAACTTAGGAGTAATTGTGTATGTTGTACTTTCTGTCTGGTCCAATTTGTGATGTGTTGAACAAGTACGTACCAGCATTCTCAAAATATCTTGTAATGTTACTGACCAAACAACCGCAGTAAATGGAATTAGGACCGTATGCTTGCATTCATGAAAACTTGAAACATGAATACAACTGAACGTGATAATGTTTGGACTTAGCTTACTTCTTTATTTTGGCCAAGGATATTGACAGTTCTCATGTATATTTGGCACCTGCATTCTGATTCATGCAGTTTATGATGTCACAATAGCGTATAAGCATCGCCTGCCAGATTTTCTGGATATTATATATGGCACCGATCCTTCTGAAGTCCACATCCACATCAGAACTGTTAAGCTCTGTGACATTCCAACGTCAGAAGATGAAGTAACCGATTGGATGATAGAGAGGTTCAGGCAGAAGGACCAGCTTCTGTCAGATTTTTTCATGCAAGGCCACTTCCCTGATGAAGGAACTGAAGGGGATGTATCCACACTGGAGTGCCTTGCTAATTTCATTGCAATAGTCAGCTCGACAGGCTTCTTCTTGTACCTATCTCTTTTTTCGTCTGTGTGGTTCAAGGTCTATGTATTATTAAGCTGCGCTTACCTTACATTTGTTACCTATTTCTCCATTCAACCACCCCAACTGATATGCTCATCAGAGGGTGGAACCCATGCCAAAAAGGTACTGTAGAAAGAGGCTGTAGCTTTGACTGGAAACTGTATATCTGCAAAAGATATTTACTGTAGAAACCCTTGGCTTGTGCAATTGTCATCGTTCCTCTTTTGTTTTACTTCTGCAAGATGATTTAGTAAGCATTATTCCTGCGGGTTCACCACTGTAGCCTGTAGGTATGCACTGGAGTGACTGAGGTACTCCGTCCTAAAAAAAAAAAAGGTAAACTGTGGGTTCCTGTGCCATCGTTTGACTGTCCATCTTATATGAATAGATGATAAAATATGATTAATACTTTATGTGTGACTTGTCCTTTTAATTTTTTTTATAATTTTTTTAAATAAGACGGACGGTCAAACGTTGGACAGGGAAACCAGGGTTTGTCTTTTCTTGGGACGGAGAGAGTAGAGGTTAATATTACCATGTACAGTTATCTTCACGATGAGTTTTCGGGAATGCTACAATTTCGACAGCGTCAGCATGTGTTTTCGGGAATGCTACAATTTCGACAGCGTTTGCTGGATGGTACGGAAAGAGCGGAATGCCCGATTTTCGAACAAATAGCCCTGACCAGTTGGTCGAAGCCATTAAGGAGGAGATAATGCAGTGGTAGGAAGCAGGATACTTTGATACAAATAGCAACTAGCCCTTTTTCTGTTTTTATTACTCTTTCAGCTTAGAGCAGATACAATAGTAAGCTATAAGACAGCTATAATCACATATGGAGAAGAAAATAGAAGAGAGAAGAAAGCGGGCTACAGATTTGTAGCCGGCTGCAACACGAACTCTAAGTCGTTATTTATGTATGAGAGGTGGGACTGGATATTAATGGTGTAGTATATTTTTATAGGTAACTATTGTATGAATGAACTATTAAATTAGCTATAGATGATTTAGAGCCAGTGCTTAGCTATATTATTAAACTTGCTCTTGTGGGGGTTGAGGCCTAGCTTTCACCCTAACTCAACAGCCTCCTGTTGTTGTAAGCATACCCTTTGTATTTGTTTTTTCTTCCCTCAAATCTTAATGATATTTGGTCGCCAGTTACTTCGACCGACCCGGCAAAATATCTTCTCGATGAGTGATAGGCATCCTGCAAAGATGGTTATAAGTAAATTAATTAACTCGCAAACACTTCAAGCATCAAAGTCGTTGTAGTATAGTGGTGAGTATTCCCGCCTGTCACGCGGGTGACCCGGGTTCGATCCCCGGCAACGGCGAAATTGTTTTTTTTCCCTATTTTTGTTTCTGCATCTTGACATTTTGCTACACTTAACGCTGTCCACAACTCCACATACGCGTTACTCTATGAAGACAGACGGGTGCTGTGTTGTTTTCTCTCTCTTTTTTGGATGAAAAAGTACGTGCTGGCCGAATAGAAACTAATTTAATGGAAATATATATATATATATACAATTTTTTTGTTTATTTCTTTCTTTCCCTGAAACAGATACGGACACTTCTTTGTTGAACCGTCCGGGTGACGTGACAGGAAGATACGCGTAGTGTACAATTATCCAAATTCGGGCCTGTTCACTTTAATGCCAAAAAAAAAACCTTACCAAATTTTGAAATAGTTACCAAAAGTTTGGTAGGATTTTGACAGCAAACTAAATATAGCCACTTTTTTAAATAATTTTATCAAAATTTAGTAAGGTTAAAAATAACATAGCGAACATGTCCTTCATTCACAGCAGCAGCATAATCTGTCTGGGCCGCACGCAACAAAATATCACATCGGTACACAGGCCGTGCGTACCGGTTCCTACCGGCAAACAATAGCGTTGCATAGACCCATCCGTCGCTTCGCTTTCGTTCGAACGCGTTGGACCCAGCTCCCCGCCTATAACGAGCCGAAGCCCTCCACATCGATCGCATCCATCATCCTCATCGTCGCGCGCACCACTCGCCCGGTCGCCCCATCCCCACTCTGGCACTCCAGCGCCCAAAAACCTTCGCCTCCGCCTCCGCCATGGGAGACCACCGCGCCACGGCCAAGGTCCGCGTGAACGGCGCGCCGGCAGAAGCGACGCTCTTCTGCACCGACCCGCCCGGTGCAGCTAATGGCGGCGGCGGAGATGGAGGGGAGCTCCGGTGGCGGTGCGCTGGTGGCGCGGCGGCGGAGCGCGTGCTGTCGCTGGACGCGGACGTGCTCGGGGTCGAGGCCAGGGGTAAGGAGGTGGTCGTGAAGGCCTTCGTGCTGCCGGCGGACGCGGCGGCCAGGTCGGTGTCCTGCGCCGCGGGTGCGGGGAAGGGAGGAGGAGGACGGAGGAGGCGCAGGAGGGATTACGTGTTCGAGATGGCCGCCGGCGAGGACGCCGCCGCGGCCTGGTGCGACAGGATGAGGGGCTCCCTGGACTCTCTCGGTACGTACGTGTCTCTCCTTGTGCCTCTTGATCATCACTAGGCCACAAAAGTAAAAAAAAACAATCGGTTCCTCTGTCTCAGACAAGATGAAACAATTCCTCTGCTTTTATGATCTTATCCAACAATCCAATCCATGAAAGGTTAGTACTAATCGTTAAAGTTTTTGATGAACATGACACAGGCCGGCCTAAGAGATTGTTCATCCTGGTCAACCCCTTCGGCGGCAAAAAATGCGGAAAGAAGATTTACGAGGCAGAGATCAAGCCCCTGTTCGAGGCCGCCGGTGTCAACGTCACAATGCAAGGTTTCCGGAGCGGAATGCACGTTGTTATCACCTATCGGCGATCGGTGTTTTGTGGTTTCCCTCACGTTTCCTCCCAAGATATTTGATTTACTTCTCTTCACGGTTTGTTTCAGAGACCCGGTATCAGGGGCACGCCCGGGAGGTGGCGTCTTCTCTTGACCTTGCGCGCTACGATGGCATTGTCTGTGTCAGCGGCGATGGTGTCCTCGTGGAGGTTAGTGACGATATACTCAGTAATTATCCGTTGAATTTGTAACGTGTTTGCATTGCTGCCATGGCTGGGTTTGGATATACTCGTATTGGTTTGTGCAGGTTGACTTCCTTTACTGATATACTCGTATATCCTTTTCGGGGAATGCGTAAAAGGCTTGCGTATGATTGCGTTAAGAGAAAAGGATATACTTCTATATCTATCGGGGAAAGTCCAGATTTGCAAGAAAGGCTCGCAAAAAGTAATAAGAAGAAAGATTTGCAAGTACAAAATATTAATGATTAATTTGTACTGTACAAGGTCAACATCATTTGCACCTTACATGATTTGCCTTAGCTAAAGCCTTCGACTTTTGGCTTGATAATTGGTCGATGTCATCCAAACAGTTTAATTGCACAGTACTAAAGTTGATTATGAAACTTATCAGATATCTTCCAGATTGGTACATAACCAGCACATAATTGGCTCGAGTCGTTTCCAGTGCTTAAATTGTACTCCCTCCGTTTTCTAATATATAACGCAATTGACTTTTTAAGACACGTTTGATCGTTCGTCTTATTTAAAAAAATATGTAATTATCATTTATTTTATTGTAACTTAATTTATCGTCAAATGTTATTGACTTAAAATTTTTTACACTTAATTTTTTAAAAAAAATAAGATGAATAGTCAACAGCGTCATATATATTAAAAAACAGAGGTAGTACTTAAAAGACGTCTAGGTGTAACTTTCCTTTCTAGTTGCCTCTGAAGGGTCTCTTAATGGGTGATTCGTTGTTTTCAGTGATTCTCAAGCTGCCATTTCTGGTGTAGGTAGTAAATGGAATTCTACAACGAATGGATTGGGAGGAAGCGATGAAGATACCGATTGGGGTGGTTCCAGCAGGTACTAACAATTCATCTTAGGCAAGACTTTGGTACATCAAAATCTGAAAGTATTTAAACAGGCTTGGACTTGTAATTTGTGCAGGTACAGGAAATGGCATGGCTAAATCGCTGTTGCATTCTGCCAGTAAGACATACTCGGTTCCAAATGCCGTATTTGCCATTATCAGAGGTCTTGATCTATTTCCGTTACATATAAAGCATATACTTGATGACAATTTGCTAATTTCCGATGGACAATTTTACGGAACCATCAAGCTTTCACGTTGAACAGGTCACAGTCAGTCCTTGGATGTATGCACCATTGTGCAGGGAAGGAAGAAATTTTTCAGTGTCTTGAATATGACTTGGGGTATGCCACAAGCTTGGAATTAGTTGATCGAATCTGAATGATACTTTCTTGGCTCTCATCTCACCATTTAGGGATAATAATAATACATTTCAGGTTTGGTGGCTGATATAGATATTGAGTCTGAGAAGTACAGGTGGATGGGAAGTGCACGCTTTGATTTCTATGTATGTATGCTTTTGTTTTCAACGTTTTCCTTTTTATTTTTCAATTCTTTACTATATCATATCTGTCATCAATGGTTACTCATCTACTTGCACCTTTACACCATACATGCAATATGGCATGTATGGTGCAAAATTGATTGCGGTGAGCTGAGTAACATCCTAAGGTTTTGAGTTTAAATCTTTATAGGAGCGAATTTTATATTAGGTTGTTGAGGGGCTAATTTTCCAATTTAAAAGGCTGCATATATCCGGTTGGATATAGAGGCCGGGTAAAAAATACCCTTATCTAAAAAAAATGCAATATGTAGCATTTCGGTTATGCACAAGTTCGGCAAATTCGTTAGCTATATGCACGCACTCCTTAGGCTTTCACCTAAAAAATGCATACTATTATTTTCTGAATTTGTCCTCAATTTGTTTGACATAATTCATATTTTCAGACGTGTTAGTTAGGTCAAGTAATGTGATTACTATGTCACAATATCAGTTTCCTGCTTCCCAAGCAAGAGGAAGTTTGGGTGTCTGGAAATCTTTGTTGGAAAATGATGCCTTCAGTCTTAAAGATACTCTTGCACTATTTCAGGCTTTGGTTCGCATAATGAACTTGAGAAAATACTACGGAAGTATTCAGTATGTTCCTGCCCCCGGCTATGAAGCATATGGAGATGTCGTCAAGCAGGTTGAGAATTGCACTGTAGAATGCCAAGAACAGATTGGGAAGTCTTTGTGTTCTTATCAAGGTCCTTCCGTTGAGTTTCAAGGTTCAGAATGGAGATCCCTTGATGGTCCATTTGTGTCTATTTGGATCAACAACGTGCAATGGGCTGCTGAGAGTATCATGGCAGCTCCTGGGGCCAAGGTAATTGAATTCTTCGCTCTTCTGTGGCGTGGCTGTTTTTCTTATCGCCTTTTAGGGCTATGGTCTTGTGTATTTTTCCTACTATATCACTAGACGAAATGTTGCACTGTCCTGTTTGCGTTGTATTTCTTCGCTGTTCCAATTGTTTCTCTAGTAATGTTTTGTCCACAGTGTCCTTTGAATTTCGAACCTGTCTTAGTTGAAAAAAAAAATCCTATTTCCTCCCAGGCAATAGTAGGCATGCTCATTTTCTGACAAACCAGTGATTAGGATTAGATTGTATTGAAGCAAATCACTAGAAAATTGACGTGCCAATAGGCGCGCCATGACTTTTTATATTTGCACTATAAAAATTAAATATTTGATAGAACCTATTAATAGCGTTTTTAAGTAGTATTTATTACTTCATTTGTCCCAAAATATAATATTTTTTAGCTTTTATAATTTGTTCCAAAATATAACAAATTCTCCACATACTATTCTGAAAATAAATTTCAAGAAAGCATACGATGATAACTTACGAACGTCTTATTCCCAACCAATCATAACCCTCTACCATTCAATTTCTTTACTTACATCCACTTTCCATCCAATCGCATTCTTCCCCATTTAATTATACCAAATTTCTTAATGACCATATTTAACTTTAAAATTTCTTAAAATTTCTTATATTCTAGGTTGAAGGCAGTAAAAGATTTATAGTGTCATATATTTCTATAAATGTAAAAGTTTTGAATGCAACAAAACTTTTATATGTTTTCACGGTTTCATCCATATTTGTATTATATTTCCATGCTCTTATTTGAAGTATTGTATTTATCTTTCCCGAATATAGTAACATAAATATTTGACTTATTTTGTTTTTCTCATCAACTAAAATACAAACAAGTAATTATTTGTTTGATACAATCATCCTATGAGTATATAATTGCACATAATTGACTGAAGGTACTATTATGAACTTTAAAAGAATTACAAGGATCATTCTACAAATATGAAGTGGAGATGCAGTTATGCATGCACACAGATCGTTTTCTCTCATGCTTTTCTCGTCTCACGTCCGCACACCGTTTACCCCCTTCTTCACAGTTCACACTCCCCATTTTACTGGAATGTTCGTGTTTTTTCCCCTAATCACATATGAACCCAGCCCAATCAAAGTGCAGCCCATTTAGACTCAAGGAATCAAGGCCCAGCTGCCTGAGCGCACTCGTGACACGTGGGCGACGGCCGAGGAGGCTGCTGCCATTCCATTGCGCGTGAGGAGCAATCCGTGAATCACGCCGCGCCACGTGGTAGGGCTCGCCCTAGAAGGCACACGAAATTCGTATTATAAAGATTGTTAAATTTACATTGCATTGAAGTGCTAGAATTAGATTAAGAACAAGGGTTGTTTACTTGGACATGTATGCATCGGACCATCGGTATGGAACACTCCAATCCAACATGTTAGTCGTAAAATCTTGGGTGTGGTTTAGCCCATCAGAATCATTTCCTATCGTTTACTGTTATATTGGTGTTGTCGTAAGGTAAAACTTTCTGATTTGTTTTTTGTAATTAAACAATTTCCGTCGATATAGTTATATCGGTACATGTACTCATTTTCATTTTTTTGTGGAGGAACTTATTTTGCAGTCTTGATATAGTTTATTTGACTCATGGAATCTGCATATGCTATAATTTGTGATGCAGTTCTCAGATGGCTACATGGATGCAGTCATAGTCAGGGACTGTCCAAAGGCTGATCTTTTAGCCCTACTGATGAAGATGGGCGATGGGAGTCATGTAAAATCACCATACGTTACGTATCTAAAGGTTAGTTTATTTCCTCATCCCTGATAAAAGGATGATGTTAACAATAAAATAGCAATGGCCATCACAATCCACGATACTGTTCTTCCAAAGTGAAAAATCATGAAGTATTAACCTCCCCAGTTTAGAATATTCAGTTACAAATGGCACTACTTGCTTTGACTTTGCAGGTGAGATGTCTTCGGTTATCACCAGGCCAGCTTGTGGAGAATCCAAAACGAGGTGGCATAATAGACGTGGACGGGGAGGCTATCGCTAGAGGAGAAGGAACGTACGGCAAAAACCAGAAACAGGACGTGATGGGTTATGGCCCTTCCATTCAGATGACAGTGCACCGAGCGTTGGCCACAATGTATTGTCCCAAATGACCCCTTTATCTCCTCTCTCTCCCGAGATTGGAGTATTTATTCGTGCCAATTGTTTCGTTCTTTGTTAGAAAAACCTGGTAATCTTGAGCAGTATTCATTAGAAATATCTTTTAAAAAAAAAGAAAACGCTGATACACCATTACACCTTCGCATGAAACAACACAACTGGATTATTTTAACTGGAAATATGCATAAATCATACAGCAGGCTCACGATTTGAGTCAGTACGTCTGTATCCAGCGGCTCTAGGCTGCTTCAAATGCAGTAGATGTATCATACACCCTCCGTCCAAAAATATAACTATGTCTAGAAACAGAGGTTATATATCTTTACTCAACCGGGGTCATAAAATGAGAACCGTCGAGGGTTCGACACCATTGCAGCTCTGGTAGCATGGACGATTTGGAAGGAAAGAAATAGTAGAGCCTTCAACCAAACAACCCATTCATGGATGGAGATTGCGAGAGCCATGGCAAGCGAAGCCGACCTGTGGCGGCTAGCTAGGGCGGCAATCCCAGCCTTGGTCGTTCCTGTGGTTAGGACAGGGTCGCAAATTCAGTCTTAGAGAATATTCCCTCCGTTCCAAAATATAGCAATTTTTAGCTATGAATCTAGACACCAATATTTTGGGACAGAGGTAGTAGGTTTTAGTTCTTAAGTTCCTCTTGTATCCTGTCCCCCTCTATTTTAGTTCTTTTTCGGTTGTTCCGATGTAAATAACTTTTACTCCTTAATACAATGATACGCTCCTTGCGTATTTTCAAAATAAAATGAGAACTAAGAAGTCAAACTGGAACTGTACAAGCGCTAGAGAGTGCAACAAAACAGTTTGGTGACAACTGACAAATCAAATTGTGGCAAACTGCCAGGCAGCTCAACAAGGAGACATTGTATGTGAGGTGAGAACCATCATGCTAAAAAATCATATGAAACTTCCACAAATCATACAAGCTTTATGAAAACTACATAGACAAACACTTGTACAGTAGCATATTGTATATTTGTGCGAAGTACAAAATCCAATTACTTCAATATATTATCACATCACGCAATCAAATACGAGCGATATCACACAAAATACGAGAGATAGTTGAGTGTTCAAGAGACAAACAGAGATTTTCTTAGACCAACAAGACTCCATTTAAGGGCAGTGGGGGAACTGAGGGGGGGCTGGCAGGGGCCATGGCCCCTCCCAATAAAAACAAAATTTTTTATTACCCCCATATATCATAGCAGATTCAGTGAACAAGCAACAGAGCTTCTCACTTTGTGTACATCTTTGGATCCAAGTGATTCATTCAATTCATTCAACATTGATAAAGTGTGTTCTCTAGCTTCAAAGTTCTATCCTGCTGATTTTTTTGAACAAGAGAGAGCCAATTTGAGATGTCAATTACGTCACTATGAACTTGATGTACCCACCAATCCTAAATTTCAAAATCTGACATCTGTAGCTGATCTTTGTCGTCGACTTTTGGAAACTATTCGCTTTTATGTATTGCCAATGCATGAAAAAAAAGAGAAATTGCTAATTTTTTGAACTGTCAAAAGCCGGCTGGCCCCCCTTTGATTTTCTGTCCAGCTCCGCCACTGTTTAAGGGGTGAAAGCAAAAGGACACGGTCATGGGCCGTCAGTGGCAGAGACCGGATGAAGGGAGGCGGTGGGTCGGTAGAAGGCAGCAGGGAAACGTATATGTGGCAATCGACGAAGCAGGGAACAGAGTGGACAGCACAAGCGGACAGACCACAGGACTACAGGAGAGCTGAAACTGCTATATGAGCATGAGGCGCTCTACCTTGTAACAGATAGCGAAGAGACGAAGTTACCTGAGAGAGCAAATCTTGGGGTGTCTGCAAAACAAAGGAAACGTGAAGTTAATGATGTGTTCGTAAGATCATGAGCGAATGAAATAAATATTACAGAGAATACTTCTGATAATGCATTGATGGGGCCTTCACCTTTGCGCTTCTCGGTAGTAGTGATTCTGAAGCACAATTCATCTGAATTCCTTCCAGCGGATATGCGCAATCTTTGGCCAGCTTTCTCCATCAGGTGCCCTGCAGCTCTTCTTCAAAAGCTCACAACCCCATATACATATATGCTGGAGGGAGGACGGCAGATCTGGTATAGATGATATGTTGGGGCAACTATAGATATCGAGCTTCTTCAGACTGGATAGGCACTTCATATTTCCTGGTAGTGAACTCATTTCACAATTACATAACCTCAGGCACTTGACAGATGTGAAATTTGCAGATTCTTCCAATGAAACGGATGGCTCCTTGCAGCTTTCAAGAGAGAGAAACTCTGGAACTTTGAAACCTTCAGCGGAGAGCATGCAGTTGAGCATCACAGAACTGCTAATATAGAGTGAATCCTGGACCCGAAACTGTGAGGTACACTCGGTAGTAAGCCTTGGAACATCTATCAAATGTACGTGGTGAAGATGCAGGGAAGACAAGCCTTCCAGCACGTATAAATCTGGCAAGCGATATAATGAGAATGATTGGAGGGAGGTAAGATCACCAACATACAAGGACGCAGAGCTTCTACACCCACATAACATAATATTATTCAGATGTGGCCAGTCACCGCAGAAGAAGTCAGCTGAAAGCACACAACTGAATACACACAGCTTCTCAAGGGACATTGGCATAAATTCTGCACCACGTGCCAACTGTAAAGAAGGACAGGAAAATAATCTTATTTCTGAAAGAGAGGTAGCAGATCGCAAGCCCCCGAACGATCTGAGACACCAGCAGGAACAAATGACCAAGTATCTAAGATTCCCCAAATGTTGGAGGACCTCTTCCGGTGGAAGCGTAGTTAAAGTCATAATTTCGGTTAAGCACAAATTTCTAAGCGAAGTAAGTCCACCAAGGCAAATAGCTAAAGCTCCATCTGTAATACTACAGGAGGAAAGATAGAGTTCGCATAGTCCTGATGGTGGAACAAACGGCAACCCAGCTTTCCTTGAATAAATGAATCTCATCCTCTCCTCGTGGCAACAGAACCATACTTTGATGATATCTTCTTTAACCAAGGCTTCATCTCTCTCTATTTCTAAAGCGCTTTCAATGGTTTGAAGATTTCCCGAAATATCAGTATCCATCAATTCTGTCAACTTCTTCATGGATGAGTGTTCGGACGACAATGTGCTCCTAATATCTGAATCAGAATCCTCTTCCCATATCAAAACAAGTTGTGTTTCCAGGTTGTTTGCCCTCGTGATGCTCTCCCTATAATCATTGTGTTCCAGTTCATCGTCATTAGTAGTAAACACAAGCAGTGGGCACCCCACAATTGATAGGTTTGTGAGACCTTCTGGAAGAAAAGATAGTGTCTTCATATTCGGGACATTCTTAAGGGTAAGTCTCACACAGTGCCTAAAGATCTCGGTATTGGGTGGTAGGCTTCCTAGCCCACAGCAATTAGCAAGCGTAAAAGATTCTAAATTCTCAAAATAGGAGCCATCAAGTAACCAGCTTGGGTACATGGCAGATTTGTAACCTTCGATTGTAAGGTCCTCCAATTGAGATGGCGGCCTCAAGCCTTCTAGAATCTCCAAATGAGAAACATCCATGCCATCCACATCATTCCAGGAGAGATGCAAACCTCTAAGACGAGCTTTCTGATGCAACTTCGACTCTGTGGCTTCATCCTTTCCACTAACATTTTCAAGATTCATCACACACAAATTACCACCGAGCTCGTTCATGTTCCCCAGCTGTTGCAACTCATATCCCTTCTGCTTTTGCACGAAAAATCCATCAATATGTTGCAGCAAAGTCAGCTTTCCTACGAAAGGAATTTGAGGCAGAGCAGCATTTATCAATTCATCTATTCTGTCATCAAATGCTTCAAGACGTCGTAACTTGCTTAAATTGCACAGCTTGTCAGGCAAACACTTCACCTTTTTGTTTAACTGAAGTAACTGCAAGTGGTAAAGAGTACATAATGATCTTGGCAATTCAGAAATCAATGTTCTGATGATATTCAAATACCGAAGGTGCTTCAGCTCACCAATACATTCAGGCAACCGACTACTGTTGTAAAATGACAAATATAGTACACGCAACTTCTTCAGATGCTTCAGTATCTGATTGAAAACATCATCTCCATCATCCGTGAGTGGGTCAATGCAGATAACTGTGCGTAAATAACGGAGGTTGCAGATACTTTGCTTATGGAATTTCATACTCTCAACACGAACAGATAGATGTCGAACAGTGGTTGGTATCTCTTTCACCCCATCATCTTCTAATCTGAAGCAGTCTTCTTTAGTCAGTGACTCTGCCAGACCATGCAGGAGATCATGCATAATGTACCATGTACCCATATATCTTTCAGAAACTGGTTGAAAGAAAGATCCAGACACCATCTCATTGAAGTAATCCCTACCAACATCTTCAATTCTCTTGTCCCCCGGGCTGCGTGAATCAATTAATCCCTCTGCTACCCAAAGGTCAACCATCTCTTTGATTTTATACTTATGACCTTTTGGAATAAGCTGCAGTAGAGAAAACACCTCTGCAAACGTGAATCTAACTTATTATAACTCCACAATAGAGCTTTCACGGGCTCGCTTAATGTTTCAATATTCAGAGCACTTTTCCATACGTTGATATCCTTCTTCCTGCTCAACTGGGAACCCACGGTTCTTGCTGCCAAAGGAGAATGTCCAAGCCTTTTAACAATCTTCTCTGCAATCTTCTCTAGTCTTCCACGCAGCTGTGGATTTTGTATTTCTGTTCCAGAAAACGCATGGTGTTTGAAGAGAGCCAAGAACTCAGTGTCTTCCATGTCTTCCAAACGAACGACATCCTTGCAGCGAAGTGCTGCTGGAAGTACATCTTGTCTAGAAGTCACCAGAACTCTGCTCCCTTCTTTCAGAGAAACTAGAGGATCAAGTAGCTGGTCCCATTCTGTTTCATTGTTGAATTTGTCAAACCAGACATCGTCCAACACAAGCAGTAATTTCTCAGATTTTTGCAGTATGTCCTTCAATCTGCACTGGAGAGTATCAAGATTTTCCACACAAGGGCACTCTCTATTTGTTGCTGACTCGATAATCTCCCGTGTATGACGACTGACATCAAGTTTTCGTGAGATGCAGACCCACATCCTGACATCAAAATGTTCTTGTACCCTTTTGTCATTGTAAACATACTGTGCCAATGTGGATTTTCCCGCTCCTCCATGTGCAACAATGGCCAAACCCGAGTAGCCGGCTGAGCCAGAGACAGCAGCCGTTGGCTCAGTAAGAAGATGTATTATACGATCACGATCCATATCGCGACCAAATACTCTCGGGGGCAATAGTGATGTGGCTACAGGAACATCGGGTATTGGTACAATGGAGTCCGGAACACTATTAACAGCTGGTAAGCAAAGCAGCTCGCGGAACTCCTTGGCTTTTGCAAGGATGGTCTTGAGTTCATTCAGCTGGCGAAGTAGCTTTCTGTTCTCCGGGCGCAGATTGGACAGCCTGCTGGACGCAGCATGCAGAGGCTGCTTCAGAATATTGCTGATGGAAGAGGTATGTGCCTGAGTGGAATATTTCCCAAGGGAACCATTGCTCTTCGCTTTGTGCTTAAGGATGTTGTACTCATGCTCCTCCAGCAGGTCTTCAGCGTTGTAGAAGGCTTCTTTGAGCTCCTGGAGCCATTTGTCCAGCTTGGCTCTGTGATTGCCCTTCTCAGCTGCTTCAATCACCAGCTCGAACTGTGGCATGATGGTGGTCTCCAGTTCATGGAACTCACACATCATGTCCACACCAAGGTAGGTTGAAGCCTCAGCGAGGAGCTTCTCGAAGATTGGCCTTGCTGCCAAATGCAAGCCAGCTAGCACCACCTCCGCCATTGTACAACACAATTTTTTTCCTTTTCTTGGTATTTTATTTTTTACTATATATTTTCTATTTTACGTCAGGACCAGAGTAGGTAGTAGAATAGAACTATTTGTATGGATATAAGAAGGGGAACAGATGGGCGAGAGTGCAAGACAAATAGCTGGAATACTTTGGCTAATATGAAATAGTAACGATAGGAAATAGAGCTATTTCTGGAGGTATGCAGAGATAAACGGTGTAGTGGAAATTTAGCTGGAGATGAGAAATACAAATCTAAGTTTTTGCTTTTCTTTTTGTATGTGTAATAGGGATAGTGGAACTTCCAAAGGAAAACTTTTGAACAACGTTGTTCAGCGTATTATGAAAGATTGTGCAGCTGTGAACAAGTTAATCAGTGGAAGAATGGGGTAATGGGGTAATCAGTGGAAGAATGGGGTATGAGCAAAATAAAGACAACAGAACTCTTGAAACAATTTTTTTAAATTTTTTTGGTGAAAGATTATGGAAATGCTTGGAGTGGGGAAATATAGTTACAAGGAATTAATACATGAAAACAACAAAGGCTGGAAAACTTAAACAGAGAAGTGTGAAGGAAACAAGCACTAAGAGAGTACAGGGTTACCAGATCCAGAGAGGAGCGTTTGTATTGCAGGGCACGCGAAAGGCAGAACTCTACAAACTGATGCTTATAAGAAATTTAGGAGGGACTCTACAAACTGACGCATATAAGAAAGTGTGATATGTTTGGCCACAATATGCAAGTTGCAGTGTTATTTTGGCCGTCATATTTCATGTTTTCTCAAATGTCCTTTTGGACAGGCATAGAGAAAGTGAGACATTTTCAAGCTCTTGTGGGTGGGTGCACCTAATGAAAAAATTATAGATTCACCACTTTTCTAAGGCATATTCCTGACAGACTATGGTACGGTCCTCATTATATTAATGTTCTCCAAAATACCTATACAACCCCCTTATCGAATTAAACAGCTCAGAATAGCACAATAAGAATAGATAATAATTAATTAGGCATCTTCTAGCAACGTAATAATATAGTAATTTTGTGATATAGTAAGGAAGATGGGGTACAAGAAAGAGGCAAAAGGCATTTTAGCCTTCTTAAGTCTTTCTTAAATATAAGCATTTTGCGACTTCTAGGTATTTTTTTGAATTTTTTTCTTGTTTGCCCTTATAAAAAAATTCTACCCCTCTTACAAATAAATAGTTCATCTTTTCCAATGTACAATAAATAAAGGGCAACAAAGTCATTTGAGATGATTTATAATTCTTGTGTACAACAGTACAAGGCTAAAACAACTTATACTTATATTTTAAATCAGAGGGAGTGTGTCTTCTGTGAGTTATTTATTTAATGTTGAGACAATGGAGATGATAGTTGTTTTAACTGTTGTACATATCCTAAGTGCTAAATGCCATAAAATCTAATGAACTAAGAATAATTTCAATACTAGCATATTCCATTAAAAAGTACTCCCTCCATTCCAAAATATAAGGCAAAGACCAAGAAATAATTATTATCATCTTGTAGTTTGGATAATCCTAATAAATATAATGCATGCATCCAATAGAATTAGATAACATGAAAGGATTTAAAAAAGTAATAATTTAATGGAGAAAAGGTCATAGTTGATTGCATACTTGCATGCATGCCTTATATTATGGAACATCTAAAAAAGGTGGTTGTCCCTTATATTATGGAATGGAGGGAGTAGAAGTTATAGTCTTTGTAGCAGAGCAGGTCTGGTGTTGGTGTAACTTCCTGCCTCATCTTTTCGCTTATGCTTATGCTTATCAATCAAAATTTGTATTTTCAACCTTAAATTTGAAGCTGATTTTGGGGGTTTTTTCATTGAAGTTTAGTTTTTAGCCTTTGCTTTTAGGTCTCTAAGAACACTATATAATAGTTTTATTCACAAATTACTTCTCGTATGTAAATATGCCGTTTGGCTTATTCCACGAATAAGCCAAATAATGGGGCCTTCAAGGCAAGTGTATATATTTATTATATGATAAAGCAAGAAGGCATTACGCAGATTCACCAGTAAAAAAACAATAAATTGAAGGTGGACAATTATTTATTTTTGGAGTTCCCTCAACAGGATATAAAATGGTTAATGAATACTATGAAATCCAAATTTATACACTAGACCAATAATTGGATTGGATGGTACACCAGAATCAATCGTACAAATAAAATGAAATTGATGTCAACATGCAGGAATCTTTCTGTAGCTCTACGCCATTATTGTCCTTCGATATTATCTTTATAATGACGAAGAAACAAACGACTGGAGACAGCCTTTGGTTAATCGAGAAAGTCCATAAAATTTACACATCAGCAACACGAGACGCACTAGTTGGGCTCTGAATGATGTGCCCTTGTTAGCAATGGCAGTGAGGTGACCCTAGGTGCATACTTACACTTCTACGCAAGGGACAAAAGGCCAAAGATTAAGATCAAATGCCAGAACATTTCGCCCAATAATCTGAACCCACAAGCAGTAGCCATTGAATTGCAATGGAAGACAGAAGCCTGAGGAGATATACCTGTCAGATGCCGTCAGCCACCTTCAAGCAGAGTACGTAGCGGATGGTTCCCGCGCGGCCGCGCCACCGCCACAGGCTATCTCCTGAGGAGATCGCACCTCTACCCATCTACCAGGTCCCCGGCCGGCCCGGACAACCTGCCCCGCTGGAGCCTCTTCTCCGCCGCTTCAACCACCAGGTCGCTTGGAATACCTCGTAACCTCAAATACACCACAACTCGATGGAACGCATCTACCTGGTTAGGAGTTCGAGGCCGCAGACCTTCTCCGTTCTCCCGTGCTCTCCCCTGTCCCCGAACGGCGGGGGATCCCGGCGGCTGGTCATCGTCTCATCGCAATTCGCACCGCGAGGCAATCGCCTGAGACGGGGGGCAAATCTAGCGAGTAGCGGCGAAGGAAGGAAGTAATGGTTGCTGCAGACGCCGCAGCGCGGAATTTTTTTTTATTTTTAATTTTATTTATTTTTATAAAAAGATCGTTTTAACAAAGCCTCACGGACGCTATTTAGAAGAGCGTTTTTTTTTTTTGGCAAACGGCCATTGACACTCCTCTAATGGTCGGTAGACGACAGGGATACATTTAGCCAGGTGGCCCCCTTACCATTTTCGAGAAGTTTTTTTGTGTGGGAGGGGCCGCCTGTAAAAGAGACGGCAATGGAAGCATGCGCCCTCTACGAGAGTATTTTATTGCGAGAAGAGGAGTGGGTAGGACGAGGGCGATGGCTTACTCATCGAGTGCAACATAGGCGTCGGTGGCGCACCAAAGCGCCTCCTTCGTGGCAGAGGAGACGGCGGGAGGGAAGAGGTGCCGTCAAGGAGGCGCTCTGTCGCGCCACCAACGCTAACACCGCACTCGCTAAGCATGCTGTCGCCTCTGTCCCGCCCACCTTCTTGGCAGCCTGTGTCGATGTCAAGGTCGTCGTCTCGCCTCTATATCTCTTCTCCATCTATCCTCCCTCTTCCCGCGCCACACCATCGGCTCGCCGCCCCACATCCTTACTAGGCCGGTAATTCCACTGCTAGCGCTGGTGTAGAAGGGGATGGGATGGGAGAGAAAGGAGAGCCTTGCCGCTCCCTGTCATCGTCCCGACACCCTACTGCTATCAGCCGTCGTCCTGCTTCATTTGCGTTGAGAAGAAGAAAGGGGAAAAAGAGAGGATGACAGGTGGGGTCTTACTTGGTTTATTTATTTATTTGATGGTTGGGCTACCACGTCAATGAAGCCGTCCTCTAAAATCATCGAGAGAGTTATTTTAGACAATTTTAATAGTTAGGGGATATGACAATATCTGATTTTACGACTGAGAAATACAAATCAGATTCGGTCTCTAATTAAGAGAGGCAAAGTGGATTTATTCCTTCCCAAAGATATCTGGTACTAAGACAAAACAGCCACACACCTGGTTTGGAAAGGAAGGCACATAGTATCAAGCATGAAATTCCCTTTCAAAAAAGTATAAGCATGAAATCAAATACTAGTACTCCATACCCCAGTATGTGCCACTCGTCTCGTTATGAGATAAAAGGGTGTTATTCATGAAATTTTGCTAGATCGAAGGACCAATGGACCAAGAAGCCGTCTGTTACTTCTATTCGAAAGAAAGAGCAAAAGTACAGGACTACAGGTTACATGGAGCTTAGCCAGTACATCACAGCAAACAGCCTCCAGAAACAATAGAGCAAGTTCGAATTGTAGATACAGGTCTCAGAGACAGAAACACAGAAAACCAACAAAGGCCAGTGGCGAGTCTAGCCAAAGGCAGCAGCACTCGCCAGTCACCAATGTGTTATCAGTGGCGCGGGAGCCAGAGAAGAATAGGCGGTACGGTAGCAGGACAATGCAATGCATGCAGCAATATGCAAAGGAGGGCGGTAAAGGCTGGCGAGGAGGAGGGGGAGCTGAACAGGGAGCGGAGACGAGGTCGCTGTAGGGGGCAGATGATCTTGGGAGATGGCTGTTCAAAAGAAAATAAACGAGGAAACATTAAAAGTTTTGATCAAATGAAGTATTCGAAAGCAACATATGGAATTATGGATGAGCTAATTTCAGAAAGTTATTGTGAGAACGGATTGATGGAACCTTTACCTTTTCGTTTCTTTGTAGTTGAGATTCTGAAGCACAATTCACTCGATTTCCTTCCAGCGGATATGCGCAATCTTTGGCCAGCTTTCTCCGTCAGGTGCTCGGCAGCTCTTCTTCAAAAGTTCACAACCCTCTATGAGAATGTGCTGGAGGGAGGATGGTAGATCTGGTAGAGTTGATATGTTGGGGCAATCCCATATAGCGAGTTTCTCCAGACCGGAAAGGCACCTCAGATTTGTTGGCAGGGACTTCATCTCACAGCGGAGAAGTTCCAGGGACTTGACGCGTGTAAGATTTGCAGAAACTTCCAATGAAACGGACGGATCCTTGCAATCATGAAGAGAGATATCCGTAGCCGTAAAACCTTTAGCTGACAGCATGTGATTGAGCATTACGGGGTTGCTAACAGCGAGTGCTCTCGTGATACTGAACTGTGATGTGCACTCCAGTGTGAGCTTTGGAACATCTATCAACTGCACGAGGTCAAATTGCAGGGAAGATAGTCCTTCAAACGTACATAAATCTGGCAGACTACGTAGATCGAATGATTCGACGGAGGTTAGACGACCAACGGACATGGAGGCCGAACTCCTGCAACCATTCAGGTAAAGTTTCTTTAGCTTTGGCAAGTCGCTACAGAAGAAGTCAGCTGTGAGCACGCAATGGTCAACACGGAGATCCTCAAGCGACAGCGGTAGATATTCTGATCCGCGTGCCAACTGTAAAGAAGGGTAGCACATAATGCCAAGTGTAATGAGAGATGCCGACGCTCGCAAGCCCCCTAATGATCTGATACACCAGCATTGCTCGACGTCCACGAATTCAAGTTTTTTAGAGTGTCGGAAGACCTCTTCTGATGGAAGTGTAGTCAAAGTCATAATGTCTGTGAATCTGAATTTTTTCAGCGCAGTGAGGCTCCCAAACCAACTAGATAAAGCACTATCTGTGATACTGCACGAAATAAGAAAGAGACAAACAAGTCCTGATGGTGGAACCAGTTGCAGCCCCGTCCTACTTTGATAGACGAGTCCTCTCCTCAGCTCGTGACAACATACCCATGCCTTGATTATACTCTCTTTCAGCAATGCTTCTTCTATTTCTCCTTGCAAAGCGCTTTCAATAGTTCGAAGATTTTCTGATAAATCAGCATCCATCTTTGTCATCAACTGCTTGAGAAATGAATGTTCCAACAAAAGTGCCTTCCGAATATGTCCACAAATAAACTTATCAGGATCTGCCTCCGAGAACAAAGCAAGTTGTGATGCAAAGTGGTCTGCCCTCGTCATGTTCTCCCACTGTTCCTGCTGTTCCACCTCGTCGTTGGAAATAAACATAAGTAATGGGCATTCCTCAATTAATAGGTATGTAAGACCTGCTGGAAAACATGGCAATGTTTTCAAGTTTGAGATATTTTTAAGGGAAATCTCAGCACAGTGACTAAGGGGCTCGGTATTAAGCGGAACATCCTCTAATGCGCTGCAATTCTCAAGCTCAAAAGATACCAAATTCTCAAAACGGGGAACCTTCAACCAGCTTGGATATGTGGCACATCTGTAACCTTCAATTGCGAGCCCTTCCAGTTGGGGCGGTGGCACCAGACCTTCGAGAATCTCTGACTCTAAATACAAACTATCCTCTACATTCAATTCATCTTTGCAACTCCAGACAAGCTGTAAATCTTTAAGATAACTCTTGTGATGTAGCATCGACTCCAATGCTTCATCCTTCCCCGTCACATTCTCGAGATTCATGATATGCAACCTGCCACCAAGCTCGTTCATGTCCCTCAGCTGTCGCAACTCATAGCCCTTCTGCTTTTGCACGTGAAATTCATTGATATGTTGGAGAGAAAATAATTTACCTATATTCGGAATTTGAGGTACTGGTGCTTCCCAAGGCGTCGAAGATATTTGATCAATGTACCCTTCAAGATGCCGCAACTTACTTAGATTGCAGAGTTTATCGGGCAAGATCTTACATTTGTTGTTTAACTTAAGAGACTGTAAGAGGTACAAAGTACACAGTGATCTCGGTAACTCAGAAATGAACGTTTTGACGATGTTCAAATACCGAAGGTGCTGAAGCTCACAGACAGATTCGGACAACTTGCTGCTGTTGTAAAATGACAAATCTAGTACTCGCAACTTCTTCTGATTCCGAAGTACCTGATCGAAAACATCGGTTCCGTCGTCCATGAGTGGGTCAATACAGATAACAGTACGCAAATGATTTAGCTTGCAGATATTTTGCTTATGCAGTTTCATACTCTTAACACGAACAGACAGATGACGAACAGTGCATGGTATTTCTTTCACCTTGTCATCCTCTAATCTAAAGAAATCTTCTCTAGATAGAGACTCTGCCAAATCATGGAAGAGATCGTGCATAATATACCATATTCCATTCCAGCTCTTAGAAACTTGTTGAAAGAAAGACCCGGATACCAACTCATTGAAGTAATCCCTGCCAATATCTTCCATTTTCATGTCACTGTTGCTTGAATCAACAAGTCCCTCTGCCACCCAAAGGTGAACTATATAGGAAATTTTGTACCAGTAGCCTTTTGGAAATAAGCTGCAATGTAGAAAGCACCTCTGAAGACGCGGATCTAACTTCTCATAACTCCACAAGAGAGCCTTTCTTGTCTCGCTTAAGCTGTCGCTCTTTAAAGCAGCTCTCCATGTAGTGATATCCTTTTTCCTGCTCAACTGAGAACCTACAGCTTTCGCTGCCAAAGGTGATTGTCCAAGCCTTTTAGAGATCTTCTCAGCAATCTCCTCTAACTTCCTACGCAACTGTGGGTCATTGGTTTCAGCACCAGCAAAGGCATGGCCTTTGAAGATCGCCAATAAGGTTGTATCTTTTAAGTTCTTCAAACAAAAATACTTCTTACAGTCGAGAACAGCTGGAAGTGCATTCCATCGAGAAGTTACCAGAATTTTGCTTCCCCTCCGTGAAGAAACTAAAGGAGCTAGCAGTTGCTCCCAGTCCCACTCCGTCTCACTCTTGGATTCATCAAACCAAATATCATCCAACACAAGCAGGAACCTCTCTGATCTTTGCAGCATGTCCCTTAATTTGCACTGGAGAGTATCGAGATTACTAACGTGGGCACTCGCCCATTCCAGCGGACTCAATGATCTCCTGTGTGTGTCGATGCACATCAAGTTTGCGCGAGATGCAGACCCACATCCTGGCATCAAAATATTTGATCACCTTCTCATTATTGTAGACAAACTGTGCTAACGTAGTTTTTCCCATACCCCCAATTCCAACAATTGCCAGAGTCGAGTAGCACCTAGCTGCACTAGCTTCAGTATCCGCATGCTTGCAGAGAGTATCGATTATAAGATCACGATCCTTCTTGCGACCAATGACCTTCGATGTAGGAAGGGAAGTGGTGTTAGTATGAGACCTGATGGGAGCAGTAACCATATGCACAGAACCATTAACCGCTTGTATGCCAAACAGACTACGGAAGCTCTTAGCTTCAGCCAAGATTTCCTTCAATTCTTCAAGCTTGCAAATTAGCTCTGTTCTTAGGGTGTAAATTGGACATCTTTTTGGATACAGCACGGAGAGGCTTTGTAATGGTAACCATTGATGATTGCACACCTTTCTCTGCTTCACTCTCAAGGATGTCGTATTCGTGTTCATCCAACAAATCTTCAGCATCATAGAAAGCTGCTTTCAGTTTGCGCAGCCACCCCTCAATCTTGCCCCTATGTGGACTCTTCTCGGCTGCTTCGATCACCAACTGAAACTGTGGCAGGACGGTGGCCTCCAGTTCTTGGAGCTCACGTGCCACGTCCTTATCAAGGTAGGTTGAAGCACGGTTGATGAATTTGGTGAAGATCGGCAACGCCACCCATCTTAAAGCGACCAGCACAACCGCCTCTGCCATGGAACGACCGGTACAGGTTTCCTTGGTTTAATGGTTTTGTGGCTGCTACTTCTCACAGTGGAAACAATAACACGAACAAGAACGACTTTCCGGACATCTGGCAGGCCTATAACGAAAGAAACAAAAGTGAGAGATGTGAATAGATGATGGTAACCAGGAAGTTATCAGAGCCAAGGATGAAGATTTGTACTCTCATGAATCATATAGGAATGAGAAAACAGTAGGAAATAGGAACAGCCGTACCTTCTGGGGTTATTACTTATTAAATGATAAGTCTAATAACATAATAGTGATGAACAATCGGCGATTTGTTAAGGAAAATCTAGGTGCAAAAGATTGAGCAGACTACAGACGGGAGGATGGATAACTTACAGGGTTGCAGCCGTGCAGGAGTGCAGAATGGAGAGAGATGCGCAGGGCCGGCTCACCACTCACCAAGTCAGCAGAGCCGGAGAGGGAGAGGAGAGGAAGAGTGGTATTGCAAGATAGATGACTCAAATGTTCCGCGGTGAAGTCTACTTATGCACCGGTCATCATAAAGTAGTACATGATAGCGAGTTGGTTTCCATTTCCCTACATACAGCTCATGCTCGATTAAACTACAGCAATCGCACAATGAAACCAATCTACTGTGAGACTGAGTCAAGTTAGCACAGAGTCAATTGTACCCACAAATGTATTCATGTCCTTTAAACTTCACAGAAAATAGTGGTGTAATCATGCTTCCAAACCCCCTATTAGTTATAGCATAAATAGAAAACAAAACCATTTGATGGTACAGCACTGCAGATGTTCTCCTTAAGCAATGTTCTCCACTACGGAGTACCTTGTTACCACAGAACATGACACTCCCCATCCCACTCAAATAGCATTTACAATTTCACACAGACAAGTGATTGAACAAACCAAATAGCTCAAGAAAATACACCGTATTGAAGTCCTACTCTCCATATCAATGTAAGCTACAGCCTTCAGTAAGATTTAATTCTGGACAACAAAATAGATTGTTATTTGGAGATTTTTATGAAGCTCTACTGATAGATTACCTGATCCATATGCCATATTCTACAGTTACGGTTAAGGTGAACCTCTCTTTCACCTTTTGTACTATTAACAAACTAACAGAAGTTGGTCCCTAATGCAGACATAAGTGCCACATAAGTATCTGTAAGATAATCAAAGTGTTAATGCTGAATTTCCTCATTCTTACTTACCCGTTGCAGTGTTCATGCCATTGTCAAAAATCCTCCTTCATACTTATCCAATAAGTTGTACTGGTTAGTACATCAAACTCAAAACACGACAAACAAAGAGACTTTGTGGTCACAGTCAGCAACTAAAAATGCAGACTAATATCTTGCTTCCTTCTCTTTATCCTATTTTTTTTCTTTTCACCTATGAAAGCTATAAGAAGAAAAAAAACATAGGAGGCAGCCTTTGGTTAATCTGAGTATAAAATTGCAAATGGAAAATAAAGTTGGACATGCCTATTTTATACTCCCTCCATCTACTTTTGATAGTCATATTTCATCCTGTCACACAGACTAAGGATAAGTAATTCTACTTATCATCCATTTAAATATGCTACTAGTCATTCCTAGTAAACAAGCGATTCATTACTTTTACATTTTTCGATGTTCATGTAGCCAATCTTGTGTGGAAGAATGGAGAGTCACGCATTAAATCCGAGAAAGTTATTAAGATGATAGGTTGTTGGATTGAAATATGCCTATCAAAAATAAATTTTTCAGATTTGGAAATATGACTATCAAAAGTAGATGGAGGGAGTAAAATTTTAGTATTCCCTGCCTTCTGATGCAGGTGAAGACCAGTAAAACAAGAAAAAAAACTGAACATGTGATAGCTACTTCCTCCGTTTCACAATGTAAGTCATTCTAGCAAACAAAGGACCATCCGCTACCAAAATATATTGTAGATTGAGGCCTAACTGCATATTAATAGGAAAAACAACACTTTGTGTATAAAGTATATAGACACCATATGCACCAAAGAAACCAACACTTTGTGAGCTTTCATATTGCTACTGATCAGAAATTTTTCAAGAAAACCAATAGATTAAAAAGCTTGGCATAAGATGAGAGCTTAGCGATGACAATATCCACAAAAGGGATGATTGGAAGCATAAGCACAATTTATCATAGGATTCCTATAAGGATATAAGGATCATCATACCCGCAATCTCACAAAGTGAGAATCAGGAACTGTGTTATATATATAACCAATAGCCAACAGAACCCATTGGGACAACATATGTTATCACAAAATTGGCACTATTATTGACAAACAATATAGTAGCACAATTCAAGTAACACAGACCTATAACAATGCGGTAATGATCTGTAGACAAACGCATAACAAGGGAAAAAAAAAAGAAAGAAGAAACCAACTCTGAACCAGGACAATCCTTGCTCATAGGCCAGTACTGGGCAGCGAGGCCATGAACGCACTGTACGCCGAATCCAGATCGAAGTTGAGCTGCCTTGCCTGCTGCTCGGTGAGCTCATCCCCGGCCCCCATCTTATTTAGCTTGGCGAGCCACTCGCTCACCTTGACCTTCCCCTCGAAGTCCGGCGGCAGGACGGGGCCCAGCTTCCCCATGGAGGTCGAGAGGTCGTGGAGCAAGGGGCGGACCTGATCGTTGGCGAGCATGTTGAGCTTGACGGCATCCATGGCGGTAATAAAGCTCTGGACGCACTGGGCGATGGCGGCCGCGGACGCTGCGGAGGAGGCCGGCGCGGACGAGGACGCCGCGGCGCGGAGCTCGACGGTGGCGGGGACGCCGGACTGCACGAGGCGGTTGAGGGCCGCGGGGCAGTCGAGGCGGTAGGCCTCGACGAACCGGGGGATGGTGACGACGCCGGCGAGCGAGGAGGAGAGGGAGTTGAACTGGGAGATGAGCTTGAGGCACTCGGCCTCGTAGTCGGCGGCGGAGACGAGGTCGCGGACGTAGGCGCGCTCCAGCTTCTCCGTCGCCTTGATGATGGCGTACAGGTCGGCGAGGCTCTCCAGGAGCTCCCGCTCCCGCTTGTCGTTCCACAGCTTCACCTCCATCTCCGCCGCCGGCGAGGGGGTCCCCTAGCCTCCCTTCCCTCCTTCTCCCTCTCCGGCGAGCGAATCGCGGTGGGGCTAGGGTTCCGCCGCGTCGCGCGAGATTGGGGGAAGAGGAGGAGGAGGAGAGGGATCGCGATGGGGGAGTTTAGGAGGTCGAAGAATTGCGAGGGGCTTCGTGTAAAAGTGCAGCGATATGTGTAAAGACTGTGTTAAGCCCAACGCGTTTGTTTTGCCTTTCTTCCAAAGTTATTACTCGACGCGAACCAAACGCAACTAACGAATTGCACGCCAGCTTTTGTCGTTCGTTTCTTCCACTACAGTTTTTGCGTCCTCTTGATAGAAACAGGCTTTGCGGGTAAGCTCAGCTGATCCACCGCACCTAAGACGAGCTAAATCATTAATGTATAATTTAATATTAATATTCCCTTTGTCCCAAAATATAACGGGTTTTGGTTGGATGCGATAAATCCTAATACAATCAATCTATTATATTTTGTGACGGGGGAGTATTAACTATCGTAAAGTGTATTTATTTATTTAATAAAACTTGCAAAAAAAATTTAAGAAAACTACTTCCTCCGTCCCAAGAAAAGGTAACCTAGCAGGAAATGTGACCCCTCCTCTGTCCAAATTCGTTGTACTAGAAGAGGTCACAGGGTCACATCCCCTACTAGATTGTCTTTTTTTTTACGGAGGGAGTAACAGTTTAGAAAACGTGCTCATATAAAACAATGAAGTAGTAAATCCAAAAAGGTAAGTCAATAGGGCCTTAGAGCATCACCAACAGAGCGTGTAAATTCAATCCCCAATAATCTAAATTTGGGAATCCTAACTGGAATTTGTTAAGTCAAATTACTCTTCCTTCCAAGAGATTTAAATTCACTCCCTAAACTAGAAAGTGGGCCCATAATAAACTACCAAAGAAAAAAATCAGTTATCCACCACGTGGGAAGGAGGCGCCACATCTATCGCGGGGGAAGGAGATTGCGCAGTCGCCGCCGTCGCCAATTCGCCGTCCCCTACCTCCCAACCCTAGCCGACCGCCATCCCCTCCCTCCATCTCCTTTCCCTACCGCACCTATCCTCCCTTCCCTGTTAGATCTCTGTTGTGCTCTCTGTTTTGTTTAGCCATCGAAAAGATGAGTCTTGCACATACTGAACTCAAATTCTGGATGGCAGCATTTCCTCTGCACAGAGACTTGCACTTCTAAAATAACTCTGATGAACGGCATGCCCCGATGACCTTTTCTTTTCAAGCAGCAGTACATAATATGAATCTTTTTAGCTTGCAAATAAGCCTCCACTTTACACAGTGCAAGATGAAAAAAACTAGCAACTATTTGCAGCAGCACCAGCAGCACAGTTACACAGCAGAGCTCAGCTGCAAAGCATTCCAGCAAAAAAAAAACAGCAGCAAGCGCACCAGCATACAGCATTCAGTAGCACCAGCAGGACCAAATTCCAGCAAGAGCAGAGGAGCGGCCGGCCAATTCATCCCGTACGGCGGCAGATAAAAACGCGGCGGCGGAATCAGGGGACAGGAGGAAGCAGCCGCCACCAGACGAGGGGCCGCCGGCGGCGCCGCCGCCGGCAGAGGCACTGGTGGGAGAGGCGCCCAGCCGGGTGAAGCGCTGGCGGGCGCGCCGCCGGGAGCGGCGCAGCCGGGTGAGGCGCTGGTGGGCGCGCCACCGTCGGGAGAGGCGCTCGCGGGCGCGGGCGCCGAGAATCGCCGGGCGGGAACATTTCGCCTACGCGCGGGAACAGGAGGAGAGCGGCGGGAGTGGAGATTGGGAGCGAGTTTTACGAGAACGCACGTCCGCACATAAACCGACCGAGGAGCGGGGAGAAGGGAACACCAAAAATCAAAAATCAGGTAGTAGGGTAGGAGATCTGTTGGAGCTGTTTTTTAGTCTAATATCCCTCAAAATTAGTTTTGGGAATTAGATAGATTGATTGTTGGTGATGCTTTTAGGCTACGCTTTTTATGTTTTTCTCCAATTTGACTATTACCTCATTTCTCGTGAGCATGTTTATTTGTATATGACTCGAAAAGAGGAGGCGAACAGTAAGGGGATTATTGTAACTTTTAAAAACTATAAAAATAAAATTATTATTTTTAAAATCCAAAGAGAACGACATGACTATTTAATACTCCTTTTGTATCAAAATATAACAAATTTTAATGCTTTGGATTTGTCTAAAAATATAAAAATTTCTTCATCAGTATTCTATTCCCAACCAATCACAATCGTCTACCATTCACTTTTCTAATGTAACTCCACTTATCGACCAATCATAACATTTTCCTACTTAATTATATCTACTTTCTTAATAATCGTGTTCAACTCTAAAACTTCTTATATTCTAGGATGGAGGTAGTAAATTTTAAAGAAACGTTCTCACGGCCAAGAAATTTTCATATTAATTGGAGAAAAAGAAAAACAGAACCCATTTAGAAATACAATTTAGAAATAGCTGAAATTCGAAATTAAAAAAATAGGTAATATTGGAAGAGGAGACTAGAGTCCATACCGATATACAATTTAGAACTAATGGAATTTCGTAATTAAAAATAAGAAAATTAAGATTAGGTTAGAGTTCATATAGAAATATAATTTAGAAATAACTGAAATTCGAAATTAAAAAATAAAGAATATTAGAAGAAGAATATAAAGTCCATATAGGAATATAGAATGAACTAAAATTCGGAATAAAAATAATAAAATTAAAAGTAGAGTTTAGAGTCCATATAGAAATACAATTTACAAATAACTAAAATTCGAAATTTAAAAAAAAATATGGGAAGAAGAGCCTAGAGTCTATGTAGAAATACAATTTACAAATAACTAAAATTTGATATTAAAAATAATTAATAACTATCAATACAATATGAATATTATACAATGGTAGTTTGGTAAAGTTAGTAAAAAATTAAAATTATGTTGTTATTTTAATATATTTTAATAATAAATTGCGAAAATATACTACTACCTCCGTCCCAAAATAAGTGCAACCGTGAGAATCCGTGTCCAACGTTTGACCGTCTGTCTTATTTGAAAAATTTATGAAAAAAATAAAAAAAAAGTTAGTACTATTCATCTTTTATCATCTAATACAATAAAACTACTAATCAAACAAAACTTTCAAATAAGATGAATGGTCAAACGTTGGACATGAACAGTACAAAACTACACTTATTTTAGGACGAATGAAGTATTATATGAGAGAAAATATAATAATGCTAGCCGCGCAATCCGTGTGGGCCACCATACTAGTTATATATAAAAAATAGTTATATGCGCTAGCCATGCCATTGTGCGGGCCAGACTACTAGATTTTAATGGACAATGCTAACAACTCGGCTTAGGCTGAGTTCGTTTGTGGGGTGGTTCCTAACCTCCACTCGCTTATTTCACGTGCAGATGCTTCCCAAACCGCTAAACGGTGTGTTTTTTAAAAAAAACATATTAATCTATTTTTAAGTATTTTAAGCTAATATTTAATTAATCAAGCACCAATTACCACTCCCTTTTTTTGCATGGGATTTGTTCCCAACCACACCAAAGAACACAGCCTTAAGATCAACAGTAAGTATTGGTACACTACACATCCCATTCTCAAGTTTATGGCTCGGCAAAATTACAGTGCTGGAGTTCTAATGACCAAATAGCTCTGGCAAAAAAAAAAAAAAGGGCCTAAAATGATATAATCACTCTGGCCCAGAAGGCCTAAAATGTTCAAGGCAGCAAAGAGGCCTAGGCCGTCGGCGTTGGACTGGTTTACATACAGCCAAAGCCCATGGTTCACCAAATTGACAGTTCCCATCCATTTAGAGGCTGAAACGTGTGGACTTCGAGGCCTGGACACCCGTATACTGTCAGCGAAGCCGGACAATATTAGTACTGGGCATCGCGCAAGCTAAAGCATGCAAGTTGTTGAGTTTTGTTTGATTCTCGCGGTCGGGCTGCTGCCGCCGCTCGATTTTGTCGAGACCCAGGAAACGGCTGCCTAGTTGCCTGGTTGCCTTACCGACAATCTCACCGACAATCACAATCAGGCCCTTCTAGGTTAACGAGTTGGATAACCGATGGCAAGCATTAGCTCCTGAGTTTCGCGCGATGATGATTTTGTTTATTCACATCGCGGTGCCAGTGTGGAATCTAGGCCGGTTTGTTTATGTGGGATACCGAAAACGAATCGCAGTCATGGACTTGATTAGGGAGAACAGGTCTCGGCGATAGGTCGAATGGTCGACTGACTCAGTCATTGATTGTGCCAAGAACAGGTAGGAGTACATAGGAGCAGTAGAAGTAAAACATGTCAGCATCTGGTAGTTGGTTTGGTGTAGAATAAAAAGCATTGACTAAGCACCGGAGAGAATAAACGTTCACATGATCTGAAGAAGCAGGGGACCGATGCTGATGCCCCTCGTTGCAGCCTCCAGCTCCAAGCTAGCAGGAGGTGCACTTTCAACTTCCAAGTGCGGAAGTGCCGATGGTGAAAAGCCGAGCGGTGTACGTGACGAATACGCCAGGGATCGACAGAAGTGGACGTGTGTTTTTTCTTGCACGCGGTTGACGCGGCGCGTGGCGTGGCGGCTCCGCCGAAATTTTTTGTGCGGCGCGCAACGGCGTTTGGAGATGGGGGAGGGGGGGCGCCGTATCCGGGGGGTGTTAATGATGTGCAGTGTCTGTTGTGGCTTGCGGCGCGGTGGCGACTCGCGGGGTGTTTTCGAGTTGGCAGCGTAACAACGCCCCAGTGGGCGCGGGTGGGCGAGCGAGCGGCTACGCGTCGGGTTGTGGTGGCCCGGGGCGTCGCTCTCTTCTCCGGCCTGGCTTTTGCGGGTTGTTTAGATCGAACGATCGACCAATCAATCATTATGTGTGCTTCCGGCCCGCAACGAAACTCCTGCCCAATTATTGGGTTAGGTTTTGGCACGTGCTTTGCCCTCTAATCGGCACAATTAGCAGTCAAAAGCTAGTGGTACTGCTAGTAAGTTTAATCAAATCCTTGCTTTTGAGCTCATCATTGATGGATTGAACTCCAGTTTGTCGTAGTTTTTTTTAATAAAAAAATCCGGTGTGTCGTAATAGGGTATTTATATTCCATTATGTTTGAAAAATGGGTATGTCAAATGATTACATTAAAAAAATAGTCGAGTTAGCGTGAAACACAATAACAATACCATCAATTTGCTGCCCAAGTTGAAAGTCCTCTGGTCCATTATCTTGCCTCATGATTCATGAAGAACATGCGATATTGTTTCATTCACCCTGCCAGCTCCTTCTGCATGCATGCATGAAAAAGTCCAGTACTATGTGCCTAGCTTCTCCTATTGTGAGGGATCAGGGATCTAAGCATGTGCTTCAACCTTTGTCAGTCGTACTAAATTTACCTTCTGATATAATATAGGAGTAAAACTGGCTTATTAATGCGGTCACAACTCACAAAAGCCCTTTGTGGTATGTATATACAGCATCTTGGTCATATATAAGAGTAAAACTGTGATTATATGTTAATATTTAATGCGGTCACAATAATGTTGGGCCGTGTATCACTACCACGACGGGGGATAGCTCGCGCTACCTCCGACACTTGTTAGGACGTCGTGTTACACTTCTTCACTACCACGATTTTTCTTTTTTGTCTTGCCAGCAAGTTAGCAGCGATCTCACCAAAGCACATCCAATTCGTGACACCCACATCGATCGAGTGCGCGCGAACGTCCAACCTACCCTAGCGCGGATCAGGTCGATCACCACGCATACCCGCACCGAGTCACCCACGATTACCGGGATTTGGCCGCGCAAACTCCACCGCGCGCGACTCGCGTGCACGATCCCCGCGCGCGTCCTCCTCGCCCGGCGGAAACCCGCGGGATGGAGAGGCGCGCGGCGCAGAAGACGATCGAGCCAGCCGGCCGGCCGGGCCGCGCGCCCGGCGAAACTCCCGTGCGCGAGACGGCGGGGGAAGCTGCTAGCAAAGCCTGCACTGCATGCGAGGAACGCGACGAAAACAACCTGGCTCGTGATGTCACACGAGTCATATGCTGCAGCGCAGCTGCGCTGCAGCACGCCGGGTGCAGGAGCCTTTCGTAACAAACATCCACACCGCCAGCCAACGCTCCTCCTCGTCAGCCTCAGCGCCCGCGGGGCCCGCGCGCCACAGGCCTTTTCCCTTTTCCCAGAAATGGCCTCCTCTCTCCTCCTCCACTCCACGGCTTCACCCAGCGTATCAGCGGCTTCTCCCATCTCAAAAAAAAAAAAAAAAAAAAAAAAAACGGCTTCTCCCATGACGGGGCCCCGCAGCCGGTGATGCTGCCTCTGCTCGGTGGACCCCTCGCGACGAACCGGGGGCCCCGCGGGTCGGTGTAGGCGGAGGCTCGGGCTACGTTTCGCATCCGGGTGCGGTGCAAACTGCATAGAGGGAGGCCGGGGCGCCGGAATCCGAGACCTCCCCCTACCGCCACGCCTCGTCCTCGCAGATACGACGCGGAGGCCGGAGGCCGTAGAGGCAGTTTTTGCGTTTCACCCCTGCAGTTTGTTTCAAAACATGAACTACTTTTGTTCCAAAATATAAAAAACTACGATTAGACATTATATTTTATAGCTGTTCAAATGCATATTTAATATTAAATTTTATATTGGCAAAATTTGCTACAGGACACCGAAAGATTGCGGACTTTGCTGTGAGGCACCTGAAGGTCGTGTATTTGCTCGTGGACACTGTAAAAAAGTGGTAATTAGCTGCTGGACACTCCTCCCATTATTTTATTATTTCTGGTCAAAATAGAAAGAGAAACTTTGGTTAAAGACAAATTTGCCCATGGGCCCACTTGTCAATCCCTCTTTCTCTGTTGTTCTTCTTTCTCTCTTTCTCTCTGTTCATCTCTTCCTCTCTTTCTCTGTCGCGGCACACCGGGCAGAGCTCCACGGCGAAGGTGTGCCAGCAAGGACGACGAGGCGGTGGCGTGCTTGGACGCGACAATGCGGGTGGGCCACGGCGAGGTGACGAGGTCGACGAGGTGGGCGGCATGGGAGCGCGACGCGAAGAAGTCGAGCCCGCTGCTGCCGCCGCCGCGCACCGCGCCGACGCGGAGGGCGTCGGCGGCGGCGCCGTGGGTGACGACCTGCTGCTCGAGGTGGAGCAGCGTGCGGCGGTGCGACGGCAACTACGATGGTGGAATCGACATCAACCAGTGAGCTCAACCACGATGGTGCGGTTCGTGGTGAGCCCCCTCATCGTCACCTCGTTCCTCACCATGGCCGACTGGTTCAGGATCAGTGACGGTGTCGAGGAGGAGGACGACAAGCCAGAGACAGCCAAGTCTCTATTCAAGATGACGCACGACTGCTCCTAGTGGGAGATGGCGAGCAAGGACCCCTCGCTGAACACCATCCTGAACGACTCCATGGCCGCCGATAGCCAGCTCTTCCTCGAGCTCTTTGTGGCCGAGAAGGGTCGCATCTTTCGCGGGCTAAGCTCACTGGTTGATGTCGCTGGCCTCCCAACTGTGGTCGTCGAGCGCCGCCCCCGGCGATGCGCTGCCGCCGTGGCCCAGCCGTCCCGGCTCGGGCCGGCCGTCGTCGCCCTCTGCTCCACTGCGAAGAAGAAGAAGAAGGGGAAAAGAAAAGAAGTGAGAGGAAAAAACACTGTACATGGGTATTTTGGTACTTACACAACTCTTTATCTCTCCATTTTGATCAGAAATAATAAAATAATGGGAGGGGTGTCCAGCAGCTAATTATCACTTTTTTACAGTGTCCACGAGCAAATACATGATCTTCGGGTGTCTCACAGTAAAGACCGCAATCTTTCGGTGTCCTATAACAAATTTTGCCTTTTATATTTTAGGACGAAGTAATTACTAGTACTGCTCTATATTTCTATTTCTAGATACATGTGGTGTTTCTTATTTCCTTTTGCTTCACATAAGCGCCGGGAATGCATTCGTGGTTTTGGAACATAAGTTGTTCCAATTGATTTTTCTTTTATCCAGTGGAACAAGAATACTAAATTCGTCCAGACATTGGTTAGTTCATTCGGTAAAGAAAAAAGCAGAAGTGGTACATAAGCGCACAAAAATCCATAGGGTTATTTGACTTGGGTGTGTTTGGAAGGAGGGGAAATGAAAAGATTGGGAAGATGCGTAAAACAAGATAAACCATTAACATATAATTATTTGAGCTTAAAAAATAGTTTGATATGATTTTTAAAGCAACTTTCATATAGAAATTTTTTTTAAGAAAAACGTCCTGTTTAATTATTTGAGAAGCGTACGAGTGGACACCGAGAGATATTTTTTCCTTTATTCTCCTAGGGAATGCTGCCTTACCCATAACTCGACTAATATATCTGGCCAACAAAACATGGAGTACAAGGATGGAAAATTTTAGCTAAAAATCGGAATGACAAGTGGACTAATAAAGTGGGATTTGGCAAAATAAAATAATTAACCAGATAACAGCACTTGTTTGGAAAGAAAAAAAGATCCATTTTGTCAGTAGCTTAGGGTTGCGTTATGTGAAGAAAAACGTTGAAGACGCGCACTAAAATTGTGATAATTAATGCTAGTAAGTTACATATAACACATTACAGAACACGTTGTGAGATTAATTGTATAAAAATGATTTGAATCTAGAACATCCGCTAGTGTTAATACCTGTTTCAAATTATCTGTTTTTCTAACTTTGTCATAACTCAAATATTTATATCTTGTGACTATCAATTTCTCAAAAATATATACTACTCCCATCTCAAAAAATATAAGATCTTTAAAGATTCGATGCGAATATTAAGAACGCATATGAATTAAATGTTTAGAAAAAAAGTTGATGGAGAAATTAAATGAGGGAATGAATGTGATTGATTGAGAAGAGAACATAGATGTGAAAGTTGCTATATTTGTAATATATTTGAATGTTAAAAGTTGCTATATTTTTTAATGGAGGGAGTATGTTTTTAGATTCATCACACTGGTGGAGAAAGCCTTTTTACTCCCGGTTGGTAATCCTCTATAGTCCCGGTTTTCCAACTGGGAGTACGAATCCGGGATTAAAGATCATTATCTTTAGTCCCAACCGGAAAAAAAGAGAGGAATCTTTAGTCCCAGTTGATAACACCAACCGGGACTAAAGAGAGAGTAGCGCTTTTTTTTCTTTTGCTAGATTTAATCTCTATATTTTCTCCCGTATCTAGTGCCATGTATATCCCTAAATCAATCCCCCAAATCCCCAATTCAATTCAAAGTAACATCCCAAATCTTTAAGTTATTTATAAACATAAATCAAATACATCACAGATTATACATCTCATATGTATGCAATGAATCACAAAATTACACATCTCAATCAATCACAAATTGTCAAAAAAAAAAAAGAAAAAGTCCGACCGGCAGTCGAGAGGGCACGGCCGCCGCTGGACGCGCCCCCGCCGGCCGCCGCCGCTCGCTAGCCCGGCGCCGCCCGCCATGGCCGCCGCCCCGCGCAGCACCACTGCCGCCCGCCATGGCCGCCGCTGCCGGCCACCGGATGGGAAGTGAGGAGGGGGAGGAGAGGGGAGAAGGAAGGGGAGGAGGGGAAGGAGAAGTTAGATCTGTGAAGAGGAAGAAGAACGGATCTGTGAAGTGTAGGAGAGGATAAGGGATAGGGATTATATACTACGTATTAAATTTTAGTCTCGGTTGGTAATACTAACCGGGACTAAAGATCAATATAATTTTTAGTCCCGGTTAGTATTATCAACCAGGACTATAAAGATGATCTTTACTCCCGGTTGGTGTCACCAACCGGGACTAAAGATCCTCGGCCCCCTGACAGACTACTGACACGGGATGAACCGGGAGTAAAGATGATCTTTAGTCCCGGTTTAATAGCTGTGGTGTTTTTAACCGTGACTAAAGATCATTTTTAGTCCCGGTTTTTATTGCAACCGGAACTATTGTGGATTTTGGCCGACCGACAATAGATGGTTTCTCCACCAGTGTCGGGAGATATATTTTCATAATATATCATTCTGATGTTTAACTATACAAATTTTTAAAATATGATGATAAAAATAGAATTGTTTGATTTACGATAACCTATAACGGAAATTAACTTAAAACAGATGGAGTATATTATACTAATTTTCTTGACGATGTACCGTAGGATATTTCTTTAATTTTTATTTCGTGGAAAACACATTGGCATCGCACATTATTTCGGAGTTCGAGTGTGTATTTAGTCCTGCATTTTGGAGCGTGGAATCTGAACGTGATGTCTCGTGCATGGATCCACGAAAACTTAGCTAAATAAAATATGCAAAAGCTCATTGTCATAGAGAAGTGCATCGGCTTTGCTTAAAAAATAGAGAAACTTCAAAGAATAAAGAATTAGACCAGATAGAGTAACTGGCCCTACCCACAAAAATAATCCAATACCAATAGCAAACTATTTTTTTCCTTCCCTGAGGGAGCTCCATCAATCATGATAAGAGATATCTTATGTTATTCCTTGAAAAAAAAGATATCGTAGAAATACTTCATTAGAATTATATGTACCAGGACTTTAATATAGAGAAAACATTTATGGTGTGATAGTAAAACCGGGTATAGAGGTTAAGTTATTCCTTGAAAAAAATAGATATCGTAGAAATACTTCATTAGAATTATATGTACCAGTACTTTAATATAGAGAAAACATTTATGGTGTGATAGTAAAACCGGGTATAGAGGTCTCACCTGTTTTTTCCATGTGGCTTTTCTAATTTTTAGGTCGCCCTATAATATTTGCAGAATTATTCGGTTAGGTTTTATTAGTAGTAAGTTTTGCCATACAAATAATTATAGAGCTCACAAAATAATATATGCAATCAATCACGAACATAATGATTTATAGTGCTATGAATGGGTCATCAGTGAGCGCAAGTAAGCGTCCGGAGTTGCGGGATCTTAGGTCGCTCATGAGTCTATATATATTTGTAGTAGTGTTATTTGTGGTATCCAATTATTTTTTATTAAATTTTGTTTTTACTAAAAGATAATGTTTTAATGCCAGCGAAAGAACACCTGTCACCGCCATTTTTTGTTCTTTACAGGCTGTTCCACCACATATTACTCTATAGTGGTGTAAGAGGTTTAACCGTCGATACCTTGATATGGTTGAGTTGTTACAACAAGTAGTTACCAAAACCATCATATGTCACCATAAGTAGTAGGTTTACCAGCCAACAATTTTTTTGCAATTGAATCACCTCCGCTAGTGAATATTACTGGTAGCATGTATCTCGCATTCTTTCTTATGCACAACTATAAAATAATTTTTGTAGTTACTTTAGTTATAACCCTTGGACTTAAAAAAAACTCA